>OX388260.1:10721446-12018506 GCA_947579855.1 Anticlea derivata
ATTTACGTTGTAATTTATAATTTGCCATGCATAATAACTAATTACAATATTTTCTTTTTAATTTGTCACGTCCAAATAAAGTGTTTTATCTCTTTCATCCCTGCATAATTTATAGGTCATCCAATCAAAGTTACGCAACGCACTGTATGGCCTGTCTCTAGTCTAAAAAGCAATATTTTTTGAGGTAAATTGGTATGGTGTAGTGGCATCGCAAAAGAAATATATAAAAACAGCCAGAAACACGGGAATCCCCACACAGGCTTCATTTAACATTTCGGCCAGGCAATTGCAAGCTTCGTTTCAGGAGGAATGGGTTAACCGAATGAGAGTAGTGGCTCCTAATTCTTAAGGGCAGAATATAATTACTTGTCAAAATCTCGGTGAATTTAGTCAGAACCTGTAAAAATAGCCCACATCTGCTCCAGCCTGTACCAATATAATTTTTAAGATGTCCTTGTCATGCAAAATGCAAACTAGCGAGTAGGCATTCTATTTATCTATCTAAAGTAGTCCAATGCTACCACCATTTTCCAGTCAACATTGTGTTTTTTCGAGGTGCTGATTGATATGTGCGCCTGTAATTACACGGTGATAATGAATTGCATACTTCAGCGAATTGGGAGACGGCGGCGCTACACGAAAAAAATATTGTATCACTAAAAGAATTTATTATTTATTTATTTTATACTTTCACACTTAAACTTAGTGTAAGTAGACTTGCTAAAGCATTTCTACCAGTCATCCTGGGCGTGTGAAAAGATGGTGAGGCGTGACAAATAAACTAAACTTAGAAATAACTCGTTTAATTAGTCAATTTAATGAACTTAATTAATTTAAACAGCTTTTTGTGTTTTTTTTTTAATTTATGACTGCTGGAGTGTGTTAATTTCAAGTATTAGGGTTAGTCTCTTAAAAACGTTTTCCTGTAGAGAGCTGCAACGTTCTAGTGGCTGTCCTTACTGCCTCACCTTAACTTTCCACTATGTATATTTCCGATATTTTTACGGGATGATGAAGTAAACACATAGCACAAAGTTACAGGTTGACGCATACAAGTGCAAATTAATTTCCAGTTTATGCTACTTTACTCTGTATTCGGGTAACAAACTTAGGATAGGTACACAAAAACCAACCTGTCCAGAGGTCAAGTGTCGAGGGTTTTTTCTGAGGAATAGCGCCGTTGAGAAATCCAGTCTATAAATTATCTAAGAATTGCATAGTGTAACTTCGTCTTGTAAATAGTTCACAAATTACTCACAGCTCTGAGCGACTATTTTTATTTATAGACTTTTAGTATTTTTTTTCTACCGGTTGGAACTAAAAAGCAGAAAAATACCGGTTTCAGGAATTCTTTATTAAGATCTCATAATTATGATCAATGTCGGAAAAAAACCTCAATTATAAAGCCAAATTAATTTTCTCTACATACTATATTTTTTGACGACTTCGTTGACGTAGCGTGTAAGTTCCTGTCTGAGACGCAAGGGATGCTGCTTCAATTACCGCTGCGGGAAAATTTTAAATTTTTGCATGATTTGCAAATATTTGATCCGGTTCTGGGTGTTTTGGTACCATGGTACTCGTAGTTTCTGATACCCACGACACAGGGAATCCTTCTTAGTGTGAGGTCAGGACTATGTAAGTGACTGGGTGCTACTTAATATTTTATAGCCGGGTTATTTCATAGCCTTTAATTAGATATTAATTCTCAATGTTATTCATAGCACTAATTAGTTATTTATAAATTATTTACTGCTACGAAGTGCTACGGCGTAGAAGGATTCAATATATATTTTTTTATGCAACTAGAGTGGCAAACATCATACCCGCCTTTTGGTAAGTGGTTACCGTAGCATCGCGCCCGCTGACTGAGGTAATAGTGGCCTGAAAAGGCCCTATGATCGTCGGTTAAAGAATCAGTGTGCTGAAAGGATTAAAGTGTCTCCTTTGTTCACATAATATAATAATAATAATATAATGCTTTATTGAGGACACAATGTAAGACATGTACTTATACATAATAAAAACACTATAACAATTTGTCCTACAATCGGCGGTCTTATCGCCAGCAGCGATTTCTTCCAGACAACCTTATCTAACCTACAACTAATCTAATGTAGAAAAGCTATGCCAACCTTGACAAAGTCAATGCCATGAATATTCCCCATCCCCCGAACTAGCGTAGAGCTGTATCTGGGGGGGCTACACACACATGTTACATGTCTGCGAATTTTTAGATCCGGTTTCCTCACGATTATTTCCTAATGACACAGCTGAACCCATTTAAAATAAAACTTAGAATTGATTAGTTGTATCGTGATCTGGAATAGTATAAAGACTACTTTTTATCTGGTAGGTATAGCGAAACAGTGGGTAGAAGCTATTGTTATAGTTATTACCATCTGTACTATTCTTAAGTTACCTGAAATAAAATTTATATTATATTATTATGATTATTATTATTATTGATAAAACCGAACCGTCAATCCAATCTGCATGGGATTTAGTAGGTTAACAGGTTGCACTATTAAGCGTATAAGCGTTTTTTGGTAAGAATATTATTTAAATCGGCTCTTGTAAAAAGATCCAAAAGGGAGTATAAAATAAAAAGTAAAACAAATACATTAAGTGACTCATTGACGATGGCGAATCAAAACTCAAAGTATGGAACTAAAAAGTAGCAGAAATAAGAGTCCGATGGCGAATCGCCACTAACTCACTCATATGACTAGCTCTTTGTTCGTACTTTCGAAAACTTATTTTATTGTTATTCTAGGCCATATGTTTTTGATGTACTACGATAATTGGAAACTAATACCACGTGAGCTCCCGTTTGGTAAAGTTTCAATGACTTCGTAGTTCAGTTAAGATTGGATCTTAGTTAGAACGTGCTAAAGTTGCGATTTTCAAAGATAATTTTATTTGTGCCTCAAACCGTCAAATCATCAACTTTTATCAGTCCGTAGCGAACCGCTAGTATAGATTTCCTTTATTTATTAAGGTTTCCTTTATGCTGTCTGGTAATTGATAGTAAAGTATTGGGTAGGTACCTATACAATATGTATTGTATATAAGATATTAGGTATACTATTTGTTGGGTAAATAAGCTACGGCTTGCTACGGCGTAGAGGGGTTTTAATTTATTTAGACAGGATTGAAGATAATATTTGTAGGAAAAAACATGTTTGTTAATGCAAATGCCTTGATAAAGATCTTAAGTTCTTGCTAGTAAAAATATTATAAATATTTAAAGAGCTTGTTAGTACGTAAATCCTAAGGGCTACGAGGATCTACGGCGTAGCAGGGCCGCTACGTTTTATGATTAATCACAAGTCAATATTTAGTGTATATTGAACAACTACAAACTATTCACTGGGCATAATATTTAATTCATTCACGAATGATTTTTATGAGCTTGGTTTCAGCCACGGCTTTGCTCGCTGATAAAACTTCATCCACCTGTCAAGTATGAATGTTATCAACTGCAAAATGTGTCTGCGGCATGTGCCAATAGTTTTGTTTAGACGTGTCCCTGACTACCCATGATCTGAGGTGATGTCTTCTATGCTTGCGGATTACAGTGGTTACCCTATTTCATTTTCAAAATTTCAGCCAAATCCATTCAGCCTTTTTTATCTCTCATTTTTGAAGTGGATAGTAAATTTAGATTCTTCAGATTTATTTGAAGTATTTTTCCAAATGCATTTTAATTATTAATACCTATTACAAGTTTTTTTCAGTTAAAACAACGTTATTGTAGAAAAAAGAGTAAACTACTTATAATCTCACCTTCCAGCGCTGGCTACTAATAAGTACAGTATTTGCGATCGTATATCTAGACGCCATCCCATGCAAAAATATCCCCCATCTCAAAAGTTGTGAGTTAACCCGTTAACTCACAATACAAACATAATTTGTGAAAGCAACAAACGGTGGAATGAATTAACTTCAAACTTGATTATATTCGAGTGACTGCAACGATATCGGAAGAATATTACTGGTAACATTTTCAAGCGCAGCTATTGCTATTCAAATTTCTACCTAATTCCCTCCGGTTAAAGTGTATACGGGAGAGTGCCAGGTGTGCGAGAGCGAGTGTGTGTAAGTAGCCTAGCTGTATCTGGCAAGCGGCCCGCTGCCCACATCGAAACTTATAAAAGAGGGCACCGATATTATCCTCCGCCCGCCGCGCCATTCTTTCGACGCACTCCTCATGGGGCGCGCAATCCTCACCCGATAGTATTTTAATAAACAAAATATACTTCTATGTATATTGTTTAGTCAGGGACCAAGTGAAATAAGTGATACGGTAAGTTTGTCTTTAGTGATGGTGTTACCAGCTGGACTGTGTTGTGCAAGTGACTAAAGTGTTGCCAGTTTCGGAGCTATGGACACGGATTTCGAAAATTTGGATGTTTTGAGTGTTGTAGAAATTGTGTGATAGTTATAAGAAGATACGGAACCAGCTAATAAACTTGAAGGTAACTTTACAACAGTGGTCAGTGTTGCCAAGGGCAAAAAATAAAGAAAAATGTGGAAATTAATCCTACGAATACTAAATTTTTGTCCGTGGAACTCACTATTATTTATTATGATTGATTGTTTTGTATAATATACTGGCTACTGTTTTAAAGTTACGTTCTAAAACTATTCAAATAAACAGATAGGTTTCGGAATACTAATAAACTTCTGAGAATGTAGAATGATAAATAGCTTTAGCAGCGCCATCTTGACCGTATCAAATTACATTTACTTTCTACGACTCTATAAATCTTGATTTCACCTAGTAAATATTCACTTTTAAAGAACATACAAATGCCTAGTTTAAATCCAACAATAATTTGCATGAATAAATTGCAGAAACATGACGAGTAATATGTATATTTAAAATTTGAAATTATAAAAATATGTGTATTGTGATCACTATGATCTCTCGCTGGAGTCTCATGTCGATATATATCTCTCTGGTGGGTGGAATTGGCATGGAAATCGCCATTTGACTTTGAGCATTTTAATCCGCTGTAGGTAGGCATCTGCCTTTTAAAATTAGACATACCAAGTAGTCGCCAACTATCTTACTGTCACGGCCGTTTTAAATAACAAGCACCGTCTGCCGACGTCATTAAGGACAGCTGTCGTCACGTACTAAAACACTGGCTTAATACACGATTGAATACTTTATTCTTCGTTGTTTATGTAATAAAAGAACTAAACAAAAATACGTTAAAAATTAAACAAAAACCGTCTTTGGAGGGATTTTGTTCTATATCTCTGAAGAAATCCATCAGATCTTCATCAAAATTAAATGAAACCACCCTGCGCGTAAGTTCTTCGAACTAACTATTAGAATAAATAATGTTTGGGTAAATTGGGAAGTCAAGAGATGATAGGTTTTCCAAAAAGTATTGCAGGGTGATTACACAATTTCTTGGCCATCGAGATGGCGAACATGGCGTGATACATGACGACCATGAAATGGATCAAATAGAATTAATTACACTTAACTTCCAGGCTGGATGGTAATTTACTGAACGATATCCCCAATATAGCCAAGATAAGAGTTTTTAAATTGCATAATAAATAAATATTATGGTATAGTGAAAAGAAAGTGAGTTGGTAAGTAGGTATTTTGTTAGTCGAAAGCTAGCACTAAAATTATTGACCTACTGGCAAGCCCAAATGATCAAAGGCGCAGTCTTTATCTACCTAGGAAATTAGTGCCTCTGCTCCTCAGCTAGCGCCAATAAATATAGTCGTGTCATTTCTTTCTCGGTATTTTAATACTTTATAATAATAGAAATCGTAACTGACAAAAACACTCGTAATCAGCTGAGGCCGGGACCATGGGCCTTAACCCTTTCATTCGACACTTGAGATGGGTATGGCCATGGCCTTTAGATTAGTGTAATTCCTATTTCTTGTCAAAACGACAAGTTTCGTGCACTAACGGGCTTTTGGCTGGGACTGACTATCGTTCATGGGCATCGTAGTGTTAATTTAATTAAAGAATGGACCGGACAAATGTGTCAAACTACTGTCAAAGTAATAGCCATTTCGATAGCCAGAAATTAGTGTAACGCATAGTTATGGGAGCAGCTACGCTCCGTGCAACCGGCCTGCTATCCGGCATATATTAAATTTATATGGTAACACCTGGGTATCATTCCTTACAAAATATAGAAAACCAACGCCAAAATTTATTGAAAGTGGCTTTATTTACAAAATACACAAGAAACAGTTGAGCTATCTAAACACCGTTACAAACGATCTATAGATAGCACAATTGATCCAGAAAACTAGTGTAGGTACATAAGTATAAGAACAATCGATAGCCTCTTTTTGCGAAGTCTGTAAAAAAACGTGCTGAGAGATGAGCTCTGTTTACCTAATCTGCGTTTTAGATTTTACAATTTTACGTTTTAGTTTTAGAAACCGCGATACATGAACAAAACACCTTATATTCGTTGACGTCAATATGCGCCATTACAAATACATAATAGATATACCTTCAGACGCATTTTATTTTGGATTCGTTTCTATTTCAAATCCATTAAAATTATAGATAAGTATAGATACAGCGTATTCTGGATAAGTAAATACCTGCGATAGACATGTTTAATTGACAGAAACCAAAAAGTAATCCAGATCTCAGGCATTTTGGCAGTCCAAGTTTTAAACAGTATTTCAGTTATTCAGTAATTCATTTATTGTTTGTGAATCATATAACAGTCAGTTCATAGGACTAGTCTAGATCGATAGATTCTGCCACTTGGGCGTACAAACATTATTGGTAACAGTATTGGGCATTATTTAGCTTTAAAAGTCAAGATTTGCATACGCAAAGTATTTCTTTCATATCTTCTCTTCGAATCTGTACTAGTAAAGTAACATAGTAGCTAAACATTCCCAGAAATAGAGCTGACCTTCCCACCTAGTATCTCGAAGGGATTTGGAGCTGTTTGCTCAAATCCTTAGCTGCCAACTGCCAGATCTGGCAGCGTTGATGGTTACGCCACGGGCCAGCAACGATAATAATTCTATTTCGATTATTACCTTCGCCCGTTTATTTGTAGATGACGAATAGCCTAACAAACATTGGAGGTACGTAGAGTACATTCAATTGAAATACTCTCGTTACATTATCTTGGAATTTTAAAAGCTGTTTCTACGCAACTTCGATGTAGGTACTAAGCGCGAATATACAGTTTGGCCTTCTTTGTTTCCCCTAGTTCAATATTCTGCCACTAAATTTTAGTAACACAACTGAGAATATCTTTTATCTTGCAATATTTTAGCCAATAAAAGCTATTGATTCACCAATGAATCATTACATAACGGGTTATAGTTTTGAATATTGTTTAGTTTTATCATTTTTGTATGGATTCATATTTAGAACGTTATTCTAGAGTAGAGTAAACAGGAAACCAACTTTTTTCAAATAATCTTTGTTTAATCATTATTGTTATTTATCACAGTCGTGCAATAATTATTGTATCAATAATTATTCTTTAATTATAACACCACTGAACAGCCTCTAATACTTATAATTCTATTAACAGAGTTAAAAATTATGTCTATTGGTTAATTTTTCTGTGCGGTGTATGAGCGGAATAGATAGATAATTATTTTTATTTATTGATCATGGGTTAATTAATCTATCCATTAATAACACACCAATAATTCAATGCCGAACTAAGTGGTTGATAATATATGTACAACGTGTTTCGTAACTAGTTATACCTACTATCCCGAAAGAGACGACAAATAATCTAAATTATCTATAATTATTTTCTCAAAAGTCGAAGACAAACTTTATTACTAATTGGTGATAGTATCCTACTTCCTACTAATATTATAAATGCCAAAGTTTGTGAAGATGTTTGTAAGTTTGGATATTTGGATATTTGTGGTTCAATCACGCCCAAACCGCCGAACAGATTTGGATGAAATTGGCACAAAGATAGATTATAGTCTGGAATAGCATATAGGCTACTTTTTATCTTCATAGGTACCACGTGAGCGAAGCTGCGGGAAGCTAGTATACCTATATTATAAATCACCGAGTATAGTCCCAACTTTACCTGTCATTTTTCTTTCAATCGGTTTCGCAATTCTCAATTAACCTCAAGTAACCGCGGGAAATAATATATGTTATAATATTGGATAACGTTTTAATTGATGGACCATAAAATATCGTAAATAGTGCGCTAGTACAGTCGGAGTGATCTTTAATCGCTCGTTAAACCTGCTCGGAGCTTTATTGCTAATGTTGAATGCTGCCAATTGAAGCTTTAAATCGGTTTATTGTAAACTTTCAAGGCGGAAAATTGATGTTGTTACTCCCTAAATCTTAAAAACAGACACCGTAGTATAAATAACAAGCAACATTATCGAAATCGGCTTTGTCTTCTCGTTAAAAGGCTTTTGGGAATGGGCCTAAGTATATATAAAATATTTCTAGTCGATATTTAGACAGGCGTTTATAAAACGCTTTCTTTATTACAAAGTAAATAAATACAGACAACAGTCACATACATAGTCCTGATCCCACACTAGGATTCCCTGTGTCGTGGGTATCAGAAACTACGAGTACCAGCAACATCCAGACCCGGAAAAAATATTTGCACATCATGCAAACATTTGTCCCGCAGCGGACAGTTATATATTACGAGTACAAGGGTGGTTAATACAGGTACCTATTTAACTTTGACAAAAACACAAAGATCCAGGAAACGATGTCAAGAGTTTACCAAGTACGTAAATAAAAGGTCTCGAAAGCAAATCACCCTATGTTTATTCAGCAACCCTTGGCCTACTTGACATTACTTCCGAGAATCTCATCAGGTTGATGGAAAAACAGAATGTTAACTTGGTAAGTGTTTTAGGTTCTGTAGATCACCAAGGCTCGGCGATAAAGTAGGAGACAGGCCAAGTGGGAATTAAAATTAGTACCACCATTCCTACTATTTCCAAGTTTTCAAATACATAGTAGGGCTTTTTAATTCCCACTAGTCCTACGATGAAACTGTTAATAAACATCGTTTGTTTCAATCTATGTTCATATTTCATATATATTTATTTGACAACAATTTTTAAATCACACATAATGAACATAGGTTCAAACATAACATTAAATATACATTCAACATATATTCAGTTCTTCTGGGCCATAGGGATTATTGATAAAGGGATAAAGGGATTATCTATTTTCGAAGATTGTGTAAGTAGGCAGGATAAATAGTTCAATGTTTTTTTACTGATTCATCGCATTGCACAGCAAGGTAATTTTTTTTCAAATCTGCACGCAGATCTAAAATTATCTTCGGCAATATATCTCTTTAACATAGTACAAGAACAGATTAAAGGAACGTTTAAACAAGCTGCACGGAATTGCTTTACATTTTCAATAATATAATTCCAACAGCCGAAATAGATTATAACATTGGCATTCAGATGTTTCCCTCTAACTTTTTATGTTAACTTTCTAAATAAATGTGCGCGCGTAAACGCAAGGTTGTCATTTATTCGCGGAATGAATGTCATATACTGGTCACAAACTACTGCCTACTTCATAAACTTAGGTGGTAACTCGCCAAGCTTAAAGCTCGCAGGTGGCGAATTTACAAATTACCATTTCCTTGATGGAAAACTGACCGGAAGTTTTTAACTAGATGATCATGCCCAAAATTGTTAGTAGTTAAGTCGACCTACGCAGGCTAAGAATAAAGAAATACCTAGATAAGATTTTTATCATTGTGATTTATGATTTGGTTCTAAAAAATAACGACAAAAAACCTAATAAACCTCGAGTAAATATACTGGCCAGTGCCGAGGGTTCCATTACCAATTCATATACATTTTTTTATGTAGATTTAAATGGGAACATTCGAGAAAAGGCACCCTTGATAAATGCAGCTCCATAATTGTTTAGCGCGTGCAACACGCCCTGCCATTTCTCTAAACTTGCATCAACTTGTTATTGTAAAACAGTGGCATGTGTTATTGTTGTGACACTGTAAGTTGTTAAAATTGCATAAATACTTAAAAAACACACGCTTTAAGTACTGTTATTTGCTAGTTGGAAGAAAGGCAAATAGACATATTTGCAGAAAAAAATGAAATTATGCATTTAAAATAATTAATAACTCATGATCACAAGGATATAATATTCTCGTATGGGTATCTCTTTATTCTTAGCTTATTTTGGTCGACTTTACTAGGTATTTTGTGTGTGGTCATCTCGCCAATAATTTCGAGCCAGTTTTCGATCAAGAAAATAGTTCCTAACTATATTGTAAACTCGGCGCTGGCGAGTTTTTGTCTTTGGTTTTTCACTTTGTCTTGGCGTCACTTCTAGATCTAGTTTTAGACTCACCGGTCCCATATTTCCATCACGAATTGAAAGAGCTGTTGTAGACTATCTAAAAATATCGACCGGCGCGATAAATCTGCCGCATTGTCACGACAAGACGCGAAACCAGATCGTAGTGGTAATTTTCGAATTGAACAGCTGACATTCAAAAATAGTTTTCATGTCCCGTTGTTTAGGAGGTGACTAAGTTGACAGTCTCGAAGATTTATGGCTCAAATTTGTTTCAAATAGTGCTGACACGCTTGTATTTGAATGACAATAAGACATGGGCCAGATTGGGCCTTACCATATCTTATTGTCATGTGGAAATGTAGCCCATGATGCCCATGGATACCATCCACCGGCGAACGCAAGATCAGCCCCCACCGATGATACCACTTACCAAACCACTGGTCGTTTATTTGTCTTTGTTAGGTTATTGTTTTAGTATGGAAGCTTACCTTCTGTATTGCCATTCAATCAAATGCAGACCTAAACAGAATTTTCTGCGCTATTTAACACGATTTAACTGTCAACTTAAGTAACTGCTTTGATACAAAACCTTTATGAAATATCATAAACACAAAATTCAAAATCGTGTGTGCTATACCTAAGCGTATGGTAAAGACACAATGGGATTTATAATATTTGCACAGTTAATATCCTGGGGATAGTAACCGTGGGACAAACTTTATAATTGTTTTATTATACAGTACATTAAGGGCGTAGCTTAAGATTCGGATAAATCTTCGGAACAACAAACAAGGTCCTAAAGAGGCAAATAACCTAGGCTTTAATAATATTGCTGACTAGAAACTTTCGAATCGGCATATTCCTTGTCAAAAGGTCAAACGGTCAAAAGAAGAACGGCTTCGCTCGCGCGGCGTTTTTCATTTTTTTACGGGAAAATTACAACGCACCTAAGATCGCTCTCATGTTTGAGAGGCATGTTAAATACCTACGAGCCTAGTATCCTAGGTCTTATTGTACACACCACAAGATCTATACTTGAACACTCGAAGTAATTCTTTTTACACGATCTAAAACAATAAGAGCAGGGGACAATTCATGAAAATAAACTTCAATCTAATCTCGCTACAGTTTCTCGTAATTATACCTAAAATGCAAATAGTTAGTACGTCAAATCAACTGTGACCATGGAGTTTGACACGAGACGGGAATGGACCCCCAGTTTTGAAATTTGTTTGCATTGGTTCTCAATCCCCGCAACTTGGGACTACGGCGTAGAGGCTCTACGACAGCCCTCTACAACAGACAAATTCTTGATCTTAAAGCTAATTGATCTGTGATATTGTTTAAATTTTCTTACAAATACCGCCAAAAAAAAGCTTAGTAGCCGCTCAATGACTTTGATCGGATCAGAAGTTTGTCAAAATTAAAGTTGATAAAATCTTACATTAGATCTACAATGAGCCAAACGTGACTTACCAACCTTTCCTTAATTGGCCTATTAAAAAGGACAGGCATTATTTTTTTTAATGATCATATTCGTATTCGTGAGAACCTGTAATTGGCTCTATAAAACTAAACAAATGTTCAATCAAATGTAACAGAGCTGCATCGAACACAGACAAACTTTGTTCGAGGCAAAGCTGATAGTTCTCCAGAAAAAAAAAATTATTAGTATTTTTTGCAAAATAAAATCAAGTAAGCACATTTAGGTAGTATTTTGTTGTTTGATTTTGGGGGTGCTCAATAGGAAATCGCCCCGGGTTCAACCCATGCTACGCCGCCACTGGCTACGATTACAGTCATTCCTCAGCATGCAACATTGAAAGAATAGTTGCAGAGCATCTAACCACATTGTAGTAGATAAATATTATATTAGCGTCCTTTTATTTTATTGCAACAAAAAATCAAATCAATGTAGGTATGACAGAAATGCGAAATGCACCAAACTGACACACTCAATTGCATTAATTGATAGAATCTAAAAATATTTGGTCTAGCGCCATTATGCAGGGGAATAGAGGAATACGTTTGTATCTTGAATCTTAAATCTTCCTGCTCGGATAAAACCGGACCCGGAAACCGGAAATAGACGTTACCATCCGCATTTTTTTTTTTTATTAATTGGCACGATTAAAAACCAGTTACACTAATTAATTATAAGATTAAACAATTTTTAGACAATTAGAAATACAATTTTCAACACGCAATAATCAAAATATAAATTGTATAAAAAATAATATAAATAAGATTAAAAATTAACTATATTAAAATATATTCATTTTTTCATTGAGGTCGCATGGATCATAACATATCATAACATGGATCATATCAATTTAATGTAAGTGGTTAACTCTATGTTTTTTAAATCTATGTATGCTAATGTCTACCTTACTCTCCTGATCCTGTCCCATCTGCTCGGTACGCAGGCATAATATTTCCTTCAATCCCCCCCCCACCCCCCCAGGCTGGTTATGGCATCTTTGGCCTTAAAACCATGTCTTACGCAGTCTTATGTGTTTTATTTTAATATGTTTCCTTTCATGTTTCTTCATTTTTTAATCACTGTCAATTCATAATCAAGTCAACTTCAGTTTTAGTAAGATACTAGTTTTTCACGTTGTGCGCGAGTAAGTAAGATATAACAATATTACCTTAAACACCACCATAATTTAAGAATATTATTTAATTGAATACAACATAGTTTTGTAAAATAAATTGAAAGCACAACATCACTTTGCAAGTTGTCCCCCAAAAAGTCCATGCTTCCGTTTCTATTTTTGTATATAAAAAAATAACTAAAAAAATCGTCACTATGCACAATTCGTGCTTACCAAAAAAAACTCTACTATGATTTTAACCGTCGATTTTGTTGTTTCCCGAAATACCTAAGTGCCTAGGTATATCTAGGGTTAAAGCCATTGAACTATTATTTTAAGGTCATAGTAAAAAAATGCGGCAAGAATAAATCAATATCATTGACATGAAACATAGAGAATAAATAAAAATAATGAATTGTTTGAAAATGTACGTTTGTATTTGAAGGAACGGAAACCCGCATAAATAATATAAAATAAGTTTATTTCACAAGATTTACCTAATAACAATATTTCGAAGTGCCAAAGAAAACGTGACATACTAGGAAAATAAATTATCAAGACTCAAAAATTGCTGTAATTCCTGACTTGGGATGTCGGTACAGCTATCTTGAAACGCCTGAAACCTGTATAATATAGAATAGCCAAAAGACTAGACTGGTGTCAGCGATGGAATATAGATCGCTGGCTGGTGTACAGTAACAATACAATTTGTAAACGGAAGCCAAGACGAAATATAACTCGAAAGTAAAAAAAAAACTGAGACACCTTCAATGCAAAGAAAAGGTAGGCAGTAAATTCCAGATGTTCGTTCCGCGCTGACGTTTTCTTAGAGATAAAAAGGCAAAATATCGTGAGTATAAATATCGTATCCATTTGTTTCTTGCAAACTTCTTGCTTCAAATAAGTACAAAAAAAAATCTCCCAATAATTAGCGTTCCGTCCGCCCAAGAGAATTTAATTTAAACACTAGGTTCCTACGCTCCCATATTGTTGCTTGTACTTTGCTTATTGCCTAACTAGTAAAGTGGCAAGTTATTTGCTAGGTTTTTCTTCAATAATTGATTGTCCTTGACCCAGGTTAGCTAGAGGAAACAGGAACAAAGCTACCTCACCCTAACTAGGACGAGCCACGGGTTCTGTAGCGTCCAGAGGTCCATGGTCATGCATAATAAAGCCTTTTATTTCCCAATTTTTCTTAAGTAGGTAATATTAATTATTAAACATTAATTATAAAAGTAGATAATTTATTTTACTACCTACCTAGTTATTCATTTTGTTTGTAATTTATTATCTATGTAACTAAATTGTTATCATATTCAATTATTATCATGCATTATTTAATTTGGGTTGTCGATTTTTGGGCGGTCATGCATACGTTGGTATAATTATCTGGCTTTCCTCCTATCAGCCTATTTCATGCTTAATTTTCCTGATAGCCAGAGGAGCTTGACCTTGTTTGTTGACTTTCTGCTATAATATAACCAGGTAAATCGCCTAGAATATTTTACGATTCAACATGGAAAGCCCAAATCTAAGCGGTTTAAGCACCATCTTTTAATCTTTTTGTTAATCTTTTGATTGAGGATGGTTTAAGGATTAAATATAGGGGTTTCTGGATTTCTGATAAAAATACAAAGATCGTTTCGGATGAAAATATGTTTGATCGCGCAAAAAATATTGAGCTGAAGGCGCTAAAGTTTTGGGTCATCGGATGCTGAAAAGTACCTACACTGTGTATTTTTTTTTCCGTAAATGTCATTGTCCTTCTTTAATATAAAACATACAACCTTTTTAATAGTCGTAAACAGAAGTGACCGCAAATCAGCACCGGGAGCTCGAGCGCTATAAAAAGATCATCATAGAACGGCGACTACCGCGCCGCCATGCGACATGCAACCCTGGAAAGCGACTCGGCTGTGCCATCGAGTACTGTTGCCAAAATAATTAAAGAAATCTCCGTCGGTGTCCCTCCACCGCGCCCGCGCCGCTCTAAAATCGTCGCTCTTCGCCCGGGAGTTGAGACTCGGGGCGCGGCGGGAAAACATCTCCCGCGCCACTTTTATTTCTTCTTTCCTTCCCGACGCTGTCGAAATATTTTAGTAAGTTCCAAATTATCATAAAATTAAACGACTGTGAGTGTAGCGTAATAAAGTGCAAAATTTAATAAGTAGTGTAAACGATTTTATAAGGAAATTGGTGCTTATTTTAAGTGATTTGTGTTACATAACGCGAAACAAAAATCTTATTTTTAAAAATACCGCATTTTGTAGGCGCCTTTGGCACCAAAATAGCTTTGCATCACGTGGTACACTTTCAACCTATCGCATGGCTCCACATATCCATTGCTGTAAATTAAAATATAGTCATTTTGCAAGACTTAATATACATACTAGCGTTTAATTATAATTTTGCCTCGTTTATAGAGAATAAAGAAATTGTTATTCCTTTCCGTGACTAATTTAGAAATAAAAGTTTTTGTTTTGGATAAAATAGTTTGTTACCTAAATAAAAGGTGGCGCTGCTATCGACCTTTCATTCTACAAATTCTACAATAAGTTCTACGTCAGTCTATGAAAAAATGACGGCTGGATTGGATACGTGTTCTTGTAGTTTATGATATTTACGAGTAAAAGTATTATTTATTACAAAATTAAGTTAGGAAACGTTTTACTTATGATACAGAATCGTCAAGTTTAGTGAAGGACTTAAAAAAGTTTTATCTCATGCAATACAAAACTTTTGGTGAGTGGTTCAGTCAGTGTCGATGAGAATACGATGAATTCAAGCTAGTTATTTGTTCATTACCTGTAAATACTACTCGTTCGCAATAAATTGTGATAAAATATCGATCTGGTACTCCAATAACAGCAAGACTTTCATAGAACAAAGGTGTCCCAATTCATCAAATAATTGGGTTAATTATACCGATAGTCCATTTATCTAGGACTTTCCTGGTTTATTTGATGTATAAATAAGAGTTTTTGTTTGAGAGAGACTTGAAAAATTGATCTAGGTTATTTCAGCAATTGTATAAAACTATTATAACCTCAAAACACCAAGTTGTGAATGATGACTCGTCATTTCTAACCTATGTCTGTTTCTTCTTTTTAGAACTGACGACAACGTAGTAATTCCACCATGGAGGACGCATTCACCAAATCCGTGGACGAAGTCCTAGGATATTTTGGCACAGACCCTGACAAAGGTCTCAGCCTAGACCAAGTCAAAAGAAACCAGGACAAATATGGCCCAAATGGTAAGTGTGCTGTTTATCCATAGCAAATAAGTATGTTCATTTACACATAATATAAATTATCTCTTAGCTATGAACTAGTCAGAACAGTGCACACAGATGGCAAGGTCAGCTGATACAGATTATGCATGAATATAGACATAGTTAACCAACCAACCTACCTACTTGGTAAATAGTTATTTTTTCTACAAACAAAACCAACTTAAGCAGGTTATTTAGAATATGCCCTTCAATCAGCAGTACTTTAGCAGATAACAATATTTGCTGCTAAAGATTACTTGCAAGTACACTAGGTATTTGAATCAAATCTGAATTGTTTATTTACTACGGTAGGTTCTAGAAAATTCCGATTTGCTGCGTGAATTTTGATCATGTAGCATGAACAGATTTTTGTAAATGCTATCCATATTTATATAATTTAGGATGTACATGAGAACCTGTAATACAATTGTTTACTGCTTTACGAGGGATATAAAGAAACAAAAAAAATATTAATATCCTCTCTTAATTACTACTAAGACTTAGCTCATTAAACTTGATTAAAAATAACTGAAAGGGAAGATTTAGTTCAGTTAATAGAACTAAACTCCAGATTTTATATAAACCTCATTTTTATAGATCTCCTTTGTTTCTTGCAATCTGCCTAAGGGCATTGAGCTAGTTTTGTGTTTTCTTTGGTGCTTAATTGGCATGGATGGAGTGATCCCAGTGGCATTTCCATATTTTTTCCATTCTCTTATCACATTAATGAGTTCTATATTAGGTATTAAGAAGCTCTCCTCCTTATTCTTTTGAAGGTAGTGATTGGGTTCATTCAGGGGTGAAGTGCTATTAGACAAACCTGGTACTGGAGACAAACCACTCAAAGGCATACCTAGGCCCTATGACTAGACTTAGAGCTCCAGCAGTATCCAGTTCCAGTTTGCTATAGTTCTATAATATAAGACCACATGCCTGCAGGATTGCTGACACAGAAATGCTGGCAAGCTAGTTTCTTCAGGGGGGGAGGCCCCGAAGTGATAGGTAGATTTTAGGTGCAGAAGGTCTCTGTGCTTGCTCTATCTGGGAAGTACTGCCACCTTGTCTATAAATCAATGATTGTAATGCTGTTTCACTTTGAAGGGTGAGGTAGTCCGCAAAATGTGATGCCTCTGGTTATTGTAAGCATCCACAGGATATGGTCACCTGACAGGTGGGCTTTAAGCTTACATAACTAGTTATATTATTATTCCTCCCATTAAAAGGCTTGCAATTTCCTGGCATATGATCTACTAGCAGATCCTTATACACATGCTAGGTAACATCTACTTAAGCGATCTCGGGCATGTGTATCACAGGCTCTACACATCATCTTATGTAATTCTGCATAATATATTACAATGCTATGTTGCTTACCTCAGTCAGGGTTATTTGAAATGTTGCCAGATGATCACACTTGACCGTGAATCATTCATTGTTGACAAGGGAATTAAAAATAAGATGATGCCTCGGCAGAATGGTTCAGACTCATGTAATCTCAAATATTTTTTGAATAAATCCATAGCTGTATGATGAAATTATCTTACTTACTGTACAGACACACATATCATCATTATTTCAGTTTGGTATCACCTACTGCTGGTTTTAGGCTTCCTCTCTCTTTTACCAGCCTCCTTGGTTCTGTGGATCTCTAAAAATATTATAATGTATGATATGGTAAATATTAGCACTCACTAGTCACATACTTAGTCCTGACCCCACACTACGACTCCTGTGACGGATTTCCTGTGTCATGGGTACAGCATGGTACCCTCGACCCAGAACATATCTTTGCATATCAACATTTGTCCTGACGGAGATCGAACCCGCACCTCTTGCGTCTCAGCCGGGCACTTACCCGCCTCTAGGTACTGGGTCGTTGATCTTCAAATTTTCATTAACTCGAGTCGTGTTTCTATTCATACCAACAATGAATTACCAGTCTATCTATCGTGTTTATACTAACCATCTTATTCATAATCATTAAATAACTTTTATTGGCTCGCAAAGATATTTCGGTCTCTTTCGTAAACATAAGAAAAGGACGGTGTTAGAAAGGGACAGGGTATAACTTATCTAGTCGATAAAGTTAGCGTCTGATTATAAATAAGGTAAGTATGTAAAGAGCAAATTCATGCAAAGGTAAAATTTCCAACGTTCTGTAACTTAAGTTACTGTTTATTGATGCTCTATAGACACAGTTTTGTATCAAAACATTTTTATCACAATTAGGTATTAAAGTATTTGATAAGAACTTGAGATTATGCAGGACACCTACAATCTACATAGTAACATGCATGTGTCTAATGTCTATGTACCTATGACCTCATTGCTTGTAGGTCGTTGTTGCAAAGAACAACGTGGACAAATTTCCACATATTCCAAGATGGCACACATTGTTACGAAAAAAAACGGAAATAAAAATAGCATTGCACCATTCTGATCTACAATTACATTTGAAACCATGCAGTTCAACGATTGATTCTGTAAAGCAGACCACGTGCGCGTATCAATAAAATTACTCATTCCTTTCAAGTTGTAATCGGTGTATTGGTGTAGGTGCACATAAATAGTACTGAGATGTGTTTGATGTAAAATATACAGCGAGATTGATCGTAGGTGGTTGGTGGAAGCTTCGCAGTCGGAGTGCGATGGATGATGGACGATGGACCGCAGCTTTCATAGCTAGCATAAGCTTATTCTGTGGCTTAGAGTGATGTTTATTTATAAGTACAAGAGTGATGGGTCATCGTAGAGGAGATTGGCCAGTGGTGCGTGTGCATAGCCAAAGGCCGATGGATAGGCGCCTTCAGGCGTGACAAGGCGGCGTTGCGTACGAGCCTCTGTCAGCTTCACACACCCCTGCTATAAATATGTTTACATAGAAAAACAATTTCTAAATACTCAACCTACCTGAAACTAAAAATAAAATGCAGAAAGAGAAAACGAAAATAACATTGACACTAAATAAAACAGCATTGAAATCAGAGTTAGCTTGGATAGTCGTTTCAAAATATACAAATCATCAGATTTCATCAAATAAAGCTACATGATTGATATAACAGCTGTCCGCAAATATTTTTGTTAAGTTAATTTGCACATTTGCATAGTAACTGGCTCGTATTTTGTGTCTTTATTACAGACAGTGCACACCGCAGTAGCAACATTGTCGATCAAAAAAACATGCGGTTAAACACAATATAGCTAAGCTATGTTTATTTTTTCGGTTTCGTACCACCGATGGTTGTTTTAATTTCGAAACATCGTATAAACTTCGCGTCACTCTTGCGAACCTTGGTCACAATACGGGAAATCTCAAACATTCATAAACAATCCATCTCGCAGTGTGCTATTTTATATTAGTGGTATCACTCGCAATTATGTTTACATCTTACTCGTCTCATTTTCATTTCAATTGGCCACCTTGTGAGATACTCTATTCGTGTTCGGTATCACTCATTAGTTTATCAATTAGCGGCTTCAGAACATTTTGTATTTATTTGCATACACGATATGTTTGTCAGCTCGCATGTATCCTGTATGGAATATAAACTGTGTCATCTATCCTCGAATCAACCGCATAGTCTTTGTATTGAAAGTTATTGCATCCATGGTCGAGCATCTAATGATGTCGAACCTGAATCCATTAATTTATAAAGATTTCCTTGGCTTCTTATACGTATCTTACAGGCTGAACAAGCGTATATTCAACTAGATATACCTATGTCAATTCAAAATGACCCTTGTGATTTCAAAGAATAAAGAGAGAATAATTAATAATACAGTATCGTTCTAGAAAACTCGGAATAATCAGAAATCGTAACCTACTTACAGCCGCATAAGTAATACAACCTAAGATTAATTCAGTTACGCTTCGTCCTCGAAACCCATAAACCAATTGTATGCTTACACTATTACGTATATTCCTGCCTGTTATGCGAGATATATGTTCTGTATTAGCAAGGCAAACATTCGATGATAAGCTATATTAGCCATAGCTGGCGAGGTCCTTCAACAGCGGATGTTTCTTAATTGTGTTGGAATTTTGTACCTCGGTTAGCAGGGCACCTAGTCGGTAGAGAGCCGTGTTGGCCAAGTGGGAGCTATCTCGACTCTCGATTTGAAGGTCATAGGTTAGAATCCCGGCCGTGCACCAATGGATTTTTAAAAGAAACCAGGGCTTAGTCAGCTTCACACGTATTGACGCTGTCTTTCCTGTGGATCAGGCCGACTAGACCGAGAGGATGGTATAGGTGCTGGGCAAGCCTTCTGCATCTAAAACATGTCCCAGGCACTACAGCGTCCTGTAACTGAGTAAAAAGATCCACCTGACGCTATATAAATCATCTTGAATAGATGTAGGCCTTGCTAGTCGGTAGATCAGCGGAGTCTATTAGGGGAGAGAATCGAGTTCGAAGCGCTGTTGTTTTAGCGGCGCGGCGGCGGAGTCGGTCGGCGGCGAGCGATTTCGAGTGCCTAATGAAATATATTAGGTACCAAGGGTTATTTTGAATCTACGTTGGCGGGATGCGTCTACGAAAGCGGCACATAAACACATACCACCTCACGTGCAAATCTTCTATCCGTAGAAAATTGGCGTAGGAGAAATGAGGACATCTAAAATATAACTTTCTCACGACATCGCGTACGTTTTATACTTTGCTACAAATTGGAACAAGAAATTGATTGGTCGCACTCTCCCCGTCGCGTCGTCTGATTAAATTATTCACTTCCTACGAGTATAAATATCAGATTTGTCAATCAGTACGACTTTGTATATTTAATTTATTGTGACCGTGATTCATAAACAAACCAATTGTTTGTAGGTACCTACGTGTGGATAGTCGAGCTATGTATCTTGTTTGAGAATGCGTAAACTATGTGCAAATGTTTGATACTATACTTTCATGGCTTGTTTCTCTCAACTTTCTCTTTGAACACAAAAAAAGGAACCAATCTCTTTTAAAGCCTCATTCAGTCCTTATCGTACTTTCACCTTTACTTAAATATCGCCGGCGAGTGATTGAATAGATTTAGGTGTAAGATAGACGAGCGGCAAAAACATGACGGTTGAGTTTTGCTCCGATAGTACAAATTCATCGATGCATTCGCCATGGAGCAAGTTGAGGAACATACTGATTATAGCCAAGACCGCCACTCTTCTGTAGTTTTCTTCTAAGTGGATGGCCAGTTCCTACGATTATTACTTTACGGCTTAGCTCTAAAACGTTTCTCTCCTCACGGATCACTATCGTTAAATCTAATTTTACTTGGCTATCGGTTATAAACCTATACGTTAACGCCGGGCTAAAATATAATGAAATTGTCTATTGTGTTATGCGATTGTCATTCGCGCCACGCATATAATTGTTATGACGTGGGCTTAAAGAAGGAAGTGGCGCCGCTCGTTGCATGATCGATTGATCGTGCTACATTTGATATTTTTATAATGCTGAGCCATGTTAGTTTTATTGATCATTGGCGAGTGTGCACAGATGCTGACACGGCGTTATCGACGCGTTGACTAATTGCTTACATTAGTCTCGCCGCGGCTGGCAGTCGAACTGAATACGCAAATAGAGTCGATACAACGATTGACTAACTGCACATTGCACGATTAAGACGAAATTATCGCACTTAACCTGTACCTTCATTAACTTTGAGCCGCGGCGTAAATGGGACCGTACTGACTGAGGTTGTGGCAAACGGTGCCGAGTAAAACTAGCATATTAATTATTATTAATATGCATTATCCTTGCGAAGTTCGTTGAATAATTTCACCGCCTAGATTATTTCTTACGATCTGTGTAGCTCAGTGTTACCAGACCTCCGTATCTTCAAATACAGTGACACAAACAGATCGGCTATCTCTGATAAAATTGATAAATGTACAGGCTATGCGCAATACGACAATTAAATCGTACCTTGTTATTGATATTAATCGATGCGCGGATAAAAGACCATTGTATCCGGAACGTCAGCAAGGTTGTGACGTAGGCGTTGCGTCTGTGATGAGGTCAGTGTGCGGGTCGCGCCATCACAGACTCAGTCGTGGCCCAATGAGCGCACCTCATCGCTCGCTCCCAATGCTAAGCAGATTCGTTATCTCGAAGAACATTCTGCGTAATGTTATCGTATTTTATCGACTATACTTCGATGTCTGAAGACTATTTTTAATGCTTTGTATCGCTTTAGGTAAATGATAAAGGGTATCATTATCATAATTATTGTTAATCGTTCTAAAAACAAACACATGCTCTAAATCTGAGCTGAGATTTCTTTTTATAAAAGGAATATCAACATAATACAAAAAAATAAGAGGCATACTTTAGCAACTTTTACTTCTAACAAAAGAAAACGAAAGCTGTTTAGTTCTGCTCTAAATAAGTCAACAAATTATCAATGCATCCTTCACACTGTCAGTTCATCCCATCCCATTCACTAGAGCGTGCTTGGTGCATTGGTATGCTTTGTAGCCTGTTTGTGATCGCACGCCTATAGTAGAGTCGTGTTGCTGAAGTCCACCTTGGTGAATTGTGTAGTTTGACCTTAAAGCTACACTTGTATTCTGGGCCTAATGGACACTAACTACCGTAAACCTATATCAGTATAATAACTGCCGTAGCGTAGGTATGAAGTATTAAAAAGCCACTGGCCTGAATCATAAACTCATCGCAAAAATAGGCAAACGATGGCCAAGATTTGATTAGTCAGATGTAAACACACGTGTTTTACTTTTAAGTGAGCTTAGATAACTGCGTAGTTGCCGGATAGAAACCAGTTTGGTGTTTATTGATAACGTATGCAGATACGTGGATTAGCCCCCTTACCATCAACTTTACTATTTCGTTTAGACGGTGACGAGGTTGTCAGTCACAAAGATTTAAGGTTCAGATTCGTGCAAAATAGTTCTGACGCGTTCGCATTTGAATGCCAATGAGACCTGGTAGGGCCCACATTCTTGTATGCGCTGCTTGCTTGCTTGTCGTGTCACTGATTCTTTCTTGGTCATCCTGCATTAAGTCAGTGACCGGGTTGAAGTATGATGGCCCTGAGAAGGGCCTATGACCGTCGGTGAAAGGAACAGTGTAGTGAAAGGATTAAACTGCGCCTCTTAGGGGCTCCTTTCGATATTTGCGCTGATACGCTCGTATTTCAATGGCAATAGCACGTCATGTGCCCCAAGAATTCTGTCTAAACCGTAGACGTTCGCATAATGACGTCACATTGCAAGCTATTTTTCGCATATCTACCTACTATTCGTTTATCTAGTTGTAGAGGAATACGAAGCGTTGGTGGTTTGTCTTCGATTTAGCCGCGGCTATGCCCGGCCGTAGTGTATTTATGTACGATCGTAACTGCTGAGATAGATCTTACGTCTGTTCTGGCTAGTTTATCGCCGGCTAAATTAACTCCTTTGATGTTTTATTCAAAATTCTTACGCTGCTCTTTTCTCTTTTCAGAACTGCCTACGGAGGAAGGTAAGCTACACTTCAAAAACACGGTCAGGTAACATTTGGTTCCGTTAAGGTCCCAAAACAAAACCATCCAACATTAAATCACAAACGGTAGAGTCAAATAATAAAGTCAGTGAAGTGCAAGAACTCGCGCCCTGAGTCTTCCTTACAATTAGGTACACGGGGTCAGAAAAACTGAAGTATGAAAGTGACAAACTTATATTTTGCGTACGCTCACGTAATTTACTTGAGTTATTAACCGCAAATATAAGTTTATCTCACAATATCGGGTGATTTGAAATTGATCTCAGCTATTATTATATTTTCTTGACCGCAAAAACATGTAGTCCATAAATTATTTCAATATCGTCAGAGCCCTTTTCGAGTTTCAGCCACTTTTTCCTACAAACTTCACCAACCATCATTTTAGGGTGAAAACAGTTGAAATTTCTCTATTTATTTAAAATTGAAATTTTTCCTTTATTTGTGTCACAGGGCTCTTAGCATTCCAAATTTCAGAACTATGACATATCTTTTTATGCATTGAGAAGCTTCATTTTTTACGGATCCAAAAGCTCGCAGACCTTTATTTTTCGTATAAATTTCATGTGACAAAAATGGTCTTGACCTACAGACGGACGGACCACAAAGTGATCCTAAAAGGGTTCAGTTTTTTCCTGTGAGGTAAGGAACCCTTAAAATGAGTCATGGTCTCACGACGCATTATGTATTTATGTACCCTGGAACCTTGAATTACAGATCGTATAAAGAACCTACTTTATGTTTATTGCCTACAGTACAATCTATAATATATTTCCTATACTCTTATCGCTACCAGGGGGCCAATTCACTTCAATAAATTAAATCTAATCTCATTACAGTCTCGTGTCAAACTCAATGTTCAAAGTTAATTTTACGTATTAACTAACATTTTAGGTATTATAACATCAGTGACACGAGGCTGTATTGAGATTAATTGAAGTATATATTATAAGCTAATTTCCCCCTGGTTTTCCGCCCTGGCTCGCTCTGTGGCCCGTATTAATATGTTGCTCCTATATCTAAACGCAAATTTGTGATCAGGAAAAATTACATATTTGTATAAAAATACAATGCAATTTTTTGGTTCAAAAAATAATAATAAATAGAAATGGTAGTAGGGAAATAAATCCTTAGGCAAACAATGGTCCACATCTCGTAAGGAGAAACTATTACTATTACGCCAACAAAATCCATCCCAGTGGAAAAACATATACAAGGTGATTCATAACATAAGCCCCTTTCGGGATGGCATACATATTATGAATCACCTTGTATCTGGCTCAGCTCGGGTGTTCCAACCAAATGGAAGAATGAATTAACTGGGGCCGATTTTAAACTCCCTTTATTTTTGTATATTATTATGCCATAAAAGCATTCCATTAGAAATTATATCAGTACGCCTAAAAAAATTGGACTTAACTCCGTATAATGCACCGTTTGCATTATTTTTTGAAATTGTAACGCACTCCAGCCTCCGCTTCACTCAGGTTTGAGTGGGATTTATTAATACGGACCTATGTAATAATAAGCCCCTCTTATGTTCTATTGAAAAGGACAGGCTCTTAGGTATTCTCTTTTAAGTATTTTTATGAACCTTTTCTTTTTAGGCAAAAGTATATGGCAGTTAGTACTGGAACAGTTCGATGACCTCTTAGTCAAGATTTTGTTATTAGCTGCCATTATCTCATTCGTAAGTATCAAAACATATTTGTGAAAATAAAATCCTAATTGCTATCTACAGATAAGGATTGTAACGAAACTTGTTTTGTTTCCAGGTATTAGCTTTATTTGAAGAACACGAAGATGCCTTCTCAGCCTTCGTAGAACCCTTCGTTATTTTACTTATTCTTATCGCTAACGCCATTGTAGGAGTATGGCAGGTAAGATTTTATCAAGAAATTCTTGAAATCAGTTAACATATTTAGTCTGGAATCCTATTCATCATATAACTTTTAATTTCCAGGAAAGAAACGCCGAATCCGCCATCGAAGCCTTAAAAGAATACGAGCCCGAGATGGGTAAAGTAATCAGAGGCGACAAATCCGGCGTACAAAAAATCAGAGCGAAAGAAATCGTCCCCGGTGACATCGTCGAGGTTTCCGTCGGAGACAAGATCCCCGCCGACATCCGCCTTATCAAGATCTTCTCGACCACGATCCGTATCGACCAGTCCATCCTAACCGGTGAATCCGTATCCGTGATCAAGCACACCGACGCCATTCCAGACCCCCGCGCCGTCAACCAGGACAAGAAGAACATCCTCTTCTCCGGAACCAACGTCGCCGCCGGCAAGGCCCGCGGTATCGTCATCGGCACCGGCCTCAACACCTCCATCGGTAAAATCCGTGTCGAGATGTCCGAGACCGAGGAGATCAAGACTCCCCTGCAGCAGAAGCTCGACGAGTTCGGTGAGCAGCTGTCCAAGGTCATCTCCGTCATCTGCGTCGCTGTGTGGGCCATCAACATTGGACACTTCAACGACCCCGCGCACGGAGGCAGCTGGATCAAGGGTGCCGTCTACTACTTCAAGATCGCCGTCGCTCTCGCCGTCGCAGCCATTCCAGAGGGTCTCCCCGCCGTCATCACCACTTGCCTCGCTCTCGGTACTCGTCGTATGGCCAAGAAGAACGCCATCGTCAGGTCCCTGCCCTCCGTAGAGACCCTCGGATGCACGTCCGTCATCTGCTCCGACAAAACCGGAACTCTCACCACCAACCAGATGTCCGTCTCCCGCATGTTCACCTTCGAGAAGATTGAGGGTGGCGACAGCAGCTTCCTTGAGTTCGAGATCACTGGCTCCACGTACGAGCCCATCGGCGACGTGTACCTGAAGGGACAGAAGGTGAAGGCCGCCGAGTTTGACGTCCTTCACGAGCTGGGAACCATCTGCATCATGTGCAACGACTCCGCCATTGACTTCAACGAGTTCAAGCAGGCCTTCGAGAAGGTCGGTGAAGCCACCGAGACCGCCCTGATCGTCCTCGCCGAGAAGATGAACCCCTTCAACGTTCCCAAGACCGGCCTGGACCGTCGCTCATCCGCCATCGTCGTCCGCCAGGAAATTGAAACCAAGTGGAAGAAGGAATTCACTCTGGAGTTCTCCCGTGACAGGAAATCTATGTCCTCTTACTGCACACCCCTCAAGCCTTCCCGCCTCGGAAACGGACCTAAACTCTTCGTGAAGGGAGCGCCCGAAGGTGTCCTTGACCGTTGTACCCACGCCCGTGTCGGAACCAGCAAGGTGCCTCTAACCTCCACCCTGAAGAACCGCATTCTGGAGCTGACCAAGCAGTACGGTACCGGCCGCGACACTCTGCGTTGCCTTGCCCTCGCCACCTCTGACAGCCCACTCAAGCCCGAAGAGATGGACCTAGGAGACTCCAACAAATTCTTTACTTATGAAGTCAACCTTACCTTCGTCGGAGTTGTCGGCATGTTGGACCCTCCCCGTAAGGAAGTGTTCGACTCCATCGTCCGCTGCCGCGCCGCCGGTATCCGCGTCATTGTCATCACTGGTGACAACAAGGCCACCGCTGAAGCTATCTGCAGGTAACTAACACATTTCTACTCTATCCCCCTAGCCCTATGTCATTAAACCTTCCTAACTTTTTTTTATACAAAATAGGCTTACGTTTGACCCTAATCTCACCTGATGTTAAGTGAGAATTTGGTCGACACGGTGTAGCACGTTTGCTTAGAAGAATCCTATTCTCTCTGCTCTTGAAGACACCCAAGTTATGGGTATTCGGAAACACAGACGCCGGCAATGGTTGAAAGTCTGAAATGATGATAATTTATGTAACGTATAAATTTTAATCCTACCCAAAATTTTCGAACCAGCGGGATTCAAGCCCGCATGAATGGGCAAAATAACTACGCAATATAACGAATGACGCTGGTGCCGAAAATGGGGGAGCCCTGTGTATGTCGTACGGCTGAATTGATGATGATTTGTCTAACTTAATCCACCTTTGTAGGCGTATCGGAGTGTTCACTGAGGAAGAAGACACCACCGGCAAGTCTTACTCTGGCCGCGAGTTCGACGACCTCCCCGTGTCGGAGCAGCGCGCCGCCTGCGCCCGCGCGCGCCTCTTCTCCCGCGTGGAGCCCCAGCACAAGTCCAAGATCGTCGAGTACCTGCAGAGCATGAACGAAATCTCCGCTATGGTGAGCTTTATTTTACCCACTACAACGGATCAAACTACGATACTATCGGCACATGCATAAAAATATTTTAGAAGAAGAAAAGAAATAAATAGCATTTATTTGTCCTCAACAACAAAATATTACAAAAAGGCAAATTATTCTTTGATATTAACTAGTTCGCGTGGTGCGCGAGCTGCGTTACTCGAAAACGATTATCCATTTTTCGGAATTACGTTTCCATCCGCCTTCTTGGATTTCAAAATGGTCACCCTCAAATTACTCGAAAACGACACCCATATTGGTGCCCAAAAAAAATGCCTAGGCTGTCAAATTGCGTATAAACATCTATCTCAACTTGACATCCCAGCGCATACAAGTTAACAAAAATCGTTTTGTGCAAATATTATGAAATCTCTTAACATTTAGGTAGCTCTTTGCGTACATTCGCTATAGCCGGATCGGTATCCAAAAAAATAACTAGCTGCTGCCCGCGGCTTCGCATGCGCGTTCCCTAGATAAACGTAGCCTAAGGCACTACTTATAACATCAGCTATCTGCCAGTCAAAGTCCCGTCAAAATCTGTCTAGCCGTTTCGGAGACTAGCCGGAACAAACTAACAGACAGACAAAAATTTTATACTTGTTTTTTTTTAATAATTACTGTATATACTTCCATTGTTTTATTTTGAATTTAAAAACTGACACTTCAATTTTATTTGTGTACTAGCTGGTGCCCGCGACTTCGTCTGCGCAGGATTAGTATTTCGAGTTGCTTATATGACCGTGGCGTTACAATTCACACAATATCTTTATAAATTGTAGCCTATGTGTTATTCTGATGTATAAGCTATATTATTGTAAAGTTTCATTAAAATCCATTCAGTAGTTTTTACGTGAAAGAGTAACAAACATCCATCCATCTATACTTACAAGCTTTCGCGTATATAATATTAGTAGGATTGTATGGTGTTTCTTTGCCCAGCAGTGGGTTAAGTCTTGCTGTCTATGATGATGAGGATAATTACCGGCCAATGAATGAAACATTGCAAGGAGGCCGGCTGATCGGAAATAACAAACAATTTAATCGACCGCAAACAATGTCTTCATAATTTTAGGCGAATTCAGTTGTGTATTAAATGTTTACACTCACCGCTGGAAGCGCTTGTTTACGTTAGGGCGATGTTTATAAACTAGAGTGCTCGAAAGTTATCATTGCAGCATCTGTAGCGTGTTTAACGGTTCATTATCGAGACAGTTATTCACTCTTACATCATTTTATACAACATATTTAATATCTTACTGAATGCACCTAGTTTTAATACTTTTGAATGGAAACGGATTGGCCGCGGTGGCCCCGGTTGAAGAATAGGCCTCTCCATATCTCTCTTTCTATGTTATTTGCAAGTTTGTTGTCAACTAAGCAAACAAGCTTATGGAGCACTTCCGATCCACAGGTTGTGGGTTCGAATCCTGATCATACACTAAATGTATTTGCGCTTATACTAGTGCTCTCAAACTTTAAGAAAACTGGCATGTCCAAGAACCTAAAATTTCCGTAACATGTGCACGAAAGGAGCCTCTAAGAGACGCACTTTAATCCTTTCACTACACTGATTCTTCCACCGACCGGTTATAGGCCCTTTTCAGGGCCACCACACCTCAACCTGGTCACTGTTCAATACAAGATGACCAAGAAAGAATCAGTGGCTCGATAAGCAAGTCAACTAAGCTGTTTAAAGAAGAAAAACATATCCTGTCCCTTTAAATAGCAATTCGAATTAGAATCCACCGTTTACAGATCTACCATCGCATTCATATTACTAATGTACCTTTTAAAACTATGTTATAGCACAGATAACATAATACTATAGTTATTGTAAAATTGCTCATTGGCCTACTTGGCCAGATTGTAATACTACTTGGGTACAATATTTTGTAAACTAGGACTTTAAAAAAATAACTATTGTTATTAACCTTTCAGACTGGTGACGGTGTGAACGACGCCCCCGCCCTGAAGAAGGCCGAGATCGGTATCGCCATGGGATCAGGAACCGCCGTCGCGAAGTCCGCCGCCGAGATGGTACTGGCTGACGATAACTTCTCATCCATTGTCGCCGCTGTTGAGGAAGGTATGTCTTGCAGAACATTTATTTATTTAATCTTTATTGCACATAAAAGACAGGAATATATTCATTTAAGTTCAATTGCTTAAATGTATAAAAGGTGAGCTTAATGCCAAGGCACTATCTACCAGCCAGCCTGATTGGGTAGAAACAGGAGGTTGGCGTGCGACAAAACAAACATTTAGGCGCAAGTCGCATATAACAAACATCCAAACATCCTCACACACTTTCTTATTTGTAATATTCGTAGGATACCAAAGTTTGTGAGGATGTTTGTTGTTCGTTCACGCCGTAACGGCCAACCGATTTCGTTAAAACTTGGAATAGATGAAGTTCTTTATCAAGAAAAGCATATTGGCTACTTTTTATGTAGGTACCACGCGAGGGAAGACTCTGGCGGAAGCTAGTTAAACAATATTTTCAAGTGTCTACGAACGTCGTACCTTTAGGAAATAAGTCCTTAAAACAAACTCAGGCCTCATAGCTCAGTTGGTAGTAACTCTGCCTTCTGCGCTAGAGGTCGCGGGTTCGATTCCCGCACTGGACTAACATTTGTGTGCTAAACACTGGTATTTATTCTGTGTCTGGGTGTTAAATATTTATCTATTATGTATATCAGTCTCTAGTACAGGCGATGCCTAGTTTGAGATCAGTTGACTGTGTGTGATATGTCCGGCATATTTGTTTATTATTGATTAAACTCTATGAACTGTTCACCAGGTCGCGCCATCTACAACAACATGAAGCAGTTCATCCGTTACCTGATCTCGTCCAACATCGGCGAGGTTGTGTGCATCTTCCTGACCGCCGCCCTGGGCCTGCCCGAGGCGCTCATCCCCGTGCAGCTGCTGTGGGTCAACCTGGTCACTGACGGCCTGCCCGCCACCGCCCTCGGATTCAACTCCCCCGACCTGGACATCATGGACAAGCCTCCCCGCAAAGCTGACGAGGGTCTCATCTCTGGATGGCTGTTCTTCAGGTAACATTCATACTTCACCTGCCATGCCAAGTGTACTCTTGGTATATTGTTATTTCAACTTAAGCCTAAACTTAAAATAATTTGAATGATGTGTTCACATCACTCACTATATTTTTGTTAGCCTATCGTCAAACATTGTAGTCTTTTAAATACCTACCTACAAATATGTCACACTCTTACACAACACCCTTTTCAAGCATACCCTAATTTGTGGACAACGGGGCTGATTATACTTTAAGAACCACCAATTCTATAAGATTTGTTATGTAATTTTAACTGTAATTGTTTGTTGTCCTGAATAAATAAAAAAAATATAAAAATTTAAAATGCCGTGGTGGCCCTTACCAAGAATGGCCTCTTGCTTTGGGCATTTCATATTTATGATTTGGTGTAAATTATTATTAATATCACAAATAATTATGGCTAAATCACTGTCGTTTCATTGTTAGAAAATCCATACATATATACTTTTACATGGCGCAGCCGGTAGGTTTGAAATCTTAGCAACTGAGTTCACGCTTGCTCTTTCTTGTTAAAGCCATAACCGCATTAATCGAAACTTATCTTGCTAGACGTTGATTTTTGAACAGAATTTGTATTTTTTGCCGATTTTTGATAACTCCTTCGAAAATGATCACTCAAATACATCAAATTGATGTCAGTTTTAGAAAGTCAACGCCAGTCAAGAGAATTTAAGATTAAGTATGGGCGGTTTGGTTTACAAACGTTTCACATGGAATTTTGTATATTCTGTAAAGGTACATGGCTATCGGTGGGTACGTCGGCGCCGCCACTGTCGGAGCTGCCTCCTGGTGGTTCATGTACTCCCCCTTCGGACCTCAGATGAGCTACTGGCAACTCACCCACCACTTGCAGTGCATTGGAGGTGGAGACGACTTCAAGGTATGTCTTATTAATTTTTATGAGGTTTTTGTTTACTGTGTGGTGTATAAATATATAAAGAGTTTCCTGTCTGTATTATAAAAGGTTTATGTAGCTGGAGATAAACTCGTTCAAAAGTCTAGGTGCAAGCCAACACGGAAACCGGATTGAAATTGCCACGCTAATCAGGCCGTTTCGGCTGTATAAGGCCACAAGATATTCAAATTATTATTGCCATTGCATAATTGCATGTTGTTTCCTAATGGCTTTAGTTTTCTAATGAAACCACATCAGCTTAAGTTTCCTAATGAAATCACATCAGCTTTAGTTTTCTAATGAAACCACATCGGCATAAGTTTTCTAATGAAACCACATCGGCTTAAGTTTTCTAATGAAACAACATCGGCTTAAGTTTTCTAATGAAACCACATCGGCTTTTCCAGGGTGTCGACTGCAAGATCTTCACCGACCCCCACCCCATGACCATGGCGCTGTCCGTGCTCGTCACCATCGAGATGCTGAACGCCATGAACTCTCTGTCGGAGAACCAGTCGCTGATCGCCATGCCTCCGTGGTCCAACATGTGGCTTATCGGATCCATGGCTCTGTCCTTCACACTCCACTTTGTCATCCTACACATTGAGGTCCTCTCGGTGAGTAATGCAATATATTACAAATCTTAGGCTGTCACTCGATTCAATGGAAAAATCTGTTGATTATCATAGCTCAGGGTTACGTATAAACCTTTGGTGCTGGCAGTCATATTAGGAAGTAAACATTGCTTAAATTGTGCACGAAAGGAGCATCTAAGAGGCGGACTTTAATCCTTTCACTACACTGATTCTTCGGCGACTACCTCAACTTGGTATCATTGCTAAATTTAAATAAATAAATATGCAACAGTCACATACATAGTCCTGACCCGACGCTAGGATTCCCTGTGTCGTGGGTATCAGAAACTACCAGTAACATGGTAACACAAAACCCAGACCTGGAATGAATGTTTGCAGATGATGCAAATATTTGTCCCGCAGCGGGAATCAAACCCGCACCTCTCTCTCAGCCGGATGCCTGCGCCACCTAGGTCGTCCATAATGTTTTGTTACCGTTATTTCGATTAACTTTTATTTTGCAGATATATCTTCACAAATTTTATATTAACCTATGCTCTGAGCAGAGAACACTCTGAGGCCGTCGCTCGGAAACATTCGACAAAATTTAGGGCGAAAACTTGTGATAATCAAACACGGTCAGAGTTTTCGCCTGAGATTAGACATCATTTCGATTTGTTGAAAGTTTCTGAGCATAAGGCCGTATGTGTAAGTAACATTGGTGATGTTACGTGTGTCCGCAGGCCGTGTTCCAAGTGACGCCGCTGTCGGTGGACGAGTGGCTGACGGTAATGAAGTTCTCAGTGCCCGTGGTACTCCTCGACGAGGTGCTCAAGTTCATCGCGCGCAAAATCTCCGACGGTATGAACCGATCCGTGACAGACTGGCTCCACGGCATGCAGTGGATTGTGCTCATGTGGGCAGTCTTCTTTGGCATCATCGTCTACGGCCCCCTATAAGCAGGCCGCACGTGTGCCGCCACCGCCCCTTTGATTCACACCTAATTCCCTCCCGCCGGATTCCGCGCTACCCACTCGTTGTATCGACGATTGTGTGGCGTTGAATTCCACTGTGGAAACCCATGGACTATGAGCCTCGCTCACCGCAGTATCTAACCGTTTGGAATGCTAACTTGTCGCACTCCGTGTGAAGTGACGCCCCCAGCGCACGCGACCGGTGATCAGATGAGTGACTGAACAGTGAAACCTAAACGTTAAGTCTAGTGTCTCCGTATTGCTTAGGAGTAGGTCTAGCGGACTCTTTTCCGCCATTTATTATTATGCATTTTATATACATATTAACGTGTGCGAGACAATAAATAGTTGGGAGCTCATTTTTATACACAAGGAGAGCAATTTTTCTTCCTTTACCGATTTTATCTATCTTTATACAATTAATTATATGATTATTTCACGTGAAGTGGCTGTGAAGACCTTCATAATGCTAACACGAACACCAAAAATTGGGTTATTTAAATGGTAATTTATAAGTTAGGTTTATTGCATTCGGTAATTCATTGTATAGTAATATAAAGCTCCGTATTGCAAATGATAAACGACTCGCACATCGCTCAGTTTCTGTCCGAGTGGACTGCAGACATGTTTTACTTACTATTTTAGTAATGTGCATTGTTAGCTTAGCGTAATTTATAGTAAGTGTACGTAGGGACGTGGTAATAGTTAACTTTGTCAGCATAGCTCAAAAAAATATCTATCTCTTGATCCTGTCACCTGTGGTCGCTTCCTAACATTCCTTAATGCGTTTCGGTTTTCTCATAATGTATTTTATTAGTGAGCACTTGTGACCTTTTTCTAACAATTAACGAGTGAATGAATCCTTGCAAATAACCAACAAACTCGGTAGCTTTCGTAACTATATTTACCGTGTTACTGAAGCTACCGTCTATCTGTGTGCCCTTATAATAATTATTAACTCAGTAACGATTCCGAATCGAATTACTGAAAGTTAATATTGAAACAAAGGATTACAAAATGTATGTACGAACACAAGATAGGTAAATATAAAGTAATGGCTACAAATATCGGTATTTGGTGTAAAACTCTATTTATTATGTATTAACTGCGGATGTAATTTTAAGTTTTCGTCTCTTATTTGTGGATCGAGGATAAGACATCAAATATTTTATGAATGAGACATAATATTATTTTAAGTTTAATGTCTGAATCTAAATTGGTCCATATTATTAGTGTAAAGGTACACAGGTCCGTACGTACATAAGTTTTGAATTTAATATGCATGAGTGCATTGCATCGCATGATTCTATTGATTAAAATTAATGCGTGCAGTTTGATGTGATTTAATAACATAGGTTTATGATCTAACATTTTACTTGATAACTTTGTCCTTCAGAGCCCTTTTTGGTTTTATAATCTCCATCATAAATACGAGGTGCTAATTAATGATATCGAAGTTATTGAGTGAAATGGCTATACAATTTAATGTGAATTATAAAATGTTGCCAAGGTATAAAAGAGGTCGTCAGCAATGTCCACCCACATATATAATACACTCCACAAGTTCAGGGCATGCTCAAAACCTTATTGTGTATGTTCCGATCTCCTCCATAACTTGTTTGATTTCAAATAACTTATTTAATGTACAGTTGTTTATACATTACTATTTTACAGTTAATTAAAATAGTCAATAATAATGTTTGCATTTATTTCCATATTATTTCCTATATATTTTTTTACTTTAAAACTGCACCTTCCTTGCACTTGTCTTATGCCCCTGTTTTGGTTATGTCTATCCACACAAGTCCATCTATTCTACCAGCACATTGCAATGTTGTCTGTTTAGATGTTTGTGAATCCCACTCACCTACAAAAAAGTTTTGCAAGCTACAAAAACGCTATAGGCGTGACTATAGCCAGATCCATGTGACAAATTGTGAGCTATCGTTTCAACGAATGTGAAACAGTTGAAGCCAGGTCAGGAATGTAAATCCACCTGGCGGCTCCGAGGCTTGCAGAGCTTTCCCCCGGGCTCCCGCTTGGCCCGGGCCCGCATGCACTAACGACGCGTTCTGTCCCCAGCCCAGCCGTCGTGGCACCTGTAAGCGCCGCCGAGACTCCGCCGCCGCTGCACGCACATATTCCATGAACACTCATTATTTGTTGTGATCCCGCAGTGAAACTACACATTTAGTAACTACGACACGGTTGTGATATCTGCATAAGACCCAGTAAGTTCGGACGGCAACCTCCGTTCGGACGCACACGACACTAACGCTCTGGTTGTTTTGCAGTGAACGAGCAAGTCATTGACAAGTGGTAGACGCCATCGATACATAGTTCCTCACCCGCTTCTCTCTGCTACTTCCGCCGCTCTCGTCTCCCGATGTTGTGATCGATTGGCTTTAGATGTGTACGAGTGACGAGCGTGGCTAGGCTAGGCTAGACGTTCCGCCGACCGACGCGGGCGGAACGGCGACGCGGCGGAGGCAATCATCGTTCACCTGCGCACCACCAGAGAGGACTAATGTTGTTCATAATGTGTATATAATACAGTATGCTTAGGAGGTTTAATCGATTTGTTATAATATTACGTTGTTCTAATTAAAGACTACATGGTGCCCGTCGACAAAAGTGCGATAGACGATGTGTACTTAAGTTGAGAGCACTATTAATTTATTGTTATATTTTTATTCTCGTTTAATCTAGTTTGCTTATCTAGAGCCGAGTCTGTTTCTATTAGTGCTGACGCCTCGACGAGCAATATGGTGTCTGTAAGGGAAGGATAATTACATGATTGTCCAGTGTTTGGGACCTGAGTCCAAAAATTTAAACATACCTGTACATTTTAATGTTTTATTGTTTTGTACAATAAATCGTTATAAAACGACAAGTGTTTATTTTCATGCCGTTGGTTGTAGTGGGTAGGCAGGTATCCATTCATTGCATTCACGCGATATCCGCACTACGAAAGAAGATTTGGCGGAACCTACCTACTGAAGTTAAGGCCGTGGTGGCCCCGGCTGAAGAATAGGCCCCTCCATATTTACCTATCCGCGGATGTCGTAAGAGGAGACTAAGGAAAAAAAGCTAGGGGATGGGCAGCAGCGTCCCTCATTTTAACAACGATAGCTCTAACTGCGCTCGTCAACCCGCATGCCCAGCGTGGTGAGTATGGGCAAATCCCCCCACATGATAAGGAATTTGCTCTGTCTGTTGGGGAGGCCATGTTCAGCAGTAGACGTCGAACGGCTGAAATGATGATGACTGAAGCTAGGAAAGATGTTAGTCGTAGTTATGAACATGGGAAGACAACGCGAAATAGGAGGCTGACAGTCCCACTGCTGCGCAATGGTCTCTCCATACGAGAAGAACCCTCCTAGTAATTATCAGTCACTAACTTTATCGGCTCAATAACTCTCGCCCTGTCTTTTCCTAGAGAAAACAAAGAGGCGCGACTAACTTTTATCGATCCGATAAATTTAGTGAGAAGTAGGTAAGATTATAAAGTTAGTAGTTTGTGTTTTTTATATCCCAAAAATTACCGACCCTGGAGGGAACCGATCCGAACCCGCGACTCTCCCATAGATAAGGACGCGACAAATGTTTGCTTCTCGCGTCACTGGTTCTCTCTTGGTCAGCCTGCATTAGGTCAATTACTAAATATCACTGTTAGTGAAAGAACCAGTGTGGACATGTCGATGCCGCTGCTAGATCCTGACTCACTGATCTTCAAGATTTTAATTTAGTGCCTGACTGAACTAGGTAGGTAAGTTTTCCTTCTTTATGTAGGTAGTAGTTCCGTGCATGGTTCAAAAGAAGTTATAGGCAAGGAATTTAAGTGAGCGAGCTACCTACTGTGATTTTCATAATTGACAAAAAAATGCGGTTTTGAAGAAAACCGCCACTATTTTCTTCGGACTAAACTTGACATTCATATTTATTTGAGACTGGCAATGTTGACTGCTGTCAACAGTATATAGAAAATAAAAAAAAGCAAGCGAGCAGGCGGCGAAATAGCAAGCAAAGCAAACCCAAGACTTGTAAAGCAAATGAAATCCAGTGCAACGGTTTCTGTAATTTTAGTACGTTTCTGAATGAATTATTTATAGACACTCTTTTAAAAAAAGGACTGCTATGTATTATTTATTCCTTTACAATGGAAGCATCAAGGTAAGCATACATTTAACTTGAGATAATTGCTGAGAAATGTTTATTTCGCACGTTTATAGTAAACACAGGTGGTAATATTATTTGCAGAGTTGATACAGAATTACCGAGTCAAATGGCACATTTAGATATAATGGAGATAGATGAGAGGAAAGACCATCCTTTAGAAGACGATAATAAAGTGCCCGAGTCGAACCTACGAATATTGAGAAAAAGGAAATCATTAGCACCAGAAGTTACAAAACACACAAATCGCAGAGTTAGTATGAAGCCGCGCAAACATATCATCACAGAAAACGCGAATCCTAAGCAGATCGAAGCGTTGTATCTGAATAAAAAAGTGAACTCTACATCCCAGACCTTAGAGACAATTTTTGAAGAGCCCAAGACTAGTACCACCGAGACACTTATTGGTGGAAGAAAAATAAAAAGACTGCTGACATTCCCACTAGGTAGCCAGTACACAAAGGAGAAAATAAAGAAGCGCAGAGCTAAGATAAAGAAGCTGCTCGGAAATAAAGCATTTTTAAACAGAAAGAAAATTCCAATGCAGGTCTTCCTGAAGACTATTGAATGCTTGGAGCTAGATGAACCAGCTATTATCGATAAGGATCTCCAAAATAATGTTCAATTGACTTAATCACATTGTTACCCCAATGGTAGTTTACTTTTGTACTATGTTTGCCCATCTCAAAAAAATACAAAATAAAGCAGTACATAATCTAATTCATTTATTATTTTCAATTTAAGGACGTTTAGTACATATTTTTCAAAAGTTACCTTAGTAAGTTCACAATACAAAGGTATAGCTAAGTTTTACAATGATCTAGTCATCTATAACATGGTTTACTTAGGCTATCTTAGAAACATAGAATTGATCAAAGTATTTAGGACTGTGCTTGTACTAGTCAATTATATTGTATTGTGGACTAGAAGGCTTTGTTTGTGAACTTCTATTTACTGCTGCACCCATTACATGTAGGATTTCAGGAAACACATTTTCTAATGCTCCTAGACCAAAGGCCTGAAAATCTTAGATTTCTAGATCTTATCATCTAGGCCAGGATTCAATCAGTAAATAACTATCATTTATTTCATAAAATATTGATTGTACAAACGCAGTCTAGTATTACTAATACTTTTAGGTAGATTCATACAACACTTAAACACAGTACTTCGGGAAAATATAAAAACAGTTCAGTTTGGAGATTCGATCTGGAATGTTGAGATTTCTTTTACATTAAGCTTAAAACTACATCATTATCATAGTTACAGCTTGGAGTTTTAAGAAACTAACTTATATCAACAGTGCAAGAGTACGCATTATTAGGGCAGCCATCATATTCTTTGAATTGACCAATAACTTTTTCTTTATCAAGATTCACACACACACAAAGAGGTTTCTCTTGGCCGGGCATGTAGAGCTGACGTGGAACTCCAATCCAGTCTCTTGAAACACCACCACTGAAAAAAAAACAGTAGAAAAGTCTTTATTGTCTCCATATTGTATTTAGGGTCTCCTTTATTGCTTTTTAGGGTTCCATACCTCAAAACGGAACTCTTATAGGATCACTTTGTTATACATCTGTCTGTCTATCAAGACCCTTTTTCTCAGGAACAGCCAAAACACACACTTGAACAGGCACTTGAAGTTTATAATTATTCCAATTAAAAAGTTCTGTAGTTTAACAACTTAAATATTTTTTTACATACATCCTCATTGCATAAATTGTGTTGAAATGATTCCCAACTTAGCTTTACTGTGGATGGACTTCTTGGATTTCACTTGGATCACACCATCAGATTGGCAAAAGGATTAAAGATTTTTAATTTTGCAGCTCAACCCTAAAGGATCTTACCTGGTTCTAGTACACCACACTTTAGAGCCATCATCAGCATTCCAAGCGATATTACACGGAGGGTATTTGCGCTCTTGCTGTTTGCTGGCTTTTTTATCTTCCTCACACTGGTTTATTCTATGTAAAAGCTCTTTATAATAGATGGTTTCCTTTCCATTCTTGTCATAGTATCTTCCTTTTACGACTCCTGAAAATAGAATGATTTATTTGATTTTTATTTGATAAAAGGTATACCTTTATTGTTTCGTTCATATTTCTTTCGTGTATAAATAAATAACAGGTGTAAAAAACTGATATAATTGTATATTTCTGCAAATGTTCCTGACGTCTACAAATGTCTGTATGTTTGTGGTTTAACTTGCAACTTGAGAGGGAGAACAGATGAAAGAAATTGGTTAAAACATGGAATAGATATAATTTGTAGCTTGAAATAGCAGCTACTCTTAATACAGTTACCAAGGGAGTGAAGCCAAATGTGGAACATAATTCAAATTGGGGGAATAAGATTTGCACTGACATCCCACCTTGGGGTGTATTGTGCATTGTCCCCCTTCTGACCTCACATGTGGAACCAACTGTATCATACATTATGTAGCTTTATTAAAGGAACTTTTAACTTACCAACATGTGTATACTTTTCTTGAAAAGTAGCCTTCCAGTTGAGCAAGTTAAAGATGTCAGCGCAGGATAGATCAATGACATTGTCTTTATTCTCACTTTCATCAGTAAAATCACCAGTTATAAGTGCTCTAGAGCCATCTTTCCCTGAAAAAGACAACAAGCAAGTGTTACGATGCATTTAAGATATTCATTTATGACATACTAGCTTCCGCCCGCGGCTTCGCTCTCGTGGAACCTTTGAAAATATAAAGCCTATATGCTATTCCAGACTATAATCTGTCTCTGTGGCAATGTTCATTTAAATCCGTTCAGCCATTTGGGTGTGATTGAACCACAAACATCTAAACATCCTCACAAACTTTCACATTTATAATATAAGTAGGAAGTTAGTTATTATTAGATTTTATTTAAATGTTGACCAATCTAAATCTAAGCTCGACAACTGGCTTGGAATTAACAAATCAGTGCTCAAGTGAACCAGACATGACAATTGACTTTCAATTTCGATACTGTGAGTTGGAGAAACATCGGTGGAAGATGCTCGTCTAAAATAAAATAATTAAATCTACAAAATATTAAAATATGGGCCTAATTAACAAATCTTCTCTGATCATATAATGAATAGCAAAAGCTACTTATTATAATAATTTCAAGACGAAAAAGAAAATATTGTCACAAACTTACCCACAAAGTAATTGTACGATCCACCTTTAGCATAATATTTGGCACCCTTTGAAACATCAAATACAGACCCCAAAACAGCCAAATATAAGTTTTCCTCTGTTATCCCATTAAATTTTGCAAGCCGGTCTTCAGAAAACACTCCGTGATTCAGGTCTCCAAACTTAGAAGCTTCAAGAGGAGGTTTAGGTTTATCTCTATACATAATGATGACACAGATAACAATTATAGCTGATGGTATCAATGTTGCTAATTTGTCTTCCAATTCTTCTCTGGTAAATTTTAAATAATTGCAGATTTTAGTGATAAAACTCATCTTCACCACTGTGCACTACATACAAGTTGTTTTCGTCCCTGTTCTCAAGTATTTCCGTCACACATCGTACAGCCTGCTTGCTCATGGATCCTCCTGATTCCTGCTCTGCCTCTGCTGCTGTTGAGTGCTGGCCTAGCTGCGTCTGTGCCTAGAGGTTAGTTAGTAGCCGTGCTGTAGGTACACAAAGTGCTTACCACGATAGTAAACTGTGTTATCTTTGGCTACTAGTATCAGGGTGGTGCTACGGGCGGCCCTAGCGCAGCAGCGGCAAAGTCTTTGACCTGGCCTGTAGGTTTCCTCCCAGAACGCTGGTATTCTTCCCGTATATATACGATTATCAATGAGATGAGTTTAAATTCGGCCCAAATGTTTTTAGCATTTTCTATTTACGTGGGCCGAATTGGCGGGGAAACGATAATGTGAAAGCTCGATATTGCACAGCCTGAAAATTAACGAACCAATAAGTAACAGACTAATACTGCACGACACGATGATAATCCAATTAATCCTGTTTGTTAGGCTTGCATGCAGCACACCATCAGACTGTCAGAAAAATTAAATCAACCAATCACGTACGATCCGGGCGATAAGCGGCTCTATGTCTTAACTGATTGGTTGGTTTAATAAATCCAAATTGAATGGTCATATTATTATGATGGTGAACGGCCAGCTTTACACGGACGACACGTGTTGATAATGCACAACCCAATAATTCTCAGCCACCCGGAGACAGCTTTAGGGAGTGCTAATTATATTCTTGGCTGTTATCAAGGATAATATATTATCTGATATACACAGTACAGCCGGTATAGAGCTGAAAAATATCAGGCTGTGTATTATTTAACTGGCTGTACATTATTGACAACCCGTACACAGCTGTTTTTGACATACTGATGCACACCTATTCAGTCTGTCATGCATTTTTCCGAGTTCCGTCAACCGTCAAGCGGTCATTGACTCTTGGGTGGAGAATATTTTTAGGGTTAGGTATTAGTTTGTTTGCTAAACGTCTGGCTGGACGAACATTATTATTTTGCAATACAATACAAATTCCTATTTCCTTGGTTAACCCCTAAAGTGCCGAACGTGGGTGTTGTTTCTGTTGCGATCTTGACTTCTTCGTTGGTATTGAAACAATTTCGTTTTGGCTCACTAGTACACACAACCAAGGGGGTAAAAGTTTCGGTATCTTTCCGAAAATAATATGACTTCCAACATCGTCCGCCGGGTGAAGTTCTTCTCCCAATATCCTCCGCGAAGAAGAGTGGTTGTTACAGGGATGGGAGTGGTTTCTCCTTTAGGTACAGGCACAGAGGTTGTCTGGAAAAGTCTTCTGGAAGGTAATTGCGGTATAGTTTCCCTCTCAGGCGCAGAGTACTCTAAGCTGCCCTGTCGAATAGCAGGCGTCGTTGCGCGTGATAAAGATGAAAAAGTTGCAAAAGCTATGTCCAAATCTAACTTGAAATCAATGGCCCCAGCAACTTGCCTTGCTCTAGTTGCTACAGAAGAAGCGTTATTGGATGCAAACTGGCTGCCCGAGGCCGGCGCACGTGCAGACAACGAAGCGACCGGCGTAGCCATCGGCATGGGAATGATAGATCTGAAGGATGTATGTGATACTAATGATGCTCTCAAACTCGGTTACAACAAAGTAAGCCCCTTTTTTGTGCCACGAATCTTACCAAACATGGCCGCAGGTCAAATTAGCATTAAGTATGGCTTTCGGGGCCCTAACCATGCTGTTTCCACAGCTTGTGCTACTGGTGCTCACTCCATTGGAGATGCTTCAAGGTTTATCAGAAACGGTGATGCAGATGTTATGGTGTGTGGCGGTGCTGAGTCCTGCATAAGCCCTCTCGCTATTGCAGGCTTCTGTAGACTGAGGGCTCTAAGCACTTCCTTCAATGATGAACCAACAAGAGCTTCCAGACCATTTGATAAGAAGAGAGATGGCTTTGTGATGGGTGAAGGAGCAGCTATATTAGTTTTAGAAGAATATGAACATGCTCTTAGGAGAAATGCAAGAATATATGCAGAGATTCTAGGATATGGCTTATCAGGAGATGCATCTCACATAACTGCACCAAGAGAAGATGGTAGTGGTGCTATTCTTTCAATGAGTAGAGCTTTGAGGGACAGTGGTGTTGAAAAAGAACAAGTTACCCATATAAATGCTCATGCCACTTCGACACCCATAGGAGATGGTATTGAATCTACAGCTATAAAAAGCCTTTTTGGTGACCATACAAAAGACATGTTAATATCTTCAACAAAAGGTGCACACGGCCATCTTTTAGGGGCTGCAGGGAATTTAGAAACAATATTTGCTATTCTATCTTGTTATCATGGTGTCATTCCACCAACAATAAACTTGGAGGATCCAGTGGATGACCTGAACTATGTTGCTAATGAACCAAAGACTTGGAAAACTAACAGGAGGGTTGCATTGAAGAACTCATTTGGTTTTGGTGGCACTAATGCCACACTTTGTATAGCTCAAGTGAATAAATGTTAAGGAAAATTACTATAAATAGGTATCAATTTTTTTCCCTCCACATCCAATCCAAAGCTGCCCACAAACCAAAGCTGAAACTCAAATGTTTGTCAGAATAACATGAAAATGATTCATGCTGACATACATATAATCTACTGCTCCACAGCTAAGTAAAGGCATCTATAGGAATAAATAAATAAAAATATTACTTACTGTATGTATTACATAATATATTTAATATTGAGTTACAAATGTTTCGAATTTAACAAGGGCAATACAGCCTAAGGTACTCCAGACCTCTTTGTAAGCTTTTTGAAAACGAGCAATAATTTCATCATGTTCCACATAATATTGACTCACACAAAGCAATAAAATAATTTGATCAAAAAAATTGCTACTTTAAATATTTGATACTAAGCTTTCTAACACTTTAAATAGTATATTTTAAATGCTGGGCTTTATCCAGTCGATGAAATGTATGTACCTAATATAAATGTTGGAATAATTGGAGTCATTCAAACCATCTGCACATAATTTTTTCGGAAATGTAGATTACGAAATAACAGACTGATCTTCTTGCAATATAATTTACTGATAAAGTAAAAGAAAAATGATTTTAAAAGCATTAAAAAGTTGACCTACTGGCAAGTTGTCAAACACTGCGTATTGGCTCATGCCACGTTAGAATCTATTTGAAGGCTACAAAACCTCTTGTTTTCACCAAGTTCAATGACCAAATAGCAAGCTTAATCTAGCATACCTACTTGCCAATCGACAACTCTGGTTATGTCATAAGAAAAACAATATTTGAAAATTACCGGGAATCAAAAGTGAACTTCGTGATAGAATCACGCTTACACTTCCATCATCATCATCAATATGTTTTAACCATACCTCAATAAGTTGTATCTGATTAGAATATTTTGTAAATAAATCGGATAAGACTCACTGGGGTCAGATTAATGGATTGCTCTGAAATAATGCCAGAGAAAATAATAAATGTGGCGTGATTTACCGTAGAATTCCATGTTCCTAAACAGAAACCAATTTTCACAAACATTCAACTTCCATAACATCTATTGATAATATACCGAAATCTAGTCTAGTACAGTTTTATGATTGAGTATTGTAAAAACTTAACCTGGTTACTACTTAACGCTTACAGCAAATCTATTGCAATGATGTTAATGCAAATGAACAATTTTGCGATAACTGTTATTCTACAGGTTTGTTTACTGATTATAGGGATTATTATTGAAGCTGATTTGTGCTAGGATTAGCTTGGATCGATGTAACACCGACCGCCACTTGTGGTTGGTCAATTAGACGCATACATTGACAGTGACGACATTCACAGAGGTGCACTCATATAATACAAGGCAACCGAATAACGTTATATATTCTTTTTTCGTCTCTAAAATGATGTTAATGTTGACCAAGATTGTAATAACCTCATGCTCATAAGTTTTATAAATTAAGTGGCGTAATGTTAGTCCCTTGAGTTATCTACTGATTTGTCTGACTTACAGAACGGTTGCGATTATGTATGTTTGGCAGTTTCTGTTATTTTTAGCAATCTAGGGCCTACCATGACTTATTGCCATGTGTCCGCACTATTGAAATTATCAACTTACGCCACCGCCTAAACAAAATCGCAAAGTGAATGTCCTTAATCCTCAATCAGCGTTACACCGCCCAGCTACAAAACCAACGGTATTTCTTAGTGCAGTTGAATGAATCACAAAGCGCCCCTATGCACCCTTTTTGCCTTTAGTAGACGGCACCGGTGTGTTGACACATAGTTGTGCGAACTTCTGCCTTAGGTTCTGCCGCAATTCTTCTCTTTTTTCGGTGATGTTCCTTCTGGCTTTGAACTCTAGTACTTCCTCCATTGGAATATAACTGGTGTCCTGTTCTTCATCCGATGAACATGTCTCCTGTTGAACAATATGAGCTAGTTAATATTTAAAAGGCATTTCTGTGGTAGTTAAATTTGTTGCTAGTTACTACTGAGATAGTAATTACGCTGTAACGGCTGAACTGATTCAGATACGTTTTGTTTAAAATGTGCAGTATGCTTAATTCTTTAAATCCCCATTTATAATATTAGTAATATTATAAATGCGAAAGTTTGTGAGGATGTAAGGATGTTTGTGGTTCAATCACGGCTAAACGGCCGAACGGACCTAGATGAAATTTGGTACAGAGATAGATTGTAGTCTGGAATAGCATAGGTTAATTTTCATGTATTTACCACGCGAGCGAAGCCGCGGGCGGGAAGCTAGTCATGCATATATTCTTCATTGTTTTAGCATTTCTATCTCTTTTAATAAAAAGATATTGAGGACACTAAATTGAACGCGATTTTTGATTGATATTGGTAGTTTGTAACCTAAATATAATAAATAAATTTATCCGATAAGTAAAATAAGTTTGGATCGTTACGTGAATTCAACCAACAGAGATTTTTTAACTAACAATAATCGAATCGAACAGCGGGTTCATCGACCACTGCAACTTACACTGAATCAATTAATCAACATGCAGAAATCGCACGTAATCAATGCTCACCATTAACATTTCCTGTAGAGAAAGCGTGAAGTCCGTACAGAGCGTCTTATCGCTTTTAACCGTGTCCGAACAGTCGCCTCTCTCGTGATTGCAGAATCCTTCGGAGCACGCGATTTCGGAGCCTTCTGGCGAGGACATGAGACTGGACGAGCCGGATATGGTCTCGCAGCAGCCGCCGCCGTTCTCGGACGAGTATCCGCAGTCTTGCGAGTGTACGGGCGACTGGTCGCCGCTTTTGGATCGTTGCTTTTTCGGCGAGCGCTGTGGTTCGAGGCAGGAGGCGCAGGCGTCGCCGCTGGCCTCGCAGCAGACGTCTGTGAAGCCGCGCGCTGAGAGCAGGTCCGTTGGAGTGTCCAGTCCTTCCAACTGGCATTCCTCGCATTGGCACTTCTCGTCTGGTTCCTCGGAGTCTGCTTCCTGCAATATTAGTTTATTAGTTAATTATTTTTTTTTAATTAGCATAATATTATTTCTGGACATAGTAGATCAAACGGTTCAGATTAGCGAACATTACAAGAACATTGTTTGCGAACATTTTGGAAAAGGAACTGTATGATTGGGAATACTTTATGATTCATTTAGCATTTGCTGATCGATCAACCGCGGAACGCATTTAAAGCTTCTGAAAAGTCTCGTTACATCAGCAATAGGACAAAACTATGCAGCCGTAATTTTCCTAGTAATATATTATTAAAATGAAAAAGTTTCTAAATATGAATGTCTGTAACACAATCACGCCATACTAAGCGAGCGAAGCCGGCGGAAGCTACTTTTAAAACATTATTGTTCCATCCTTATCATTTTTTTCATTTTTTCGTGATGCCTCTGGTATTACAAGCGTTCATAGGCTACGGTTACCACTTACCAACAGGTGGGCCGTATCTTTGTTAGCCACCGTAGTTGTATAAAAAAAAATGAACAAAGAATCCAAACTTGTAAATACCTTGCATTTCCCTTCAACAGCCTGCCTCTCCTTCTTCTTGCGTTTTTTCAGTTTCTTCTGTTCCTTCCTCTGTTGCCTGCTCTGTTCCTCCTGCGTTATCTCATCGTACAGCAACTGCAGCTTGGAAACCCCGCTTTTCTTCTCGACCGCTGTCTCGAACTTGCGGTATAAAGCTTCCACGGCGACAGCCGCTAAGGTTTGGCACGTTGCCTCTTCTTCACGGAGGCGCAGTGAGATGCGTTGCAGCCGCTCGTAGATGCAGATGCCAAGGCATATCAGCACCTGCAAGTTTTATGGGTTGCTTGTCACTGATTCTCTCTTGGTCTGTGTATTAGGTCAACAGAACAGCCAAACCTAGTACTATCAGTGAAGAATCACTAGTGAAAGGATTAAAGTACGCCTCTTAAAGGCATCATTTCGTGTACAATTACGTGTCAGTCAATATGTCAATATACCAGGTACCATTAGGTCAGTGACCAAGTTTACGTTCGGTGGCTTTGAAAAGGTCCAATGGTGTTGGTTGGTGAAAGAAGCAGTGTGGCGCTTTCAAGATGCGCCTAGTAGAGTTCATGCAAATGTCTACGAATTTTTAAGTTCTAGGACAAGCCAATTTGCTTGGTAAAATAAACCTTTTGGTAAATGGGAAAACAGATAATGTATGACCTAGAATGACACATAAATTAAATAATCAGCTTAAAGAAGTCTACTGCTGGACATTAGAGTGAGTGGTGGTGAAGGGTCACAAGCCTTCTCCGTCCATCGACTTCCTGCAACCTTTACCATGTGCTGTTGTCACACAAGGTCGTCTGTATATTATAGAGCTTTTGTCACATCAATGTCCAACATCCAGTTCAATTGTCTATGTTTCTATGTATGAATTTGCATGTATAACTTACCTCTTCCTGTGCGATTTCAAGTGTCTTTGCGTGCCTCTCCCTATGATTCCCCAGTAATTCGGGCTCCGCCCTCGCTATAAGATGCGCTATGTACTCAGTCTTAGCTTGCAGATGTAAGTGCTTGTCTAGTAGACACCTCTTTATCCCTCCGTACAGTGAACCGACGTAGCCTTTCTCTTTTTGGGGCTCTTTCTCTTCCACTAGCAGTTGATATGCTCGTAGCACCTGGATACAAAACACAAAGTTAAGAATTATGTGTCAAAATATGCTCAGAACTGTAATTGACACCTGAATCATTTAACAAACGGTCATTGGCACTTTTCAGGGCCACCTCAACTTGAACCAAGAAAGAACCAGTGACACGAAAAGCAGGCAATTGTAAAGTGGTCAAGACATCCTCAGTTCAAGTCTAAATATTCATATGAATATAATGAATAATATTAATTAAATAGTTTCGGCCACGAGCTTCGCTCGTGCAGTACCTAGGTTAGCCAATGTCCTTCCCCAGGTTTCAAGCTATCTCCATACTACATTTCATGAATATCCGTACAGCCGTTATGGAGCTGAGTGAACATGCACACACTGCTGCTGGCTTCTTTTTCAAGACACTAACCTAACACAGTAATTCCCAAACAACATTTCTTGAGAGGAATAAGTTCTTTAAGAGTAAAACATGAGCCTTGCCCTACTCAGTGAACAATAATCAGGTTGGATATACTCTATAGTTGTTAATTTAAGCTGTTGATATAGTATCGGACGACCTCACACTATTATTCATAGCCTTAATAGTAGTAAATAAGTTTACCTATGGTTGACGCGTTCAATTGCCTTGGCATTTAGTGCAAGGCAATAGGAATAAATATGACAATACATTTATAGTTTTGAATACAAATACGAGACGAGAAATGTAATACATTATACAAAACACAAAATAAAACATGGTAACCAAGGAGGTACCTATAGTAGTGGTAGGTTATGTATGCACTATGTGGGGCAAATGCGGTCCCGTCTCAGCTTAGAGCTGCACCAAACCTACGTAGGTAAGATGCGGCGCTGCTATGTATGAGAGTTTCAAACATACCTTAGTTTTGCAGTCGGCACAGAACCTATGCTTCTTCAGATAGTTGTGCAGGGTATCGTGCAGCGTGTTGAAGTGGACTAAGGTGACGTGTTCGCGGGCGGAGGCTCGCATGGCGTCCCAGGCGGTGCGCCAGGCCGCGCGCCCCACCCAGCCCCACGAGCCCCACCAGGCGGGGGGCGCGGCCGCCGCCCCCGCCCCCGCGCCCGCACCCGCCCCCGCCCCCGCGCCGCCCGCCGCCCAGCCGCGCGCCGTGCCCGCCTCCAGCGAATGGAGGGTGCAACGCTGCGATTTTTTCCATCGCGGTTGGCTCAGTATTAAACAATCGATGCCAGAACTGAAACAAATATGGTGCTAATCACTACAAAGTACAAAACGAAGTCCTCCACCATTTCTATGTCTGTCTATGCGAGATTTTCAACTACTCAAAAGGAGCCTTTAAGAAGCGCACTTTAATCCTTTCACAACACTGATTCTTTCATCAACGGTCATAGGCCCTTTTCAGGGCCACCATATGTGGTATGGTCATTGAACTAATACAGGATGACCAAGAAAGAATCAGTGACACGACAAGAAGAACTACTGAAAATATTTTAATTCAGACTTGCTAAAGAGGAGGGTAACATTACTAGTTACATCGTGATTGAACAACAAACATCCTCACAAACTCTCACATTTACATTATTAGTCGTTTTTCTAGTAGATTCGTAGATATCCTAACTAATCATTTAAAAGCAAAAGTGTGTTGATTGATTGGTTGGTTGTTTTGTTTATCCTTCTTTCACGCAGCAACAGAATGACATTTCATTCAGGTACCCCGCGAGCGAAGCCGTGGCCGAAGCTAGTATAATTCAACAAACCTGTGTCCATTGAGCAATGTTGCGAGCGACTGTGGATGTACTATTTTGTCTTCTCTGATAGTCATGGTCTCATCTAGAGTAAGGATTAATGGATCCAATGTGGGGTGCCCTGATTTACATAGCTGATAAAAGAGGCGTTCCACGCTGAAAAAAAAGAAGAGTTTAGAAATAATTATTGGAAGTTTTGTTTACGACTACTCTATCATAGTAGGACATGTTGAAAAGCTCTTCAGTGTCCAATGGTTACCACTTCCTTGGTCTCATTAAACATCCTATCCATAGTGTCACACATAAAAGCTTGGACAATTTTTTTGTGACCTGGATTAACCCATAGACAGAATAGAGTTATAAATATTAATAAATACTCCGGACTTATCACTCACGGTCAGCTGATCCCAAACTAGGCATAGCCTGTACTATGGGTACCAGAGACTCATATACATAATAGATAAATATTTAACACCCAGACACAGAACAAACATCTGTGTTAATCACACAAATGTTTGTCCAGCGCAGAAGGCAGAGCTACTACCAACTGAGCTATGAGGCCTGTCAAGCTGTACCCAGTATCTGGGTATTATCTCCATTGCTTGTAGGAACTTCCTTCCAATGTTTTCTATAAAAGCATACTAAAGTTTTTCGAAGAGAAAACTCATTGGTGCACACGGGTTTTGAAGCTTTAGATCAAAAGTCAGGTTATCTCTCACTAGGCCATCACTGATATTTGTTGATGTAAAATGTAAATAAAAAATGTGTGCATACATATAACTACTAGGAATGTGATTTCAGGCAACCTACCAATCAAGGGCATCAATTAATTGGACAAAGAAAATTGTTCAAGTTATTGAAATGCCTTTCAGTGGAAAAATATTTATGATTATTATCATCTAATTCAGAGAGAAAATGTGATAGGATCAAGTTGGTACAGTTTTGTTATTGTGGTAAGCTGAAAGATAATGTGAATCATATCACACACAGCATATTCACGGCCTTGCAGAATGAAATGAGTACAATAGTGCAATGGTTGGCAACAGTTATAGGAAATAAGTGAAAACTAACATTCAAAATGATGACCTACCTACTTTTCAATCCAATTCAATGCATCTTGTGTTAATTTTGAAAGTATGCAAATATTTCTGATTTCTACAAGTTTGCTGACAAGTTTACTAGGAGCTGTGTTATTTTATGTGATACATTCCAATTAATTAATCATTGAATGTTTACTACTCATCAAGTTTATTACCAAGTGTTGTTTTACATTTAATTTTTAGTTGAAACAGGCTGTTTTATTTTATTGTAGAAGATCTCATGTAGGGTAGAAAAGGAAGCTACACTCACCGGCAGAAAATGTGGCCCAAACGCTTATTGCAAATTCCAAAAATAAATAGTTTAGGTAGAATATAAGGGTTTTAGTCTAATTTTCATTAAAATGGAGTCTGAAATTTGGTATTTCATTTAAATAAAAATTACACAACTTTTAGTTTTGGACCACATTTTCTGCCTGTGAGTGTTCTTCCAATGACATTTTATTTTTGATGTGATTGACAATTTTAAACACTAGCTTCCATTGTACCAAGATCAAAAGTACCATTATTCCAGCTATTTACTATATAAATGCTAAATTTCATTAAGATTCGTGTCATTCACATTGAGTAAAAAATATATTTCATCATCATCAACAGGTTCATAAACATTATTAGGAAGTAGGATGCATAAATTTTTCTATTTTGAAAGTTCCCGAGGTTTTACCTTCTCCGACAGCCAACACACGGAATGCTTTGATTCAGTACTTCGAATATATCAGTGGCGTCAACATCAAGCGCCGCTTTTAGTTCGTCCGTCGTTAGAATTCTGTACTTGCGCATAAAATCATCGTATTCACGACCTTTCACTTGAGGATTGTCGCAAATCAGACCCATTGTGTTCAAGTCCATTATCATCTGCAGCAAAATCAAATACGTGAAATCATAACAAAGAAAAAAACTCGCAAAATAAGGTCACTCAAAAGATGTGTTTTACTTCGGAAGAAATCAATGAACTCGTGACAAAATAGCAAACTCATTTTATTTGTTATTGCAAAATGGGTCAATATCCAGGTGTCTAGTATCTATATACAGGGAAATATGTTGTGTTTTTATCTAAAACCGCTTGCATTATTCTTCAAATCTATCTCTGAGTAATCTACGCTTGTGGTAATGTCAAAGTGCAGAGAGCCACTTACAGTAAGATTTTCGTAGATAGTTAACGGTAATTGTCGCCGTTTTATCACAGGTTCCTTTTCGCTGTTATATATATCAACCAATTTTGCCATTTTTATCGTTATTCACATAAACTCGCAGACAAAATACACAAAAATATCAAAATGACGACCAATTTCTGCAGAAATACACGTCGATCGAGTCGTGCGTTGCGATTGCGATTTGACACTTTTGTTTATGACAGATGACACCATGCAACAGTCACAGGTTTAAAACTCCCTTCCTTCAAATGGAAATGATTTCTCCAAATCTATGGGAAAGGATTTTTCGAGTCATTTGTCAGCGTACGGCACACAACAAGCAATCTATAGCTGTCAACAAGTATGGATAGCAAAATTGGCAAATGTATGGATCCAAAAATGACCCATAACTAAACTTATGGGGAAAGTTTACACGACGATCATATGACCTGCAGTAATGTATGGATCTGAATGTTGGGCTACCAAAGGGACGGATGAAAGAAGAGTGCATGCGGCGGAGATGCGAATGCTGAGATGGATGTGTGGAGTGACGAGAATGGACAAAATAAGAAATGAGTACATCAGAGGAAGTTTGAAAGTAGCGCCAGTGACGGAAAAGTTGAGAAGTAATAGGTTAGCATGGTATGGACATGTCATGAGGAGGGATGAAAGCCATGTAACGAGAAGAGTGTTAGGTATGAATGTGGATGGATATAAGACTAGAGAAAGGCCGAAGTAAAGATGGATGGATTGTATTAAAGATGACATGAGTAAGAAAGAAGTGAGTGCGGTGATGACGGCTAACAGATGAGAGTGGAAGAAGGAAACAACAAGGGCAGGAAGAAAAAGAAGAAGTATGGATGGCAAATGCACAAGTCGTGCGAGACCGTAAACAGAGCGGTCTACGTGCGACTCGTGCGAGACACAAAAAAAACCAAGTATGGGATCATTTCATGGGAGCCGCCAAATACACAGACAGTGATGGAAGATAACAGTTCTTTCTCCTTTACTCATACGTTGTTTCATATATTTCTATCCTTTTCTTTTTTGGTATTATTATTTAACGCCCGGTCTATGTTATACTCTGTTTACGCGCCAAAGATAATTACAAAACTGGAGCCGCTATGAATGATCATTCATAGTCTGTGGTCTTTGCTTGATTTGATTTGATTGATCGCTTGCTTGCTATGTTTGATGCTGTTCGTGCGTGTCATAATCAAAAATCGACAAAAATAAATAAACGAATGATTGATATTTTACGGTATTTTGGAACAAGAAAATAGTTGTTTGACGTAGTGTTGTTTTGTTTGTTTTTATTCTTTAGATTCTCAATCAACAAACATGTCTAAAATATTTACACCCACCAACCAAATACGCCTAACAAATGTTGCAATTGTTAGGCTAAAAAAAGGTGGTAAAAGGTTCGAAATAGCTTGCTACAGAAATAAAGTTATTTCTTGGAGAAATAAAGTGTAAGTACATGCAGGTACATGCATATAAGGGTGCCTTTATTGCGTACTAGCTTTCCACCCGCGTATTGGCTCGCGTGGTACCTAAGAGGATTAAAATAAGTGTGTAAGCATAAGTGCTATTCCAGACTTTAATCTATCTCTGTGCCAAATTTCATCCAGACCCATTCAGACGTTCTGGCTGTAACAATCATCCATCCAAAATTTCGTAATTATAATAGTAGGTAGTAAGATGTATGCTCAACTTTTGCGAGGCATTTCCATTGGAAAGAAATAGATACATGACCAATAATTTATATTATTTTAGGGAGAAAGACATTGATGAAGTTTTACAAACACACACGGTTTTTACAAATGTTTCCAAGGGACAAGTGGCCAAGAAAGAAGATCTTGTCAAAATCTTTGGCAAAGAAGACCAAACTGAAATATGCAAAGAAATTCTTGAAAAGGGTGAACTACAAGTTTCAGACAAAGAGCGGCATTCGCAAATTGACTCCCTATTCAAAGATATTGCTACAACTGTAGCAGACAAATGTGTAAACCCTGAGACAAAAAGGCCTTATCCAGTTTCAATCGTAGAGAAAGCTATGAAAGACATACATTTCTCTGTTAACGTGAACAAAAGTGCAAAACAGCAGGCTCTGGATGTAATACAGCTTTTAAAGACCGAAATACCACTTGAAAGGGCTCAGATGAGAGTCAGAATCCTACTAACTGGCAAAGATGCAAGGAAAACTAAAGACAAGGTTGTGAAACTGGCGATGAGTGTTGAAGAAGAGAATTGGGATTCTGGAACTGCTAATCTTATATGCCTTATTGATCCTGGTAACTTCAGAATACTAGATGAACTTGTCAGGACAGAAACAAAAGGCACTGGACAGTTTGAGCTGCTCAATCTGAAAGAAATGGTTGAGGGTGACCAAGCTTTGTAAAAGTATGGTACCTAAAATATGTAATCCTTTGTTACTATAATTGTTTAGTGTTGGTTATCACTATAAATATAAATAAAAACCTTTGTTACTATTCATTTAGCAAAATTATTTTCATTTAGGTACCTTGCCACCTATATTTAAAGGGAAAAAAGGAAATATCAAAGTGGAGCGTAGTCATGGGAAATATCAAATAAAAGTAAAAAGAGAATGAAGAGTAAGCGCCTTCATCCTCGGAGCGACTCAAAAGGAACGCGACTGAAACTGTAGTCACTTATGAGTATCCTGTGCGATAGCACTAGTATTTCAATGGCGGCTCGTCTACGACGCTACTCAAAAGGAATGCGTTTGTAACTAGTCACCTGGCGACTCGACATGCTGGTCTGGTTTCGAGAAACTGTTGAAAAATGAACGAATAAAAAGTAATTATAAGTGATTCTGACGTCTTAGTAACTGGAGAAGTAATAATTCCATGTCATCGCTCGAATTATCACTAGTCATGTTAATTATTTTAGTTTTCAAAACTTTGTTTACATTAAATTTTGTACTGTGTGACTGAGTTTCAGGAAATTCCAGTAGCGTCGTGGACGAGTCTAGAGTTTCCAATCAGTCCGCAACTTTAGTTTCTAATGAGTTCCATCACTTTTGTGTAGCGTCGTCGTGGACGAAGGGCCTAAGGAAGGCCTACCCTGACATCTATTGCAATTCAAATGCAAGCGTGTCACTCGTTTGTTTTTAAGGTGAATGCGTGAAATGGAACGTTTATTGAGGTCAATGACCGGCAGACCTCTAGAAAGACGTTATCAGACGGGGTCACTCGATGGGGTAGGTAGCAGAAGGCTCATTTCATCTCTCGGTTTGAGTGAACCGAGTCGCGCTGAGCGCGCGTGTCGCACAAAGTGCCGAATCATAGCTATGGGGGCCTCTACGCTCCTGTCTAATTAGGCCGATCCACTATGTACATTTAATTGTTCGATTATTTCACTCGACTCGGAATGAATAGAAAACTAAAAGTCTGACGTCAGAACACGGAGTGAACGTTAGATAGATCATTTCGTTCGTCTAGTCTAGTGGCTATTATTTGATCTCATCTCGTTGCAGATATGTGTTAATTTTTTACGGGAGGTACCTATTATAATCTTTACCTATCCAACCGTTTGACAAACAAAACTTTTAAAAATATGTCCACAGGCCAATAGAATGCTAACGCATAATATGTCTAAAGTCGGATAGAGGTAGAACTTCGGTCATTATGAACTTTAAGTTCTAATCTCGAAATAATTTTTACCAAAATCTTTACAACTTTTATCGGAAACTCTCGATTCGAAATACATCACTATCGTATTGCCAATAGATATACAATAAAACCGGTAGGAATTGTAACGTGGAACGAAACGTCAAAGTGAATGTACCATCGAAATGACAAATTAAAAAGTTTTTATTTTTCTCATTGTGGTACGAGATTTTATTGATTGTTTTCTTTCATACGATTTTCGGCCAGACGGCGACTGAAATTGCAAGTTACTGTGATATATTTATTTTTCGTTAATTAACTACTCTTATCAACCAATTAAATGAGCAGGGATATCGAGTTATGTCTATAAGTAATGGAAGGTACAGAACTGGGTGGCGACCAGCAATTTTGTTTGAGATGGAACAATTTTCAAGCGAATATTACTTCTCAATTCGAGGCACTACGCGATGATGAGGATTTTGTGGATGTCACCCTGGCATGCGAGGGACACAGGCTCGAGGCCCACAAAGTGGTTCTCTCGGCCTGTAGTCCATATTTCAAGGAACTATTCAAAGTAAGTCTATCTTTCACTCCCCACACTTTGATGTGTCACCATTACAATGACTGTAGTGAAAGTTGTTATGTATAAAACACTTGATCTACTTACAAATGCCATGTCTCGCGTTCCGGTTAAGTACTCGTGATTTCATTTATTTGTACCTACTTTAAAATTCTGTTTCACAATTTCTAATTATCTCATTACCATTGGTGCTATGGATTACATTGATGTCTTGAAAGAATAATGGATTCATTTTACATTATAATATAATCATTACAATGCATGCTAATCTAACAGAGTTGTCTGCATAGTTTCTCAATATCATAGTGAATTTTGTAATAATTTTAGAGCTGTCTGGATTGTTTCAAAACAGTAGTCTGACCTGAGTCTGATCATTTTCATCATAAAAGAGAGTGAGAAAGAAAGAAATGAGGTTTATTTGGGACACACACAGATGAAAAAATAAAAAATATAGTAAAAATAGCACAAACTAAGAAGAATACAAAAGAGAGGTAGGAAAAAAAATACATGTAAATGGGACTTGACTAACAACAAACAAGGGTGTTCATTTGTCCGTGCCGAGGTGTGTGCGTGTGCCAAAACAGATCCCATCTCAGCTGTATTGCCGCTTCACAAAGTATAGCGGTGCTGGTTTCCACATGTCTGAATGAATATAAATCAGTTCAATTTATGACCACAAATTACAATAAATTAGAATTATACATGAACTTTAATTCTCCTGGCTTGACATGTATTTTCTTGAACCAGGACTGTACCATTAACTTTGGGATTTTGTTTGGCGGTGAGGTACATTACCAGTATCAAAAAATTATTTACAAATTTGTGTAAAATTGCGCATAGTGCGCTTGAATTTGAATGGAAATAAGAGAAGATTGATAGGGCCCTATTACTAAAATCTCACATATCGAGTATTTATTTAGTGCTCACAATTGCTTGTATCCTACAATATTCTACAAATTTTATAAATGTGAAAGTTTTTGAGGATGTTTGTGGTTCAATCACACCTAAACAGCCGTACGGATTTGGATGAAATTTGTCACAGAGCTAGTTAAAGTCTGGAAAGCATATAAGCTACTATTTATCTTCATAGGTACCACGCGAGCGAAGCCGCGGGCGGAAGCTAGTCTATGCATAAACATTGATAACAAAAGAAATTGAAAAACAGTTTGACTTTAAAACATAAATTTGACATCTCATCAATCTCTGAAGATTTCTATAGCTAATGGTGATTAACTAATTGCTACAATGATAAATCAACAGTAATTTGTTATGTAGCTAAATGACACTTAATAGTTCTCTACTCATGTATTGATAGTCAAACCTGATTGATAGGTAACTCTAGTAGATCTAATGGGGTCATTCCATGTAGTGGGTGTTACAGGTTGTACACGTTTACATTGTACGTTAACAATGTTCTTAAAAGAATGCATATCAGGTATTTTAATCTTTGCAACGACCACCCTCAGTTCTTTAAAATCGATCTTAATTTCCAATATTGTTCACCAGATTTCCGAAATTCTACTCTTGAGTATTGTGTTGTATTGTACATAAATGGTTAATACAAATAAAATATAGATTTTTTGTAGTGTTACATACAAGGTAACTAAAAATTGATCTATTTGCTAAATTTATACAAGTGATAACCTACACACTCACAGCATTTCAGTTCAGTTGATTTGTTTATAAAAGTTTATCTTGAACTGCAAAAACAGGCCTATTAAGTCACTAAAACAATAATGATTAAAATTGGTAATCTATTTCAATTCAAGCATAATATTTACTCCATAAACAAGTTAATGGTGATTGTACCTACAGTCCTCTTCAAATTTGTTGTATAAAAAAAAAAAGACAAGGCAGACAGACAGACAACAAAGTGATCCTATAAGGGTTCCGTTTTTCCTAATGAGGTACGGAACCCTAAAAAATATGTGCGCATTAACACGTGCGCTAAACGTTGAAGGAAAACATCGTGAGGAAACCCGAGGTTGTTTCAGCTCTGCACGTATTGACCATGTCTTTCCTGTGGATAAGGCCGATTGGCCTGAGAGATGATGGTATATATTCACTCCTCACAGTTATTTTTTTTTGTTATTTTAATTTACAGGCACTTCTCATTTGCTTTTAGTTTTTATTTACGGTGTTACAACGGTTTTTTTGCCATTAAAAATCTTTTTTTCCACTTTCGCCAAGTTTTCGCGTAAAATCATTAGTAACGATTTTGTAGCGCATGTCGATCACGCCTTTATTATAATGTTGCTTGGGTTGAAATTCGTTTGATGTTGAAGTTGTTTACTTTGATTCAGTCCCGTAAACTGTAAACTAAATTGAGGCATACAAGGTGATTCATAGCATGAATGTTATCCCGAAAGGGGCTTATTCTCCAGCCAATTGGCAACAAAGTTTGTTCTAAGACTTTTGGAAATACGACGTTTTTCATTGAAAAACGCAGAAATCAGCTGTTTTGGGGTCAAACCAGTTCATCAATCAGCAATCACCTATTTCAGGTAGCAATTTTGATCCCGAACTTCTCGTATGCTAAGTAATTAGTTATCAAGATTATAAAAATACCAAAAACAGTTAATTTGAGAATGTTTGGATATTATTTTTCTTATATTATTTCTTTTTGTTGATAGAATAACCCCCCTTTCGTGATGGTATACGTGTAGTGAATCACCTTGTGTAGAGGTGTTGAATATGGATACTAATTAATTTATATTTTTCGCAAGTGACCATGTAATTTTATAAAAATTTCAGACATCATGGTCAGCCAGCAGTCATAATTATTCAAAATAAGCGCTATGGCGCTGACTTTAAACCTGTGTAGAATATAATTATCTCATTTGCCCGACTTTTGCTTCCATAATGAATTTTGTGCATTTCAATGACTGGACTTTGGTTCTTTAAACCCATACAATTATCCGTTTTGATAAGGAACATGTCCAATCATACTTGTGTATGTGTATCTTTATAGATATTGCATTTAATTTGGATTCAGCGCAAACAAGTGCTATAAATACGGCACTTTATGTGGATTTTCACCAACAACGCCATACTAGGTGACTTTACAAGACATCCTTTGAATATTAAGTACTATTTTCTATAGTGTCTGTCAAGATATTGCACACCTAGGCCACGCTAATAAAAAAAACAAAACGTACCTGTGTACTATTGATATTGTCTATCTTGGACATAACGCGAGGGATATTTCGATTGCCTTGACTAGGAAAGTTCCTAACTAATTTAGGAACTTTCCTAGTCAAGGATATTTCATTATTTAAGCATTTTAACAAAATAAAACTCCGCGCAGCTTGTTCGAAACCATATTTTTTTACAATAAATAATCCATGTTTGTCGGTATTTTACCTTGAGATTACGATTAATCAATCCTTTTGAGTCGTAATCTTTTTTGAAAGACTAAATTGGCGAATGTTGGTCGCCACTTCGCAATCATTTCGTTCAAGGCCAATTTTATGGCTTGTAGCTTGAAAACTTGACTCAACATGTATTAAAAGAAACAAAGTCATATAACTATCTTACTAATATTATAAATGTGAAAGTTTGTGAGGATGTTTGTTGTTAAATCATAAATCACGCCGGCACAACCGATTTCGATGAAACTTGTAATAGATAAGGGTTCTTTATCTAGAATAGCATTATAGGCATATACTTTTTATCAAGGTACCACACAAGCAAAGCCGCGGGCGCTAGCTAGTAACAAATATTTTACAAAAATAAATGTACAACACTTAAAACAGCTAAGCAAATCTATAAATATAAAGATTTATTCTATGAAAATAGTTTTTTGATTAGTATTACGATTTTTAGTGGACCATGACATAAATGTATACTTCTGGTGCGAAGTATAGAATAGGATAATGATGAAAATGATCCGATAGAGGAAAACCCCAAAGTGGCCGGCGGAGTGCTGACCCTTTCGTAGAAGCTATTATGATTCGAAACATTTTGCGTCTCAGCTCAAGGTGACAAATGCATCGACTGACTGCGTAAAACCATATTATTAGGTCATTCGCACGTTGAAAACATCGTCATTATTGAATCCATATTACTTTTGCTGCAATCGGCCTTTGTCCTCCCATTGATTGTGTAATTCTATTGGATTTATAAGCCAACGAAAGCCGTTATACCCTTGAAACAGTCAGAGTTTGCACTGAAACGCAGTTTCAATTTCGATTGATAGAGACTAAAGTGTTACTTTTCCAGGGGTCGATTTATCTGCAGCACAATACGTTATATACAGGGCTTCTTCCTAGAGTTGTATGAGTTGTCCTGTCGCACAAAAGCAAGTGCGAGATACTAGCATGGGTTCGTACCCACGACCTCGTGGTCGTGTTAGTAGCTCGTATGCTATTAGCGAGCTAGGAGATCACAAGCCGTTACATTTTTACCTCTTGCGGGGAAGCGGGAATGGACTCGCATACTTGTCATGGCAATTCACGAAATTTCGCCTCGTTTGCCGGCTGGCCAGGGCCTCGTATGCCATTGGCATGTATTTACACTCCTTTGTAAGGGGACAACACGAGCAAAATTATTAAAACTTTTGTCTTAGCGTCGTTGGTATTAAAGTTTATATTAGACCGTTTCATGTCGTCAACATCAATCAGCCTGCTGGGCATATGCCTCCCCCAAAGAGTTCCATGACGAACGGTCTTGAGTCTTTTCCATTCACCGACTTCCCGCAACTTTCGTTTCGTTTCGTGTAAGTCAAACGATTTAGAAGAAGTATTTGCTTTCAAAACAGCTTCTTGAAAACAATAAATTCTAGCGGTATTTAAACAGTTTTCAAACGTGGAAAAGAACCTACAAAAACTGATAAATACTCAGTATTATTTCGCAATTCCAAGTATTATTGGTAAAGAGGAGTTAGCATCCAAATTCCAGCGTAATGCGCGGGGTACCGCCTTAACAGAGATTTGTAACGAAGTACCTATTGAATCACTTAAGTCACAAGGCTTTGCGGTAAAAGGTACAAGTACCTAAGACGATGCTGACGCGACGGTTTGACGATTCGGTGGCGGCGGCGTGGTGGGCTAATAGTTGGCTACTAGGGCTGAGATGCCAGAACTGCTCGATACCCGCGGCACAAATTGCATGATCTGAAATATTTCAAACTTCATACTCATTTATTCATTGGAACTCAAGGATCATTTTGGAACGTCTTAAATCTAGATGTTTTTCAAATTCATGCGCATGTTCTTTGCGACCTAGCCTAGCAGATACAGACAAGATACCGCTTATTTTTTTAACGATCCTTTTACAACTTTATTAATAATCGAGTTGGAGTATATACCGTTGTTTGTTCCGAGTCTGGGAGTTGTTATGCCATGGTACTCGTACTTTCTGATACTCACAACTTAAGGCTTCCTAGTGTGTGGTAAGGACTAGTAATGTGACGGTTAGGTACCAATTTTTTTTTTAATAATGCTAATAAGTTTCAATTGTGTTTTGATCGTTTTTTGAATTTCTGTAAGCAATTGGAAATGTGTTAATTCAAATTTCCGTGCAACTTTTCCCTAAAATCCTTATGCGAACTATTTTTAATAATTATATAATAGTATTTAATATTATTTATGTTGATGAAATCACGATAAAACCGTATAATATCCCAAAAACTATTCGCCTCAGGCGAGACATGGTCTTAATTGTTATTAGTTCACTAAAATCCTGGTATAGATCCCTTTTTTAGGGAACATTTTTTAGTTTCTAATATTTCCTCAGCATAAGCTGCACTAAAACTGGTGTAGACTAGTAAAAAAGTATATTTATTTCCAGAACAACCCATGTCCTCACCCAATAATATTCATGCGCGACTGCGAGGTGTCGCACGTGCGCGCCCTGCTTCAGTTTATGTACGTGGGGCAGGTGAACATTGCGCAGGCGCAGCTTAGCGCGTTTCTGCGGACTGCGGATGCCTTGCAGATCCGTGGCCTCACTGACTGTTCGCAACACAACGATAAGGTACGTGGTATCTGTCAGCACAGACCACAGGTCTGAGAGGATATAAGGGTTCTTTATCGTGCTTGGATAGCTCATTCGTTTAACGCTATGCTTCATTTAATTTTTGTCGTATCGAGGCTATTACCAAATTGCCGACATGAAGCACGGCCGCGGTCGATACTGTAATTGCACCTTTCTTTACAGAAAACAAATCGAAAATCGCCCCCTTCCCAATTACGTAATTTGCTCAGCGCAAAGCCGCCACAGTCTCAGTCACAGTCTACCTCCTCCTCCAAAGCCGCAAGCCAAAACGTCGAGACGACAGCAGCCGACGACCCCGAGCCAAGCGGGAGTCGGCGCTCCACAAGAAATTCTCCCGATGTTGCCAGAAACAATCTCAACGATGAAGCTCCCTTCCAAACTTCTAGTCAAACGAGGCCTAATAACGACGACTATAGTGAAATATCCAACTACCCGTCTCTGAGGGTGAAAACTGATCTCGAAGCGCCTGAGGTAAAAAACGAAGAGAGCGACATTCTAATGGATCCCGGGGATGCAGAGAGGGACAAAAGCCAGGATTTTAACGCGTCAGATCTCCTAGAACCAAAAATGGAAGTCATGGAACAAGAAGTTAGTGACGAGGAGCGTTCCAATTTTCCGCACATTTACTACGGCGATAACAATACGCTGGCGAATCCCTTTGCCGCACTGCAAGGTAACTATCCGCAACACATTATTGACTTCTAATCCAAGAGCGAGTTCTAACTATGTGCTTTCCAGGTAACGTGGATCTCATGGCCGGCATGACAGCGGAGCTACGCGACGAGAACGCCGATGGTGAGTTCTCTTGTCACTTTCACGTCATTTCACACGCACACGTCGACTCGGACAGCCGCGCCCCCGGCGTACCTCCGGTTTATTCCACATTCGGTCGTAGAGCGCGCGGTCTATTGGTTAAGGTGGCTAGGCGCGCGGGTGTCGGGCGACGCGCCTCGCCGCTTCACGCTCTACCCCGCTCCTTCGCACTCGCCTGGTTATGGGCACTGCCTTTGGGGATTTTCTTGATAAAATTGAAACGTTTACCATTCAAATGCTAATACAGCCTCTGAAGTTTCCCTAAAAAGATGATGTTATGGTGCCAACATATCAGAACTAACCAATTAACAATGAGAATTAAGGATATTATGGTGGTGCCATTGACAGTCGTTCATTAGTGGGATAATAAAACTCTTCCTAGATCCTTGCTCAATGCAGTCACTTGGGAATTCTGGTACCTTCATGTACAGTATAGTATATTTTAAACTTACTAACCCCTCATCTTCATCTACTAACATTGTCTACTGGATGCTCTTTCACTTTGTCTTTCTTTTAACTTACTGTCTTGTACATTTAAAAGAGCTTCCTGTACCTCCGTCTATCAACCTTGAAGATTCAATATTATGAGGATCATTGGTGGTTTTGATAGGATTTGCCTTGATCAACTAACTTCTTATCTAAAAGTATATGCTACTTTAACCGTTGGAGTAGTTTTTTGTTTGATTCTATATGTAACCCTTGGATAACTACTAGCGTTTGATTTACTTCGTTCTTTTAGTAGCCTCTGTCTGGATTTATTCGCGTTTAACCTTCTAAAAGGATAGGTTTCCTTAAGTAACCCTTGATCTCTGAAAGGGATAGGTAGGTTCCTCTAGTAACCCTTGATCTCTGAAATGGATAGATTCCCTTAGTAACATCTAAAATATTAGCGTTTGATCTTCAAACAGGAAAGGTTCCTATAGTACCTAATCTTTCATCTCTGAAAACGTTCAGGGAAAATGGTAGATTCCCTTAGCGTTTGATCTTCAAAAAGAATAGGTTCCTTTAGTAACCCCTGATCTCTGCAAAGGAAAGATTCCTTTAGTAACCCCTGATCTCTGAAAAGGAAAGATTCCCTTAGTAACGCCTAGTTGGAGGTATTAGCGTTTGATCTCCTAAATGAATGGGTGTATTAGCGTTTGAATGCGAGTATTGCGAGAGGAGCGCGGGTGGGTTGCGTGCGGTGTCGGGGGGCTTGCGTGCGATCGTGGTGTTGTTGGCAGCGATGGGCGCGGCCCCGCCGGGGGTGCAGTGCGGCGTGTGCGGGCGGCGGTACTCCAACGCGTCCAACCTGCGCCAGCACGTCCGGCTCATCCATGAGGCGCAGCCCGTGGTGTGCTCCACCTGCGGCCGATCCTTCAAGACTCCGCTGTATCTCCGCCGGCACACCCTGGCCCAGCACGCTCTCAAGCATGCTGCACCGCGGCTGTATGTGAAGCCGTCGCCGAGCCCGCCGCCGCCGCCGCTCGCACACCCCTTCCAGTAGCCCGCGCGCCGGCGCCCGCCTCTCCCCGCGCTTCTGCCGCTGAAACGTCATCGCCGAACTAACTTACAATCAAAATAATGAGCTATGAAACGATTGAGCCATCTGAAGACCGTTGCAAACGATCCATAGATACCTCAACTGATATAGATCTTCCTAAGACGCTGCGCAGGGGGCTTTGACACGTTGAGTGGCCGGCCATAAGCTTGTGTGCAGTGCCTGAAAAATGAGCCGGCCAGTAGGTCCAGAATAAAAGAGTGTGGGCCACCTAGTTACGATACTGAGCAACACTCAGAATAAATTCATTTGAGTTGCAACTGATTTACTCAAAATATTTTCTACTGAATCTCAATTATCAACTAAGGAACTGCTTTGGTTATTGGGCTTGTACAGCTTTAAGGTATTTTTAAACGATGACGCAAACTGATAACCTCAAATATTGGAGGTCCAAAATCGTATAAAATAGTGATGACAATTCAGTTTAGCCACCATGGCGTCTTATTGCCATTCAAATAATGGCAATAAGACGCCATGGTGGGCCCCTTGATCTCTGAAAAAGCCCATTTAAACAAAAGCACATTCAAAATGGCAACACAAAGTTGATAGTAGTCCGAAATTGCTTGTACTGATAAAAACATGTTTCAAGACATTTGCATTTGAATCCTTATTCACAATTGCACAGCTTTCAGATTGCTCCTTGCTCTTCCTTGGTTTTCCAACTCTGTTTCATCAGCAGCATCTGAAAATTTAATAGGCCCACTAGTTTTTCCATAATGCATATATTGGGGCGATCCTCAACGAATTGAGTGATTGTAAGTTTGGCGAGGCGATCTCGTATAGCGTTATGCCATAGCGGGGGAGGTAGGTACTGCGCCTCGCCCGGCGAAGAGTGAGGATGCGGCTTATAAAGTCGCACAGAAGACTGTCAATAGATGTATCTATATCTAGTCTGTGATCGGAGCGTCGCCGGGGGCCTATTAGCAGTCACACCTCTCCGCTTATTGTGTGCCTTTCTACGATAGACCGAGTGCCATCTGTCGATTCAACGAACTCCCATTGGCTCTTAGTTTTAAGAGTATCCAACTAAGAGCTAAAGTCCTACAACACAAGCTGGCGGTTACAGTGACCAGCTTTAAAAACTTCTATCAAAAATAATTGGTTAGACAAAACAGCCGTAACTACACGTTTGTGCAGTGAATTCTAACCATGATTGTTGTTTTACCCTAACCAACGGACTGATGAACATTTATCATGCGTCAAATTGAAATCATGAGGAAGTATATAGCCGCGTGAAACCTATGTCTTTAATCTGTGCAATATTGTGAACGGTTGAATCATAGTTAAACATGTCCCAGGCACTACAGCATCTTGTAAGTTAGTAAAAAGTTCCACCTGATGCTGTATACATCATCTAGAATATATGTAATAAGGCCTTACCGAATCGCATTCAGAATAAGCGCTCTCAATCACTAATGGGAGTTCGTTTAAGGCGACACACAGTACCTTCCTTTCTGACAATAGACTGATTGTTGTTAAAGCATTAGTTGCGACCGGTGCTGATTTTACATAAGCATAACATAGGTTATTTACTGGTTACATATTTATTATACACAATACATAAATTATACACGTAAACCTTACAATGGTGACTGACACTTTCCATCGCCTGAATAGATATGTAATATAAGGTGTATTTTCTTAATAGAGTTATAATATTTTGTACTGGAAATGCGAGAGAAAGTGTCAGGCGCGTCTGTTTTCTTTGTCCGACACCCGTGTTTAAGCAGCTTTAGACAAGAATGCATAAGTTTGCTGTGAACTGCAATAGTGATATTTTTATACACAACAGTTTTATCTTTACACATTGTTATTGTTGAGTGATTGAATGGCTCCCGGTCAATAGTTTGTACAAAATCTCACATGTATCGAAGAGTAATAAGTCTTCATAAAAATATGTATTGAAATATCTATATTAGTTACGGATAACACTATTACTATTATGGCTTATGCTCATTTTTTTTTACGAGGAAAGGCGCGTTCGTTTTTGTCATTGCAGATAAAATGTTGCAGTGATATTTCTGTAAGAAAACACGGTGGGAATGATTCAATAAACAATATTGATACGATGACAAAGAATCTGATAACGATTATGTAACAAAAAGATCGAATAGTGTTGATATTACGTTGCTAAAATACTATTTTAAGATACTTGCCAATAAGTCCCACGAACCCAGTGTTTTGAAAAATCACGATCACGTTTATTTTTTTATTTTTAAGAGGTGTATTTTTATCTCGTTTGATTTTGAATTGATATTTGGTCAAATTATTTTAATTATTCGTGTAGTTTTATAAAAAGTTTGCCATGAAAATATGAAACATCTAGTCATTTTGTAAAAAGCATTTAGAGAGGAATCTTGTAAGAAGGTACGATTAGGGTTGTGAATTACAATATTTTGACTTCTGAAAAATTGTTGTAAAACGTTGAAGTGTAGTATGATCTCAAGAGTGTCCTTTCCATGATCTCTAAATTTCGACTTTGCATTTATTTTAAAACGGTGTTTAATCTTAAAATGAAAACTAAAATTAATTGCAATAATAACTTAGTTATAAATCTTAAAATTAATCGCTTTATACGTACTACTAGGACTTGTAATTTAAAGGCACTTCTCAATAATTTTAATCCCAATTAATATGTTAAGGTGCAGCTTTTGATTGCCATTACTTATTAAAGTATTGTAAAAATAATCTCTTGACACGGCTAAATTGTATAGAAAACTATACCTACATACATAGATAGAGCATACAAAAATGTATGGTATTCATTTCACTGATATAAACGCATTCATGTTACGACTAATACATTGAAATATAATATGCCAATTTGTTTTAAACCCACCTGAACTGAATCGCAATTAAGTAAATACATACCTACTTGCAATAAAATAAATTATTTATTTCACTGTTGAATTTAAACTGCCAGATATTCAATGTTGATTATTATACGAATAAATATTAATAATAGTTAATGTTAAATTAATAAATATTAAAAAACTTCTAAATCTCTTGGTTGTTTTACAAACAATACGACGCTAGACCTTGTTGATTAAAGACGAATGCTCAGGAAAGTTTTATGTTGAACCAACGCCATGTTTTTTTAACATCTCTGCAAAAAATATATGAAAGTATGATTAGTTTCCCTGTTCAGTCTTCTGTATATTATAAAGTACCTACAATTATTCTTAGTTACAAACAACCAAGTGAATTTTGAGTTTCCTATTACTGTTTTTGTTTATAACTGTCCGTTGCAAATACATCGGTTATCTCAAATACGTTTCTGCGCAACGCTTGTACAGTTTATTCAACATTTTTGTAGATGCATTCTTCGACCAAGTTATTTGTCTTAAATCAAGGATAATATAATATAATAAGGATGGTCCACGTCAAAAGTAAATTAAGTCACTGTACCCATACTTTACCACACAAAGCTATAAAGAGACACAAAGTGAAAGTATGGAGGTATGTAAAGATTAAAAAGATTTCAACCATACTGAAAAACTTTCAACTAAGGATAAATGTTGGAATTCCTATAAATATTTGGTCGATGAATCTATCGTTGTATCTTTTTTTTACTAATTATGGAAATAAAGTATTGCAAACAAAACGTTTTTTAATTAAGTTTATTATTTATTTTTATGAAAATAATCGGTCACAAATATGGAGTCTCGGTGTGGTGGTGTATAAATTAAATATTTGCAATGATAATTTATTTTACGTTTAAGACTGTAACTTACTATAAGACAATGACTCAACAAAACTTTATGGCCACCTTAATTGCGAAGAGAATAATCTCGATTTCACAATAATGTATCAACTTAACACTAAAACAGTATAATTATTAATTACACAATGGTATCCATTCTGTTGTTGCAAATCAACTCTCTCTATAAGAGCGCGCTAAAATTATAGCCGTAGATACTTTTGATGTTTCGATCTAATAAGGTAATGCAACTTTTTTAGTGCTGTTAAATTAGGGTAGTTTGGTTTAGGATAATGACAACTGATTCGACACCAGTATTTTATTATAATGGACCCAACAGGGAATACGCCAAAATACGCCTTCCGTAAATAACCAAAAGGGAAGTCACAAGTACCGTGGTCTTTAACTGCAAAGCGAAACCTGCAGATTTACATTACTTTCTATGTATCGATACTAGGTTTTTCTGTTTGAGCGTAAAGGCTTCATTCCAAGACTGGTGGCAGCAACACACATGTCTGAACTGTCCATGTCATGAGTAAATCTTAATCCAACAACGTAATAAAACTCTATTTGTGTTTCATGAGCCTGGTCCATTTTTACTTACTCGTGAGCGTGATATACGTGTTATTGTATGAAATGTGAAACAGTGTATGGGAGTATTACGGCAACTCATTTTAACCATACCAAAACTTGTGAATCACGCTCACTAGTGAGATGAAAACTATGGTGCAAAATGCACACTAGCTGCTCTGCGGCGCTATTGTGTAAGCCAAATGGGAATCGCGTTCGCAATTTTGAGGATTATTTTATTAATCTTAGCGACATCCAAAACGTTTAAAAGGTTTTCCTTGTCATGTTTGAAACGTTTTAGATATAACTAAGATAGTTAAAAATTAAATGATCTTGCAAGTTGAGAAGTTCATTGCCATTTCGCTTACACAATAGCACCGCTCGACTGCTCAATTCAGAGATGCAAAATGAGCTCTATCGCGCTGTTTTTAGTTTCATAGCTATGAACTGTTAGTTAGTAGTTGCTAGTTTGGGGCGTCAGATTTCATAATCAAGCCTTTTTTTTTAATTTCCTTTATGTGGCTATGGTGACATATCAAGCCTTTACAATAACATGAGTTTTGTGCAGCTGTGGGCAGGTGGGACGGCCGCCGCAACCGCCCCGTGCCGGACGCGGTGTGGCTGGAGCAGCACCGACGCGCGCTTCCCTTCGTGCTGAAGCGAGAGAACGAGAGGGGAGGCACGGCCGCGCCTAGACTTGTGAGTGCTTCCCTTACATCATACTATCATCCATCGTTCTCAGCTCAATCCATCGTCAGCCATCCATCCACTTCAATCCATTCACAGCTCTCAACGTTATTACTAGATGAAGAGAAGAACAAGGACGTGCTGGGTATCAATTTTACTTCTGCTTTATACGAATAAGGTGGCAAACCGGCTTACAGCCTAGTTGTTGTAGTAGCCGTAGCCTATGAACACCAGACACCAGCAATACCAGAGGCATCGCGCACGCGTTGCCGACCCCGAACCAGTAAGAGTTCTGGCAACCCTACTCAGCGCAGGAACACAACACTATTTGAAACAAATAATGTTATTTGGCTACGATCTTCTGTAAGGCGGAGGTACCTCACAGGCTGCTCCAATTTAGAGGCTTTAGAGGCTAGGCTTCCTTTGTAGAGGTGGTCCTTTTAATGGTTTCTGAACGGAGCGCGCTCGGTCATGTTGGGTGACCAATAATAAACCAATTGCACGGCGAGTAGACTCAAAATCCCTACTATGGTTAGTAAAAGACAGTTTTTGATGGTTCGAGTGATTGGCATTCTGCTAAGTCATTCATTAAAACTCCGCATAAATGTTGGTTTTTCGTCGTTTTGTAACTGAGCAGCAATGGCAAATACCGCGTGATTGTCAAATCACCGTATACCAAACAACCAGACAGAACAGATAATTACAGATCATGCAAACGTCCCGCCGCGAGCATCGAACCCGCACCACTTGGGCCTAATGTGCTAGGTCGTTACCGACATAATTAGGTAATCATTTTTTTGTTTCAAGGGTTTTCTTGTTATCAAATATTATCGCTAGCATGGTTTATCTATTTATCAAAGAATCGTATTTTATGGTATCACTTGTTAAGAAATCCTATTTCGATATGGATCATGGGCTTTATTCAAGAAATTAACTACTTACTATCAATATTTTATAGTTTTCTGTATGTGTAGGTAGGTATAATACAAGGTGTTTCATAATATGGATGCTTTCCCGAAAAGGCCATATTCTACACCCAATTTGCAATAAAGATTATTCCACGACTTTAAAAAATTCGTAATTTTTAGGGTTCCGTACCTCATTTGGAAAAACAGAACCCTTATAGGATCACTTTGTTGTCCGTTTGTCTGTCTGTCTGTCCGTCTGTCAAGACCCTTTTTCTCAGAAATGGCTAAAGGTAGCAACTTGAAATTTATACCACCTATTAATGTCTGTGGGCTTATGGTGCCGTATTAAAAAGCTCTAGCTTAATGCATTAAAAAGATATGGCAATTAATGTATAATTTTTGTATGGAAATGGCTAAAATAAAAAACCTCTAGGGTACGTCCAGTTACCTCACAATTCTGAAATTTGTAATGCTAGGAGCTTTTGTAACACAATTAAAGGGAAAAGAAATTGAGGAATTTAGAAGTTTTTTAAGAAAAAAAGTTATATTTGCGGTCAATGTCATACAATGACTACGTGAGCGACTATAAGCGCAAATATAAGTTAGTCAATTCCTACACTTGGAATTTTTATTTTCTGACCATTACCGGTATTTGAAACCACAACCAATGGAACCCTCAGGGTGCGAGTTCTCTCACTTGACCGTCTTTATTCATTGAAAAAACACTGTGCAAAAATCAGCTGTAGGGTAGTAATCTTGATGTCGAACTGTTGACGATAAAAAAACAAAAACAGATAATTAAAAAAAAACGGGAAATAATGATTTTTCTCCTCGAATATTCTTTCTTTTTATTGATAGAATAAGCCCCTTTCGGAATGGTATACATATTAAGAATCACCTTGTATATTGTCGTTCTAGGTCATTCAACTCATAGACAGTCCTTTCTAAATCATTAAATATGTTTTTCGCTACTAAATCTATGTAAATGTATGCGCTTTATTTATGATATACATTTTTATATAAGTGACGAATACGATAGGTACCTACATATTTTCCCCCTTGACTGTTAATTGTTACGACTTTAATGGAATGGACAGGTGTTTGCTAAATTAATATTCATTTTCATTTTAATTGCAACTTGATTTACCTACTATCTCTTTTCCAGAAATGCTTTTTGCTTTTTCTCCTCGATTCGTATTTTAAGCTTTTCCGCCACAAAGTTATGATATTTATAGCAACTTGCGATGACGTATACTGCATAGGTATATAAGAAAGGATAATACATATAGATAATCACTTAATCATACCCAAAAACTAAAAATTTAAGCTGTTTTTCTAGTTGGCAAAGAAATCGAACAACCCATTGTTGTGAAGCTTCATTTCCTAACTAGTATTATAAATGCGAATGTTTGCTTGTTTGTTGGTTTTTCCTTCTTTAATGTTTTTCTTTCTTTGCAATGGAGCAACAAATCGACATGATTTTGTATGAATATAGCTAACGAGCCGGTATAATAACATAGGCTACTTATCCGGATGACACGCGATCGAAGCCGCCTGCGGAAGCTAGTATTTTATAAATCTTTGAAACATTGGCAGAATAACAGAACAATAGTAACATTATGGTGTAAAAAAACATGTCTAACCCATTTATCAATATGTCGCAAATGGCTTAGGCGGGCGGGGTGCCTCGAACGATTCCGACGCCCTTGTCCGTGGGCAAGGGCAAAGTGCGTTGAAACTTTCCGAAACAATGAATCGAGACAGTCGTATTACGTAGCGAAACTGGCGCTATACAAAAAAAATGTCGGTGTCAGTCAACCATTTCAATAGACAAAGACTAAGCGGCCGCATTTTGGCTTTATGGTGATTGGTGAGCAAGCTGCATTCTACAAGGTTCTTTATATGTATACCATCCTGAAAGGCGCTTATTCTATCAATAAAAATAAAGAATAATAGCCGTAAACAAAAAAAATATTCATATTTTTTCGCGAACATTTTCAAATTAGCTGTTTTTGGTTATTTAACGTACGACAGTTCGAAATCAAGATAAGCTAAATCAGCTGAATAATTAAGTTTGAACTGATTTAACCCCTTTACTTTTTAGTGATTATTGCATAGGGTGTTTTCAAATGTTGAATTTCCAAACGTCTTAGAACAAAGTTTATTGCCAATTGGGTGTAGAATAAATCCCTTTCAGGATAGCATACATGTTGTGAGTCACCTTGTGTTTCCTTTCAAACGTTTACTTAGACAAATACTTATCAGGCTCGTTTCAATTTCTAGATAAAACTCGGCGAAGGCGTTGAGATCCGCGAGGAGTTGCTCCGCGGCGTGAAATGGGGAGACTATCGGAAGGTGACCCGGGGATTGGCGGCTGCGCTATTCTCGCCTATCGAGCTAGCAACATGTTCGGTGACCGGCCAGCGATGGTCGCGCGCCGGGCAGGAATCCCGGCCGACGAAGCCGCCCTTAGACCGCCGCAGAGTGCACGCGCTCATATCATACGTCAGCAGGCACTTCCCCGATGTAGAAGTCAGCCGGATCAAGCAGGTGCTTGCATATAAGTGCAAGGAAAACTGCGCGGCGCTCCGGATGAGGACGGCCAGGTAACCTTGTTTCTTTTGTTTTTTTCTTAGCCTGTTTTTCTGAATGTGGGTGATATATAATTAAGCCAACTGCATTCATCTGGATGATATGGAATCTCGGAATTATATCACCTAGGTGATATAATTCCGAGGTTAACGAAAGAGAGTAGCTCATCTGGGTTTTTTGAAACTCAATAGTTTCAGGCATTATAAGAAATTATTTAAGCTCTGTAGTTGGAAGACTTAACCGGAGTTTTTTCGGCTTTTTTATTATGCATTGTTTTTTTAGGCAAAGCTTTCCTTGTCATTCATATCATGGCACGTACCTCATTTTACAATAAAGTGAACGAAACTGTCGTGAGAGCTTCGTTCTTGAAAATGGACATTAGGTAATCTAGATTCCGTCCGCGTTAGCTCAAAAAGTCGTACTCTAGATCAGCCCTCAACATTGTTTATCTAAATAGAAAAAAAAATAGGTTTTTCTTTGTTTGGAAGCAAACGTATCCCGTATTTGTTCCCTTGTGTTTTACTATGAATCATCGGATTTTCATGACATTGTGAATTGTGCGACGTTTCCAGAATTGATGCAGGTTAGATGGGAAAAAAAAATCATGAATCCTTTTCGGATTAATAACGGGAAACTGAAATTTAGCTGTGTTCTCGGAACTTTATGGCCAATTGGGTGTAGAATAAGCCCCATTCGGAATAGTAAACATATTATGAATCACCTCGTATATGTATGTACATATTGTCCCGGGTCTTCTGCTACTTTCTAGGGAATCTTAGTGTGAAACGATATGTAAATTAACGATATTTCTACTTGTACAAAACATAAACAACTTATGGTTTACCTTTTAAGCTGACTCTATCATTTTTATTTTGGAGCGCTGTGGAAGCATTTTGGTATCTAGGAGTCTTCAAATCTAGAGTGAACAAGTTCCTTCTGGTATAGCGTGCTTCATCTTAGGCCACATCTCACTTGCAAAAGAGAGATGGTGGTCAAACGCCTAACCATCACCAATAAAAAAAAATAAAAAAACTACTTATAATTTTTAAAATAATAAAAACTTGGAGCCCGGAGGAACGCATTCTTGGAGCGCGGTGGAACTACCCGAACTATGAACAGTTGCGTGTTTGTCTTACAAGGGTACATATATCGTGTTTATAGCGAGGCGTTACCTTTTGTCTAATATATACCTACTGAAGCATGTTCGCTAATCAGCACTCATCAACACTTATCAGCGTCGATTGAAAATGCCATGAATATTCGTGCAGACTTTGCCCTGATAAGTAATGGTAAAATATGTTGATAGTGGGTTTCTAAGGTCACCTTAATCGTTTTAAAGGTTATAAACAACTTCTTAAGTCATTCCAAAATGTCTTAGTGTTTTTTTTATAATTTAACCAATGATCGGATTCGGTTGCATCGTCAAAATTCCTTCTGTATGACATAAACTTAAGTCTCTCGTGTTTTCGTAAAAATATTGAATAGACTCTAATTTAAACCCATAAGGATCATAATCGAAATTCAATAATAGAATTCGCTCTTCATTGACGTTATTGGAAATAAATTACCAGATAATTTAAAGAATTTCTTTGAAGTACCAACAGGTTGAAGTACAACCCTAAAAATAATGGGAACATATTTCACTAATGTATATTAGTTACTAACTAATCACCAAAAGTCAGGCGGCCAGGATGCCTGGAATCACTCAAAATTCAACCATTTTACTTAATTATTTAAATTACTGCAACTAAAACTGTCTTTCAAAAAAGAGTTCATCAAAAATTACGAAAATTTATTCGCCATCTTTAAAAAACATTCATACAAAATTTGTTTCTTTCCCTTAATTGTTGGGACAACCATGTGAAGTTTTGTTATAAGTACGTTTATGTAATAAGTATCTCAGTCTCAAAACATAAATCGGGGGTTATCAGCAAAATAATACCATGTTATGGAGTTGCCATCTTATAATTACTTCCCTATTTAATTCCGACTTTTATACAGTTTCCCAAAATATTATTTATTAGACATTTTGCGTAGATGGGCTTGCAACCTGTCACGTATGGAATTCTCACTACTGCACAATATGGGTATTCGCCAAAATGTTTGGACGTGCCTCTGACTAACCCCCTTTAGGCATCTGCAAGGAGATCTGAGAGGTTGTTTACCATGCTTGGGAATAAAAGCCTTTTTTATTTTTCTAAATGTTAAGAACGCAGACAGACAAGGGTGAATTTTATAAAGGACTGTGATCAAATTTAATAAACAGATAAAAATGCTATCGAATCGAGAATCGAAATAAATAAGAACTTCTTAATTCCGCATATCATAATTAGGTCATCATAATTCGGTAATATGAATTTGTCGTTGCTAAATAACGAATGGAAATTACTCGCCAATGTTGCCTTTTGTGGTTATAGCATTACGCAGTGGATCTACGCACATTCAATTAATTCAATTTAACTAGATTTGTGTTTTCCCCTTAGGTACTAGCTTTGACGAAGTTTATTTATACAGAAAAGGAGTATGACCATATTGATCTATTTTGTGGAAGGTACCAAATATTCTGATCAATTCTGATTAACTCAGATGTAAATCATTGAATACGCATATTGGAAATTCACAAACAATAAAATATTGTAAATTTCCCATAGACCCGTCATCCATATTTTATTATAATGCAAAAAGGTGTGGTGCACATATCATCATGTGTACCTACGTGTTTTAGTTATTTTATATATTCTCCATTGTTTTATTAGTGTTTCTTTTTTTTCACCCTCCTGTGCGTTAATTTCATCGCAAATGATTAGTTAATTAAATATCTCCTCAAAGTTGCCCGCGTGCCGACTAATAATATAAGCCTTAAGTGCCACCAATAACATAATTCTGATCATCGCTACTTGACAGATAAAATATATATCGATTTCTCTCTTTGATATGTAAACAGAAAGGGAAAAGAACAATTTTTATTGAAGAGAGATCGTGATCTAGGCACTGAGTTTTCATTTAAACAAGCAGCTGACATTGATTTTAAAATGTAATCTTGAAATTTAATTTAATAAGCTGGTAACCCCGAGTTTGCCATGCTTATCACCATAACTGGCTTCATTGCGACATTGATAGCGAGTCAACAGCATGGCCCATGACCATAATATAAACAATGCTGATAGCGGTTGATTCACGTTATTAACCAGACTGTACATAAAGTCTAGGCCGGTTTACCGTTGACAAAACATGATAGATGATTTTGATTTTTATGGATTTTTCCTCAAAGGATTGAAAGAGAGATAACCTTTGTAGATCGTAAACTAGTCCAAGTATTTATATAATCCTTAAAAACATGTACAAAAGATGTCTGATAATAAGTTGGTTTTAAGGACCTTAGAGAGACTTTAGTTATAATTGAAAAACTGAATCAAACGAAAACTCTGTAAAAATCTTATTACAAAATATCCGACTATTTAGATGACAAAAAACTTGGGACTGAATATGCTCAAATTCGATCATTAAAGTTATAAAAAGGATCACAAGAAAAAAACCGTGGTTCTTGCCTGTATCTTCTAGGCTTGGCTAGAACAAGCGTAAATTCATTTAAATTAATTTTCTAAACTAATTTGAAAATGATCCATGCGCTTGCAAATATTATGTGAATATTGAAGTCTATGTCCAGCAGTGGACTGATATATGTTGATGATGATGATGCAAAAGGAACGGGCGGCAAGCTAGTTTCTATGAACGCATGCTCATGGTATGAACAACACCGTTCTTTCCCTGCGCCCCTGTTAACGTTACAGTAGTGGTCTGAGTTAAATGGTCACTTATTTATGTTTATGGCAAAGTCATTCTTTAAGATAAAGGGGGTTATTATCACATGACGCTCCCACTCTTAATTCACTCCGATAACACATTGTTTATGGTTTTAATGAACTGTGTTTAAAATTAAACCGTTTATCTTAAACTTGTACCATAGTGGGAGTTTATTTGCGCTGTTATCTATGGGACAAATTCCATTTTTAATGTGTTTTTAGATAGTTATATAAAATTAAGACAAGATATTACAAAATTTCAATGATTACGCACGGTTTACACCAGGTTATCTAGATTTCACGGCCTCTAACCGTCATAGAAGCCTTAAAGGTTCATTTCGTGATATGGGGTTGCATTAAGAATTTTTGAATAAACGCCGCTTGATTACTTATAGGAACTATATACAAGTCTGCAGTCTGAATTGCATAACCTTTTACTAAGTATATCCTGTCCATCCAAAGATTGCCTGGTAGAGATCGGTTTTACCGATAAGGTCGCCCTTTATCCCACTATTTTATAGTTATTTTTTCCTTGATTGTGTATTTTTTTACAATAAAGTTATTTTCTATTCTACTCTACTCTACCTACTCATTTAAATGTAAAATCTGTGTCAGTCAGTACCGTGTGATCTGTAGACAAACTCTTTTGTTGTAATAAAGCTATTGTATGGTTTCACCTCACCAACGTATGTTGCTGGGGTGACCAAAATTTCCCCATACATATTTGAACCATGGTCCATTTTCTTCCCAAGCAATTTTATTCATGTGTAGCCAGTGGCTTCTTAATCTTGCTCAGGGAAAATAAAGGATCATGGACTTTTTTTCCACTGAAATCTGTATTATTATGATATTTTCTGAGTTCGACTTTAATAAATAGAAAGAATTACAACTACTAAGTGGTGTTCTTGTACTTCTATTTAATAATGTCACAAACGTACCTATGTTACCTGAATAACTAACTAACTTCAAACTTGCTCAAACATTTTTTGAAGTAAAATTTTTATTATATCATATTTTTTTCACAAGATAGACAGCGCGAATATTCGTTAATGATAATGTGGCAGCAGCATTATAACTTAAATGGTACTCTTAGCACAGTCCACATTCGCCCCAATTTTTATTTTGCATTAATTTGCGAAAAATGTAAGCATTTGTTTTTTTTTTTTTTTTTTATACAACAGAGGTGGCAAACAAGCTTACGGCCCACCTGATGGTAAGCGGTTACCGTAGCCTATGAGCGCTTGCAATACCAGAGGCATCACGCACGCGTTGCCTACCCCGAACCCCCTTCCCCCCTAAAGAGCTCTGGCAACCTTACTCACCGCAGGAACACAACACTATTTGAAACAAATAATGTTATTTGGCTGCGATCTTCTGTAAGGCGGAGGTACCTCCCCAGGCTGCTCCAATTCAGAACGAGAAAATCTCGCTGTGCTCTACCTCCTCCTAAAATAGATTTGTAATAGTATTCTAATAATAGTGCCCTATACCGTGTGACCTGAGGCAGTAATACAATTTGAAGCAGGCTGTCGAACTGTTTCAGCGATTCGACGAACTACTTGCTGAGCGCGGCCGCGCGCCCGCCGCCCGGCGACGACGCCGGCGCCGGCGCCAGCGCGCGCGCTCCCTACTCCAACTAGTAAGTACTCACACATTTTCCTTTTTTCGTTTCAAAGTGATCGTAGTGATTTTATTGAAATAAAACATTTGACTTCATCAAAATCAAAGGGTAAGCGAAGGCCTAAGGCTCAAAGTCAAAAGTAAAGTAAAGTTTATTGATTATAAACCAAAGTTAAAATCTGTATAAACCCTGGCTCCTCAACTAGCGTGAGCTGTATGTCAGGAGTCAGTCCTTCCCATTAAGAGGTACCTAATTACAATGGAAGTAAAGAAAAGTAACAAATACTAAGAAACTAGTACTAGTAAGAAGTACCTAGTAGTAGTTTTGTAAGTGTATTATTTTGTAGTAAATTTTTGTTTTCTTAATTTCTTTTATTTTTTACTGTCTTTGTGTCGCTTCATTCTGTCCCAATGTGTCGTTACAAAATAAAAACTTATTCTTTCTTTCTTTCTTTTAAAAGGCGTTTATTTCAATAAAAGCACTAGGATCACTTTGAAACGTCTTAGAAACTAGGTGAAGCTGCGTTTCCTCGTGACCAAGCCTAGAAGAATCGGGAAACAAACACGGCTTGGTGCCTATCGTTTGTTTCAATTATTCTTTTTAACCAAATAGAACTAGTTTCTTTGATTGATAGACTGTTGAGCCTCACTTTGTTCGATCGACACCACACTGAACCTCTACATCAGTGTGGTGTCGATCGAACAAAGTGAGGCTCAACAGTCTATCAATCAAAGAAACCTCAAGGTGCGACTACTATTCGCACTAGACTATTAAATTATAAAATTCAATTAAAACTAGTACCTAATACAGGTACTAAAGTAAGTTTTTGACTAACTACTTTTGTAAAAAATTGACTGTGACGGAACGTAATTATGATCACTTTAACTATGGCCAGGCTAAATGTATGCTTTTATCTACAGTGACACATCGAAGGGCGGCGGAGGCGACACGCCCCGAGACGATGAGGGCGAAGCGCCGTGAGGGCGCCACGCGCCGCGCGCCCATATACCAACATAAACTTGTTATTTTTACCAAAAACATATCGACGCTCATGCGACACACTTTTGTGACGACTGTATGCATCTAACATTTTCGACAAAAGCGGACTTTTATCGTATTAAGCGACGAAAAAATACCGATTTACATGGAGTTTCTTGCACGTTAATGTGTAACTGCGATAATCGCCAAGCGATGCTCGCGTTCATATGTTTACAATCAAACAATAAACAAAACCTACATGGGGTGATACTAAGCAAAGGTTAATATAGACACCATTTTTATTTCGCTCTCACATCTCTGCAGTTAGAGAGCGGAGAATAAAAATGGCGGCTCTTATGGCCAGAGAAAACTGGATGCGTGCGCGTGACGTCAGCGTGCACGCAGGGGTTGTCATATATGAAATTACGCGTCACGCTCACGCGCACGCCTACATCTCTACAGTTACAGAGAGAGGAGGATAAAAATGGCGGATCTTATGGCCAGAGAAAACTGGATGCGTGCGCGTGACGTCAACGTGCACGCAGGGGTTGTCATATATGAAATTACGCATCACGCACACCACGAATGTGGTCCGACATCTTCCTTAGAGTTTCATACACTACAACTGCTGCGTGCACGCTCACGTCACGCGCACGCATACGGTTTGCTCCGGCCTTTATCGTGGTATTTGAATGAATGGCGATTTTTACGCTTAATACGAGGAGCGAGTGTGTTTTTGACGAAAATGGTTTTTGATGCAGACGCATTATGGCTTCCGTACACAGCGCGCGTGACGATTGGAACGATATTTTTTATAAGGCATCGCCACACGTGCTGTTTACCGATCTGTCGCTTGGTAGTAAAATTATAAAGACACTTTCTACCATACACTATTCGTTACCGTCAAAACGGGAAAATTTTGTCATATACTAAGCGATGGTTAAGTCTCGATGCAAATGTGTGTTTTTAAAGTATGTGCCGGTGGACGGAGTAGCGGCGAAGCGACTAATTCGCTAAACAATTAAAAATCAACCTTATTTACTCGTCGATACGGCTGAAATTATAAAACCACGAAAGGACCCTCTAAGAGGCGCGTTTTCATCATTTCACTACACTGATTCTTTCACCGACGGTCATAGGCCCTTTTCAGAGCCACCATGCCTCAACCTGGTCACTGATCTTATACAGGAAGACCAAGAAAGAATCAGTGACACTTGTCGTGTGCGTAAAATCGCCTCTCCAACGCGCGCGTTACGCTTCCAGCCTCACCGTGTGATTTTGTGATTTCAGCCGAATTGCAGAGTGAATAAGGTTGATTTTAAATTGTTTAGCGAATTAGTCGCTTCGCCGCTCTGTCCATCTGCGTTGACTGTTAACCGAGCCCGCAGCGTGCGGCGATACATCCACGCGTCTCGCCTGTATAATATTCATATTTGTTTAGGTGATATTTTTCTATTGGCTACTGATAAGATTTTATCTCGTTATGTGTCCGCGGACGCATTGTCGGTTGTAAGGACGGAGGCCGGAGCTCTAGCAATAATTTATCAGGTTCCTAAAACATGTTTCGTAGTTAGATTTCTATTTGCACGAATATTTCGCGAACACTGCCGCTTCATTTCTAAATTTTTACTTTCGTGGACGTCGTTTATCGCTTCCTTACTTTTATGTGTTAGTGAATCGAGTCATTTTCATCATTACGTTTAAAATTTGTATATGAGGCATTTATGCTGTACGAGGGACCGTTGCAATTGCAAAGTAATATTATCAAAATGGCATAATTTTAGAGCTAAAGTTTAGAAAGTATCGTAGTCATTTCGTTTTATAGGTGTAATGATAAAGAATTTATTTTGGAGCGCCAAGTTTGGATATTGTAAAGTCTTCGGAGTGCTGTGATCATGATGGATATAAAGCAGTCATATTTTTAAAGTATATATTTAAGAGTTATTACGTAATTATGTGAAAATGTATCGTGGATAAGTAACATGCCGCAGTCGCCACGGTCGCCACGGTCGCCGCGGTCGCGCGACCGCAGTCGTCAATTGAAGGCGCGCCCACTCCCGTCTGCGCACGGATCTAATATCATATCAAAACAAAGCAATAACTATTATTTGATAAAATAACGATATTTCAGTTTTTTTTTAAATAACTATTTTAACCATGTTGTTGTAAAAATGTAGTTAGTAAATCGGAAAGGTCTTGAGAAGTCCACGTTTCTAGAGTTCTTTTGAACGGTAACGAAATTCTCTAATCGTAAACTCACGTTTTATGTCGTCATATCAATATACAGTACTAGATTTTTCACTATCTACAATTTTGTACATAACGTACGAGAGTCATAGGGTCAAGCTATACATCATTGTATGCATCAGCATCGCCATACTGAAAGCGTGTGTTCCATACAAAACACACTTAGAATAACGGTTGAACTGAAGGGTGCGATGATATTTAGCTTGAGCCATAATCAGTTATCATCAACATCAACAGTAGTTGTGTTCTAAAGAGGCTAGAAGCTACACGTAAATCTAATAGATCAATAATGGTTAATTGAGAGTGCACTATCTTCCATTAGAGGTTTAATGAAAATGGCTCCCTGTTATAATCTGATTGGTCACAATGTAAATGTTAGTATCAGTATGTCATTTTACCCATAACTGCTAAGCTATTCTGTAAAAATTCAAACTCAAACTTTTTACTCAACTGACAGAACTCACTTCGAAACGTGGCTTTACATAAAGCTCACATTTCAATGATTAACTTGGGGTTTATTGGTTTTGATTCGTTTTGATATGTGATAGCCCTGAATGTCTCACATTACACAAGAGGTACACACCTATAAGTTGTCCCGTACTATCCATCAACTTTGCGAGTTTTTTAGGTGGTGACTTAAGTTCACAGTCTCAAAGATTTCAAATTCTTGTAAAATAGGGCTGACATGCTCGCATTTGAATTGCAATAAGACGTGGTTCCGCCCACTGGTGGCTATTCTTTGCTTTTATTAACAACACTTGAACACAATCTGACAAGCGTCTTGGAATTAATGTAATTTCTCCCGTTTCCTCAAGTTCAATAGTATAATTCACACTTTGTACATGCTGAAACCCCATACACGAATACCTAAAAAAAGATTTTTGGCTAGTGAATGCAGTTGTCATACTGGTTTCTACATTTTATTGTGACCACACGTTGGCAGAACTGTAAAGATATCGTGTACCTATGAATAAGTTACAGTTACCAGACTTAGGATATTTAAGTAGTCATGCAATGCAGTGCTACTAGTAAAATTTTACTGATTGTTATATTTTACGATGCCAATTGAAAGTCTTAATGCTCAATTTTGCCAAATTTTAACTTGCCGAAAGCGCGTCTTGTCTATTTATTTAACTCTGTACGCGGACATTCCCTTTAATCACCTATTAAGATGAAAGAGGGATTTTACAGATTGCTCAATGTAAGAAATAATGTGTATTTTCGTTTAGATAACACAAAAAAAACATAAACATGTAGTTAAAACGAAAGTTTCGGCCAAACAAATAAAATTATATCATTAGAAAAAATTAAATTATGAAAACTAATTATAAAACTAGGAAAATTAAATTGAGAGTTTAAATAATTCGCGAGTATCAATACTTTGTGACTATGCTCGAGATGCAATATGTTAATTTAGTGCCAAATGATAAGTTAACTCGTAGCAATATAACGTATCCTAATGCTCTTGTAATTTCTCACGTAGTGTTAATGACCTATGAGGTTTCGAAATGTTTCTTTTACAAGACTCGTAATATATTTATATACAGGGAAAGTGTTAGGTGTGTATTGTTGTTGGAATTAGGAGTGTTGTTGAGGTAAAATACTCATTGCGGACAGGGTGTAAAAATAAACGTAGCCGCGACCCTTATGAAGGCGCTGCGGGTCCTGGTCGAGCTATAAGCATATTTTGTATCCTAGAATAGTTTTCTCCAAATTACCATATCAATTCTTCCAAAATGCCAAATCGGCGCAGGAGCGAGTATTTACGCAGTAAAGTTTACGTGATGCAGTTATTTTTACACTCTGTTATTATGTAAAGCACTGAATGAGCAATGGAACAAGAGAATTTATTTACTCAAATAAGTTTTTTTTTTATTTACTATAATTTTACACTAAAATTTAATACTATACATTATTTTGCATTTTATTATGGTAATGGCAGCTGTCCATATGTAACTGTGAACGATAGGATCGGTCACTAGTTTTAGGGGTTTCATAAATAAATTAAAAATGATACATCGAACATGACATATTGGGCACAAATATGTATTACTTATGTACATAATTGATTATAAAATTTTATGCTTTCGTTTCCTTTGCTTTGCTATTATGTTATCTATTGAAATGTTCCTGATTGAGTGATAAGAGAGACTTTGTGAAACCCTAATTGTGATGATGGGGTGGAGACAGACGCGACTTTAAGCCACAATGTTACCAAACCAGCGACGTGATTGTCACCACTCGCCTAGTCTAGTGTGCGCTGGCCCTCCCTCGCAGATTCACAGAGCAGTTTATGAAATTGTGTATAAAAATGAACAACATCGATGCCACTGTGCTCTGAGATGACACAGCGTAGTGCCAAAATTAAGTGCTAGTCTATACAAACAAAATGTTGTTATCATTTTTCAGATTTTATTTAGTCCAGAATGTGTTTCCCGTGCTGTGACATACTCTGACAAGCCAACACTCTGACGGAGCTCGTAGGGGCGCAATGTGGTTGTTGTTTTATTATTGTTTGAGAGAGTTTAAATAAAAATGTATAGTGGTTATAGAAATAACATATCAAAATTTTTACTGAATGTTGCAGCTCTGTCTGATTTATTTCGCTGTAATCGAACCTTTTATTTATAAATATAAAAATATATTTTAATTATTTTAAGTCCATGTTATCGTAAGTTTAGTCAGTCATGGTAGTCAAGTCAGCCACATTGTGTTGAGTTGTAGATTGACAACTGCAAGCTGTCCCAGATCTCAATGCTATTAATAATATAACATTTAATTAATACAAGACTATAAATACTTTAAATTTAAAAGTAAACCCATTTTTCAAAGAGGATTTTATAAGGAATGCTTATAGTTGTCAATTTGTTGTATTGTACTTCTAATATAATTAATTAATTCTGTCCCAATAAATAAGTCATAATAGCTTTTTTTGCTTTGCCTTAAAATAATTTTGTGTTGGTTTGTTTTTATAATCATAGATTTTTATATACAAATGCACATAATAATTTTGCTTTTAGCTTGTGCAATACTATTCCAAATTGTTTGAGGAATTAAAACTGTTAAGTATATTTATTTCTAAATTGTTATATAAATATTTTTATAAACTTAAAAAGACAAGGCAACTTAAATTATAATTTATGTTGTGCATTTATTATAAAATTTTATCAATACTGAACCACACTCTTTGTGGACGGCATGTCTGCGTCTGTGAACTACTAATTAGGTACAGTAGATGTTTTTTTATATATTGCTAATATTGTGAGTCAATTCTAGTAATGTTAATGTTCCCTTTATTTAGAATAGTAATTTACGTTAATAAACAAATTAATCTAAGATTGCTCAACTGAGATGCAATGCTAACTGCAATGTAGACCTAATGAAGATCATTTTATATTGTGTCCTTTTTTATGATTTATTTATCTGATGTATTCAGTTATATTCATTTTGTGAGTAATGGCAGCGCATGTTAGTCTTATTTTGTTCTAAGAGAGGCCAAATGTTGACTTGCTTATGAGAGACTGTTTTGCCAAGAATCAGAAAGTATATTATTACCTACATTGTTTTAAAATAAATGCTTTTATATAAAAAAATATATAAATCTTTGTTTTCATGAAGCTGGAGCGACATGGAATTGAGAGTTTCATTAGGCATAAGTGAGGCAGGTGTGTAAAGCAAAATCGTGGGAAGTGGAAAGCCGGGGTCTCTGCCTACCACTCCGAGAAACAGCGTGGTTTTATGTAGTACCTATGTACCTACCTAGTACCTAGTCCATATGAAAAGTATGAATCAAAAATGAAAAATTAAATTAATAGGCAACTTTGATCCCCAAGAATGGTAGAGACATCCTCTCAGATCACCAGGCAATCAGATTCTTAAAGATATCTTAAGAGGGGGGTAGTCAGAGGCATTTTTTGTGGTTCAACCACGCCCGTAACGTGTCAACCGATTTCGATGAAACTTGGAATAGATAAAAGTTCTTTACCCAGATTAGCTTATAGGCTACTTTCTATATAGATACCATGCGAGCAAAGCCACGGGCGCAAGCTAGTTGAAAATACTTCCGAATGGGTCACCGGGTCACGTCTGATATCACCGAGGAGAGGGACTTTCATTTCGCCTCTATCATTTGGAATGAACTAGAGCGTAAGCTCAAGCTTGGCTCCCATACAGCCCATCAAGGAAAGGAACCATTGAACGCAAAATGAAACAAAAGAGCTGATGACGATCAACAGCAAATTCATAAATACCAACATGAAGAAAAATCGCCAATTTCCGAAAAAAAAATAGATGAAAGAAAACACTACGTGATCATTGACCCCAAATACGTTCCGTTTTACGCGTTGAATTACAGTAAAATAATTGAATTATAGTATTTGCTGTTACTGACGACTGTCAGCTAACTGTCATCTTGTCAAACAAACACAGTCGTCACGTCAGTCAACAATCAAACAAAAGTACGTCAGTCAGTCACTAAATAAACTAATAATTCTTGTTTATCTATTGTTTCTTCTTTTAATGCTTAGTACTACTGCTGTACTGTAATTTCATAAAAAAAATATAAAGATTTAAAAAGTATCGCTCGATCCTTCCTGCAAAGATATTATTAGATGGCGTTTCCTCAACCCAACGCACAAAGAGGTTAGAATTTCCTACAATAAACATTTCCAGAAACCTTTTTATTAGATTTTCGTTGCTCACTCTCGCAATAAAATTATGCCAAGAAGGCTAACGACTGTTTACCAGCGTGGAGGGTTGGACGTGCCTCGAACTACCCCTTTACGTGCATGACTGAAAATCGAAATCCGTCAGTAACAATGTAATTTTTACAGAATTGACGAACAGAAAGATTCTAGAAGAGCTGCAGTTGAAGAAACAAATGCTACTGAAGCAGGGTGCCGTCGCCCCTCTCACTGCCACTTCTCTCACCTTGACGCAGCCCAACCCAGTCAGCCAGCTGCCTATGTGCTCTATTCCACCAGTGTCGGCTACTGCTGTAAGTTAATTAATCATAATTAAGATTCAAAATGATTTAACACAACACTCAGACCCGGAACAAATATTTGCCATGCATCCAAACCAGATAGTATTGATCGATTGGTGTGGGAGATATTTTTGTGTTTCTTTTTCTTAGTTTTATTGTAGGATTAAGTATTATTTCTTACTTTTGTAAGTACGCCGCCATCCATTAAAGCTCTGCTGTTTCGTTCCATCCAAAGGTTGCCTGCCTTATCGCTTTCAGCGATAAGGCCGCCCATTGTTTTACCCTTTTGTGTGCCATGGTTCTCAAAATTTCTTTCTTGTGTGGTAATCAATAAAGAGTTATTTATCTATCATTCTATTGAGATCAACAGCATCAATCAATCAATGGATGATTGATGCTGTTGATCTCAATAGAATGATAGATACCCTTGGAGACCCCACCTAGGTGACCCTTGGAGAATCAATATCATTTTTATCCTCAGCAAGGTGACACAGACAAGCCTTTGTTATACAATTCTATTCTTAGTTATATTTGTCCCTCTTGCAAATAAGACTCACCTCAAATCTTTATTACAGGGTTACCCTCAACTTCCCGAAGTAAACATAATAAACACAAGTCATAGAGCTGCTCTACAGCACGCCAACGCAACATCTTGTGGTTACTTCGTCTCGCAGGACTCTTCATTCGGAAACCAGATCCTGCCAGTCTTGCCTAGATTTGATAACAAGTAGCTTTCAAAATGGGAGCTAATATGAAGATGAAAACGTTACAGAGCCACTTGCAGCAATTAAATGGGTTTAGCAATCCAAAGATTGAGCTAGAGCAGTATGTGACTCCTCCACACATTGCTGCTATTGCTCTTTATACTATACAGGTAAATATTAATCATAATTATTTATGTTATAAATTCGTAAGAAACTGTCTATCTGTCTGTTTGTTCCCCTTTCCAGATGATTTTTTTTTTTAATTTATGTATGTGCGGTTTTTTTACAAGCAATTCACATCAACATAGATGCCTGATTCAAGGGAATGAAGAAGATTGAGGCCTATGCCCTACAATGAGATGATACAGACTTCTTTTTCTTGTCATGTCACTGATTTTTCATTCTCATCCTGTATTAGTCTGGTTCAGCTATGGTGGCCCTGAAATGGACTATCGGTGACAGAATCAGCGTGGTGAAATTATTAAAGTGCGCTTTTTTAGAGGCTCTTTCATGCACACAGGCTGACAGTAGGTAACAGTAGATTTGCATTTTCAGACGCAGTATGAAGATATAGAGGGTAACTTAATTGTAGACGCGGGCTGCGGTCCCGGAGCGCTCAGCATCGGCGCGGCGCTGCTCGGAGCCGCCTGTGTCACGTCTGTAGAGATAGACGGTTCCGCACTCCAGGTGTACAAGGAAAATGTGGAGGAAATGGAGCTCACTAATGTTGATGCACTGCAGTGTGATTTCCTCGATTCGAATGTTTGCAGGTAATCATTGTGAGAGCACTGGTAGAGTGGTGGTAGCCTTCCGAGCCATAGGTCGTGGGCTCGAATCCCGGTTGTATGCCAATTCGTTAAATGTTGGAAAATGGCCTAGAACTGACGAATTCGACATGTGACATATGCATATGCAAAGGAACCGAAAATCCAGTTGAGCTATCTTCCGAGTATAAATACCATGGTTCAGAACCGGAACAAATAGTTGCAGATCATGCAAACAGTTGTCCCGCAGCGGGAATCGAACCCGCACCTTGCGTCTCAGACGGGCACTCGCCCTCTGTGCTACCGAGGTCGTCTATGTTGTATGTAAACTCTGTTTTTTGCATTTGGATTTTAGTCCTTTGGTTTTAGGTGATCTACTTGTAGCTAGATTTGTAGACAAGCATAAAGTTTCCTGGGGTCTTTGCAGAATTTACAGGCCTTAAGGAGTCCTCATATTGCTGAGGATTTGTTCCTGTTCTACATTGTTTAGGGGACATTCAGGTTTCCAATGGTTCTGAGATCCAGTCTTTGTTGGAAGATCATCAAAATAAACGAAATCTTGTCTTAATTTCAGATGGGAAAACTTCTTTGACACGGTGATAATGAATCCACCATTTGGTACTAAGAACAATCCCGGAATGGACATGATGTTTCTAAAGAGAGGCACTGTGCTTAGCTCTAGCACTGTTTACTCACTACATAAGAGCACCACCAGGTTTGTATGTCAGTTCAGTTGAGCAAGATAAACTATAAACTGCTAAGGATCAGAAAAGAACTTAGATTTCGTATAATATAAGCCAAGCCACTATCTGTGGTGCTATATTGGGTAAAAGGGCCTGACGTTTGCAACTTTGAGGATGGTTTTAATAATTGCTTCCCTGTCGTGTCACTGATTCTTTCTTGGTTATCCCGTTCGGTGTCCTGGTCAGTGACCAGATTGAGGTATTGTGGCTGTGAAAAAGGCCTATGACTGAAAGGAGCCTCTAAACTCAAAACAGACTCTATTCAGTAGCGGCAAGGATAATTGGGTTGCGATCGAACTTGGTTAGGTCCTGGGAAGTTGGGATCAAACATGGCTATGACCACAACTTGGGATCAAAGCTGGATGCGTCGCAAAAGTTTTTATCAATTTATCGCATTTTTTTGTTATACCGGTATGTTGAATGTATTATAAAGATTATTAGAAAGATTGTTTTTTCCCCATTTTTCTAGAGTAGGTGCTTGTTGTGAACAAATGTGAAATGTGTTTTTTTTACTTCTCGTACTCTCGATGGACGTAGCCAGTTTTAATCCTACACCCCTTAATTTTGAAATAAATGTTGAACGAGTTATCGCACTCCGTTTGAACGCGAAAGAAATAAATCCTTCTAATCTATATTAAATATATATATTATAAATGCAAATGTTTGTGAGCATGTTTGGATGTTTGTGGTTCAATCACGGCTAAACGGCCGAACGGATTTGGATGAAATTTGGTACAGAGATAGATTATAGACTGGAATACCATATAGGCTACTTTTGTTGTAGGTACCACGCGAGCGAAGCCGTGGGCGGAAGCTAGTAGTACATAACATACCAATCTTTAATGAATTGTTATTTTCTTCTAGGACGCATGTCCAGAATAAAATAAAGGACTGGGGCATGAAAGGCAGTGTTATCGCAGAACTACGTTACGATCTGCCGGCGACGTACAAGTTTCACAAACGACAATCACAGGACATAGCTGTTGACTTATGGAGGGTCAAACATCCACACTCATGATGCATATAACGAATTTATTTAAAATAAGGAAAAAAATGAGTCATTTTAAATCAGATTTACGACAAAATTGAAAAGTTTTACAACGGTTTATAGCTGGAAAAATAATCAAAATGTAAAAAGGTTTGCAATGAAATAAATGTACATAATTATAAAAATATTTTATTTTGTATACATCAGTCTTTACTGTACAAATTACTTTACAAACTATACATATTCCTAATAGGTATATCTCGAGAGGGGCTTTATCTGTCATAAAAAGAATGAATATTTATATAAAATTGTAACCTTTATAACTAATTAGATTGTTACCTAAAACAGCTGAATAATTGAGTTCGAACTGATTTTACTTCAAAACATCAAATTTTTGAACAGGTTTTTTCATATAAAAATTACGAATTTGATAACTATTTGGGTGTAGAATAAGCACCTTGCGGGTAGTTTACATAATGATAAGTCCCCTTGTAGTGCACACGTTTCATCTCACTACTTTACTCGTCGCCAAACTTGATGTTCTGCGCTAGTTTGATAGCTCCCGAGTAGTTGATGGTGACAGTGGATCGCCGCATGTAATTCTTCCAGCTGTCGGAGCCGCACTCGCGGCCGCCGCCCGTGGCCTTCTCCCCTCCGAAGGCGCCGCCCACCTCCGCGCCGTTGGTCGGGATGTTTATGTTCACGATGCCGCAGTCTGAGCCGTGCGGACCAATCCACTGGAAATAACATTTTCTTAGATTCCTGTCTTAGACATGTAACATATAACACAAACAAAAATAATAATAATAATATTCCGGACATATTACACACGGTCAACTGATCCCAAACTAGGCATAGCCTGTACTATGGGTACCAGAGACTGATATACATAATAGATATATATTTAACACCCAGACACAGAACAAACATCTGTGAATCACACAAATGTTTGTCCAGTGCGGGAATCGAACCCGTGTCCTCTAGCGCAGAAGGCAGAGTTACTACCAACTGAACTATGAGGCCAGTCTATTTATTGACATAAAATATTTGATAAGTAAATGAATCCATTGGCTCCCGAACTAATAAAAACTGTTTCCGGAGCCCGTCTCCACGATAGCAATTTTACAATATTAAATTGTGTTTGTTTGTTAAGCATAAAAGGAGCCTCTAAGAGGCAAACTTTAATCCTTTCACTACATTGATTCTTTGACCGACGGTCATAGGCCTTTAGGAGTGCCACGACGAACGGTTTTGAGCCTTTTCGATCAACCGACTTCGCGCAACCTTCACAATGTCGTCGGTCCATCGGCTAGGGGCCTTCCAACACTGCGTCGCCCGGGTCGTAGTTGCCATTCGAGAACCTTTACTCCCCAAGGGTTGATTAAACTTTATTTTAATAAGAGGTAGGTACTAGTATTTTTATTTGTTTCCTCAAAAACAGTCTCCTGTTTCCTCCAACGTATCCTCTCACACGCTTAACATCATTCCTCTTTAGTTACTAGTGAACTCGGTCATCGAAAGAAATTATAGGCACGCGCGCCGTGTTTGTTGCCTGATTCCTCTAGGCTTGGAACTTTCCTTGGTCGCGAGGATCAGGCGTAGCTTCACCCAGTTTCTAAGACGTTTCTAAGTGATCCTAGTGATTTTATTGAAATAAACTTTGACTGGAAATCTATGTTCAGGCAGCGCTGAACTCTGATGGCTTAGAGTTAGATTGGATTTAATTGCATACCTTGAAGATATCACTCAGGTTCTCAGTGAAGAGGCTGGAGGACAGGCCCTGGTCGACTTCGTTGTTGTACCGGATGCCGGTGTCCAGGTCGGGGACCTCGATGCAGTAGACGATGGGCGCGAAGCACTCCGACTTGACGAGCGGCGAGTCGTGCGGCAGGCCGCTGATGATGGTGGGCTCTACGAAGTAGCCCTCGCGGTCCATCACCTGGAACATACGTGATTGGTTTATGACTGGCCTGATAGCTCAGTTAGTAGTAACTCTGCCTTCTGCGCTAGAGGTCGCGGGTTCGATCCCCGCACTGGACAAACATTTGTGTGATAAACACAGATGTTTGTTCTGTGTCTGAGTGTTAAATATTTATCTATTATGTATATCAGTCTCTGGTACCCATAGTACAGGCTATGCCTAGTTTGGGATCAGTTGACCGTGTGAATATGTCCGGAATATTTATTTATTTGTGACAGTAAAATTACAAACATACATAAAATCACGACTATTTCCCAGAAAAGTAAGCAGATACCAAGGCCACGATCCTGACATACCTCTTTTTGCTTCAATCACTCTCATCACATTCCTCATACATGCTCGGTTTAGGGTACTCTTGTCCTGGTATTTTTCCAAAACGTCACCGATTTGGTCACTAAACGTACGCCTAGGTCTTCCCCTTCCAACAATCCCATTCGCACTCTCCTTATACACAGAAAAATTCGCTTTAGGAACCCTCACGATGTTTTCCTTCACCGTTCTAAGCCCGCGCCGGCATGAATAAAGAAAAGCAGTATCGGGAACGAGTTTTTGACTCTCTACTCTACTACTAACTATTATTTTAACTATTACTCATCCACTTCTGGCACCGAATAAATATTAGTAGGTAAAACTGAGAAATTATTATATATTTATTGCAATGCTCCTAAATACGTTGGTGCCCATTAATCAGTTCGTACTTTTTTTTTATGTTATACGGAGGCGAATAGGCTTACGGCCCTGATGGTAAGCGGTTACCGTCGCCTATTGATATCTGCAATACCTGGAGCATTGCTAATGCGTTGCCTGCCCTGGATAAATCTTTTTGTATTACCTACTTGGGACTATTGGAAATAGATCTCACCTTTCCTCCAAACTCTATCTTGCCACCTGCCTTCACAACCTCCGCCAGAGTCTTCTTGTAAGCTTCGACAGCGGCGGGCGTGTGCAGAGGCCCGATCAAAGTCTCTGCGAGTAGGGGGTCACCAATCTTGCTGACTACTCCGGCGAATGCCTTCGTCAGGCGCGATACCACTTCGCTGTAGACCTAGAGAATATACATTTTTGAAGTACTTTATTGACAGAGATATATAACGTAACTGGAATGAATAAATAACACCCAACAGTCATATCATAGTGACCCCACACTAGGATTCCCTGTGTCGTGGGTATCAGAAACTACGGGTGCCATGGTACCAGAACACCTGGGTGTCAAGTATTTCTTCCAGGTTTGGACCCGGAACAATTGTCCCGCAGCGGGAATCGAACCCGCACCCCATGGGTCTCAGACGGGACCGCTGCGCCACCGAGGTCGTCAAACTTTACGGTACAAACCGTTCTGTTACCTTCTTGTGAATTAGCAATCTTCTAGTTGTGGTGCAACGCTGACCGGCTGTTCCGGCGCACGCGAACAGAGCCGCCGACAGCAACAAGTCAAGGTTGGCGTCTGAGTTGACGATTATCGCGTTGTTGCCGCCGAGCTCCAATAGGTGGCGCCCGAATCGCCTCTGGACTTCTACACCCACCTGAAAATATACAATGTTTGTAGTTTTTAGGGTTCCGTACCTCATTTGGAAAAAACGGAACCCTTATAGAATGACTTTGTTACATAGTTAGCTTTTAAAAATTTCTTCGTCGTTCCCATATGACCGTTATATTCAATTAAATGGAACTCAAACCCTATACAACGCCCTTGCAGGGTCATGTATAACCTATATGTGGAAACTTGTAATTAGCCTTGAAGTACTCATTAAACTCATATTAAACTCATATTAAACCGTAACTTTTCCTAAAATTATTAAAATAAAATAACTATCCCATAATGTGTTGCCTAGATCTTATACAAACTGTAATACTTAATGCTAAGCTGTAATACATAAATGAATATTAATACAAATAGGTATTATCGCGAAATAGTAACGGATTATTTACCTACTGTGATTGTGTTATCATATCAAATTGATAGTGTGTTCACGGGGGTAACGATCTACTGACACACATATGTACCCCAAGCAAAACGTTGTTATTTTGATGCTAACTTCTCTTTACTAGAAAAACATGGAATTACAAAATAAATACCTCTGTTTTCGTAACTTTTATATCCCTAACGAGACCGCTACAATTTTTTAGGAAGCTGTTTTGAGCTAAAAACTTCATCTCCGTTTAGGTTTACCTATATACACGAAACAAGTAAATATCAATTGTGAAGAGAAGTGTATTCTACGTTATGCGCGAGCCAACGATGGTGTTATTCAGACATTTCGAAATGCATGCTTCGAGGTGCTTATTTTTCTCGGGGTACCGCCGTTATGAAGTAAGGTATATAACTTCATAACAATTGTTTTAACCACCCAACAGTCACTATCCTAGTGTAGGTCAGGTCTATAACTGACGTACATATATATGTTAAAGATTTTTATTTTTCATAGAACAAAGTTCACTTATAGAGAATACAACATTTAGCTATTTCATGTAAGTACATATTGTACTGGTTTGGGTCCAGTGATGTAACAGTTACAGACGTGTCTTAAATAAATAAATTTATAGAAAAAAAATGGAAGTATTTTTTAGAATATGGTCATTTAATCGTTTTTTGAAAATTGATAGACTAGTGGTGGCTTCTTTAACAATATTAGGTAATTTATTATACAGTTGTGCTCCTTCATAAGTGATGTTTTATCTTCCCATAGTTTGTTCTAGGTCTTGTTAGTACAAAATTTTTTGAGCTTCTTGTGTTATAATTGTGTATTTGATTTTTCCTCTTAAATGTAACATCCGTATGAGTATCTCCTTTAATTATTTTTCGTATAAGACAGCAGGTGTTGTAAGTGTAGATTTGGTTTAAACTCATCAGTCGAGTTTCCTTGTACAGTTTTTGTGTTCGTGTAAAGAAATCATAATGAAATAGGACTTTGATAACTTTGTTTTGTGCAGTTTGTAGTTCTTTTAGATTTGATTTAGCTGCGGTTCCCCATACCTCAAGTGTAGGTCAGGTCTATAACTGACCTACACTAGGATTCCTATTGTCGTCGGCATCCGAAACTAAGAGTACCAGGTAAGGTATAGTCCTACACTATGTATAGTCAACACAAAGATGGGTGGTTAAAGACCCCTCAGGGATCAAACCCGCTTAATTATCTACCTGTTGTCCAACAGCGGTGCTACCAGTGAACGACACAAGCTTCACCCTCTCGTCTTTGACAAGCTGCTGTCCTATATCCTTCCCGCCGACACAGAGCGCCGCGACAGCGCCAGGAATGTTGTTCTTCTGTAGAACACCCTCCACGATCTTGGTGACGGCCACCGCGACCAGAGGCGTGGTGTCTGAGGGCTTCCACACGCTGACGTCGCCGCATACCTAGGGAGAGATTATATAAATTATGTACTAGCTTCCGCCTGCGACTTCGCTCACGTGGTACCTATACCTATACATAAAAAGCCTATAAGCTATTTTAGGATAAGAACTCTTTATATTCCAAGTTTCAACAAAATCGGTTGAGCTGTTACGGCGTTATTGAATAACAAACATCCCTCAAAAACTATCGCATTTATAATATTAGTAGGATACTTAAATCATCCACATTTCAGCTTACAACTTTCTGAGCTGTTAGATTAGTACGTGGCAGTGGACGGGGCAAATAGCTCGGAGAAATGACAGCCGTTGGGGCTGAAAGGTTCTTGTGGAGATCACGCACCGGAAAGCGGCCCCCCACTAGATGAAAAGATGAACTATTCAGCCAATAAAGGTTGCTGCGAGCTGTTGGTGGTGATAGGTCTGCAACAGTCACTAAGCAACGACTCGCTACACCTTCGTCTAATGAATCAACAGAACTGGCCACAAACTCAAAAGCTGGCTAAAACTCACCATAGCGATAGCACTGTTCCACCCGTACACAGCCACGGGGAAGTTGAAAGCCGAGATGATGCCGACCAGACCCAGCGGGTTCCACTTCTCTATCAGCACATGCCCTGGCCTCTCCGAGGGGAAAATGGATCCGGGGAGGGTGCGGGAGAGGCCGAGGGCGAGGTCGCATACATGGATGTATTCTATCACTTCGCCGATCGCTTCGGGCAGGATCTTACCTGGAGACAAGAAAGCTTGTGAGTTCCTGGCTAATAGGGTCCTGCAAATGACAAAAAAAGGTGAAAGGTCCTACAAAATATATTGTAGGTACTTTATGTAGGTGTGCTTGCTTGCTTGTCGTGTCACTGATTCTTTCTTGGTCTGTATGAGGTCAGTGACCACGTTGCGGTATGGTGGCCCTGAAAAGGGCCTTTGACCGTCGGTGAAAGAATCACTTTAGTGAAAGGATTAAAGTGCGCCTCTTAGAGATCCTTTCTTTTTTGTAGGTATAAATAGTGCACGAGCCAATCCCAAGACTCGTATGGCTACCTACAATACCTACTACATGCGATATTTCCATCACGCTTAATATATTGCCCAAGTAGCAAAAATCTAGTCTTCAGGCGGCGGCGCCAGTAAACTTACCCATCTCCAAAGACACCAGCTGCCCTAAAGGCTGCAGTTTCTCCCTCAAGGCATCTCCGATCTGCCTGACGATCTCCCCACGGGCAGGCGCTGGCATCTCTGCCCATTCGTGCCATGCCTTCTGCGCCGCCGAGGCACACGCCTCGTAATCCGCCGGGCTTGCTGCTTGGACCTCAGCTATGACCTTGCCGTTCGCTGGATTGTACGACTTGATAGTCTGATGAAATTCAAGTTATGTTATTCTTATCGGAGTATTTCAGCTTTAGGTTTTATCGCAAGGGTAAGGTCATTGTTATCACCGGCGGGGAAAAAAAAGGCTTGGGTTTTAAACCACATATGGATTTCTAAACAAAATAGGTTGTAAATTACTTTTGTATTAGCGAATGCAAGGAGATACTAGTGTGTAACATCTAAAAATTCAACTAACAATGAAAGTTAATTTTTGATAGCAAATACTGAGCGCAACTCAAGTGTGTACCTACTGTGTAGCTAAGTTAAATATGTTTACTGTGCTGAAGGTTTGTGGGTACAAGGAGTAGGAGGTAACTAGGTACCTACCTATACCTACATTATTCGCTTTCTTAGCGATAAGACCGCCCATTGTACATTTAAATTTATTTAGTCTATAATCAATTGTAATTAGTTATTATGGTGTGTGTACAATAAAGAATTTTCATTCATTCATTCATTCATTATTTAAAAATGTATGATATATCTTGTATTGGAACACAAGAGAAACAAAACAAAATGAAAAACGATGACAGATAGTCGCAGAAGTAAAGAAATTTCTTATTTTAGCAAAATAATAGTAGTAATATGTGTTTGGCTCTCAGAGAATTAACAAGTTGAAGTGGTAGTGGGCAGGTAGGGAATAAAGGTTCTCGAATGACGAGCCGGACGACTGTGGGAAGACCCCACTACCATAGACATAGACATTTATTTAATTGCCACCAAAACACACACATTTGCACAACATTTTACAATAAACTTATAATAAAAGAAACAAGAGAAAAGTAATGAAAGTAAAAATGGTGTGATGTGTGCTGCAGCAGCAAAATGGCTTCGGCTCAGCATTATGCCTACTGTTTTGCAGCAGACGCTGGTATTCTGCCGAAACCATTACCTACACAGTCATTCAACCCTGTGAGAACAGTCTTATTAAGATTATGTTAGAATCGTCAGGGAATAGGTTTATAAATATAAAAATTAATAAATATAAATAACTAAAAATAACTTCCCGATGGACCGATGTCATTCTGAAGGCTCAAGACTTCGTCTTGGTTATCTTAGGGGAATGCATATGTCCAGCAGTGGACATCTTCCGACTGATGATGATGATGCGTGTTTAAAATAAATTTTTAGGTAGTTACAATAAATTATGTAAATTAAAATAATCTTACCTCTCCATTGGCCTCCCACTTCCCGTTGAAAACGCCGACATTCTTCTCCTTCAGCCCCAACTCCTTCAAAAAGGAGTATTTCGGGTCCTCAATAAGGAAACCGGACGCATTTCGAGCCATTGGTACTCTTATTAAGCGCAGAGAAAGAACGGTATTACACAATAGCCTACTCATGAGTGATAATGAAGTCGACGAAACGAGCGACGAGCAGCAAATGTGGTAAATATTTATCTTATTTGTGAACAATTAGACATGACTGCGTGTTATCAGCGAGATAGGGCGTTGCTGGGTCAGGCTGAATAACGCGATTGGTTGATTGAATTGCCTATGTTATTCAATACTATATACACAATCGTGCCGATTATGTAGGTAGGTACCTATAACAAGCTAAAGTGAAAAGAGATTACCGTTTTTGTATGGTGTCACGTAAAGTGGCCCTTCAAAAAACCAGCAAGCTATTCACTTTCCACTTACCGGTGACTAGTGAGAAGGCTCACAGCTTTGCAACTAACAACACACACTGTGGGACTGGAAGCACATTTTTTTATTTCATCCGTCATCTTTAAATGAGTTTGTATTTCAATCGTTTTCGCGCCGCCATGCGCCACTACATCAATCGGCACTGACCCCTACCTTGAAAAAAAAACTTTTATCTGAGGTCATTAATAAATCATTTATGACAATTTTATCTTGACCATACCTTCAAATATTTTATGTAGTGTAGAGTGTGAACGAAGTGAAGTGATCCTAATGGTTCAGTTTTTTCACTATGAGGTATGGAATCCTAAAAATACCAAGAAATTGCTAACAAAATAATAACTTTAATACTTACATCAACAACTCTAGTCAAATAATTTATCTATAACTATTTGTACAGTACAACACAATGATTGCTCCGGAACTCAGTCTTTTCACAGTGCAACACAAATCAAAGGTCACATTATTACACAGAAATTTTTGTCCGGCTCTATAACTTTCCCTTCTCTTATCTCCTGCGCTTTCGCAGCTAAGTACGTGTTCTCGTCACGTTTCACAAGCCATTCGGGAAGTGGCTTGTTCCAGTCTTCTGGCGGCGCGTCACGTTTCTTCCACACATCGTTTCTGTAGTGCGCGCGTAGTCTCTCCATTCGGCGCGCCTTCTCGCTTTTAATAATGGCCAACTGAAATAATACACAAAAATAGAGCTGGCTGGCGGGTTCGATTCCGGCGGGGCCAAATGTTTGCATTATTATCAGCCTGAAGAAGTCCACTGCCCCCCCGGTAAGCCTCCATAACAAATGGTCTTCAGTCTCCATCCACCAACCGCAACTTTAACAATGTTATGGGTCCATCGGATGGGGGGCCTTCCAGCACTGCATCGCCCGTTTCGTGGTCGCAATTCGAGCAGCTTTATTCCATTATTTATTTATTCTAAATATTTGCAGATCATGCAATCATTTGTCCCGCAGCGGGAATTGAACCCGCAGCCCTTGCGTCTCAGACGGGCACGCGCCCGCTACGCCAGCGAGGTCATTATGACATTACAAAACAAGTCACCTAGTTCTATTCAAAATTGGATCAGCTGGTATGACCAAGTGAATTGCCCCAATAACCAAGAAAGAACCAGTGACTCGATAAGCAAGCTCACCCCAGCTTTGCAGTCTTGACTGGATTCCCATTTGCTGCAATTATCGTAATCCTTCTTCCACTGATTGCAGTCCAGCGATTCACCGAATATGAAATACTGGTGGAACCTTCCTCGGAAGCTGGTGCATTCTTTATATTCCTCGTAGTAGGTATCACAATCCCTTATCTGAAAAATAATATAAGATCATAATACTAAATTTCAGCAGGTGAGAAAATCAGCTCTGATGATAGACAGACTTTTCTGATGTTTGTTGTTCAATCACACCGTAAAGGCTCAACCAATTTTGTTGAACTTGGAACAGATAAAGTTCTTTACCTAGAATAGCATATAGGCTACTTTTTAAATATGTACCACGCGAGCCGATGGCGGAAGCTAGCTACGCGAGATAAAAGACGTAGCGGGCTACTGAATAAATTGAGACTGTGGATGGCTCACCACTCCTGCCGCCTCCACTTGCCAAGACTCGTGCCGAGAGCCTCTACGTGTCGCCTATATGCCCCAAGTTGTATATGAAACACGTAATTAAATAAGTCTGCCCGCCGGCACTAAAGACCCTCAGAAACATAGACAGTGAGTGTGGTCTGCACAGGCCAATGTTTGCAGTTTCGGTAGTAGGTAAATTTAAATCATCGATACATACCAACCACTTTTCATCAGCTGGGATTTCAAGCAGGTCATCAGAACTTGAGGTGTCATCTTTGTGAGTTTCAGGCTTTTCTTCAGTCATTTTTGGAAGGTATTTTGAAGAAACAGAAAACTTTTCTAACCTATGATTTTACGTAACTTCGGGTCAGTAAATCTACTTCCTTATTGACTTAAAAGTTTGTACAAGGGTAATGCTTTAACACGACAGTCTACTTTTACACTGAATATTGGTTTGATTGATGCTATTAGAGGTGGTTCGTATTTACGCTACTAGGTTTTTGAACCAGGTTCTCGCATAATACTAGACGTCCCCAGTACGACTTCACGATACTTAGACGTCTTAAAAATACTCGGGTGCAAGTCCACCGCGCACCCTAGGAGACGCACGCGCCGCGCAGTACTCGTATTTCACAACCCAACCTTCCGTCTCGCGCCGCGGCGCACTGGTCGTCCAAAAGAGTCCACTGCGCAATTCCACTGCGCAAGTCCAGTCCGCCGCGGCGTACTCGAGGGTCCTCGACCTCGACCTTCCGTCTCGCGCCGCGGCGCACTGGTCGTCCAAAAGAGTCCACTGCGCAAGTCCAGTCCGCCGCGACGTACTCGAGGACCCTCGAGGACCCTCGAGTACGCCGCGGCGGACTGGACTTGCGCAGTGGAATTGCGCAGTGGACTCTTTTGGACGACCAGTGCAAGTATATTTTACTAACACAGTCACGCAACGGGAATGCGACCTTACCTTCATACAAATAAGGAACGAAAGTTTTGCACTTTAATTTGTTTCTTATTTGTATGGGAATAAGGTTTACCTTGACAAACTGCAAGTCTGAATAATAATTAGCGCTTCTTTACAAAGTAAGCCACTCTATGGTCACAGCAATAAGCTACATTATCACGTGTACAAATCATCCACCCATCTTTGTTTCGATTCAGCGCGTGGTGGGTTTGCAGTGTCCACAGTGCTGCCAGCCCTGAAATTTGATTTTCCCCCAGACTCAGTGAAAAATACCCTAAATTCATAAATATTTGCAAGTTTTGCCAAATTATTTTTTTGCAAAATCGTATTTTTTCAGTAGACTTAAATTATTAACTAACTTGTATGCTAATTCTATATAGTTTAGGTAATTAGTAATAAGAAAATTTGTAAGTTTCGGAATAAAAGGCTTTATTATTATTATGCTAAATTCTAGTGGAAGTTTGTCCTCGAATCTGTCACACATTGTCAAAATGTTTTCCCCTAATAAATACCCTAGGCACCAAGAAATACCCTACGTTAAGGGGAAAATACCCTTTGTTGTGGACACTGCGAACCCCTGAAAAGTCAGTCAGCCTTGCACACAAACATTATACTGGTGAAACTTGACATTCATAAATTATTTGACATTAGCAATAATCACTGCAATACAGCAGAAGCCATTTTTAATAAAAGAAGAATTACAAGCGCGGACTTTTTTGGCGGAACCTTGCAAAATGATGTTGTGCTCTCAATTTATTTAAAAAAACTCGTGTTCAAAATTGAATAATAACAATTTAAAAATATATATAAAAAAAAAGGATAATCGAAAACAATTATAGATCCCAAGCCGTGGTTGTTGCCTGATTCTTGCTTGGTTGCGAGGAACAGGCATAGCTTCACCTAGTTTCTAAGACGTTTCAAAGTGATCCTAGTGATTTTATTGAAATAAAAACCTTTGACTTTGAATAGTATTGTGTAATTATGGTATTGTTTTATGTAATATTGTTTGAGTAAAGCGTACAAGTGAAATAAAATGATTGCGTGTATCATTATTCATCACTTTTCGGGTTGGCACCAACAGGTCCCTTAAGGTTCAGTAAAATCAACATTCCTTATTAGAACAGAACTTGGCCATGACTACAAAATAAAATCACAAAAGAAGAGTTCCTATCGATCAATGTTTCAGTTTTAATCTGTGGTTTGGTAAGGACTAAGATGACATAGTCAGACTTGTTGAACACAACGCATCAGCGCCATCTGTGTCTCAGCAGCTGCACTACGTAGGCACCCATTTTGCTGTTTGTAAATCGATACCATGTTTCAATGTACCTAATTTAATTCCCTTATTAAAAAATATTGTTCAAACGAATGTCAATAGATGGCTTTACGGGTAAAGATTTGTTATTGAAGTATGTGAAAAATCATTACTAAATTAGGTCATGAAACAAAGATTTTATAATATCATAAAATACCCATAACACGGGAAAATTAAATAAATGCCTCTTCAATCAATTTTAATTATTTTTTACAAAAATCCAATGATCTTGTTTTTCTGGTGGTAATGACTTGAACTACGTTGTGATTGACTCAACACAGTTTGCATGTAGTACCACAGGTAGTACTGACTTGATTTATGGCGTTATTTTAAATTCCTGTATTGTCGCGTTTTGTTTTTGCGTTTTCTATTTTGTATGTAGATTACTTATTTTTAATTCCAATTGAAATGAAAAAAAAATTGAGTGAATTCGTTTCTTTTACAAATTATCACACGTAGTTATCACAAAAGAGATGTTACAGTTAAAAAACTAAGTTAAACGCCTACAATATTGACGTGGCTGCTTTCTCTTTTTCTCTCTGTGCATACAGAACGAACACACTATGTAACGACTAGACCTAGCAAAGTAATAAATTTAAAGCTTTTAGTTAAAGCTGGTTGTATCTTTTCTGCATATTACAAGTCCGAAAGGGAAAAACATTAGCGCCAATCAATCAATGTTTCAGTTTTAATATGTGGTTTGGTAAGGCCTTAGATGCCATAGCCAGACCGAAAGGGCAAAGCACTAAAAAAATAACAAGCAAAATCCAATCAATCAATTTCGTTTGAATTGTTTGTTTGTTTGGTTTGATTCGAACCAAAACAAAGGTTCGAATCGTAAACAGCTGTCTACGGTTCGAATAGTATTCCTATTAGGCTATGGTTCGAATATGTATTGATGTTAAAAAATGAAGGATATTAGCAATGTCTTGATAATAAATGATGGATGTGAAGTGCTCAATGAATACCTACGTGAATAAATTAGGAAATCAAAGTGAGTGAACCTGATGTGTAGATTTTCGTTCACGATCTCACTATGCTCTAATTCAAACATACAGCAAAGCAGTAAGCATTAAGTGGTAATAACTTTAGTTTTTTTGCCGGGTATCCTCGGCTGTGGTGGCCCCGGTTGAAGAATAGGCCCCTTCATATCTTCCTACCCGTGGATGTCGTTAGTCTCTTACGTACGACATCCACGGGTAGGAGGTAGGTAGATAGGGAGGGGCATATTCCTTAGCTGGTGCCACCATACTTGAAGTATTTAAAACCTACTGAAATACTTGTAGTATTTATTACTTTCTTGTCGGGCTCAACCTTCACGTTAGTTTGAGGCGAAATGGAGGGATGTAAATAACAACTGCTAAAATAAGTGTTTGATGTGAGACATTCTAAACATATTATAAATAGTGGATCCCTGAGCTGAGATCTCCCGATGTCCGGTAAAAGCTGGTGTGTTCGTGATTGTTGTGGCACAATTAATATGAACTTTAAAAATCACACATTTAGTAATGTTCTAACTTATAACCAATCTTACCTGAACTACGAATTCATTGAAACTTTACCAAATGGGAGCTCACATTACATTGTTTTCTTAAAGTTAGTATTTTTGTTATATCTCAAAAACAATGGGGCCTATTATAAAAATAAAATCGTTGGAGTGTATGAATAAAACTCTAATATTATAACTCAGCAGTTCATCTATTTGTATTACTTTTTGAAAACCCCTTACCTTTTGGTTTCCGAGATGTATAACTTGTCAAAGCTTTTCATAGAATAGCATAGCATACCTAGCATAGCAAAGCATACATAGCGTAGCAGAGCATAGCTTAGAATCCACCTTAAAGTATCAGTTCAACATGGAAAATTTTGCCGGTATAGGGAGCAGCGTCTTAATTCTTAATTTCATTTTCATATCCTTAATTCTTAAGGATATACTTTCAAGTATTTAGTACCTGGTTTTTGAACCTGGTACTCGTAAGATACGATACGTTATAGACCTGGTACGCGAAATAGCAAGTACGACCCATCTCTAGATGCTATCATCATTAGCTTATCTATGAAATTATTCACAACATTACCGAAAATTTCTAAGTTTGAACCTGAACTCAATTCCGTAAAGAAAATTTATATTTATATATATATAAATATTAGAAACAAAATTCCTGAAGAATAACGTGTGCCACAGACAAATTAATAGCACAGAGTACTTTTGTATATATACTACGCACAGACTAAGGAGCACCTAGGGAGGGAGATACTACGTATTTTTTTTTGGCTCGCATTACTTGTGCTTTTGCTGACCATAAAATGAACTTTATTTTGAATCCATTTCGTATAAATTTTTTTCCGAAATAATAGAGTAGATATTACCAAAGATAATATAGTAGAAAGGATTATGTTACATACTTTTCCAAGGATTATTCCGGAAATCCCCCACGCCTTGCCCCCACGTGGGGGATTAGGGATTTTTTTTCCTGTTAAATCAAATCGAGCGGCCTCGTGGGGGACTTCAGGAAAAACAGATTCCGGAAATCCCCCATATCGCTCAGTATGCGCCGCATTTATAGAGAGCAATAAATAATAAAAGGGACCGGATTTGCAGTACAAGGCGGTTCTCCTCCGAAATATATCTGTAGGAACGAACACTCTGTGAAGCTGTCGTCATTCATTCACGTCACAGGTTTCACTCACCTTTCATTCACTCACGTATCGTATGAGTATCATCATAGAGAGTAATTTTGTATAAAACAAGTCAGCATCACAGAGTACTTTTGTATGTTAGCATCCTATTGGTCTGTGCGTCAGCAGACTTGGCATCCTAGTGGTCTGTGGTATCGTCGATTCGTCGCTGTCTGTGTTTATATTCTCTTGGAGTAGTTGGAGTACTCTCGGAAAATGGTTTGTTGCGTAGTGCAAACGTGTACCAGGAGGTCAGAAACATCAAATCGAAAAAAAGACGGTGTTTCTTTTCACGCGTAAGTAATGATTAGAAAAAAATTATCACAATAAAAACACACTTGCCTATAAAGAATAGGTCAAACGCAGAACACGGATAAATAAAGGATTTTCTATATTTGCGGTATCAGAACTTGAATTATAGCTTAATAGCTGGTTGGGTTTTGCTTGTTTAGGATTTAAAAAAAAAAATATTAACACGAATTTATTTTATGGGCGTCAACTTATGTTTACATCTTAGATTTATTTACATACTACACTCACCCCCCCCCCGCAAAAAAATCATATCGACGAATTGACATTACGAAGCCCATGGTACAGACAGATTGAGGTAGTTACAGATAGACAAGCAGAGTCTCCCTGTGTACATGGATTGTTGCTAAGACGCTTTTAACTACCTTTTCTCTAACTATTATCGTGCGTTTAATATCGCAACAGTTTGTAAGATCAACAGGCGTCCTAGCAAACAGGTAAGATTGGATATTAGTTAGAACATGCTAAAGATGCAATCTTCAAAGATTATTTAATTGTGCCTCAACGATCATTTCTTAGACATCAGTCAGTTTGGGCAAAGCAAAGCACTAGTAGCAGACTGATACGTTACGCTGTTGTGAATACAACAATATTTACAGATTTCCGAAGCATCCAATCCTTAGAAAAGAATGGACAACATTTTGCCGCAGGGCTCCAAGTTGGCAGCCTAAAAGAACTAGCGTTATTTGTTCAGACCACTTTGACCCTTCAAGTTTCCAAACACTTGCGAACCAGAGAAGGTTGGTCGAAAACGCCATACCCACGATATTGCCTTGTGATCCCGAGGTGAGCCGAGTTATTTTATTCAACCGTTTTTTTGACCGCAAATTAGGAAAATCATAAGTCAAATATCACAAAAAACGTTTTTTATACAAATTAGAATGTAAAAAAAAATACATGACTTCATTGATCTTACCCCAAAATACTTAACTACCCCTAAATAATAGTTTTTTTATCATAGAAAAATGTATAACGGTTGTTTCTTAAATTAAAAATATATAAAGGCGTTGTTACATAATTCGTTATAGATTAGTTATAAAATAAATAAAACTCGTCCTTACCTAAATGCGAGCCTAGCCGAGCCTGCCTAGCAGAGTTGACGAACATGTTATTTAACCTATATGAAATATTTTTATTTAAGAATTCTCAAATCATAAAATTGGAATCACAAACGCAGCAGGATCACCAGCCATGCGCAACACATCCTATATATTCCTCAGCATCAGACAAACTTCAAATGGTAAGATGATTATTTTTAAAAAGTGATGCGCTGGAAATTTTACTTCTAGATAGATTTTACTCACTTATATTACTTCCGACTGGTAGTGATCTAGATCAGTTGAGCTATCTATAGATCGTTTGTAACGGTCTTTAGATGGCTCAACTGTTTCTTGTGTATTTTGTAAATATTAACTTGTATTAGTTTTAAGTTTCTTTGTGTAAATAAAAGATCTCTTATATTCAAAACTTATATAGGTACGTGAGAACTTATATAATTTAACTTTTATTCCAGAATTCTCAAATCGTATGTTTTGAATCTCAAGCGCAGCAGGATCAACAGTCACGGATATCAAATCCTATAGAATCGTCAGCATCAGAGTCAACGGCATCAGAGTCGTCGGCATCAGACCAACTACAAAATATACAAATGGTACAGGTTGATGGTATTATATGGTACATTTTATAATACTTTTTACCTTTTAACTTTTTACCTACAAGATTTTCCCTACCGTAAATGACTTTTGTTTTGACACATTATAATCAGACTTGGTCACTTCAAACCATCAGCAAACATTAATCAGATCTAGAACAAAGTAATATCATTCTAATAATGGTCATTATAGTGGTAATTTTTTAAAGCATACATTTTAGGTCAAATTATAGTAATAAGTAGATTCTTACCTCTCTACCTACTAGCTTCTTACGTAACATTTGACTTATCTTCTAAATAAATAAAATAAATAACGACATAATCATATTCTCGACCCCACACTAGACGCTATTCCGTGTGTGAAGGGTATCTGAAAGTTCGAGTATAACAACACCCAGACCCGGAACAAATATTTATTTGCATATTATGCAAACATATTTTCCGCTGTGGAGATCAAACCTGCATCTCTTTGATTCTCAGTCCGATACTTAACTCCCATGTCCACCGAGGTCGTCAATAATACTATACCATTTTTACATTACTTAAACTATTATTGCATATCTACCTAATTATTTACCTTCTCAAATTTTACAAAATCATTTTCGTCATACTTGGTAACTATATGCTGATATTTTAGAATTTTTTTAATTTTGTTCTACAGATTGCAGCTAATTGGAAGAAAAAATTACAGTTGAAGAATAAACAAATCAAGAAACTACAAGACAATAATAGATATTTAAAAATAAGGCTCAACAATTTACAGGCTGTTTGCATTCGCCTAAAAAAATTACTCACCAAAAAAATGGTTCAATTATAATGACGATTCATAGCAGATCGAAGAGGATCATTCCGGAAATCCCCCACGCCCTGCCCCCACGTGGGGGGAGAGTTCAGAAACATTATAGGTATCGGTATTATAGGTATCCATAGGTGAATTACTAAGATACTACTTGGGTTCAAATTGTTTGTCTTTGTGTAGAAATGAGTTCATCACAATAAACTTTGTAACTGATCTATCTATGTACAAATAATAAAACAGTAAAAATTCTGTACGTGTTTGGGAGATCCTAGATTGTCTGTCTATTTATTATAATCTCAGAAACTAGGTACTGAACGGATCTGTATGAAAATTTACAAAGTTATTGATTTATGGGTTTATTGTCTACTAAGCTCTCCCCACCAGTGGAGATTATGACAATTTTCTTTGAAGGTTATTTTGAATTTTGAGGGGAAATTAAAAAAAAGAATCAAAGACATTGTGTTGAAAATAATATTGGTCTGATACAAATATGAGGTGAGTTAAATCAATCGTTTGAATAAGAATTCCCGCCATGAAGGCCGAGAGTACACGTCCGATTTTGTTACCCACCGAGCAGAATATATGGATTTACAACAATAAACGTTTAAAAAATAGCTTTGATAATAATTTCACCGTCACTACTATTATTTTGGCGTGGAACGTGTAACGTTTCTTCAATAGTCATGTGTTAATTAACCAATTGCTTGATTGTCGTATCACTGATTATTACTTGGCCATGACCATCCTGCACATATATTTCCTAGATGAAAAATCCATTGCTGCACCCGAGATTCGAACCCACGACCTGTGGATTGGAAGGCGGGACCAGTGCTGCCATATGGATAAGCGGGGCTACTACTACCACTCCACCGGCGCACCAGTGCTCTCCTTTGTTTTTAATCAATGATTTAGCATAGCATCACCATCTATGAACGAACGGTTAATGATCTTGGCAAAAGCTTGCCCGGCCAGCAAAGCTCGTTCGGCACTTGCCATTTCATTCTGGAAATAGCATCAGCCAATTTTCTATTCATTCATTGAATAAACCCACAGAGCCGTTGTAGAGATGGGTCGTACTTGCTATTTCGCGTACCAGTTACAAAACGTATCGTATTTTACATGAACCAGGTACTAAATACTTGAAAGTATTACTTATACAGCGCAAGTCCATTGCGCAAGTCGCGCCGCGAGACGGACGGTGGGGTTGTGACAGCGCGGCGCGTCGCGTCCTAGGGTGCGCGGTGGACTTGCGCGCCGCACCCGAGTATTTTTAATACTTCTAAGTATCGTGAAGTCGTACTAGGTGCGTAAAGTTTGATGCAAAAACCTGTTTGCGTAAATACGAACCACCTCTACCGTTGTTTGTATTCTGTGGACTTTCTTTCCTTCCTACTCGCTGTTACGTTCCTACTTGAATTAAAAACACCACGATTTACAAACTTCGATCCGAGTCCATCAGTACTCCTTAGTAGTCTGTGAGTCCATCCATTCGATTCAACCATGGAAGGTTAATATTTATTTACCTTTATGATACCTAAATTACCAAAATACGTGCTGTGTTTATGGAATCTAACGAACCCGAGTTGAGAGGAGTAGAGATATGAATAGAATTGTAATCTTATATTTTACAGCTTATTATTGACCTTTGAACAAAAATAATTAGAAGTTATCAAAGACTATACGACTACGTAGTTATCAGTACCTACAGTGCAGTGTCGAAGGACTCGTCCGTCACGTCAAGATGTCACTGAACAAACTCGTCGGTGGTGACTGCGGAGGCAACAATTCCCTTGTCCAGTTGTCGAATATTGTCGGTCGGGACGCTGCTCTGTCACAGCCTCGACCACTGTCTGAACAGTATGTCAGCGAGTTTATGGCACAGAACAACGCGTCAGGGCCGCAAACATTCAATATGAACAGCTTACTGAACACAATGCCTGAAACTGGGTCTCACAAAAATGCACATATTAGACCAGGACCAAGCCCCAGTAGCTCAATAAGTAAACCGTGGATGCCTGGACCCTCTTTTTTACCCCAACGACCAATGATGGGAAATTTTATGCCACCACAGCCGGCTATGCAACTAGGGGCCCCTCAGACATTTCTTCATAATGTACCAGTACAATACATGAATGCATCGGAATTGCAAGATGACAATGTCCGTGCCAAGGCTCAAGAATATATTGACAAAACAAAAGATGATGACAATCTTGCATACAATCAGTTCATGTCTTTTATGAAGAAGATCAGTGCTGGAGAAATGAATTTTGAACCAGAACAATCTACAGAAGCAGAGAAGAATAGGGAACAATTACTGGATGAGATGTCTGAGAAGTATAAGGAGGAATGGCAGAAACTAAGTGATGTTACAGATCTTTGGGATTCAACTAGTGCTAATGGAATATCTAAAGAATACGAATTTGCTGAAGGTAATGTGATGTTGGAAAATAAGAGTGCTCTTGAACTGGGCAAAGAGAAATTAAAAATGGGGGATGTTCCCGGGGCTGTGATATGCTTTGAAGCTGCTGCTCAGCAACATCCTGACTCAGCGACTGTCTGGTTCCTCTTGGGGTCGACTCAAGCTGAAAATGAACAAGACCCACTGGCTATAACAGCCCTCAGAAAATGTGTTGGACTTGATCCCAGTATGCAGGAAGCATATCTGATCCTAGCTGCTGCTTATGCTAATGAAAACATGCCTAAGCATGCATACGTGTCCTTGCTGGATTGGCTAAAAAACAGCCCCAAATACAAAAACCTTCCATCTCTATATTTTGAAACAAAAGGTATTGACATGCCAGGCTTACAAGATCAAGTTAAGAATTTGTACCTTGATGCAGCTCGACGAGATCCTCAAAATGTTGACCCAGATGTTCAAAATGCCCTCGGAGTAGTATTCAACTTGAGCCAGGAATATGATAAAGCAGTAGATTGCTTCAAAACAGCCCTGATGGTTCAGAGTAACAATCCTCAATTGTGGAATAGGCTAGGTGCTACATTAGCCAACAGTAACAGAAGTGAGGAGGCAGTGGAGGCCTACCACGAGGCTTTGAATCTAGAGCCAGGGTTTGTCAGGGCCCGGTATAATGTTGGTATTACATGTATGAACTTGGGTGCTCACAAACAAGCTGCTGAACATTTCTTGGTGGCTCTGAATCAGCAGCATAAGGCAGAGAGTATGGGTCCACAATTGTCTAGTACCACTTCACCTGCAATCTGGATGACGCTGAGAATGGTTTGCTCTTACATGGGTGAGCATCGAATAGCAGAGCTTGTTGACCAAAAGAATCTGACTGAGCTGAACAAGTTTTTTGAGATTGATGCATAAATATCTTGAAATTAATTGGGAGGAAACTTTCATAGAATAGGAATTTGACTATCTGGGAATTGGACATACGTAATGATCAAACTAGATCAAGCAGTACTTGGACTTAATGCATGGACAATAAGTTAAATAAAATAAATAAATAAAATAAAATAGCCTTTATTTCTACACAATAGGATAGTTTGTGTAAAATAACATTAATTTTTCAAGACATACTATGGGTTTATTATTGTAGGTGTAATGATCATGGGGTAGCTAAGCTATATAGTCTTCATTCTATAATTAGGTTTTGTAAATTATGTATAACAATGGTGTAAAATTGTAAATATTATTCCCAAAGTTTTGTGACTAGTTTTATTTAGCATATTTTATTGGGACTGTTAATAAATGACTTTTTATCTTTTGTAACATTTAAAATTTCATTTGTCAACCTTGAGCATGTAGAAAACTGCACTTGGAGTCCAATAACGGGCAGCCTTGGGGATGATTTGTAAAAAACCAGCAAGGTTTTTGTTGAATCTTTAGATTTCCTGATTTGTTCTTACTGTACACTTCATCTACTGTTTGTGGATATCTCAACTGCACCTGTCCACTTTGAACTTTGAAAATATTATGATTATTCTTCAAGAGAGTTTGTATACCACCACATTCAGATTTTAACTGCTTCAATTGGTCTTGAGGTATCAGTTGGATAACTTCACACAGATCAACAGTTTTACCACCATACCAAGTAGATTCACTGCTTGATCCTTGAAGTAGATGGTTTGCAATGCATTTGACTATTGACCCGATAAGATTTTTATCTATTTGAGTACAATTTCTAACTCTTTCTACAGGGTTTCTGGCTTTGAAATCTTTTACCCACGTCTCATTTTCAGAATTTAATGGTAACCCTTTCGTTATTATGTTTTGTATTCTAGTACAATATTCTTCATAGTTTTCTTTTAGGTATGTCCTTCCTTTGCTGACTAGACATATTCTTTTTGTGCTTGGTATTTTTAGCCTGTCCATTTCAACATTGAATCCACATTCTAGTACCAGCTCCTTTATGTGTTCCAAGAAATCAGTATACTGACTCTTGAAGGAGTTTTTCCTCTGATACTTTGTGCCATCAAAATTGTAGGCACAACATGGGAGTAGGAAGAAGTTACACTCATAGGAACTCTTGGCTGCTATGACAGGGATCCATGGTGTAAGTTCATCAGAGTGGTTCCCTATTAGCCAGTCTGTGTCAGGAAATAAAGATGAATCGGATGGAATTATGGTTTTCTCCTGAAAAGTGAACAAAACCTTGTAAAGAAAAATCAAGTATTCTTGATTATTGTATTGTATCAAGCATGCCAGGTATTACTGGCATATTTTTTCAAGTTACCACACTTACTTCTAACATCACATCCTTGGTATACATGTCCCAAATATTCCTCTTTCTAACATCAATGCCCACCCCAGTGTGACCTTCTTTTGTAAGAATGTAAACTAGCAAACCGTTCCCACATCCAAGGTCAATGAACCTCTGCTTTCTCTGACTTTCTTCACCTTCCCATAGCAACAGTAGATATGTGGCTATAGCTATATCCTCATACACAAACTTTGATGGGTCTGTGCATTCAGGCCAAATCTGTGAAACAGTAGGATTTATTTAATTATTTTATGATGTTTATTATCAAAAGTGTTGAAGATTTTAAAGATTCAGAATATGAAGGATAGTATTTCACGAACCTTGACCATTTCCTTCCCATACTTAATTTTTAGCTCATTATATTTTGAGTAGTATTTATTCTGTGGTACTAAAGCTAGAGATTCCTTGCATATACTCTGGCTATAAGAACTGCTTGAGGTTTCTTCACACCATTTGACTATTTGAGGAAGTAGTGTGTTACTTAGCCATATGTATGATTTATCATCAGCATCTGTAAAAGTACACAAGTCATCATCATCATCGCCTGAAGTCAGGTAGACACAGGCCTCCTCCAAAGAGTAGGTACCTACAATGATAAACAGTCTTGATCATTCTCCATCCACAGCCTACACAACGTCAAGTAGGTACCTAAGTAGAATATGAATATATAATGTACAAGTAAGTATGAAGAATACTTCGAAAATTGTATTTAAAGAGTAAGTAAGTACCTATCTGAAATAATACTAACCACAAACAGCACTGAGTTTTATGGAAGTTTCTTCCAATGTCAGTGTAAATGGGAAGTTCGGACATAACTTCTGATTAAATATTTCTTGGGTGATATCGTGGTATGTTACAAACATCTGTTCTTTATTTATCAAGATGAGCTGGCATACTTGAATTTGGTTGAAACTTTTCGAGTATAGCTCTGCAAGGATAATTTCCAGATGAGCATCATCTTGAGAACATATTTCTAATTCTGCTTCACCAAGTACTTTATTTAAGTATTCCTCGATATTTTCAGCTGTAATGGTGCTTTCTAATCTGCTAAATTGTGCCGGCAAATTCGATTGCGAAGTTTTCAAAGATTTGCAGTATAACCTCAACCATATTTTGCAGCCCCATAACCTTTTGTTCACCACGTGCGGCTTTTTGATTAAAATATCAAGAGAATGCCAGAATAAGGCAGGTGTAAGCTTCGTTTTCGGACTTTTAGAAATGAATTCTATCATTTTTTTCTGAGCTATTTTTATCCAAAAGACAAGACATGAAGACAAAACAAAGCAGAGTTTCCACTTGAGATATTGGTTATGCCCTAAATTATTTGGAAAATATCCCTAAAAATCCCTATTTATATTTTGAAATTCCTTAATTTAGCGCGCATAAATTATAAAATAAGAAAAAAAACTTTTTTTGCAAGTTTAAATGCGAAAAGTTAACATATCTCATTAATTGAAAGAGTCAGTCGCCGAATCATTGTTTTTGCAGGTTTTCGCGGCAGTGAACATGAAACTAGTAGGTTCCAAAATTGAGCAGTTGTTCGCTATCATTCCTAACATAATGTGGAGTACCTACTCCGTTGAGTATTTCATTAGTCAGCCTATTTCTTTTGTCAATATTTTTAGGACACTGTAAAATATTTCTTTACTTCAGTGTTTGAAGATGGAACCCCTAGTTATAATAGGTAGCGCTATAAAGCATAGAATACACATCGTTACCACGTTAAGTTATTTTTGCCCTAAAATTCCCTAAATCCCAATTGCAATAAGAAAAGCCCTAAGTCGTACATGAAATCACTAGTTTCGCCCTAAAAAAGGGTGAAATCCCTAAAAGTGAAAACACTGAAACGAAGTAAACACAGCTGAGTGCGATTGGATTGATTGAGTGTATTTGAGTGATTGGCTTGTGACATTTTCTATACATGATAGCAAAACTAAGCAAGCCGTGGTGCACAAAAATGCTAAAAAAAATGATCTCTCTTCCCTGCTCTTTCCTCTTCGCCAATTCGCGCATAGCTTTTTCTCTGTTACTCATGCACAATGCAGGCATGCTGTCGCCTTACTGTTCCTGTCACCACTATCACTGACAGTTGACACCAACCAAAGTAACTGACAGAATAGAATTGACTGGCTGGTCTCTGGAGCAGTGATCTCTCTCAGCCAGTTTTTGTAAAAATATTTTCATGATCTCGTGTTTAATTATTCATTGTGTACATAATTTCTTTAGTTTCCAAACAGCTATTGGAAATCGCATGTAGGTGATGTCATACACTGAACTCGAACATGGATATCAAGGGTTGCGGCAAGCTGCTCAACCACAGTTCTACGTCGGTGACGATGGAAATCTTGTACCAATAAGATCTTCCGTAAGTTAGCTCTTCTGTCTAACTATGATTCACCACGTACCTACTGCCAAGCCAAGCAATAAGCAGTGCATACCTATTAATAATTCTCAATTATTTATCGACTAAGATAAATGACCCTCAGCCTCAATAGATAAACGATGTCAGTGCGGACTTTGCATTAAAATTAAACCATACTTCTAGAGGCCAGTAATCTTCATCAAACAAACTCAAAACTAATATTTGCACAAGTACTTCCTATGGATAATGAATTACGATAGCAATAGAACACATTGAACAGTTAAAGCGGTTCAACTGGTACACTACAACTTTATTGCTTAATTGCATTAGAAGCTTTGAATTTATATATAGCAACACAAGTGTTGTCCATGATGTTCAGTGAGGTAATGATAATTTATGTCAAGTTTATCTTACTTATCATATTGCTCACTGGCCAATCAGTGGCAAGGTTACCTGTTCTGTGTTATCAAGGGGGATACTATCAGTTTGTAGTGATAGATTGGTAGTGCTCAGTGATGGAGTGGCAGTGGTTAAAGGATTGGTGGAGGCTCAAACGATGGAGGAAGGGAAAGAAGGAACGGAATGATGATGAGTTTTGTTATTGCGATGACTGTTTGCCTGATGTAAGATCTATAACTTTTGTGTCTAGTTTAGTGCAATGAAAAGCTTCTGAATTTTACTATCCTACCTCCTATCCTAAATATATTATAAATAAGAATAATTATGTGTGTGTGTGTATGTTTGTTACCATTCAGTTCCATAATAAGTGAATTAATTTTCATGAAGTTTGGTAAATGTTTCTTCAGGTCCTGGAATAGGACTTAGGGTACTTTTTATCTGGGTACCTTGTGAAGCTGCAGGTGATGACACTTGAGCACAAAATCAAAATATACACCTTATACTTTCTATATCATCTGTTCATACAAACAATTTAATTTTTCACTTATTGTAATTCAGTAGAATGCATAATTTGATTCTGGCTACTTTTCCACTCAAACTTGAACATCAATCTTAGCATTATCAATTAATATGCAAGTGGTTCTCTCATTGCTCATTCAATTTTGTATTGATAATCATATTATTTTGATAATATTTGAGTAAATAAAGCTCCACCGACAACACAGATGTACATTAACAAATATTGCACTCAAACTTGGATGAAAGCCAACCAGATCAAAAGGCATGTTCACACTAATACCATTTGGCACTAATTTTTGCAAAACTCTTGTTGGGAAGAGAATTTTGTTATATAGCATTTTTTTTATATTTACTTTTAAAGTGCTTATGTTGTTGTCCGACAATCTCAACTGCATCATGCATCTCATTCTCTAATCCTAATAATTTGACGACCTCGGTGGCGTAGCGGCCGAGTGCCCGTCTGAGACGCAAGAGGTGCGGGTTCGATTCCCGCTGCGGAAGAAATGGTACTCGTAGTTTATGATAACCACGACAATAGTGTGGGGTCAGGACTATGTATGTGACTATGTCTATCTTTCGGAAGGCTTCAAGCCATGACCTTGAGAGACCGCAAAACTACGTCACCAGGTTTTGCTTATTCATACAAACTTACTTCTAGGGCGAGTTGGACCTGTGCGAGTCACTGGACCCGCACTGCGATGGCGGCGGCAAGAAAGTGGTGGTCGGCGTATGCGCCATGGCCAAGAAGTCTCAATCCAAGCCCATGAAGGAGATCCTGACCAGGCTTGATGAGTTCGAGTACATCAAGATGCTGGTCTTCCCTGAGGAGGTTATCCTTAAGGTTCTCGTCTCTGTCTAACATTATTGTGGAACAAAATATTAATTCTAAATAGGTCATGTTCTTTTGACTTTTAAACTCAGCTATCTTGTACCTGAGTGAGTTGAATTAAGGGTCTACTGCTGATTTTATACGAACTAGCCTAGGCCTTTGAAAAGGAGAAATACTTGTACTAAGAGGTTTTATTCTTATTTTCGAATGAACATACAAGTATCCTCATATTATTAGCTTCAATATCATTTTGTTCTTGTTGATCTTGTGATGTCCTTAGATTGGCTATAATTAACACTTTGAATTGCTAACTGTGTTTGTCCTGTTTCTACAATACATTAGTAATTACTGTGGCACACAAAATTGTTTTATGAAGCTGCACTAAAGTATTTGCTTGTAAAGTAGGTACATAATATTTGAATACAATCAAAGTATATTTTGTTTCACATGTTTTTACTGTTTTTTTTCCGTTTCAAGAACTAACCATTGTTGTACCTTCTACCTATACTTGTTAACCTACATATGTGGACAGTATGTAGACTGTAGTGTACCTACATATATGTAAGTATACATTTGTGGACATTGAAAACTGTTTCAATTGAATGGCTTCAGTCACATCTCACACACGCTTTGTTGTTGGTTTTAAGTTTCAAGTTCACCGGTAACCATTTTGCTTTTACCATATTACATGAATTTTGTCCGTGCCATATACAGCCATCATCATCATTTTAGCTGTAGGACGTCCACTGCTAAACATGGCCTCCTCCACAGATTTCCAGAGCGAATGGAATTGGCCCATGATACGCTGGGTAAGCGGGCTGGCGAGCGCTGTTAGAGCTACCTTTGATAAATTAAGGGACTCTGCTACCCATTCCCTAGATTTTTTCCTTTAATCTCCTCATACGACATCCACGAGTAGGTAGATATGGAGGGGCCTATTCTTCAGCAGTGGCCACCACGGTATATAAAGTAGTCGGCCAAGTATAGTGCCTTGTGTGACATCAGCTTTACATAAAAACTTCATTATGTGTATATCTCATGTTTCGAACAGTGCTTACTTTCTTGTCGTCCTGTAATAGGGTCAGTGACCAGGTTGTGGTATGGTGGCATTCAAAATGGCCTATGACCGTCGGTGCAAGAATCAGTGTAGTGAAAGGATTAAAGTGCTGAGCGTCTCAGGGACTCCTTTCGTGCATAAAGTGAATGCTTAAAATAAAGTGTACTAAAATTATATTATTTCAGGATCCAGTAGAAGAGTGGCCTGTCTGTGATTGTTTGATCTCATTCCATTCAAAAGGGTTTCCATTGGACAAAGCCATTCAGTACGAGAAATTACGGAAACCCTATGTGATAAATAATCTTCATATGCAGTATGATATTCAGGTACCTACTGACTTAATTTTCTAGTCTACTAAAAACGGGATATTTACCATGATTTGTGAGTAAACTCCGAGTTTACTCCTTGATCACGGCGCATGAAACTGTGCCGAAATATCGGGGTACAAAATAAACTCACAAATCATGGTAATTATTATGGTAGTTTTTAGTGAAAATTATGTTCACAACCATGATAGTTTCAAATTTTATACCTGCGGACTTATTTTTAATTCAGAAACAATTCGAGTTCCCTGTGAAAAATTCAATTATGTTCTGTTTTCAGGATCGTCGAAGAGTGTATGCTATATTAGAGAGTGAAGGCATAGAAATTCCTAGGTACGCAGTTTTAGATAGGGATTCACCGGATCCAAAACGTTAGTAGCTTTTATTTTAATCTGTTTTAATCCTATCCTACTAATATTATAAATGCGAAAGTTTGTGAGGATGTTTGGATGTGCGTGGTTCAATCACGCCGAACATATTTGGATGAAGTTTGGCCCAGAGATTATATTTTAGATTATAGTCTGGAATAGCATAATAGACTACTTTTTATCTTCATAGGTAGCACGCGAGCGAAGCCGCGGGCGGAAGCTAGTCTAGAATAATATTTAGGCTACTTTTTTCAATGTACCACACGAGCGAGGCCGCGGTCGCAAGCTAGCTCATAATATGTGCTCTCTGATAAGTACCCTATACCTTGGACCAGGGCGTAGATTCTTTATTTTAATAAAGTCCATTGATTTCAGATCATGAACTAGTAGAATCCGAGGATCATGTGGAAGTGAACGGAGTTGTCTTCAATAAGCCGTTTGTAGAGAAGCCGGTGTCGGCTGAGGATCATAACATTTATATCTACTACCCGACATCCGCGGGCGGAGGTAGCCAGAGGTTATTTAGAAAGGTGAGAATAGAATAATAATAATAATCATTTATTTCAGACCATCCGATCCATACAAAATAAAGTTAATAATAAATAGTACAGTAGTTAAAAATGTCTGACTATGGAGACACTAGGCAAGTGACCGGCTTTAGCACAGTCAGCCAGTGCCTCATCAGACAGGAGCAGATGTTGCCTGCCACATCAGTTAGGAGGCTATTGGTGCCACATATATTATTTATTTCACATATTGAATAGGTTAGCATGGTATGGTCATGTCAAGAGGAGGGATGAAAGTCATGTAACGAGAAGAGCGTTAGGTATGAATGTGGATGGATATAAGACTAGAGGAAGGCCGAAGAAAAGACGGATGGATTGTATTAAAGATGACATGAGTAAGAAAGAAGTGAGTGCGGAGATGACGGCTAACAGAAGAGAGTGGAAGAAGAAAACATGTTGTGCCGACCCCACATAATGTGGGACAAGGGCATGAAGAAGAAGAAGATTGAAAAGATAACGTTTATTTCACATACACACAAAAACACAGAAGAGTAAAAGGTTAGCGTGGTATGGGCATGTCATGCGGAGGGAATGTCATGTGACTAGAAGGGTGGTAAATATGAATGTGGAAGTATATAAGAGGTAGACCAAAGAAAACTTATGCATTCATCAATTTTGACAGTGAATTGATAAAGTTTCCTTACTTTTTCAGATAGGTAGCCGCAGTAGTATTTATTCTCCAGAATCGAGAGTAAGGAAAACTGGATCGTTTATTTATGAAGATTTTATGCCCACTGATGGTGAGTAGACTACAATACAATGAGAATACAAGGTTATTAATGAATGTTCACCATCCCGAAAGGTGGTCACAAAATATTCGATTTTAAATAAAATTGTATGCGTTTATTCTATCGTTTCCAGCCACCAGGGGATAAGTGTGTGTCTTGTCCGTAACTTCGATTTGGTAGGCTCTCTCCTGATTGGTTGCTCGTCTCGATCTGGCATCTGTCAGCGGACGCTTGATATATTAATTGACGCTTGGCATTAGGGATGCGTTTTCATAGATTTTCAATTTCGAAACTGACGTATGAAATTGGGCTCATGAGTTTCGAAATTGGGAAAACGCACAGTGCAGGCAAGTTTTTGTCTTGACAAACTTCTATTTAGTAGTTTTCTCTTCATTTTCACTTCTATCTAGCAGTTTCGAACTTTCGAAACTGTAAGTGTCAATTTCATTATTACAGAACATGACAAAATGGTCCGAAGTTTCGTAACTATGAAGCTTAGAAATTTCGGAATGCTCCCTCTACTTGGCATCAACTGTCAGACGAGCTTTGTTTCCTCCTGCTGTCGGTAGATGCCGCCTTCCGTCCCGTTCATAGGTATTATGCAGTTTTGTTTTTGTTTCAGGCACAGATGTGAAAGTATACACAGTGGGCCCAGACTACGCACATGCAGAGGCTCGCAAAAGTCCCGCTTTAGATGGCAAAGTGGAACGCGACTCCGAGGGCAAGGAGATCAGATACCCCGTGATACTGTCCAACCAGGAGAAGCTGATATCTAGGAAGGTCTGCCTCGCTTTTAAGCAGACTGTGTGCGGATTTGATTTATTGAGGTGAGACTATTTATAGATTTACTACGCCGCAGATTCGCACGCGCGGTATCCAGATGCTCGGGAGTTTTACTACGTCATAAAATCCGCTAGGAACCTAGGGGATGGGCAGCAGCGTTCCCTATTAACAATAATAGCTTTGTTTGCGCTCGCCAACCCGCATGCCCAGCGTGGTGAGTTTGACCAGGTCCCCGTAAATGATTGTTTCTGGAAATTTTTGAGGGACATAGGCCATGTTGCCATCATTGGACATCCTAAGGCTGAAATGATGATGATGATGTAGAAAGAAACAATAAAGTTAAATGATGACCAACATTTTCAAAACAGCGGGATTTAAACCCGTATTTTCGCCTTGAATCGGCTATGCGATACCAACTACGCCATGGAACGAATGACGCTGGTGCGGAAAATCTTGGGCAGATGATATATTTTTATCGGTTAAGCACCGCGTGCTCGATCCACAGAAACTTCAATCAGAAACATTCCTGCTCAAAGTCTACTACCAACCTACCAAGTATAATTATAATATATCACTGACGAGGGTTGGCGCTACATTTTTTTAAAGCGAACTCCTACATAAAGACGCTGTAAAATACCTTGGTTTCACTCTGGACAGACGCTTGACCTGGAAGGACCATGTTAAAGCTAAGAGATCGGAACTTGATTATCGATTCAAGAGCCTATACTGTTTGCTTGGACCTCAATCTCGTTTGTCTCTACTTAACAAGCGGATTGTATACAACAGTATTCTCAAACCTGTATGGACATACGGGATACAAATATGGATCACAACGAGCAAATCCAACCGCGCCATCATCCAACGTGCTCAAAACAGAATCCTTCGTACTCTTGTCAACGCACCATGGTTCACGACCAACAAGGCAACCCATGAGTACCTGGAAGTCCCTACAGTAGACGAGGAAATAAAACTCGGAGGAGAGAGCTACTTGGGCAGCCTCAAAAGCCACGCCAACCCACTCGCAAGAGCTTTGGTTGAGAAACCAACAACCACGAAAAGGTTAAAGAGGAGCCACATCCTGGACAACCTGCAAAAATGAGGGAAGAAGGACTGATGAGTCTGGATCCCAAACGCCACTATACAAGCAACTCATCCGCCTATAGTCCACCAACTGATTGCGGATAAAAGAAAAGAACAAAAAAAAACATTTTATTTAAATATTTTTTTCTTGATTTTAAAGTTTTTTAAAGAAACACTTTTTTTTTTTTTTTTTTTTTATATTGGAGATTGTTAGGCGTTTGACCCCCAGCTCACTTTTGCAAGTGAGATGTGGCCTAAGATGGAGCACGCTTTACCAGAAGGAACTTATTCACTCTAGATTTGAAGACTCCTAGATTGTACTCATCCGGGAAAACAGACGCTGGCAGATCGTTCCACTCTTTGCCAGTGCTTATAATAAAGGTGGAGCAGAAACGTTCGGTTCGACACTGTGGTATGTCGACCAGGCTAACATTTAATTTAAATAACAACAAAAAAAAACTTCTTGCAGAGCAAACGGCAAATCGTTCGTGTGCGACGTCAACGGCTTCTCGTTCGTGAAGAACTCTAACAAGTACTATGACGACTGCGCCAAGATCCTCGGGAACATGATTCTGCGCGAGCTGGCGCCCACGCTGCACATCCCGTGGTCTGTGCCCTTCCAGCTGGACGACCCGCCCATCGTGCCCACCACCTTCGGCAAGATGATGGAGCTGCGGTGTGTGGTGGCCGTGATAAGGCACGGGGATCGGACACCGAAGCAGAAGATGAAGGTCGAAGTCAGGCATCCTAGGTGAGTGACTATTAAGAATAAGAATAATTTTATTCAACAAACAAGCATTCACATAAATATTACTTATACAATAATCTCAAAGTCGTACATTGTAGGTAGGAACTTTATGTAATGGCTTGTACTAGTAAGGTTGTATTGCATTATCTACACTAAGTGCAAGACTTGTATTGTAAATACCACGTTACCTTCCAGTGGGGCGACCGAATAATAGCCATGTTGAGGTAAGTACTTACTTACAGTCCCACTTTACTAAGTGTACATTTAGGTAGGTACTAAGCTAGTTATACATTTTTATATTTTAATTATATTAACGGTCGGGCTATTACGTAACTTCGTTGCAATCAGTTTCAGTTTGAAACCGGTGACATCTGTACGGCCAAAACCTGTAGGGCTATTACGTAACTTCGTTGCAATCGGTATCTGTTTGAAACAGATATATTTGCGGGCTTAGCGATAACTTATAATAGGTAATGGCGCTGAACGAGTGACTTACCAGTGACAATCTAAACTAATATTACAAATGCGAAAGTAACTCTGTTACGTTTTCTCGCCTGAACCGATTTTGATGAAATTTGGTATGGACAATTTTAACCCTGCTGAAGGACATTTCTTTTTATCCATCCGGGTACCACGAGAGCAAAGCCGCGGTACCCACTAGTATAATCGCAAGGCCGCCATATTTACCACTTTGAAATAGAAATTGATTGCAACAAAGTTACGTAATTGACTAATTATACTTTGATCGAAGGATATTTGAAAAAAAAAAAAAAAAGTTTTCGATGAATAACGAATTGAAACCTTCCAGATTCTTCGAGATATTCGAGAAGTACGACGGCTACAAGCGCGGGCACGTGAAGCTGAAGAAGCCGAAACAGCTGCAAGAGATATTGGATATCGCGCGAGCTCTCCTCTCAGATATACACACGCGACACGCCGACCCCGAGATAGAGGAAAAGCAGGGGAAACTCGAACAGCTGAAGAGTGTTCTAGAAATGTAGGAACTATATTTATTATCATACTAGCTGTCCCGCTCGCGTCTTTATAAATCCTACTAATATTATAAATGCGAAAGTTTGTGAGGATGTTTGGATGTTTCGAAGTTTGGATGTTTGTTATTCAATCACGCTGTAACGGCTCAAGCGATTTGAGAGTTTGTTGAAAGTTGAAATAGATAGTGAGATTCTCTGTGCCAAATTTTATCCAAATCCGTTCGGAGGTTTGCGCGTGATTGAACCACAAACATCCAAACATCCTCACAAACTTTCGCATTTATAATATTCAGTAGGATTTATCTTAAAATATGTGTCGCTTCGCAGGTACGGTCACTTTTCCGGCATCAATCGCAAAGTGCAGATGAAGTATCAGCCGCGCGGCCGGCCGCGGGGATCTAGCTCTGATGACGGTAACTATTTATTTTGCCACCATTTGATTAAAAAAAAACTTTTCCTTTAAAATTAAACAGTGAGGAAACAGAAATCGGAACCTTATTTTATTCCAGAACTTTCTCAAATCTGATGATTAAACTTGTTACTGAATTATTTATACGTACGAGATATTTGATATTAATATTTATACTTAAAATAGCTGAATAATTGAATTTGATTAGCAGTTTTTTTCATGGTCTCATTAAACATTTTCAATGAAATTTGTTTAATTTCCAAAAATCTTAGTAAAAAAGTTATTGTCAGGCTGAAAACAGAGCGGGCATAATATGCCCCTGTCGGCTTACTATACCATATTATAAAACAGCGTGTATTTTTACTATTCATCGCGATCATTTCTTGTTTTCTATGTCATTTTATCTCAGATTCACGGACAGCTTGCATATCAGTCTCTGGTACCCATAGTACGGCTACGCCCAGTTTGGGATCAGTTGACCGTGTGTGATAATGTCCGGAATATTAAAAAAAAACCTTGGAACAGCATTCATAGTTTAACTTTCGTCTTAAATAGAATCATTTTGTAAGACAGACATTTACTAAAACTTTTGCTTTTTGTGTTATGTTTTTTATTTATACCTAATAATTAGGCTTAAGTTATGTTTTTTGTTTATACCTAACTCTTCCTAACATTCTAAATTGTCTTCACAGTAGGTATCGTTACAGTGGGTGCGGAGGGCGATCCGTCCCTGGTGTTGATACTGAAGTGGGGAGGGGAGCTCACGCCCGCGGGCAGGATACAGGCCGAGGAGCTGGGCAGGATGTTCCGCTGCATGTATCCGGGTGGGCAGGGCAGACATATTCCCGGTAAGTGAAACTATAATGGCCTAAATCTGTCCAAAGATAAGCAATGACTGCCGTATTGCCATCTCTTACTTTTGCATACAAACAGTAGGTAACAGGTATCATTTTAAGCGTTACTTTGTAAATAAGTGGGGCTCAGACATAGCTTCTCAGAATAAGCAAGTTGAAGTGGCAGTGGGCATGCCATATAGCTAGCAGAACCGACAACCAGGGAGTAAAGGTTCTCGAATGGCGACCACGACCCAGGCGACGCAGTGTTGGAAGGACCCCCACCCGAATGACCGACGACATTGTGAATGTTGCGGGAAGTCGGTGGATGGAAAAGGCTTAAGACCGTTCGTCGTGGAACTCTTTGGGGGAGGCATATGTCCAGCAATGAACAGGCTGATGATAATGATGACAAATAAAATTGTGTAGGTATATTGTCATTGATATATTTTAATAGTAGGATTAATGCAGTGGAAATGAGAGTTTTGCGAAGTATGTGTGGAGTAACTTTGAAAGATAGAGTGAGGAACAGTGTGATAAGAGAGCGTTGTGGGGTGAAAGAAGACGTAGTGATGAGGATTGAGAAAGGTATGCTGAGATGGTTTGGTCATGTAGAGAGAATGAACGAAAGAAGATTGACGAAACAGGTGTACAAGGCGAGTGTGAATGGGACCGTTGGAAGGGGAAGACCTAGGCGTACGTTTAGTGACCAAATCGGTGACGTTTTGGAAAAAGGCCAGGTCATGAGTACCCTAAACCGACGAGCATGTATGAGGAATGTGATGAGAGTGAATGAAGCAAAAGAGGTATGTCAGGATCGTAGCAAGTGGAAAGCCGTGGTCTCTGCCTACCCCTCTGGGAAACAGGCGTGATTTTATGTATGTATGTATGTATATATTTTAATCTTCTTAGGTGAAGGCGGTACCCAAGGCTTAGGCCTCCTACGCCTCCACTCGACGTTCCGTCACGACCTGAAGATCTACGCGTCAGATGAAGGCCGCGTCCAAATGACGGCGGCGGCCTTCGCCAAGGGATTACTGGCTTTGGAAGGCGAACTCACGCCGATACTCGTGCAAATGGTCAAGTCGGCCAACACCAACGGATTGCTGGACAACGACTGTGATTCTTCTAAGGTTCAGAATATGTAAGTTAAACTTAAAGTCCACATGTCACATGTCTTCGAATTTTTAAGTTCTAGGACATGTTTTCGAATGGAAAATCCATTTGGAACTTACCTATCTTCTACGTTCTGTGAATTAAAATTGTTGATATTATACATTTTTAATTTTGAGGGTTCCAACAACTTCAAACACATATTTATCGTACATTTATTTATTTATTATCAAGCAAAGAACGCTAAAATGCAAAATAAACTATAATAAATTGCAAAATCACTTTTCGATTACTCTCACATTTTCAGACTGCCCCTTCGTTTTTTTATTGATAGAATAACCCTCTTTCGGGATGGTATACATATTATGGCCGTTTTTTTTATTGATAGAATAACCCCCTTTCGGGATGGTATACATATTATCGCCGTTTTTTTATTGATAGAATAACCCTCTTTCGGGATGGTATACATATTATGGCCGTTTTTTTATTGATAGAATAACCCTCTTTCGGGATGGTATACATATTATGGCCGTTTTTTTATTGATAGAATAACCCTCTTTCGGGATGGTATACATATTATGGCCGTTTTTTTATTTATAGAATAACCCTCTTTCGGGATGTTATACATATTATGGCCGTTTTTTTATTGATAGAATAACCCTCTTTCGGGATGGTATACATATTATGGCCGTTTTTTTATTGATAGAATAACCCACTTTCGGGATGGTATACATATTATGGCCGTTTTTTTATTGATAGAATAACCCTCTTTCGGGATGGTATACATATTATGGCCGTTTTTTTATTGATAGAATAACCCTCTTTCGGGATGGTATACATATTATGGCCGTTTTTTTATTGATAGAATAACCCACTTTCGGGATGGTATACATATTATGGCCGTTTTTTTATTTATAGAATAACCCTCTTTCGGGATGGTATACATATTATGGCCGTTTTTTTATTGATAGAATAACCCTCTTTCGGGATGGTATACATATTATGGCCGTTTTTTTATTGATAGAATAACCCTCTTTCGGGATGGTATACATATTATGGCCGTTTTTTTATTGATAGAATAACCCTCTTTCGGGATGGTATACATATTATGGCCGTTTTTTTATTTATAGAATAGCCCTCTCTCGGGATGGTATACATATTATGAATCACCTCGTATACATATTGATTTTGATTTGTGTCGTATTTTGTGTCCCAGGGCAAAAGCGCGACTTCACGAGGCGATGCAAGTCGACCGTGACTTCACGGACGAGGACCGCGCCCGCATCAACCCGTGCACCTCCCTCAGCATAGCGGCCGCCATGGACTACGTGAAGAATCCCGTCAGGTGCTGTGCCCATGTGCACACTTTAATACAGCAGCTGGTGAATATCGTGATTACGAAGAAGGACGATCCTAAGACAAAAGGTGAGCACACCGCGTTACTTTGCAGATTCTTTGGAATTAAAATAGAAGATCTTCCATCTAGCGACTAGCGATCCTTAGGATCGGAATCTCAGGACCAGCAGGTGTTTTTAGGATTTATTACTTACTAGCTTCCGCCCGCGGCTTCGCTCGCTTGGTGCCTACATAAAAAGTAGCCTATATGCTATTCCAGACTATAATCTATCTCTGTACCAAATTTCATCCAAATCCGTTCGGACGTTTAGCCGTGATTGAACCACAAACATCTAAACATCCAAACTTTCGCATTTATAATATTAGTAGGATTAGTAGATAGGATAGGATTGTGTGTTTGTCTTTGAATGTAGTAATCTCTGGAACTATTGAATCGATTCTAAAATAGTTGCACTAATGGAGTTGAATAAAATCATATCATCAACCAATAGAATATCACCATTACGATTTCCGACTTTTCCCGTGTATTATCATTTATTTCATACAAACCTTGTCGCCAGGACAAGTTTTGTATGAAATGAAGTTTTTGATTTATTATTTGACGAACACAACGAAACAGAAGCTGAATAATTGAGTTAAAACTTATTTGACGCCAAAATAGCAAATTTTTGTTTTCAATCGTATCCCATAAAGTTGTAGAACCATCTTTATTGCTGATTGGGTATTGAATAAATCCATTTAGGATAGTATATACTATGAATCTGTGTGAAAAATAAAATAAATAAATATTCCGGACATATTCACACGATCAACTGATCCCAAACTAGGCATAGCCTGTACTATGGGTACCAGAGACTGATATACATAATAGATAAATATTTAATGTATGCAATAAAATCTTAGAATTCATGTTTTGTTTCACAGACACAATCCTCTACCACGGCGAGACGTGGGAACTAATGGGGCGGCGTTGGGGCAAGATTGAAAAAGACTTCTGCACGAAGAACAAAACGTACGACATATCTAAGATCCCAGACATTTACGACTGTATAAAGTACGATCTCCAGCACAACCAACACACGCTGCAGTTCGATTTAGCAGAGGAGCTTTATATCTATGCTAAGTACTTGGCTGATATTGTGATACCACAGGTTAGTGCCGATACTTCGTGTTCAAAATTGATCTTAACATCCTGGCATTATAGTTGAATTTGGCTTATGACGGCAATATTCTCCGAATAAAACTGCGTCGAAACGACATGTAATATCTCATTAGTAAACTTACCATTTTCTATCATAACATCGTGGTATTATAGTTGAAATTAGCTTGCACTCTGCCGTGGCACTTATGATGGCAATATACTCCGAATAGAGCCGCGTTCAATGCGATATTTCATCTAAATTTCGTTTCAAAATGATCCTTATGTCAACTGAATAAAGTCATTTTTGTGTTTGACATTCGATGGCGTACGACATAGCTCAACGATATCGCACGATCCACGCAAAGTCAAAGTCAAAATCGATTTATACAGTAGACGTTAGGATCATTTTTGGATTTTTGGATTTTGGATTATAAATATCGCTCGCTGTTTGAACGCGGCTTAAGGCATTATCTTAAAAAAACTGTCTAACAACAATCGTGGTCAGCAAGATAACCTGATAAGAGACCCGTGTTTCTTATCAATAGTAAATATGTGTGACTAAAGTTAATATTTACATTTACATTATTGCCGTGCTGGCTCAGTGGGAGGTTCCCCTAATTAGATCCGGAGGTCGTGGGTTCGAACCCGATTGTGCACTAATATGTTTTTCTATCAGAAAAAACTCAGTGCGGGTGTGTTTAAAACGGTGAAGGAAAACATCATAAGGAAATTAGAAAACCAGTAAGTATTCTTAAAGCGACCATGACCTGTCACGTATGGAATACTGACTATGCAAATGTGGGCATGTGCCAAATGTCAGGACATGCCTCTGGCTACCCCCTGCCCTGGCTATTAGACATTTTCAAGGATCTGATCGCCTGCGTGTCTGAGGGATCCTATTTTCTAAAGTCAAGTAACAGTCAAGTTCCTAAATTCAAAGTAAAATTCATGAGCCTTATTTTTTAATTTATATTGTTATAGGAATATGGTTTGACGATGCAAGAGAAAATGACGATAGGCCAAGGGATTTGCACTCCTCTACTGAAGAAAATAAGGGCTGATTTACAGCGGAATATAGAAGAATCTGGCGAAGAAACCGTTAATAGACTGAATCCCAGGTATGTACGATTAATAATTCACTTACTAACCATCCTTCTATCCATGATGTCTTTGATGAATCATGTAAAATTTCGTTTCAAAATGATCCTTACCTCTAGTGAACAAAGTCAATTTTGAGTTTGACATTTGGGGATGTGCGATATAGCTCAACGACATCGCAAGCTCCTAAAAGTCAAAATTAACTTCATTCAGAAGACATCGTTTTAGGATCGTTCTAAAATAAATGTTAGAGGATATATCGCACCCCGTTTGAACACGGCTTGGTATTATAAATGCGAAAGTTTGTGGGGATGTTCGGATTTTTGTATCTTTGGATGTTTGTTGGTTCGCTGTAACGGCTCAACTGATTTCGATGAAACTTGGTTCGAGTCCCGGTTAACCAAGTTGAACAATACAGACCTCCTTAATTCTACTGCCACTAACATACCGTAGACTAGAATACCGTCAAATATAAATTTTGCAAGCTTTTTTATTCCACAAGTAGTGTGTACTTGCTATACAGGTACAGTCACGGCGTTTCCAGTCCGGGGAGGCACGTGCGCACGCGACTGTACTTCACGAGTGAAAGCCACGTGCATTCGTTGCTCACTGTGCTGAGGTTCGGAGGGCTATTGGACGTAAGTACACTTTTAGAGGCCGCGGTGGCCCCGGCTAAAGAATAGGCCTCCCCATTTAGGAAAAAAATAGAAAAATGTTATTTTGCTACCAATAAATAAATACAATCAAACTTAAAATAACACAATCATCATCATCATAACCCTGCCCTAATCCCACTCGGCACAGCATGTTTTTCTCTCCCACTCACCTCTATCTGCCGTCATGTCAGTATTCACTCGTTGCTTTTTCTAAGCTAATCTTTTCTTTAACATAACACAATATAAAATTATATTCAATTTAATGGTAACCACCACTCAGTGTGTGCTAGGCGATACCGAAGCGCTTGTCTTCCGCGGTCGCATTCCTACCCGTGGATGTCGTGAAAGGCGACTAAGGGGAAAAAAGGGGATAGACAACTAGGGGATAGACAGCAGCGTCCACTTTTAACTACAATAGCTTTTTAATTTGACTTGATTTGACCCAGAAAATCGTATAAATACCTGCCTACCTGTGAATAATGCCGATGTACAGACGGATTTTAGTATGTTGACAGCACTGTTCGAGCTTGTCTGCCCAAAATATTTTTGCGATTTTTTGTGTCAATCAAGTCCGAGATGCGTGGAGAAGCTTGCCGACAAGGGCCTCACTGCAGACTGATGGGCATCTGAAGTGACCTTGTTATATCGACCATCATTATTTGTGCGATTTTGGTTTCCAGGTGTTGAAAGACGAGCAATGGCGTCGCGCTATGGAGTACGTCTCTATGGTGTCAGAACTGAACTACATGTCGCAAATAGTGGTTATGCTCTACGAGGACCCCACTAAGGACCCTTGTTCTGAAGAAAGGTGATTTCACTTTTACTGATAATTGATTTGACAGCACTGGAACTTTTAGTGGCCCCGCCTTTTTCAAAATATAACGTAACTCGATTTTATGATTTTATTATGATTTCGACTAGCCTCATAGCTCAGTTGGTAGTAACTTTGCCTTCTGCGCTAGAGGCCGCGGGTTCGATTCCCGCGATGGACAAACATTTGTGTGATGAACACAGATGTTTTTTCTGTGTCTGGGTGTTAAATATGTATCTATATTATTATGTATATCAGTCTCTGGTACCCATAGTACAGGCTATGCCTAGGCTGGGATCAGTTGACCGTGTGTGTTATGTCCGGAATATTTATTTATTTATTTAAAACGATGAGAAGAATAATTTTCCTTTATTGAATTTATCTCTACTTATAGTTTACAAGGATATTTGAATAGGATAACGATCAGCATTATCCTTGCTACAACAGCCTAATTTGGTTAATATTTTCAGGTTCCACGTAGAGTTACACTTCAGCCCTGGTGTAAATTGTTGCGTTCAGAAGAATTTACCGCCCGGACCGGGCTTCCGTCCGCATAGTCGCAACCACTCCACTACAAACAATTCTGTAAGTGCCTAGTGATCTGTAATTCTTTAATTAATTACAAGAGATGTACTAGGGTCAAGGAAGCTGATGTCAAAAATTCAAAATGCGTTTTTTTCAATAAAATCACTTTGAAATTTCTTAGAAACTAGGATGTATGTCTTACTTAGGATTTGTTATATTTTACGTCTATGTTTTATTCGTAAAATTGTACAATATGTAATCTATTTTTGTGTTTTTATCTTTAGCATGTTAGCTCTAAAACGTTTTAGCCTCGGCTGTCAGTTTTTGAGTGGTTTTTAAATAAATAAATTTACCCTATTAGGTGCATCTCTGTATCTAGATCTAGGGGATCTAGGCGAGGGTCGCGGTCGGTTCAATTCGCCTAAATAGTTTCTTTAGATAATATACAAATCTTAATCTATCTTTGTTTGTCAGCAGAGTTCTCCTGAAGAAGTGAAATGCATTGAAGAAGAAGGCGAAGACGACCAAATGGCCAGTCAAGAGACGTTGCAAGCTGTGAGTTTTTCAATTTTCGTCTTTATTGACCTTAGAAGAGTGTTCATAACTTTGTTCAAACAATGGGCACCTGAACGGAAGTATTATATGTAGTTTTATAATGTTGAAAGAAAGACGTTGCTTGCAAATCCAGTTTACTCTGTGTCATATCATAAAACAGCTGATATGCATTTTTTTTTCTATTAAATTGTCGAATTTTCTAAAGTGCCACAACAATCATTTTTGCCAATTGGGTGTGGAATAAGTCCCGTCGGGATGGTATAAATATTATAAATCACCTCGTATAAAATTCGTTAGGTATAATATATTCGTAAATAAAGACGGTCAAGTGCGAGAACTCGCGCCCTGAGGCTTCCGTACCATTGGTCGTGGGCTCGAATCCCGGTGGTGCACCAGTTGTCATGGTAGGAAAATATAAATTCTAAGTGTAGGAATTGACAAATTTATATTTGCTGTCGCTCACCTAGTCATTGTATGATATTGACCGCAAATATAACTTTCTTTCCTAAAAAACTTCAAAATTCCTCAATTGCAGACTTTTCCCTTTAATTGTGTTATAAAAGCTCCTAGCATTCCAAATTTCAGAATTGTGAGGTAACTGGAAATACCCTAGATATAGAAACTCACAGATAGGTGGTATAAATTTCAAGTTGATACCTTTAGCCGTTTCTGAGAAAAGAGAGAGATAGACAGACGGACAACAAAGTGATCCTATAAGGGTTTCCGTTTTTCCAAATGAGGTATGGAACCCTAAAAATGGATAGATTGTGTGAACAACGACATAAGTAAGAAAGGAGTGAATACAGATATGACGGCTGATAGAGGGGAGTGGAGGAGAAAAACATGTTGTGCCGACCCCACATGAAGTGGGATAAGGCTGCCCCTATCTCACAGTGAGATTGCCTGGAGATGATGACCTCGTATAAAATTCATTAATTTGATCACGTCATGTTTGTCATTCCATTAGGTGATGTTTGACAATACGTTACAGGAGTCCGATGAGATGGATACGTTCTCACCCAAAAAGTCTTCGAAGCTGAGTTTGCTGAGGCCTTCAGATCCTATTCCTATATGGTAAGTGATTGCAAATGGCGACCACGAACCGGGCGGCGACGTAGTGTTGAAGAAGGCCCCCACCCGATGGCCCGACGACATTGTGAAGGTTGCGGGAAGTCGGAGGATGCAAAATGCTCAAGACCGTTCGTCGTGGCACTCTTTGAGGGGGGGGGGCTATGTCCAGCAGTGGACTTCTACAGGCTGATGATGATGATGTGTTTGCTTGTATTTATAGGTCGGCAACGCGTGCGTGATGCTTCTGGTATTGCAAGCATTCATAGGCTACGGTAGCCACTTACCAGCAGGTGGGCCGTAAGCTTGTTTGCCGCCTTAGTTGTATAAGAAAAACATGGCGCTGCTTTTGTTTCAGGAAATGACAACTAATTTGAAAGATTGTTTTCTATGAATTTACCTGTAATACAAGTTTTTCAAACCTATCTCAGGCACCAGTCTCCCACAAAACGTCAACAATCTAGCTGCATCAATGTACTCTAGCTCTATTTAAGAACCTTTTTGTGAGAGAAAAATAAATGACTTTATTATTATTAATATATTATAATTTCTGGCCGTGGTGGCCCCGGCTGAAGAATAGGCCCCTCCATATCTACCTATCCGCGGATGTCGTAAGAGGCGACTAAGGGAAAAAAGCTAGGGGATGGGCAGCAGCGTCCCCCAATTTTAACAACGATAGATCTAACTGCGCTCGCCAACCCGCATGCCCAGCGTGGTGAGTATGGGCAAATCCCCCCACATGATTAGGAATTTGCTCTGTCTGTGGGGGAGGCCATGTTCAGCAGTGGATGTCGTACGGCTGAAATGATGATGATGATGATTATAATTTCAGCAACCTCCACTACACGGTGAGTGGGCACGAGGCGTCGACGTTGGCCGCGCGACTCAACGAAGAACTTCGCGCTAGGAGTCACGTCGTAGGAGAAATTAGGGAACGGGCACAAGTAAGTATTTATCTAATGTAGAAATACCTGGGCCTTGGAGTCGTGTATCATCATCTCTCTGCCCTTTTCCCACTTTATGTTTTTGTTTCCCTATATGTGTTGTATTAAGTATTTTTCTTTTTACCTACCTACTTACTGCGTTGTGGGTCAAATAAACGAATTTTCTTTCTTTCTATGTGGGGTCGGCACAAAATGTTTTTCTCTTCCACCTCTATCAACAATTTTTTTTGAGTTTATTCGATCCCCTCTCGGGATAGCATACATATTATGAATCAGCTTATTCATCATCATCTCCCTGCCCTTATCCCACTTCATGTGGGGTCGGCACAACATGTTTTTCTCTTCCATTCCCCTCTATCAGCCGTCAAATCAGTATTCACTCCTTTCTTACTCATGTCGTCTTTCACACAATCTATCCATCTTTTCTTTGGTCTACCTCTCCCCTTATATCCTTCCACATTCATATTTAACACTCTTCTTGTCACATGGCATTCTTCCCTCCGCATGACATGCCCATACCACGCTAACCTTTTGCTCTTCAACTTCTCAGTCACTGGCGCTACTTCCAAACTTCCTCTGATGTACTCATTCCGTATCTTGTCCATTCTAGTCACTCCACACATCCATCTCAACATTCTCATTTCCGCAGCATGCACTCTTCTTTCATCCGTCCCTTTGGTTTCCCAACACTCAGATCCATACTATGCTATGAATCAGCTTATTATTATACTATTTATTGACTTTGAAATTATGCAAACAAAAATATTTACCAGACGTTAGACAAGATAATAATAAATAAATAAATAAATAATAAATATTCCGGACATATCACACACGGTCAACTGATCCCAAACTAGGCATAGCCTGTACTATGGGTACCAGAGACTGATATATATAATAGGTAAATATCTAACACCCAGACACAGAGCAAACATCTGTATTCATCACACAAATGTTTGTCCAGTGCGGGAATAGAACCCGCTACCTCTAGCGCAGAAGGCAGACTTACTACCAACTGAGCTAAGAGGCCTGTCGATATAATTTAGACGATATAAGAGATAATTTAGACAGAGAATTTAGACAAATCGCCATCGCTCGATAAATGATGTCAATATGTTTGTTTCGCATGTCGATTGAGATGCGTATCATTAGTAACTTTGTGTTAAATGCCAGAAGGTGTAGAGTGCCTGCCAGATCTAATTTTCTTTTAATTCTTCCAGAGCGACGAAAAAGAGCCGAAAGAGCCGGAGGAAGCTCCCCCTCGGGCCAGGAGCTATGATCAACACAAACAGAGCCACGACAACGGTAAGTATGCGCAAGCGCCGCCTGGCTTGCCTGGCTGAACCTTTACCATGACTAACCCTTTACAAAAACAGGGATTCGAGCTAAAATAAATATGCTAAAAGCAATGAACAGCTAAGTTCACTACATAACTATTGTTCACTAGGTTATAAACTCCTCACTGAGATAGCAAGTTGAAGTGGCAGTGGGCAGGCCATTAGCTCGCAGAACCGACAGTCTTTAGGCAATAAAGGTTCTCGAATGGTGACCACGAACCGGACGACGCAGTGTAGGAAGGCCTCCCGACCCGATGTATTAACGACATTGTGAATGTCGCGGGAAGTCTGTGTATGGAGAAGGGCCAAGACCGTTCGTCGTCGCACTCTTTGAGGGGAGTCTTTTGGCCAGCCGGCTTCAGGCTGATGATGAAGATGACAATCCTATAATATCATTTTAAAATAGTTGGTGACCATGAAGATCGGATACACCAATAAAAAAATCAAAGAGCTAATTATGCCTGTTTGCTTTGTTCAAAATACGATCCGTATTTTCTACGGGCGGTTTCAAAAGTATAGCAAAGTGATCCGACTCGATATTTTATCAGCGTCTATTACGGGTGCACGATGAAAGAACAAAATGAACTGGTGAAACGCAAAATCTGACTTTTCAGTAGTGGTAGCGTAATGCTGATACCGATCGGTATGATATTACAAGCATTAATCAGAAAAAAGCTTGCAACGTTCGCTCGAATTCGTGCTCAGAATATTTGTTTTCCTGTGGCCTAAGCACGAATAATTCTTGTTAACGTTACGCTTACGATAAAAAGCAAACAATAGCCAATGAAATCGGCGATGCTAAAATATTCTTCATTTATCTTTTAATTTTAATTGGCTAATACTTGACATTTGCTATCGTATCGTAAGCGTAACGCTATCGTCAATTATTCGTGCTCGGGCTACAGAACCCGTTGAAACAACAACGAAGAATTTGTGTGTGGAGATTTTTGAAAAGAAGTTTTGCCTTAATTTTTAAAAATAGTGTTTAAATAGCATGACCGTGGCAAGTGTTAGTATTCCTTCCATTCATTTTTTTTTTAATTTATGTAAATGAGTTTATTTATACAATTATTTCTATGTGTATAAGGTGATTCATAATATGTATACTATCCCGACGAAAGTGGAATAACGGTTCGTCTACGACTTTTGGAAATTGGTCATTTGCCTATCCCAAAAACAGCGGATTTGAAAGAGTTCGGAAAATATCTCTAAAACGGAAATATTAATTTATTTCTGCAATAGAATAAACCCTTTTCGGGTTAGTATACTATTTACGGAACACGTTGCTATTTATTTATGTACATAACATGATATTTTTGCTTGAGTTATCTTGTATTATAAAATTAGTTGCAGTAACATACTTTCCTAGATTTTATAATTTAGTCTTCATTTAATAGGTTGATTGCAATGATAATAGAGTACGAACCATTTCAATATATTAGATTTTAGAACCCTCAAACCCCTATTAACTGGTCGCTAACTATTGGCCACATACACAAGCTCAAAGTCGCGCAACGGGCTATGAAGAGACCTATGCTCGGAAATTCACTGAGTGATTAAATCCGGAATCAGGAAATCCGTAGAAAAACGGAGTTCACCAACCAAGCTCTCAGAATTAGCAAGTTGAAGTGGCAGTGGGCAGGCCATATAGCTCGCAGATCCTACAACCGTTGGGCAATAAAGTTTCTCGAATAGATCGCTGACATAGTTCAAGTGGCGTGAAGTCTGTGGATGGGAAAGGCTCAAGACTTTGGGGGACGAGTATGTCCAGCAGACTGATGATGATGATGAAACCCGGGTTAATCGGTCGTCAGCTTTTATTCTATATGTTGTTTACTAAGTCAATATTTCATACTCCACAAAGTATTTTACTGCAACTCGAAACTAAAGAGTGTGATAACGGAATGCGCTGACCTAATGCATTGTCACACGGCGTCGTCAGTGTGTGCGACTGGACAGTTTACGGACACAGCTCTGCGCTACACCAGCCTACAGGCCGTCCACAGGCAAGGTCAGTCTACCACTAGACACAACACTGCAACGTACACTCCTACATGCGAGGGCTAAATTGTTCACTCGTGGGCCACGTACAACGGGCAGCCTACCTACCTTATCTTCTTTCTCCCTTGTAGGGAAGAGAGGTAAGGGCCTCGTATAGTACTTTCCCTGGCATCAACTCCAGGGGTTACTAGGGGGTACCCCTGGGTCATTGGGTTTCGCCGGGTGGCGGTGCAGCCGACACGGGCTGCTTAAAGCTACATCTACATGACGTCTTTAGACGTTGGAGGGGGGTAATCCACGAGAGAGAGAGACGCGTATCTGTTTGGTGACTTGACTGTTTGAGACGTGTGTGTACGTCAGTGTAAATTGTAATGTATTTCTCGCTTTACATTGACACATAAACTGTGATGTGGCGCAAGTGTAGTTCACATAGTTCTCAGAGCACGACATCTAGTGACTCGACACGACAAAGACACCAGACGAATATAGGACACTATTGCCTAAAATAAATACCTACAGAAATATCTCATATAAGGTTTTTAATAATAATAATAATAAATAATAAATATTCCGGACATATTCACACGGTCAACTGATCCCAAACTAGGCACAGCCTGTACTGCGGGTACCAGATACTGATATACATAATAGATATCTATTTAACACCCAGACACAGAACAAACATCTGTGTTAGTCACAAATGTTTTTCCAGTGCGGGAATCGAACCCGCGACCTCTAGCGCAGAAGGCAGAGTTACTACCAACTGAGCTATGAGGCCAGTCTAATATCTAGGTATTGTGTGTTTAACACAAGAAACTGAATCGATCAGCATTGAAAAATATTGATTACTATTGATTTTCTACTGATGATTTACTAACGCTTATGAAAATATGAACAATGCCGAAATTGATTTCATAAAAAAATATCTGTTTAGGATTTCCCCATACTGTCTCAGTAACCAAAAAAATACTCTTTAGGCCTATTTAAAAAGCAGATCTTTTTATAAAAACTTTTAGTTTTGATAAAGAAATATACTCCTTATAGGACCTAGTTGCCCAATAGTAGCTATATTTTTCCTATCCTGGTTTCCTGGTCTCAATGGTCGATAACGAGCATCGAAATGCATAATTGTCGTTGCAGACTAGCCCCTCTGTTACAACGTTGCGTGTACCTAATGTTATTTTTCGTTTTGTTTTGCCTCGGTGGAATACTTCGTTATTCGAATTCGCGAATGCGTATGTATGTACACGAGATTTATATTAGTTCGCTAGTTGCTTCATTTTGCGACAGTTCAGGACGATTCCATTGAAATCAAGCATCTATAGCCATTAGACACATCGCCCATACAAAAGGCAGTGAGACGCGATTTTAAAAAAACCTTACTAAAGTATGGAGGTGGTTTTGTTTTCGAACGGTATTTTCATCTTTACTACGCTTATAGTATTGTCGAAGACTTGTTAGGTCATCGCTAATATTTTACGCGCCGGTTATGCACAGTCTTGCTTGTCTGTTTGTGTTTTTGTGTGCGTCGTTTATTTGACATGATTACTAAGTTCGTAGCGAACCGGAGACCTTCGTAAGCTCATTCTGGCCGGCGATCTTGTGTGTTGTTGCATCCTTGCTGCTCACTTGTGTGCGTTTGACTTCTGTTCTAAAGCATGTTCTACTAACAATACAAACCCTTTGAACTAAGCTTCTGTCTTATTCTATCTCGGCACATGCCAAATGGGATGGACACGGACAGTGATAGCCAAGTTTCAGATCTTACGCCCGAATACTGAAACGTCACTTAAATATAAGTGGTGATCTAATTGATGTTTGCGTATAAGATTCTGAACGATAACGGCGCGGCGTCTCAAATAATTGAGACCATCTCAATTCAGTATTCGGGCGTTTAGTCTGACAATACTTGCGCATCTATGCCGAAGATAAATTTAGAAAGCGAGACATACTATACATTTAAAAGGATGTTTGTATCTGTCTCGCTCTAATCTTGAACAATCGTTTGCACTCTTAACAGTCTCTGATTGGCCTAAATTTGCAAGAGCTGACGATATGCAGTCTCGACGGCGCCTTTAGTTGCCGTTTTCTCCCCGGATCATAGTTCTATGAGTCGAGGAGTGAACCGGTGATATAGAGGGTTTCGTTGTGACAGAACACTTGTCAAACTTGTGAAGCTGCCATGCCATCCGGCAAGCTACGGTTACGTTGGGATGCCATTTGCGATACGTTCTTAGCACTGTCACACGATTAAAGGAGCCTCTACGAGGCGCTGGCTAAACCCTTTCTGTACATTCTGGTTCTATCGGTACTATGTAAATGTAGGGTGACCAAGAAAGAACCAGTAACGAAGACCACCGTCACGCTGTATTATATCTATTTTACTGCCTATTTATTATATTTATTTATGGTACTAATTTTATTTTTCTCCATCACTACTAACTCCCGCATATCACGTAACCCCTAACGCACTAACCTCGCGCGCCACAGAGCTTCCCTTGCTAACCCTGACGGCGCCGTCCGTTCGGCGCGTGAGCGCTGACCTAACCCCCCTTTTTAACGTGGACGGCGTCGAGTCCTCGACTAACGAGCTCCCCCTCTCGGCGATAACGTTCGGACGGGGGGTCGGGGGGGATGCAGAGTATAGCGTATGGGGGGGCGCAGGGCGGCGGCAGCGGCACAGCATCGCCGGCCAGATGAGCTATCTGAAGATGCTGGGACTGGGCGCGAGAGGCAAGCTGTCGGCCGCCGGCCTGTTCTCGACTGCCGTCATCTCGGGATCGAGCTCCGCGCCGAACCTGCGCGTGATGATACCCACTTCATCCTCAAGCAACGGTGAGTTTTTTGTTTCCTTTACTCCTTGTGTTGGCCTAGTGAGAGATACCTCGACTTTCGGTGGTGGGTCTGAATCCGCGGCGAAGGAGAACTTCGTGAGGAAAACTGCGGCTTCAGCTCCGCACATATTGACCACTTCTTTCCTGTGATAAGGCCGACTAGTCCTCTTCTGTTTTGTATTGTCCTCAAAACTTTTTTCTTCTGTACTCGTTTTAGTACTTCCTCATTCGTAACTATCTCCGTCCAGCTGATCCTCTATCCTCCTCCAACACCACATATCAAACGCTTCCAGATGTTCTACGACTCTCATTTTTGGTTACAGCGGCATTAGAAGGCTTCGGCGGCGTGCCAGCCATCCGTCCACTGGAAACTCTCCACAACGCGTTGTCTCTACGTCAACTAGACGAGTTTCTGGAGCGAGTGGGCGGAGCTCCCGTGCTGCTCGGCACGCCGGCGCACAAGCAGCCCTCGCCCACCAACAGTGAGGCCACAGATTTTTTTTTTGTTTTTACAACACGCAGAAATTGGCACTTGCGTGGAATGTGCTTCTCCCTCCCACCACACGCCACCGCCTACCGCTCTCGCGAGTGAGAATAAATAAATAAATAAATAAATATTCCGGACATATTCACACGGTCAACTGACTCCAAACTAGGCATAGCCTGTACTATGGGTACCAGAGACTGATATATATATAATAGATAAATATTTAACACCCAGACACAGAACAAACGTCTGTGTTTTTCACACAAATGTTGACAGAATGAGACAAAACATTACAGCGAGGTGCCTAGTTAACTTATGCGTGTTGTACTGGACTATTTTGAGGATGAGTTGATTGATTAATGACGTTTGGCTATTATACAGAGACTGACACGCTCTTAAGTTTCGTCTTCTGTTAGAAGAAGAAATTATATCAGAAGACTTTTGATATTTTATTTTATTTATTATGGTCTACCAACAATTGTTACAACGATACATGAAATACGATACAGGAGATAGTTACAATGTTGTACTGTTTTAATCTAATTGCACAATCACTTAAAGGTAAACACTGCATGCATAATTAATAAAGCTGAAAGAGTAACAAATAACAATTAAACTAAAAGGTAAAGGCTTATAATTATAATGATATAAAGATATCATAATAAGCCTTAGCTGACCATTAGGTCAGCGCCGACCGACGACCGAGTGAAGGCGAAACGATTCATTGAACGCTTCTCGGCTTGACGTTTCACTGATTCTTAATTCGTCATCCTGTATTAGGTGAGTCACCAGTTTGAAGTATGGTGGCCCTGAAAAGGGCCTTCAGTGACCAGGTTGAGGAATGACCGTCGGTGAAAGAATCAGTGTGGTGAAAGGATTAAAATGCGTAGACACAAAGGAAGTGAATAAATTAAGAATATGGATAAAGAATTGAAACTTATCCTGATTCTCTTGTAGATACGGCTGAAATCACAAAATCACACTGTGGCTTGAAGCGACTTGCGCGCGGTGAACAGGCGCAAGATTTTGTGATTTCAGCCGTATCTGAAAGTAAATAAGGTTCATAGGCGCTGACCCTTATTGTCTCAGGTGTCGGATCCTACTGCCAAGTTTATTGTATTTAATTATATCATTTTTCAACACACTTGCTCGTAAAGTGGCTCTAAGGTCACCGCAATTAGGCACATATTGATACCTGTAATCAAACTGTGACTTTTTTTGCTACTATTCACAAACGTGAGTTATTTATTATATTTTATTGATTGTGTTGCTTTGTTCTTAAAAGTTTCGTTACAAAACAGATCGTGCGCAAAGGTAAAAAAAAACTCTTTCTTTCAGTCTATGGTCTAAAACTGACCAATTTTTCCCGCCATTGCGAAAAAAAAATCACAACTCGTTTTTACAGTTATTTTTAGTATTATTTTATGCTCAAGTGTGTTGAAAAACGTCGTATGATACACGTGTGTATTGATGATTACCGTCCTCGGCTCTCTTAAGACCCTCGCCTGACAGCTCGGGTCTCAATGACGCCTCGGCGGTAATCAACAACGTTAAATTAAATGTTCCAGGTGTAGGCTGGAGCGGTCCATCCTCGCTGATGTCGTCATCGGGCGAGCTCCCCAGCGGTCTATCGTCCGCTGGCCCTTCGTCCCCCAACTCCAATTACGCCTCCAACTCCGAGCATAAGAACTTAGCTGACAGGTATACCTACTTCAAATAACTGGCTCTGGTTACCCCCTAGACGTCCTCAAATTGATGTCCAGTTAAAAAGTAATAGTAAGCATGTAAAGCACAAGTACTTCATAAACAACTATTTCTCTTGTTCCTTCCTTCTCTCTTTCATGAGTGAATAAGTCTCAAGCATGGATTTTTTATAGCTTTCATAGAAAAATGCTTGCTTGCTTGTCATGTCACTGGCTCTTTCTTGGTCATCCTCATTGATCAGTGACCAAGTTAAGGTATGGTGGAAAAGGTCCTATGACTGTTGGTGAAAGATTCAGTGTAGTAAAAGGATTAAATACGCCTCATAGAGGCTTCTTTCGTGCACATAAAAATGAGAAATCAAGAAGAAAATGGCTTTAAAATCTATACTTGAGTCACGATTTAAGCTTGAGCTTGAGAAAAAAGAATGCGGAGCCATGTCAAAAAATTTTAAAATAACAAAGGTCTCTTTGAAACGTCTTAGAACTAGGTGAAAGCTACGCCTGTTCCTCACGACGAATGTCTGCAAACACGGCCCGCTTTCACTTAGTATTTTTCTTCCTCGCATTATCGTTTTTACAGTTGTCAAACAGGGATAGTTATAAGACTTAGTAGGCGCTGAATAATTTATATTTATCTGGACATGGGATCTTAGGACGTCTTCCATGAGGATTAGTCGCGTGCCAGTTTTTTGATTACTTGGGATGTATTAGCTCGTATTAGTATGGAATGTATCTTCTGTATTTCGGGTGACTGTACTGCGAATGAAATGCGATATTTTCTGAGCTGTATGTTTAATACAATGTTCCCATAAACATCTTCGGAATTTGATTTAGGAGAATGCAACAACAGAATCGACACCAATAGTTGAATCGAGTAACCTACAAGTATGGAACGAGGAGCTCGAATTTTAATATGGAAGTATTGTACTTATTTTAAACTGTTAAAAGTGTTACATACTTCATTGTTTAGAATCGAAAATAAATATTGTGAACTTCCAAGCATTTATTAAAAAAAATAATGATCTATATCTCTTACTATAATTACAAATAATTATTGTGAACTTCAAATTCCAAGTTTTAATTAACGGTTTAAGATCATTTATTTCTCAAAAGATTTAAATCTAAAATCACTTACTGAGAAACTACACAAGTATTTACACATTAAAATACAGTGAGCGAATTAAAAAAAAATAACGATCTATATCTGCTGCTTTACAATAAAAGAGTTACATATTTGAAATCTACACTGTTAGCACAATGTATGTTACATTGTTAGTGAAAGTTTAATTATAGCAGGATTTTAAAAAAAACGGGCCCTGGGCTCCATACATTTTCGACCAATCTCCTTTATTTATTTATTTATTTGTTGAAAGTGCACAAACATTATGTATATTACCAATTACATAAAATATCTTCATAAAAACAGGGTCTGATATACATAAAAATAAAAGTGCACTATAGCATTCTCAATTTTTTTTTTAAATAAACATAAACTTAAATAGTGCTCAATGAAAGAAAAACAAAAAAAAACTCTTGACTCTGACTAAGCTAAACTCTTGAAATATAAACGAAAATAATCTTTATTCGTGCTTTACTAAACAAAACAATATTGCTGTTCATTACGCAGTTCAGTCCGTAGCGTAATATTTTTGTTCAGTCATAACAACCATCGGAATACTCTCGAGTCACGCTCTCACTTCTTCAGGCACGTGTAATTAACGCTAATATCGCTTGTTTTTAATGCTAATGTCCATGTTTTAACTCACACTCAGACACGTACGTGAAGGATTTGCCGCTTTAGGGCTCGACTGGTAAGGTAAAGAGGACGGGTCGTGTTGAAAAGAAACTGGATTATTCAGGAAAAGGATCTCAATTTATTTTAAATCAAACCTTTAGAATGGACAAGTGCGAGTTAGACTCGCGCCCTGTGGCTTCCGTACCATTATTAGAGTCGAGGTCGAAAAATTTAGACAATGTGACAATTTCGCGGTTGCGATATGGTCTACTGTATGATATTAACCGCAAATATCATTTGTAATGAATAATTTTCGGAAGTTTTCCTTCATGAGTGTCAATGATAAAACCTTGCCTTGACTCGGACAGACAGGCGGCTAACAAACAGATTTTATTGCATTTTATTACATATACACCTAATTTGAGCCCTACCTACCAAACAACTTGTATCTTGGTAGTTTGTACCCTATCATCTATCATAAAAGGGTTCTGTTTTTTCATTATGTGGTACGGAACCCTTAAAACTTCTAAACACTTGAAAATCTGACCGTTCGAGTAATTTTCCTAGATCCAGTTTCTTTAGCCAATCGACTTGAAGTTTAGTTGGATCCGCTAGCACGGTGTCCCGTTGGTTCCAGTAATTGGAAGGGCAGCCGCTGGGACGGCGAGGCGGCCACACTGTGCGAGTCCACTCTGCACCCGCTCATGTCGCATTGCAGTGTAGCAGGTAACACCCACTTTCAATATTACTTCATTCATGGTCAATTTTATTGGGGACAATTGAAAACTCGAACGTTGACGAAAACAATCGTGGATTTATATTGACGTAGGAGTTGCATTTTTTAACATGTTGAGTTGTTTGAAGACTTTTTTTGACTTTTTTTATCCTAAAATAACATAATTGGTTATTTCGATCTATATGAAAAAGATGGCGGCATTTTAGCGCTGCCAAATTAAGTTAAGGCCCATTTACACTGTACAAGTTACTTGCCTGTTGCATACAAAAGGTTAAGCAATAATTATGATGCATCGTTGAGTCAAGGTCAAGTTGAATTCTGAGGAGTCTTTTTTAGAAATAGGTATCTCATAAATGATTTGTCTAGATCTTCTAGGTTTTTGATCAGATTCCGTGTTCCCTTTAACTTAGGATAAGGAACTTAGATCAACAGTCTAAATGAATCATTCACTGCGTTATTTTAGGTGAGGATACATTATTATAGAAGTATAAACAATGTATCAAACACACTGCCTGATATCGTCGCTTGCATTGCCTAGCCAATGTCAAAGTACACATCATTTTAATCGTAAATTTTGCATGAACAATGCAATGCACGTTACAAACGGCCTTATTCATAATAACTGTCATTTCATTTTAAAGTATTCTTTTTACTTTAATGTAATTGAAAAAATAGATGCCAATTTTATCGCCCATTTTAGCTATCGGAGGTTTAAAAGATTCTTAAGAATAAGGCGGTAAATGTGTAACTTTGCCTAAAAAAAAACCTGTCCTATTTTCTGTACTTAACTAAATCTTTTCTTCTAATTTAGAAAAAATCTAAGACTATCACGTATGTAGTGGGTCACCGTTTTATTATCTTTGGACTAAGTATCGACATGCGAGTGCATGAGAACTGTTATAGCTTGTTTTAAATTAGGCTATTCTTAGTTTTGCACAATACTTTTATGTTTAGTATTTTTATGTGGAGTCTAGCCTCTATACGTTATCTTTAGTTTTACAAATAATAAAAACTGTAGGTACTTTTTTACCACAAAATGTTCGCAAGAAGTCGAAATTGGATGTTATGAATGGTGACACTTTTTAGCGCGACCCGAATTGATATATCGATGATAATACCGAAATCTTTCAGGTTCATCTATTAGCGGCGACGTGACGCCGGTGTCTATTGCCTCGGAGCTCGACTTCGGTAGCAACGAGGCAACCGCCGGATCTATCACGGATCATGACTTATTGGTAAGTCCTACTTATCACACTTATCATATAAATGCGAAAATGTATGCTCTTTAGTGAAGTATTTAATAATAAACAAAAAAGTTTTTGTCTTGATATAAACAGGTTATGGGCCCAGTCAATGCTTACATCAATGTGGTATTTAATAGACTATTTTTCTGAAGAGTGGAGCGGAAGGCGAAGACGACGAAGAAACCCTAGCAGCGGACCTTTGCGGATCACCAATGAAAATCATACGAAACGACCTCAGCCCTCAAATGCATTCCGTCGGTCCTCCCTTGAGGCTTAACGACGCACAGCCGTCCACAAGCGGCGCCCATCATTCGTCAAGTTACGCCAATCCGTCCACTAGCGCCGCGTCTGACTTCTACGGACTAAACTTGCAACAAACAAAGGAGACATTCTACAAAGATATCCCTTCAAGCAGTAAAAACTTCAATTTAGAAAATGACGCTGTAAAATGTACTAAAGACGAACAGAAAATAGTTGACGCTGTAAAAAGTACTACAGAGGAAAATAAAATTGTCTCCGAAATGGATTCCTTGAATCTACAGAGTATGGAAAGCAAGGGCAAAGTTACGAAGGACGAGCTCCTAAATAACGGTAGAAGGTATAGCGAAAGTAGTGCACAAAAAAACAATAATGCACAAGCCGTTTGTAGTAGTAGTGTAGCAGGCAGTAGGTTCAAAACCACACCTGTTGCTGAAAACTTGCTTAGACCCAGCACTTCAATCGATAGTGCTGCGAATAGGAGTGAAGCAGGACCTTCCGTCACGAAAGCTAATAACTCTCATATAAAACCAGGATTCACTATTTCAGAAACTTAGCAGGTAAAACTAGTGTAGTTTGCAATTACGAGCTGCGAGAATCTCCTGCACTGAGTAGGTAGTTATATGTATGACCTTATATTTTGAAAATATTGATTCATTATAATGAATTGGGTAAAGTATACACATAAGTTATTGATCATAAGAACTTGATACAAATTGAATTCAAAGGATATTACAGGATCAGATAGAACAGGTGGCTATCATAGTATCGAGAATAAAAATGATGATGATGATGCCATGATCAGCTGATCATCATCATCAGTACCATAGCTTTTTAGCTAAAAAGCCGAAAGCCATGGTAACTATCCACAACTCAACTCTTCTCGGCACTCTATAGGTACTGTTTTGGCTTAAGAATCCTACACTCAGTCCCCTGGTAGTTCTGATTATTAATTCATGTTCTGGCAGTGAACAGCTGTAAAGAAAGAAAGAAAATAATGAGTAGGTATGTAATAAATAATGAATTTTAGACGCCTATTTTAAGTCCTTTTAACGGGTAGTTTGTGTTGTAGATATAAAAAAAAATAGTATGACTTTTTAACAATAAATTAATATATCAACTTTTAGTTCAGAATAAAGTTAAGGGGGCGCGTTTTTATCTCCATTTTTATAAAGGGAGAATCCAAGCAAGTCCTTATTTTAGTTCCTAGTGTGTAAAGCTTTTTTGATGATTTTATAGACACAATGTGATTACTTGCCTATTTGTTGTATGTAATGTATGAACCACTTTGTTTTTCATGCAATTATAAATCATGTACCCTAAGAATTTGTTAGAAACAATATATTTCACTTATAATTCTTGTGTTTTATTTTATTTTATTATTCACTTCTATGCACTACCAAAACATGTAGCTATTGTCCTGTTTATATCTTATGAGAGGAATCCTAACTGATATAAATTCAAACAAAGTGTGTTTGTTAGTTTAATGGATTAACATGTTTTTTATGCATATTGGATAGGATGAGTTGGTACTTTTTATCAAAGTACAACACAAGCGAAGCCGCTGGTGGAAGTTAGGTCAGAAATAAAATAACACCATTAAAAATCAAAGTAGCTTTGGCTCTTCATTCAATATCACGCAAACAATAATTTAACAACATAACTCTAGTTTTAAACTTAAAACTTATGACCAGACCATCACAGAATAAAAGCTTAATAAGCAATATTAGTTATTTTAATCAGATTTGAGGAAGGGCATTTTAGGTGCCATGTTGAAAAGAGAGAGTAGAGAGCTGAATACTCCGGTGCGAGCAAGGCCAGGCCACAGCAGCATCACTGTAGTAAGGATGTAAAGCAGGAATGTGTTGTTGATTGATGAGGCGATCCAGGTCAGTGTGCAGAGCATGCTGATGGAAATGATGTAGTACTGAAACAATACAAATTCATGTTAGTCACATGGCCAATAGATGCTTGGCAAGAATGCTGTAAAGGTTCACATTTTTTATCCCCAAGGTAGACTATCGATAACTAGCTTGCATCTGCGGCTTCACTCTCATGGGACCTAAATAAAGAGCCTACCTATAAGCTATTAAAGGTGAAGAACTATATCTCTTGCAAGTTTCATCGAAATCAGTTGAGCTATTATGGGGTGATTGAACCACAAACATCCTCACAAACTTTTGCATTAATAATATTTGTAGGATAAATGTGTCTCTTTGTTTTGTTTACTGTTAGACAAGGGCAGGAGTTAAAGCAAGTGACTGATTATGAATCAGACGAATTGGCTCCAAGACTGCTTTATTAGGATTAGTTTGACAAGTAAGCAAAATACAATTTTAACTCACCATAGTGGGGCTAGTTTCCCTCAACGAATAAAATGTACGGATACTCTGGAATGTTTTGTTGTAGCTAAAAACAATATTGTTGCAAATATCAATGAAGACTTTCTCATGCTGGCCGGTCCAGGCGCTTGGGCCATAAATCAGATTGCTCACAACCGGTACGATGAAATCAATGAAGTTGATAATTAGGCCAACCACAGCGAATGTGGCAAGAGAATTTAGATCCATGATCCAAACCAGGAAGTAGAGGATAGTTACTGCACCAAATATGGCAGCTGGGTGCCATTGCTGCTCCCACAGGATAACTGACTTCAGAGTCAGTAGTGCCATTCTCCATCCTTCCAACATTCGCTTCAGTTTCTTAACTTGCTCATCCTGGAAATCAAAAGCAGGGTAATATAGTAAAACCTAGGTAAATACTTACCTACTCACAGCAGACATGGGAGACAATGTTATAGCTAGCTAGTTACAAATAAACCCAGATCAACTACCCCCGTTCATCGTCATTTTATCGATGCTATAATTAAACGTAACATGGGAATTTGTGAGACCTACGGAAAATTTAATTACCACAGCACCAACACTTTAAATAGTCCAGAAAAAAAAGTATCATCGAAAGTGGAGGAAGCATTAAATTTTAGAATTTATATTAGACGGATCTATAAATTGCTATGGTTTTTACGCACTTACCTGATCTTGTTGAGTAACGTAATTAGCCATTTCGTAGCAAGTCTTTCTTACAGGTACGGTTTTTCCTGAAATAATTGAGATGACCACAAAATATAGCCGGTATTTCTAATTTAAAATGTAATTTCTAGCAACTGCGCTCAATCCGATCGACCAGTAAAATTCCAAGTTCGACGGCCGTTTGACGTTGTATTCACATGACTTTCCGATACGAATGAACAGTTTGTTGACAATTGAGTGACATTAAAAAATAATGTTTCCAGCTTCGAATCTTACTGGTCAAGATTAGAAAGGGTACATACATTGGTTCTTTGACCTTACTCCTAGAAAAGGAAGAAACGAGAGCAACACAAAACGTAAATGTTTTGCGTACATACCTACATGATTTAATGTTTTTTATAAATTTCATCTACAGCTTGATTAGCATCTAATTTTATTGTTGTTCATGTTCATAGCTAATATGAAAGTTCATACTAATATAAATAAATAAATAACACCCACAACAGTCCTGACCCCATACTAGGATTCCCTGTGTCGTACTCGTAGGTATCTGAAACTACGAGTAGGTACTATAGTGCCACAACACCCAGACCCGCAGTCTGATTACGTAAAAATGAGCAGTAACGACAGCAACAGCAGTGCGACAGCAGACAAAGTACGATCAGTCGCTTATCGTCAAGAAAATCCGTATTACGTATGGCGGTTCCCGCCTACAGCACGCCTGTCGCTGGAAATGCACTTTTGGTGTCTATACTAGCGCCACTAGCAACAAGGTGGCAATTGATGTAAACAAAAGAGTGAAGTTTTTGTCTTTTTATTTAATCTGTGGTTAGTTTCTTGTTTACTTTCGTCTAGAAAACAAATATTTTAGAGTGTTTTTATTCTTTTGGTAGATCTCTGATGCAACAAAGACAAGACGATACCTATTTTTTACCCGATTGCTGAGATGGAAGGAGGGTAATGTTTTCCGTAACTTCTTGAAACCAGTGAAAATTCATGATTATCAGTAGGTTACAATTTTTGTATTAGTTCCTACTTGGTTATTCTTTTTCGAATACAGTTTTTAATAAACTTTTAAAATGTTTTAAGGAAATCGAGTATCGCAACACACAACTAGAAGAATTGGCCAACTATTTACTAGCGCAAGATGCGTTTTTGACATAAACGTTGGCTTGGGAGCAAGATCAAAAGACTACTCATGCAGGTGAATACAGCACAGGAGCAGACGGCAATAATGTTACGAAAAATATTGGATGTTCTGGACTGGAATTTCTTAAAAAAATAAAAAATGTTTATTAACGTATATTTATTTTAATTTCTTTTACTCAACAACCTCTGAACAATTATTGAATGTTGTCTACGTCTCATGCATTTAGGATTCACTTAAATTCACAACAGAGTTCTCGTGTAGCCCTTGCAGATTTTCTTCAGCTTGGGCCTCTTCAAGTATCTGTTCACGGACAGAAAGTCATTTCATTTCTATTGACCATGTTTCCACAAGGAGGTGAGCACGTCCCATGTTTTCATTACTACTAGCTAGAATAAACGAGATAAAGCGTGAGAATGTACTTGTTGTACTTACTTAATGCGTTACATACCCAAATTATAATCACAATCCTACTCGAAAACTTAACTACAAACCTGCACCACCGTCTGGGTATAATTTGTTAGAAATTTAAACAAAATAAATAAACATGAAGAAACAAGAGGCAACAATCAGTTTTGCACCGTAACAACAGGTCTGGGGGTTGTTGCTGATTGACAATCAAATCGCACAGCTATCGTTGTCGTACTGCTGTTAAATTTGCTTACGTAATACCAATTTGTTGCACATAATCGCGACAGAATGCACTTTTTAGTACATCGATTGTCCGACAGAGGGTGAACTGCCGCTCGACTGCTGTTGCTGTCTAGTTGCTGATACGTGGTTCAAAAGTGGCGTTTCATAGCGATAATTGTACAATTTATGCTTGTCGCAGACCAGTCGCGAGATAGGTAATCAGCCGGCCGGAACAAACATTAAATTAAATATTTTTCACGCAGCGGGAATCGAACCCGCGCAATTCTTGTGTCTCAGCCGGGCCCGCTGCGCCACCGAGGTCGTCAGTCAGTATATTGATATTATATTATTAAGTCTAGTGTGAAAGATTTTTATATGAATATTTCACATAGTTATTGGCTGCAGGGCTTACAGTAACAAGATTGTCATTACATAGTATAATTTATTTAATACCTAAGTACTTATCAAAGATTAAAATGGTAATTCCTACCTACCTGCTGGTATTTGCCAAGAATAAGCGATACTATTTTGGTCACGTTCATTTGCCACACTAATGAAGTAGGTACACACACACTGAATGGCTTAGGAAAAAAACTTTATCTTGTGGTCAGCAAGATAAAGTTTTTTTAAGTTCACCACTTCAGTTTTAAGTTACAGTCTTTGTCGTCTTCTTCCCGTAGCCCCCATTTTTATGCCAAATGGATAATTTGAGGCAATTTATTTATTGTACCTATATAATAATTAGGTATATAGGTACTGGTACTATGTTCATACTTATTGTTTTTTTTGTCCTTTCTAATACAGTGTAAATTATTTAAAATCCATCATCACTACTATTAAATAGACTCTAAGTACTAGGTACTGCAAAATTGACACAGTTCAAACATGTTCTTATCTTATCATTTTCTATAGGTATGGGCAGCAAAGTAATCAAACTGATGTTATAAAATAAATGTTACCTACTTAATGTACAACCCGCTTTTAAACAAGTATCTTGGTATTCATGCCAAAAGTAATGCTTATTGTGAAAAAGTACTTAGGTAAGTATAGATGAGTATCCATATTCCTACAAATATTGTAAATGCGAATGTTTATGTGTGTGTTTAAATGTTTCGATGTTTCTAGTTCATCACATCGCCACAGCGGCTCAAGCGTTTTCGATGAAACTTGGAATAAATAAGATTTATTTACCTAAAATAGCATAAAGGCTATTTTTTATCCAGGTAGGTACCACGAGAGCGAAGCCGCGGGCACAAGTTTAGAATATCTAATTATAAAAATCTCCGAATTAAAAAGATAAAGTATAAGTCATAATAATTCATATAAGTTGGGGAATAATATAAAATTCCCCCGGATGACTGTAGGAAAGCCCCCGATGGACCGCTGATGTTTTGTAGATTGCGTGCGAGAAGTTGGTGTATGGAGAAGACTCAAGACCGTTCATCGTGGTATTCTTTGGTCAAAGCATATATCCAGCAGAGCAACAAACTTCGGAGCATCCGTTACGGAGTTACGAGGCCAAAGACGTAACTACACTGACGATAAACTATAATAGCTACTTAAGCGGGTGGATTGAATATAACTTCAAATGTTAGAATACAAAATCATTATCTTATTTTAAAAAATAATTAGTAGAATAAGTAGTATTTTGTGCGAAATATATTTAACAAATATAAAAAACAAAATTAAATTAAAAAGTACATAAGTACTGAACTTCTTAAAGAAGTCATTGTAAATAGAATCAGAAAATATGCCTTATTAAATAATTTCTTTAAGTTTTCTATGATTATCTAACGAATATCACAATCACAGAGGAATAATGAATGAAGTTTTACATTTGATGAATTATGTCATAAAATGCAAAAGATTTGATTTTAACATTTCCGGCCATACGCCTCGCCGAAGTGAAGTATCTAACGAATTTAAGGAAAATGTTTATCTTCTAAAGCATAAGGTGCTTCTTTTTCTCTGTTCGCGAATTGTTCGAATGTTATTTGTAGTGAATTACGATTCCACTCGGCGGAAGTAGCGCTTTGCAGGTGTTTTTGCATTATCATGTGTAAGAGTCTGAAAGCATACAAAAAACATACAAATAAAAGCTTTTTTAAAATAAAATGTTATCAGATCGCCTGGCTTTTGAATAAATTAAGGAGTATCAAGCTAGTTAAATAATTTTAACAAGGTTAGCATAATCTGAAAGTTTTTAAATATGAAGTGGAGGTCAGGAAGGTTTCTCTTTGTTATCTTTAAACGGATATTATATATTTATCTTGGATATTGCTTACATTGTTAAAGTTATCTTCAAAGTTGTGGATGTCATTACCAGTTTCCTTACATAATAGCACCGCATTATAAATTATGAATAAATATTATAACTTTATCCGAAAATATTTTGTTTGACTACTTTTCAATAAATTTGTGATAGGTACATAAAATCATATTTTAAGCTTAGCTGTTTAGTTATAGCGTACTTAATAAAAGGTAGGCACATACAAGTAACAACTTATATCTATTTAGCACACATATTCATTTCAGATTAACACACAACAGGCAGGGTAATCCAGACAGAATCAGCAGCGCAAATGAAAAAACATAAAATACTTACAATAACAACTCCTTCATCACTGAACTGATAATGACGGGCACATTTAGCTCCATTATCGGGAATCACAGATTTTGTTTCCAGTTCACTATCATTTAATTGGGTGGTGATGCTCTGGAACATAAATATTTTACCTTGTTAATTTTTTATACTTATTTATTTAATTCTCTCGAACTCGAAATATACCTACGTATTAATAAAGATAACCATGTTGGTCTAGTGGAAGGTACCCCGACATTCGTTCCAAAGATCGGGGGTTCGAGCCCGATCGTGCACCTGAGTTTTTCTATTCGAAAAAATTAAGTTCGCATTAACAGGCGCTTTGAATGGTGCGCGAAAACATCGTGAAGAAAAGTGTTAGTATTCTTTATACTCATTCCAGCAAAATGTGGGCATGTGCTATAAAGTCGGACATGCCTCTGATCACCCCTGCAAGAGATCTTCAAGGATCTGACTGTCTGGATATCTGTGAGGATGTCAACCATTCTTCGGGATAAAAGTCGCGAGCCTATGACATTTATTTATTTATTACAATATTATAGAAAATCAATTCACATCTACTTTCTGATTCAGTAGCACTTAACATTATAGAACTGTAAAGTTCTTAAAAGTTATTAATTGTACTAACTTTGATAACGGTATTAGGCATCTTTTCTTCATACTCCTCACCAAATTTGAATTTTAACTCAACTGCTCTTAACAAAGATGAGTTTTTTATGGTCATGGTGTCACCTTCCACAGTTATCTCCATTTGAGGTGATGACAAACTCATCATTTTACGCCCCATAAATGGTACACCTAAAAGACAAACATCATCAACAAGGTATTAAAAAAGCTTCTAAAAAGTATTCTAACGTAACTAGAGCGTTTTTTTCTGCGTTTTTTTAATTTGAAATGTTTTATAATTAATTGAACTTACCAACTGCAGTAAAGTATTCATCTATATCTTCATTTTTGTAGTGCTGATATTTCCCAGCGATGGAAGGCATTGTTTTTGATTTAGGTCTGGTATTTGACATCAACTGCTGCTGAATGGGAATAAAACAAACTGGAAATTTTAATCTAATCATTAATTTATCAATCACGTATGAATACGTAATCAATATCGATGAATGATCTTGTAATTAGCAATGGAACAGGTACATAATCTTTCTTTACGTATCATTTTCAACAGTAGGTACATAGTTACAGATTAACTTACCACAAAATTTATTTTTCATAGATAATTATGATCCAAGTTTTGTTTGAAAACTAAGCAATATTTCTAGAGATCGCTGATATGTATCCTAACAAAACAAAGAAAATAGGTACAATCCTAATGCTACGTACTCACCTAGTACAGGTTCAAACAATGATTTAGGTTGAAGGTCCGAGAATAATAATTCAACTATGTTAGTAACTAGTATGACCAACCAACCCAAAGATTTCGGAGCCGACTACGTACGGCGCGGCGGCGTACGCTCTATACAAACAAAGATTTCGGATCCTAGCTATGTTCGCTCTAAACCAACCGGTTTATTTGACGTTTGACGACGGGTAGTGGTCAGTTCTAGAGTTAGGCCAGAAACTGAAACTGTAAACGGAACCTACAAAGAAACTAAAGAAAAAAAAAGTAACGAATTTAATAATATAGTTGGCAACTCCCAAACGCCCGTGCGATGGATGTTGTGTGAGGAGCGATTTTTGTTTTGATTTAAAAAAACTCGAAGATTCATGGTACAAATGCAATGTTATTTTAAATATTGCGTGATATTATTTGTGTAATTGACGTGATTTGGTTTCTATGCAACGATCGGTGAATATAATTATAACTTCTTATGTGTAATCATTGTGCTAGTTTTACTTGTGATCGTGTAAAAGTGAGTTTTTGATCAATTTCACTACGTTATTTAGTTGAAGGAGTGAAAATGGGTGATAAGGAGGATTATTTGACACAATACCGAGTGTTCTTTGAGAACTTCGCGGCTACCGTGAACCCTGAGGACCAGCTTCCAGTAAACATTGCTGGTTACACGATCACAGAGTCCGAGTTGATAGGCGAGGTTCTTTATTGGATCACCCAGTACCTGACGGAAAAGTAAGTCAATCTATATATAATACTAGCTTCCGCCCGCGGCTTCGCTCTCGTAGTACCTACAAAAAAGTAGCCTATATGCTATTCCAGACTATAATCTATCTCTGTACCAAATTTCATCCAAATCCATTCGTCTGTTTAGCTGTGATTGAACCACACACATTCAAACATCTAAACATCCAAACATTCTCACAAACTTTCGCATTTATAATATTAGTAGGAAGTAGGATATCTAAATACCTGAATAGATAGGCACTGTTAGCATCAAGATTTTGTTCAGTTCATTTGTGTAGACAAATACACATCTCATTGTTTGATAAAATATAATTAGTACGGATAAGATAATACCGCGGTGGCATAGCGGGAGGGTGCCCGCCCGAGACGCAATTGATGCGGGTTCGATTTTCGCAGTAGGACAATGCATAATCTACAAATATTTGTGCTGGGTTTGTGTGTTGTGGTACCATGGTACTTGTAGTTTTTGATACCCACAATACAGGGAACCCTTGTGTAGGGTCAGGACTATGTAGGTATGTTATCAGCATCACCGACATATGACTATGATGATGACATATGACTGAACTTTTTAAAATATAGGTTTTTATTATGGGCATAAAATTTTACCTAAACACACGGCAGTATCACTCATTGTGTCATAGTGACATTGTTTTTGTACCAAACAAACACAGAATATCATTCAAAATACTATTTTCTATTCTGTGCATTCATCACTGTAAAATACCCCAAAGTCTTTGATCACATGATGTTACTATCAAACCAACTTCAATCCCCATTCACCCACTTAGAATTTCTTTTTTAGTAGCTGCATGCTGTTGCGTAGGTGCATGCAGCTACTCTCTAAATTTCATACTCCTAGGACTTCTGGTTTAGGCTGTGCATTTATTGTCAGTCCGTATCATAAGAATACTGAAGATTGTTGTGTGTTCAAAATATTGCTTCTAAAATGCTATCACTCTTATTTATAATCAGTCACTAACTTTATCCGCTTGATAACTTTCACCCTGTCCTATTCTAACAGTAAACAAAAGAAAGACTAGGGAGTTAAACTTTATTGGCATTATTATGAAGCATGTACTAAAGTGCCTACAAGCTTGGCTCTAAGCTAACCTAACTGGAGAGGTCAAGGTCAGCCAGGTTCAGTCTGAGATAGAACCTGTTTTTTATCATTTGAATGCTCTCTTTCATTTGTTTTGTTTTAAGACCTTGAAAATGACTGTTGAGATATTAGAATTCAAATTTTCTTAGTGTTACAGAAACACTTTATAATAGGTAGGTGCTTGTATGTAGAACTTTATTACTTAACTATTTATATTGTTGAGGTATCTAGTATTTTTGATATTTTATTGTACCTATATGTATAGGTAGTAAAACAATTTAATATTTCGATAACTAAAAAAAATATTAGGTATTAAATTAATCTGAGTTGAAATATTTAAATATGCATAAGTACTTATATTCACAAATGGCGTGAATGAAAAACTAATTAAAACAATAATGTACATCTGGTATCAATGACCCCCCAATAGGTCATTGACCCATAAAGGTTTCCAAGGGCTACAGCAAGCCTTTGTTCAGTATAAAATTAAACATTGGTACAGGTGTTTAATTTTTGTGCAAGCTATTGTTGGAATTTAAATGAAAGAGATGAAGAGGTACCTAGATTACCACCTGTACCTACCTAGTTACCTACTATGTATACCTAATTGTTTGTGACTATTATGTAAATGTTTGTACAGTCAACAATAAATTAAAAGGTACTTAGCTTATTAAAATAATCTGTAATTGCTTTAGAAAAGATTGCCTACAATTTTCCTTACAATGGGATGGTGATGCGAGTGCTTTTGACATAGCTACATACATCTGAGTTTCTACTAGCATATTAAACTATACTCCATCAAAATTCGATGTGAAATGTTTAACAAGAAAGCGTTGTTTAGCAACCACTGACAGACAGGTGTTAAAAACATGTTTTTATTCAATGTTCATACTTCATACATAGCGTAGGTCGTTGTCCTACCTCGACACGACACGTTTTACAGTCGTGATACGCGACAGACCTCAGCTGAGTAGTCATTGCAGCGTATATGTGTCATATGTTTCTGTGAGAAAAGGATGAAAAGAGCCTTTAAGAGGCGCACTTTAATCCTTTCACTACACTGATTCTTTCACCGACGGTCATAGGCCCTTTTCAGGGCCACTTACATGTTTGTTCTGTGTCTGGGTGTTAAATATTTATCTATTATATATATATCAGTCCCTGGTACCCATAGTACAAGCTATGCCTAGTTTGGGATCAGTTGACCGTGTGTAATATGTCCGGAATATTCATTTATATTTATTTATTTATTATTTATTACTTACCTCAACGTGCTCACTGACCTTATGCAGGACCGATGAAAAATCAGTGACATGACAAGCTAGTGAGAAAAGGAAGAAAAGTGTGACACACATTTAGATGAATCGTCACCAATGTGTCGCGTCGGCTTGTGGAAAAACGCTTTTACGTCATCGCTGATTAACTTTATCAGCTGACTGTACTAGGTAGCTCTCCATACATTTGCGTAACAAATGTTTCATGGTCGGTTGGACAAACGGGGCACTCATCCCGCGGGCAAAACCGCAAGCCACCACATGAGACATACTTTAACACGTAAAGCCGAAACACTTAGACTTAGAAAATCTTGTCACCTATCTTAAATCCACAAACCACAAAAGAGAGGCATAAATATGAAAACCGAGTAAAGTACTACCATGGTTACTACACCTACGATTTATTCCCCAAAGATATACACTTTACTCATAGGGACACTTTTGAAAAAAGTTCGCATTTATTCGTGTAAATCCTGAACTGTGTTTTCTCTTAGATAAACCTTAATAAATTGATGCATAGTAGGTAGGTAATACAGGCTATTTTGTAACACGGAAAACTAAACGCGAACCTATCGAATGACGCATTAAATGGGACGTTACCTCTTAGTAACTTTTGCTAGACCCGAGGCATAATACCACTATAGTGTGTGGTTCTGAGTCACCGAAGTAAGTATTACCACACTGCGGAGTACATCAGCCTCCTTATGTACCTATTCGTAAGACATTTTATCATAATACTTTCATTATTGTTCAATAAGTAAGTGGGCAGAGCAGCGTTCCTTATAATAAATTGTTTTATCTGCGCTCGCTAACCCGTGTGCCCAGCTTGGCGAGTATGGGCATATCCCCGCAAATGATTGTTTCTGGAAATCTATGTGGGGATGCTTGTTTTCAGCAGTGGATGTCCTACGGCTGAAATGATGATGATTGTAATGAGGTATTTGATGATGATTATATTTTCGTAAGCGCGACATTTTCTGAAAAACTTGCTGCATGACTATGTTACAATTATAGAATTCAGGGATTTCATATTTCATCAGTCCTGAGAATACGCTACAAAAGATTCTCAGCATTTTGTCAGCAAATTCGAACTGCAGTCATATTGTTATAGGTTTGTAGAATTCTACATATGGCAAGTAATCTAAAATGCTAACGTGCTCTTCCAATCACACGTTCGGTCTCTAGACTTAGAGGTAAGTAAATGAATCAAGCCTTGATTGAGTTCCCATGCAAGGATTTGAATTCTATTCACACTCCCTCACCACCCCGGCCCTTTCTATAATAGAATCCTCAGGCATTTTAAGGCATCTCAATGGAACATACAAGGTGGTCCTTGAATATAGGCAGTAGGCACTGATCAAGAGCTGATAAAAAACACCTACCTAACTTACGGTGCCTGACATGGTTTAATTTGAAGACGTATTGAGACTTTCTGTATCCTGCTTGCTGCCTTGTGCGTGGGTGATGCTGATGTGGTATCCAACTTTTACGAGTAGGTACTGTTGAATTATGTTGGTTTCGCGAGTTACGATTTGCCTCTCGTGAGACAACCATAATTCAACGGCATAGTTGGTATGTAGCCTGTTTTTAAAGTGATACATCCGAAACGTATTTGTATTTTTACGTGTGTTAATGTTGTTATTTCAACGCTCCATTTATTTCAACAATGCCGTAATACACATTGTTGCATAGTGTCGATGCTCAGTGACCATATCACTACATCATTACACCTTGCGTAAGAGTAAACAGACATTACTGATGATGTTTCTTTTAACGTAGGACCTCTTTTGCCAATTATGGTTGCAAATCTTGGATGAATAAAACACTTTTTCGTCCCAAGTTTCGCATGACGAAAGATTGCTTGGATGACAGAGCCAGTTGTGAGTACGTATAGTTGTTCTTTGGGGTAGCCTCTACTGAAACTTGTCTGGAACTATAGTGGATGTAAAAATGTGAGGAAAAAATACTAAGGTTGCATTCGTTATGTTGTTTGCTATTTGCAAGCCAAGCCCAAAGTTCCAACGTTTTCAGACCTTTGTTGGAGCCAAGGGTATCAACCAAACGACAACACTGGAGATCTAAAAGTATCTATAGTAGCACCTATTGTCTTTCTTTGAAGAAATCTTTAAAAACTGCCATTTTATTGTCAGGATAGAATGACCGTCATATTATTTGTGAAAGTCAGATAAAGCGATAATTTAATTAAGACAAAGACGTGGGATGGGAGCAGCCATTAGTAAGAGCTTTCTCTCGGCCTTGATGAAATCCTGCAAGCTTTAATGTTTTGGGGTTGGATTTATTTTATTTCAAACATGAGAATAATATAACTGTGTATACCTACATCCCGTCGTTCACGGACGTCGCTCCGTCTTCGCTGCATCGGCATAATATCAAGGGCAGGAAACTCAATCGTAGCGGGAACTAGTTTGAAAATATCTGAGGGCTCAAAGAGATTTCTAGAGTAAGGGCGATAATGCATTGTAGAAAGAACCCTGAGCTACAAACTTTGACATAAACAATACAATATTCTGATATTGAATAAACAACTCTTAATACCACCGTTCTCTTTGATTTTCACTAATACAGAATGCATGCTCCAATTCCTCTTAATCACAATGTATGCGAATAAATGTTCAGGATAAACCAATTTACACTGCAATCATTCGATAAGATGACCAATTACTCAGGATTACTCAGGTGTCGATGAGTGTTATAGTATTTAGATACTATCTGCACCTCTAAATAGACTGCGACCATTGCCAATCTGTTGAGGTCATCACATAGAATTGCATTATACCACTCATTTGAAAGCCGTAGGTGTGAAAGATAAATCTGTATAAAAGTCAACACGAAAAACGGGCAACTTGGTGTTTTTCTGAAAAATTAATTTTCATTTGTCATAGATCGAAGCAGTTGACCGAAGTTCGACCGAGCGACTGGATCGGTTTTCTGTTTTGACTCACTAAGGATCCTCTCGCCAAAAGTACAAACGTTTTTCTGTCTCCCAACTCCTATGAGCAACGAAACCCTATTGCTAATAGAGGGCAAACATAGTCAACGTCTAAAGGCGTTTATTTCAATAAAATCACAAGGATCACTTTGAAACGTCTTAGAAACTAGGTGAAGCTACGCCTGTTCCTCGCGACCAAGCCTAGAAGAATCAGGCAACAAACACGGCTTGGTGCCTATCATTAGCATAGCTATTCGTTGACGATGTGGAGCTGTTGATTTTGCATCTTACCTTCCGACCTTTAAGCGTTGCGGTGGCGTGACGCTCATCTCTTCTCTGACCAACATTCCTATTTCAGATCCAACATTTTCAAATCATTGCTTCGAGCCACCCTGCTGATTTTGGTAGAGTCTGATCTAACAGCGCAGAATAAAGGGGAATATTCATTCGCGCAAACTTTCTGGGCAAGATTGTCTTCACTAGGGCTTGTGGGAGGTTATAGGTTGGGCTGCGGCTGGTGCCCTCAACGCATAAATTGGCGAGTGAGACGCGTGGGACGATGCGGATGCTTGATAGTAACGCGGACCGGTGTCAATGTACTGGTTATGTGTAGGTACTCTCCAATGCGCTAGGAGCGAGAACCATTTCGCTTGATTGCGTAGATAAGATGAATATACCAATACCTATACCTACTTTAAGTATTCTAGGTTGGTTGTGATTTACTACAGTACATATTACTGAACTTCATTTAAACGCTACCCAAAATTATCGAATCGACGGGATTCGAAACCGCACCTTGCATCGCCTTGAATCACCATAAATCGAATGACGCTGGCTTTGAGGAATCAATTATAGCAGCGATAAATAAATCATAGCATAACCGAGCAGGTTACAAAGATTGCCCCGTTACGATAAAGTTTATCCATTAACCGACTTGATATTTGAGTGCTTTTAGTTTATCAGTAGTTGTCTGTTTGCTGCTTGTTAGCCCAACTCAAACTCACCTAAATTTTGTACATTTGCGTATATCGCATTTAATTGTGCCGTATACTACGCAATGTTAAACGTGCTCATAGTACTGTGTCCCTGGACTGTGTCTTTCGTCCAAGACTGGATCGAGTCAGTACCAGAAAGACATTGCTAATTGCTAGCCTCAATTTTGCACACGTAGTTTGTGTATTATACGACCCATAAACAAATTAGTTATTAACCCTTTAGCTATGTTATTGTCATATTCTATCTAAATTGATTTACCCTATGGTTCACCTACTGTGTCAACATCCCAGAGAAATGTGTAGGAATGATCTCAGGGGCACTGAACTCTTAATATTGTACGGACAGACGTACACTTCCGTATTATAACTAACCTTCGTGTCTACAAAATCCGAGGGCATAAACACATGTTAGGGTTAGGCGTCAGCTGTGGAATTGAGACTTGTCCGTTTGGTTTGTTTATTGTACCGTTGATTTTGAGATCTAGATTCTGAGAGTCCAGCTGACACAATTGCTTGCTCAATCGGCAAATATTTGTTCCGTGTCTGTAGTGTAGTTTAGTTTCAGATACCCCACAATGAGAACCCCAGTGTTGCAGGACCATGTCAGGACTGTTGTAAACATAATAAGCTTAACTGATGGTGCCATTTCTGCGATTCAAACATTACTACTCGACAAGCAACTCTGACTACCTGCAAAACGGAAATCCATTTTCAAAAGTTTAAAATAAATAAAATAAAAATAAATATTCCGGACATAATCACACATGGTCAACTGATCCCAAACTAGGCATAGCCTGTACTATGGGTACCAGAGAAGGATATACATAATAGATAAATATTTAACACTCAGACACAGAACAAACATCTGTGTTAATCACACAAATGTTTGTCCAGTGCGGGAATCGAACCCGCGACCTCTAGCGCAGAAGGCAGAGCTACTACCAACTGAGCTATGAGACCTGTCATGTAGGTATGTGTTTAAAACCTTTACGAGCAAAATAACTAGAAGATTTATAACTCGTCTGAAGAGAGATCCGACGATAATAAGGAATTGAGCAAAGTTAAAATGCGGCCACAATCTAGATCACTTAAAATTAATTATTTCCAAAAGCATTTATTTTTCGGCCTTTCATCGAAATCTGTTCAGCCGTGTGTAGGTGTGATTGTGTAAAAAACATCAACATAAACTTTTATAATTAGGTATTTTATAAATATTTTCTGTTACCTATTGCGAAATGCATCGTTCGCGATAAAGGTAAGCCAACCTAGCGTTTATCTTTTAAGTAAAATGTAGCTGATAAAAGTATCAGTTAATGCGTTTTTTGTTCGCCTTTTATATAAGGCTAAACAAATTTCAAATAGAACTTATAAGTACTCGGTAGGTATTTATTGAGACTTGCCAAAATAAGGAAAATGGAAGAAAAGCGACGTATCTTTTTGGAACTGTATCAATATGAAATTTACTGCCCAACTACGTCAACGATCAATACTACAGTTTTTTTTAATTTTATATGGAGGCAAACATGCTGCCTCCTGATGGTAAGTGGTTACCGACGCCTATTGACATCAGCAACACATGGAGCATTGCTAATGCGTTGCCTGCTGAACCCCTCCCCCCTAAAGAGCAACAACAACAGAGAGCAACAGTTTTACAACCCCCTCAGTATTTCAGGAAAGCAAAGTCCAACTCCATTAGTACTTTATTAAAATTAAGCTACCTTGTTTAGAACTCCATTATTCTGCGAGATAAAGCAATTTCCGCACCTCTCATAGACGAGCCGGGAATAGCCACTGGTTTTCCCGTTTCAAATCCAACTCACCTTACTCACCAAATACACCATTGAATCGGGATACAATGAACCCGCCGCTTTATGTCAAACTGTCGTGTCGCGTAATTATTTTTCATTGCTCGTTGGCACGATATTGTCAATATTTCCTGTATAATTCAGCACAACTTGAATGGTATGTAAATAACATGTTTGGTTTGTTGTTTTCAGACAATGCCCGCTCACACTGATGACGCCTCTGCGGCGGATAATACTAGAAGAGGTGCGGGTTTATTCGAAGAAATATCCAAATGATTTTGGGTTTAAATCAGATGAATCAGGTGGGTTGTAGCTGAATTTTTCTATGACTGTCCTTTGTACTATCTGCTCAAGATCGTTACTTTGTGAGACGGGAACGTAAATCTATGCATGTTCCACTGCTGAAACTCACATACGTAGAGAGAATGCGTTCCCGCGGGAGATACCCAACTAGATGGGCTGACCAACTCAAACAGGTTAAAAGTTCTGTAACGTGGTAAAAATGCCCGTTAATAGGGATCACAGCAGAAAAACCGTCCTCTCCAGTACCTAAAACAAAGACATCCTCAACCAGACTATAATCTTCAGTCATGAAACCTTACTTGTAAAATATCCCTAAACGACCTTGAGATAAAAGTGTAGAGATAGACAGACGTTGCCTTTTATAAATATGAAGAGAGATTGAGACATGCAGAAGCACCAAAGCCCTGTCTCTGAATCGGCTCTTCAAGGATCTGCGAACGCATATCGTTTAGATAAGTGTACCACATCATTTCTGCCGAGAACTCCAATCAAACTTTATTGTTAGTTTGACACATCGCGAGCGTATACGCAAGTAATTGGAAGACTGACGCAAACTGTTTTATTAACGCTATCTTTTCGAATGGATCTCTGTATCTATAGTGCACCATCTAGGGCGTAGAAACAAAGACATGATATCACACAATCTCGGTCCGTTTACTTTGTTACATCATCGCGTGCTGACCGTAATGCGTCTTGCACACCTAGGCCAATGGAACAGTGATAAAGTAAGATCGTATGTGCTACTCAGCCTTGGTTATGGATTCCGTCAGACTGTCATAGGCCACACCAATATGCGGAGTCCGTTGTGTGACTTATTGACTAGCATAGCTGATACCAGCCAGTTTGAAACTTTGAACCACTTGTTGCACTTTATTGCAAACTAGCTTGCGCCCGCGGCTTTGCTCACGTGGTACCTAGATAAAAAGTAGCCTACATGCTATTCTAGGTAAAGAACTCTACCTATTCAAGTTTCATCGAAATCGGTTGAGCCGTTATTGAACCACAAACATCCAAACATCTGAACATCCTCACAAGCCGCCACCTAACCTAGTCTAATGTTGATCATGTCAAACGTCACTCTGTGTTAAGAACAACCAGGCAAGCATTCTTGAGTTGAGTCTCCCTTTTGACACCGACCATATTATATTACTGCACCCTCCATCTAAAGTTTATGAAATCATCATGAAACGGACACTGGCAGAATTGTGACAACAAGCCACCGAAGCCAAAAACAAAGAAACTAGAAGCATTCTTGAAGTGTTGCAGTAATGTCTTAGTTAGGAAATCGACAATGCTAGAGCGAGAAACGAAAAAAATTCAAGCGATATGCAGGTTTTCTGTTTTGTTTTTATTATTTCGGGTTCGTGTATTGGCCAACTGTCCCAGGTGTGCAAACGCCGTTACTAAGTTTTCTGTCCGATTACAGCTAAATGAGCTCTTGGATTCGGTTATGCATTTTAGATAGTTCCGTCCACCCACAATATGTCTACGACCTTTTAGCCTCTATTAGTATTTTGGTTCTTCGGTGTCTACGTTTGTCTAGCTAGAATATTAAAGTGGTTCTCTGAACCTGTATATAACGTATACAAGGTAGGTAGTTCATAATAATTATGTATTCTATCCCGAAATGGGCTTATTCTACACCCAATTGGCAATAAAGCTTGTTCTACAACTTCTGGAAATTCGTTAATTTGCATTAGAAACATCTTTATTTATAGAAAGAAAATTCAAACTAATACAAGTTAATATTTACAAAATACACAAGAAACAGTTGAGCTATCTAAAGACCGTTACAAACGATCTATAGATAGCTCAATTGATCCAGATCACTACCAGTCGGAATTGCCACGCTGCGCGCGCTGTATGGCAATACTAATCCGTTGGGCATTGAAAAAACTACATGTAAAAATCAACTTTAAAATCAATTTTTATTTGCATTGAAAAACATACAGCTGTTTTGGCCTCAAATCAGTTCAAACTCATTTATTCTGCTGTTTTTGGTACAATTATGTTGTTCAATCTTGTTGTCGAATTTTTCCTACATTTAATAATTACATTTAAAATCAGCTAATTAGCAAATTTCTGAAAAAAAAAATATGTTCTTTTTTCCGCTCCATACGGAAATAAGTCCCTTTCGGAAATATATACATACCTATAGTACCTTGTATATTATTACAAAAATAATCTTTCGGTCAAGACGCGTCTACGTCTGAAATTCAGTGTTGGCAGATTATTATTGGTATCCTATAATAACTGGTACGCATAGACTTAAGTCCATTGTTATCACTGTTGGATACCCTAAATAAATAAATAGATAAATGGATTCCGTAAGTTTTAACATGTTTCCTTCTCGTTTCCAGTGTACATAGCCCTCCGATTGATGCAAGCAGTCACAGCTCGCGTCAACGATGTCTGTCTCCGGTACCTGGACAACTCCCGCCTAGACACGCTACCGCCACCGCCTCCGCTCGCTCAAAGAGATCTAATGACTGTATCGTGTGCCGCGAAAAATTCCCGCCGAGTCATGGAGGATAGACATGTTGAAATTGGAAATTTGGAAGCCCTTTTTGGGATAGAGGTAATTTTTATAATAATAATACCTAACGACACGGAATCCGAGTGTGGGTTCAGGATTATGTATGTGACTGTAAGGTAACCTAAAATTTCATACATAGTCCTGACCCTACACTCGGATTCCCTGTGTCGTGGGTATCAAAAACTATGCGTACCACAACACCTAGCCAGATCCGGATCAAATATTTCTAGATCATGCAAAAACATATCTCGCAGCGGGAATCGAACCCTTGCGTCTCAGACGGGCACTCGCCCGCTGCGCCACCGTCGTCGTTTATGCTTCCTTTTTAGCTTTTGATGGGAATGTTTCAGAGGGCGTCCTTCCTAACATTCACAATTCAACAAGATCAACATTCTGTGGAAAATCTTGGCGGTCTATGAACTCAGTCCCCAGGTTTAAACACTGGATTATACTAACTTATGTCGTTTCGATGAGAACGCATGCGGCTGGCGCAAGATTGCATCCATACATATTTTACTAAACGCTTCTGTCGTGCTTCTCTCCCATGACCCACGTTGGCACCAAGGTTGGCTTGTAAGTTATGCTTGGCATCCACGCTGGAAATCCACGCCAAAATGAAGATGCCTGTCTGTTAAAGAATTTTCTTTAGGCACTTTTACATTACTGAGTCATCATCATCATTTCAGCCTTAGGAAATCCACTGCTGAATACAAGCCTTCCCCACTGATTTTCAGTGCGAGTTCCTATCATGTGGAATTTGTAATACTCGCCACGCTGGACACGCGGGTTGGCGAGCGCGGTTAGAGCTATCGTTGGTAAAATAGAGTACGCTGCTGCCCATCCCCTAGTCAATAGTCAATAGTAATTTATTCATAACAGATAATAGTTATAGGTCACGTGATTAGGTAGGTACATACATACATATATACGTGCTGAAGCAATTAATATAAATTGTAATTATGTTGTAAATTTAGGTAAACATTCATTAAATCAATTTAAAAAAAAAATAGATTAATAACTAATACATATGATAAATTTTAACATTTCGCACCTATCCAAAAAATTCGTCAACCTTATAAAAAGCTTGATCGATAAGCCAGTTCTTCAGTTTGTAGCCTAGCTTTTTACCCTTAGTAGCCTCTAACGACATCCACAGAAAGGTAGATATGGAGGGGCCTATTCTTCAGCCGGGGACACTGCGGTCACTGCTCCAAATAACACTGTACAGTTCGATAAATAGGACCATTATTTCGTTCGTCCATACGCATGAAATTAAAACGTATTTTTACGTTCCAGACGACGGAACCCACAAGTTTCTACGCAGTGTACGACGGGCACGCGGGTTCTGCCGCCGCTACGTACTGCGCTGCGCACCTGCACCAGTACCTGGTGGAGAGCCCGCACTTCACCTCGGACTTGACGAGAGCCATGCGAGACGCCTTCCTCAGGACGGACGCCGACTTCATACGGAAGAGTAATCAAGAGGTAAATTTCCCGCATTTGGTACCGTGCGCTTTGACGTCCCATTCTTATGATCGATGTACAATTGTACATACGGAAGAGCAGGAGGGAAGTCTGGGATATTAAGTACATCCTCACTAGTTTCTAACACGTTTCAAAGTGATTTTATTGAAATAAACACCGTTTGAGTTTTGAGTTTCTGTAAAACAAGAGAGTATGCCGGCATAGTTTAAAAAAAAATAAGTTGGGGCTGTTCATATATGTTGTTTTGCCTAAAAACCTCGTATTGAATGGTTTATCCGATACACGTTGTTGTAAATCACATTTTAGTAAAGATGAAAAGTGCTTCCAGCTTGACGCTCGATAACATTCGCGAAGTTTTCTGACTGATATATACAGAGACAGTTTCTCTCGCAAATATAATACTAGCTTGCGACCGCGGCTTTGCTCGCGGTACCCAGATAAAAAGTAGCCTATATGCTATTCTAGATCCAGAACTCTTATCTATTCCAAGTTTCATCGAAATCGGTTGAGCCGTTATGGCGTGATTGAACCACACACATCCAATCATCTAAACAATTTCAAGTTTCATCGAAATCGGTTGAGCCGTTACGGTGTGATTCAACCACAAACATCCAAACAACCTCACAAACTATCGCATTTATAATACTAGTAGGATTAATAAAATAAAATAAAAAGGTTTTATTTCAGTCAATCTCACTCCATAGATTAACGATAATATAAATGAATCACACATTTAAAAACACACATCAAAACGAAATAGAAATAAAATAAAAGAAAAAACATAATATAGAACTGTGGCAGAAAGCATCTGAGCAGAGGATAATCAATGCAAGAAGTATTTTCCTTTATTGATTACCCTCGTCACAGAGTGCCTCCAGAGTGGAGATGATAGTCCCTCTGCCACAGTCCCCAGGATTAGGTTTAATGTGTTTTCTGTTGTTTCAGAGAGCATGCGGTGGCAGCACAGCCGTAGTGGTGACCATACGAGGGCGGAAGCTGCTGGCGGCGTGGGCCGGCGACTCGCTGGCGTTCCTAGCTAAGCGCATGCGGCTCATGCAGCTGGTCCGCCCGCATAAACCTAGTCGACAGGTCAGCTTACCTTCGCACAGCTAGATATAACGAGATACTTGATCGAGCGAGGGAAGATCTCTTAAACAAAGTGGACGAATCGGCGTTGTATGTTTGTATGTTTACTGGTTGTATGAGTAGGTTAAATCGGCCAAGGGGTTGCTAAGACCTATGTTTTGGATGGATCCAAAAGGGTGATTAAAAATTAATACTAAATAATGAAGTGGGGTGTCATGTCATGTCATAAAAGTTGCAGATCATGAAAATATTTGTTCCCGCAGCGAGAATCGAGCCCGCATCACTTGCGTCTCAGACGGGCACTCACCCGCACCGAGGTCGACAATTATAGGACAATCGGATAGAATTAAAACGAGATTGAAAAAAATATATGAAAAAATATTTATTTGTAAAAAACAATCCAGGTACAATCTACCAGCGGCCTTCACACTAGGCATAGCCTGTGTCGTGGAGACCAGTTATAAGAATTAACAGGAAGATAAGTTCGGACTACCTAAAGCAAACATTAGAAAATTAATAAAGAAATACTTAGATTAATAATAAATGTAAAGCATGCACTTAGTTTTAAAATATAATCTTAAATTTAAACAGCATTATTACCTAGAGGAATAGAAAAGAAAGGTTTCACAAAAGAATTAAATATATAAAGGAGTTACATTTACAATACAAAGTGTTACAATACAAAAATTAAATAGCAAACGACCTTCAAGAAACTATGCGAAGTAAATCTTCAGTGGAAATATTTATTGTAAACTCAAACGTTATAGCTCTCCTGTATTACCGTATCTCATTGCTGTTCTTCCCCATCGGCTTAGGTGGCCTAGGATCATTAGAAAAATACCTTTTTATTCCGAAAACATTATTCACGAAAGGAGCTTTTTGTGTCAATAAAAAGAAAAATCCAAATTGGCAGTGTTTGGGAAACTTCGTCATATATTCTAGTCGCAGATACCAACAGCGGCTCAAGACGGTCTACAATTTTTCCGATTTATTTTAAATCCTCTATTTATGATCTTTTCATTTTTAAAATAAGAGAACGAGAAGTTCTACATCAAGACTGCAACCTAAAACAGCTCAATTATTAAGTTACAACTGATTTGTCAAAAACAGCAGATTTTTTTCAATTAATTAATCAAAAAAAGTGTAATTTCCAATAGTCGTAGTACATACTTTATTGCTTATTGGGTGTAGAATAAGCCCCTTTCGGGACAGTATTAGATATTATGGATCTAATTTTCACTAAAACGGGATAATTACCACGATTTGTGAGTTTATTTGTTCCCCGATATTTCGGCACAGTTGCATGCGCCATGATGACGGCGTAAAACTGTAGATAAACTCACAAATCATGGTAATATCCCGTTTTTATTGAAAATAATGTTGATAACCATGATAGTTTCAAAAATTATTTTCAATCGCCTTTTAGTTAGACGAAGGCAAAGATGAGATTCGACTCCAGTTGATAGCAATAAGCGCCTGATTCCATTGAAAAGCAATATTTAACATGGGCTTTTATTCCAGGACGAAAGAGAACGAATAGAGAAGTCAGGCGGCACAGTCATGTACTGGGGCACGTGGCGGGTCAACGGACAACTTGCCGTATCCAGAGCTATTGGTAAGTTCACTTTAGCACCCGTAAGTCAACGCACAGCTGTGCGGTCATTTAAGGTGAGGGTTTAATTATTTTATGATTTTTGAATTGTTTTTTCTCAATAACCGCAAAACGCACAGTTTTAATTTTTATGACAAAGATAACTTGAGCATTTTATTTACGTAAATCCAAGACAAAAACGCGATTGGTAAAACTTTTCTCGATACATTTTTTTAAAAGTTGGGTAACAAAAAAATAACTTTTATTTGACAATAGCATTGGGTACCTAAATCCAAGACACTTTAAAAAAAAATAGATAGTTTTTGAGATAATCGATATTTTCTTATATTTCGCTTACGACGATTACTTTCGAGCGCCTTCTAACGCTTGCTATCTCTTTCCGCATTCAATTACAGTACATAGCGCTGTCACTTTCTTCACTCCGCCCACTCGACAATTTATTATGATTTTTGTATCCTCTTAATGTGTCATGGTCACATTGGTTTTATAATAAACAAACACAGAAATCCTATACTACTTCCTACTAATATTGAAAACTAGCTTACGCTTCTCTCGCGTGGTACATACCTTGATTGGCCTCATAGCTCAGTTAGTAGTAACTCTGCCTTCTGCGCTAGAGGTCGCGGGTTCGATCCACGCACTGGACAAACATTTGTGTGATAAACACAAATGTTTGTTCTGTGTCTGGGTGTTAAATATTTATTTATTATGTATATCAGTCTCTGGTACCGATAGTACAGGCTATGCCTAGTTTGGGATCAGTTGACCGTGAATATGTCCGTAATATTTATTTTATTATTTATTTATTTATTGAAGAAGTAGCTTTTTGCTATTCTAGGTAAAGAACTCGTATCTATTTCAAGTTTGATCTAAATTTTTGGATGTTTGTCGTTCAATCACGCCGTAACGGCTCAACCGATTTCGCTGAAACTTGGAATAGATGGAGTTCTGTACCTAGAATAGGATATAGGCTACTTTTTATTTATTTACCACGTGAGAGAAGCCGCGCGCGAAAGCTAGTAAATAAATTACACCCATCAGACACATATATGGTCCTGACCCTGACAGGGAATCCTAGTGAAGATTAGGATTCCCTGTGTCGTGGGTATCAGAAACTACGTGTACCATGGTACCACAAGACCCGAAACAAATATTTGAAACTTTCATTGTAAGGGCAGAACCTACCCACTCTAATTCTCTAATTTGAAGTACTTTTTCTGGTTAATTTCGCGCTTATTCCGTATGCAATGAATAAAGCTTGAATGTAAGAAAAATATATATTCGTAGTACCGTTTGTTGTTAACGTTCAATAACGACATTTTCATGAGGACTCGGCCCGGGATTTAACTTTTATGGACAATCGTAAAATTTTACTGTTGTTTGCATGTTTAACGGACGTTCTTTTTCACAGCTGGCCAAAGATTTATGTGCAACAGTGTATTACATTTTTGTGATACTAGCTTCCCGCACGCGGTTTCGCTCGCGTGGTACGTGCATAAAAAGTAGCCTATATGATATTCTAGGTAAACAACTTTATCTATTCCAAATTTTAACGAAATTGGTTGAGCCGTTACAGTGTGATTGAACAACATATATCCAAACATCAAAAACATCAAACATCCTCACAAACTTTCGCATTTATAATATTAGTAGGATATTAGTAAGATTCCTGCTATTCTTAGTGCCTATTTCACAATCTATGATCGCAACTTATAAATAAATAAATATAAATAAATATTCCGGACATATCACACACGGTCAACTGATCCCAAACTAGGCATAGCCTGTACTATGGGTACCAGAGACTGATATTCATAATAGATATATATTTAACACCTAGACACAGAACAAACATCTGTGTTATTCACAAATGTTTATCCAGTGCGGGAATCGAACCCGCGACCTCTAGCGCAGAAGGCAGAGTTACTACCAACTGAGCTATGAGGCCAGTGACTTGACGAATAAAAATAGTTCTCTTCCTTTCTGTTTAAATGTCAAAGAGAGATAGATATCAACGGGTACTCGTAGTTTCTGATACCACACGGAATCATAGTGTGGGGTCAGGACTATGTATGTGACTGTTGGCTGTTATTTATTTAAATGAGTATTTTCTCAACGAAAAGCAACTATTTCTTACTCTCTCATTTATATAATACATGGGTTCTAAACTAAAACAATGAATATCAAAACACTAGAACGTTCCCGCAAATTTTTACAAAGGGTTGGAGCCTCATCAACCCTGTAGGGCGTAAAGTTGATGCTAAATCGCTTGTTTTATTATTATTATTGCTCGGTCGTTGCTCGGCCATTGTACACAATGAGCTTCCATCGTTACCGACACACGCCGACTAGAGGTGCGATACGACTCCGATTATGATGAAAAATCGGAGTAAACGATAAATGTGCATCCGACTCTGAAAAATTGGAACACATTCCTATTCAGGTAAATTCATAATAAAGATTTAGATGCATTATACCTCGAAATTTAAAAATTAAATAGAATTTACATAGGTATGTATGTAAATTTATTAAGTTATTTCTAAGTTTAGTTTAAGTGTCACGCCTCACCATCTTTTCGCACGCCCAGGATGACTGATGGAAAATGCTTTAGCATTGAGTCCTCCTAACACTAAGTTTAAGTGTGAAAGTATAAATAAAAAAAATAATATAAAGGGACTTATTCTTAATCTAATAATGTTTGTTCTACGGGTTTTGGAAATACAAAATTTTTCATTGAAAATACTAAAAAAATCTGATATTTTCGGGTCAAATCAGTTCAAACTCAATTAATCAGTTGTTCTAGGTAGTAACCTTGATGTCGAACTTCTCTTACATACGCTTTCTGAAAAAAAAAACTTATTGGTAAAGTACTTGTCCCTCATTATGTGGGGTCGGCACAACATGTTTTCCTCTTCCACTCTCTTCTTTTAGCCGACATCTCAGCACTCTCTTCTTTGTGTCATAAATAAATTTGTTTTCTTTTTGGGATGGGTGAAATATCTCAAATATTAAACACAACCGACTCTAACTCCGAAAAAAACCAACATTACATACACCCCTAGTACCGAATAGGCTAAACTACTACCGGCGCGTGCCAACCGTTTAACAGTTCGCTTCCCGACTGGGAAACTCGCTGAGTAATGGCTTTTAGACTACTTGGGATGTGGAGGCGGCTAATTGATGCATTCATGATGCATGGGGTATCATTTCGATTAATTTTGTAATGGATTTTTACAATTTGTCATGTGATCATGATACCTTTAGCGATGCTATTTTTCAAACTTTCGTGATCAGTATACGTAGCGTAGCGTATTCTGGACAACAAACAATTGCGCTCACATATTACTAAACTTAATTAAAGTAGGTACATACTAAAGTTAGGAGTTCTTAGAGTGTAATCAGCCCCGTTGTCCACGGATTTAAATACTGAAATCAAACGGCTGTTTATCGGGTACCTTTTTGTATTTTATTCCCGACTTTTCGACTGTGTTGCAACAATGAACAACAGACTGGAGATTTGGAGCGGAGAACGGAGACAAGTAAATATTTAAAACAATTTCCAAAATACACAAGAAATAGTTGAGTTATCTTAACAACTTTGCAAACGATCTATAGATAGCTTAATTGATCTAAATCACTACCAGTCGGAAGCGACCCTAAGATGCGTTGTAAGGCGACTAAGGGAAAAAAGGTAGGGGATGGGCAGCAGCTTCCCGTATTTTCACAAAGACAGCTCTAACTGCACTCACCAACCCGCGTGCCCAGCGTGGTGGGTATGTGCAAATTCCCCCACATGAAAGGAATTCGCACTGGAATTCTGTGGGGAGGGGTGGGGGGGGGGGGCAATGTTCAGCAGTGGACGTCCTACGGCTGAAATGATGATGATATCGAAGCGAGTCGCAAATATTTTGAAACAATGAACTTGCATTCACAACTCAATTATAACAGGCGGCGCGCGAGCCGGGCGCCTATATGTCGATTGTCGGTCACCCTTCTGAACCAGCCCTCGTTTGGTGACCCCCGCTGCACGCACTATGTATCGATTTTGGCGGTGCATGGGGTTGTATGTAATGACTATAGATATTTGAATGGCTGTTTGAACAAGTGTAAGTTAATCTATTTCGGTCCTACTATCCGGTCCAGATTCTGTAGGTACATTTTACTATTGATAATTTTCTTGGTGATGAGGCAATCGTTAATCGGCATTCTGGAACAAATAATAGATATCACAATTAAAACATACGTCAGTCAAATAGATCCACTAGTAGTAGTAGTAGACTATTTTTAACCGACTTCAAAAAGGAGGAGGTTCTCAAGTCGGCGGTATTTTTAATTTTTTTGTGTGTATGTTAATCGATATCTCTGCCAATACTAAACCGATTTTGATAATTCTTTCGCTGATATATAGAGTATGATCCCGGGGTGGTCCCATATTAATTTAATTCCTGAGGGATTGCTACTTGTCCCGTAAAACTTAAAAAACGTCATCATCTCTTGAAATCACGACTTGCCGAATTTTTTTTTGGCGACGGTGTTATGTTATGGTTATCCCCGCGACTTCGTTCGGTTGCTGGTATTTTTACATAAACTTTTAACTTAGGGGTTGTGTGTCGGGAATGTATTTCTGTGCACCCATACGTTACAACAGAAAGCTACCCTGCAAATTTCATACTCTTAGTAGGCTCTGCGTTGATTTTCAAAGATAATAAAAACAATACGTTTGATTGACAGTCAGTCAGTCAGTACCGTAAGAGTTACCGTACCGTTGTTATTATTGATGATGGATGGATGTCATACTTCTTTTTTTTTTATATGAAAGTGTGGGTGGCCAGTGTCATCCTCAGTAGGTAAGCAAAACGCAAAGAGGTTGATATTAATCTTGTAAATATTCAGGAATTTGGAGTCGGTTACTAGTTTTTGTAAAAAATATCTTATTTCAATAAGAAATAATCCAGAAAATAATATGCAATGTGATTCGTAATATGTATACTATCCCAAAATAAGCTTATTCCATCAACAAAAAATAATATGAGCGATATTATTTTAGCTTTTTTATCAAAACTTTTTCAAATCAGCTGTTTTTTTATTGTCTTTATAGATATCAAACGCACGAAGAGTTTAACATCAAGCTTGTCACTTAAAACAACAAAATAATTGGGTTTTAACTTATTAATGCATAGTGTTTTTTCAATTTAAAATGTCGTTTTTCCAAAAGTTTCAAAAGTTATTGCTAATTGGGTGAAGAATAAGCCCCTTTCGAGATAGTACACACAATATGAATAGCACTGTATTTTTCTAGGATAGACTAATCTTTCGCATAAGAAAAGATATTTTCTTTCTAAGCAGCACAACTTTCTGATGTCTACGTAATAATAAAATTGGATTTTTATCTCTGGCTATTTTCCAACCCCTAGCAATAATTTACTCGCCAAACGCAAATCCATAAAATAGTTCTTTGCGACACCGTCCGCGTCCGGAATATCAACAATTACGATCCACTGTTGACATTTTCTCCACAGCGCCCCCTCCCCACTCTCCCCATCGAGACCGAAACTCATCGATATCACATTCCATGGGAGATTAGGTTCCGAAACTCATCATCTCCTCTTCAGAGAAAGTTGAGATTGTCATGCAAGATTTGTTGGTAAGGTTATTCGGAGTTTACCTGTAGGTACTTGGAGAACATTGTGGTAACGTACTTTAAGTTGTATAAGTATGTAAACTGTATATAATGATAAAGTTAGATATATCTTGAGAGTTGTGAATACGCCTGAAGTAGATCGGATTGGTATTATACGATTCTTTGAAGTATTTGTACATTTTGTATGTGACTTTAAGCGTTTTGGTGGCATTATTTGTTTTGTTTCTTGTTTCACTTTGCAAATACTCGTGTTATTACGAGTAGGCTGTATCGTAATTCGGAGTGTCTTAAAAGTTGCAAATACCATCTAGATTGCTGTCAGTTTTACGATTTCGCAGTATTCAGTAAAAGCGTAGAGTGGTTTAGTGCAGGTGTTGACATTATTGTACTTTATATCATTTATTGTAGTGATTAACCTACATGTAGATTGTGAAGATAATTTCGCATTTACAAGTTATCCTTCAAATCTAAGTATGTCTAATTAAAAGTTGGATTATGAAATACCAAGAAAATCTACTTATCCAACCTCTCCAGTAAATTCTGGAGTTCTGCCAGTTCCATCAAATTGCTAAGTTGCTTGCGAGGCAAAGCGCCTTCGAAACATTGTTATGTGGAACTCAATCTTGGCCGATCCATTATTTACGAAGTCACAAGAGTAGCTGCGTTAGTTTGCTAAGATAAATATGTGGTTTTGATTTTATCTTGACTTCGTTCGCAAGTTACATGATATGTTGGTTTGAACTCATTCACACAATAACACTGGTATTTTTTGATCCGACTTTGTAATATATGAAAAAAGTAAACGGGGCTCACGAAAATCTGCTATGATGCGGGTGTGGTAAATGTGAATACAAAACCGTGAATGTTTTCGACTCTTTTCACTGCCACTCAGGCTATTTCCTGACCTCAAGCAGAATCAACACATCACGACCTAAAAGCAGTTTCAAACTGTGACGCTGTGAGGAAAATCTCATGCCCCTGAACCATAATAATATGATAACATCCACGAGAATTGAAAGTTACTATTATGTCTATTAGTTGAAGTGGCAGTGGCCAGGCCATATAGCTCGCAGAACGGGCAACCGTTGGGGAATAAAGGTTCCTGAATAGTGACCACGAAACGCAGTCTTTGAAGGCTCCCCACTCGATGGACCATCGACATTGTGAAGGTTGAGGGAAGTCTGTGGATGGAGAAGCTTCAAGACCGGTCTTTGGGGAAGGTCTATGTCCAGCAGCGGACTTCTGATGATGATGAATATGTCTCTGGTTAGCAATGTGATAATTGATTGATGATGCTATTCTTTCACACAGGGGACGCACAATACAAGCCATACGTGACGGCGAAGCCCGAACACGCGACGGTAGACCTCGATGGTGACGAGGACTTCGTGGTGGTGGCCTGTGACGGTCTGTGGGACTTCGTGAGCGAGGATGATGTTGCACTGTCTGTGTACAGGCAGATTGGGGCAGACCCGGGTAAGTGATAGTTTTATAAATAATTTTTCAGCAAAATTCGAGCATGAACTCATAAGAAGATTTGGTGAAATACTATGTTCGTAACTATAATGGTTTCAAAAATGTATGATACATATCTGAACAAAAATGAAATTAAACCCTCGATCAACTGCGATTACCCAATACGTATGCAATTTAATTACTTTTTAAAAGCCAAGGCAAATTGTCACACAATCACCGCGCGGTCTGGGTTTACCTTGTTTTGACGGCGCGGCGTAGGTATAGTCATTTTGCAATGTCTATCAAAGAATGACTCATGTATTGTAGATGTCTAGTGTAGATTGGAAATGTATTTCAAGGATAGATCAATTATTCAACTTTTAGGATATAAATCACAAAAAGCTTCCTTGCTTGTCGTGTCATTGACTTTTACCAATACTCCATCAGTGCTCAAATGTTCTACGATTTTTTAGAATAAGAATTTTTCTGGAAAGTTTACAATTATGCATCACCTTGTAGAATCATCATCATCTCCATACCCTTATCCCACTTCATGTGGGGTCGGCACAACATGTTTTGTCGGCACAACAGAATCGAAACCTCAAACTCTATTTCCGTTGTCCCCCTTTTTATTAATTACTAGCTTCTGCCCGCGGCTTCGCTCGCGTGGTACCTACATAAATAGCCTAAATGCTATTCTAGGTATAGAACTCTTTATATTCCAAGTTTCAACAAAATCGGTTGAGCCATTACGGCGTGATTGAATAACAAACATCCAAACATCGAAACATCCAAATATCCTCACAAACTTTCGCATTTATAATATTAGTAGGATTTACCCTAAAAATACTATAATCATCGGCATATTTTAAATGTAAAACCATAACTAGCACAAAACAAGCACCCTTTTCAGTTGTTCCGAGACCTTTGACACATTTCCGTCCCCACATTCATGTTATTTCCAGCCCTGAATGGAGCACTAAAGTTGTGCCCCTTTGTGTTTTGGTTAAAACAGTAACTTGGCGCCCTCAAATCTCCGTAAAGTGTCTCTAATGGAACTCCAGCGCCCAGGGCGATAAGAGCTTTCGCGTTGTTACAACATTTTTTTCCTGTTTCGTAAATATTAGCGCTTTATTATATGTACTCCAGTAACCTGAGATTGAGGGTCGAGGAGGTTGCGACCTTTGAAGAAGCCATTTTCTAGGGTACAATTTCATTTGTATTACAATTTAAACTGGGGTGAAATGTAATTAAGTCGTAGATGTTGTAATCTCGTAATGTTGACACATCGCATAAAGGGACGCACCCCTAATCTCAACAGAGGACTTGCGGATCCATCACAATCCATTGTTGCCATTTGATAACAAAGAGTATCGTATTAGAAATACTAATAATCTGTGATCGTCCAATTTTCCTGTCAGATTGTAAGTAGAAAATGGATAGTAATTACCGTGAGCTCTATAGTTAATTGTTAATTTACACTTCGATAGTGGCGAAAGTAGAAACGGGCGTGGAGAATAAGTACGTTATTCATATAAGCGACCACATACTCGATAACTTTCCACCTCTAAAACTGAAACAAAATAAAATTATATTCGTATACACGAATTTTTAATGAAAAAAGCCGTGGTGTCCTAGTGTGATTCATGGATTCGAAGCCGTTCCAGCACCAAAAAGATTTCTATTCCAAAAATTTAAGTGCGCAATGACACCTGTTTAAACCAGGGAAAACACCGTTATGAAACCTTACCAGATTACCTCCTATTAGACAAATTCAAGGATCACATAGCCTGGAGAGGATGTCTACCACGCTTAGAGATAGAAGTTGAGTCTTTTTATGTACATGGTAATATATGAAAACATCCATGAAAAATAGTAAGCAGGCCTATAAAGCCGTATTCAAACGCCATGCGATATATCCTTCATATGTCATATAAAATTCATTTCATAAAGATCCTCACTTATACTGAATAAAGTGAGTTTTGAGTTTGAAATTTGAATGTGTGCGATATAGCTCATTGATATCTCAATCTCCTAAAAGTCAAACTCATAATCAATTTATTAATAAGACTATATATTGCAGGGCTTTATACTGGCTTAGCAGTTTATAGCCTTGAAGCGTCAGTCGTGATTTCGATTCGGTTCCATTGAACAACAAAACACCTGCAGATTTACGCTTAAACCCTAGTTTTCTAAGATCCTGTCATCAGTTAAATATGATATATAGATAGGAGGAGCGCGCGAAAATATAGATAGCCGCGCGTCCGCGATAGTCTTCGTCTTCTTCCTGCCCCATGTCCCACATTATGTGGGGTCGGCATAAAATGTTTTCTTCTTCCACTCTCTTCTGTTAGCCGTCATCTCCGCACTCACTTCTTTCTTACTCATGTCATCTTTAATACAATCCATTCATCTTTTCTTCGGCCTTCCTCTACTCTTATATCCTTCCACATTCATACCTAACGCTCTTCTCGTTACATGACTTTCATCCCTCCTCATGACATGCCCATACCATGTTAACCTATTACTTCTCAATGGCCTTCAAACTACGGTGGCCGCTTCTCAGGGATAGCTTTATGCCGGTGCCTGACCACCAGAACAGGTCTCTTTGTTCGAATAGGTCTTGCGAAAAAAATCGAGCTAACAATGTATTATTTTATGTTCCGTAACGAGATTGTTGCGGTGCCTAGATTTCAGCTGCGGTCGGCCCACAGGCCACAGTACTGTGCCGTAATTGCCTCGAAGTGGGGAAGTAGAGAAATTTGATACTTTGTTTTGCCCCCTGTCGCAGCCCCTCCAACGAAGCCTTTCTAATTTACCACCACCGTAAACTGTACCGTAACTGTATAGTATATTTCTAAACAACGAATATTCACCATTGTGATCATCATTTCAGCCATAGAATGTCCACTGCTGAACATTGCCTCCCTCACGGATTTCCAAGTGGTATTCCTATCATGTGGGCGGAATTTGCCCATACTCACCGGGCATGCGGGTCGGCGAGCGCAGTTAGAGCTATCATTGTGGATATAGAGGACGCTGTTGCTCATTCCCTAGCTTTTTTCCCTTAGTCGCCTCTTACGACATGATAGGAGAAACGGTATGAAGATGGAGTGGCATATTCTTCAGCCGGGGCCAACACGGCACAAGAATAGATTTTCTTTAAAACGTGCTTAAAACGATTGAAAAGTCAAATAAATTTACTACAGTAGAAGTGCGATCCATTTTAATTTTGTTCAAATTAGGCCATAAAGTTGCTATTCACTGTCGAGCGTACTTTTCAACCCCGACAATTTAATCACACAGGGTTTGATCTTTTCAAAGTTCATAATTTAATATTCATTTTGTTGTTAATCCATTTGCCGTACCAACTTTTAGCTCCGATGGACACTAGACCCCTTTCATTGGATTAAGCGATTTGAGAGTTTAAACAGCCGTGTGTTTCGTGCCGAAAGAGGGGTGCCCGCTTGTTACTAATACGGGAGCCCTTCTGTGATCATGTGTTATATTATAGTACAATTTACTTTAACCTTTATTACTAAACATTAAGGGTCATATTTAGCCAACTAGCTACTTTATTCAGGTAAATAAATTCAGTCGGCAAGACGTAGCTCAGGTGAGCCTCTCGTATTACACTTTCTCTGTTTGATCGCGGCGGTAGTTGTCGCTCATGCAACATTTGTTTGTGTTATGTTGGCTCTCGCTATTTGCAAACCTTTTGTTGTGGACTAAAAAGAGCGTAAAAATTACTCCTGAAAATTTTAAGCCGATTAGGCAATTTTCCGTCAACGCAAAACGTAACGTATACTTTATGCAAATAGAATAATACCGGTTTTTCAATCAAAGTAGTGGCATTTTACTAAACTGACTTAGGTCATGGAACCTGCTTCTTTGGCTCTTGCAGAAAAGACATGTCAAGACTGTAGAACCCAAAACTATCATAACTAAGAGTAGTATGCTGCACTACTTTCAAGTTAGGTTTTTACTCAGAGCTTAGTTGGGGTTTCAAATTTCGGGAAATTTCGGGGAATATAGGTACCTATATTAACATTTTTGGGTATGTACATGTCTTTGGAGATGAACAACTATTTACACCAGATATTTACGGTTATTGCAAAATCAAAACCCGTGTTGTCTAGTATCGCTTGACGGCTGTCGATAACATTGTTGGTAAACGCTGATAGAGCGATAAACTATTGAAACGTTGTTGTGTGGACACGCTTGATTTCCTGCATACGACTTGTATCGCACGGTGCTAACTATAGTGAAATCTATTAAGCTTTATGTACTGATTGCGTTTGCTATAACTCCAGTACATAGAATCTAAGTTTTAGGTAGCAATCTTGATGCCGAACTTCTCCAAGAAAGTAATTTCACTAGATAGTGAGGAAATTGTCGAATGCTTTGATTTGCCGCAAAATCAAAATTAAGCCGAAATCTGACATTAACCGAATGAATAGCGTTGTTGGGAAAACTAACTAACTAATGCAAGGTTTTTTTTAATTTAGTCGTATTGTTTCTTTGTTCCGATACAACATGACGCGACTTGGCGAGCCCGGCGTCAACACGCGCCGACCTTGACACTGCCCGTGTTATCTGCCAACATTCAGTCACTTATCATATCAAACAAGATGTTATCGTGAATATCTTTTTCGTTTACTATTCATTATGAGCTCGTGGGTTCACGAACGACAGAACTATTGAAACGTAAACTGTTGCCGTGTTCAAACGGCGTGCTATGTAACATCTATTCTGAAATTCATTTCTAAATTATTTTATCTCTACTGAATTAAGTCAATTTTGGATTTGACTTTTGTGGGGCTTACGATAACGTTAGCTATATCGTATCCCCTCGAATGTCATACTCAAAATTGACTATCATAAGTAGACGTAAGGATAATTTTGAAATATATTTTAAACATATATTAGATGACAAATTGCACGCCGAATTGAACAAGGCTTTATGCAATATAAGAATGCAAACTATGTCTTATTTTTGGCCACCTTATTAGCTAAACTTAATTTGTTTAAGAGAACATTACTTTTACAAATAATTATGTATTATGCAAAAGTCGGGTGGGATTATCACAATTTATGCTAAATATGCACAAAAGTCATAATAACACTCGCGTAAGAAATGTTGAATAAGAGTTTCTAAAATTCGTATAAGTGCGTACCCATTTACCATTTGAAAATCGGAATGAAAGTCAAATGATTAAACCTTTTGTACCGTGTTGGAGAGCGAAGACAAACAATTCTTTGAAATAAAGCAAAGCATAATTTTAGCTTCACACAGTATAAATATAATAGTTCTCTTGTGCTAAAGTTTCACTCTTACGATACACAAAATTAAAAAAAAATATTCCGGACATATCACACATGGTCAACTGATCCCAAACTAGGCATAGCCTGTACTATGGGTACCAGACAAGGACCGAATGAACTTGAAATATTGGAGTGTGTGAGGTTTTGAAGCTTACAACGACTGATAGAGGGAAATGCAAGAAGAATACGTATTGTGCCGAGTGCCGACCCCATATGATTTGATATTTTGCGGGCACGGGGCAGGAAGATGATGATGATGATAATGATGAACGCGTTATAGCTCTATTCCACGAAGGATTCAGATCGATGTTTAAGAATTCGAATAGCTCGCTTCCGTTGCGATATTGAATCTAGACTGATACTCAAAGTCTCAAAGATTTATGGTTCAAATTCGTGTAAAATAGTGCTGACACGCGTATATTTGAATCGTAAGACGTCATGATAGTGCCCTGAACCCACACAAGTCTGCAAACCTCCATTCTAACAGATTCTAAAGCGCGAAAGAGAGTTAATAACATAAATGCACCGCTTATAAGATTACGAAGAGAATGTATTGATAAATGAGCAGCCCTAGTTGTTCAACATGGCGTGGACTATTCAGAGCTCATTAGCACATGATTGCTGCCCTTTTCCTTCTAAGTTTGTCGCTAGCCGACGTTTTCCGGCTTTGCACGCGTGTAAACAATTACCTACAATACCTATTAAATGAGTTTCCAGAGCAAAAAAGTATTTTATAAACCGACCCATTTCAAACATTAAAGCTGTGTTCAAACGGCGTACGATATGTCATCTGAAATTTATTTCAAAACGATCCTTATCTCTACTAAATAAAGTCAATTTTGAGTTGGCTTTGGGATATTTTGTTAGAATAGTTTGTTTATACATCTACTATTTATTTATTTTTTTTATTCATTGGTCTTGTACACGAACCCTACCTCTATAACCACCTATCTCTAGCCTCAAAGGTTTGCTGGAAGAAAACTCTTTTTAGGGTTAAGCTCGCCTTTGTACATGTCCTTTCATTTAGTTTGTTTTTTGTATGTGTTTTCTGTGTACAATAAAGAATAAAGAATAAAGAATATCGTTGAGCAATATTTTACGCCTCAATTGTCAAACTCAAAATTGACTTTCATCAGTAGCCATAAGGATCATTTTGAAACATATTTCAACAAATATAAAATGTCGCACGCCGTTTGAAGAGAGCTTAATAGGCTCACGGCTGTTTTCACCAATCTGGATTTCCCATCACTCACGGGACATCAAGACCAGTACGTTTTACTTGAAGAAAATCATTTTATTGACAGACCGAAACAACAATACCTCTCATATTGAGCAGTCAAGTCGTCTAGTATTCAATAAGTGATCGCACGCGATAATTTCGTGAGAAGTGATACATACGTTTGTTTATATTATTGTACACGCAAATATTTTCTGCGTCTTAATATACGTCGAAACGGAGCAAAATTAGGAAGGTTGCTATGAAACATTTTCTGATCGAGAAAAGTACTGATTTCTCAAACAACTTGGACGAATCGCCTTTGCATGTTTGTGTGTTTATTTGTTAGAGTATAACTTTCGAACCGTTAATCCGATCTGTATGGACTTAGTAGGTCAACAGGTTGTACTACCAAGATTTGCTGGTATGAATGGGCCAAGGGGTTGCTAGGACCCATATAATGGTCCAAAAGGGGGTTTAAAGAGAATTGTTCATACATTCCAGAACGATTTTTATTCATCGAAAAATATTTAATAGCTCCGAAAAAGACCGATTTTTTTTGTAGTACAAGCTCCTTAGCCATCTTGTATTCATATTTATTTAAGCTCTACAATTCTCAAAGAGAGACTTGTTGGCTTAGATAGTGGGAGACGCTCTGCTATGCTTTGGGGTTTAATTGGTCATATTATTAAAAAGTTCGAGGAGCTGTCCTTTCACACACCTCTGTTCATATTCCGGTTATAAAAAGACGGTGCCGCTATCAAATCTATGGCTTCATAGGAATTCTCTCCACATTCGGTACAGACTGAACGCCTAGAAAACGGAATTCGCATGACTCGGATAGCGATAAGTTATAAACCGTAGCAGTCTCTGAGTTATTTACTGCCACTTTGTATTTAAATAACGGTAACGTTTAACTATCTAGACTAGATAAGATATTGTCCAAGGAATGGTATCGAAATATATCACAAGATGCAAGCTCCCTACTAGATAAGTTAGTCTGCCTCTTAACTTGCATGGATCAGGATAAGCACTTACGAATATACCTAACTCGAGTTGTGAGACTTTTATCAAAGGCATTTTTGTGAGAATAGGTAGTGTAAGCTCGAACAAATTATGAAAATCCGCCAAAAGAAAGTGACACAGAGTAAAACATGGCAATGTTTTCTTTTACTGTGAATTTTAGACAGCAAATGGACATCAAAGCACCCTAGTGATTGTGAAATATTCAAAACGACTTGCAAGGAAGAACCATTTATACACAAACTTAGTACAGTACAACAAAATGCTGTACCACGCGTATGTTTAAAAACTTAACCAAAAGAGAGAAGCATGAAAGTCGCTACTTTTCTAAACAGATTAAAAACCAAATAAAACAAATGAGATTGTCGAAAGTCTATTCGTTCCCTACGAAAGTATATAGCTGTCGCGCTCCACATGACATATCGGTCGATTCTACTCGCGCTACCGCCACAGTAGAAATGTACTAACGAATAGAATTTTCACCCTGACTGTAATAAAACAGGCCCTATGTTTGAATGAGTAAAAACGCGCGTGTGCGGTAATAAAACTTGTGCTCAGCGTAGCTCAGTCTTTTGACAAAACTTGTCGCTCAACCCATGCCTGCCAATTTGCTATTTTGCTAGCAGGTCGCTAGAACTGCTCGCGTCTGTGGATTTTGGATCTTCAATCCGCGCGATAAAGCACATATCACATTAAGAGTAGATTTGAAGTGACTCAGGATTGCCACTGGTGGTTAGATGAATTTGCATTGTAAACGTGTGGTGACCAGTAACGCCTTCGAGCATGCAGAGCTTCACTTATACCATTTCTATTTAGTTTGCATTGCTTTCGAGAATACTCTCTGTCTATTTCCAATAAACTCGTCATATGCACCCATAAATAAACACCGAAATGAGTTTGTTTTCTTTAGTACTTTTCTACCGGAACTTGAATTTCCACGAAACTTCATAGTCCATTACCGAATGAAACTCAAACATTTCGCCGCGCGTCCCCCTGTATTTATATTTACCGCCTCCGTGTATGAAAAAAGTGCTCTTCATTTCACGTTTCTGAATATATCTAAATATATTCTTTTCTGTATTGTTTACACAAAGATCTAGCGTGTAGATAGTCGTGCAGTGATTATGCATTTTGCAGTCGAGTGGTCTCAACCGCTGCGCTGTAGCCTGCAAGCGAGGGGGCGCGTTGCAATAAAAATGTAGGGTTGGTGGAGGGCCGCGCTCGTTACCGCCCGACCGACAACGTAGCCTCTTTGACAATATTACATTTATTGCGCCGCCCCTGTCTCCGCTACACCGTGAAACCCCTGATCTTGGAAAAGGCTATGTTTTTTCACAGAACTTTCCGAAGCTGTATCTAAAAGAAACTCGGGCAGTTCGTTTGCTCCTTATTGTCCAGACAAGATAACTTTTCTCGCTAACTTTCATAGGCGGATCTAAATAGATTATCCATTATGTCGTCTAAAAAGTTATTATGAATTATGGGCAAATTATTGTATAGCAGTTGCTTTATTTATGTTCGTTCGTTCAAGTCAAGACCGTAAAATATATATTAATTTACAAGTTCTATTCGTACTTACCAGAATTTCAAAGTTAATTTATTCTTCTCTGCGCGCTTGAATTGGTTTTTCAATTGGACAATTCGCTACACATTTGTTCGTGTCGAGACCGCAAAGATTTCCGCAATTTGTATCTTTCGGTCCCCTCTTCCAAAGGGCTGATAAAGGACGAAGTAATCCTTTCAATCGAATAACGGAGGATTACTGTGGTGTAATTTATGCGAGCTTTCGCGCTGCCGTAGATTTGATTCTGATATTTTTATTGAAATGTATGCAGAGAGAGAGCATGCTAGGTCGCTAGAACCCTGTTAGCCCGATGAAACGGCCGCATATTCTGATCCAAAAGTCGTGGGCTCACAATATTCAAATACTGGCGTATACTGTTTGTATTAATTTGTAAAATAAATATGTGCCTCTTTATTTACTGCAGACAATATCTTTAGTAAAAATTAAAAATAATTTGAAATATACTGGCATTCATATGGAAATTTAGAACTAGTTGAATAATGCTAAGATCAATTATAAGATATTATTTCATCTTAATTAGTGCCAAGTGCTGGTAATTGCTTAGGAATCACAAGATTCACAAGAGCGTGATTGATGAGTGATGACAGATGGATAAAAAGTCTCGCCATGAGGGTTTCGTTATACATTATGGTAACGGATCCCTAAAAATCATCGATGCGGTAGATTTGCACATTTTAATTTTATCACATCGTAAATTGTCTATTGGAGAGCGTCCAGATGTACCGCGTTTGTTCCGGGACGGTGGGTGGGCACTCTCATAATAACAATGACAAGATTGCATATACCCTATAACTATTTTGCATAGTATTTTTTCAATGAAAAATTACGAATTTCCAAAAGACTTATTCTATACCCAAATGACAATAAAGCTTGTTCTACGACTTTTGGAAATTCTACATTTTTCATACAAAAAACACTGCAAAAATCAGCTTTTTTGGGTTCAAATCAGTTCACTTCACACTCAATTATTCAGCTATTTCAGCTAACAATCTTGATGTTGAACTTCTCGTACCTTTAATAATCAGTTACAAAGATGATAAAAAGTTTTTCAAATCAGCTGCTTACAGTAATCCCCCGTTATTCGATTACATAATTATTATACTTTCGGGATAGTACTTCTATACATAAATTATGCATCACCTTGTATAGGCGTAAACTAACATTACTATAGCTATAACAGTGTCGTCGGCTATCGCTTCGGGATTGTCCGAGATAAATGCGGATATTTGTTTTACTTTAACGGGTTAATATTTATGTTCTCCGCCATATAATTTGTGTTCTCCGCCATTATCTTGTCCAGTTCCAATCTGCAGTGGCTATCTTTCTACTCATTGGGACGTATCTTCTCTTACTTATTATATCTCATCGATTATTTAACTGAAACCTTTAGAAGAGCACTCAGCACAGGGAATCCTAGTGTGGAAGAAAACCACTATTTACTTGCCTATTAGTTGCCTCTACTTTTGCTTAATGTCTATTGTGTACCTACTGGAACTTGTGTACTGGAACTTATTTGAAACGTTTTATTTTTAATCATCATAATTATTATGTACCTATGAGTACTACGTTGGAATGATTGTTGTTAGTGCGTCAAGTGGCTATAAATAAATTGTGTGTTATTTTTATTATTAAAGAAATGACGTTCTCACTTCAGTAGGCACATATTTTATGCCATCCAACTCATTCTTTCTCCTTCACTCGTGAATCATGTGCGAATATGCACGTCGTACGCGACTTGAATTTTCGAGTACAAAATTTGTATCGCATAAAATTTCATGGCCGATGTATTTATAGAGGCATGATGGCATGGTGAATCCTTTGAGCGTAAATAATGTATCAGATATGGGACGTCGGTCAGGCCGTGCCACTGATGATTCAATAGTTAGGTTTAACCCGAGGGCTGATCCGGTAATAAGAGCGCTTTATCCGGAGTTCCCGTGTCAGGTGGCCAGAGAAGGTGACCCCGATGTTTTATTTAGCTCACACGATGATATTCAAAAGCAATTATAACTTTGTTCGTAGCCAATCGTGTTGGCGCTAGAATTCTCATTCAAGAGTCATGGCCGTGTCAGCTTTGAAGAATACATGAAATTATCATGTTGTTGTTCGAGCTTGCAATTTCGAAAATTTGATTTTGTGTTTATTTGATGTATCTGTATATATACCTTCTCTTGTTTGTTACTCTTGTCGGCCTTGTTGGCCGTAGCTAGAGAAAGACATGTAGCAATGCGTGAATTATTTGTAGCCTCATAATTTACTTAATTCCTATCTTTAATCGTGCTCGTATTTTGTTACGAAAAATCTCTACTTAGTGAAAGTTACTATTACAATAATGTTTACACATAAGCACAATTCGCGTGCGGCGCCGGGCGTTAAGAATATTTTTTTGTTAAGCGGGTAAAATTATTCATAGTCCAATGTAAAGTGTACACTGATTATATAAAAGTCAACGACTCGACAGTATGCTCGGTTTACACAAGTGATATAATGCGGCTTGGGTGCCGCCTCCGAAAGGTTAGGAAGTCCTAAGGACCCGACTCAGGTTTGGGGAAACTAATCTTAAAGATTTGTGTGAGAATATCGTAGCCATATGGTAAAATTATGTATTGATAACACTTTATTGTTTACCTTACTTAATACAATATAATTTTACACTTAAGAGGCAGCGCATTGGGCTAAAAACTATCTTTATCAGTCAAGCTTAAGATTTACCGGACTGAAATGATGTTGATTGAGTTCCCTTATTTTTAAGGCCATGTGCTAGTAGTAAGCCCTCGCTTTCAAACGGACATTGTGTCTTTCGGCATTGGTTAGAAGATGTTTTCAGATCAAGACATTACTAGCGCCAACGGACCAGCATCAAAAGTAATTATCAAAACATTGAATCCGTTCGCCTATTACCTTATCTCTTCTGAACATAACATTAAACCTCTGTATCTGCCTGTAACCGTTGTATCCCTGCTTCTCACGAGAGAAAGGCGTCGCTGCCGGGCTTACTGGCTCAGGCTTTATCGTAACACGTCAACTCCTATTTCCAATTAATCCTATCAGCAGCATCAGGAACAAATTGCGGACATGCTAGCTTCAGTCACGAGAACCATCTAATTTTCATTTCCATCTGTTCACACATGAACAGTGCTGCAGAATGCATCGCCGCGACACGATAATACAGTGTTGCTAAACCCTCTCTTGGACATATGCTTAAAAAAAGAAAGAAGTAGGTAATAATTATAAATTAAAAATATGAAATTGAGGTGAATTTACGAATGATCGTTGCTACGGTCTTCAAAAAAATATCTTGTTTCATTCAGCCAGCACAAGTTTGAAGTAGATGCTAGTGGTTACAGTAGATGAAGATAATCGGCGGCTGCAAACTTTTATTCAGTCTACAAATACCTACTCGCGTTCGTCATCTTCGTTCAAAGGCAATTATCACGCAGTAAGTCGCAAATTTTGTAAAATTGGGATTTGTGGGCATTCTACAAAAAACGCGACTAATGTTAGTTTGACAAATACCGGCGAATTATTTTTAGTATTTATTATATAATCATAATCAGCTTAAAATGCTGCACTGTCGGACGGTCCTTAGCCCTCACCAACCACCGATTTCCCGAAAATTTCACAATGTCCTACGTTTTTATTACAAGAATGTAGGGGTATATTATTGATTTGCACATTCCAGTTTCTTTAGCAGAGTTTCACATTGATTTCCTTTTCTCTTGGTTTTAAAAGATATGAAATCCAATTAATCTAATATCGATATAAAAATTGCCTTAATCCATTACGAAATTTTATTTCGGGGAATTTTGACTAAATTCTGTCCCCGATCACTCAGTTTGCATAACCGATTGAACACGTACTTATAAGCAAATAAACGAAGCCAGTTTTAGTGCTAATAACATACAAGTTGTATCTCATGAAATATTTAATCCTTATTTTAAATGCAATAGTAAATTGTAGTATATATTATCAGTTTGCTGATAGAGTTCCCTTAACCACGATGCTTGCTTTATGGTCAGTTTACGTAAATGCAATATTTTAAGAATATGATTTTTCGGGTTTATTTTTATTTGTATCAGCCTGTATTTTGCCCTGACTCGTACTGCCTTTACTGTGAAGACATGCCATGTCAATTGATTACAAGTAAATTCAGTAAGAAGTGTTTCCATACAAGGCTTTCGATTTTTGGTTTTCAAATCAGGCTGCAATATATTTTTTGCTGAATAAATTTGCATGGAGCAGCTTTTAAGATGGCGAGGCGGTTAATGTTTGTCAAGCGATGTTTGGTTTGATCCATATTTGCTCAGTGCCGCCATTGTCCTGCCATCCCGCTCTGACGAAACGCCAGCAAGACAGCTGTTGTGAAGATGATGAAAGATTGTTTCAGGCTTTAGGTTTAGTCATAGCATGTTTTTCGGAAGATACGTTTTTTTATCAAGTACAATTTATCAGGTCTGAGGGTTGGCTGTAAAGACAAAGCCCTGTCCATTCCATTTGTTTTCCTTTTCGTTTAAGCTTGGTATTTCGCATGCACCTGAGAGTTCAAGTGTGTGTGTATCACGGATTCCGACGTGGTTCATGCGACGCTCAGCAACAATAGGCTTGCTTTTTTGTGAGTGCTGCCAGTTCAATGCCCGCACAATTTTCGTACACACGGCTTCCAAATTATAAAGACTTCATCATTGGTAGAAGCTATTTATTAGATTTCAAAATAAGCCAAGAAGAATATGTTGATTAACTGCGTCTATTTAGTTTGTTTAGTAAGACTGAATTGTTTTGAAAGACGTTGATATTTATAGTCTTTCTTTTAATATTTAAGTTCTGGATGAAATTCAATGAAACGTTATTGACAGAGACGTTTAGATAACGAACACGCTTACCGATGACCAAAGACGTGGTCTAGATGGATAAAATATTTATTAATAAATATCACACGCGTGAGTAATGGCCCGTAATTGGCAACAGAGGCTATCGCCATTAAATAAAGACATCGTGACATCCGCTACCTAACTGTATTTTCGAACCGTACCCTTATGATCTGCTTAACTTATAAGCACTGTCCAGCACTAAAGTACTCGTAAAGTGGTTTTTATCTGTATCTTGGTGGGTGTCCCAGTGGTGTTCGGCTTGCTTTTAATCCATTCCCGAGAATTCTGCGTAAATGAGTTTTGTAAATGGTTTTATCATACCACTTGGTAACTTTGTTGAAAGAGCATCGAGGTGTGACGATAAGCATTGATTATAGCGAGTGTGAGTCACGCGGAACAATAGTTCACCTAGACATTAATGCCGCGGGCAATTCTGCCTCATTGGGATTCAGCACGACGACGCCACATGGACCAAACTTCACCTTATCCGGCCACTATGTAATGTCTCCATTGTTCACTTTGTAAGCACGAACGTTTTGCATCGCGCATCTTAAATCTGAATTAATCAGCGATTAATTTTCTCTTCTTACTGTTTTCGGTGCGATTGGAAATAGCCAGTTTTCTTTTCTTATTGTCCGTATCAAAACGAGATTTTATGCTTGCGTAACTGAGAAACACTTACCATATTTTATGTTTCTGCATTTGGCGAAAGCAAGGCTGCGCTTGAATGGTTAATTGCTCAATGAGAGTTGTCTGCTTGATAATGTAGGCTACACACGACACTGTCATTTGCAATAGTTTCCGTTCAAGATGGACCTGCGTCGAATGTAATTTCCCAGTCTCCGCTGAGGAAAGTGATAATGACTAAGCATTGTTGATGAAGATTACAATTCTCTGCGCAAGCCGTACAAAAATAGATATTGACAGGTTTTACATGGAGGAGGCTTTTTTCCCCTGGAGTTTAATATGAAGCGTCTCGTACGTAGCTCAATAAAAGTTAAAAATTCTGGTCGCCAAGAACATTTACGTTCGTAAACGAATTAGTTTTAGACGGCTTCTGTTACGTCAGTTTTGCGGTAATTTCACGGCTCGTGCGCCTCTGAACTGTTCCTAGTGGAAAAGTGAAGTGCGAAGTTTTGGCGAGGCGGTGCAGGCTGGCGCGGCGGACCGTGGCCGGCGGCGGGGTCGTCGCCTCGCGACCACCTCTACCATCCGCCAAACACTACGTTTTACATCAATATTTGTACATTGCGAAATAAATGTTACTGATATGATTTGAACCTCATAATACCTCAATGAATATCAGAGGTGATTTAATCAGATTTTGATGTAGGCTTTCGGGATATCAATAAAGTCGTAAAATAGGTTTCGATTGGCGTATTGCGATACGGGGTAAGCGCGCGGGTAGCATCTGGAGGGCTGCGCGCGGGCGGCGAACGGAGGGGCCGCGGGGTGCGCTCGGGCTGCACCGGGCGCCGCCGCCGCTCGCTCGCCGAGTCGCCAGTCCCCGAGACACCGGCCGCACGAACGGCCATTCGCGATCCGTGCAGTGAGTGAACCCTGGACCGGCGACTTGCACCCCAGCGCGCCTGCACTTATGTGAGTCCCACTGCCTCACCACCTGACCTGCCCCCTATACCAGCTCCACCGGCACCTGCGAATTATTTTTTTATGAAAGTGTTGCCGCGAGACCGGCTCGCGAAGCCGGCCGGCCGGCGTTTCACCTAACCTGTCTTTGTATGATTGCAAGTTGGAATCAGATTGAAAGTCGAGTGTTGTGATTATGATTCGATTGAATGGTTGATTGGATGCGGGAGATCCGGTGAGATTGTCAAGTGATCTTGTTATTTATCAGCAAGAATTTTAATAGTCTGGATTATCAAGATTGTGGATACCGTTGTTAATCTATATCCCAAAAGTGTTGACGGCCGCAATCATTCGTAATATTTTTAATCAAATAAATGATCCAGGCGTCGCGGCGGTGTGGTCACGCGAACGACCAAGCCGGACTTTCCGATCGGGGTCTACGAACCCACCGTGAAAATGGGATTATTGCACGATGCTCTTAATGCTATTTCGCGCTTGTTTATGTCTAGGCAATAAATGGCGGAGTTGATGGCGACACGAAATCCTGTTGCGTCGAATCGACATAGATTTATGCTCTGTTTCATGAGAGAGCGTTCCAGAATCAAGGATTTACATCTTTAACACGCTTTCGATATCCAAAGAGCAGGACTTCCACCTCTGTATCACGTAGCTCTACAAATGTAATCAATCAATTTTATTCTGAAGCATCTTAATAAACCCCATTTTAAATTACAAGCTTTCTACTATTTTAAGTTGAATGCATTGTCAATAGATTTTAGCTGGCTGACTTGCGCTGGTTCACACCCTGGTTCAAATTAACTTGACTTTCAAAAGTCATTCATAACATTTATACCATCCCGAAAGGGTTTAATCTATCAAAAGATAGAAAGAATCTGAGCCAAAAAAAATATCAAAATACATTTTATTTTTTCTAAGATTTTACAAATTTAATTTTTTTTTGTTTTTGGGCTTTTTATCATCTTTGTAACTAATTATAAAACGTACGAGAAGTTCAACATCAAAATAAATAAATAAATGATGCCCAAAACAGCTGAATGAACTTTTTGACCCCAAAACAGCAGATTTTTGCAAAGTGTTTTTACAATGTAAAATGTTGAAATTCCATAAGTTGTAGAACAAACTTTATTGCTAATTGAGTGTAGAATAAGCCCCTTTCGGGATAACATATGTATTATGCATCACATTCAGTAATACAGCAAATTAAAAAATTGGTTTCAATAAATAAGGTTGCCGAAGCAACAAATCTTCCTTTCTTCCTTGTCACATCTTGCATAAGTTATTCCAAGTTTATTTTGAGATATTACTGCGACTATTCCTGTCTTAGTTTACTGTCTATTGCATTGACTTTGCCTGAAAGGCTAACCTACTGCTTTTCTTCCAATCATTACGAAAGCAACTTCTCATTTATACCGTGTCGCTTTACTGTCAGCTTAGTATGGAGTAGTGACTCGTACAGTATGATATACCTGTCGGTTGATGCAATAGCCACCGTCCGTTGCCACAACAGACGTCCAGACAAGACAGATGTATGTTCTATTGAACTGTCCCAATACAAAGGGCCACCTGAGCGATCGGCCTGTTGATTTCATCGTTACGGGCTGGCCCGTGCTTAGAAAGGCACGAATATTCTAAGAGCATTTTGATCTAATGGAATCTAATAAGATTCAATTACAGTAGTTTATTGTGATTTATTTCTATTTAGATTTTAAATTACAGATGTTGAATGTACGTTTGAGGCACTCGAAGTATTTGGTAACATAAAGCCATTATCCAAACGGTGTTCGTATCTTTCACAAAAAGTGCTCGAGGAATGATAATGCGATGTGTAATAAATAACAAGTTTGAATTTTGGGTATCTTATATCGACTTTATTACCATTTTTTTCCCTCTCTGCCTTTAGCAATCTTGTAATAGCTCATACTAGTTAAGATTACTCATTGTTCAAAGCAGAAATATTACTAAACAGTGTTAGTCATACACGAATCCCTCTGACTCCAATTTTATTTATGAGAGGGGAACATCGAATGAATACCGTGAACATAAAACTTGCGAAGGCTCACGGAGCGCAAAGCTTTTTGCAACATGGCTGTTCTATTTGCATAAGTATCGTTGCATCCATTGTTTGGGTTATCTCTCCTGTAATCTCACCTGCATAAGACGCTGTTGCAGGATTCCCAGACTATTACCGTCGGTAGCGTCATTAAATACATACATAAATACATTAATGCGTCGTGAAATATTCTTGCTCTATTCGAGAGCACAATTTGGCGTGTTAGCCGCGGCTCGGTGGCGAGACTTGCTGTTATGATGAGAAATCACGGCGATCCCGCTACTCACCGCTACGGTACTTTCTATGGCTCTTGAGCTTCTCTTGATGCGTTTTGTCTTACCAATGCGGTCAATTAATCACTCGCATAGCCATTTGTGATGCCGCGTTCTCTGCTCTGACAGGCGGGCTGTAAATTGTGACGATTTGTTAAAGTCGTCGCTGAGTGGCATTGTTTTGTCATTGGGTCACTTTCAATTCTCTCATCATCAGCCTGAGGAAGTCCACTGCTGAACATAGGCCTCCCCCAAAGAGTGCCACGACGAACGGTCTTGAGCCTTTTCCATCCACCGACTTCCCGCAACCTTAACAATATCGTCGGTCCATCGGGTGGGGGGCCTTCCAACACTGCGTCGTCCGGTTCGTGGTCGCCACTCGAGTACCTTTGTTCCCCAACGGTTGTCGGCGAGCTATATGGCCGGCCCAATGCCACTTCAACCTGCTAATTCTGTAAGCTATGTCGGTAACCTTGGTTCTTCTACGGATTTCCTCATTTCGGATTTTATCACGCAGCGAAACTCCGAGCATAGCTCTCTCCATAGCCCGTTGGGCGACTTTGAGCTTGTTTATGAGACCAATAGTTAGCGACCAAGTCCCAGTGTCAGCACTGGCAACACGCACTGATTGTAGACTTTCGTCTTGAGGCTCTGCGGTATCTGCGACGACAAGATATGACGAAGTTTCCCAAACGCTGCCCATCCGAGTTGGACTCGTCGGTTGACCTCTTTGTCGAAGTTGGACCTACCTAGTTGAATCGTCTGACCCAAATAGACATAGTGGTCTACAACTTGAATGGTATCGTTCCCAACATTTACCGGCATAGGTGCGACATGAGCATTGGTCATGATATTTGTCTTGCTCATGTTCATTTTCAATTCTCTACTAAGCGTTAATCTACCTAATGTGGGCTTTACACAATAATATTAAAAAGGGGTAAAACTGGTTTGTTTGTATGTAGGGGGTAATGTTTAGTTAAAGTCAAAGTCAAAAGGCGTTTATTTCAATAAAATTACTAGGATCACTTTGAAATTGGAACCACTAAACGTATTCCAAAAATTATTTCACATAAAATGCTACACTATCCCTGTGTTATCTATATAAAAATCGCCGCTTGGCTTATATATTTCCTAATCTGTGACAACTGCGCGCTAACTTAGTCCTTGTCTTTACCACAGAATAATTTATAGTATTTACAGACGTTTTAGATTTAATTTTAAAGAGAAAATCCATTTTGAACTAAAGACGATCAAGTGCAATGAGGGCTCGCGCCCTGAGGTTTCCGCACTTGAGCTAAAATTTTCAGTAAAATCGTCTGAAATACATATTAGACGACCTCAGTGGCGTACGGGCGTGTGCAAGTCTGAGACGCAATGGGTGCGCATTCGATTACCGCTGCGGGACAAATGTTTGCATGGTTTGCAAATATTTGTTTCCGGTCTGGGTTTTGTGGTACCAATATACTCGTAGGTTCTGATACCCACGACGACACAGGGAATCCTAGTGTGGGGTCAGGGCTATGTATGTCACAGCTAAGTATTATTATATTTAAAAAAAAATGACGTATTTCAGCTATTATTGGCTCCATTAATATGATTATCGACATATAAGTGTTCACTTGACGTCAACTAGCCGTAAACCAACCAAGTGTGTATGAATAATATGATCGAGGACATGTGGTGACCATATTCTGGTTGAAATTAAGTAGAATCGTTGTGAATTAGTGTTTTGTTTCCTAAGGGCAGTGTGGGTGTCGTCATAGACAGCTGTAGGGCGAGTGACGTCACGTCTCGACGCGGTCGTTGACCCTGCAACCCTCGGAGCTCGCCGCTCACCACAGCTACATAGTGCCTGTAGAATTTGCTGCAATATGAATAATTTATTTTGTTGTACGACCTGAATGCCGCCCGACCTGGGGCAACCTGAAACTGAAATAAGCGTACAGCTTTTGTTAAAAATTCTCGTTGAATGATACAGGCATTATATGCTATTTCCATACAATTTGATCTTTCCGCTGACGATAACGTCAACAGAGAATATATCTTGTCTAGACCCCCCGGTCTATATTTGTGCAAATAACTAAACAGGTGCCACGTCATGCTAGCTCTAAACACGTTTTAATGTTACTGCAGGAGCCTTCCCGCCCGTCTACTTTCCCCTACTTTTTTTACAATTTATGAAATAACCCGGAATCGAGTGCGTTTTTGTCTTGGCGGTGTAATATCACCCCTGCGATACTCCACCCTACCTGATTTCTAAATTTCTCGTGGGAGTGGTACACTATTGTTAATAAGTGTGTAAATGTCATTTCTTTTTACCAGCTTGGCGTGCATAGCAAATACGTGTGTTTTGTGTTTTAAGAGTAAACATATACTGACTATTTTACCTGTACTCAATGGTATTAAACAATAATACCCACTTGTTAAATCAACGATTCCGATAAACTAGTTCATTTCTCGAATAATCCCGATTTTATAAAACAGTCATTATCTACTTTGGCCAGTGTTCAGCCATCAACTTTGCGACTTTGTTTAAGCGATGACGTAAGATGACAGTCTCAAAGAATAATTGTTCAAAATCGTGTGAAATAGTGATTAAGTCATCGCTTTTAAATGGCAATAAAACGTCCTTATAACTAACCAATTGTTTTGACAGATGTTTCATACATTAGCTGTGACAAAACCAATGGTTGTACCAAACCAGTAATCCGTGTGTTGGTGGACAGTGGCCTAAATGCAACGCCTGGTGACTAGCTATTATTTAATCACTATCAATGCTCGGAATAATTAGGTATTTACCTGCTTAAGATTACGTACCAGTGGATTATGATTATTTCAGTTTCTCTTGCGCTTCAGCTCCAGCCAATGATAATACTTTGTTTAATATAAAAAGAAAGTTGCGCATTATTTTAATTTATCTTTCATACGATTACTGTATTTGGTGATTCACAATTATGTATACTATCCCGAAAGGGGCTTATTCTATCAACAAAATGAAATAAAATTATAAAGGAAAAGTTTTTCAAGTGCCCGAACTTTTTCTAAATATCTGTTTTTGTTATAACTAAGTAATTATCAAACTTATGAGAATTCTGGCATGAAGATTGCTACCTAAAGCAGCTGAATAATTGATTTTAAACAGATTTTTGTTCACAACAGCAAATTTTTGCATAATGTTTTTCAGAGAAATAAGTCGAATTTCTTAAATTCGTAGTACTAATTTTATTGCCGATTGGCTGTAGAGTAAGCCCCTTTCGGGATAGTTTATTTCGGGAAGTTACAATAACCAAAGCGCTAACGGGCGTTCCACCACATACTGATTATTTTTGACAAATTTCTGCATTAGTTGCGCAATTGTTAGCTGTTGTATACATAGCTTATATAGTACTACTAGCTGGTGCCCGCGACTTCGTCTGCGCAGGATTCGTATTTCGAGTAACTAGTAGTTATATTTTGGACAATTCACACAATATCTTTATAAATTGTAGCCTATGTGTTATTCTGATGTATAAGCTATATTATTGTGAAGTTTCATTAAAATCCATTCAGTAGTTTTACGTGAAAGAGTAACAAACATACCTCCATCCATCCATCCATACTTACAAACTTTCGCGTTTATAATATTAAGTAGGATTGTATTGTTTGTAATATTAAGTAGATAGTATGGTGAAGTACTTTTAGAGAGAGTTATGAGACTTTATCAGGCTGATGATTTTGATGATTATAGTTGGCGAACTCGGGTCTAAAGCTAATGCTCGGCGTTCGACTGCTGTTTCTTACCGATTCTTTGGCAGATATTTCCATACATAATCCGTCATCATAACCGTTGCTTGAAGTAATCCCAGGATAAGATAATGGTGAACGCTAGCGTAAGTTGTCTGATCGAGCTTTCTGCATTTCATGCACGTAGAGGTTCCCTCAACGAGGGCTGGCCTGGCTCGGTGCGTGAGGAAATGTTCCTCCATCGAGTTAGTATCGATTAAGGGCACAATTGCAAATTATTCTTCAACATTTGAAAGTACATCACTTTGTTTCCCGCTACACAAACTATTGATATACAGTTTTGTCGAAACTATTTGAAATTAAAAACACTTGTAGAGCACGTTTTGTATGATTCAGTAACGGAACGCTCTACATTCACGTGTAGGCACTTCGGTTAATTAAAAGGCGAGTATCAAGTGTTTTCGCAGTATCTTGAATTTTTACCGTTTTTAGCGATACTGTGTTTTTTCATTTAATTGGTCCGATATTTTATTAATAAAACGCTTCACTTTACCGCCGCAAGCCGGGCGACCCATTAGTGCTCTCAAGTGGACCGCGGATGTTTTAATTGCTGGAAAATGCCTTTACATAAACTCCGAGGGTGATCTGCGAATACCCCCTTTAGTGGAACTTTAATAGTCTCTCTATAAAGTAAACATTAATCCATTACTTCTGTCCATTAATAAAACAAACGTGACCGCAGGTTATTCAGTCATGTCGAGATAGGAAGATCACTCAGCCCTTGTTTTGTTTTAGTCAGATTAGACATAAACCATCTTCTCATATTCCATCATTGGTTCAAAAACAGGAGTAAATTCATAGAACGATCAAAATGATCGTTACCTGCAATTTCACAGACTACCTCACCCAATTCAACCACCAAGCATTGCTGGTTGGTGGTTGAATTTTAAGTACAGTACTTCTCCGTAAGTACTCTGTACAAAGAGTCCTCCTGCTCTTCCAACAGTTGAATTTCTATGAGCCTTTTAATTCCATGTACAGGAACTGTAGGCAGCGTGAGTAATGATCTCTGGAACCGGATCGTGACCGCCAAGATTTCAGAATTACAGACAATAACTTTGATTTACTGTGTTTGAAACTTATTCTCGTTTTATGTTTTGCACTGGTAGCCGGCGGGCGGCGGCGCAAAACGCGTCTTCGTAATTAACGGCTTTATCCTAGATTTTACATTTGAATGTAAAAACTTTATTCTTAATCAAGCTTTTATTGTAAGACTGATATAAATATGATAGACAAGCAGAACGCAGACTGTGTTCGCGTAGAGTTATTTTCTTAGAAATCCATAGGCTTCATTACGTTATGAGTAGCATTTCGGGATAGTTCATCAATCAAATTCTCATAAGCATTAAGAAATATGATTCATATTTTAAAATATTTTCTAACAAGTTTTTAAGTGCCAAGCAATGCAGCATAAAAAGGTTACCCAATGTGTTACAGTTACAAAGGTATGGTTAAAGATGGGCATGATTGGTACCGGCTAAAAATAGTCCACACGTGCCTTCGCAATCTGTTATGTATGATGGAGGCCCTTTCACGGCGCGCCTTATCGTTTACACACAGTAATCGATCTAGGTACGGATTGAATTTAACACATTCCTCTCTTTAAGCTTCTTCCAAACATGTTTTATCTTCATAAATTCTATGCTGCATGATCAAATGCTTTGAAATCTTTATAAATATGAGGTTTCAAAGAAGACGCTGCTCATCACGAACTGCAGTCGCTCAAAATTATTTAAGTGTAATTTTTTTGCATTTTTCCTAGACTGTTTAGTGACGGAAAAATTATGAATATGAATATTCATGTCGCAGGTTTATTAACACCACCAGGAGGTGTAGTTGTCATGTTGGGCGTGCTCACTCAAAGCCGTATTTACATTTCGTGCACGGGAGCGGCTTGATTTACTGCCTCTGTGACTTTAGGCGCGGGGGACTAAATTAGTGGTCTGTCATATGTCACACGATATTTTATTTTATTTCTCTCGTCCTGAACGGCCGCGACTTACTCGTATACCCTTCGAAATATCCATTCTTCCTCCGTCAAGAGATATTTATAAACGCGCCTTATTTAGAACGGTTTCTGAAGCTCGCTGCTTCGCATCGTTCGAGTTTATATGTTTTATATTCCGTAAATGGATATGAAACATCCATCGTGCTTCGGCCAGCTTTAAGATATTAAAAGAACATTGGCTAATGTCAATGGTTCCCTGCTTTTATTTCGGCCGGCAGTCAAGATGTGTCAGAGAGCGATGAGGTGACAAGATTGATAGTAGTAAGGTGTATCGCCCAATAAGTGGCACAGGCGGCAGGGGTACATCAAAAGATTCCAGGGTGATGTATGCGGGGCTGTCCTATTGATGTAACGCAGATCTCTTCTGGCTCTCAATGCGGCTGATGAAACTAATTTATTCCGCAGGGAAACAGTGACATCGCCGCTGACTAATTGGAGTCATTTATTGATACATCGCCCACAAACATAAACTTATGGCGTTCTTAACAATTTGGCAGAACTTGGAAGTTTCAAAGGGTTCCTTTTATCAATGTTTTCCTTTTGTTCGGGTGCTGTAGGAAACAAACGAATTGGGGCTTTCCCCACCCTGTGTCATGCTTATTTGAGTTTAAAGGTTTTTTAGAATCTTTGAGATAAACATTGCAAAAATAAAAGACATATATATATATAAATGCGCTACAAACGGACTTTAATTTTATCTCTAGCCAGTATTTTTTGTACAATGCTAAGATACCAAGACCACATGTTCATGTAAGAACTTGATATTTATATCAACAAGATAATGTGTCATGGGTTTGGGTATTCCTTTTTGTTAATTGCCTCTCAAAAAGTTGGAAACATCTTGATTTATTCTTGGAACGAGAATATGGTGTTGATTTAATTAAATTACGTACATGCGACACAATTTAAAGACGTGTAAATGGAGGAATTTATCCCATTTTAGGGCGGGTGAGTTCAACAAATTACAAGGCACTAATGAGTGCTATAACTTTAAGTTTTTAATTACTTCATTACATTTTAAAGGGGGGCCAGCCTTGAGAACCCGATATGACCAATCCCAAAGCGGAAGCAAAATAAGACATTGGTGGCAACTTGTGACATGGCCACCCATGTGATAATGTGACCTTAGCTGAAATATAAATCGCGGTAGGCCCCCTAGTGTTTAACAGACAATAGATAACGCGTCACGTAGGGATCCGATGATGTAAGCGGCTTCCTGCGGGTGCAAAGCGCTGCGGTAAGCGTGTCCGCGCCTGCCTGCTAATTAGCCGCACTGACGTCACCGCGGGGAGCTCGCTAGCTCGCCTATGCCGCCATTACTGGGGGCCCTCGCGCGGAAACGACAACGACCGGCGCTTTCTCCGACTTGCGGCAACAGCTTAGCAATCCAATGGACAAGTGGCCAAATGCCCTTCAAGGCCATTCTAAACTCGACGGTATAGCTGACGTGGCATTTTCGGTCTGCTGCATCATAAAGAAAGTTGTGAGGAAACCAAAAAGGCGATCTTTTGGCTCTAACAGCAGACCGCGAAACCGTATACGGTATGAAAAATGAAGACAGTCCTCATTATAGTAGCCATAAATTTCTAAGTCAATGAACAGTGTCGGAAAGGGCAGGGACATTTATCAGCTACTGGACGGCTACATAGAACGATCAAGAATAATAAGCAATAATGAAACAATTCTACAGCTAAACATGATACATAGCAATAAGAAACATTCCAAACACGCTCCGCAATAACTATGAATCAAAATAGCTGCTAGAGCGCCTATTACGCTAAAACATCGTTTCTTTGGAAGAAGCTCTACTGGAAAACCTTTCCTGCTCTACAGTCTTTTATTTTGATGCGGAGGACTGAGTCTGATATTTCATCTGCAGCATCGCAGAGTTCCTGATGACGTTGAAATATCAAAGTGTTTTTTTTAATTTGAAGTTTCATTCGGCAGGCTAATTGTTTAACTAAGCGGACGTAGCTTACGATGGATTGTAGATTGTCAGAGGTTGAGCCATATAGAATAGAATAGAATGTCATTTATTTGGCACCATATGCCAGTTCCGTCTTCCGCATGAAAATAAAAGACTGTACTGACTGAGTCGTCAGATTTGACGATTGCGATTGATAAGGCAGGCGGAGAAGTGGCGCGTCACTAAGCGTGACTCATCTTAATGGCTGCAATCATGGGGGATGCGACCAGCCGTGCCTCGGAAGGAACTCGTCACGAGGCACGCGTCGTAAAAAATAGAAAGCCATGAAAATTTGTTCCGAAAGTGGAGGGTTTCTTACATTGTGTACCCTTTTACGGGTCTTCGTAGTTTGGTTGCTTAATAGACTCGAAAAGCACACACTCGTAATAAGGAATTAATAATCTGAATTTGATAAATACAGGGTGGAAAGTTGAGAAAGGGCAGTAAGGACAACTACTAGAAGCGTTGCAGCTGCAGGAAAACGTTCTTAGAAAGCTAACTCAGTTTTTTGGAAGGACACAACACTGCATTCCCAAATTAAGAAAAAAATGTATAGTTATCGAAACAAAATGCCAAATTCACGAAAAAAACACTCTATTCGTTTGAAGGGGTCAACCGAGGTTAGGATACAGACACGTCTCAAACCGTGCTCAAACGGCATGCGATATGTCATATAAAATTATATCTAAAAGATCCTTATCTCTACTAGTTTTTAGCTCAACGATAAGGCAAGCTCCTAAAGGTCGGAAATTGCGAATCAAAATTTCCTAGGTCGAATTAGGTACCTTCATCTTCCTAAGCCTAGAAAATTCCGAGCGGAAGTTGCACTGCCGTTTTTGTGGTCATTGTCGTCATGCCACACCGGTCGGCGATACAGTTCTTTCTTTTGCAATCGCTGAAGGTCACTCCTCAATTCCTCATTGTATTTACTTGCAATTACATGACGTCTAGACCGAATAAAAGAAAACAGTGTTCAATACCTAATGAGGTCATTGTAAGAAGTAAGACAAAAACGATTATTGGTACGACTGACTAACCGCTAATTGCGTGAAAACACTGCTAATCTAGGTTCTCGTAGCAGCAGAAAACAACGATTTCTTGATGGTAATAAGCCATCACAATGTTACTGAAGATCGATTGATAAATCCTGATAGAAAAGATAGAATGGCTCATTGTATTTTGTTAAGCTCAATAGCAATCTAACTTTTGATAGGGTATGCCCCCTGCTTGTTAACATTATTAACTTGACCTCATCATCAGCCTGTAGTAGTCCACTGCTGGACAAAGGCCTCCCCCAAAGAGTGCCATGACGCACAGTCTTGAGCCTATTCCATCCACCGACCTCCGGGAAGGTGTGAGTTGCGCTTTACAATGTCTTCGGGTATTGGGTCGGGGGCCTTCCAACACTGCGTCACCTGTTTCGTGGAACCTTTCGAGAACATTTATACCCCAACGATTGTCGATTCTGCGAGCTAAACGGCCTATCCACTGCCACATCAACTTGCTAATTATGAGAGCAATGTCAGTAACCTTGGTTCTTCTACGGATTTCCTCATTCCGGATTTTATCACTTAGTGAAACTCCGAGAAAACTCTCTCCATAGCTCTCCATCCTGCATTCGTATTACTTAAACATGATATATGCACGAGCCAAGCTGCTGTGCTATCATCCCACATAAAACAAACATGGCTTGAGTACAAGCGCGGTGATATGGATACATACTGTAATTGCATTGTGGATTTGTTTGGAACGTTAGTACATCACATCCAATTTATTTTTATGTCTCACTTCTTACAAAGCTGAATCATAGGTTTTCAGATGTTCTGAATCATAGGGTTCATGACTTGTAAATTGAAATGATAAATGTGTTCATTGGAAGTTAAAAATAATCCATCAATTTTAAATGGGTTCTTACAAATGGGCATTATGTGGATCTATGTGTATGGCGAATCTCGTTCCCTAACCAGAAGTTTTAAATGTCACACGCTAAGATGTGAAAGGCGAGGATCACGCTTCGTGCAACGAATGCCATCACGATCTCGTTTTGAATTGAAGTAAAAACTGTCTGTAACCAAGTACCCACTTAGCTCTACTAGCTGGATCTCATTACACTTGTTAAATTCAAACATTCCAGCTAGTAATTCTGTCATTACTTCGCCGCAATGTTTCAAATGTTAACAGCGCCCTGCAACTGAAGTTATCTTAAATATTCGATTTGAGTGGGATTAAAACGGTGAATTCATAAACGGAACTGAATATTCGGACAGTTGCATTAAGGATGCACCATGTACCGTCTAGATTTCTCTAGACCTACAAGCCTGCAGGTTACGTGCCCACCCGTCGTATGAGTCAGCTTATTATGTTAACGACTTGTGGCTCTGCCCTCTTGCCCCCATTCCCACTTTCTACTGCGTGGACTGCATCACAGAAACCAAGCCAAAATTGCATTCACATTAAACTTGCTATGTAAATTTGCGTCTTTTCTGTAAATATAGTAACAGAAAGTGTTTCAGAGTCGATTGTAGGAGGCTCGGGAAACTACGGTCGATGGTGGGAACCTCTTCCGAGTTATTTGAGCAGTATTGTACGTTTACTCATCATTGCAAATATCCGCGCATGTGAGTTGATCGTTTCGCGGCGCGCCGCTGTGGAATGTGGCTTGTAATACCTCCAGCGCTCTTAGAATAGTCTACTAGCTTGTTGGTATCTTCTTGTTCTAAATACGGAACCTAGAAATGGTGAATAGGCTGGGATGTTCATATTTTAGTGGACACAGACTTGTTATTTAATTCATGTATGTAATATTTAACAGTTGCATTTGGAATTGTGTGTGTGAGTGAGTGAGCTGCATCGTATAATGTTTACGACTTATATGAAGACTGCATAAGCTATAAAGTATCTTTCTCTTCTTAAACGTCAATTCTTTGCGGAATGGAGCAATAACGAGTACCTTTCAATCTTGCCCCAAATCATTCGCAAAACAATGGACTTATTAAAGCTCTTTGTTTTGTGCAACAAACTCATACCAATTCGGGTACTCCTACATATGCACCCACATAGAACAGCGTCATTAATCTGTCTGGGTCTAGCATTGGCAGGTTACGAAATACCTCTCATTAATACCTGAATGATTTAAATATTCGTTTAATTGTAATGTATAGCAGGCTGTACAGTCTATGGCGGTTTTATCTGGCTGCTCGTTACTGCAGCCTTACAGGATAACTCACGGTGTCCGCCCACGCAACCTGCTCTCTAACTGTAAGCCAATATCTCGCACACTTAGTAATTATAAAGCGGTCCCATCCTTCGACAGAACTCGCTGATAAGCAACATTTTAACGATGCAATTATTTTTAGCATACTATATTTTCTCTATCAAATGCCAGCACGAACTATTCCAAAGCAGTTAACGAAGAAAGCTTAGCAACATTATGGGGAAGTGCTTTGCTTTGAATAGTCGAAGGACGCTCCACGAGTAATCGCTTATGCCTTGGTTTGGGCTGCAGGGCTATTTAAATAGACTGCATAAGTTTCATGACCTAAACAGGTTCCTGTACGAGTCATGCAGGCTCCACACCTACGCTGTCGCCTTCCTCCTGACCTCGATGGTAATCCTCACTGACTCATTTTCAGTAACTCGCAGCGTGAACACAGTTTTTCACTTTATAAATAAAAAAGGCAGTAACCCGAATAGGTACGTTTGTGTAGGACAGTTACACGTTTTGCATGAAAAATTAGTGCCGAAACGATTACGTCGTTGCTTACTTAAAACAACAAGTGCGTTTTTTATGTACCATAATTCAACGAGAACAATGCATCATTCAGAGGCGCTGAATCAACAAATAGATTCGCGTGGTCGACTGATTCATTCACAGGGGTCACCAATATTAACGGTAGGACTCATTTATTTTATACGAATTCACATAGTTATTTAGTGTTTGTGTTTTGGCGCTAATGAACTTTGTGTAACCATTGTAATATATTCTCACGCTCTCGCCGGAGCCTGCGAGTGGACTCGTGTGACTCAAAGACCATTCGCCTGCAAGTACTTATGCAAGTATCTGATGGCCCTGTCGTAGTCCTTTTAGTGTCGCCAATACAACGACCGATAGTCTCCTACTTCGAATTCCTTTAATTAAACCAATGACATCATCTGGGTATTAAATACTTCATTGTCCTCGTTTGAATATCATCTCTAATTATAAGCCGCATGTATTCTAAATCCATTGGGTAAAAGTTGTTTAAAAAAGAAGTAATGTTTGTATGGCATTTATTCACACCTACATGCACCTGCGATTATGAAGTAGGGTGCAAATTGCAGCGGTATGAAGGGACGCGTTCGGCTCTGTCGCTCCATGTCGACGCATTCTTCCGTGATTCTTGCGGTCTTTTTTTGCATTCCGCGCATATATACGCGGTGGAAGCGCGCTTCGATGCACGCTCCATTTGCTTCCCCTTCTCTTCTAAACATTACATGCCCAGTACCTACATGTAAACATTATCGAGTCGATATTTCAGATACTTTCTCAACCGTACGTTTCGTCTCGATTCCCAAGAAGGTGCTGATTTCTCAGATTAAGCACTACCAGTCCGGCAGCTTTCGGCAGAGAGCTCGAAGCTGCAAACTTTTTGTGTTGTGCTTGTTTAAGTTTCGAAATGTGTGCGACCATCTGTTTGCACACGTGATTGCAATAACTTCTTCTTGATATAACAAAATATCGACGATACAAATGTGTAGGCTGATAAAGCTGGCATGTGGATTCCGAAACCAGTACAATTAAGCCTGCTGGAAACATGCATAATGCTTTTTAAAACTTAATCTGGGGAATATTACATCTAAATTCGTTTGTAAGGATTATTAACCCGCTTAGCAATGACCAAACGAATGGCTTTACTTTCAAAAATCTGTATAAAGATAAACAGTGCTTAAAGTATTGCCATCTCGTTGTATTACCTAAAGAGAAAAAGTGACAGGGTTAATTTTAAACAATGCATAAATTAAACTAGCTTTATTAAGTAACCTCTTACTTAAAAAAACTGCTGTAAATGTTTTATAATTTTCCTTGATAAGTAAATCGTTTGAAATTCACAGGATGTGTTTGTTTATTGTAGGCACTCGCAAGGACAAAAAGTAGACGTCTTCATATGTTTTTGATGTATCCTTAGCGGACGAAGTGGGCAGTAAACAATTTCTTTGATGTGAGCGGATCAGATGCTTGTCATTTCTTTCAAGTTATACATTTGGTATTGCTTTGTAGTAAGTTATGTGAACGTTGTGAGTTACTTAAAAGTTTATGATCACTTTCTTACTTAGTTGATATGCAACTATAGAATATGGTTAATAGATAGCTAAAGATGATGTTACGAAAAAAAATATTTATGCTTTGAGTAATGATGTCTCTCATGTTTTTCAAAACGAATTCGAGTTGTATTCGTCGACTACTAATTGGGCTACCCAATTGGCTCTGTGACTGATAGTAACGTTAAAAACTTATTTATGCAGATATTTCAAAATTCCCTCCGGGCTATAAACATCTATATATATATATAAAGGAGTAGTCCACTCATTCACTTATTGATTCATCACGAAAGCTCTGAAACTACTGGGCCGAGGAGTCTACTCCTAAAGGGTTGATATAGGGGTTGAATGGTTGTATGAAAGTCCCATGTTTTTGAAGTTGGAGACATCAAAATCAGTTATCAGGTAGATAGTTCAAAATAATAAAATACTGATACAACTTTTTTTTTAAAACGACCCTCAGGGCGTGTAAATAGGAGATGAAAGTTTATATGGGAAATCCTATGTTTTTGAAGTTAGAGACATCAAAATCGGTTATCAGGTAGATAGTTCAAAATAATAAAATACTTACTAATATAAGTTTTTTTTTTTAAACAACCCTCAGGGTGTGTAAATAGGGGATGAAAGCTTGTATGGGAATTCTTTATCTGTTAAGCCTATACAATTGAAATTTGGCACGCGGATTCCTTATAGAGAGTAAACATTTTTTAAGAATTAATTTTACGAAAATTCAGCCCCGAAGGGCATGAAATGGGGGTTGAAAGGTTGTATGAAAGTCCTATTTTTTTGAAGTAGAGACATCAAAATCGGTTATCGGGTAGATACAATTGAAATTTGGCTCGCAGGTTCCTTAAGGAGAGTAAACATTTATTGTTACGGTTACGGTGACGGTATGTAGAAGTAGGTAAATAGCTGCATAATAAGTGTTAGTTGGTACTTTGGTAAGGATAATGGAAACGTAGATTTATACAAACGCGGACGAAGTCGCGAGCGGGACAGGTAGTTACAGAATTTGCAATACTCTGCATAGGAGCCACATAAGTTATCAGTAGAGCAATTTTCTGTCTACAGGCGATGTTCTGCCGGCATCTCGATGGCTAACGACGTTTCTCGCGAAACGCACCGAAATAACCACCAACCCCACTGAGCGTATGCGCTGATAATTCTGTCACTACCAATGCGCTTGGATATGCATTTACTTCGCTGCTGGAGCCAATGCTATATCATCCATCCTCTCAATACCGAACGCATCGAATTTTACGATATTATTTCTGTCGCCCGTATGCCGCGTCTCGGGAAACTTTCTTTTGTAATTCAATCAGCGTTAGTTGTATTGCCTTACATGTTCCTTAACTTTCATTGCCGTTTTATTAAGCCGTCTCATGCGATTATATAAAATACTGGTATCTATTGGAAATCGTTGATTAAAGACAGACTAGCAGCAGTCTTTCTTCTTACTTAAAAGTAAGTCTACTATCGCAAAATTCAGTACCTACAGGATTGTATCGTTTGTTAGAGGTTGCGTAGAGTCGTCAAAACATAATTGATTTGGTTACAGATATTTCTGCATTAAAAACTGGCCGTCTATATATAAGATTTCATGCACCTGTACCTACGTAGTTGAATAAAAGTATCGACATAATATTTTATTCAATCTAAGAAAAGATAAATCGTTTCTCCGATGTTATTTGATCTGCATTTATTTGTAAAAAGAATACTAACTCGTGATAAATAGATATTAATTTGTTCATTAATTAATTTATCCAAAAAGCCTGCATTAAATGAATACTCTTTGTGAAACATGAACAGTGGATATTATCATCACAATATAATGCTTCCATTATCTTCTGCCATTACAGAGAAACAACGGTGAATGTTTGGCTATCTGGTGTACGGTAAATTAATTACTAATCGATGCGCTGTTTGTTGTTCGGCAATGAGCAATTTCATCGGAAAAACCCGGATAATTTTTTTTCCGATAATTTTGTCACTCTTGTCTAGTGAACTATTTTATTTTCATTGTTTTTCTACAAAACTAACCTTTAGACATACCCTGCCTCGATCCCCTCGCATTGTCATCCGACTGTCTGGAAGAGACCTCTTTCATTGCGATATTTTATTATTATTATTATTTCCCTCAAAGTTCTCCTCACGAGTATTAAGATTACCAGCCATGGTCTAACCTTTATAAATAGTTCTTCCTTTAGATATTTCTTCATTAAGTCATCATTGTGAGAATAATGCTAAAACTACATGGCAAAAACGTTGTATAAAAAACTCTTTGACGATTGTAATTGTTTGTATAAACTTTCGCCATTTGCAAGCAATAAACTGTGGCCTAAATTCATGTAAGTACATTTTACTGGCCGAGTAATTTGAACATTTTTTTATTGTTTGTTTCGATTTCTCTCAGCGCCACCACCGCCGCCGGCCTCCAACGAAGGTCCAACACGCACTTCGTGTAACACGCGGCTAACGATATTCAACCTATCCTACATGGGCTATAAAATCCTGATAATAAATTCTTTGACAAGTAGCTAATTACTACGTTCTTTTCTGCTAGGTACCAAAAATGTTGTTTATTAAATTTAGGCCCTTGTATATTAATCTAAAGTTTTATAACTCCTTCTCCCAAGATCTCTGTAATTTCCGCAATTCCCATATCATTCTTGACACGGGAATGTATGAATGTTATCAAAACATGCAAGAGATTCGAGACATTCTTTTTTCTCACGAGACGTTGAATGCTGTTATTATAATCGAACACTGATAATGTAATTACAGTATACAGTACGTGTTCTATGAAACGCGGAACATAGAGTCATTCAACTTGAAAGAATCTATAAATTATTTAAGCCTTCGGATAGTGGGCGTTAATGGAGCGTCCAGGAAACAATAAGGAGGGATAGTGCTCTTCAAAGAGCTATGCCGTTTTATTACGGTAGTTTGACAACGCCATAATACTGCGATAAGCAATTCAAATGAATCGCATAAATAATTGCTTTACGTTCAATCAGTCGTACGTAAGTAATAAAAATTTGTGGAATTACTAAGTTGTAAATGTTTATTGTTTGTATGAAAGTTTCAGCATCAAATAACATACGGTTTTAATCTTAGAATCATATTGCTTTATTGTTAACCGACTTCAAAAAAGGTGGAGGTTATTAATTCGGCGACTATTTATTTTTTCATGTATGTACACCGATGTGTATGCACCGACTATGTGAAAGCTAGTCAAGATTTCGATTTTTACCCATTAAATAAGGAATGGTCCCTAGGTGGTCCTATATAACTTGTATCGAGGTCGGATGAGCAGTTTTTTCAAACTGGAAAGAAAATACTATACCTAAAATTAATTTTACTTTGTGGCAAAATGTATGTTATAAACGAATATGATTTAGTAGAAAAAATAAGGTAAATCAGTGATTGCTCTCTGAGGGAAGAATAACTCAATCTGCTCCGTGTAAATAAGGATCAAAATATTACTGGTCAGAAATTATGATAATTCTCTATTTTTCTAAGCTCGGCTAGCTAGTACGTACTAAAGGCTAGATAAGGATTTTACTTAAATGTGAGGTGTGTGATTGATTATAATAATAATAATATAATATAAATTTTATTTCAGTAACTTAGGAATAGTACAGATGTTAAAAACTAAATTCTAGGACCCATAGAAATATATACCTTAACCTAAAATATATAAAAAACCTATTAATTAATTATTTAATTACTTATTATACAATGCATTCAATGTGTTCAATGCAATAACTTGCATGTACTACTCTGTTTCTCTGTAATATATCCATCCATGTATCTCTCATAAAAGAGATGCGAAAATTCCCTGATATTTCCTCCCAGTTTCCCTCTCAGATGTAAAAACGAAATTATTGAGTTTTGCTGGCGAATTATAATTTCAGGCTATTGTTAGGTACATAACTCCTTCGTTTCGTTAACTTGATTTAGGTTAATATTGCTTAAATTATTCTTCTTGAGCAACACAGCAGCATACACCGAATAGGGTGCCTCGGTCCGTCTCGGCTCATTTATTACAAGTGCGTGCTTCATCGGGCCGTGAAGTAATCTTGGTTAAAATTGAGACATTGATTCACTTAGACGTACGGCTTGCTTTAGTTGTCTTTTTGAAGATTAAGGACACTTTAACGGACGATTAAACAACACGATCTTCGATAAACATCGGATAAGTTATAGCTCTATACTAGTCGGTCATTGTATGAGATTTTCGTAACTTGCGGTAGTGGTAATGGTATCGAATCACTTACGGCTTGGGCGAGTGTAATATATCGTTGAATGTAAACAAACCCGTATGCGTCGCTGGCGCCGATGATTCAGACAATCGCGATGTGGGCCGTATTGTGCAGCTAGGTTCTTAGCTCTATTGTATGATTGTATGTAAAGGAGGTGAGGGCGGGCGCCCACCGACGCTGACTCCTAATGTTTTGCGCTTATCTGCTGCACGGAAAAAGCTACCATTACCGTTACAATTGAATTTTGGAACTACTAAATTTCATACAGCGTTTCTCGTCTTTGGAACTGTTCTCGGCTCTCACTGGCCGCTCCATGGCTCCGATCGCCACCGCGAACATTTCCAGCGTACGTGCCGTGATCGAGTGGCGCCAATGTTTTTCATCTCCATCTCCAACGGTCCAGCATCCTGGTCGTGTATTTTAATCACTGAAAGCGCAGTGCTGTTTATCTAAAACTTCGTGTTTACCTCACGATTTATGTCGTGATGTGGAGTTTTGCAGATTCACGAAATGATAACTATCATTCGTGAGCCGGTTTTAACTGCTGTCTCGGAACAGGAAGTTTATTTATTGATTTTCATCTTCTTTGATTTGGCTATGTAATGTTATCAAATACCAGTTATTATCCTCACGATACACAGAAAACTATAAGATATTACCATCTCTTCTTTCTTATTAAATGTGGTAATGTGACTTGAGAAAACTAACTCACACTAAAGATAGTCAGAAAGACTGAAATTTATTGAACCGTAAAACCACTGGGGTTACGGTGGAGATTCAAATGCACAAGCATTATTGTCTGTGCCGCCGCAATAACTTGCCAGTCACATTAAAATATTCGAACGTTTAGAATTGCGAATATGGGATTAGACTGGTCGCGTAGCGAATCTAAGCCAAGTGGCTTCTATGTCTGGTTTTGCAAAAAAACCCTGCACCGTAAAATAGCATTATTCTCTACCTTGGCTCGGCGTGGGACAGAGACGCAAGATTATTTTTAACTGGCAGGTCATTAACCGGCGGCTGCGCAATTATTCTCGGATTGCATGTGGACTTGCTTTATTACCAGAAAACATGTCAACATTCACGAAATTTTCTGATCCGCTCGTCAAGGATGGAAGTTTCTAGATTGAAAGTTTTCCACAAGACTCCAGTTTCAAAACAACTGCTTTAAAATTAATTTGGCATACTGTTTGCATACCTTTACAGTTCTTTGTTATATTTGATGATATACAATTCAAATTGGCCCTGTATTTGCGCAGCTGTCGAACCGTTGCCGGTCCAATTTGTTTGCTAATGCGGCAGTGGGCTGGCGCAGACTGTGATTAGCTGGATTCTTCAATATATTCCATTTCCGTTTATAATTTTAGCGTTAGCATTGTTTATGATATCCTAAATATATCCGATTTTAAGCTTATTGATTTCTGATTGTTGAATTTAAACAAAGTCCGAAATGAGGAAACCCGTTGAAGAACCAAGGTCACCGAAATAGCTCTCAGAATTAGCAAGTTGAAGTGACAGTGTACATGCCATATAGCTCTCGTAAAGGTTCTCGAATTGCGACTCAGTTTGGAAAGCCCCTCACCCGATGGACCAACGACATTGTGAAAGTTGCGGGAAGTCGGTGCAGGAACTCTTTGTGGGAGACCTTGGTCCAGCAGTGGACTTCTACAGGCTGATGATGATGAATAACGTATATGATAGCTGTGTTCCTTATATTGTAAAAAACTAAAGATGCCAAAACATTCTGTTAGTATTAGAATCGATCTCAGATCTATACCATTGGGCGCCGTGGTTAGTATAACATTGTACAATCAGTAGTACAACGATTCAATTTTCCTATTACCGTGTCTCGAGTTGAATACACTTCGTTAACAAGATCCACCTCTAAGTCTTGTTCAGTTTCTTCATAAGTCGAGATAAAAATATCCATGCTGTCCAAAGGAGATCGTGTTTCGATGCACATCCGTTTATTTCGAGCGATGTGTTTACCTTTAGTGAGTGTTTTTTATACATCACCGAAGTAACTCCAATTACAGTTTATATGAAAACTTCTGTGTACTCGCTCAGTTTTAAAATTGGTTTTGTGGAGATAGAGAAAATACAAGGATGGAAATCCATTGTGTGAGTAAAACTGTTAGATTTATTTGACTGTAAAAAATGTTATCATCTAGATTTGAACCTGGTTACTCGTTCGGCTCACTGCAGTCTCGTGTTTTCTGTGCTTCTTAGCGATTCAGGTTTTGTCTGAGCCATTCAGCCGTGTAATCTCTGCCCAAGCCTGTAAATGTACCTATCTGCTCGAACGCATCCAATCAATGGTTCCAATGAAAATCACTACCCTTTTCCGTCTTCCCTAGATCAGCGATAAGTTCATTGGCGAATGCAGCTCTAATGGGATAACCCAATAACCGTATCGCTGTGCCGTTCGGAAATTACGAATGATTGCGTCCCGGGTCAGGCGGGGCAGACGAGTTCTATGAAATATGCATCAGGACACGAAATTAACACAGGAAGCAGGTTGTGCACAGGGTGGCATTCATTAAGCAACGGTCAGCACGGTCTACATCTGGATGGGTGACCATTAGTTACATTTCCAATGCAGTGCAATAAAGCTCGGCTCTTTTGAATGTATTCTCACATATAATGTTATTTTGTGTTTTCCTTTGTCTGAATTATCATAATCAAAAGTCCATCCATCAGAAACATAAATCGTGATGGATGGGCAGCACCAATCTCGACTTGCCTTGGTTCATTGGCTAGAAGAGTGGTGAATGAATAATGTAGTATCTCACGTCCCGAACCCGAAGGTACTAGTAAATAATGGTGGGATGAGTACTGCGCAGAACCCATTCACGTATGGCTAGCGTCGTATTTAGGTACGATCACCACACATACACCAGGGCTGGCACGTCGACACAGTCTTACTAGATTTCAAGCTATGTATTGCCTTTATGTACCGAAGATTACAATCTTCCCAGTTTGGCTTCTGTGAAAGTTGATTTCCTTTTTTGGTAACCTGCGGACGAAATTTAAATTAACTTATGTAAAGCGTGTATAACATGGAATTGAATTAGTTTAAAATAAAATCGTTATGTACTCAAATCAAATCAAAGTAATTTATTGCGTTATATAGGTTAGGTACAGTTGTTACATTATACAATACAAATTAGGAGCAGCCATATTCAGCGTTGTACGCATGCAATATACATATTTTCAAAAAAATTAAGTAGGTATGTTAGAGCTTTAAATTACAATAAAATAGTGCTATTACAAAAAATGACATTAAAATAATCATGGGTTGAATAGTAAGCCCTTTCCAATAGTAACTTTTTCAGTCTCACTTTGAATACTGCAAGGCTTGAAGTATCAAGTAAAGGTTTAGGTAGGATTGTACACACGAACAGCCATACATAGCACACTCTTGTTCAACAACGCAGTAACTACACGTATTGCTTAAATCTTCTTATAATATTTTCCTCAATACCAGAATACCATTAAGCTCCCACACCCCGGTCCGTCCCAGTCGTCCGCCCTCACAAATATTTGCTGGGATACAAGGATTTTGCATTAGCACCTACCACCGGACTGACTACTTCTGACGTTTATGGAACTGTATCTACGCAGTATTTACTTCCAGTAATATCTGGACTTCTTTCGCCCACGTAGCCAGCCATCGGTGGTGTGTTGATTCGGCCATGAAACGTACTAAAATCATCTAACAGTTTTGCGCGTTTCTTCTCACTTAGACAGAATTTTCAGCCAATCTGCAGTATGAATCATACATGACAAACCGTCATGGCCTCGGTTAATACAATTGATCGCAACTATTTTTGTTGTTCAGACTTCTAAATCATATAATATGTATACCTACTGGGTTTATTCATATCCAACTTTGAAAAGAGAATAATAAAAAAAATTTTTACTACTAACTTTGTTTTCTACGCATATAATTAGAAAAAATATTTACAGAATTCAGATCACCAACTACAGGCAGTGTGGCCAAAAGATTGATTACGACGTTATCTCATTGGATCGCTGTAGGTACTGATCCTTTGTCCGAGGTAAGCACCAGCCCGTTGGTCATAATCTACCAGCGTCTTAGATAAAGCATCGAATAATAAGATATAATATAGCTAAATGCCGCTTTTGTGAGTTTTAATTTATTCCCGTCTACGTAATGAATGTATGAGTAAGCGTTAGAAAGATCGAGGTTATCAATTATTTAGTTTTCTCAAGCTGTAATTTGCCGAAAATAATTCTTATCTTTCGGGTCGGATGAGGTCTGCGACCGGATAGCAGGTCGCCTCGCTCGTGACTGCGGTTCATGCAATTTTCGAAGAATCAAGATTTCTTTGCATTATTCACCACTTAGGTACTTGTTCGTCAACTCACCAAGAGGGAGGAGGTAGGAGGACATGATTTTACCGAAAATGTTGCCCGTGCCAGGTAAATAGACTAGCTAATGTCGCCTGCAAAATATCTGACATCCGCTGTTTGGGAGCATTGACTTCTATAGCCGGAGTGAGTTGGCGTACCAACTGTAATATAAAGTCTATGTGTCTATACTATTTTATCTGGTTAAAAGCCTGTATAATTCACGTTTTGATTGTTAACTTGTCCGCTATATCGGCTTTCTCAAATGCACCTAAATTATAAATGCGCTCTTTGGTGATGCTGTTAATTAAACAAGTTAATTATCCACGGAGTCGTGACAGTTCAGTGAGATATTGCAAATGGATTCAATTTGCTATAATAATTCGGATTCGCGGTTTAAATATCAGTTTGCCTAATACGAGGACGATTTCGCATGCAATATGTTCGTTTACCTTGAGGGTGTTGCTCATCCGAGATAACAACTGATAGCGATACAATGAAACGCAGTACTGCTTTCCTTGCATTTTTATCGCGGCTGTATTACTTATCTCGTTTATTATTTTCGGGCTATTGTTTCGTCGGAACGCATATCCCTATCATGATAAATGGATCGATCAATCAAAATTTGAATAGAATTGCATCAGAATAGAACCGTCAAAGTGTAGGGTTATCGAGTCCGACAAGTGGCACTTGTTGCGTGGGATCGAACCTCTTTGCATTCAAATGAGAGTAGAAGGCGTGATTTGTCGCGAAACCAATCGACCTGTGCATATAATGCTTATTGAAATAATAACTAGCAAAGCTATGCAGTTATGCTAAATCCTTTATCTCAATAACTTTAAGCGTATTCAGTTCACGTGAACACTATACTTTCATTTCCAGAATTATTGCTATTGTTCTACGCTAGTGCCATAGCAGCATAAAGCCTGTGATTAAACGCTTTTGCAACATTTTGCGCCACATCCCGGAACTGGTGTGCATTCAGCAATAGGCGCGATTCTCATCTTTCACACTGTATACCATGCGTTTGCATCGCGCCGAGCCGAAAATTTAGGTCGTTTTGTGAACACAAGGATGCAGCATGCATAACAGCCCGTTTATTCACATTTCCGTTGGCGTTAGCGGCCAAATTAAATTGCACTTCACACAGTTACAACCGAATCTGATGCAATTTTCATTATACATTTTGTAGTTATTTTGTTACTGTATACAGGTTATGACAGTGAAATAACACAAATTGCCATGCTCGTAATTTGTTCCGTTTCGCATTAAATTTACAGTTCTACTGAAAGCTCGCTTAAATCTTCCTTTATTTTAATACTGCATTACACGTATTCAGGTCGCTTTCAAATAAGGAAGTATCGTGTAAAGAACAGAGGCAGGATATTTATAGAATTAAAGCTAAAGATAAATCGAAGAGGTCAAAGTTACAGCTGCTGTAGCGCGACAAAACAGAACGGCCCGTATTTCCAATTTAAAAGCCGACGAGAAGCGCTCGCGGGCCGACTCTACGTTAATTAGTTGGATTCCCGGTGGCACACGACACGGCACTACCTACACTCCAATGGCTCGCTCTGTAGTCTGTACCATGTTAGCCTGCTCGTAAACCAATTACCGGCCAACTGATGAACGCCGAGCGTGCACGAAAGTTCCCACTCAATTTCATTACGCTTCGCTGTGCGCACTAACAATTAGAGAGGTTTCTATAGAACGCTATTAATTTTATCGATTGGAAGATTGGATGCTGGCTTTGGTTCGATTTTCTTACTTCTAGATCATGTGTCAGCACTTTTGTGGAGGCCTCGATAATTGTGTCGTAGCAAATCGAGATGCCTTTAACGATAAGCTTTTATCGTCTCGTCTCCGCGCAATGTTTGTCATCTGTCGCGTCGAAGCATGTGAGTAGCACGGGAGCCAATTCACCCGCTCTGATGTCTTCTTGAGACCTGTCGGGTTTGTTTTCCTACGATAATGCGTCTGTAAATATCAGCCTCCCCTCGCCCGAAGAGCATATTTACGTATACGTTTAATTAACACTTCAGCGCTCGAGTGGGCTGAGCGCATATCGGATAGATTTAGCAGCTGTTGATATCTTTTCCAGGCATTATCTAGAGTGGTTTGTATGTTTATAAATAGTTGTGATGCAATGGCGTGTGCCTTCGATGCCTAGCCTAGGTCTCGATGCAGTTAGACCGTAGACGGTGTCGGGTGGGCTTTATTCCCAATTACACAATGCTGCGTGTATCGTCACGCATTCCTCATGCCCCACTAGCGATATTTACGGCAAATTAAGAAATTGCTGGATTATGAAATGTTCCTTTCTAACAATGTTTTCGTACGTAATCTACAGTTACATTACCGGCGGCGCTCAGCCGGCGGTAATCTAACATTTTCTTTTTCTATTCGTGCAATAAGTATTATAAGAAACACTCTTCTAGCTTTCCCATACATAAAGTAACAAGGCTATAATTTTAACTTCATAATTCCATCCTGCTAAGTTTTTGTTGTCACAATAATCTACCCTTATCGTTATTTATTATCAGAATATTCTCACAGCGCGAGATGCAACTCGTATTATAAAGTTTATTCCATCCGGTGTAGCCTTGAAGTACCTAAGTAATCCCTATCTGAACTAAGTATTTATTATAACTAACCAACATAGGCTTACGGCACGGCCTGATTAAAAAAAAAAGCTATAAATTGAAATAAGTACCTAACCTAACCTAACTTGAAAAAAAAAAACGGAAGTATCAAGACTTTTTTCACTGGTAATAATTTCATGTTGATACTTTTGTATCAACTTGAAATTAATTTGAGCGTGCGGCGAGGTGGAGCCACTCGATGCCAAACATCACCCGTCAGCATACCTACAAATACGACTGACACAGTTTTACAGGTAATTGACCGCCCGATCCCGATGACCTCGGCTTTCGGAACGTCAAAATCGCAACCTGCAACGATTGTGCCTTCTTCTACTGCACGTTCTCAACAGCAGAGGAAGAGTTACGCACAAGTGTCCCGCCAGCCTCAGCCGTCGCCCCTGGTTCCCAGCGCTGAGACACAGCGAAGAGTTATATCGAAAGCAAAGAAGCCCGTTGGTGCGCAAAAGGTTGACCAGGACGGCTTCATCTTGGTCGAGAAGAAGCGTCGACCAAATTCATCGCGCAACCAACGCGGGACCGCCCCCCGATCTCCGCTGTCACTGGAGGTCGTAGAACCGACCATCGGGATCTACATCTCCCGATTGGATCCGAATACTACTGGGGAGAGTGTTCTCCGGTATGTGGAAGAAAGAGCCCGTCGTCGGATCAGTCCAGCTCCAGAGGTTCTTGTACATGGCCTGAAACGCCTGGAGTCGAGTAGGGCGACTAACTTCAAGTCCTACGTGCTCCAGGTAGCTGCCAAGTACAAAGAGGTGTTCCTCGCGCCCGAATTTTGGTCAGCTGGAGTTGTCTACCGTCGCTACAGGGAGGCGCTCACGATCAAGAAAGTCCCTGACTCTAGATGTGGTGTAGTTATTTAAGTTTAATATTATATGTATGTTAGTCTGTAAGGTATTTATTAATATGGGCCATGGCATATTACTCATGTTTGTGTAATATGTCAAGTAGCCTGAAATAAAGATATTAATAATATTAATAATAATAATTAATTGTCTTTATTTTTATTCTCTTACATTGTATTATTTAAGATATTGTCAATAAATAATTTTAGCCCGTTTCTCCATTAGACAGTGTAAAAATATACGATGGTTCATTCACCAATTTAACGAGTCCAAACTAGGGTTAACCCTGACACCAGCTGATCCTGCATCATTATCACCAACGCCACAAACAGTGCATCTCGCTCGAGTCGCGAGATCTCAGTTCGGACGAACCCAATATCTAATGGAATATTAAGATAGCAATGGCGTCGGCGAGCCTTCCTCCATCCGTCCCATTCCAAGGCTTAGCGATATAGCAAACTACGTGTATATACACTGCACTAGGGAATGCAGTGCAAATCCTGCGCTCGGAATGCAGTGCTGTAGATTCCTATCTTATCTGTTATCTTATCTGTTATGTTGCCGTAATGCATTTCTTCTCGTCTCTTCTTGTCATATTGCTATAGTTCTAGCGTGTGGTATGATGCCCTTCCGGCAGATCATTGAGAATAATAATAATCAATAATCATTTATTTCGTTCATTTCATGAATAACACGTCACAATATTTGATAAATTAATTGTAATATTCATCATCATCATCATTTCAGCCGTACGACGTCCACTGCTGAACATGGCCTCCCCCACAGACAGAGTAAATTTCTTATCATGTGGGGGGATTTGCCCATACTCACCACGCTGGGCATGCGGGTTGGCGAGCGCAGTTAGAGCTATCGTTGTTAAAAAATGAGGGACGCTGCAACAATATTAATTCAAATTAAAATAAATTCAATCAAATTATAAATCAATAATTAAATGAAACGCAAAATAATAAATTACAAACATTATGTGTACAAAGAATACAAAAAATTTAGGTATCTATTTAGCTAGATACATTTAGCCACTTTTACAGGCTATGAATTGAACGATATGGTGAGAGATCCAGTGTGGGTTTATAATGTTAATTTAAAAAAGGTTAACGAGCCTTATTACTTTCGTGGTATCATTCGATTTGATTCGCTAAAATCAAATTGCTTTAAATGACCAAATGTTTTGCATGATAAATTGAGTAGGTAATTCCGGAATTTGAGGAAAAGTAAATACCTATTCGATCATCAGAAAAAAAACCTACTTTGATAATTATCGTCTACGCTTTACAATACTTAGAAGAGAGCTAATCAGGTCTACGAATTTTGCTTAATATATGGAAGTATTTGCGTGGTGAGCCTTGCAGAACCGCTATGTCCCTTCTGCTAAAAACTCCCCCTCATTCCTCAAGACGCTATAGCGGCTCGTTTTCTGTCCATGCTGTCAAGCTGTGGAATACCCTTCCTCAATCGATTCGCGCTAGTCCTTCAATAGACACTTTCAAGCGTAAAGTGAAAGAACACTATCTGTCCTTATAAGTTTGTTATATATATGTTCTGTATGTATTTATTTATTAAGTAGGTATATTTAAAATAATATATGTATTTTATAGTATTGCATGTTTTGGTTTCTTTTATTTATTTATTTATTTTGTAAACAATATCTTTTATTTGTATATTTCCCTTTTCATTGTTGTGCACATATACCCACTACTTTTATCAGCTCTCTCTAGCCTCAAAGGTTTGCTGGAAGAAAACTCTTTGTAGGGTTAAGCTCGCCTTTGTACATGCCTGTATTTTTATGTTTTATATCTGTATGTTTTCTGTGTACAATAAAGAATTAAAGAATTAAAGAATTTTATTGATGACAATTTGATTCTAATACAAGACTCTAAGGAAGGAGAGCGCTAAAATTTTGTATATCTTAAATTGCGTTGACTATAAACTGGGGTTGATTGAATAGTTTGCTGCGGACATGGGTATCCAATCCCGCGTGAATTTTGCTGGAGTAATGCAGGCTCTGCGAGATGTGGGGGACTGCAAAAATGACCAAATACTAAAAAAAGATATCAGGTACGCGTATTCGAACGTTGGAAATTCCAAACTACGAAATTCACTAGGAAGCGTCCGATCCAGGGTATACCATTGCAGCTTATTAAAAAGTACATCAAACAAAGTATCTTCTTATGTTTGGACGATTCGAATTACTATAATTGATTATTAAAAGTTATTATGCAGAATGACCAAGAAAGAACCAGTGAAACAACAAGCAAGCAACTATTTAGTATAAAAATAAGTTGTTATATTTTTTGTGATCGCGCAAATCCCGAAGATCCGCGGGATTGATGACCTCAGTCCCGCAGGCCAGGTGTCGATGCGGGGTTGGATTCCATAATGGGAATTATTCCTCTGCCTAGCGCTGTGGGCGGCTAGGTAGAAAATTGCACTTGAACCGCCTTCCTCCCCCCACCACCCTGTCTGCCCTCACTTCGCTACTCCACTATATTCGATTTTCGACCTACCACAACGATATACCTGCAATATCTGTGCTATACTTAGCACAGCCTGTTTCCTCCCACTTTACCCTATCACCCTATGCAATATGAGCTCCACAACTGAGTTCTGTTCAACAGTTTGCTTCTTTCGTTAAGCGTATAGAATCTTGGTGGTTCTGTAGGTACAATAGATTTACAACGTGCGAATATGTTGTCTATCTACTGCATGCATAACAGTTTAAACGGCCTATGTTCGGCTACTATTTATGAATAGCGCTCAATAATTCCAAGTACTTATCAATAAACGGCAGGTGTCTCGCGGTCGGCTTAGTATGCGTCGATGGGCCGTGATCCGTTTTTGCCCCGTACCAGGCAGTAGCAACTAGCAACAATGGTGCATTCCATCCGTCACCGTTACCCGCCGGTAATCGCCGATCATCGCCCACTGCGACTGACATGATAGCTTATAATGTACTTTCTGCTTCCGCAATACGATTTATATGTTTTCCTTTATAAAAATTAATGCTAAAGCTTACTAAAGGTAGGGCATGTTTTGAAGAATTGCAAAGACTCGGCAAAGTGACAATATCTAAGCGTTCCGCTGTTCCGCATAGGAAATAAAAGTCTTGCCAAAACTTGCTTATTGCGTTGGGTTTCTCGTGGTAATACTTACCTACTATAATCCTTTGATCGCCAGTACCGTAAGCGTGTTTTAGCTCAATTCCAAACCGTTGAAAGCACACTGAGCGAGGCTGAAACACTAAGCTGATGGGTAACACCTTGTAATCTTGAACTTGATGATAGTACGCATTCAAGATGACGCTAATAGCTGTTGGTGGTAGAAGTGGTGGAATCGATGAGTATTTACCAAAATTTTTTGTTCAAACGCTATCAAGGTGTTTCATAGCATGTATCCCGAAAGAGGGTTATTCTATCAACAAAAAATCTCAAATTAGCAGTTTTGTTATTTTTATAATCTTTATAACTAATTACTAAACGTACGAGAAGTTTGGCATCGAGATAGTACCTAAAACAGCTGATTCGTTGAGTTTGAACTGATTTGACCCCAAAACAGCAGATTTTTGCATAGTTTTAAAAAAAAAATATTGAGTTTACTAAAATCGTACAAGCTTTATTGCCGATTGGGTGTATAAGCCTCTTTCGGGATGGTGTACATATTATTATTAATCCCCTTGTAGAACCCATTGGTCACTACTTTGATCTTCTATAATTCAATTGTCGGTGGTTTTATACTGGATGAGAAATTAAGTTTACCTACTAAAACTGACTGGTCGAAAGAATATAAATCAAGTGAACCCTAAGTTCTATCAAAAGCTTTTGGATTCCCCGCCTATTCCAGGCTGTAACAACGTAAATGAATATGTTCGTTTTATAGATTGAAATAAGAGTAGACAGGGCGCGGTTGGCTCAGAGCCAGTCCAAACAGGGTAAAAAACAAGGGCGGCGGCGGCGACGCTCCCCGAAATAGCGAGCAAAGTCAAGGCGTGTTCTTAGACGAGCTAACCTGGCAACACTTTAAACTTTATTTTGTCGATGGAATAGCGAGCAGCACGCCGTCGGGCACACCCTCCAGGGCAGGGTGCGCCGACTGGTGGCCCCGGTGAAAGCCATAACTGCCATATTTAAACTAATTTAATTAGACCATCACGTTATAATAATACGCGTCGTACCCATATCTACGACTTTATACATTACACCTAGTTAACGTTATACCCACACCTAAATGACCTCAATATATCAAGCTTATAACGACATCACGCGTGTTGTTTAATTTTCGTCCAACATAAAGGGGTTGAACGCAATTCGGTCGTTCAAGGTCGCACTCATTGTTTAATGACGTGACTTTTCAATGTTAAATTATAGATGGCGGCTTTATGTAGTAGGCATATCACGTACATGCATATTGTGGCACAATAGCGGCCAGTGACTCAGCCGGCTTGAGACAACAAGGACACCTCACAAGCCGGCCGGCGCTGAGGCAAATCGGAGTGTAAACATAGTTACTCCATATCCGTCGACGCTATTCAGCATTGTGCCACAACAAATTGCAGACATAATAGACTTCGCAACACCTTGTACCCAGACCGACATTGCTAGATGACACATTGATATTTTGGTTAAATTATGATTTCCTAAGAGGCGACAGTCGGTTATGCAGTGGTTGATAATTACGGTTGATAATTAATTTATTGTAACTTTAGACTAGGATCGGTTAGTAAGAATGTATTAACGCAAGCTTATACAGGGTTATTTTTAAAATGTGAAAACATTTTGTTTAGAATCATAAGTACCTAAGTTTAAACGATTTTTTCTCCAAACTGAAAAAATTACATATTATTTAATATACATAGTTTATGTGGCAATTCGAACTTTATGCCAATTGGGTGTAGAATAAACCCCTTTTGGGATAACATACATGCTATGAATCACCGTGTAGCCACCAATCTATCATAGCCAACAATGTACTGAAATTGTCGCGTGCATTCTCCTAAACCGGGCTTGGGGAGAAGTAAAATTGGATGACTCTTCTATGGTCTTGTGGTCTATTTGTGTCTTCGGAAGTCCTAATATTTACGAGTATAATTTCGTTTGTTGCAGATGACTTGAAAGCGGTGACGAAGCGTTTGATCGTACAGGCCAAGCGGCAGGGCTCCTCTGACAATATCTCCATTATTGTGGTGTTCCTCAAGGACCCGCGCGACATCGCCGCCGAAAACCGCCCGCCCATGGATCTTGGGTGAGTCATCCTACTTCCTGCTAATATTATAAAAGCCGCGGGTGCAAGCTAGTGCACACCTATGTACAATATTGTAATCCTTTGATAAATTGAACACATTCTAAATTATAATTTGAATGAGGGTACGGTAGATAATCATCAGAGCAGAGCTGATTGTTGGATAGATATTGGTACCTAAGTACAATATTCTTTCACCGATCGTTGATCATAAGCCCTATTCAGGGCCACACTGCCTCAACCGGGTCACTGACCTAATACAGAATGACCAATAAAGAATCAGTGACACGACAAGCAAGTACAATAAGGCCTGGTCTCGACTGGCCTCATAGCTCAGTTGGTAGTAACTCTGCCTTCTGCGCTAGAGGTCGCGGGTTCGATTCCCGCACTGGACAAACATTTGTGACTAACACAGATGTTTGATCTGTGTCTGGGTGTTAAATATATATCTATTATGTATATCAGTCTCTGGTACCCATAGTACAGGCTATGCCTAGTTTGGGATCAGTTGACTGTGTGAATATGTTCGGAATATTTATTTATTTATTTATTTAATAAGGAACTTACTTAGGTACCCCAATTTGGATGATGGATTCATCATTATCATCATTTCAGCTGTAGGACGTACACTAAAAACATAAACTGTACAGAATTTTTGGATTTAATACTGTTTTTTATTATACCTATGTACCTACATAAAGATTCAAACTTCAATCTGTTTTATTAATTAATGATATCACAAGGACAGACCAAGCCAAGTAGGTAGCCTAGCCAAAATATGTTTCTTAGCAGAAGATATCCAAAACAGTCGTCACGCTTTCGGTGTTTTATAATCTCATCGCATCGCATGCAGACAGAACCATTCGCAACAATCCGGTATTGCCATGTCGTGTATCGAGATTTGCCTACAAAATAGTCGAATCCGTTGTTTAACCGGTTTTTAGCGAGTGTGGATAAAAATGGTGTGTGACATTATGAACCTGACGACCTTGTTCGCCGGATTGATTATCTCATAACATGTACTTGGAAAACGAAAGTCCTTTTATATACACTTTCATCGATTCGCCCCTTTAACATTGTCTGGGGCATTGCCAAACTTGGGTAGCTAAAGAACCTACAAATGCTATTGAAATTTTCGAGATAGACTAACGAGAAGTTAGGGATTACTAAGAGCCACCATTTTACTATGTGTGTAAATGTTTATCTATGCGGACTTTGGTATTTTTTGTAGTTTATTATGTAGATTAAATTAGTTTTTTGCTACAATGTCCCGTTTTTGCTATGTAGGCTGGACAACGCGCTGGCGAACGCACCACCGTTCGCCAGCGAGACGGAGGCATGCAAGCGGCCGGTGGATGCCGCCGCCGCTGCCGCCACCGACGCTGACGCAGAAGCTGACATCGACGCCAGCACCGACAACGGCGTCGACAACTCTGACAGTGACAGCGAAGACCTCGGCCCGGAGACCGCGGTCGACGCTGATGATATCGATGCCGACGCTAGGAACAACGAGCCGGCGCCACCTACACCACCCGCGCATTCAGGTATGTTCTTCAATTGGATCAATTGATAATACGAGATTCTACTGCTAGGTAAAATGCTGCCATTCCATGATTCGTATGAACGTGTCCGAGAACTGGGATGACCTGGTTTAGGACTAACATTCCTACAAGAGGAAGTACTAATAAGCGAAAAAAATAAGCCTTAAAGACGCGGGTGATGCTGACCTAACTACCTAGTTATGTTTTTTTACAAACTTGACAGAACTTTAGCATAATCACTTATATAGGTATCATTTAAATTTCTTAGATACAGGATCCAATAGTTTCTTTTTTCACGCAGACAATAATTTATGGGTCTATTGCCTATACTTGCCAATTCAAATAAGGGTGGAAAAGGACCTTGCTCAATTCCCTAATGCTACTACCATACGCCGGTCAATCCTTGTTTGATAAGAAAAAAAACTTTTACTTACCTGCTTAACAATAAAAGAAGGGTAAAATTACCTTCTAGATATAATTAGATCCGGAAATTAACAATGATGTGAAACTTCTAAACGAGAGCAAAAGAAAAAGTAACCAGTGTGTCACGGTGTATCGATTGTTACATTCACCCACATCTTACACGTCTGTCTTGATCATCTCGGAGCCAGATGCGATTGTATGCAGATGACTCAATAATGAGGTGTCTAAAGGTGAGCTGATTATGTAGCAGATAAGTTAGTCAGACAGTCTGGTGATTTGATTTCATTCGCTTGTACGATATGAGTAGCGAGCGAGCTAGAAGGCAGCCAGTTCATTTTAAATTTGAAATCTCATAGATATTTTTTTAAGTTGCATACCTACGTTTTCTTGGCATCTTGTAGCACAAAGCGCAATATTTTTTTAATTTTTCGCTTTGATAGCAGGTGAAATCTAGTACTTGCCGTGTCTTGCTAAAATCAAAATAAGTAGGTCAATATGCCAATTTTGTCCATCCCTAAACTAGGAAAAGTAGGTAAATTTTATTATTTTTAACATTATTATTAATATTAGGTAGGTACCTATAATTAAGTAAGGATGACACAAAAAACCACAGTCGGACCGGATTTGCTAAATTGAAATGACGTACATAAATGTAGTCTTGAATTACCTAAAGTTGAAGTATTTACTTACTTATTTGATAATCTACCCTAAACTGACATTTAAGCAAGAATTAATTTTAGGAATAAAATGTACCTACTTACAAAATTAACTACCGAAAATCGAAATACTGGCATCCCTAACTGGGTGCCGGCCGCCCCGCGCGCGCCCTCTCGGCCGTCGCGCCCCGTCCCGCTCGCGCACCGTGCCTTGGCCCCCGTCCGTCCCCCTCCCTCCCTCAGTCGCTCATTGAACGCCCGTCGGGTCTGTGCTACTCTCTACGGCCGCTATTGTAATCGGGGCTTTGTCTACATTTTTATTTTTACGGCTCAAATATTACGCTTCCAGTGAAGATCTGTGCAGTGAAATTACCGTTCACGGTATGTGATTTTTAGCGAATGTTGTTGATTTATTTTCACATTCCGAACGGTTTGTGAAAGGTTATTTTTGTGTTGATTCATGCGGAGTGGCGTTCTGGAAATAGATCGGGTCGACCGAAGGCGCATCCCTCCGTCTTCGGAGAGCGCAGGACTCCCGTATGTACACACATCATGTCGATATCCTTGCCAGACGCTGTCGGGCGTGTCTTCGCAGGATATCACGCTCGAAATGGCGCCCAAGACGTCCTCGCCCGTTTGAATTTCGCGACCGGTAAAAATTACGTCGCGCCTCTCGAGTCTCGCAATCCGACCGGCTTCGACAGATGTTTTTCTAACCGCCTCGATTTACTCTCGATATCGGTATTCGGTAAGAAAGGAATGAGGCCTATTGTTTCGTTTCGAGGGTGTGTCACCTGTTGATATCGATGTTTGATCGTGCACGTTCGCCAGGTATTCTCATAATGTGAAAGTTTATCCTAATAGTGTTTTGGTGTTGTTCTGTGCAGTCGAGGAGGGCCACGTCGTCGGAGCGCTGGTGGATAATGTAGCTGAGAGCGGCGACGAGTCCGAAGACGAGTGGAACTACTTCAAGGGTGAAGGCGAACGCGAGGACAACCCTAGCGAGGAGCCAGACGGCGACGAGGCGCCGCGCTCCGAGACACCCTGCCAGGATAATGTAAGTCTTCGAACCACTTCTTTGTACCTACATAATGAGAACATTTAAATTTAAAACTGTATTTCCTATCACACGCGCCGGCGTTAGTTCAAGGACGTTCAATAGCATTTTTCGATAAGCACAATACTGCAGACACCATTACTTTTTCTTCACATTACCATTTTACCAGCACCACACAATAAAACAGTTGAATGCTAAATAATTTAAGCAAGTTCCATCATTCATTTGTTGTGGTTAATATTTAGCCAACCGAACTTCATTTGTTTTATTGTTATACAAGTGATAATATTGCAAATGCTTGTCACTTTTCTTGTCAGATGATGACTTTCATAACAAGACTTTACAGGGTTATACATCATCAAGTTCCTCAAATAACATCCTTTGGCCTTCTTTATTTATGCCTGTAGAAAATGTCATCATAATTTCAACGTCCATACAATTTATCTCCCAACTAAAGAATAAAACACTTTATGAAGCAAATAATGAATCGTTGTCCTTAATTTCAACGACCATAGAATTTTAATGTGACAGAACGTAAATATCACATGCATTAGATAGCAATTTTTCCAAGTAAATAAATAATATACTTTTAAGTACCATATATCCGAATAATGAATTGTTTACCTCGGTTCCTGGTGTTAAATCAATTGTAGGCTGTCTGAAACCAGTTTGGCACACCCAGATTGACCACTATGAGTCACCCTCCAAATTTATTTAGCTACCAAGGCTTTTTTAACTCCAAATGGCAATAATGTTTGTTCTACGACTTTTGTTAAATTCATATATTTTCATTGAGAAAAAACACTATCCAAAAATCAGCAAATCAGTTTGAACTCAATTATTCAGTTATTTTAGGTAGGATCCACTAATGCTAAAGGCTTTCTTCATACCTAGGTACTATTTTATTGTTCCAAAGCTTAGATTGCGGGTAAGGCAATATTGTTCCTCGGTTGTGTTACAAATAAGCCAACATTGCATTTAAGTGGTGATTCAGGTACATTTGTACACTATCCCTAAGAGGTCTTATTAGTTCGGAAAATACTATGCAAAAATCACTTCTTGTACATTGAATAATTCGTTAGGTACCTACCTACATACTTCATAGAATCACGCTTGTTTCCAGTAGGCAGATATAATAATTACGTACAAAGATTGTATAAGGACCAATAATAGCTAATTTATGAAATTCTTAAAAAATATTCAAAGTTTAGCTGTTTTTATGTTAGTATTTTATTTTTAGAGAATAGTTAGAGTATTATCTAACTATTTTTTTTTAAGTTTGTTTCAATGTGTGAATAAATGTGTTTGATTAAGACAATGTCATGGTGACGGGGAGCTGATCTGGTGATGAAGGCACCAGTTGTCCACGGAATTCCTCTTAGATTGAGCTGAAAGTTTGCATACCAAGTTCGGATGGCAATACAATATTTGGCTGATCTGGTGATGGATTTAGAAAATGATCGATGGTACCTTTTTTTTTTTTTTTTTTATATTATACGGAGGCAAACCGGCTTACGGCCCTCCTGATGGTAAGTGGTTACCGTCGCCTATTGACAGTAGCAACACCTGGAGCATTGCTAATGCGTTGCCTGCCGAACCCCTCCCCCCCTAAAGAGCTCTGGCAACCTTACTCACCGCAGGAACACAACACTATTTGAAACAAATAATATTATTTGGCTGCGATCTTCTGTAAGGCCTAATCCTCACCTAGGCGAACAACAGTTATTAAAGCGTTTTTTTTTAAACTTTAAATTATTCTGATTCCAGTCAGCTTGGGAGAGCAGCTCTGTAGACATGAACAGTTCACCGCTGAACCCCGACGCGCCGGTGTTCATCCCCGGCAGCGTGGGCTCCGACGTGCTGCTGGCGGAGTCCCCGCGCAAGCCGCTCCCGATGGACGACATCGAGCTGCCAGATGTGGCGCAATTCGAGACTGAAGCGGTCGTCAGACCCGCGGAACTGCTGGACTTGGATAACTGTGATCAACTCAATGGGCATCATGTGAGTCTCACTCCTGTAGGAAATCAGCAAAGAAACTTCGTATTTCCGTAGATTCGGAGATATTTATTCAGGACTAGCTTCCGCCCGCTGCTTCGCTCGTGTGGTACCTACATAAAAAGTAGCCTATATGCTACTCTAGGTAAATAACTTTATCTATTCCAAGTTTCAATGAATTCGATTGAGCCGTTACAGCGTGATTGTATAACAAACATCCTCACAAGCTTTGGCATTTATAATATTAGTAGAATACACAGCAGAGTCAGCGTAGCAAGAGAGTGTACCAGAGGGTTTAGATATTACTTGACAGACAACCGTTTTACATATGACATTACTAAATATTGTGTTTATCATAAGTTATTTAACACTGCTCTTAAACCAATAGTAATCCTACTAGCTATATACATATAGGAACCTTCACCCTATCACTATCACATGGATACATACTATGTTATTATAGGGTATGACACACATTATTATAGGTATGACCTACTATTGTGTTTATCTTCTAGTTTCTTAGTTCCTAACAACTCCATCATCCGCTGAATCACTGTTGTGGCAAATTAAATGTTTGCAATGAATTCTGAAGACTAAGGGCCATATTCCGAAACTGTACTCAAACGGAATTGATATTCAAGTATAAGTTCATTATCTTATTAGGCTATTTTTTATTGAAAAATTTAATTTCACGAAAGGAGCCTCAAAGAGGCGCACTTTAATCGTTTCACTACATTGATTCTTTATCAACGGTTATAGGCCCACTTCAGAGCCACCATACCTCAACCGGGTCACTGACCTAATACATGATGACCAAGAAAGAATCAGTGACACGACAAGCAAGCATTGAAAATGTCGTAAAATATATACTAGGGATACAATTCACAATTGAGCACAATATCAGAATACGGGCCTTGTTGCAATCCGGTTGTTGAAATGTTTGCTTGTGTGAAATACTTATAACAATGACTTACTTACATTTTATTTTGGCATTATTCACTATGCAACTCATTATTATAATGTGAAATGTAAAGATATATAAGTGTGGTATATAAGTGTTTTTTCCTTGTTGTGAGCCAACATGTGGTTCATTAAATGTATGAATCACCTGTATACGATTTATCATAGTATGCTATCCCGAAAAGGGCTTTTTCTACAGCCAATAAAGTTCATATTGGCAATAAAGTTTGTTCTACGACTTTTGGAAATTAGTCATTTTTCATTAGAATTAGAATTAGAATTATTTATTTCAGTTAAAACAGCAAGCTTACAGTATATACCAAAGAGCCTACTGTCTAAAATTAAAACTTAAAAATACTCTTAGCGAATTAAATATTATACAAATTTTATCATTAAAGATGTCGACCTCGTGTACATAGGCATTTAAAAGAGACTTTCATAGAAAAAACACTGCAAAAATCATCTGTTTTGGGGTCAAACCAGTTCAAAGTCCATGAATTATTCAGTTTTAGATAGCAATCTTGATATCGACCTTCTCGTAGGTATGTTTAATAATCCTTCCTACTAATATTATAAATGCGAAAGTTTGTGAGGATGTTTGGATGTTAGTGGTTCAATCACGCCCAAACAGGCGAAAGGATTTGGATGAAATTTGGCACAGAGATAGATTATATGTAGATACCACGCGACCGAAGCCGCGGGCGGCAGCTAGTTAGGTATAAAGCTGAAAAAAGACTAAAAACATAACAGTTCAAATAAGAGTGCAGGAAAAAATTAAAAACATTATTTCTTGCTGATGTTAGAAAAAACCCCTTCTTCTTTTCGTGTCGATGCTTCACATTTATATTGCCTTGTTACCTACTCTAGGTGGCCACCTCAATAGCAAATAATAACTTTTATGAATCACTTTGTATATAATGTTTATTTGCTTTCAGAATGCTTCAATAGATTTAAAAGAGCACCTCAACGGCAACGGTAATGAAAAGTTGGAGAGTATGGGCTTCGGATTCAATGTGGGCATTGAACCTGATAAAGTCAAGGATAGTAGCCTTATACAAGACTTTGAAAGGATACAGAAGGATACCACAGACTTCTGTAATATTCAGGTAACTTTAAACACAACTTCAGCCAGCTAAATACGAAATGGAGCACAAGTATAAAATCCTTCTTATAATCATGTGTATGTTAACTTGTAAATCATAACTTTTATTAAAAATGCGAAAGTGTGTTTGTTTCTTGGTTGGTTTTTCCTTCTTTCACGGAGGAACCAGAGAGAAACTTGGCTACTTTTTATCCGGTATACCACGCGAGGAAAACCGCGGGTGAAAGCTAGTATTTTAATAAAATAGTAAAACATATTTGAATAGAATAATTATTTATTTGACACATTAAAACACAGAAAAGAACAATGAAACAAGAAAAGAAACAACAAGAAGGAAAATTCGCAATAGCCTTTTAAAATTTTTTTATGATCCAGAAGTAATTTATGCCATATATGCCTCATAAATTGTTTCATTACTTATTTCATCATTGGTTTTAATTAATAGGAAATAATAATAAGTTGTGAACACACATTATGTGATTGTATTGTCAGTCATAATTTTAACACAGAACATTAATTCCCAGGTATTCCAGACACACACAGAAACAAATCCTTTTGCTGAAACATTTGAAACTAATGATGAACTCTTTGAAAGGCTCAAGAATAAGGAGAGAGATCCTATGAGCATGAGTTTTTACCAAGAAAAAGATGATGACACCTGTGAGAGGCTCACCAAGAAAGAGCTACATGTGGACCTCAATGCTGTCCAGCCCTTGCCAGACAGCGACGAAGAAGACATAACTAATGGAACCAGCGAAAATGATAACGAAAAAGAAAACATCTCTCCCGACCAACACATAGACTTATTCGGATCACAGGACAGTCACGAACCTAATAATGATATCATGAGGTTTGATGACCGAACCGACAACCTTCTCAATAACATTGCCAGCTTCGGACAGGTAGATAATTCCAATGATTATAGTGCAACTAATGACTTGCAACCGTTTTCGAATATCGATTTTGAATCGAGCAACATTCCCCAAGACACGGTTCTGCAGACGGACACACCGGAATCTCACAAACTCCTATTCGAGCAGATACCTGAAATCCCAGACGGGAAGAGTTCAGAGCTAGGCTTTACAAATGATGACCTACTGGATCCAGAGAGTGAAAGGGACGATAGAGTGATCACACCTCAAGAGGAAACGTCGCAACTTCCACAAGACACCGAAGATAGTAAACGCGGCGAATCCCCCTCAAGCAAACCCAATGAAATCAACATGGAAATAGAACAGGGCATTACGCAAGTAGATCAGGACCAAATCGCTCACTTTGTGGACGACAAAGAGAGCGAAAAACATGAACTCGAGCCTACTCTAGAAGCTAAACAGGCTTCGTTTGAACAGCTGCCGATCTCCCCCGTTCCGCAGGACAAGAGCGAAACGATCACACCCGAACCGACACACGAGACAGAACAAGCGGATATCCTCGTACATGAGAACGCCGAACCACAGAGCGATGTCATTGAAGAGACTTTCGAACAAAAGATCGAACTTGGGACTGAAGCGCCTCAGATTCAGATTTCAAACGAGCGCCTCTCACCCGAGGCAGAGACTGACTTACCCGCTGGGTGGCCTGTACCTCAGCGTTTCGACAGCGCATCACCTGCACCACACGAAATCGAACTCCCCAGCGAGTCTCCGATCCCCTCCCCGCTCCCAACCGAGCCTTCCTTACTCAGAGGATCACCCCTTCCAGCCGAGACGATCGCTTCTCCGATACCGACCGACGCGTCGCTTCCACGAGACTCGCCTTTACCTGTCGAAACTTGTGATTCTCCGCTACCAACCGAGTCACCATTATTACCCCAAGATGTTATGTCTACCGAGTCACCGGTGCCGGTCCGATCTCCGCTTCCAACTGAACCAGAGGCAGAACTCATTCGTGAGTCTCCATTGCCGAGCAAATCTCCTCTGCCGCAGGAAGTCTCCCTCCCGACTGAATCGCCCTTACCGGTCGAGTCACATGAATCGGTCGAAGCACACGAAGCGGCCGAGTCACATGTATCGATCGAGTCACCTCTACCGGTTGAGTCCCCCGAACCTGAGCCGATAGAATCTGAAGTGATTCAGACGCCAGTTCCTGAAAAAAATGAAGAACCGATCGCATCGCCGGTGCTCGTTGAAGAGGCTCAGATCCCCGAAATCGCACAAGCTGCAGTAGAGCCGACTCCAGAACCTGCCATTTCACCGATACCGGTGGAAGCACCAGCTTCGCCGGTGCAAGTCGAAATCCCAGCCGTCGAGGCGATCGAAATCCCCGTCGAACCGCTGCCGAGCGAATCGCAGGCTTCCATCGCCTCTCCACTCCCGGTCGAACCGGAGGTCGAACGCGGGTCAACACCAGCGGCCGAACCTTTCGTGGAGGCGTTCATCGAAGCGGCTACCGAGGCGCCACTCGCCGCCATCGAGCAGGAATCAGTGTCAGCGCCCGCGCCCGACCTGCTGTCGCAAGCGGAGCTCGTGACCGACCTCGACGTCGGCGTGCCCGAGTCGCGCGCGCAGGAGATCTGCGTGCCCGTCACGTCGGAGATCCGCCCCGAGGACGGCGAGCGCCCCGCCCCCGCCGGCACCCCGCCTCCCACCCCCGCCGTCCAGCCCCTAGCGGCCGCCCCGCTCGCCGCAGCTGCCGCGGTCGCGGCCGGCGCCGCTGTAGCCGCCGTCGCCGCCGCGAAAAAGACCCCCGCAGCCAAGAAGCCGTCGACTCCGTCGACAAAGACCGACGCTCGGCCCAAGTCCACTTCGAAAGCGGCGGCTCCCCGCACTCCCGCATCGGCGACCAAGCGACCCGCGACCGCCCCCGCCGCGCGAACGCCGCTATCCGCCCCGCGCCCCGCCCCCGCCAGGACATCGGCGAGCAAGCCCGCGGCGCCGAAGCCAGACGCGCCCGTCAAAACGCCGCCGCCGATCCGCGCTCCGTCTAAGGTTGCAGCCGCGGCGAACGCTAAGCCGGCCTCGGCCCCGGTCGCGGCTAAGCCAGCACCGAAGCCGGCCGCGCCCCCCGCTCCTCGAGCCGCCCCCGCCCCGCGCGTTTCCTCCGCGCCCAAGCCTCCTACTGCGCGGCTATCGGCCCCGAAACCCCCGGCGACGAGGACGGCCGCGCCGAGCCGTCCGGCGCCCCGACCGGCCCCGGCGGCGACCCGACCGGCCCCGGTTGCTTCCCGACCGGCCCCGCGGCCCGCGTCGGCGCCGGCCCGCAAGGCGCCTGAGAAGAAGCCGCTGACCAACGGCGACGTGAAGGAGTGCAAGCCGGCGCCAATCACGCGGCCCGCCGCCGCGCGCCCCGCCCCCCGCCCCGCACCGCGCGCTGCTGCCCCGCCCCCGCCCGCAACCACCAGGTAACGGTCTACAAAAAAATTTACAACAATAGACAACTTGAGCGTTGGATCAGTCAACGCTCAAGTTGTATAAAGAAAGTTATCAAAATAATTATTCACAATGAATGAATTGACAATGAATTTAAGAAAAGCATCTTCCAAATTATTTTACTCTAGCACTCGTTTCACCGAACACCAAACAATTCATTAAACTTCGCTCTAATATAATGTTCCACTCCAGATGTGCGGCCCCGAAGCCGGCGACGCGCGCGGCTCCGCTGGACAAGCAGAGCAAGGACCTCGCCAACAAGCGCATCACAGCCAAGGCCGCGCCGCCTAGGACTGCGGCCACTAAAGTAAGTTTACATGTTACCACTTTTCCCCTTTGGGAAAGTGCCTGTTTCTTAAATTAAAACGGCTTCAAATTAAGTGAGACTTTATTATGTAACATATTATTAAAAAGAATCATGATTAGTAAGGCCTTGTGTCGCTAAAAATTAACCAGTTAGGTAACAAGTGAAAAAATACGAACAATGGAACTTAAACTTTCACTTCAGTAAATGTGTCGCATGTTCTACCGTTCAGACTAATTAGTCTGCTCCGAATTCAGCTTTCGAAAATATTCTCGTTGTGTAACTTGCCTTTAAGCGCGGTCACCAAATGGTTGGGTGACCGTTAGTGACGTTAACAGCTGAGCGCTTTCGTGCTTCGAAGGGCACGTAAACAGCTATAACATTTTTAAAGACATGACTAAAGCAGTGTTCCAAAGGCGTGCGATTTGTCTTCTAAAATTTTAATAGTCTTTGGATAAGGTTAATTTTGAGTTTGACTTTTAGGGGATTTCGATATCGTTGAGCAATTTTTACAGAACACCCTCAAATGTCAAACAAATTTTTTTCCTTATTCAGGAGAGGTCTCTTTGAAAAGAATTTTTGACATATCGCTTGCCGCTTGAACACGGCTTTGAGGCCTTCATCATCATCATCATTTTAGCCGAACGACGTCCACTGCTGAACTTGGCCTCCCCCACAGACAGAGCAAATTCCTTATCATGTGGGAGGATTTGCCCATACTCACCACGCTGGGCATGCGGGTTGGCGAGCGCAGTTAGAGCTATCGTTGTTGAAAATGAGGGACGCTGCTGCCCATCCCCTAGCTTTTTTCCCTAAGTCGCCTCTTACGACATCCGCGGATAGGTAGAGGCCTGATCTTCAGCCGGGGCCACCACGGCCAAGATGCTTAGATCGACAATTGTTTCATGTTCTCGTTGAACGTTTCAGGTTAGCAGCACAAAAACTGCGGTGAGTAAGGTGTCGTGCAAGAAGTCAGCGGAGTCGGCGAAGCAGCCCGCGGTGAACGGGCTCAGCAACGGCGGCGCGGGCGCGGGCGAGCCGGCCAAGCCGCCGCCGTCGCCGCCCGCGCACGACAACGCCGCGCTGCCTGACGTCATCGCGTAAACACGCGCGCGCAATAAGATTCCTATTATTTCCGCTTGAATTTTGTGATTTTCTATAAGTGTACGATAGTTGAACGTCGCTCGTAGCGGCGAGTCGTTAGGTGCGGGATAAACTCCCAGTTTTATATTATAGATTCGCTTTTTATAGTGTACGTTGCCGTTTCGTTGAAAGCGGCGCTGGGTTCGCGCGGCGCCGACCGTCGCGCGAACCCGGCGTCGCGACGGTTATTATCTATTATTATGATTATAAGTCTGTTTTAGAATTTTATATTACCAACGAATGATTGATATAAATCTGGCTTTTAATTTATTTTCTTTGTATAACCGTATTATTATTTAATAACATGTGAGGAAGGACTGAGACATTGTTTTATTTATGTGGAATTGAAATTATGAGCTAGTGATGTTATAATTGAAACGCGGTTAGAAGTAATATTGTTTACTTATTTGCTAGAATCTTACTTATAAAGTTCTCATTATATTGATGTAAACTTAAATATGGTGTTACAAAGAAATACTTAAAATAGAGCATATTAATCGAATAAATGATTATCACCCCATAAATCCGTTATTTTATTGTCTAGAAATAAATTAGGTGTTAATTTTAGAATAGGTTTTCCATGTGTGGGAATCTGAAGTCGGTATCTTTGAGATTGTCTGCTATCCAGCGCTCCGCTTGCCGGGTCATGTCTGCGTCGAAGTAGTCTCTCCAACCTCCCGCCTTTCCTGTGATACATGAAAACAAAGCATCTTTGAGTGCCTACACAAATATAAACGTTAATTTGCGACTTGCAAAAAAGTATCTGAACTTATAAGAACCGACGAGTTTCATTTCTATATATTATCCAAGCCAAAAAACCATAGTAGGTAATCGAAAACATCACAACAAGGAAAAACCTTGCCCTTGCTCGATTATAAGGTCGTATGCAACGAAAATGCTCTGTTTTAGGAGCCGGCGAGTGCCAGGCGAGGTGGTTGGCAAACCCCCCCCCCCCCCACATGATAAGAAGTCGCGCTCTGGAAATCTGTGGGGGAAGCCCTATTCTCCAAGTTAGTGAATTCTCACTTTTCGACCGTGAAAAGTGAATAGATTATCTACTGTTTTTGTAGGTGCCCTTTTCGTAACAGACAACATACAAAAACGGTAAGCTATTCACTTTTCACGGGCGAAAAGTAAAAATTGAGAACTCGCAGACTTTGCAACCTCCTTACCGTTTCTGATGAAAGCCTGCTCTCCAGGTACGAGGATTCCAAGTTCTTTCATGACGTCATAGTTCACGGACTTATTCTTCTTGAAGTTATCAATGCGGAGGTGGTCGCAAAGTTGTATCACTTGCTCCTCTGTAAACTGCTTGTTGAAGAATGTTGCTACTTTGCGCACAGCTGCAGGTAAATCCTGCGATATAAATTAAACTATGAAACTCCAAAGTCAAAGTGTTTATTTCAATAAATCACTAGGATCACTTAGAAAGTCTAGAAACTTGGTGAAACTACGCCTGTTCCTCGCACCCAAACCTAAAAGAATCAGGCAACAAACACGGCTTGGTGCCTATCACTTTATTCGATGATCGTTTCGCAAAAATGGAATGTAAGTTCAGTGTGGTATTGATCAATGGTAGGTAATGCAAAAAAATACAAATGGATTCAGCAAAAGTTCTAAGTTGGTAATAGATAGGCTACTTTTAACTATTTAGGTACGAAGGTACCTACCACATGTTATTATTAGGCTTGAATAATTTTTCGTAATCATGTTTGGCATGAAATGCTGACCTTAGAAAGTTCTTCGTAGAATAAAAACAGCATGTTTGGGTTATGCCTCTGATCCCAGGCTTCTTTCAGATGATCAAAGAACGGCGTCCAATGATCTGCAATAAAACTCAAGTTCAGGACCTCTGCCTCGGCCCCATACCTACTAATATTATAAATGCGAAAGTTTGTGAGGATGTTTGGTTGTTTAGATGTTTGGATATTCGTGGTTCAATCACGGCCGAACGGCCGAACGGATTTGGATGAAATTTGGTACAGAGATGGATTATAGTCTGAAATAGCATATAGGCTACTTTTTATGTAGGTTTTTTTTAATTTATTTTTTTATACCACTGAGGTGGCAAACAAGCATACAGCCCACCTGTTGGTAAGCGGTTACCGTAGCCTATGAGCGCTTGCAATACCAGAGGCATCACGCACGCGTTGCCGACCCCGAACCCCCTCCCCCCCTAAAGAGGTAGGTACCAGAAAGAAAGAAAACCACGCGAGCGATGGCGCCGCCGGAAGCTAGTTAACAATATTGATGGCAGCATACAAAAGCAGGGCTTTTTGTACGGTCTACAGTCTGTCCGGGAATGCCTAAAAAACCTTAGCTAAAAATGCTTGTTTTTTGTTTTTTTAAAGGACAACAAACTATTACACTTAAAAATTACATAGGTAACAAATCTTATAGGATTGGTGGTTCTTAAAGTATAATCAGCCTCGTTGTTGTTTTGCTGTATTCCAGTTCAAAGCTTGTATCATCATAGGTTTTACCAACAGGCGGCCCGTAAGTTTGTTTGCCAACTAATAAAAATACTCACGTAAGTCCTTGATAAAGTAATTCCAATACGTCCTGAAGTCTCCATTGTAGCCCTGCGTCCTGATCAGTCTATTCAGATGGTAGAAGGAGACAACAACATCTCTCGGATCCCTCGCAACGTACACCACTTTAGCTGTCTCCAGTACTTTAGGCGGTAAAAGGGACATCGGTAGATGTGTCTTGATGAATCGTGGAGATGGTGCTTCGGCTAGTTGCTCTGTAGCTGGCTGGGTCACCATTTCTAAGAGCTCAAGTTTACGTTCGGACTCAATGTTCTCGAGTCTGAAGCGCTCTTTCATTATCGGGTGGACGTAGACTGAAAACCTGCGAAGATACTGATACTGAGATTCTTTATTGCAGATGATTAGCAACCGTAAATGTATCCTTAATTAGTTATTTGTTTGTTCCACCGTAATTTTGTATACCGCTAATTTAGTTGTTTACCCCACTGTTTGTAATACTTAAGTAATATATCACTATTCGTGAGAACATGTAATTGGCTCTCTAAAGCTAAACAAATGTTCAATCAAATGTAACAAAGCTGTTAGTTCTCCAAAAAATAAATAAATAAATATGATGCGTTTTGATTAGAGCTTCATCAGCCTTAGATCCGAAGATCGTGCGTTCGAATTCCAGACGTGATCCATGGATTCTTCTGATCGGAAAAGCGCAGCGACCTATACCTAATTGAGTAGGTTAAAAGTTCCATCTGACGATGCATAACAAAGTGGGTTTTTGCTTACTCTAAAAATGGGAATCTTTCAACTAGAGGTGTGGCATCAGACGCCGCGTAATCCAAGTCTTTGGCCACCATCCAAACCAACTCCTGGGTCCAAGTCGTGCCTGAAACACATTGCAATGTTTTATTTAGATTTGGAAAGTGGGTAAAGTCAGCCATAAAAGTTGACTGTCGATAACCGATGATGATCAAAGTAAGAGTGTAGGTAGGTAGGTAACTCAAAGTCAAAAGGTGAAAAAACTAAATCTCAATGATCACTTTGAAACGTTTTAGAAAGGCTACTACTGTTACATGCGACCAAGTATAGAAGAATTAGTAGTAAGTAGGTACATAAACTGTTTTCCGATAAAATAATTGACCGACTTTAAAAAAGGGGGAGGTTCTGGAATTCGTCTGTATTTTCTTACGAGTGGAATGTAGAGCTTCTGTCACTCGGTGTGGTACCGATCTTAACGTAGGTGAGCCCTAATGACCCGGTGAACTTCGTACCATCTAAAAATGATCAGATTTTAACTATTCATAAGTGATTTTTTGGCTATCCTATGGGTTTTTCCCAATGTTCTTTTTTTCTATATGTCCCCAGTTTAGTAGAACAAAATAAAAAAATAATATTCAAATCGATCAAGCCATTTACGAGTTAGGGCAATTGATTTTTATAATTTACTTACATAGAAGATGCCGACCCCACATGACGTGGGATAAGGACTGGCAGATGATGATGACATTTTTTTTTTTTTTTTTTATGTTATACGGATGCAAACAGGCTTACGGCCCTCCTGATGTTAAGTGGTTACCGTCGCCTATTGACATCAGCAACACGTAGAGCATTGCTAATGCGTTGCCTGCCGAACCCCTCCGCCCCTAAAGAGCTCTGGCAACCTTACTCACCGCAGGAACACTACACTATTTGAAATAAATAATGTTATTTGGCTGCGATCTTCTGTAAGGCGGAGGTACCTATGTATATGGTATGACTACATAGAAGATTGATACCCAGACTGTTCGTAAGCTTAGCTTCTCTTTTGGACAGACCCAACCCTTCACCTGGCTACGGCCCTGCATCATAGCCTTGACGAGTACCTAAGTAAAGGCCTCTCCAAACAGCACTTACCAGATCGAGGATAACTAGCCACAAAGACGTCGTCACGCCGAAGCGGCATATTGTAGATGTGGCTGGCTTCCTGCTTGAACTTGTTGGGGAGAAAGTAGCCTTTGGGGCCGACCTGGACGAACCCGGTGTGCTCCCCTGGAATAGGAGTAAAAATGTTTTGACTTGCCTCTGATTACCACCTAGACACTCCTCTTTTTTTATATTCCGGGCATATTCACACGGTCAACTGATCCCAAACGAGGCTTAGCCTGGCATGTACTATGGGTACCAGAGACATAATAGATAAATATTTAACACCCATACACAGAACAAACATCTGTGTTTATCACACAAAACATCTGTGTTTATCACACATCATCATCACAATTATCTGTGTTTGTCAAGTGCGGGGATCGAACCCGCGACCTTTAGCGCAGAAGGCAGAGTTACTACTAACTGAGCTATGAGGCCAGTCTCGTTTAGACCGTATTATGAACTACTCAAGCAGATATTTGGACGGTTTTTCTTTGATAAATGTCATAAAATCTGCGATTGAGGACGAATTGCGTGTGAGACAAGTTTATGAACCTAGGTACCTACCAAATATATAAAAGGGCTGATCTTAGAAATTTCTTCAAAAGCAGCATGTAAGTGAACATCTAGACTTCCTACACACAAATAAGTAGTTCTTTACCTAAACAAAACAAAGTTATTGGTTTTGTAGACAAGTGGATTGGTTGAAGGCTCGGGTACACTGATTTTCAGCCTCGCCATATGCCATAATGTCGCCATATAATGTCTGCTATCGTCACAGCAGGTGTAATCCTCCTTGATAAATATTAACGTGGGTTCGAATTCCAGTCTTACACCAATGGATGTTTCTATTCAAAATGTAGGCAATAGGTGAAAATTATTATGAACGCGGACGAAGTCACGGGTAACAGCTTAAATAAATATAAATAAATAAATATTCCGGACATATCACACACGGTCAACTGATCCCAAACTAGGGATAGCCTGTACTATGGGTACCAGAAACTGATATACATAATAGATATATATTTAACACCCAGACACAGAACAAACATCTGTGTTAGTCACAAATGTTTGTCCAGTGCGGGAATCGAACCCGCGACCCTAGCGCAGAAGGCAGAGTTACTACCAACTGAGCTATGAGGCCTGTCAGCTTGTATGTTATAAGGCCTAACATCAGTATAAAATAAATCGAATGTTGAATATAATACGATTATTCGGCCGTGTCGAATGATTGGCTCCATTATAGAGAACCTTGGTTCGAAGTACACGAACACTGCTTCCTGAACGTGTAGCCTTCGCTTGTGTTCGATTTCGAAAAACAAAACTAACTTAATTTATCTCTCTGCCTTTATCAATACGTAGGTATATATTTTTATTATGATAATCTTGGTGACTGACTGTCACCAAGCCTTTATGCGTTGCGACCTACTAATCGAAAGTCGAGGTCCCACTAGGCTAACACGACTCTTTCATAGCAATAGTGAACTACTAAACTAAATAAAATAGGTACTTAACTTAAATACCTAACAGTCATATACAAAGTAATTCGTATTCTTGTGTATTTGTATGAAGTAGGAATTGAGTACGTGTCCCCTCGATCGCAGCCAGCAGATTACTCGGCCCAGTCTGTTTAATGAGTCCTTTACTTATCAGCATTTTATCTTCTATTTTTTATGTGCAACGTTCACTGCTCTAGTTTAAGTCAGTGACCGACCTATACAGATTATTTATCTTCCTACCTACCGGTTCCTATATACCTAGTAACTAGTAATTATGCGGTGACATAGCCTGTTTGTAGTTGAGGTGGTTCGTATTTACTCAACCAGGTTTTTAAACCAGGTTCTCGCATCATACTATACGTAACTGGTACGACTTCACGATACTTAGCCGTGCGGCACGCAAGTCCACCGCACACCCTAGGACGCGACGCGCCGCGCGGTCGCAACCCGTCCGTACGTACGACCTTTGGGTACGCGGCGGACTTGCGCAGTGGACATGCGCAGTGGACTCGCGCGGTCGAAGTATTACTTTCAAGTATTTAGTACCTGGTTCTTGTAAAATACGATACGCTATGGATCTGGTACGTGAAATAGCAAGTACGACTCATCTCTAGTTTGTAGTCAATTTAAACGCATTGATTGCATAGTTGATGCTACCATTGAACCATATCTAGGTACCTTGAAGGTGATATTTATTTACTCAGGTGGCATATGTTTACATGTTTCTAGAATACCTACTTAGATTGATTCGGGAGCATTAACCTAGTCTAGTGCATTGGTCGCGTTGGCCTTACCTTGACTGTCGACTCGAAGATCGTGATTTCGTGCACACCATCGTGCACTATTCCTATCTACCTAAAAATGTTGTGCGCAATAACACTCCGGAGCATCTGGACAGATTCGCATCTGGACAAATTCGCATATGAACAATAACAAAGTGTCTTCCCCTTAAATAGAAACTGTAAGAAAAGTGCTATTGGACTTATTCTTAGTTATAATTTACTTTATAAAACTATGTCAAAGTCAAATTACTCATTAGCCTACTTGGCTAGATTGTAATATTATGTAGGATACAATAAATATTGTAAACTAGGAATAACAAAAAAAAAAATAATTATTCTGTTTTGAACTATATGATTTTTTTGAACTTTTTTGCTAATCTTTCCAGCTGAGTATCTGTCTAGATGCTCTGGAGGCCGCAATGAAGAAAAAGTGAAGAAAAGCACATCGTGAGGAAACCCGCGGCAGAGTCAACTCCTCACGACCATTTATTTCCTGTAGAAAAGGCCGACTATGCTGAGACTTGAGAGGATGGTTGGGTCACACACTCTATGTGCTGCTGGGGCCTAACCTTTTGAAGCCGAGTTCAAACGGCATGCGATATTATGTCATCTAAAATGAAGTTAACTTTGAGTTTGATCAACAGGTGTGCGATTTAGCTCAAAGATATCGCAAGCCTAAACGTTAAATACCTAACAATTGACTTTATTTAGTAGAGACGTAATTTTCAAATAAATTTTAAATGACATAGCACGCCGTTTGAACACATCCACAGCATCCTAAGTGAGTTATAAGTTTCACCTCACGCTGCATACATAATCAAGATAGATATAGTATCGTCTATTACCAACCGACCAACCACACTGTCCAAGACTTCTAGTACCAACGATTCAGAAATAAATTTTATTCAAAGAGCCCACAAACCTGTGAACTGCTTCATCAGCTCCTCAGCAAGCTTCGGTTCCACATCTCTGATCTCCAAGGGAAAGTTATTATTCTCTGCGTCCTCCATCATGATCACTAAACGCTTGGGCTCAAGGAACGAAACAACCAAGCAAAATTTGAAAGTTATGTTTTTTTTTATTTATTTATCTAATACTTATTTGTAAACAAATCTTTTTCTAAAGTGAAAGTGACTGGTCCACGCGACGCTTGAAACCGGTGTGCGTGCGGCGATCAAGTAGCGCTGGTAGGTCAGTCAGTCAGAACTTAACTTTAGTTTAAAACAATTTGCCTTTTTATTCGAGCACAATAAAATAAAAGAGATCGTTACAGTTTCCGCGTCAACAATGGTTAGCTTTTTCTATTCATTTTTGCACGCAATTTCATAAGGCAACAGCAAATAAGGAACACACGTTACTATATATCCTTTGTACTGGTCTAGTCTGGTACCTACAATAATGTTAAAGTTTAGTTATGAGTAGGTACAACAATGAAACAAGTAATGTTTCACCTTATGCTGATATTGCAAATAAGTAAATGTACGTCACCATGCTACTAACATCCTTACTCAAAATATTTCAATATATCGTATTTAGGTAGTGCGGTCAGCGACATAAAAGCTGATTAGCAAATTGAGTATTTAAAACTAGAGGGATATTTTAAAACATCAGAAGGGTTTCCGATCGGAAACGTCTAGCCCAGCTCTAATCCTGTTTCGGAATGAACACCACCAAGACGTTTTGAACTCATGTTTTGGTTAGATATAGACATAGACATTCATTTATTTGCTACTAAAACACACACATTTGCACAACATTTTAAAACTAAACAATTACTTATCAGAAAACACAAGCATGTAAATAAAATGGTGTGGTGTGTGCTGCAGCAGCAAAATGGCCTCGGCTCAGCCATATGCCTACTGTGTTCTTCTTCTTCTTAAGGTTTCAACTAAAGTTAAATATTATGATATTTCGCCCAGTAGGAGGCCACTTTTTGGCCGTGGTGGCCCCGGCTGAAGAATAGGCCCCTCCATATCTACCTATCCGCGGATGTCGTAAGAGGCGACTAAGGGGAAAAAGCTAGGGGATGGGCAGCAGCGTCTCTCATTTTAACAACGATAGCTCTAACTGCGCTCGCCAACCCGCATGCCCAGCGTAGTGAGTATGGGCAAATCCCACCACTTGATAAAGAGTTTGTTCTGTCTGTGGGGGAGGCCATGTTCAGCAGTGGACCTCGAACGGCTGAAATGATGATGATGGGGAGGCCACTTTTATTCCGAATCAAGTCCTCCTGGGCTGCAGCTGGTAGGGCACAGGACATGAAGCCATATTTTATAGCCTGGTGGGCCATATTTTGAGTTGGAGCTCCGCATTTACATTGGCTTTGGGTTGGGTCCCTAAGCCCCCATTTAATAAGATTTTCTCGGCGGCCAACCTTAGTCCGGAGTCGGTTTATTGATTTCCAAATTGGCTCCTGCAGTTCCGCCACGAACTGCAGTGGTCAATTTGGTGGCACGTGCTCTGCTGGAGTGATGAAGTCTTGTGGAGGTGCGTGCTTAACCTTCCACAGTTGGCTTCTGGCTTTTATACCAATCATTTCCGTGGAAGTGGTCATCCTTATAAAGCTTTTGGTATTTTTATGCGAACTGTTTTGTTTGGGTTGAAAAAAGCTGACGTTTCCGATGGAAAATCTTTCCAATGTTAAAATAGCCCTGCTGGAGAGATAGGTCGTTTGTAGTTTTCTTCTAACCGTACCTTATTATTGTAGGTACTATTCTAACTAAGCACATTATTAGTAAATGTGATGTAAGGATAACAATGTTTGCTTCATCTAATAAATATGCATTTATCAGTTCATACAAAATAAGCACAGCACGAGTAACTAATTAATTTGTGCAAACAGCTAACTAATATATATAACCACAGAATATCCGAACTTACATAATACAACCATATAATATTCATTACTACTTACAACTTTATCGTCTCTCTAAAATTATGTCTCTATTGATATAAGATATTTTTATTTCTCAACAAACGTCATAAAATACAGATTGTACATAGGTTTTACTAAAATAATTTTTATTTCATAGTTGGAGAGACACCTGTATGATGGCATACCTATACCTTCCGCCAGACAGATATGTTTTTATTATTCATTCAAAATACCTATCCAAGCTATTCCATAATATTTTATTGTTAGAAACGGACAAGGGAGAGATGTCGAGCGGATAAAGTAATAGAGGAATTAGAATTAGAATTATTTATTTCAGTTAGAACAGCAAGCTTACAGTTTATACCAAAGTTTATACCTGTCTAAAATTAAAACTCAAATATACTCTTAGCGAATAGAGGTTGTAATAGAGGAGGATTAGTATCTATTCACTGCCTAACTATTTCATTCCAAATCATATCAAAAGGTATTTCAATAAAATTACAAGTCACACAATCAAAATCACATTGAAACGTCTTAGAAACTAGGTGAATGAAGCTACCCTTTCCTCGCGACCAAGCCGTCCGACTGAGCTCCTTAGCCCTACATCTAAGTATCTAGTCAAGTCTTTATCCGAAGTGGACACAGCAGGCACAAAAGTACGACCTACTAAAAGGGAATGCAAATCATTATCAAGCTGGTCACTGTCCTTGATTGATGAAAGGGAATTGATACTCGTATCTACGTAAGTAGTAAAGCACTGCAACCTAATAAATTAATATGTACAGTCATCTGTATGACATTTATTTAACTGCTATTCATCATCGTCATCAGCCTGCAGAAGTGCACTGCTGGACATAGGCCTCCCAAAGAGTTCTATGACGAACGGTCTTTTGCCTTTTCCATCCACTGACTTCCCGCAAATTTCACAATGTCGTCGTCCGCACTCTAACACTGCGTTCTTGTCCGCTTACTAAAATTACAAATGCGAAGGTTTGGATGGATGGATAATTGTTACTCCTTGCCACACTGGGCATACGGGAAGAATAGCATATAGACTCCATTTTATCTAAGTATCAGGCTAGCAAAGCCTGTAGGATTATGGAATTCGCTCCCTATTAATATTAAAAAGGTGCCCAGTAAACCCAGTTTCAAACGATTGTTCTATGAACACTTTTTGCAAGAAACTTCATCTGGTGGGTGACAATTATTCACGTAGGTATTTAAAAACCGATCTTTTTCCATTTTTTTTTATTACACTGTTTTTTAAATTGTTTCATAAATTTATGAAGGTATTGTTATGGTTAATAATATATATATTTATATGTAGTATACGTTGTATTTATTTGAATGAGGATTTATTTTTTATTCACTGTCAGCTCTCCAATATTTGTTCCCTACTTTCAGCTAGCACGCTGACCTAGCTTTTTTCTTGTTAGCTTTGAGGTTGGCTGTTAGAAAATGCTTGTAGCATTAAGCCCTCCTTTTGTGCAACTGTATTATGTGTGTGCAATAAAGTATTAAATAAATAAATAAAGCCGTGGCCGCAAGCTATTATTCCGTATTTTTCAAAATGTTACCTACCAAACATAAATAATTCAGCCGACTGTACCAACTTACAACTTAAAAAAAAAAAACTGAACTTCGTAAACATGATAGATCATTACATCATTACTTTGTCGTTCAACGTGACACTGGTTCTTTCTTTGTGCTTTAGTTCAATAACTAGGTGGTGAATACCCCATTAATTACAGCTCCGTATAAAATTACCTACATGCCTTGGGCTCATTACGTTGTCTCCATACAAAAGACATGAACGCGCTTCTTCATTTTCGTATCAAAACTCAGTATTTACTCGATTCCCGCTGCGGGACAAATCCCGCATGATGACCGTAAGCTTGTTTGCCAACTAAATTAAAAAAAAACACGTTCTTCATACACGCTGACCGGGTTACGTACTTGGTTTTATTTATTCTGTGTTTTAGGGTAGGTTATTGACCTGGGGCTCAAAAAAGTAAAAAAGTAATTTTTACAACGGTTCACCTCTCATATTAAACTTGAACGCGCCTAACTTTATATTGGTGACGGTACACCTGAGAAATTTGGTACAAAAGTCACATTCGAGGATGTATAACATGATTTAGGTACGATTATTAATTTATTAATTCATCCGATTGCGGTTTTTATTTCTTAGGAATAGGTTTCTTATTTAGTGCGCTATTTTACGAATTTCGATTAAAAAAGTGTGAATAATGCTGCTGATGCTGAATAGGAACGCCCTGGCCTTATTCCAGAATCTCCAATTTGGTTAGAATATAGGTAGGTAATAACACCCAACAGTCACATACATAGAACCCGAACCCGCACTAGGATTCCCTGAATCGAGGGTACCCAGGAACATATATTTGCAGATCATGCAAACATATGTCCCGCAGCGGGATCGAAGTCGCGTCTCAGGGCACATTCTTACAGAAGACCGCAGCCAAATAACATTATTTGTTTCAAATAGTGTTGTGTTCCTGCGGTGAGTAAGGTTGCCAGAGCTCTTTAGGGGGGGGTTCGGGGTTGGCAACGCGTGCGTGATACCTCTGGTATTGCAAGTGCTTATAGGCTACGGTGACCGCTTACCAACAGGTGGGCCCTATGCTTGTTTGCCACCTTAGTTGTATAAATTAAAAAAAAACACTGAAGCACGGGCATAGGCACTCGCCCCGCTACGCCATGCGCCACCGGGGCACCGGGGTTGTAAAACATTACGTTGGTCTCGATATTAATCTAGATCTAAGGTAAACAAGACACCTACATAAAGCGTGCAGCCATAAGCTCTGCGAAGCTGTTTGCTATGAAGAATAAAGTCGGTTCGACAAATTAGCCTGCCAATTGGAGCCTAATCGTAGGATAGCCTACTGGCCTATGCTACTAATATTGTAGATAATGCGAAAGTTTGGCAGGATGTTTGGAGTTTTGTGGTTCAATCACCTTAACGGCTTGGAATATCTATTCCCAGTTTTATCGAAATGGGTTGAATGAGAGGACCCGCAGGTGCGTGCAAGCTAGTGTGTTTATGAAACAATGGTCTTCAAACTTATAGGTATTCATTTACAGCCATACAAGGTGATTCTTAACATGTAGTTATTCAGTGTGTCAAATAAATAATATTTAATTCTAGGTATACCATCCCTTATTTTATGAACAAAAGACGAATATTAGCGAAAAAAACTAAATATTCAAATATAATTATTTTTTATCGTTAACTTTGTTAAATTAACTGTTTTTACAGTTCTGAGAGAATTTTTATTTTCTGTCCATGACCACTGGTGCACGACTGGGATTCGAACCCACGACCAATGGTACGGAACCCTCAGGGCGCGATTTTTCGCACTTGACCGTCTTTATTAGTCGTCATCTTTATTAGTAATTACCTATTAAACGTACGAGAGGTTCAACATCAAAATTACTACAAAAACAGCTAAATGAGTTTGATTGCAAAACAGCTGAATTTTGCACAGAGATTTTTCAGTAAAAAATGTCTGATTCCCAAAGTCACAGAACAAGCTTTATTGCCAATTGATTGTAGAATAAACCCCTTTCGGAATAGCTTACCAAAGACAATATAGAATGTTTCTACTATATTATCTTTGATATTAATTACCTTACATACCATTTTGACAGCATTTCAAATGGCTTCTCAATTGAGCTATCTATAGATCGTTTGTAACGGTCTTTAGATGGCTCAACTATTTCTTGTGTATTTTGTAAATATCAACTTGTTTTAATTTTATTTCTGTAAACAAAAATTAAACAACTTCTTAATACCCCTCTACTCCCTGGCATGTTTGCAATCCTACTAATATTATAAATGCGAAAGTTTGTCACGCCGTATCGGCTCAAACGATTTCGTTGAAACTTGTAATAGATAGAGTTTTTTACCTTGAATAGCATATAGGCTACTTTTTATGTAGGTACTACTCGAGCAAAGCTGCAAGCGGAAGCTAGTAGTGCATAATTAATAGAAAACATCTTTAAGCGAAGTTGTATCTAAAATCGTAGGCGCTAGGCGTGGGCTTCAACAATTTAAGTAGGTACCAGTCGCCTGCAATAAGATGTATACTATACACAATTTTAAATATGATGCCACAGTATTAAAATTAGTAATGTACACAGCAAAAACTAGAAAATTGTTTTCCTACCATCAACTTGTGCCATTTTCAACTTAACCATGTACGCGTACATGGTTAAGTTGAAAATCTTCATCTATATTTCTACAAAAGAATAGAGCGCGTTTATATCTTTTGTATGGCGATATGGTCGTAGGGCAAGCAAAATAACACTAAAATTGGCGCTATGAGAATCATAATAAACTGTCGAGTGGTCGGAGTGAAGAAAGTGACAGCGCTATGTCCTATAATTGAATGCGGAAAGAGATAGCAAGCGTTAGAAGGCGCTCGAAAGTAATCGACGTAAGCGACATAATAAGAAAATATCGATTATCTTAAAAACTAAGTATTTGAAAAAAAAACTGTCTTGGATTTACGTACCCAATGCTATTGTCTAACACAATATTTAAAAAAAAGTTATTTATGATTGATAGTTTCTGAGTATTTTCGAAAAAACTGTTGCAGAGGACCGAACTTTAAAAAATAAATCTATTGAGAAAAGTTTTAACAATCGCGTTTCTGTCTTGGATTTAGGTAAATAAAATGCTCAAGTAATCTTTGTCTTAAAAATCAAAACTGTGCGTTTTGAGGTTATTGAGAAAAAACAGTTCAAAAATCATAAAACAATTTAACCCTCACCTTAAAACCTAATACCCTAACCTAACAAGGTGATTCATCATAATACGCTATCCCGAAAGAGGCTTATTCTACACACAATTGGCAATAAAAGTTAGTTGTATTTTTGGGAATTCATTTTACATTTTTCATTGAACAAACGCTATGCTAACCTGTTTTGGCGTCAAATCAGTTCAAACAACTTTTGCATCGTTTCATATATCTCCTATGCTAGGGAAGCGCAGGTCCGAGTCTCGCAGGTTGTCTGCGATCCAGCGGTCAGCTTCCATCCTCATCTCATCGTCAAAGTAAACGCGCCACCCGCCTGCTTTACCTGAAAAATTAAAAAAAAATATCTATAAAATAAAAAGTAATTTATTTACAGAAAGAAATTTAAAACTTGGCCCAGCGAATTAGCATTGCCATCCAGCGTGGCAATTCCGCCAGCGTCTTGGGGACGCTTCCGACTGGTAGTGATCTGGATCGGTTGAGCTATCTATAGATCGTTTGTAACGGTCTTTAGATGGCTCAACTGTTTCTTGTGTATTTTGTAAATATTAACTTCTATAAAATAAAAAAATAATATTGTCAGCCGTGTTAGCTGTTTTCGTTCGCTGTCGGTCGCTGTTGCTGTCGGTTCGCTTAAACTCTGCTGGTTAAATGTTCGAGTTAAAATTAAATTAATCATTGTTAAAGTTAAATCTTAGATAGGTTGCCTGTTGTTTTTTTTTTTAACAAATAATGTTTATAACAATATATATAATATAATAAAAAAATAAAAATATAACAGCAATACGAAATATTGGAATTACAGTCTGTATCAGAAAAACACAACCGCTGAACGGTCAGATATAGGTTACCCTACACTATTGATACCAAATTCTCAGAACCTTATTAATTTATAAAGTGAATCTTATGTATACCTACTTAAAAGAAAAAAAAGAAAAAAGAAAGGGCCTTAAAAGAAAGGGGCTTATTCCATCAACAAAAAGAAAGAATATTAGAGATAAAAACATTTTTTTGTCTCAAATTGGCTGATTTACTCTTTATTACCAAAAGTCGTACAACACAACAAGAACTTTATTGGAAATTTGGTTTAGAATATGTCCGGGAGCTATCCAGAAAGAAATAGGTACGATGTATGCTAATACATACCAGTATTATGAATCACCTTCAAACAATCCAAATTAAGATTTCCATGCGCCTTGCAAACCTTTGGTTCGCTCAATGCCCATATCTCAAAGGCGCTGACATACGCATACTAAGAAAGGACCAGTGGCAGGATGAAGTTGCTAAGTCAAAGTTACTTTACCTTTTCGAATGAAGGTCTCGTTGTCGTCGAGAAATCCGATATCCCTCATATCTTCATAGTTGACCGACTTATTGTTCCTGAAGTTGTGAATGCTGAGGTGGTCACAGAGACGCTCCATCTGTTCCTGCGTCAACTCCTTGCCTAAGAACTTTGCGACTCGACGGATGGATCCTGGCAGATCCTAAAAACAATCATAACAATTATATTTTTCATTTTCTTTATTTTATAGAGAAAGCCACACTTGATAACATTAATAATAACTCTTACGGTACTGACTGACTGACTGACAATCAAACGTAGTGGTTTTATTCTCTTTGAAAATCAACGCAGAGCCTACGTAGCTTCCTATTGTAACGTATGGGTGCACAGAAATAAATTGCCGATACACAGCCCCTTAGTTTAAAGTTTATGTAAAAATAGCAGCAACCGAACGAAGTCGCGGGGATAACCATACTATACCACAGACGAAAAAAAAATATTTCGGCAATTGGTGATTTCAAGAGAAGATGACGTTTTTTTAAGTTTTACGGGACAAGTTACAATCCCTCAGGAATTAAATTAAAATGGGACTACCCCGGGATCATACTCTATACACCAGCGAAAGAATCATCAAAATCGGGTTACTATTGGAGGAGATATCGAGTAACATACACACAAAAAAAAAAAAAACCAGCCGACTTGAGAACCTCTTCCTTTTGGAAGTCGGTTAAAAATATAGCAAGATCGCCACCTATCGTCAATGTTATATTCGGTAGTACCTAGACACTGAGCAGGAATTTCTGATTGAAACTTCTGTAGGTTTGGCTAGCGATGTTTATCCAATAAAAATATTTCATCAGCCCGAGACTTTCGGCGCTAGCATGCTTCTTTCCATGGCGTAGTTAGTATCGCATTGCCGATTCTGGGCGAGGAGCTGGGTTCGAGTCCCACTGGTTTGGAAATTAGGACAATCCAGTTAAGGAGCTAAAAGATCTCTGCTCCGTTTCTTGAAGACCCTGGCTATTCTGGCTAGTTCCTCCAAAGAAACCTACCTTCGAAAGGTCTTCATAGAATAAGAACATCATATTCGGGTGATGCCTCAAAGCCCACGCTTCCTTCACGTGCTCAAAGTAAGGTGTTAGCGTAACTACAAACAAATTTAATTCGTTAAACACAAAACAATTTAGTTTTTTATACAGTTGGCGTACAAGCTTGCGGCCCACCTGCCAGGCTATTGTGTAAGCCAAATGGTAATCAAGATCGCAATTATAAGGATGATTTTATCAATTTTAACTACATCTGAAGTTTTTCAAACATGAAAAGGAAGAAGCTAAGGTCTTGACGGTTTCCCCGTTTTGAATGTTGCTAAGATCGTTAAAATTACCCTTAAAGTAACGATCGTAAGTGGTTATCGTAGCATATGAACGCTTGCAATACCAGAGGCACCACGCACGCATCATCATCATCATGGTTAAGGTAACCACTTACCAACATGTAGGCCGTATGCTTGTTTGCCAACTCAGTGTATTGACACGGATTTAGGTAATATCAATGAAAAACTCACACAAATCTTTCTTGAAGACGTTCCAAAACTGTTTGAAGTCCCCAGTAGTGTTCACGACTTTGAACAACTTCCCGTGGTGGAAAGACGAGACTATAACATCTCTTGGATCACGAGCTACATACACTACTTTCGCCGTTTCCAACAGCTTTGGAGGTAATAAAGACATGGGCAGATGTGTCTTCACGAAGCGAGGAGACGGAATCTCAGCTAGGAGTTCCGTTGCTGGAGTGGATATAATATCTAAAACTTTTTGCGTTTGTTCTGGATTCGGAGACATCTCTAAGGTGCGTTTTTTTGTTTCATCGTCGAAGAACATTGCCAACCTGTGCAAATAATTAAGGTGAATGTGAAATATACCTACGTATCATACTGAGTTTTATCGAAGGCCGCTCTAAAGACAGCAGAAGACGCTGTTTAAAATATAAAACGTAAAGAAAATAGTAATCTTTCTTATAAATTCTGCAATACAGCTGCATTACAGACAAATGAGACTTACGAGTAGGTATGGCTGATTGTATAAAATGTGGGTGTGTTTTGAGGATTCTCGGTTTTGTTGGTAGGAAGTACGTAATTGCTGACACCGCTTCAAAAAATAAATAATAATAATAAATAAATATTCCGGATATATTCACAGGTTAGCTGATCCCAAACTAGGCATAGCCTGTAATATGGGTACCAGAGACTGATATACTTAATAGATAAATATTTAACACCCAGACACAGAACAAACATCTGTGTTTATCACACAAACGGCAGAAGGCAGAGTTACTACTAACTGTGCTATGACGCCAGTCAAAACAAAAGGAGATTATAAGGAGATTAACTTACTCCAAAAATGGGTATCTGTGAGTGAGCGGCACAGCTGCTGCCTTTTCATAATCAAAATCGTTCGCTAACAACCACACCAGCTCTTGCGTCCATGTTGTTCCTGAAAAATAATTATAGTTGCTTGTTTGTCGTGTCACTGATTATTTATTGGTCATTCTGTATTAGCTCAGTTAGCAGACAGACGTATGATGGACCTGAAAAGGGCCTATTTTTTTTTACGTATTCACATTGTCAACTGATCCCAAACTAGGCATAGCCTTTACTATGGGTACCAGAGACTGATATACATATATAATAGATAAATATTTAACACCCAGACACAGAACAAACATCTGTGTTTAACACACAAATGTTTGTCCAGTGCGGGGATCGAACCCGCGACCTCTAGCGCAGAAGGCAGCACACGCTACACTTGATGAAATATGTACCTAATGCTTATATAAAATTAAATAATACTTAAAATATGATGCAAGCAAAAACTGTAAAGACACTGCAAAATGGCATTTTAGCTGTCGAGGGGCAGAGCGACTTCAGGCCATGCGGTTTTATCATTTATATAATCATTTAGTTTATAGTACGCTTTCTTAATAAGATTATTCTTTATGTACACTTTAAATCTTCTTATAGGAAGTTGCGTCGCGTTTACCGGAAGTTTATTATAAAATCTTACCATATTCCCCATAAAAGACCCATTTACTTTTTGTAATCTAAATTTTGGAATGCACCATTTAATTTTGTTTCTTGTGTTAATATTATGCACATCACTTTTTTCTTAAAGCTAGCCATGTGCTTATGTGTGTACAATAAGTTTTCGTAAATATATTGTGAAGTTACAGTTAAAATGTTAATTTCTTTAAAAAGTTCCCTCAAGGAATCCCTTGACTTCATTTTATAAATGGCACGTTTTGCTCGTTTTTGTAAAACAAATATGACTTGGATATCTGCTGCATTCCCCCAGAGAAAGATATCATAGGACATTACACTATGGAAGTAGCTAAAATAAACTAACCTAGCTGTGGCTTCATCTGTGAGCCACCTAATCGTACGAACGGCATGTGCCGCGGAACTAAGTCTACCGGCAAGAGTTTCAATGTGGGGTCCCCACTGCAATTTTGAATCAATATTGAGTCCTAGGAAATTTGTAGAATCAACAAGTGTTAGGGACTCTCCATTTAATACAATGTTAGTGGGGCTATTGTGTACTACATTAGGCAAAGAGAATTTGATACATTTCGTTTTCTTTTAATTTAGCAAGAGATTGTTTACAGAGAACCAATTAAGGACTAGCGACAAGGATGCGTTTACGTCATCGTAATTTGTTTTGGATCTGTCGACTTTGAACACTAGCGAGGTGTCGTCAGCAAATAGAACTATGTCACACATTTCTTTAACATAAGAAGGGAGGTCATTAACGTAAACTAGGAACAAGAAAGGGCCTGGAATCGAACCCTGTGGCACACCCATGACAATAGTTGATCCAAAAGACCTTTCACCACCCAAGTCAACTTTTTGGACTCTATTAGATAAGTAAGATTGTACAAGGTCAATTGCACTGTTTTGGATGCCGTAATGTTTTAGCTTTGAGACTAATGTTGCATGACTCACGCAGTCAAACGCTTTTGACAAATCACAGAATACTCCGATGGCGTCTTGTGAGTTCTCAAAGGCATCGTATATGTGCTTTAAGAGCAAAGTCCCGGCATCGGCTGTTGATCGACCTTTGGTAAATCCAAATTGATTACAATGAAGAAGCCCGTTAAGATTGAAGTGAGATAATAACTGAATAAGAATAACTTTTTCAAAGATTTTACTTAGAGTAGGCAATATCGATATAGGTCTATAATTAGCGGGATCTTTTTCGTTTCCGGACTTGAACAATGGAATGATTTTGCTATTCTTCATAAGGTCAGGAAAAACTCCATGGTCAACACAACTATTAAAGATGTGGGCTAAGCATGGAGCAATATCGTTAATAATAGTACCTTTAATAATATACCTTTGTAGATATACGCCATAGGTCTTCAGTGTTTTTTATATTGATTTATTAAAAGAAACCTCTGGACCGAATTTTAGAAATCTCCTTCGGACATTTTTGCTACATTTATCAACACAAGGGCTACCGATAATCAGATTAAACTATCAGACAACCCGATATACCGGCTTTGATTACTGTTGGTACCTGTTGTTGATTTCCTTACGTTCATCATCATTATCATCATTCATTCACGCATACCGTTCATCATTTCGACGTTAAGTGCGTAACATGGCCTCTCTCACAGATTTCCAGAGCGAAGTCTGTTGCTCCCAGAAACCTTAGGAGGCCGTCTTTCACTGCGCTTTCCGACCTTTAATTTATTTTATTTTTTTAATTTTAGGAAAACATCATCATCATCATCATAAACATCATTATCATCAACCTGTAGAAGTCCACAGCTGGACATAGGCCTCCCCCAAAGAGGAGGCGACGAACGGTCTTGAGCCTTTTCCATCCACCGACTTCCCGCCACCTTCACAATGTCGTCGGTCCATCGGGGTCCTTCCAACACTGCGTCGCCCGGTTTGTGGTTGCTATTCGAGAACCTATTCTCCCCAACGGTTGTCGGTTCTGCGAGCTATATGGCCTTCCCACAACCACTTCAACTAGCTAATTCTGAGAGCTATGTCGATGATCTTAGTTCTTCTTGGTTCGGTTCGGATTTCTTCATTTCGGATCTTATAAGGCCGTCATAGAATTTTTCTTCTGTCATTATATCAAACCTGATCTCTGATAGCTTGCGACGAACACATCTGAAGGTCTCAGCGGCATGTTGTAGATGTCTGATGCAAGTTTCTTGTACTCTTTGGTGAGACAGTAGCCCTTTGGACCAACGCGCATGGACTCTGCTTGAAAACCTATGGAAATAATTTTTTTTTAATTCTTTGCAGCTCTTATATACAAGGTAATTTATTATATGTATTCGATCCCGAAAGGGGCTTATTCTATAAACTAAGAAAGAATATAAGTGAACATTTTTTTACTGAACTTTTTCAAATCACCTTAGTAAATTGGCCTTTTTATTATCTTTATTTATCTAGATCTAGAGAAATATACATTATATACATTATGAATTTCCTTGTAATATACACATTATAAGTTACTTAGCAGACTTATATGTTCTGACACTTTATTTTGATTCCAGCAAGATTGGTTGTTTATTGTCAACTAGCATCCACCCGCGGTTTCGCTCGCGTGGTACCTACATAAAAAGTAGCCTATATGCTATTCCAGACTATAATCTATCTGTGTACCATTTCATCCAAATCCGGTCGGCCGTTTGGGCGTGATTAAACAACAAACATCCAAACATCCTCACAAACTTTCGCATCTAGAATATTAGTAGGATGTTGTAGTTCAAGACAATTGGAAAGGAATCACGAACAATATGGGTCGGTAAGGTCGGTACCAAAAATAATTGATATTATTTTCTTGTTTCGATAATTAGATGTACCTACCTAAGTGGGTGGGTGTTCTATGATGGTCCTTTAATTAAAAAATAAATTATCACAACATACCGCTGTATATTTCTGCAACTTGTTTCAATTCGTCCTCATTCAGATCCCGGTACTCGAAAACACCGTCCTTTTGCGCCATCTTTATCTTATTTCTTTAGAAGTACAATAAAACTGGAAGACCTTTTTATGGTACTATTCAAAAATTTGAAACAACTGAGCTTCATCGATAATGGGACAGAAAATAAATATTTACTCAACTTATTCAACAGATAAGTATAAGTGCCTACTGTCACATTGTTAACACGTAGATCTGTTTATCTACTTACCGATATGATTGTGAAGTGTGAACTGATAATCATAGCAGTAAATAAGAAAGTAGTTACCAACGAAGGAACATATTGTAGACCTCTTTCCGTACAATAGTAATAATAAAAAATAAATAATAATATAAGCTTTTATTCTCTTACACATTCACAAAATACAAAACAAAAACATCCTAAATCTGTATTATGTACATTCAATATTTATAATCTTTATTATAATGTTCCTGAGTGTAAGGACCGCTTGCAGCGGTTAAAGCCTCCTCCAGCTCTCTCCATCTCGCTCTATCTCTAGCGGCTGTGCTCCACGCTTTTCCGGCTATTTTAACAATGTCGTCGTCCCATCTTTTATATGGTCTTCCCTTTTTTCGTTATTTCTGGATTGGGTTCCAATTTGTTATTGTCTTGGGCCATCTCTCGTCTTGCAATCTTTGTATGTGGCCAGCCCATTTCCATTTATGGGATAATACTTTATGAATAACGTCTTTTGCTTTAGTCTTTTTGCGAATTTCCAAAGTTGCCAAACATTCCAATCTTGATTAATTTCAATATCTATTTGATCACAAGTAGGGCTTGCAATCGAATATTCGAATATATTCGAATATTCGACACATTTTTTTATTCGAATATTTGTTATAGCGATATTCAAATAATTTCAAGCATGAGAGAAAGCCGTAATCTGAGGCATTTGTACTTCTCTAAACTAGGTAATTTTAGTTTTACTAAAATTTGAGCATTATTACTATAACAACTTTCGTGAATCTGCACTTTCTTAATGTTTAAACGGGAAATGACTCAGTGAACTAAATTTTGGATTTTATTTGATGCCTACTTTTTTTTAAATATTTGGTGGTTTTGATAACTAGGGTTCACCGTAAGCCCTTTTGGAGCATTCCTACGCGGTTTTGTGATGATTTCCTGCAGTAAAAACTTGTTAAAACTAACATTTAAAAGTTTCAAATAATATTCGAATATATTCGAATATCCGCATCCCCAGCGTGGTGAGTATGGGCAAATCCCCCCACATGATGAGGCATTCGCTCTGTCTGTATTCGAATACCACCCAAAAATGGTCGAATACTATTCGAATACTACAGTTTCGAATATTTGCAAGCCCTTTTTCCTTTCAGCCTGAAGCTTCCATGGTAGAGAAGCGCAGGTCTGTGTCGCGAAGGTTGTCTGAAATCCATCGCTCCGCCTGGCGCGTCATATGTTCGTCGAAATACTCGCGCCAGCCGCCAGATTTACCTGGAAATTCCGAAAATTTTACCGTTACTTAACCGTGCCGTGGTGGTACCGGCTGAAGAATAGGCCGTTCCATTTGTGTATGTCGAGACGATTAAGGAAATAAAGCTAGGCGATGGGCAGCAGCGTTCCCTATTAAGGCGCTATGAGAATCATAATAAACTGTCGAGTGGGCGGAGTGAAGAAAGTGACAGCGCTACGTACTATAATGGAATGCGGAAAGAGATAGCAAGGATTAGAAGGCGCTCGAAAGTAATCAACGTAAGCGACATAAGAAAATATCGATTATCTTAAAAACTAAGTACTTTTTTAAAAAGTGTCTTGGATTTAGGTACCCAATGCTATTGTCTAACACAATATTTAAAAAAAAGTTAATTATGATTGATAGTTTCTGAATATTTTCGAAAAAACTGATGCAGAGGACCGAACTTTAAAAAATAAATCTATCGAGAAAAGTTTTACTAATCGCGTTTCTGTCTTGGATTTAGGTAAATAAAATGCTCAAGTTATCTTAGTCATAAAAATCAAAACTGTGCGTTTTGCGGTTATTGAGAAAAAACAGTTCAAAAATCATAAAACAATTTAACCCTCACCTTAACAAATATTTATGAAGCTAATTTAGGTAGGCCTAACCTTTCCTGATATATGGCTGTTCTCCGGTCACGAGGATCCCAAGGTCCTGCATCAGCGAGTAGTTGACACTTTGGTTACTCCTGAAGCTATCAATGCTGAGGTGGCGGCAGAGCCTGGACGTCTGATCATAGCTGTAATGCTTGTTGAAGAACGTAGCCACTAAGTTTACAGTTGATGGAAGATCCTGTAACGTGGTTTAGTTTAAACAAATTGGCGGGATTCAAATGATCATAGGCCGTGGTGGCCCCGGCTAAAGAATAGGCCCCTCCATATCTCTATCCGTGGATGTTGTAAGAGGCGACTAAGTGAAAAAAGCTAGGGGATGGGCAGCAGCGTCCCTCATTTTAAAAACGATAGCTCTAACCGCGCTCGCCAATCCGCATGCCCAGCGTGGTGAGTATGGGCAAAACCCCCCCACATGATAAGGAATTTGCTCTGTCTGTGGGGGAGGCCATGTTCAGCAGTGAACGTCGTACGGCTGAAATGATGATAGTTCGAGGATAAGTCTCTCGCATGCCTATTCAAAAGCCTTGACTAGATAGCTACTACCACCGGCTAAAGTTGATGTGAGGAAAAAATGGAGGAAAATGGAGACTGTTTCCTGACGATAAATCGGGATAGCAAGGTTTTTTTTGTACAACTGCGGTGGCAAACAAGCATACGGCCCACCTGTTGGTAAGCGGTTACCGTAGCCTATGAGCGTTTGCAATACCAGAGACATCACGCACGCGTTGCCGACCCCGAACCCCCTTCCCCCCTAAAGAGCTCTGGCAACCTTACTCCTCGCAGGAACACAACACTATTTGAAACAAATAGTGTTATTTGGCTGCGATCTTCTGTAAGGCGAAGGTACCTCGCCAGGCGGGCTGCTCCAATTCAGAACGAGACCTACCTCCTCCTAAGGTACACTGAATCCTCTCAAGTCACATCAAGTGCCATTTAAGCTGTGCTGCTGACAAATGTGCGAGCTGGGGTCTACAAGACACGGACGCATCATTTTTTTTTAACGCTAACGTCTTACTAATAGCGGAGTTTAGTCCACCAATTTTGCAGTAATCAATTCGATCGTTCCGCTGGTGATGATCTTGTCTAGACCCCATTGACAGTGAGTGCATGTGATCGTAAGCTAGGGCAGAATTGGTTATCTTTCGGTAAAACTTGCACAGATAGTGATAGAAACGAAATGTTTCGATTAGTACCTATATAATTGTACCTATTTATTATAATGTTTCTACTAATAACATATGGCATCTCCTTGGGGATAAAAAAACACCTGTTATGATGTTATACTGTATTCTAAATAAATAAATAAATAAAAGAGTGAATGTTATACCTTTGCAACGTCTTCATAAAACAGGAACAGCATGTTCGGATGATGCCTTTTCTCCCAAGCTTCTTTTACGTTATCAAAATACGGTGTCCAGTAGACTAAAACCCAAAATAAAATACTTACCTATTTATAAAGATTGTGTTCAATGTAAGGGCATTTATCTAATCGAAATACTCACTCAAGTTATTAATAAACAGGTTCCAATAAGTCTTAAAATCGTCGATATAACCCAGAGCTCTATGTAGCCTGTTCATATGGTAGAAAGAAACAACGACATCCCGTGGGTCCCTGGCGATGTAAACCACTTTAGCAGTCTCCAGAAGCGTGGGAGGCAGTAAAGACATGGGCAGATGTGTGTAGATGAAACGGGGGATCAGATCCGAAAGGCCTGTCAACCTTTCAGTACCAGGCTGGGTCAGGAGCTCTAAATTTTCAATCTTGTTGATTTCATTGTTTTCCGAAATGAACTTAGCTTTCATTTTGGGGTGGACTAGCATTGAAAATCTGAAAAAAGTTGCTATTATCAATGCCAGAAGCACAGAAGATATAATTTCACGCACCGATAACAAAATCAATACAATAAAGAAACTCTTACTCCAAAAAAGTGAATCTTTTTACGAGTGGTACGGCATCAGACTCGTCGTAATTCAGGTCATTGACCACCATCCAGACTAACTCGCGGATCCACGTAGAACCTGTTAGAAGGATTGGGTCAATTTTGTGGGAGGAATGAAATAAATAATTTAGGGTCACAAACCTGATCGAGGATAACTCGCAACGAAAACGTCGTCGGATCTCAACGGCAAGTTGTAAATATCGACTGCCAGTTCCTTGTATGTGTGGGGAAAGAAATATCCCTTTAGTCCAACTTTTACAAAATCTGTGTGTCCATCTGATAAACAAATTATAAAATTTTATGTTACCTGTTTTGAAATTACATAAAAAAAGGTAATCTAAAGCAAAAGGAGCACAAATCTAAGCACTGCATTTGTATTTTCCTTACTGAGCAGCGCAAAATGTTTTGGAGGACATTAACGTATGTTGAAATATTATGATTTCCATTGGGTAAAACCCATTAAATAATCCTAACTTGAAAAATAAACAAGTAAATAACAAAAAAAAAAGTAAGCGATTCAAACATAGATTCAAACTTATTGCTATTATTAATCGAGCGAGCGAGGATCTATAAAACACAACTTGGACGAATTGGCGTTGTATGTTTGTATGTATATTTGAACATAACTTTCGAACCGCTAATCTGATCAAATTTAGTAGGTCAACAGATTGTACAATCGAGGTTCCCTTATTAGAATATGAGTTAAATCGACCAAGGGGTTGCGGGTGGTAACTGCACTGTTATCTTGCTCTCGCAGCACTGTGTCCAAACAGAAATTAAATGCAACTCACTTGAAAAGTGTCCATTAATTTTCTCCGCTTCAGAGCGCTCTACGTCAACAATTTTCCAGGGAAAGTACTCGTGGCGCGTAGCCATCACGACACTCCTTTTTATCTCGTGATATGGCTACGATGGGCCTTATGCTTTATAGAGACTATCGTAAGTAAATACATATTTCGAAACAAACAATAACTATACGCGTTATCTCGTAAAACCATTGTTTGGCTAAAGCGATTGTATGTTTGCTTAGAAACTTATAAACACACTTTGGGAAAGTTACTGCAAAGCTGAAGGCAAGTAGAACTGAGTATTGTTATGATAAAGTAGGTTGTTTGCCACATTGTCGGAGACAAATCAGTGTCTTGGTCGTTTATTTATTCATGAGCATACCATCTAAAAGAAGCTTGTAGGTTTCGTCCGTCACTTATACCTATGCCCACAACATGTTGCTCTACCTCTTTATGTTTGTTATTGAGGGTTATAATGAACAAGAAAATAAACAAATAAAAAACTTGTCACTAATGTAATTAAAATAATTTAAAATGGCGAGACACTTGCATAAAAATAACCTAACTAGAGATCAATGATTACGATGAAATAACTTCGGGCGCTGGTTGTGGCTTGGGCTTCTCTTCTTCTAAAACGGAGTTCGAACTTTCTTTGACTGGCTCCTTCGGGATCGAGTTTGCGCTTTGCGAGGATGGCTTATCTTCCAAGATGTCGAGTTTCTTGAACCGACACATGAGGGTGACGGGGTCCCGTTCGCGCTCGGGCCCGCATTGTTCCGTGGCGCCGATCAGCTTGATCTCGTCGCCGTCCTCCTGAGGTTCGGTCTCCAGTCGCCTCCTCCCAGCAATCACTACCTCCACTGCTCGTCCACCGCCTTCCGCACTCCTGTCGCTCCCGATTTCGACCTGGTACGGCGTGCTGGGCTCTACGAACGCATCCATCACGTGGTCGGCCCTCTCCTGCGCATCGGAGTGGCGCGTGTGACCCTTGTTGCTCTTCAGCAGATCGAACAGATCGACCGGCGCCGACATCTTCGGGATCGCAATCAGAAAGACGATATTCTGCACATCAGCGCTGACGTTGAGGTCCCCATCCTGCCGGCGGTCGTAGAGCACGGAGGCCGGTAAGGCGGCCGCGGCGGATACCAGACACACGAACGTGAGGAGCATGATGCACGTGCGTGTTTGAGATCTCCTCGGAGCTGACTGCGAGCCGTGTACTCCCGCGCCGCTTTTACCGGCCACCGGCGAACCAGTCCTCACGAATCGGGTACAGTGTAACGGTCTCAACACGAATGTGGCGCAGACTTGCGTACTAAACCTAAGCTTTTAATAAAGTATGCGGAGATAAACAAGATGCATTCACGGTGAATGCGATGGCACACTTTTGGGAGACATTAATGAACAATTACAGACGCGATCCGTTCGAACTTTCGAGCAATTCTGATCGAAATTAATTCTTGCTTTTCTATTCGTAAGCACTTTTATAATTTATATAGTATCGAGACTGATTGTTCTGTATGGAATGCGGTGCAGGAATGGATCGCATTGAGAACTTGAGTCGACTGACTGGCAGTGACCCCGGGTCGAGTGGTCAGCGGTCATCTGATAACCGAGTTTCACTGGCACGCTTCTCTTTGTTTACGCAGTGGACTCGATAACACTGCAAGATAATACGAGAATCTATATATAGCCCGAACTGCGAAAATATGTTGATTGATTAACGCGAAGATAATCTCATTGCTGCAATGCTCATTAGATCTTTTTATTTGTTTTTCTTTGAAATTAAACGATAATTATTTCAAAGAAACCACTCAGATCAAGGGGGCAGGTAGGTACATATTTAGCAAAGTTCTAGAAATTCTAATGTGGCGAAACTACTTAGTGGAAATCCTCGCGACTCCTTTCGCGTGATGTTATTTTCACACAAACTTTAACCCCCGCTGCACCCCCCTAGGGGTTGTTTCGAGAGAATTTATTTCTTAGTGCACCCCTACACTACAACAGGAAGCTACCCTCCAAACAAACTCACAGAACTTCTGGTTTAGGCTGTGCTTTGACTGTCAGTCAGTCAGTAACGTAATAGTTTTATATGTTTGTAAGTATATTGATCAGTATAGTATCAGTATATATATATATATATATATTAAATATAACAGGGCGTCTGATCGAAGCGACGCGTGCGTGACCCGAGAGCTGGCTCTTATTTGGCCCAGCGAATTAGCATTGCCATCCAGCGTGGCAATTCCGCCAGCGTCTTGGGGACGCTTCCGACTGGTGGTGATCTGGATCAGTTGAGCAATCTATAGATCGTTTGTAACGGTTTTAAGATGGCTCAACTGTTTCTTGTGTATTTTGTAAATATTAACTTGTATTAGTTTTAAGTTTCTATCTGTAAATAAAGATTTAATTTTTTTATTTATTTATTTTATCAACAACAACCTATAGAAGTCCACTGCTGGACATAGGCCTCCCCCAAATAGTTCCACGACGAACAGTCTTGAGCCCTTTCCATCCACCGACTTCCCGCAACCTTTACAATGTCATCGGTCCATCGGGTGGGGGGCCTTCCAACACTGCGTCGCCCGGTTCGTGGTTGCCATTCGAGAACCCTTACTTCCCAACGGTTATCGGTTCTGCGAGCTATATGGCCTGCCCACTGCCACTTCAACTTGCTAATTCTGAGAGCTATGTCGGTGACCTTGGTTCTTCTACGGATTTCCTCATTTCGGATCTTATCACGTAGTGAAACTCCAAGCATAGCTCTCTCCATAGCCCGTTGCGCGACTTTGAGCTTGTGTATGGGGCCTATAGTTAACGACCAAGTCTCAGTGCCATAAGTCATCACTGGCAACACGCACTGATTGTAGACTTTCGTCTTGAGGCTCTGTGGTATCTCATCAGCCTAGTCGGCCTTATTCTCAGAAAAGACATGGTCAAATACGTGCTAAGCTAAGCCGCCGTTTTCCTTCACTGTTTTCACCACGTGTTCAGCACACACATTTTTTTAATTGAAAAATCAACTGGTGCACGCGTGTGTTCGAACGCATGACATTCGGATAAAAGTCGAGGGACCTGATTAAATGCTAATCTAAACAGCAAACACCTAGGTTATCGTCTGGAAACTACCATGTAACTATGTAACGTAAAACATATTCCAGAGACTGCCATGTGCCAGGTGAATCAATTGATTCACTGGTGGAGTGGTGGTAGTGTACCCACCTTCCGATCCGAACGTGGGTTCGAATACCAGTCGTGCAGCAATGGCAAATTTGTGCGGTATTCTAGCGCTTTCACAGCAAGGAAATCATGCATCGTGAGGAAGCCGACTTGTCCTTGAACCTAAAAAATCGTAAACATCGTGACAGTTGCACGAAAGGAGACTCTAAGAGGCGCAATTTAATCATTTCGTTACAATTATTCTTTCACCTACGGTTATAGGCAGGGGCCTATGACCAGGCCTTGAAAGGGTTCAAGGCCACTATACCTCAACCTGCCAGGCTATTGCGTAAGCGAAATGGTAATGAAGATCGCAATTTTAAGGATGATTTTATCAAGTCGGTTGCTTTGTGCTGTTTGAGTTACCTATCTCAAGTAGTTAAAATAGGTAACTCAAACAGCACAAAGCAACCGACCAATTTCGGAGTACCGCAAGGATCCGTACTTGGTCGTACGCTATTTCTAATATACATAAATAGCCTTTGTGGGACTGAATTGCAGAATGCTAAAATAATAACATTTGCAGATGACACTGTAATAGTGTTTAAAGGCTCTACATGGGAGGAGGCACGCGTAGTAGCTGAAAAAGGATTACGCATAATCATAGACTGGCTTAAAAATAATTTGCTAACACTTAACCTATCTAAAACTAAATACATTACTTTCTCGATCTATAACAACACACAGCCTCGTTCAGACTTCACCCTGAAAGCACACACCTGCTCTGTGAGTGACACCGATAACTGTGATTGTTACATGCTCTCTGCTACGGATAGCATTAGGTACCTTGGTATAACGATTGATAAAAACCTAAACTGGAAACCTCAAATTGATATACTTCAATCACGTACACGAAAACTTATACATATCTATAAAAAAATTAGGCACCTGAAAGATGATAAAACCAACAAAACTGTCTATTTAACCCTATGTCAATCTATTCTCACATATGGTATTACAGCCTGGGGAGGAGCTGCTAAGACCTCGCTCATTAAAATAGAAAGAACGCAGCGCTCTGTTTTGAAAGTCTTGAATTTTAAACCTTTTAGGTACCCTACAGTAAACCTCTACAGCGAGACCATGGTCCTTACTGTGCGACAGCTCTTCATTAAACAAACTGTCTTAAGACAACACTCAAGGCCTGGCCGTTCTGATAACGTACATGAAAGAAGGGCACATGAGGTTTACAAAGTTCCCGCATGCAGAACTAGCTTTGCTCAGCGCTTTGCATTTTACTTAGCGCCTTTCCTATACAATCGGATCAATAAAATTGTCTTCATTAAGGACAAAACAAGATATAACTGTGGAAAAATCCTGGAAGAGTTTCTACGTCAATTTAATTATGATGATACTGAAAAGCTCTTGGCTATTGCCACATAAATCAGTCACAGCTGTTGTATTTTCTTGTATTATTTTTTTTCTCTTCTATATAGTTTAGTTAAGATTCTACTATATTTAAGAACCTATGTATAATTTTGTTGCCTAATTTTTGGTATACTCTGATAAGTTCAAATATTTTGTTTTGTTTCTTTTGATATTGTTTTTATATGATAAATGTTTTTTGTATCCCTATAATTAACACTAACTCTCTTATTATAAACTCTAATTGTATTTTAATTAAGAACCTATGTTTAATACTTATTGCTTTTTTTTTTCTCTCTCTCGGATTTGGGAAATTGTACAAAATCTAATTGTTTTTTTTTTTATGCGCTACACTTTTGTATTCCTCGAATTTAAGTACTAACCAAATGCTAAATAAAAGGCAATTACATTGTTTAAAATAAGTACCTCAATATGGTCAAGTGTACTCGTGGGGAGGAAGCAATAACTTGCCGTAACACAGTTTTTTTAACTAGCACGGAAGTTAGGGTTTTTAAACTACATGAACGCCAACTAACACTACTTGTAAACATAATAATTATGTACACATAATTTAAAAAATTTGGCTAACTTTATTTGTGGAAATAAATTATCTTTATCTTTATCTTTATCTTTAATTATGGCGACATCTGTAGTTTTTCAAACATGAAAAGGAAGAAGCTAAGGTCTTGAAGTTTCCCCTTGTCAAGTTTGAAACGTTTTAAATTTGGCTAAGATTGTTAAAATTACCCTCAAAGTTACGAACTTCATTGCCATTACGCTTAGGCAATTGCACCACTGGTCACTGACCTAATACAAGATGACCGAGAAAGAATCAATGACATGACAACTAAGCATCGATTAATAGGATGTATAAGTACCTACCTACCTACATCTACAGAAGTAAATGGAGAAAACCTTTTAATGGAATACGTTGCATGGAAAGTATTTTCAGAGCATATCAGTTAAAGGATGTCATTTAGTTTTAGCGCATGAGAGAGAAACTCTTGTCTAAACTTCTTTTACGATATCGCGCTGTATTTACAACAAACCAACCTAAATGCATTTATAATTTAACCACTATGTCCGTGTAGAGGAAGAATTGTAGCTTGTGTGCTTTAAATTGTAGGTCACTAAGTAGTAGTAGTAGGTTCATACCATACCTAAACATCCTTTCCACTTACCTACCTTAGGCCATACAGTTAATTCGATTTACCTACCTATAAGAGGGTACCGTTTGTCCATTTTTTTTCTAAAATTTATTCCCAGAATAAAAGCAATCTCAATAGCTTTACTTTTTCATAAATAAATAAAATAAAATAAACTTATGGACACTATTTTATACCAAAAGTCCAAAAGCTATTTACAGGATTTGAGTTTTTAAAAACTCACGTCAGGTAAAAATCGGTGTAGAATACAGTTTGATAGGTTTTTCAATAAGAATTATTATTTATTTTCAACAAAAACAATTTACAATCATACAATTGCCTTATTCTAACTTATCTCTTATAATAAATGCATTTTTAATATCACTTAGGTTGTGAGAACATTCAGATCGATTTTATAATAATTTCTACACAATTTCTCATTTTCACATCAATTTGTGCATTGGTTCAAAAATAGTTATCGTTACAGGTGAATAATTGTCATAAGTCGAAGAAGCTCCAGCTCCTAAAAAAATTATTCACTCTATATCTAAACTTCAGTCACAACGTCTAGTTAGAAAATTATCAAGTTAGATCTCTGAATTTAGCTTTTTATTGATGACGCCTTTTCCGAAGGAAGGGGAGGAATATGCTCGCGATCCGCTGTTTCAGCCTGTAACAAAAAAAATGCAATAAGGAACCTTCTAATTAAATAGGTTTGGGGTAGAGACAAGCCGTGTTTGTTGCCTGATTCTTCTAGGCTTGGTCGCGAGGAACAGGCATAGCTTCACCTAGTTTCTAAGACGTTTCAAAGTGATCCTAGTGATTTTATTGAAATAAATGCCTTTTGACTTTGACTTTGACTTGAGACATTAGGCCCATGGGGATCAGGGGCACACAAAATTTATAAGGACCTCGCGGGGAGACTTTTAGAGTCTACGCGTGACCAGAATGCTGGCTTTTACTTCGGTCAGCGAATAAGCATTGCCATACAACGTGGCAATGCCGCCATTATTTTGGGCACGCTACCGTCTGGTGGCGACAGGGATCGAATGGATTTTTTATGACGACTACTCATAAAAAATTCAGTCGCATTATTAGTAGGTACCTACTTAGTCGTTAGTTAAATAGTTATTTTTCTTAATTTGTACCAAAAAGTATTTCTTAAATGAAAGTCAATAAACTTTAACCATCATTTTCATAAAAAAAAAACGACTATAGGTAGGTACTATTAACATGCCTACTAACATAATTCATAATAAGTAAATAAATAAACACCCAACAGTCACATAGTCCTGACCCCACACTCATACTAGGGTTAACTACCTGCGTCGTGGGTATCAGAAACTATGAGTACCATGGTACCACAACATCAAAACCAGAAACAAATATTTGCAGATCATGCAAACATTTGTCCCGCAGCGGGAATCGAACCACTTGCGTCTCAGTCGGTCACACGCCCGCTGCGCCACCGAGGTCGTCAAACTACGAGTATATGACATGTTATGGGAAACGCACGCTTTTCTATGTTTTTGTCGGGGTTCGATCTCACGACTATTTGGATAGAAAGCGGGCCTGACTCCAACTAGGCTACCTTTGTTCAAATCACTTGACCAGATCTAAATATTTACCTTTGTGTGGTTTCCTGTCTTTTTAGCTGCGCTGACTTTTTGTGGCCTTTCAAGTTGGCGACAGGCTCGACGGAAACATCGTCGATCTTCGACGGCTCTTCGGGCTTGTCTGGCTTAGCTTCAAGAGGCTTCTCGTCGGGCTTGGCTTCGGCTGGCTTCTCGGGCTCGGCGTCCAGCGCTGGCTTTTCTTCCGGTTTTGGGGCCGGCTTATCTTCCAACGAGACTGATGATGCAGGGGGTTTGGGACTCAGCTCTTGCTCCAAGGATTCCAAGTCGATGAGATCGCTGAAGTCGATTTCCGACAGCGCAGATAGGAACGACTCCGCCGGTGCTACAGCGATGACGACACCGTCAATGTTGAGTCTGTAGTTCTCGGTGCCATTTTGCCGCTGATCGTACACCAATTTGTGTTCTTTCTCGCAAGCCGGCGCAGCGGCGGTCACCGCCAGAGCGCCGAGGAGAAGGGCCACTTCGCACACCACTCGCCTGTAGTTGACCATCGCGGAAGGTGCCTGCAGACCGACTGAACCTCGCTAGCAAGGTCCCGTTGTACCCACTCTCCGTTGCATCTTGTATTTATTCGCCCAGATAGCGGTACACTCGGCTCCCGTAGCCGCACTAGCTAAACTGGAATCGATGCAAGACATTTCCAATACATAGAGAACACCCGTTACGGATCAATTTCAATAATCGAAGCGAGAACATTGTAGCTGACAAGGAAGTGCCAGTGAAGCGTTTATGAACATATAGAATTAGCAGAGGTCCAGCTATGAGATTCTGGCCATAATTGAAAAATGAAAAAATATTTACTTGTAAAAAACAATCCAGGTACAATCTACCAGCGGCCTTAATAATTACGTGGGTAAATTCCCAATAATGACGACTAGGGTGCAAACTATCTCATATTTTTCAATAACAATTAAACAATCGTGTCTGAACTATGTTAAGCTGACCTAATAATATAATAAATCTACTTTCGAAATAACTCAAACAAAGGCATAAAATAGCTCTGAGGAAGGAAAGGTGAAAGTTAACAAAGGAGTCAAGTCAGGATTCAGGAAGCTTAATTTTATTTATAGTGTAAACGAGTTTAATCTTTACGATAGCCTAAACCTGATTGCGAATAAGCACAACCCAATGACCTGTAAAGCGCGCTCGCAAGTTATTCCACTTTGCATGTTGCACTTGCCCGCGACAGATTAGGCTTTTGTATGAAGAAAATATGGGTAAGTAACGAATTAAGACTAAGTACGACTCCGGAAATTCGTCTTGGGAAGGTTTTCGTTACTTTCTACCTAGATTATTAAAAGCTTAGTATTAAAATCATACTTACCTACTACCCCTAGGACCGCAGTTAAAATAAATTTCCAACAGGAAAAACTACATCCTACAAGGTACGCAGTTCTTAGTAGGTAACTGTCGTAGACGTCCTTTTAAGATCGTTCTGCGAAGTGATCGTTTTGAGAGAAAGCCATTTTTCAACCGGTAGATATTGAGCAAAATGGACTTTTCGGGCCAGAGCCCAATAGACGAGCAACCTACGCAGTACCTAGGTATATTATATTCTCACGTCAAAAGATCCTAAGACCTAAAGGTTTAACAAAATACAGGAGTAGCGAAGTGCTCCGACAAATTAATGGCATTGGTCCGTGACACAGTTGGACCACAGATTAAAGATCACTAGCGGAACGGTCCAAGCAACCTGTCAAGATGCGCCGGCGCTTTCGACTAACTGTACTTACTGGTTAAGCCTACTTGTCTCAATGAACGGTAAAGTAGCTTTATTTTATTTGCCCTTAACCGTTTCAAGAACTTAATTGACCCACATTGGATTAAGCGAGTCGTGTTGCGTTTATCCTGCAATGCACCCACCTGCTGAACGGTTAATTAACCATATTTACCAACCTTGTTTTAACCGTAATTCAATGACTACTTCACAAAATACAATTTTTAATACATAATATTAAAATAATAATAAACAGATTTATTTCCCTACACAATAAGGTTTCTTAAATATAAATTGTGTACAAAGTAGGTAGGTATGTAATTTATTCCTTACGTCCTTCCTTTTAAGGGATATAGACGACTGGCTTGCTCCCGCGACTTGCCTCGCATGGTACCGTGGTATAAGTTCTTTTATCCTACTTATATTAAAGTTCTAAGTTTGCACTGGGAGTTACTAAATACCACATAAATTTGATGTAAAAGTTTATTCTATTTTTAGGATACGTACACACTTGTTCGAGGTCGCTTAGTAACTAAAGTTCATACTTCTCGCTTCCATCCAAAACTCATGGCTCAAGTATCATTCACACTTACAGGGTCCCTACAGTGGTATAGATAAAATTAGAATAGCGTAGCAGCATATACGCTATTCTGGGTAAAGACTTGCATCTATGTATTCTAAGCCCCTTCGTCCATGAAGCTACGCAAAAGTGACGGAACTCATTAGAAACTAGAGTTGCGGACTGATTGGAAACTCTGACTCGTCCACGACGCTACTGGAATTTCCTGTAACTCAGTCACTCAGTACACGATTTTATGTAAACAAAGTTTTGAAAACGAAAATAATTAACATGACTAGTGATAATTCGAGCGACGACATGGAATAATTACTTCTCCAGTCACATAGACGTCAGAATCACTTATAATTACTTTTTATTCGTTCATTTTTCAACAGTTTCTCGAAACCAGTCGCCTGGCGACCAGCATGTCGAGTCGCCAGGAGACTAGTTACAAACGCGTTCCTTTTGAGTAGCGCCGTGGACGGACGCGCATTGAAATACTAGTGCTATCACTGTCAGGCTACTCATAAGTGACTACAGTTTCAGTCGCGTTCCTTTTGAGTCGCGCCGTGGACGAAGGGGCTTAGTTTCATCGAAATCGGTTGAGTCGTTACGGCGTGATTGAACCACGAACATCCAAAAGTTTTATAATATTTGAGTAGGATCTGGGATACCTACGATGAACTCAAAGCTCATTCATTAAAACTGACTGGCCTCATAGCTCAGTTGGTAGTAACTCTGCCTGCTGCGCTAGGGGTTGCGGGTTCGATTCCCGCACAGGACAAACATTTGACGGATGAATACAGATGTTTGTTCTGTGTCTGAGTGTTAAATATTTATCTATTATGTATATCAGTCTCTGGTGCCCATAGTACAGGCTATGCCTAGTTTGGGATCAGTTGACCGTGTGTGATATGTCTGGAATATTTATTTATTTATTAAAGTCACACAAATAAACACAATCTGCAAATAATTTACCTGTGCTTTTTGTCAGGATTCTTATCAAAAGCATGTTCAGTTTAAAGCTTCGCATTATGTTCTCGATTTCTAATCATGTATCTCGAAGCTCAGAGCAGCTTTCAGCTTTCTATAACTACGTTCTAGACTGGAACACGTATTTGCACAAGTAGGTTAGCACTACTTTCTTGTGTGCGGAATACTTAGATTAATTTATAAATTAAATCAATGTCTTCCCCGTTGGAAATCAGTGCCGCTTAACAGTAATTACTTACCTAGTCTTCATGCATGACTTAAGAAGTCATAAATACAGTAAGGAGGTACTTTATCAACCTAGGTAGGTAGGTACCTACCTACACATCATAATCCTGTAAAAGGCTATTTGCTGGACATACCTAGGCCTCTCGGAAAGAGTTCCACGACGAACGGTCTTGAGCTTTCTCCATCCACCGACTTCCCGCAACCTTCGCAATGTCTTCGGTCGATCGGGTGAGGGGCCTTCCAACACTGCGTCATCCGGTTCGTGGTCGCCATTCGAGAACCTTTACTCCCCAACGGTTGTCGGTACTGCTTAAAACAGGCGGACATGGTGTGGCTTAATTCATAGCTTCCTTCCTTCACGCAAAAAGTCCAGCGGCCTAGTTGCGGAAACCAGACCAAGTATGCGTTCCGGACATGGAACAGCCCTTTTAAAGCACATTGTACATTGTATTATAAAGATGATAGACTAAATAACTTAGGCTCAGTTATAAATCGTTGTTCGTCGTCGTTGTAATATCGCTGGTCTGTTATAAATACCTGGTCTTCAGTCTGCGCTACGTATACTATGTAGTAGGTACTATCACCAAAATTTCCGCCTTACCAATTTTGAAACTGTTTCGCTTGTACACGGCTAAGTAAGCCTGTCCGGCCCATCTCTTTATTTATTGTGATCCTTTGAGGGTGAACCATTCATTTTATGACTTTGATTACCCAGTCTGTTGTTCAGTTGCAACCACAACAATACGAACATATTGTTAGACAAAAACGGTACTTTTTATGTTCACGCATTTACGCAAGCAAGGCACAGATCACTTCACGCAAAATACACCCTTAGGGTGGTAAGGCGGATTTTTTGTGATAGTACCTATTACTTTTATAAAATTCTTATGCCAAAAGTAATTGAAGCTAAACTACGGATACCTGCCAAACGAGGGTCGCTAGCATCTCGCAAATAAAACTATGTTGTATCGTTTGGTTTTTATTGAAAGTTTTTTAAAGAAAAAACACTTTTAAGGACAGGCGCAGCCAATTAATAAAAGTAAATAATGACTAACTTAGTACTAAGATAAAACTAATTCAACTACTATACACTTTAATATCCTCTCGTAACTACAAACTCAATTAACATTTTCAGAAACGTAATATACCTACAAGGTGATTTGGAACATGTTATCTATCCCGAAAAAGGCTTATACCAAATTGGCAATAATGTTTGTTCTATGACTTTTGGAAATTACGTCATTTTTCATAGAAAAAACGCTATGCAAAAGTCAGCTGTTTAAAAATCTGGTTCAAATCAGTTCAAACTCAATTATGCAATTGTTTAGGCGGCGATCTATAAATAAATACACAACAGATTCGACATTAATAGGTGTAGGCACAGAATAAATAACAGTATCGGTACAAATAATATCACTACACAATCAACAATACCTAGATACCTACGGTAAATCTAACCCTGGTATTATAAGTCGTCACTCAACCAATTTTTAGTAACAATCATCAAAACACGCAGCGTCAATCGTTGATCATTTTTGAGTGTCGACTTAGAATATCAGGGGGTAATTCTACCTACTTAAACTGTTTAATCGATTGCAATTGAAACGCAGCTGAACGATAGCTTTTCATCTGTTTTTAGGTGTTTTCATATTCTGCTATTGAATATTGATCCAGCTGCAGTTACGTTTCAGCTAAATCTGATTGATAGAATGTTTAACGAAAGCCATTCTTACTACAAATTCAATGACGTTCGCAGCTCCTATTCCGCAAAAATATTGACAATGATATTTAAAATAATTTTAGCGGCTGCATTTCAGCTGAGGATCAACTTTGATTCAGTTCGGTCTTCTATACTCATCGGCAGAAAATGTGGCCCATAATTAAAACTTGTTATATGTTTTTAAAATGAAATACCGAATTTCCTTTTTTACTGGTAATCAAACTTATACCTTTCTATTCTACCTAAACTATTTCTTTTTCGAATCCTACTAATATTATAAACGCGAAAGTTCGTAAGTATGGATGGATGGATGGATGGATGTTTGTTACTCTTTCTAGCTACTATCTAGCTCGAAATCCTAATACTGCGCAGACGAAGTCGCGGGCACCAGCTAGTTCGCTATAAAGCTTTTGGGCTACATTTTCTGCCGGTGAGTGTGTTTAGTAGAATGGCTCTTTGTGCTCTTTGAAGACCTAACTGATGTTACTATAGTAGGAACTGTATTTAATGTTAAATTCTGTTAGTATACTTGGCCCCCTGATTATTTCTAGGACTAAAGTGAATACATACCTTACACTATCTACGCTTCTACTCACACGCCTTAAAAACTACTTACAAACTACATAATAAGGCCACAAGTTTTGGAAGAATACAATATTCTACTCACTAATTAATTATGTTTGTCAAAATATCTAAATAAATATCAGTTTTGTTAAAATTAATATCATTTTTAATACCACGTTACTCCTCTATAAAGGATACCTACTGTACTCATTGATAGTGAACTATATGCTATTCTAGCCAAAGAACTTTATCTATTCCAAGTCTCAACGAAATCGGTTGAGCTCTTACGGCGGCGTAATTGAACCATAAACATTTTCGCAGTTTACCTGTATAGTATTAGTAGTATGTGTTCGTAGAAGCCAAATACGTAATAGGCTCTTGCTAGTGAACTCTGCAGCGACAACATTGAGCATGTGTTGGTTGGTAGAAGCCGTCTCCGTATCTCAGTCGGTACAGCGAGGCATCGAAGTACTACTTTTGACTTCGCCGTAGTCGGGTACAAATGAGAAATACGTTACAGGCTCTTGCTAGTGAACTCTGCAGCGACAACATTGAGCATGTGTTGGTTGGTAGAAGCCGTCTCCGTATCTCAGTCGGTACAGCGAGGCATCGAGGTACTACTTTTGACTTCGCCGTAGTCGGGTACAAATGAGAAATACGTTACAGGCTCTTGCTAGTGAACTCTGCAGCGACAACATTGAGCATGTGTTGGTTGGTAGAAGCCGTCTCCGTATCTCAGTCGGTACAGCGAGGCATCGAAGTACTACTTTTGACTTCGCCGTAGTCGGGTACAAATGAGAAATACGTTACAGGCTCTTGCTAGTGAACTCTGCAGCGACAACATTGAGCATGTGTTGGTTGGTAGAAGCCGTCTCCGTATCTCAGTCGGTACAGCGAGGCATCGAAGTACTACTTTTGACTTCGCCGTAGTCGGGTACAAATGAGAAATACGTTACAGGCTCTTGCTAGTGAACTCTGCAGCGACAACATTGAGCATGTGTTGGTTGGTAGAAGCCGTCTCCGTATCTCAGTCGGTACAGCGAGGCATCGAAGTACTACTTTTGACTTCGCCGTAGTCGGGTACAAATAAGAAATACGTTACAGGCTCTTGCTAGTGAACTCTGCAGCGACAACATTGAGCATGTGTTGGTAGAAGCCGTCTCCGTATCTCAGTCGGTACAGCGAGGCATCGAGGTACTACTTTTGACTTCGCCGTAGTCGGGTACAAATGAGAAATACGTTACAGGCTCTTGCTAGTGAACTCTGCAGCGACAACATTGAGCATGTGTTGGTAGAAGCCGTCTCCGTATCTCAGGCGGTAGAGCGAGGCGTCGAGGTACCGTTGCACGGCGGTCGCACAGACCAAGGGCAGTGCTGCGCTTGCGCACAGCTCCCGGGAGGCGGCGCAGAGGCTTATCGCCTGCTTCCATATTCTGGAGCACACTGTAAACAATTGTTTTTTCTGTAAGCTACTTGTATTCCAGAGCTCACTGTAAACAAATCTACAATAATATTTTAGAAGAGTTATATTTGTTTGTATGTATATAAGTCGTGCAACGGGCTATGGAGAGGGCTATGGAAGGCTCAGGACCGGTCGTCGTGGAACTATTTGGAGGAGGCCTATGTCCAGCAGTGGACTTCTACAGGTTGATGATATTTGTGTTTGTATATAGGGGGTAATCTACGAAACTACCGAAAATAATATTCTACAAAAAATACAAGTCATCAGGAGATTTTTAAAAAAGACAACCATAAATAATCGTTTTTGTTACCCACAATAAAATAATCCTGCTGTAAATAAAATAAAGCTGACCTATTCTCTTATTCACCTGATTTCTAAGAAGGTGTATTGTTCTGTAGTAAACTTACAGAATTGTTGCATATCTGCATCACACTGCTGAGTCAGCTGCTGTATGGTCACAGCGCCATCTATCGCAGGTATGGTGGTGCCAGTTACCAGGGTGGAATCGGGGGCGACTGATTTTGATATTATGCTTTCTATCTGCGTTATCAACATCTGAAACAGAGAATCAAATAATCATATTTAAAAGTTCAAACTTGCAATAGTTTGAACTTTCAACAACAATAACTGAAAATTAACCATATTCACATTTCAATACCTGCTTAGTTGATGCTTCGAGCATAAGGTCATCCCAAAGAATTTCGGACAGACAAGGAGTGGTTCGGTCAGCGCATGATCATATCTAGGGGAGGGCTGCTGGATTGATCTATCCTGAGTCGTTTCTTTATAAATCCGTAATTTATAAAGTAACGTATCTGAATGAATAGAACAGTACGAGACGAGCTGAATGCGTCATCACGTACAGTAGCAATATTGCAGTGAATTTTAACTAAATAGTCAACTATATTAGTGTTGCGTATCTCGTATAGTTACTGATTTACCTGATTGCTGTTCAACACGTTTGTTCTTTTAGTGTCCTCTCTTAGCACACGCAAGCGGTAATATGTTGGTATGTGCTGAAAATAAAAATATATTTTTATGCTATATTCAGTCAAATTCAATGTGAATTATTCGTAACCGACATTAAATTCAGGGTGAGGTAGCCAGTGAAATTAAAACATGAGTCTTACCAACGCATATTGCAAGCAAAAAGGATACAGTAACTTGTTTAAAAAAAAAACTCACGTTTGTATCAGCCAGCATCAGTATCCTGTGAACATGTGGATGGTCAGTGGTATCCGGGGACAGTCGGTTCAGGCAGTCAGGGTACAATTCTGCCAGCACCACACTGTTGACCCCGCCAAGATGGGTTCTACTGTACTCCTTTATAGCTAGCTCATCCAGTTTGTCGTAAATTTGGTTGGCTACTTTTATCTTCACACCTGTAAGCATATAATATTATGTATTTAATTATTCCATTTTGTTTCATGTTAATTTCGTTATCCCCACCGGCTCTGCCCCACTAGTGGGGATTCAAACATATCAAAAAGATTTGTAATCCACACTGTGTGCAGGAGGGATTATGGAATTAATCAAATTCCAATGTTATTTTCATAACCCCACTGGCTCTGTACCACCAGAAGGGATATAGGAGATGCCTTTTCAGCCAACCAATAGAAGAACCATTATAAACTTACCTTGTAATCTGATTGGGAGCATGAAAAAAACAAAATATGTTAGTAGTTTAGTCTTAAAGGAGCCGTTTCATCAGTATATGGAGCCTGGGCCAGCACTGTGTACACTACTCTAAAATAAGGCTAAGCAATAAAGTAAACGTATTTAATTGGTTATTTTACTTAAATTGACTTCGTTCTAAGGTACACTAAGATTTTCTTCGACAAAGAGAGCAACACAGCGCTACAAAAATATGGCGGATGGACGTCAATCAATCGGGTCATCAGCAACTCTTGTGTAGAGCTGCGGGTAAGGGCCTCTAGCTGGCGCTATTTACCCTAGCTTCTTCGCTGGAAGCTAAGACTTCCAGGTCACGGGGATTTCACAGAATCCACCTAATATGAGGTGGTCCATCTGTGGGTGTAGAGTTGGGCTGCGTTCCACAACATCTCTCCTACGCGGAGTCCGGTGCACCCAAGATTTCTCGGGGTCGCCAAGTTCTTCGGACGTCCGGTGACCGCGTGTGAAGCGGGGCTATGGCATTGAGATGAGGGTGGTGGCAGTTGTCGGTGCGGTCGTACATACGTCGTGCCAACTGCACCACGAAGTCTTCAATGTTGGGGATTTGCAGGTCGCGAGTGATAACCTCGTTCCTTACGTAGCGTCCCGCTCCTGTGCACACTCGTAGGGCGATGTTTTGTTGCGCTTGCAGACGTGCCTTATTTGTGGCTGAGCACAACGCATACCAGGATGGTGCCGCGTAAGTGAGCCGTGAGCGGATGTATGTCTTATAGACCCCCATCTTGGTCCTCAGCGGCAGCCTCGAAGATAGGACGTGCGTGAAATGTCATTTTGGCAACCTACATTTATCTATGTCATTTTGACAACCTACATTTATCTGTTGACATGTTTTTGTTTAGCTTCGTTGTTTTGTCTTAGTACTGTGTTGTTTAAAATCCATCCATCTAACGGATCCTTCCACTCCACAAAGCGAAGTGTAATGTAAAATACTTAGTTGCGTTAGTTTAAGTTATTTTCTGAAATATCTACGTCTGATCGTACGTCATATAAGAACTACAGAAGACTCGTAACTACAGAAGATTTAGCTTGATCGTGACGGCGCCGCACCGGCGCCAGCGGCGTCATCACATCTATCATCACTGAAGGAAGATACTCGATTTTAACAAGCAGTGTTTATTTGTTATCAACTTAGCATTTATAGGTACTCCAACATCCACAGATACGTTCCTCTGGCACGTGGATATGACGGTTCTTTAAAGGTACATGAGTGCAACAAAGACAGCTATCAGAAATGGCACAGGATTTTCAAGCGGTGATGATCATAACCACTCCATCAAGAGTAAGGACTGAAATGGATTGGTTGCCTATTTTATGTAGAGGTCCGTAGAAGAAAACAACTCACACAAATAAAAAAAACACAGAAAACTCCGAAACACACCCAAGTCAATGCACGCTCCCACAACTACAACGAAAAACGCAAAACTAAAACATCAAATCAAACAACATGACATGAAAAATATGTCAATGTCATGTCAAACGTCAATTAAAAACCAACATGGCGGCCTTCAAATAGTGTTCACATGGTCAAAAACTTATCAGAAGAACTTTTCTTGTACCATCGCATTTGTCTTCAAATTAATGAAACTGTATTTTTCTTGTAATCTCCAATTTTTTCCTAATTTTTCTATGTAGTGTACATGGACCAGGCCCAGAATGAAACGACTCCTTTAGTAACCTTCATATTATTTCATAATGGCCCTTCCTTCACTGTCATGTAAGCTGAAAGGAGTGAAAACGCGACTGATACTTAGCCATTTTTAACTCACTCTTTACTCACTCACACTTTAAGCACGAATTTATTCTTGTTCTCGTTCAAATACGAGCGTGTCAGTGCTATTTGAACCATTAATCTGTGAGACTGTCAATTTACATCACCATCTAAACGCAAAGTTGATGGTTGGGGATAGTACTGTGAAATGTCTTCTAGACTTAATTCATTGTATTGATTAAATTGCCCATCAGACCTCTCTGGTTTCCTCACAATGTTTTTCTTCACCTTTTAAACATGCTGACGAATAGGAATGCCATTGGTGCTCAACTGGGATTCAAACTTTTGGTTCAAATTTCGAGTACCTCCAACTTGCCCAACATGTTAAGACTATTAAGAAAACCTAATCGGGTTTATTATGAAACTGGGTTTAGACGAGGACTAACTAAACCCTGGTTTTGTGACATGTTATTTCATACAGTTGATTTATGTCAAATGTATGTAATGACACATCACAAAACCAGGGTTTAGTTAGTCCTCGTCTAAACCCAGTTTCATAATAACAGGGCTTAAGTTTTTTCTTTTTCTTGCAAGCGTATATTGATGATATGAGTGACTATGGAGGATGAAGGTCTAGAAGACACCTATTCAAACTAGCCTTGAAGAGTAGAACTACAAGTGGGATTTACCAAAATGCTCTGCAGCTATATTGCAATCTGCATCTTCACACCACGCCAGCATCATCTGCAACGCTTGGGAGAGGGAACACTGCAGCCTGAAGAAGAAGGAACCTTCTCTGATAGGCTGTCTCTTACCACATGCCTCGCATGCCCATTGTAATCTGAAATATTGATTTATATCAAATGGCATCAGTTTAAAATAATAAATGAAAAAAATTGCCTTCATTCTCTAACCTTATGTATACTAAACACATTAAATGTGCACGAAAGGAGCCTCATAGATTTATTTAATCTGTAATCCTCACTACATTGACTCTTTCACCGATGGTCATGGGCCCTTTTTCATTAAACTAACTAACCTAACATTGGCATGTCAGGTTCACAGTTACAGTAACATTCATATAATTTTACAAAGATAATTGATTTTAGTAGGTAATTTACAGTTTCTGCTACACATGCAAATCAGAAAATGGAAGATTTCAATAATCCATGACATGGTAAAATGAGTGATTGTCAAAAAATGATTAACTTTAACTCTTGTTGCACTGTTTGTTACATTTTTATAAGCAACTAGCCAATTTTGATGCAATTTGGTAAGAAGAAAGCTTAAACCCTGAAGAACAATGTAGGCTACCTTTAATGTAGACCACCTTTAAAACGCATGAGAAGCTGCGGGCAGAAGCTAGTTGGAAAAAAGTTTAGAAGAGAATAAGGTTTCAAACTTACCGGTCAACAACCCTAGCAGCCCTGCAAGTCATTTTACAATCAGGTGTTTTGCTTGGGCATTTTGCATGGTTTGGTAGCAAACCAAAGTTTTGTAGCCTTTCAAATATTTGACTTTCAATACTTTTTTCGCCGCTGCTGTTGTGCACAAGCTCCGTAAACAGCTGGAAGTTCCTGTTGATATTATGCAATGTTACAAAAGTTAATTTTCAATGCTTAGGTCTAGGCAGTTGATTTTGCATCTCACCCCGGACACGCGTTGAAAGGCAAACATGGTCCATCAATTATCGCTTTGTGATTATTATCATAGGTAGTTGAGTCAGCTTCCATCATTTTGCTATAGTGATTGGTCACACAAGTTAGCTATCACAAACAATCTCACAACAAAACCGAAGAAGTACCGTAACCCTCAGAATACATAGAGTTCTATAATCTGATTCTGAGTCGCCGTCCGTACCAAAGTAATATTTACGCTTCGGTGTCACCTAATAAAATTATTGTTTCCTTGGTTCAAGAAGAGAAGTATTGTATAGGACGTGGCAAAAGCTAAGAAAGATGTAATGTCCAGCTCAATTAAAAAATAAAATCAAAACAAGCGGAAGCGAAAATTATTCACACATTTCTTTTTCTTCTTCTTTAATTTGCCTTCTGCAATTTTGCCAATGTCAAGCTATGTAAATTTAAATGTCAAACAAGAAGAGTGACATTATCAGTTAGGTTGTCAGTGCAGTCAAATAAAGAGAGTATGCAGTACGTCATCTGCTACTGGCAGCACTAGAGTATCTAATCTGTAGTAGTATCCACCAATAGTGTCTGTTTAATATAATCTGTAAATATAATCTGTGCCAATAGGATGCTAAAGTAATCTAGTAGTAGACCTAAGATTACTATCCCTGTCCCTCTATAGTCTGTCTGTGCTCTGTAGTCTGTGGCGTGGCGTAGCAGTCTGTGGTTCGCCGCGCGCGGTCTTGTTCCATGTGTGTGATTTTTAATTTTCACAAAAATAAATCGTGTTTAATGTGTTCAATGAAGATTCCTGTATTCAAATCAGAATCGAATCTGGCATCATGTAAGTATCCCTAGAAACGTTAGTAGTCGGTCACCTTTCTGTTAGAAAACATTGCTTTGCATCTAAGAATTTGTCGCATGGTGATAGTATTAGTATAGTCACAAGATCGCTAGTAAAATTAATTAGTACAGTAAACACACAGGTATGTTTTTTTTTTGAAAACATACAGAAAATGAAACAAGTCTCAGCTCTATCTACTTATGATGCTATTCTGATACTTCTCTTACGGGACCTAGGCATAATCTCAGCCTGGAGTTAGTAGGTAGGTAGGTGTATATTCCGCACCAGTATCGTAAACAAAAACTTGAGGAAATTCCTCGGAACTTACCCGAAGCTGAGAACACCCAGCCCGTCGTCTTCGGCGCACTATTTATTTACTTCACAATATAATTTTGCATAATTATCTGGCCCGCCCTTCACGGCCCCGCATTATGGTCAAAATAAGGAAATATGATTCTAAGTAAGCCAAATTCGATGTGATGTTAACAATCCTTCCACATTTAACCAAAAATGATCTAGATTGGCGTTGATTTATTACAGAATTGATACATATTGATTTTCATCAAAGAAGTGATCACAAATGGACAACAAATGCAAATTCTCTCCAAAAAACAGCACCAATCAAGAGAATTTTAGGTTGAGTAGGGGTGTTTACTTACAATCTAATTTGGCTCAAGTAAAAAATATTTTCCATACACCCATAAGATGTGAATTTTGCAAGTATATCTAAAAGAAAAGTGTCTGTTCAAATTTCAAAGGTCTAGGTCCTGTAATTCTGGAGATATTGTGATAAGTGGAACCTCCATTAGATTTCATTTACGCATGTTTTGTTGCCAGCCAGCAGGAATAAAACTAAAATCCACTACCCCGAGGCTTCCCTTTCATATGCGACAAGGAGAGTACATCCAAGGGTTTTACACAAATAAAAATTAATATTTACCAAGCAAAATAATTCTTCACAAAATATAACATCTAAACATCAGCCATATTCAATTTGAAATGTAAGCAAAATTATCTTCTTTGGTTGCATAAAATTGTTGATTTTTGGACAGTATTTGCATTTGTTTTAGATTTGTGATAACTGTTCAATTTTAATTGATATTTCTGTCTAAAAATCAACGTCAAGAATCCATTGCTTGGTGAGTTGACTGATTTCCGCAACTAGGCTGCTGGTGGGCCCCTTTTGCGTGACAGGTGGAGGCTGCTAATCCAGCCACCTGATGTCCTCCAGGAAAGCCAGCAACTCGCTGATGCCGGCGCAGGCCTCCCTGGCATCCATTCATCCATTGCTTGACATTGCTTTATGCTAAGTATGGCCGGTTTGTTTATAAACATTTCCCATCAAATTGGGTTAAGTATAACTTTTATTACTATTTATTCTGTGGTATAGCTAGCTAATCCCTTAAGTATCTAACTCTTTCATCACTCACAAAATGTATTTTATGCAATCATGCATAAGGTATCTACCGATTTGATGCAAGATCTCCACCAGCTTTTTGTTAATGAATCAAGCCTGATGGCTTTTCCTTCTGCAATTTGGTTTCGTAAGCAATGCGTGTGGACGCCCGTGTTGGCAATTACACGCTACATTAGTCGTTACGTGACGGTTTGCCGGCTAGCTTTATTTTTAAGAGGTAAAAACGTAAATTGAAGAAATGGATGACAATACTGCAGCTATAGGTACTTACAGTCGGCAACGAAAATCCATGAACACATTTAAATTTAGTCAGCGACTTTTTAACCGACTTCAAAAAGGAGGAGGTTCTCAAGTCGGCTGTTTTTATTTAACTGTTTTTTTGTGTGTATATTACGCGATATCTCCGCCAATACTAAACTGATTTAGATCATTCTTTCGCTGGTGCATAGAATATGATCCCGGGGTGGTCCCATATTAATTTAATTCCTGAGGGATTGCTACTTGTCCCGTACAACTTAAAAAAAGTCATCATCTCTTGAAATCACGACTTGCCGAAATGTTTGTTTGTCGACGGTGGTATTGTATGGTTATCCCCGCGACTTCGTTCGGTTGCTGCTATTTTTACATAAACTTTAACCTGAGGGGTTGTGTGTCGGGAATTCCTTTCTGTGCACCCATCTATACGTTACAACAGGAAGCTACCCTGCAAATTACATTCTCTTAGGATTTTGGTTAGGCTCTGTGTTGATTTTCAAAGAGAAGAAAGAGTAAAACCACTACGTTTGATTGTCAGTCAGTCATTCAGTACCGTAAGAGTTATTAATGATGATGAATGGATGTCATACTTACTTTTGTTTTTTATTCGAAAGTGTAGGTGGCCAGTGTCATCCTCAGTAGCAAGCAAAATGCAAAGAAGTTGATAACAAAAAAAGAGGTTGATATTAATCTTGTAAATATACAGGAATTTGAAGTCGGTTTTAAGTTTTTGTAAAAAATATGTTATGAAATTTAAATTTTTTAAGATAAATTTGTTTTGTACTTTACTTTGTTAGTTATCGAAATATCGTTCAGGTATTATTAAAATCAATTCGTGTTTCTGACTAAGTAAAAGTTTACAATGAAATTAGGATTTAGTTTTAATTCTCGCATATTTTGGGATATCTGCTATTGTACCTCTACCTGTTTTTTGAAGGTTTTAAGTATATATCATGTGTGTAAATCCGGTCTGAGCTGATTCTGTTGATGTCATCGTTCCACCTTTACCTGTTTAACCTTGAATAATTCGTTACGTTTATACAAATGAACTGCAGCGAATTTAGAGGTCGCCTGCATGGCAAGCATGTTTTTGTTCCATCAGCTGTACAAAGAATCGATCGTGTAGATTACTCGTGGATCAGAGATTAGGCATTCGAATCCTTCTGTGATGCGAGGGTACGTCAAGCATTCGGCCTCGATAAGAGTCGCTTATCTGTCAGATTATCGCAGAGGACTTCGAGTTGCCTCCGTGGACGGGTAAACTCCGTCACAACACGAGGGTTCGATAACCCTGGTGTGGTGACGGAGTTTACCCTGAGACCCCCATAGATCCCCCTTAGAGATTAAAATGTATACATCTCTGTGCACGCGACTGCACGTAGGGACATACTGAAATTTAACAAAGGAAAAACAGAAGATGAGGCAGTGCTCTATAGGTATCTGTCTCCAACCCTGGTGTTGTGACGGAGTTAATTTATAGGCTACCCGAAGTCCTAAGGAAAAACAGAAGATGAGGCAGTGCTCTATTGGGGTCTCTGTCTCCAACCCTGGTGTTGTGACGGTGTTAATTTATAGGCTACCCGAAGTCCTCTGTTATAGCTTTGCGACTCTTGTCGAGGCCAAGTGCTTAGCACGCACTGTGCTGCGTCTTTCTTTACGCGGTTCTCATTTCTTGGTCTGCCCGGTCTGCCCGACCACTAAGAGGATCGTTTCAGGGACACCACAAATTGTTTAATTCTTACAATTATAGTTGCAATCCGTCAATTGTTGAAGGAGCCAAGTACTGCATTTAATAGTGCTGTATCCTTTCGATTGTGCCGTAATTGGATTTGATTGTCTCTCGCGTGGGTGTGTAGCGTAACTAGGGCTTGCAAATATTCGAAACTGTTGTATTCGAATAGTATTCGACCATTTTTAGGTGGTATTCGAATATATTCGAAATTTATTCGAAACTATTGAATGTTAGTTTTAACAAGTTTTTACTGCAGGAAATCATCACAAAACCGCGTAGGAATGCTCCAAAAGGGCTTACGGTGAACCTTAGTGATCAAAAACACCTAATATTAAAAAAGTATGCATCAAATAAAATCCGAAAATTTAGTTCATTAAGTCATTTCCCGTTTAAACACTAAGAAAGTACAGATTCACGAAAGTTGTTATAGTAATAATGCTCAAATTGTAGAAAAACGAAAATTACCTAGTTTAGAGAAGGATAAATGCTTCAGATTACGGTTTTCTCTCAAACTTGAAATTATTCGAATGAATGAATGAATGAAAATACTTTAATATACCAATTGTAATTAGTTATTAAGGTGTGTGTACAAACACCTTAATAACTAATTACAATTGATTATAGACTAAATAAATTTATATGTACAATGGGCGGTCTTATCGCTAAGAAAGGGATCTCTTCCAGACAACCTTTGGATGGAGAGGAGTCTGAATTGTACGGAAGATTGGTCGGGGTGCACTACAAAGTAAACGTATAAAGTAATTCAAATATCGCTATTACAAATATTCGAATATTCGATTGCAAGCCCTAAGCGTAACGCAACTACGTCCAAAAGTCTGGAAAATCTTGAGATATACACCTTCTATAAGTACGACACGACGCAAATCACTATGATTTACCTATATACCATCTGAAATCTCACTCTTTAAAGATTCCAAAGAAGGCGTTTTACGTAAGTCGTGGGCCTCTTCGACGTAAAATCTTCAACAACATAACAAGTTTGACTCTGTACTTCCTAACCTTGGTTAAATTCGGCAATGTCAAGCCACGCTACACCAAAAGATTACTCAAATGGATACATTCGTGTCTTTCAGTCATCAGTAACAATATGATAAATGGATTCGTCGCTCCACTAATGTCGGTTTTCGCAATTCCTGCTAACCAAAACTTGTGACCTATGTGAAGTTAGCAAGTAGGTACAAAAATTTTCATTTTTTGTACTTCCATTCGATTGTACCCGGTTTGTACCGTTTTTTATTTTGTTTGTACCCTAAAGGGGTAGGAGATATGAGGGTTCGAAAATTTGGTCAGCCACAACCTTAGATATTAAACTTTTTTAACTATGCCAACATAAAGAGTATCGTTGGTACCGGTTTGTACCAGTACCCTTTTTTGAATACCGGTTCATGATTTTTTTTTTTCAAAATCTTGTTTCTCTGTGAGTTATTGATGTACAAACGAAAATCTCAACGGTACAATCACCGTGGTGATGGGTACAAACGATACGAACGAAATCCTGAACGGTACTAACGGGTACAAACGAATTATAACACGCGAAGTGAATTTTTTGAAAAGTCGTTTTCTGGTAAAAGTGTTGAGGTACAAACGAAAAACTCAACGGTACAATCACCGCGCTGATGGGTACAAACGATACGAACGAAATCCTGAACGGTACAAACGGGTACAAACGAATTATAACACGCGAAGTGAATTTTTTGAAAAGTCGTTTTCTGGTAAAAGTGTTGAGGTACAAACGAAAAACTCAACGGTACAATCACCGTGCTCATGGGTACAAACGATACGAACAAAATCCTGAACGGTACAAACGGGTACAAACGAATTATAACACGCGAAGTGAATTTTTTGAAAAGTCGTTTTCTGGTAAAAGTGTTGAGGTACAAACGAAAAACTCAACGGTACAATCACCGCGCTGATGGGTACAAACGATACGAACGAAATCCTGAACGGTACAAACGGGTACAAACGAATTATAACACGCGAAGTGATTTTTCTGAAAAGTCATTTTCTGGTAGAAGTGTTGAGGTACAAACAAAAAACTCAACGGTACAATCACCGCGCTGATGGGTACAAACGATACGAACGAAATCCTGAACGGTACAAACGGGTACAAACGAATTATAACACGCGAAGTGATTTTTCTGAAAAGTCATTTTCTGGTAGAAGTATTGAGGTACAAACAAAAAACTCAACGGTACAATCACCGTGCTGATGGGTACAAACGATACGAACGAAATCCTGAACGGTACAAACGGGTACAAACGAATTATAACACGCGAAGTGAATTTTTTGAAAAGTCGTTTTCTGGTAAAAGTGTTGAGGTACAAACGAAAAACTCAACGGTACAATCACCGTGCTCATGGGTACAAACGATACGAACAAAATCCTGAACGGTACAAACGGGTACAAACGAATTATAACACGCGAAGTGAATTTTTTGAAAATTCGTTTTCTGGTAAAAGTGTTGAGGTACAAACGAAAAACTCAACGGTACAATCACCGCGGTGATGGGTACAAACGATACGAACGATATCCTGAACGGTACAAACGGGTACAAACGAATTATAACACGCGAAGTGAATTTTTTGAAAAGTCGTTTTCTGGTAAAAGTGTTGAGGTACAAACGAAAAACTCAACGGTACAATCACCGCAAGAAAACGACTTTTCAAAATATTCACTTCGTGTGTTATAGTTCGTTTGTACCCGTTTGTACCGTTCAGGATATCGTTCGTATCGTTTGTACTTATCACCGCGGTGATTGTACCGTTGAGTTTTTCGTTTGTACCTCAACTTTTCTACCAAAAAACGACGTTTAAAAAAATTCACTTCGCGTGTTATAATTCGTTTGTACCCGTTTGTACCGTTCAGGATTTCGTTCGTATCGTTTGTACCCATCAGCACGGTGATTGTACCGTTGAGTTTTTTGTTTGTACCTCAACACTTCTACCAGAAAATGACTTTTCAGAAAAATCACTTCGCGTGTTATAATTCGTTTGTACCCGTTTGTACCGTTCAGGATTTCGTTCGTATCGTTTGTACCCATGAGCACGGTGATTGTACCGTTGAGTTTTTCGTTTGTACCTCAACACTTTTACCAAAAAACGACTTTTCAAAAAATTCACTTCGCGTGTTATAATTCGTTTGTACCCGTTTGTACCGTTCAGGATTTCGTTCGTATCGTTTGTACCCATCAGCACGGTGATTGTACCGTTAAGTTTTTCGTTTGTACCTCAACACTTTTACCAGAAAACGACTTTTCAAAAAATTCACTTCGCGTGTTATAATTCGTTTGTACCCGTTTGTACCGTTCAGGATTTCGTTCGTATCGTTTGTACCCATGAGCACGGTGATTGTACCGTTGAGTTTTTCGTTTGTACCTCAACACTTTTACCAGAAAACGACTTTTCAAAAAATTCACTTTGCGTGTTATAGTTCGTTTGTACCCGTTTGTACCGTTCAGGATATCGTTCGTATCGTTTGTACCCATGAGCACGGTGATTGTACCGTTGAGTTTTTCGTTTGTACCTCAACACTTTTACCAGAAAACGACTTTTCAAAAAATTCACTTCGCGTGTTATAATTCGTTTGTACCCGTTTGTACCGTTCAGGATTTCGTTCGTATCGTTTGTACCCATGAGCACGGTAATTGTACCGTTGAGTTTTTCGTTTGTACATCAATAACTACCACAGAAACAAGACTTTGAAAAAAAAAATCATGAACCGGTATTCAAAAAAGGGTACTGGTACAAACCGGTACAAACGATACTCTTTAAGTTGGCATAGTTAAAAAAGTTTAATATCTAAGGTTGTGGCTGACCAAATTTTCGAACCCCCATATCTCCTACCCCTTTAGGGTACAAACAAAATAAAAAACGGTACAAACGGGTACAAACCGGGTACAATCGAATGGAAGTACAAAAAATGAAAAATTTTGTACCTACTTGCTAACTTCACATAGGTAAACTTGTGACTTGCTTTTATAAAAATATATTTTGGGTTTCGTACGTAAATGTTCTGATTGGAACCTTGTTGCCTTTAAGAGACATTTGACCACATAACGTTTAAACATAAGTGAGTTTATGCCATTTCAGGTAATCACGTAACAAATAAGGCGCGCGTGTCTAACTTTTAATCGTTTGTCTAACAAAAGCTCCAGTCGCATTGTTGTGTACAATATATAATACTTACTAGTTGCCACATGAGATATTTCTTTACGAAATCAACGCTTCATGATCGATACATCTAAATAGCAAAACGTCGATGTTCGATGCGGACTATGTTGCTCTATTATTACCTTACACGCTTTTCCTGAAAGTTAATTAACCCCTACTGGACTTTGATACTGCACGCCCGATATAATTTTCCTGACCTGGATTTATGGCTTATTGTTAGAAAACATAAAATTTATAGGGTCGTCGCCCTAAAACGCCCACTTTGACATTTCCTGATGTGGAACTGTGCAAGCTTTCTTTTTTGCTTCTGCAAATTATGGCATGCTACGTGGATGCTGACCAAGAATCCATCACCAATCATTCCAAGCAACGTTAAGACGGCAAATTAAATGTTCAATTAAAGATTCCATTTAGCTTTTTCAATCGTTCAATAGTCTTCTGTCATAGTGACCAAGATAGCATCACTGACACCAAGACAAAGAGATACTTTGTTGAACCTGCATGATGTAGTAAATAGCGTCAAAGTCAGTCCTGTCCCCGCGAACTTAGTCCTTAGTAATGCAAGAATTATTATAAGATAACACATATGGAGCTTTCGTTTTATAATCATACAGAAGTAGAGTAGGTACTTCCATACCCAACCATCAATAATGTATTGTAATCCGCTGCTTCTGTGATCGGTTCCAAACATCAAACGCTACACACGCATCAATTCTCTCAATAGCTCTCTAAAGTTGAGGCTATAAACGAATACCTTAAAGAGATGTATCGTTCGCAACTGCCTTTTACTGCCAAAAATAGTTGAGAACTAGTATTTCATCTGTGGTTCAGCGGCTTTGTTATGAATAGTCTGTTTGGAGGTTACAATGGGTTGCAGTTATCATCAGATAATAACCAAACCGTGGTTTCATGTCTGTCTTCAAGGCTTAATATATAACATGATTCTTGTGTGAAATGCGAGATTTTCTCTGCTCTTCTGAGATCTATGATTGCGAGGTAGTTGCAACATTTGATCGCCGCGACGCGTGAGTAAGAGTAAAGCTTGGAGAACCCGAGCCAACAGCCGATAGTAATGCTATGCTCGGAACGCGGAGCCAATGGTTATAATTAGCAAGATTTGTCGCAGTGTTTCATCGTTCCTGGAAGCTGGAGCTTGATGCATTCGGAGTGGACAAGTGCAAGCGAAACGTCAACTATTGCTCTGTTGTGTCGTCTCTTTGGCTGTGGGCTCACACTGTTCATGCTCTTCTAAAGCTTTATTTTACGTCAGTAATTGATTTAGCTCACGTACTGTTTACTTAGCGTGACAGATGCAAGCCCTTGTTACAAGTTAGTACAAGGGTATACCCCCTTATTCATCATCATCATCTTTCCAGCCGTTTGAAATCCACTGCTTAGCATCGGCCTCCTCCACAGATTTCCGGAATGACTTCCTATCATGTGGGGGTAATTTGCCCATACTTTATCCTTATTCATAATCACTCAATAATTTTATCGTCTCGATAAAGTATGTTCGCCTCTTTCTTTTGTTTACTGTTAGAAAAGGAGAGGGCGAGAGTTATCGTGCCGATTAAGTTAGTAACTGATAATTGACTAATAGGGATAGAGATTTGTGTTGTGGCTAGATAGAGATATAGTAAAGTATCAAGTATTAAATTCTTATTTCTGAGCAAACCGAGAGACGGTCTTCTAGCTTTTATTCTATTTAAATGCCGTCATACTTTTTGCGAAAGAAGAGGTAAATGCCTTCTTTACCCTGTTGCTAGGCGGCCCCCTGTTTCGTCTGTAGCGACAGTAATAATTATAGGAATTCGTTCAGGAGGGGTTCACTACATGCACGTTGACTAATGTCCACCTATATAAAAGGTGATTCATAATATGTATTCTATACCGAAAGGGCCTTATTCTACACACAATTGGCAATAATGTTTGTTCAGTTTTCTATTTTCAACTACATAGGTGTACCAAGGGGACGTAAGTCTACCCATTGTCAAACACTATGCAAATATCAACTGCTTTAGGTCAAATCAATTCGATTATTCACATGTTTAGGAAGCAATATTATTGTCGAACTTCTCGTACGTTTAATAGTTAGTAATAAAGATAGTAAAATGACCAAAACAGCTAATATTATAAAATTTCGGAAAATAAATGTGAAAAAAAAACCAACTTGGTTACTCATATTTTTTTCTTTTTGTTGATAGAATAAGTCGGTATAGTGTACTAGTTAGGAACACTTTGTATAAAGGGGAAACGTTGTCTTTAGGTTTGTCATGCTTTCACACCACAATGGCTCGACTGCTTTTGATGAAAGGCACAGATACATTACAGCTGACATTCCATCTTTTGTTCTCGAAATTCAGTTTCATTGTGAGAATAGCACAGGTAAAACCGTGTTCGATCGCTAATATAAAATATGCTTTACAAAAAAATGCAAATTTTCTTTTAACGGGGGAATAACAAGGGGTGATTTCCCACACATGTTTTCTTTCGACACGTTCATAATCAAAACGTCCAATTTATAATGCGTGAGCTTTTTTAATATGTATTATGTATGTGCTGCTGCCATTTTCTACTGTTCCAACAGAATTGTATTTAGTCAGGTGATGCTGAGTGGCTGCTCTACCTAATACCTTGTTTCGATCTATTTATTATTTGCCCCCTTTCTGATATTACAATTTCTTAATCCATATAATATTGTAACTGCCCCTTTTTCGGAATCCTGTACGTTCTATAAGTACTTCGCCCATTTTCGTTGTTTACCACCTTTATAGTATCTATTTCAGAAGCTTTTTTCGTATCATCCTTTTTTATTTTACCAATAAAAGTAAGGAGTTCTGAGTTAAAAGGAAAAGCCGAATATTTTCCTTCAACAAGGAGACATTAAGAACAACGTAAGCTACAAAACCGTAGTACGTGCGTTCAATTTGTGAAAATATGACGTTAAGATCAATTGTTTTACTAATCGATAAAGTGATAAATCATTGTGGTTTTTATGAGTATACACTTGCACGTAGGTATTTGTAGGTAAGCACAACTCGTGATTGAACCTTGCATTATTAAGGGCGCGTGAAACCAGTTATTTATTGAACAAAGTTGTATTTATTGAACAGTAAATCATTAGTAGCCCGCGGTCCGCCCGTGTGGTACCTAAGCACCTACAGATGTTTGTCACTAAAACCTTGCCTGATGATTTACCCTAAGCGAAGCCACACAAAGAGAAAAAGACAGACATTGCATTTTATAAAACTAAAGAACTGATTTGGGCATTCGTGTGGGTGTAAACTGGGCGAGTAGGAAAACTTTCAAATCAATTTGACAGTATGGTGCATTATCGATGCATTCGATCGGAATCGGCTGATCGGATTTTCATCAAACTTCGCTAAGCTTTCGAATTAAACAAACCGCATCGAAATCGGTTATGTTGTTTATGAGCTAGATGCCACACACACGCATACTATGGCCTCAAACTTATAACATCCTTGTTTTTAGTCAGGGGTATAAAACATATTTTTATTTTTTGTACTGCCATTTGTAATCTCTATTAATAAGTGCAATTAAATCTTAGTTAGTTCCCTTGTTAGTTATAAAATGATAACACTTATTTCAAGTACTAACTACCGTTAGTCGGCACTCAGCAAGTAGTTCTTGTTATTGCTTCTCGAAAAGCTTTTAGTAGAAACGACTTTACGATGTTGTAGAGTCGCGGATCTTAACCCAAATGCCGATATTATTTGTTTGTGGGAAAAACTAGTATAAAAATTGGAAATTGCCTCCTCTGACTTTTTCGTATAAGCGGTTTTGAGAGAGACGGGTAGAGTATTAGAAACCCATATCAAAATCGATTAAAAATGCACTTAATAAAGTTTATTATGTATACCATGTTTAGGTTCGCACGAAAATTTAAAGTATCTGTCCCGTTTTGATTGGTTGTTCGTTCCGATAATGTTGATTTAGTTTTCATGTCCCGTGAAAATAATGAAATGATGTTGATTATATTTTCTTTCTGTATAACAAGTCACACACAAACATTATTGTAAGAAGAATATTACGCGAGCCTTTATGGGTGTAAAGGTGAGAAACCAGAATCGCAGGATGATCAAAATCCAAGAGTGGAGCCAGGTGAACGCCTCAATTATGAGCTGTGGACTCGTATATCAGGAGACGAAGTCGGTTTCGCTCTGAGCTACAAGCAGGTGGATACTGTTGGCAGGATACTCTTCTGATGTCATGAAGCCTGCTCAATACTTTAGTTAATTAAAGTTTGTGTCACCTATGGCCTATGGTCATTAGAGTACATGTGTGGATATTTTGAAATATGCGAAACCTCGGCTTTATATTTTTTTATCGATTATTTAGTATAATGAAAATTCAAGCAATTCCATTTATATAAGCAATGCTCGATTATTTAGTGGTATACTGAATGCTTTTCTTTGTCTCCGGTAGTTCTTCATTCGAACCTGTGTTCATGGCGTATAGCATATAGTAGAAGTTCATGATCTACACGTTACAAATTTCCACTCTAGAAGTGCAATAATGGAGCAAAATAAGAAATTGCATACATTCTTACATGTGTTATGTAGTGTTGTGTAACGTATTACCACAGTTTATATTACGCTTGTACGCATGCAACTATTCAAATCCAATTTATGATGGTATGTTTTGTAAATGAACGCCTGTAAGTTTGTAATTCAGTTTACAATAACTAGGACGCAAGTGGTCTGTTTTAGCCTTCTAACATCAGCTTGGAAATACCCGTTTTTATTTTCCTGGGTTACAATCTTCACGGATCCTGTGCTATCCGCGACTTTGTGTATGCTCTGTATCGCCATCACTGACCTACCACTGTCTGATGACCAATTTCTACCAGCGGTCTTTCTGCTTGTCACTCTGCCCCACCTTTGTGTATGATGCCGCTATATATGAGCTCTCACCGAATTTTAATGTCTGCGGAAAATAACAATTTAATCACAATCAACTTTTCTTTAATAAATATCTCAAACATCATATGAAACCGGAATTCAAGCACGAGGAAATAATAAAATATTGTGATATCATCACCCCGCTATATCATTTCCTCACACAAGGCACGAAAGAGTGCACGCTCTTTATACCCACTATGCCTGCCAACACCGCAGTAGATGCATATACCCCCACCTCCTCCCCTTCGGGAGTCAGAGGCACGTCTGAACATATTATTTATCTTTTGCCTCAGACGGAATTTGACCCGCAACCTTCCCCTAGATACGGGGATGCGCTAACCAACTAAATTACCGAGCCACTGACCGTCTGCGTGAATCATAGTTTTCCCTTTGCGTGGGTTATCAATCACTATAAAAGCAAAAACACTGACTGTTTGAATTGGCTTTTTTTCAATAAAACTATAAAGAACATGATATCATCGTCTACTACTTCCTGCAGTGAGACGGTAGCAGGAAGATGCGCACGCGCCTCCTTACGTATACCCATTGCCCACATCCGCAAGCCTAATTGCCATACAATCGCACCGTGCGTGGTAATTGCTTCAAATTGTACAGCTTGCTCCCGGTGAAAGTAAAAAAAAATACACGGCCTATCTGCGCTTACTTTCTTACAATACTTTTTCAAACTTTGATAAATGTTTCGATAGTATGGTTCTGTTTGGGGTTTTCCAACTTCTGAGTGTAAGATTGAACTTCGAAAGATGGAACTTTCGATTAAAATACTAAACTAACTAACTAATACAGGCCATTTTTACTCCTGCAGTAGAAATAGGACGAATTAAGGCGATCGAAGTGATAATTAATTGTTTTAACCATAATACTTTCACAGTGGGTCGGCTCGAAGCTTTAAATACAAAGTCCATGGCGTGACTTGCTTCTTTCAACAAAATCAATCTAGTTTGAGATGAGAACGATTGCATGCCGTCTTCGTATTCAGATCGTTGTAGGTAAATGGGTTAGTGAATTGTACCGTTGCATTTTAATCATTCAATCGTTCGTTTTATTTTAAGAAAACTGGCAAGAATCCTACTAATATTATAAATGCGAAAGTTTGTGAGGCTGTTTGTTGTTCAATCACGCCCAAACGGCGGAACGGATTTGGATGAAATTTGGTACAGAGATAGATTATAGGATATAGGCTATTTTTATTTGGGTACCACGCGAGCGAAGCCGCGGTTGGAAACTAGTATCGGATTTTTCCTTCCTTTACACTACTTTGCAGCTAACTTGAATGGACTTTTAATAGGACCTAGCGTTCCTTTGTTAATTGTGTTGCAACTTTTGTCAGCTGGCTAAGTAATCCTTGGTCGATTTTAATATTTTGTTGTGGTTTCAATTAATTCCTTCACAATCTACCCTCCCCTTGGCATTCCGTTTCAGTAAGTATACCTATCCAGTATTGATGTCTCGCATTGTACCTAAACTTTCTAAAGAAAACAAAACATCCGATTGTATCTTAAAGATCATTCATCATTTTAGATTAAGTGATAAAAAACATATGAAACACCCATCTATTACACAAATCTCATCCCATGTAATGCTATGTTACACACGCGGAACCTGATCTCTGCACTTTCACCTACACAATGGGAATTGTAACAATACCGCTTAGGTATATTTATCGATTTTTTACCATGCCGCATGAGAATAAAGTGCTCTATCTGTAGAGGAAAGATAATGTACGCATCGTAGGCACTGATATGAACAGGTTGAACCAGTAAGAGTAATACTCACTCCATTGTAAGCAGAAAATATAATAATATATAATAATATACATACTATCCTACGTCCAAGCTAAGCAGCCTATTGCTATTCAGACAGTCTTCATGATTGGCAATTTTGCTGTCAATATTTCCTTCTTTGCTCTAACTACCGGAACGAACCGCTGGATTTCATAGTTTGCTAAAAAAAGTTTGCTCTCATGTACGCTTTGTAAATTGCTGCCCTGTAACACTATCAGAAATCTCGTAATTTTACGGAATCCGTAGAGCCGGGAAATGTCTTTGTTGTCGCTGATAGACACGTATCTCTAACTAGTCTGTGAAAGACACCACGATTTATTACTTCATCAGTTCTTGTCGCGTCTCGTCTCGGAAATTGAGATGGGTTCAATTATACCTACCTTGTCACAGATGGGAGCTCTAAAAATACGATCGATATTATTTAAAAGAAGTAATACTAGGGAACAATCTAGAAGCGTAATTAAACTTAATTTTAGAAGCTATTTAAAGCTGATTGTAAGCTATAATCATGGAGATTACAATATGGGTTTCAATATCATAGCCTGTGCTACGAGTATTTGAGTAGACATATTCAGAGCGTAATCAAATAAATTTAGATATTCAAATCAAGACTCCAAAATAAAACAAACAAAAAGAACAAAGAACAGCATATCTAACATTACACGAATTAAAATAAGTATAACAGACGTGTAATTAGTAGAAAAAATGGCAAGAATGCGTTGCGTGCCGCGCCGACTAGATGTTGCTTTCATACAGGTCTACAAGTGTTATTTCGATATAATTACTCGGTCATGGGCTTTGTCACGGTTGTAAGCGAGCAGACGCGATGACCTCTCGATGCGTACTCCGCAGCCTCCGCTGCAGACCTCAGAATTAGGTCACGGGAGTGAGCCGGCGGCGCGGCGCCACCCCAAAATGTCAACTCCCGAATTAACCGTATTGGGTGTTAAGCCTCCTTTGGGTGTTCAAACATACACCCATCTAAAAATTTCGAAAACATTTCTTCTTGCACACAGATTCGTTGATTTGTAAGGATTCATGATATTTACCCTATTTTATGAATAAAACCGTAACGCCGGAATGGAATCCGTTTACTGAAAGTAGAAACGAAGACCACTTATTTTTACGATATCGATTTATGTTGAAAATTGAGCTGATTGAGACACCAATTCACAATCAAGCTTTACAAAATTGGTCCTTATTACAAAAATTTACAATTTATCAGCAGATTTTTACGATTTCATCATTTTCAACTTGAAAGGCAAATGCTACGAGTCAACGAGGAGATAAGATATAATTTGTCTTCTCTGTCTATCCTGAAACACATCTTGCGACGAATAAGATAAATTGTAAGCTCAGAATGAAATATACTTTTAAAGATGCGTAGATTTATCACGATCTTGCATGAATCTTTAAGCTTTTGTTCAACAATGCCCCCGATTCAGTAACTGCACAGCGATTTCCTGTCGTGATGCACCACGTGTAGTCTATTTATTACTCATGGTCCTTAATCAAACTCGAGTTTCGCTTAAATTGTCCCTTTTTATCAATTTTTCAAAGTATGCAATTACTAGATGTAGAGATGATGGAGCGAAATTGTGTCTAGCTATCTACAGCATGGTTTTATACAGGATCTTGTTTTATGTAAACGCCATATTAACAGTAATATGGCGTTTACATAAAACAAAATTAGGAAGGACTGGATAATAGAGAATCTCACTCACCACAAAAACAAACTGTCCATTTTATGTTTTGTGGAAAGCTCGTTTACACAATTTACGTAACAAATAACATGCAGCCAAAAAGTTAAAAATAATGCTCTTGTAACAGTCTACCTAACTAAACTAGACCGTTTTACGAAATAACACAATCAACTCCCGCTGTGTGACCAATTCACGGCAATTAGATAAATTGGGCATTTCTTTTCGGATTATTTAATGCCGGTAATGAATTTAATTACAGATACCTGTGGTCTTTCGGTAGTGTAAAAAATAATAATAACAATATTTAATTACGGCACGAATATCTACAAACGGCGGAACTTATTTTTGTGTATGTTTAGCTTCAATATATGGTGTAAACGACTACGATAATCTAACATAAATACTGTCAAGACAAATGAACTTGGTAAATGAAGCTGCATTGAGTCATTTTGTTTTGATATTGATTTTATCAATCGATAAACGGTTTGGCTTCAGCTACTGACTGATTTAAATTTTATAACTGAAAGGTCAACTTGGTTTTCTTATAATAAATACGGATTCAACTAATGTCAAACAACATTTTCGTCAGCTTTCTCTGATTCGATAAGTTACTCACAAAAGCATTTATTGAGTTTTTCGTATAATTGAACAGTTTGGTCAACAATCATTTATCGAGTGTAGCCCTTTAGAAGTTCCTTTAGGCCTCACTGTTTACGATTGCAAAGCATGAAAAAATTACTTGCAAAAGTAACTTGCAACTAAATATTAAGGCAAGTAAATATTCGTGTGCTTGTCTTGTTCAAGTTTGAATTGAATATCATAGTTGCAGGCTTGCAGCCTAATCCTCTCGACCGCACGACTGCCAGTCACGTTAACCCCCGCGTCTGCGTTGGACGCGTATCGTGTTCCGCTTCATTCTTTAAATTTGAGCCTTTATCCTCAATCGTGATGATTTTTGGTTAACTGAAACTGTGACTTTGATACTTGAAGTGACGATCGGATTTCTGGACTGCAGGCGCATTCATTTCTAGATGTTTATGTGTAAGTAGTCTGTTTCCTTAGTGTCAATGATCCAAACTGACGAGTACATGTGTGTATGCTCCTTGTGGTTTGTTAGGGTTTAACTATTATAGAGCTTCATCTGTTGCAATGTTGTTAAGTAATATGCAGTTTTGACTTTACGAAGTCAAATATTTGACGACGGCCGTTTTGAGACCGGTTCGAAAGTGAGGGTTTTGTTACTGGAACCGGATCAGTTACTAATTATGCATGTACTAAATGAAAGGCTTAAGCAACTGCAACTGCTTAAGTCTTGACCTGTACACGCACGCGACATTTTTTTACCAATTTAACCTTACAACGATAAACTTTTAAGGGTAAAGTCATGTTCAAACGCCTTGCGATATGTCCTTGACAAAGTCGTTTTTGTGTTTGAAATTTCGGCGTGTGCGATATAACTTATCAATATCGCACGTTATACTCACCTAGCAAGCTCCTAAAATTCAAACTAAAAATTAAATTTATTCAGAAGACGTAAGGATCTTTATAATATAAATTTTTGACGATTTATTGCAGCCGTTTGAACACGCCGAACATCAAACTGACTGAACGTTTTATTTTCCTACCAATACATCTAATTTTGAATTCAGAAATAGGTTCCCAAAACACGACAACCGACTTCCGGGAACCATTAGACTTGCATGCGGTGATATAAAGCAGTCTAAATAATAAACACGTGATGAACACAACACTGACCATCGGCCATCGAACCCGTTACATCCTATTTAGAACAACGACCTTGCTACAGAGATTTTACAATGCACTTCAGTGATTGAAACTTGAGAGTATGTGAATTATTACAAAAAAAATCTAAAGACAAGCTAATTATTTTCTGAATTTAAGTTGCTCACATCACGGCCTTACAAAAGTTGCTAAAAAAGCTCTATTCACTGTAAGCGATGACGCCAGTGCCGTGAGCAAGTCTAGATTTAGATCCGTTAAACTCTTCGTTAAACTGTGTCCATAGCTTTGTATCAATTTAATAGCTTCGTAGCATTAATCAATCATCACTTGCCACTCTCATCTAAGCCATAAAAAGTCGGCGAAATATGCCTCCTTTATGTCTTTTTAATCAAGAAGTCCCGGCACGCTTCACGCCTGCAATCCAAACCGAAATACGAGCCCATTAGCATTCCCGACTTCCACAAGCTTATACCTCGTAATTTCCTGCGGAAAAGTGTGTTTCTCTGTGGTCTATTTTCTGATTGCGCCGTACATGTCATATTCTACACATCTCGTTGCTCCCGTTCCCAAGACAATATGTTCGATTAGAAGAGATTATAAGATTCATCTCTCTCATATTGCGCCTTGGTGCATGCCCATTCCATCAACGTCCCCTAAATTATTAATTTCAGGTCGTAACTTTTGTCTTCGCCCCATAAAAGTTTTAATGGTTTACCACTCATCTGAATAGCTTTTCTTTTTGTGATATATTATGCCCTTCAATCTTCCGTTATAATAGCCATGACCTGATGCCATACGCTCAATATATTTAGGCACTCTTGTTTTACATACAAGTAGGTACCGCTACTTTTATGATAATTCATTGAGGCGTGCATAATGCATTACTTTTCTAATTTACCAAGTATTTACCTAACTTGTAATGTTGGAACAAGCTACAATACCTCACTGTAGAAAATTGTTTTCCTTGTAAATGATTGCATTGTCAGCATCTTTTTAATTATCGGTTTTGTATACCGCTTGCACTGGCTTCTAGCCAACATATGTTTATTCAAGCAATGCCATATATAACGAGACTCTAGCGGTAGTTTTTGTAAAATAATGCGGAAACATTTCAAAATCAGAGAGCTGTTTGTTTGTCGATAGATATTTCTGTGCATCGTTGTTTTCCAGACGTTGTTCGATCGGACATGTTTATCGCCTAGCAATCCGGCCCGAGCGTAAAACCACTGCGGTTACGGTCGGCCTGCTGCTGTTTACTTTCTGTGCCCAACCCTCGCAAGCTTTTTATGGAGTTGAACATTTATTCAACTCGATAATATTACAGCTAATATTTTCAACAGTATGTCCATTGTGACAGTACCTTGCCACAGGCGCCGGGTTGTCGCGACTGGGGGTTCGAGTTGCGAAAAGCCTTGCCTCAATATAGGTTATTGTTACGCGACCTTTTATGAAAGCTCCTGGGAACTATATTTTTGAGAAGCCTATTATAAGGGTAAAAGTCCAAAGGTCCCTGATTAGATTTATGAGCTTAATTGACTCGGTATGAAACGGTTTATATTAAGCTTTGTTTCGCTGAGAGTAATGTTATGCGGGCTGCGACAGACCATATTAATTACGTATTCGTCCATTACGTTTGGAGACGGCTAAATCAGAGCCATTGTTTTTCTAGTAGTTTGCGGTTTAATGGGAGTAGAAAGGCTTAGCGGCTTGATTGACTTGTTTGATTGTTGCTACTTTCTCGAATGTGACGCACTATTTAGAAGCTTCAGCGGAGAAATAGCCTCTCATAGTCACCCATCCTATGTGATGTAACGTGCTTCAATTTTCATCATTTATTTCAGTAGAGTTAGTTGTTGCGGTAATCTTTTCTAAAGTTCTGAAGAGTAAGAAGTTTACTTCCGTTTCAAACTGTTTTGGCAAATAAAGATCTGCATCTAATCGGCATTATCGAGCCAGATGTAATGAGATACGAGTAAAAATAGTCCAAGATCAGTATGCAGACAGCGTCGCGATACAATGCAAAACAACGGAGCAACGAACTTCGAGGAAGAGTCCTTGCCTTTACTGGTAGGTACTCCAACACCATAAAGCGATTCGGAAAGTGATTCACATGAGAATATTCTATTTCAAGAGTCATAACGTAAACCCACGCAACTTGATTGTAAAAGTTAGATAAAAGTCTTAGTTTCCGAGGCTGTTGTAAAAATTGGTGGAACTTTTGTAATTATAACCCAAAAAAAAGGGTAGGTTTCCCTGCTCTATCTATGGTGAGACACGTGTAGCTCTTTCTGTATACAAAAGCACACGTGCTCTTGACACAGCTGGTGTCTGTTTTCGAGAGGGTACATCATCAACGGACCTTTTTATTCTTCTGTAAATATATTCTGTTTATTCGAACAAGGATAATAATAGCATTGTTTTGTAACTAACTAAAGTCTCTAAAGTAAGACCTTATTAGCATACATTGTCCTTGTATGCGTTTATTTGCCATCATAATAATTATTTGAATATTTCAGAATGATTATGGAGTTTTGTTGATAACAGTAGGTGGTTGTAGGTATTTAACGTATTTGTTGTTTAAGGTTTTACTTTACTTTTTACGTCAGAAGCCTATTATAATATCAGCGTCAAAACAACCGTTACATTGACATAACCGTTTCAGTTTCAAACTTCGGCATTGGTCTTTCGAGACGGATATACTTGCTATTTATTTACAGTGGTAAAATCAATAAAGTTGTATAAATTAACACATGGTTGTTTGCGCTCTTCTAAATGTGTACTTGTATGTAAGTAAGTGTAATAAATAGATGTTTGCGTGTGGTCGGTATCTGCGTTTGCGCTGCCAACGGAAGTCGGTTATTTAGCGACTCGTTCGATGCTGGAGCCCTCGTGTGCCTACTGGTATAGCAGATGTTTTGCAAGTTATAATTTAGTTCCATTGTAGAGATCTCTTTCTAGCTTCGTTTCATCTATTACGTAGTACTATTTTTGTGTAGTCGAGTTGGGTTTCATTCCGCATTGTGTTGTTTGTTTTATTTTGCTAGGTAAAGTCTCTTTATTGCCCTAGGTAAGTTCTATAATGTTTTGTCTTCGTAGTTCAAGCCTATTTTGCGGTGCAAATGCTGTTTTATTACACACTATTGTTCTTCGCTTGTCTCAGAAAGGCGAATATGATGACATAGAAGCCAGTGAAAGCTTTTACTTTATCAGAATCCAGGTCTTCTTACCCTACTTTTTCCTCTACCACTTGTTGTTTAACATCAGACTGTGTAACACAAGTTCTACACAGAAGCTTACCGTTCGCACGGCCGCTGCATCAAACGATGTCTATTATATTAAGAGACCTCTAGCCCACTTCGTGCAATCATCATTCACAACACGACACACAACCCGGACGTTAGTTCCCACAGGAGTTAATGATAGTGACCGTTACTTTATGAGCTCATTCAATCATTTCACGTCCTGCAAGTATTACTATAGTTATTTCAAGTTAAGCCTAGATGGACTTGGACCTTGGATTGACCTAAGTACTGCAAGTGTGAGCATATGCCATCTGCAATTTTGGGCGTGCCTCTGGCTATCCTCCGTTCAGAACCTTAAAGACATCGTAGATAGGGTCTAAGTTGTCTAAACGCCTGAAGATCTGTAATGATATCTACTTTACTATGCTTTGGTTTTCTGTTTGTTATTGCTTGTTTTTTCTATGGATATTAATGTACAAAGAGACAAAACGTATAATCGTATCGTTAACGGTGAAGTAGTGCGTATCAGTCACAACATTTATTTCATACGGCAAACGCCTGAACGAATCGTTAACCCCAATCGTAAATCATTTTCCATTTCATTTCAACGCGTCTGCGATATTAGTAGAACATAGATGTAGAACGCGATGCGGAAACGCAGTCGATCCGGGCTCGAACTGTGAATACCGGCTTTTAAAAATCCAGCTCAAAGTAGTCCAAACATACCGAAATGAAATATCGACTGCTGAAATCCTCATAGCTTCCGACAAACATTATGACATAATATTCATACTTTATTAGTTCTCGTATTTCTATGTTTGCTCTACTAAAAGCTTGTCTACTCTACTACACCTAATCCATGAGTAACTTGAGCATTTATTTATCTAGCTCAAAACTTTGCTTATTTGCCGGTCTGTTGAAGGGAATTATCAAACAAATAAGGCTTATGGAAGATAATTCAGGATACAGAGAGTAAAAGGGTCTGGTTGGCTGTTTTTTACAAGCTACTACACGCTTTTTTGTCCATAATGTCGCATTGTTGCTCAGTTTATCTGTTTATGCTGCTGCTTTCTGTTCTGTAAGAGCATTTCAGTAATAGTAAGATCATAACAGGCTATAGATATTTTAATAAACTGGTTCGCCTTAACTGAAATCTCGCAATGTCCTGTAAAACTTGGTGCTTCGATGATCGTTGAGGCACAATTAAGATAAACTTTGAAAATAGCACTTTAGCATGTTCTACTTAAAAACCAATCTTAACTGAACTACGAATTCATTGCGAAACCATATGGCCTAGAATAAAAATTAAAATCGTTTTGGAATGTAGTACCTACGAACAAAGCTCTTTTATATGCCACTTCATGTATTTCTATAGCTTTTTTAAACCCCCTTTTCGGAGCTCCATATTTTCGCAACCTATTAACTCATATTCATACCGGAAAATCTTGAAGTAAAACCTATTGTCCTACTAAATTTCATGCAGATCGGACTGTCGGTCGTTTCAAAAGTTATGCTCTAACAAATAAAAATACAAATAATCAAACATGCAAATGTTAACTCCTACCTAAATACGCTGTTTTGTCTCCTTTACACTTGATCAGAATGAGAGGGATGCTAAATTTAAACAATTCGTAAAACTTTGTAATATACAAACATTCTTCACAATTTCATAATAAAGCGGCTAATTTATTCGAGGTTCTAAATGTACAATTTGTACGTACAACCTCACATAGCTGACAGCGGTGACATTCTTGAATGCGGCTCCTTTGCTGGAACGCTAGGCACCCGACCAAAGATATAATTAGACTTCCATTTCATGTAAATCTTGTTCCTTTTAGATGAGACGCCTGTCTGAATAAAACCGTTGATTCAAACGTCTGTGTCAAGAAATAATTTTCTTATGCTGTCTCAACTCTTTGTGTGCATGAAAGGAGCCTCCAAAAGGCGCACTTTAATCCTTTCACCGCACTTATTCCTTCACCGTTCATAGGCCCTTTTCAGGTCCACCATACCTGAACTTGGCCAAAGACAAAATGCAGGAAGACAAAAAAAATCAGTGACATGACAAGAAGAACTCTTTGCATCTTAGAAGTTCAGGAAATTAGAACTCATCAAATTTTTGAATGTGAGTTTGGCGGTATAGAATCTAGGACAGATTTAGGAAAATATCCATCAAAAAGTCTTTACTAAACTCCGGCAAAACACAAAATTCGAATCGGTACAGCTGAGTTAATTTCCCCCAGTGACTAACTAATCAAATCAGTTTCTAAAACAATCAAACAGTAATTATTGCATTAACTGCTTAAGTACCTTTGTAGTTTCTTTGCGAAAGTGGCCACCAATTCCTACAATAGCAATGCAATACATGGAGTTAGCCAAGCGCTAGAATTATATAATTGTTTTATTTCTTATTGAAAAAAACATCTAGACTCAAGCTAGCCGGCGGCGCCGGCGCGGCGGCGGCGTGCGACATATCTATAAAATTAATTTTAAATTTGTTCCTTACATCTCTTGAATAAAGTTAATTTTGAGTTCGACTTTTAGGAGCTTGCGATATCGTTGAGCTTTATCGTACCTACACCCTCAAATGCCAAACTCAAAATTGATTTATTCAGTAGAAGTAAGGTTCTTTTTCAAACGAATTTAATATGTCATATCCAGTACATATCGCATGCCGTTTAAATACGGCTTCAATGTAAATAAGGCTTTACTTTCTGTAGTAATGAGTTTCCAAATCTGAACAATATTTTGTGTTATCCATTTGCTTCTTTTTAGTCATTAAACACTGACATGCTGCTCTAGCACAGAAAAAATACCACCCATAGCGTAGCTTCTGGTGTGAAGCAACGTAGTAACTTATACCCTCATTGTGTGAAGTTACCAAGTTCAATGCAAAATAGTTTCCCAGAAGCTACGCTTATCGTAAGCGATACCCGTGGAGCACGGTTCCGCTGGTGCGCCGAGGATCTGATTGCAGCAGACACGGATGCGATCTCGCTACCACTGGCACTGTAACTAGATTAATGCATAGGGCCCGATATGCCGATAACCGAGTCGTGGCCGAGTTTCGCACTGTTTTTTATTTATTTATTTAAATAATCTAGGATTCACAGTTTTCTTATCGTTTACTATAGGCTAGATGTATATATGTCGTACTTGAACCAATTTGAATCCACATTTTCTATTCCACTCGCTTTAAAGTAGCATTGTGCGAGTATGCTACGTACCTACCTAGGTTAACTATAGTGTAAATAAATATATATATATATAAATATACAGTAAGAAAAAATAACTAATTATAACTACTACCTATACTACTATACTAATTACGAAATTAACAAAATATGTTTTACCTAATCGCATAAATGTGCATGTGTGTAGTGTACCGGAGCGGTGAGCGGTTATTGATAATATGTTGCTTTGTGATGGTTTTTCGTTGGTGGATATGGAGGAATTTGCAGTTTTCTCTTATCAATTTTAATAGTCCCTCTTCATGGCTTCTGTCTAACTTCACAAGTCCTGGTAATTGCGCCGCACAATTTCACCGAACAATTATCCGCATTGATGATCCAAACTGCAGCCAACAGGCACTTAGACAATCAACAGATTATCCACTTAAGACAATCTCTACTTCGAGTTGAAGCGTACAGCTGTGCTAGTTGATTTGCTCTAAGTATAGGCACTGGATTAAGAGCATTGGGGGTTTTCGGCTATTCGGTAGATAGGATTAATTTAACTAGGCTTCCGTTCCTGTTTCTTACTAGTTATTACTAGGTCACTTTGTGTTATGTCAATGACTACGTTGGAGTATGGTTTTCCTGAAAAGAACTTTGCTGTGAAAGAACTTATGGTGAAAGCTTACAGTACCTACACCCCTGAGAGGATCTTTTCGTGCATAGATGACAATTTGAGCATACTTTCTGGCGGTAATGCCAGCTGATTTACCGCGCTCATTCAAATACTATAATGACTATTTTTTGAATGAAATATCCATTGGTTATTGGATTTTACTTAGATTTTCTGCAAGATTTTACCTGAAACTTGAAGCTGTATAGTAGAACTAGGTGCGATACGACTATGAAGCATGCCAGTCACGGTTACATGGACACCGGAGGTGACTCACGTGTACTAGAGTTTGTTAAACTGTAACAAGACATTAAACACGTATGAATTCGGTAATTAATTTGCAGACCTCATTTGTATAATATTCTACAATCATCATCATCAGCCTGATGAAGTCCACTGCTTAACAGCCCCCTCCCCCAAAGAGAGCCACGACGAACGAGCTTCAGCCTTCTCCATCCACCGACTTTTCGCAACCCTTTATTCCCCAACGGTTGTCGGTTCTCCGAGCTATATGGCCTGCTCACTGCCACTTCAACTTTTTCTTCTACAGATTTCCTTATTTCGGACCTTATCACGCAGGGACACTCCGAGCATAAATCTCTCCATAGCCCGTTGCGCAATAGTTATCGACCAAGTATCAGATGTCATTTCTGGCGGGCAACACGCACTGGATTGTATTTCGTCTTGTGGCTCTTCAATAAAACATCTTCTAAATTTTCTAAAGTAACGCTAGCTTGTTAATATGCAGATTCATCTGATCACAAACAAGTTGTGGAAATATACTTACTTTAAGAGAGCAAAAAAACAGAAACACAAAAAATAGAACATCAATGCACTTTGTTTACGAGTTTGGCAACATTGGCAAGTCACCTTCGTGTTAGGAGAATCATTACCATAATGTAACATAATACGACTATTCGTTTTTATAATCACAGGTTTGGAATACTCTGTATTTATAATACAAAACGTTCCATTAACACAGATGCTCAGTCTTATGTAAGGCCGGCTTTAACTTTTGTAAGAATGGTCTAAGAACGCTAATCAAAATGTGTATTTGCTCCACATTTTTGAACATGCATATTGCATACGCACTTTCGTGTTTTTAAGCTTGCTTTGTCCTTTGATTATCTTGGCTTTCGTATTTAGACATGTGATTGTGTCGGTAGTGTTAGAATAAAGCACTTTTAGGATCCATTATTTAAGCAACATAACTACTTGTTTACACACAGCGTCACTTTATCAATTCGATCTATCTTCTTGCTGTTCAAATCACTTCGGGTGTAATATAAAATTAAATAAAAAACCGCTTCACGATAATATCATAAATGCAAAATGTAAATCTCTCTGTTTGTTACCTTCTAAATGACCGAACCGATTTTGATGTCGGTATAGAGATAGCTTAAACCCTGAAGAAGGACATATGCCACTTTTTATCCGGTCAGCACATACTTACTTGTCTCTGAATGGTCGTTCGCCATGGCTAACCCCATTCCAGCTACAACACAACAACCGCTCGTCGACCATGGTGGATGTGATCGTGCATTCTGCCATGTAAGGCACTGGTCTCTCCAGTCGAGATTCAAAGTACAGCACCATATGGGCGCTGGTCAAGGCCGCGCGCTCATATCGAGCCACTTGAGAAGTTCAATGGAAAATTATCTCTTTCTTGTAAACGCTCTGACCTAGATTGCCAATGAAACTGCCCGACGTGTTTTGATAAATAAAATTTGCGTATTTGTAGATCAACACTCACTGCAGAGTATTTATTTATTAACTATCTTCAATTCGAAGACAACTCTATAAAGGCAACAATGTGAGCGGTCAATCTACTATCGTTGATCTCTTGTTGGAAAAAGAAAACGTCAAGCACGACCGGGCTCAGTAGAAATGACATCGATGCTTTTGAATTGATTGATACCAGCTGCGTTTTAATGGTCGGTGATTGGACTTTCCGCTGTTAGCAAAGCAAGCTAAAAGGCTGCCCTGAAAGGCTGCGTTTCAAATCCAATCATGCCGACCGACGCGACGACGATGCCCTCTAATAAGCCGTGATGGGCACGGCAAAATTTAATTATCGACCCCTTTTACTGTTTTGGCTAGACAGGATATTGCTGCTAAAACCCATTAAGGCACGGACTGAAAACTCTAATATGACTATTGAGTCATAATCGACATAGTACTTTAATAGAATTTCCCTCTATAGTCAACTCTACATTGTTGTGCTTACTAAATGTGAAATTAAATTTTGGCGTTTGAGCATTAAGACATACATTTCACTGTTATTGTCTCCTAATTTCTGTGAATTTTCGCCAAGTTCAACTCCCACGGTTACGGAGTAGCTATTTACTGTTTCATTATACAAATGAGATATCTGACTTTCATTTCATTCCTAAAGACGACTGGGGTGCCATGTGGCAACACGCTTAACGAGCCAGAAAAATACTGTGACTCTTGTTGTAAAATGCAATACTAATCTAGCGGCAAATCCCTTATTGCATCTGCTGGGCCACTGATGCAGACTGATTCTGCGCATCCGATCAATCTTACCTCGTTACACGCAATTGAATCGTCCAAGCGAAACGGATTGCCAATTTGAGATCATTATAGTCGGAATAGGATTACAATTTGCGTAATAATATGGCAAGGTTATGAGTCCATTGAATTGCCCTGAAATCAATCCTATCCTTGTTTGTAAACATCTTGGATTGCAGCGGCTTTCAAGCGTGCATTATGCTATCAATTGATGTATCTATTGAGCTGGTTTATGGCTACAAATAGGAGATATCATATATCCCGCCTGAGTTAATAAGTTGTCTTGTTAATCTTGTCTGTTTTTATAATAATATAATATAAATATAAATTTGATTTCAGGTAACTAACGAATAGTACAGATGGTAAAAACTAATTCTAAGACCCATAGATTTTTTTTTATGCCGTGTCGGCCTTCTTAATTGCAACTGCAGGGCTGCTATAATCTTGCTATGTTGTGAATGTCGTACACATGTATGAAATTGGTAATGTGGAATGTGAAATGTGAATTGGCGGGTTGTTTCACACATGGCGAACTGACGTGCCGCCGCGCCCCTCAGGTCTCCGTCGCGTAGCCTTTATTCGTTCGGTAGTTCCATCCGCGTTCGTCTCGGATAAACACGTGTTTACGGAAATACGAATTCGTGTAATTTGTGCATGTTTTCTAAAAGTTAAATAGGGCTATGCAGGAAGCACTGATGCCTGTTTCAGTTCTATAAACTAACAGGTAAATTCTTGTTTAATTAAAGGTTAGTTTGCTTCTTGATGTCAAACTGTAAAGCTTTACAATTAAGCCTGATTGATAAAGCTCTTAATTTATAGCACCTATTAGTAACTTATTTTTTATGGAAACAAAGTAAACCAATAACCATTGTGTAATTGGAAAATTAGAAGTTTAATAATTTATAATTTTATTTTAAGCTCTTTCTCTCTGTAATATTATTTATCGCTCTCTAATATTATCAGCTTATCAATAGGAAAACTGGATTAAACGATATATTTTGCTTTAAAAATATTTCAACTTATCATTACTTAATCATAATGCGATAATAGCAGCGTCTGTTAATTCATAATCGCAAAAAAGTATTTATTATTGTGATCATAAGATTTGGACGTCCTTGCTTTCCGCGACATTTGGGTAGATTATCTAGAATTGTTATCCTAAAAGTCATCAACTTGAAGATTTATTGTTCTCATAATTTGAAACACATTTCGCAACACACGATTTGTTATTCAAAACGATTTATCACATTCTAATTTCATCAGCATAATGTTATAAAGATTTTGCTGGTTGCGATAACATCTACAACAATTTGGAAAATCAATGGTTATCTTAATTTTCCCATCTCGCCGCGACCGAAAGCGAGGGGAGCTTTTATTGGACTTATAGGGGTTCACGGTGAACGAGTGTTTATTCGAACAGTAAAACGTTGTCTATGACAACAAAGCTTAATCAAAACTTGCTTTCACGACCACATTACTAACATTGCGTCTTGCGAGCAACCTTCACCTTGCCTAGAAACATTTATCTTGATTGCTTTCGTTCATACAAAGTATAAAATGGAATTATGAGGGTTACTCGGATCGGATTCATGTAATAGTGTCACGAGGGCCGTAATGGCCGGGCTGTTTTTCATAGGGCCGGGGTGTGGTAGAGAACTCGTAATTTAGGGCAAGTGTGCTAGTAAAATCTGCGGACTCACATTGGCGTAAATTACCTTGTCATAATTCGCTGTCTTCATAAGATTGTAGCTCTTATCTACAAAGTGATTCATAATATGAATTCTTTCCAGATAAGGGCTAATTCTAGACCCAATTGGCAATACATTTTGTTCTACGACTGTTGGAAATTCAACTTTTTCATTGAAAAAACTATGCAGCTGAATTAGTGTCAAATCAGTTCAAACGCAATTTTAGCTGGTTTAGGTAGTAATCTTGATGTCAAAATTCTCGTACGTTTGATTATTACTTAGAATATAATAGAAACCCCCTTTGGGTTTCTGTACATGTTATAAATCACCTTGTAGAAATGATGAAAAGACCACAAAAACAGCTTATATGAAACGTACAGGAAAAAATCTGACAAACTATATTATAATTTTTGCTTAGTATTCTTTCCTTGTGTTGATAGAACAAGCCCCTTTTGAGATATTACGAATCCAATACATATTACGAATCACCTTGTATTCAATTTTCAGGACTTAATATTTCTGTAAGTCTGCTCAATTTTGAGTTACATATAGGAGTTAGAAATTGTATCGGTTTGAAATAGATAGTCTTTATTCTGCGGATCCCATCATTTATCACCTTTTCCCGTGATTGTAACCTTTTTGTGTATTGTCGCTTCTATACAAGCCAAGCCTGGATTCACATCACACCCAGTTCCATTCATTAACGTGTTACATTTTTGCATAGGCTATCGCAATTTCCTCAAAGCTTTCCCGTCCTATTTAGAGCGTTATGGATTGTCTGAGCGCCCGTACAACTACCTAAGGGTCTCAGTCACACTAAATATACCTTGTATATAAAATAAGCTCTATCGCGCTGTCTATTAGATGCAATGTGGCTCTGATACATGCACTTTTCCGACTGAAAAGTTGCTAGTAATAAAGCATTGAAATTGAGCATTTAGGCACTATTTAGGTTGAAAAATCGCTCGTGCATCGGAGGGTTAAAGAACTGAGCGTTATTGCTAATATTTCCACTGCCTACATATATCCGGTCGCGCCCTGTCTGCATCAACGTCCTAATGAAAGGGCAACAATCAGCTGCTACCTGCTATTGACCCCGACATTACATATTTATAAACCGCTCCTTTTTATGAAACTCCTGCTCCAACAGGTTTCATTGAAACTGTTCTTTTATAGATTGCATTTAATTAAAACGGTGCGGATGGTTTCAAGTTTTTGTTATAATAACTTGTATGTAACATCTGCCTGGCATTCTTGGATGCAATTTTAGCACGAGCTACTTTACTCATTGATTTCTTACAGAAACAAGTATTTTAACCTCTCTCACCGTCGTCGTCGTTGACAAAGTTCCTGGTAGCTTAAGCTTTTAACAGATGCTTAATGCACATGTAATCCGATCTCCCACGCTTTATTCGACTTATATGTCGATCAGTGGTAGAAGAGGCCTTACTTGGCTTCTAAAAGACTACCAATTTTAATGCTCATAGCAACATAATAAGAAATGACCGACCTCGCTCGCATTCATGCCAAGCCCACTGGGATGTCACTGAGCCCCGAGTCCTGTTAGGTATTTGGCCTAAGTAATTTTATGGCCAGTGGTCAGCTAATGCAAAATTGGACATAAATAGACACTAAATAATAAACGGCTGCGAAAGTAAAATGTTTGTCAAATTGTAATAACAAGTCGTTGTGAAACCGGGAGCAATAGCCTCTCTACAATACCATTATGTTGAAGGACAGACGGTTATCTAAATAGATTTATAAAATGGCAGACATTTGGCAGCTTCTAAACTAAAAGCTTGATGTGTTTATGGCTATAAAACCATTACTACGAACTTACCAATGTAATTAACTTTTTGTCTTAAGTTCTAGTTCAGTTAAGGATTAATCTGTTGCTCAGATCTCTGGTTGGAGCAGTATATTATAAAAGTATGACGTACGCTGGTTATAATTCTGCCTCTACAACGATTGCGCGGTGAGCTTGATTATTGCGTTCCCAAACTCGGCTGTTATTTATTATGGTATCGTTATTTTACACCGTATTGTAATTATTATAGAAAAAAATCACGTACCTAATGATCCAATCTTAATAGACTTCTGTCTTCGCTCGCTCCATCAGCATGAAAAGTGAAGATTATGTTGTAGATTTCGGTCATACACCATTATGCTAATTGAGTAAGTTCATGACGACTCGCCTTGTTAGATTTTCAATCCCTATTCATTCAGCACGTCTTTGCAAAAACAGACATGCAGACTCTGGTCATGTTTGTTAGTTGTCAGCATGTTGTCTCCTAGGTTGACTCTTGTGTGTCAATCAACTGGAGACCCTGTCAATTTGTTAACCGACGTTTGTTTAGTCTACGGAGTTGCTTCCTGTACCACAGTGGCTCCAAGATCTTTGCTTCCTGGCTTCACCGATGTGATGTTACAACTGACATTTTCCCAGCGATTGTCGCAAGTTTTATATATAGGTACTCATATTGCGATACCACAGTTTATAGCTACTGTCATCTTAAATTATCTGATTTCTTGTCTGTAACTTTCCGAAGCGTAAACTCTTGAGAAGTCCTTCAGAGCTGTTCAATTCGTGCGACCTCTTAGAGGGTCTAGGCGTAGTTCTTACCTACTTCTGATTGTGTTGATACGGTCTAGTTTGGTTGGAAATTCATATCTTCTAGATAATGGATAAATATTTACGAATGAGTCGAGCGATAGATAATAAAATATTGAATTTTACGCGCTTCGCTAAACATTTGCTGAAGTTGTTTATTTGCAGAGGTTCTTGAACTTTGGATACCTTTGTAAAGCCTTTGGCGGTTTTTGGGACGTGTGGGTTGAATAAATCATATTTTATCTAAAGAAACTCATTTCATTGCTATATTCAAATTGATATACAATCAATTGGTGTTTCATCATATGAATGCTATCCCGAAAGGGGCTTATTCTACATCCAATTGGAAAAAAAGTTTGTTCTACGACTTTTGGAGCTTCGTCATTTTTCATGGAAAAAAAAACTCTAGGCAAAAAGGGGTATAGGTATCTAGATATAATAAAATAACTAAAAACAGTTAATTTGAGTAATATTCTTTCTTTTTATTGGTAGAATAATATAAGTATTCCGAACATAACTTATAGTTGTCCTTTAGAACGCGAAACCGTATCTTTCAAGTGAAGTAACTACTCAGTAAGTACGAAAATTTTAAGTTTGGTTGGTACTTTGGTAGGTAATAGGTATTACAAAATGGACGCTTGCAAACAGTAGTACTTTAAAGTAATTTACCTAGATGCCGCAGGTTTGGAATCACCCGATGCGTACGTATTGTGTGCATTAACCCAGATGCGTTGCGTTACAATAATTCAACTACATCAGTGAACTGGAACCGATGGAGCCCAGCCAAACAGTTGATTCTGAAACCTATTCCGCATCCAGATTTGCAAAATTTCGTAGAATTCTTCCAAGCTTTGGTAATAAGTGTATGTTTCTGCAACGAACTGCCTTGCATCATGCATGCAAATTGCAAGACTAAAGTAGTGCACTGCCAAAAAAGCTTAAGTTTTTAAATTTTGACGACCTCGGTGAGGAAGCGAAGTGAGTGTCCGTCTGAGACGCAAGGGGTGCGGGTGCGATTCCCGCAAATGTTCAGATAATGCAAATGTTTGCATAATCTGCAAAAAAAAAACCGGGTCTGGGTGTTGTGGTTCCATGGTACTCTTAGTTTCTGATACAGGAAATCATAGTGTGGAGTAACGACTATGTATGTGAATGTGATATAAAAAAAACTGGCGCTATATCTACTTGTACAACAGCCACCTACCTAATCCAATCGACCATTCGAATTACTTATCTTGAGCTATTTTGGGATAAAATGGACCTATTACAAGAGTGAAGGCCCTATAGTTGCTCTTCCATCATATGGGAAGTGTTTCGATCATAACTCTGCAATAAAGATTATTCTCTTTTTATGACTTTAATTTGAAATGGCCGTCCTAAGTAGTAAAATTTACGGCCTTTTATGGCGCGTTTATTATATCTTATTATCGTTTCATAATCTCGAAAATAAAGCTGGGGTTCCCTATTAAGAACTATTTCTTTCACAAGCCATGTTGGCCTAGTGGGAGGAATAACTATTCCTAGGGATAAATGTCGTGAGGTTCGTGAAACATCCTTTTTTACTTAAAGCCCGCAATATTAGTTTTTCTTCAAATGTCTGCTGTTGTTGTCGTAAAAAAGAAAATATTTTTCTTAGCAAATCGTTCGAAGATGAGACGTGACTCGATTCTTGCGAGGTAAATAATGCAATCTTACTTTAGCTAGAATTTTAAGTACCCTAGGGAATCATCTTATTTGTATTTACGACGAGGTTCACGACTTGCGAAAGTTATTCAAGTAGAAATTCGAAGACACCTCGTGGTTGGTACTTACTTATTCGACGAAAGCTTTCCAGTCAGGAGTTTCGTCACCCACTTGTGATTATCGCGTCATCGGGTGAATTACCTACTTATTAGCACTTGGTAATGCTGCTCATACAAACGGCTAAACTTAAACGTTTGAATTGCAAGTTTAAATATCCGTTTAGGAGCATAGAATATAAAAGAAAACGTGGACTATTAGAAATGACATCAAAATGAGTTCTCACGTCTAAATAGTGTGTGAGACGCGAACACGAGAGGGTTGAAGCGCGCGATAGATCAAACTCGCCCTGATGAAGATTCTCTAGCTAGACGAATCGAAACATTATCGACGCTCTCATCGACATTATTTATACAGACGTAAGTAAAGTCAGTTTTTCAAACTGTCTTAAAAAAAATTATTAACAAAATACACAGAACGGACACATATTCATTCTTTATTCACGTTGGTCTTACAAATAAAATTACTTACAAATACAAATAAATTTTAGATATAATAATATTCGACACGGTATGTAACTAGAGGAAATTACAATTTCATACACAGGAACTTACAAGATTATTAGAGACAAACGAGACACCTACTCACCAATAGGTAGGCAGGTATCCACCTATTAGAAATGGCATAGCTTCACCTAGTTTCTAAGACGTTTCAAAGTGATCCTAGTGATTTTATTGAAATAAATACCTTTTGACTTTGACTTTGACCTAAGTATCTTTATTTGTGTTCATGTATTTTCTTAACATAGGTGTAAGTTTTCCTAACTAAAAATAACCAGAGCAGAAGCCAACCAGCCTCGCTCCGTAAATACCGCTTAGAAAAAACTCTCAAGACTCAAGTGGTGGCCTTCGCCGTGGCCTTTGTATCTCAATTAATCACTGCAAATAGGCCTGCTTCCGGTAAAAATAGCCGCATGTATTCAACGTACCGACTACATACTCTATGAATGTATAGGTGAATGAATGAAATATTTATTTTCCTTAAGAACTATTACATACTAAATGATAAAGATATTGTGCGCAGCAGAGCTCGTGGAAAACATGGTCTTCGCTCACCATTGTGCTGGATACACAGGTGGATAGTAGTTACAATACTCTACTACGGTATTTGTTTTACTATGAAGTAAGGTTTCATTACATCCATTCTAGATGATTAATACAGGGTCAGCGGAACTTATTTGCTCGCTTACAAAGCTGCAGTGCCTCGGACATGTTTAGATGGAGTGAGCTTGCTATACCATCCTCTCAGCCTTGTCAACCCCACATAAAGACATGGTCAATACGTGTGGAGCTGACTGAGCCGCGGGTTTCCTCACGATGTTTTCCTTCACCGATTTAATTAATGTGCTATGCGATATTTTTTTCCAAATCCATTGATGTACGACCGGGATTTGAACCTAAGATTTACGGATCGAAAGTCGAGGTACTATTCACTAGGCCAACATGGCTATATTACTGCGAAGTACCTTTACGAATTGAGACATGTCCATCCATACATGTCGCGTATAATTTGTGATCCTACACAAGTAGCTCAAAATAAGTCAGTTACAACTCTATCAACAGCTCTATGTTCTTTAATATTTATGTGGTTGCGTAGACTTGTCGTCGCGAAACTCCTCTAGTAACATACCGTGTCGAATCGACAGCCTTCTGTAGTACCTACACGTGCATAGCTCCGGGTACGTTTTGAAATAACTCGGTAAGCCCGCTTGTGCTCCCCCAGCCAATTGCAGTGCGATGACCTCCAGCACCTCTCCATATTGCTCTATATTCCACCCAAAGTTTTAATGCTTGTCTAATAATCTTGTTGAATGGAAAGACGATACGTTATCGGCAATCCAACTATTTCAAAGATACGCTCCCCTGTTTGAGCAATCGGCTGACAATTTTATCGGTTTTGTAATAAAACATCGGAATTTGTTTTACTTTTGCTCGTTATCAATCTTTCATGAAAGCATTCTAGCTTGAGTGTTTGAGTGCCGTAAAACAGGGGTATTTTGTATGGTACTTCATATGTGTGGATTAAGCGAAAGTTGTATATCAGAACTTGAAAAGGTGAAGCCCCTTTCTCTCAAATACCTTCCTTGAAATACCTAAGCTTGTTGTAGAATGTTATAAACAACTGTGACACACCCATGGTTTTTCACGTTTAAATAAAACATAAAGACAAACAGTTGCAGCTGACATGAATAGGGAACGTGAGGCCTGCCAGTCATGAGAACCATTGTTGTTCAGCTACAGAGAAACGATGCATTGCAAAACGTCGATAGGTTTTGCTTCGCTCATTGTTATTGGTTTCACTGTTCGACGTTCTAATAGCCTCCTGTTTTGAGATCATATTGGACAACTTATTGCAGTAACTTGTATTTACTGAGTTTTACGTGTAGACAGACAGGTATTAAACATGGTGATGCGATTATATAGTGAAGCCATAATACATACCTTGCAAGTGTTGTAACCGTGAACTTTGACGCCTGGAAGTGGCTACATACTGATTTAAATCCTCGATTTACATTTCATGTAGCTGTTATTCCTGCGCTCTGTAGGCACGAGTAACATTTAAATAAACGCGAACGCGTCCGGGACGATAATAATAAGCTCCCGAGGGGGCTGTGCGTCCACGCCTGCGGGTCGCTCGAACAATGGACATTTTGCTCGCATTTCTGCTCTACCTGATGTTGTGAAGTTAATCAGTAGATTAACTTCAAAACATCGATACGATCCGGAGGGGATTTTCGTGTACTAAATATTGGCTTCATTTGTTACAGAACATGTAAAACACATCAGCCATGGACGAAGAAAGCAATGCTGTCGGTGAGGCCGCTCCGCCCACATCGACCGAAACACAAACCAACGAAGATGTGCCTAAAATAGAATCAAAATTAGAAAGTGACCCCAGTGACAAAACGGAGACCAGTGCAAATAAAGAAAGTGAGGACAATAAAGACGATAGTGTAACGAACAAAGATGTATGTGTAACAAACAAAGATAGTAGTGTAGGCACCAATGATGAAAGTGGGGTAGTGATGGATGAAGTGGAAATTAGTCCATCTGTTGATAAGCACACGTGTACCGAACAAGAACCTAGTGAAGTGAACGATGACGCGCGTTCTTTCGGTGATTTAGATAGTCTTCCAGCGGGCGATGAGTTGGCACTGGGCGCTGCGGGCAGCGACAGTGGGGTGGAAGGGTGCGGTCGTGCGCTCAGCAGCGGTGGTGGTTCCAGATCTTGTGCTTCCAGTGTAGTTTCCTGCGGTTCGGGATGCGGCTCCGAGAGTTCCTCCTTAGCCGGCGCTCCTCCGCGACCTAGACGCAGAGTCAACGTAAACGTAACAGAACCCAAACGGAGTTCGCCCGTTGGATCTTCCACGCCCAGGCCAGTGACAGCACCGCGCGGTCCCAACCTAGCCACTCGGGAACGCGCTAGAAGCCGGGAGAAACCAACGCCACCCGAAAAACCCCGCCCTTTGACACCTAAGCCGCGAATCCGACCCACCACCGACCTACCGAACCTAGTCCGAGAAAGCCCCGCGCTCCGAGCCAAACCCACCAAAACGTCCACCGCTAGATGTCGAACGCCTAGCTCACCGAGCGAGGAAAAGCGATGGCCGACGAACGGACAAAGACTGGCTGCGACACCGGACACGAACGCTGCACGAATGGCCGCTGACAAGTACGGAACTTTACCCAGAAGACGACGAGACGAGCCGGATGGGTCACCAAAGCATGACAGCACGCCAATGACTTCCAGAAGACCGACAATAACGAGGTCTGTTTCGTCGCGTTCTACGGTGAAGACGCGAGTGCGAATTTACGCAGAGAAGACCTCGCAGACTGTTCTACTGGGAACTGATGTGGAGTCAGCTCTCGGCGGCATCGTTCCTAATATTGAAACGTAAGTCTTTCTATTCTATCTTTCTAAATCTTTCTATCCAGACTGACCTGAATTGTTTGTAGAAAGGGCTAGATGGATTGGGACCTGGGACCGTGCCTGAGCACCAGAGCGTTCAATTGTAATCATTTCTCCTCTAAATTCTCACAAACTTTTGCATAATATTTCATGCTCACGCATGTTTATTAACCGTATTTTGTGCTTTCAGACGCGTTGAAGTCACAAAATGCCATCGCGGGGTGCAAGCAAGCGGTCGCGACGCTGAAACGGCGCGAGTGGCCTCTGCGGCCGCAGCCCAAGAAAAGACCAGGCGGCTGCACGCCGAAGCTGCTTTGGCAGAAGAAAGGAACGCACGACACGCAGTTTTAGCAGAACTCGAGCGAAACTCTCAACGACTTTTAGAGCTTGCTGGAGCCGCGGGTAAGCTTTCAACAGTATAGGGGCAGTTAAAAAAATCAAGGAAAAAGGCCAGGTTAATAGTACCCTAAACCGACGAGCATACATGAATCATATAGTGATGAGAGTTCGGATCGTAGCAATTAGAAAACCGAGGACTCTGCCTATTTCTAAGTAATTTTATGTATGTACACTCAATTATATCTTTAGAGCATATAGATCGATGAGTTTCTGTTAGTTTACTGTGTGTGATTTTTTTCTCTTCTAACTATATTTTCTTTAACTTTTCGCTTTACTTAGGAGATTTCATAAACGTTTGCCAACATCGGGGAACCATCATTGTTGTTGTTGAAACATTAGACCGGTACATTAATACGAACTTTTCCAAGCTGAGAAGTTCGACATCGAGTTTACTACCTAAAACAGCTGCATAATTGAATTATATGACTAGCCTCATAGCTCAGTTGGTAGTAACTCTGCCTTCTGCGCTAGAGGTCGCGGGTTCGATCCCCGCACTGGACAAACATTTGTGTGATGAACACAGATGTTTGTTCTGTGTCTGGGTGTTAAATATATATCTATTATGTATATCAGTCTCTGGTACTCATAGTACAGGCTATGCCTAGTTTGGGACCAGTTGACCGTGTGAATATGTCCGGAATATTTATATATAGAGATTTTTCAATGAAAAATATTGAATTTCCAAAAGTCGTAAAACAAACTTTGTTGCCCATTGGGTGTACAATAAGCCTCTTTTCGGATATAGTAAACATAATGCATCGCCTTGTATATACGCTTTTTAAAAGAAGTTTTGTCTTTTGTAGGTGCTGGCGCGGGTGCAGAAGGATGTCTGCGTGCGTTGGAGGACCAGTTGCGGGAGGCTGGCGAGCTGGCCACGCGACAACGCGTAGAGATCGACACGCTTAGAGATCAGTGCAACAAACTACATGCTGTAAGCATACATTTTAGAACAATAAGGATGAACTATTTTCCTGTTTACACCAAACTCAACAATTCCGCATATTAGCGGATCTGTTCATTCTTTCATTCATAGTTTATTTGTGATACACAGGTAAAATAAAGATGTCAATAAAGAGTAATGTGCACTGTGATCTGCGATAACGCGTACAGATTTAGTTGAGTTGTACAAGTCAACAAAAATCTAGACTAAAAACTAAAATAAAACATTCAATTAATTGCTATTAACAATCAGATAAGAAATAAAATGTACTGATGTCTGTATGTAATAAAATAATCATTAGTCATTAGTCAAAAAAGTCTGTATAGCTATAACTACGTACTCTATGAACGCTTTTGTAATTTTTTGTCGAATAAATACTTTATGGCCCCGGCTGAAGAATGGGCCCCTCCATATCTACCTGTCCGCGGATGTCGTTAGAGGCGACTAAGGGAAAAAAGCTAGGGGATGGGCAGCGTCCCTCATTTCACAACCATAACTCTATTTGCGCTCGCCAACCCGCATGCCCAGCGTGGTGAGTATGGGCAAATCCCCTCACATGATAAGGAATTTGCTCTGTCTGTGGGGGAGGCCATGTTCAGCAGTGGACGTAGTACGGCTGAAATGATGATGAATATTTCATTCAGCAACCTTTACTTCCCAACGGTTTTTTTAACCGGTCACTGACCTAACATAGGTTATTTCTTATTCCTAGTTTACAATATTCATTGTACCCTACATTAAATTACAATCTAGTCAAGAAGGCTAAATAGTAATTTGTCTTTGACATAGTTTTATTAGGTAAATTATAACTAAGAATGTGCCCAATAGTACTTTTCTTACAGTTTCTATTTGTTATTTTGTTCCTTATAAGTAGTCACTATCACTACTAAGCGACTAAAATCCCTTTAAAATGTACCGACAACCCGAATAAAATACATTTTCAACACATTTGCTCATAAAGTGGCTCTAATTTCACCGCAATTAGGCAAATAATTATACCTGTAATCTAACTGTGACCTTTTCGTAACTTTTATTTACTAGTGAGTTACCAAGCTAGGGTTAGTTAGTTGGAAGCAATCAAATATATTGCGTTCAAAATGATACAGTAATGTTGCGCTAGTCATTTTTGAGCCATGTGTTTTCGTCAGCGCGATCTAGGATTTGCCCAGATTTACTAGCGACATCTTGTTTGGTTGAGGCACACTAATATTATAAGGTTCTTAATTTAGTTGAAATTACAGTTATATTTAGTATTATTTTATTCACAAATGTGTTGAAAAACGTCGTATGATACACGTGTGTATTGATGATTACCGTTTAACGATGACTGATTAACGTTACACACTTATACCACAATGTATTATTGTGTAAAACTATAGTACCTATAGTATCAGGTTGGTAAGTAGCTAGGCATACATTCTACATATTGATACATGCTTGCCGAGCAGAAGCCAACCACTCAGCCGCACAAAACATGTTTTAACAGGAGTCTAGTTGGGAGCGGTCGCGCGCGCGGCTGGCGGAGGCGCGGCTGGCCGAGGCGGAGCGCGAGGCGGCCGAGATGCAGGACTTCCTGGCCGCGGAGACGCACGCGCTCACGCACTCGCTCCGGGACGCCGAGGCCGACTCCGCCAGGCTGCACGCTGATCTGGACAAGAGGTAACTATGAGGTTGAATAGAAGAGGCCTTAGAGGCTTTAGGTACACTATGCACTTTCCACTATAGAATAGAATAGACGTTTATTTGACATTCACACAAAAACACAGAACAGACATGGGAACATACAAGGAGTAAAAACACAAATGACAACAAAGAACAAACATATATGTTTGGTCAAACAACAATATTTGATGTTGGGTTATGCAACAGCATATTGGCTTCACCAAAATCTGATGAAGCCAAAAAAATGTATTTTTTGGCAAATAAGTGTAATGTTTAAGTTATGTACATAGGCTACGAATGCGTTCTTTTTTTGTTTTTTTATTCATTTTCCACTTTGTGGAAGTTTAGTTTTAAGTTTCAATTGGGCGGTGTGGTCGCTCAACGACAAAGCCTTTTTGTAAATATTCATAAATTAAAAAAAAAAAGAACTAACATAAGGACACCTGCCCACCTTATAGGTACTTATTCAATATTTATATTTTTTTCCCTGATTATTCTAAAACTTACTTTTATTACCTTTTTAATGATAAGAGTGCTCTGACAGGGTTTAATGACTGAGAAATGGTTTCGGCAGAATACCAGCGTCTGCTGCTAACACAGTAGGCATAATGCTGAGCCGAGGCCATTTTGCTGCTGCAGCACACATCACACCATTTTATTTACCTGCTCGTGTTTTCTGTTATGTAATTGTTTAGTTTTAAAATGTTGTGCAAATGTGTGTGTTTTAGTAGCAAATAAATGAATGTATGTCTATGAGATCGCTCTTAGCGATAATACCGCCCATTGTACTTCGCTATAGCTTGAACCTTTGTACCTAAATGTAACTAGCTTCGTACGAGGCATCGCTCGTGTGGAATCTACGAGTATAAATAGTATAATTTAAAAAGTGCTATTCCATACTATAATATATCTATGTGCCAAATTTCATCCAGATCCGTTCAGCCGTTCTAGCGTAATTGAGTAACAAACATCCATCCATCAAAACTTACGCGTTTTTAATAGTAGTAAGAGTTGTTAGTTAAGTTTTTTTTTCTTTTCTATTCCAACTTCCGCTGCAACGTATCATGCCATGACCGTACTTTAAACATCTCAGACACTACTGTGGCCAATAGAACGTATGAATAACGTAAAATACCATTGTAACATGAACTTGAAATCTCACCAGGTTCGTTTAAAAAACATATACACTACACTATGCTGTCTGATTATATAGAATTTAGATAGTTTCAATTTCAGCTGTAGTTGGTGGGTAGACTGTTTTGTACGTCCTTATAGGATGACAAAATGTTAGACCTACCAACTGCATTTTTCTTTTTTTTGTTATTCTGTTCGCATTACTACTGCCCTCTTTCTACCAAATCGTGGACAACGGGGCTGATTACACTCGAAGAACTTTAGTACCTACTTTAATTAAGTAATATGTGAGTGCAATTGTTTGTTGTCCCGAATAAATAAAAATAAAATAAAACTTGGCGATGATACTACTATAAAACATTACCTCTAAGGCCTTTTCTAAATTTCGTCTCGTTCTTTTTCCAGGCGTGCTGAATGCCGGCAACTGGTCCGGATGTGCGAGCAACGGCGACAAGAGAGCCTGGCGTTAGCGGCGCGCGCTCGAGGCGGCGCCGGGGCCGCGCGGGCGTTGGACGCCTTGCAGAGACGCCTGTCTAGGCTGACCCGGGCCTTACTGCGAGCTTACAAACTGCCGAAAGATGCGCTAGAACCTACCGTCTTCCATAATGACGCTTTTAGGTACGAAATCATATAATAATGTAGTAGGAGGAAGCTTAGTTTTAGAAGCCCTGACTATAGGAGGTGTCCCGGACGTTGGATGCTTTACAGCGACGCCTGTCTAGGCTGACCCGGGCCTTACTGCGAGCTTACAAACTGCCGAAAGATGCGCTAGAACCTACCGTCTTCCATAATAACGCTTTTAGGTAATATTTATTTATTTAGAATTAAACAGTATAACATCTTTATAATAGGTTTTTTTTGATCCCTAAGGCGATACTATATGTTATAAGTAAGTAGGTACATTATAATAAGTAGGTTCAATTAGATAGGCTTTTAGGTACGAAATCATACAAGGAGCATAGTTTTAGAAACCCAGGCTATAGAAATTGGCCCGTGTGTAGGATGCCTTACAGCAACGCCTGTCCAGGCTGACCCGGGCCATACTGCGAGCTTACAAACTGCCAAAAGACGCACTAGAACCTACCGTCTTCCATAATGTAGGTATGAAATCATACAATCAACAGTAGGTACCGCTAGAACCTACCGTCTTCCCTTTTAGACTATACCTTTGCAAAAAAATCACGTCGACCCATTGCTCCGTTGCTGCGGACAAACAAACTTACTTTCGCAGTGAAGTTAGGATTATGATATCAACTCTTATATCAAACTAAATTTTCATACTATTTCAGTCGAAGCGACAGCGGCGAAGCCCTATCCCCCGAAGAGGAACCCAGGGGAGGTCTGCTAGCGGCGGTGGTTCGTGCCTTCCGGTCCGCCCCCGCGCCTCCCACCCCCGGCCCAGTCGCTGCCACCCCCGCAGCCACCACCCCCGGCCCTGTTGCTGACGATGACCGCTCGAGAATGTCCGATGACAATGACAACTCTGCTGATCTACTGGATTCCGAGACTGAGCCGTGCTTTATCAATGATCCTGGTATGTAATATCCTGATGATGACGAACCGGGCGACGCAGTGTTGGAAGGCCCCCCACCCGATGGACCGACGACATTGTGAATGTTGCGGGAAGTCGGTGGATGGAGAAAGCTCAAGACCGTTCGTCATGGAACTCTTTGGGGGAGGCCTATGTCCAGCAGTGGACTTTTACAGGCTGATGATGATGATGAATAATCAAACAACGCGCGAAGCGAGCGAGCGTGTCGCGTCAGCGGTCGCCGAAACGAAGTGTTCACGTAGTATTAGATTGTATAATATCAGCATGTGTTGATAATACACAACCTAATAATTGGTAACAAGTCGTACGTCGTAGGTGGTACAATATACGGACCCTTTTTTTTTTTTTTTTTTAACGTGGGGAAATCCTCATGGATCCCTCCTTATGCGGGGGCAAAAGAAGGGTATGTCGGACTCTTACCGACTAAAACCACCACGTTGGCCAGCCTCCATGCATGTCAAGGGGCTCCGGGATCTCCAATGGAACGCACCGGTGCCCCTCTCGCATTTTGCCTGTTTCACAATATACGGATCCTAGTGTAGCTCAACTTAACAACTACTTGTAGCTTACTTAACGAAGCCCTAGTGTACTTTTCTTAATAACAGTAGCTAGACATCTTTAGACTGGCCTCATAGCTCAGTTGGTAGTAACTCTGCCTTCTGCGCTAGAGGTCGCGAGTTCGATTCCCGCACTGGACAAACATTTGTAACTAACACAGGTGTTTGTTCTGTGTCTGGTTGTTAAATATATATCTATTATGTATATCAGCCTCTGGTACCCATAGTACAGGCTATGCCTAGTTTGGGATCAGTTGACCGTGTGTGATATGTCCGGAATATTTATTTATCTATCTGACGGACCCGTTGCATAAAGTACTACCTGAGGAGCGTTCAAATTTTTAAAAAAAAATCAAATAACTTTATTTCCATGAAATGTTGTAAACCACTAACATAAGCTTTATATGTTGCTAGCAACTACATACGTGCTAGCTTATTGTTATGTTCAAGCAACTTAATGTAACAGACTAACAACAGCCTAACAACTTACCTACCAATGTAGTTTCATATTATAATACGCACTAATTTACGTAGGTAGCCTTATGTAGGTAGCTAGGTATAAGGACAATTAATCACCAACGTTCCATACATAATAGCTAATATTATGTATTTTATGATCCAACTCGCCACAGACGGAAGAGTTCCAAAAAAGGTTTCCTGTTTCGTTTCGTAGCTGCCTTGTAACACGCTGGATATCAATGCTACTCCAAGCCAGCTCTCGGGTCAGGCTTTGAAAGTCCACAAAACGAATTAACTTGTGAAACTCTACATCTGCTACTCATTTATTTATTTAATCTTTAATGCACACAAAAAAACAATGTACAAAAGGTGGACTCATCTATGTTATACTAGTATTCTGCCTTACCTACCCACACACCACCACACACACACAAATAATAATGGATCTTGTTTACCACGTCTTTTCTGGGTCACGGGTTCTGATGTGTTTATCGTTTAGATTTGCTAACCAGGGATCGACTACCCTAAAGTTTATTATAATATATTTTTTTAAGTGAACTGTATGGTCTTATTCACAGCTAGGTACCTACGCATTGTTCGTTTGTACTCGTTCTGCTCGCTCTCGATCAGGTTTTGGCTGAAAATCAGTGTTTTTGCTTTTAAGCAGAATATTTCACTGAACCATAGCCTATTTGTCGTACTGCAGCACACGCAAACTTGCCTACTCTAAGATACCTACTTTTTAAAAATTGCTCTTTTGATTATTTATCTATATCCTACCTATTGTATGTACTTTAGTTTAAAATTGTTTATCTATGTTAATTGTGTGTGTCTGTAGTGCCAAATAATTTTTTTATCTATCTATATTATTGAGTACTGTTTAATAAAGTTCTTTACACCGAAACTGAATGAGTGTATTGTTTCAGAATACGCGGAGGAATGGTGGTCGGGCGCCGAGGGCGCGGGCGCCTGGAGCGGAGACGAACTGTCCCCCGAGAGGGACTCCTGCCCTGATATCGATAAAGGTACTTTCTTCAACACCTTATAAAAGATGATTCGCAATATGTATATTATACCGAAATAGTCAAAATAATGATAAAAAAATATCGGTTAGATAAAGTAGCAAAAGTTCGGCAAGATTTTTATCAACAAATATTTTTTTTAGATAGATTAAAATGGTAGGTATACATATTATGAATCACCAAGTATCGAATAAGAGGACCGTATGACTTGCTGTATAACATCCCAGTTAATTGGTAATGGGCGGTATGAGGGGCCAATCGATGGACGTCGATCGATTGTGTGGTCGCTTTGGCTGATCGACGCAGACCGACGGATACTGGTCAATGAGTTTTACCGCACCTATCGATCGACGATAAGATCGATTAGTGCGGTAGCACCTGATGCCGATCGACGTTTCATCCTGCCATCGATCGACGATTGATCGATTGGTGTGGTATAACCCCTAGGCTACCAACCAAGTGATGACTAAGTTTAAGATCCCCTGATCTTTGACACGGTTTAGTATGTGTAGGGTCCGTATCCTACATCCTAAAAGTTCGTTGTTGAATGTAAACCAAATAGTGAAGTTAACCGTTTATTCGTTATAGTACGTAAAGCTACAAATGTTTGCGAGTTTACGTTATAACGTGTTGTTGTCGTTAGGTGGTTGATGTGCAACCGACTCGAAATCCACGTTATAGCGTAAATGCTGACCCGCGGGAACATGTAGGTATTTTGTGCGGTTTGCATAAACCGTAAAGTATGAATTTATCTTTGAAACAGAGCCGGAGTCAGCATCCGCATCCGAACGTGAATCCCTCCGCAACCTGTCCGCCGCCATCGCGCACCGCCAGCGCTCGGAGGCCGAGGACGAGCGCGGCTCCTTGATCGCTCGTGTGGCCGCACTCGACGCCAAACTGTCCGAGCTGTTGGCGGCACTGAGGCTCGCTGCTGCTGCGGCTGCCGCGAACGATGATGCCGCCTCCATCCAACTGGCGCAGGCTCTCAGGTAATAACACTAATCATACGGTGTTTATTTCAATAAAATCACAAGAAGCACGGTTCCTTGATCGCTCGTGTGGCCGCACTCGACGCCAAACTGTCCGAGCTGTTGGCGGCACTGAGGCTCGCTGCTGCTGCGGCTGCCGCGAACGATGATGCCGCCTCCATCCAACTGGCGCAGGCTCTCAGGTAATAACACAAACCATATGGTGTTTATTTCAATAAAATCATAAGAAGCACGGTTCCTTGATCGCTCGTGTGGCCGCACTCGACGCCAGACTGTCCGAGCTGTTGGTGGCACTGAGGCTCACTGCTACTGCGGCTGCCGCGAGCGATGATGCTGCCTCCATCCAACTGGCGCAGGCTCTCAGGTAATAGCAACAGCAAGAACAGGACTTTTCTGAGTGCCAGCTTTTAGTAAATTGACTTAGGTAAATTGCTATATAAAGCTAGCCTAAGGATGACTAGAAAATACGGATTAGAAATGCGCCGGGTTGTGGTCCTGCTAACACTTCCAGAATGTAGTCGTGGTAAACTGGGACGAATGTATTCATTACATTCTGCAAGCATTGGGATCTTTAGAATTCGTACAGTAACAACCTAGGTTTAAAAGCCACACACCCTGCAATCGGAGGCAACTTGGCTAAACAAACGTTTTTATCTTTTATCCTCGAGAAACAGAAAAAAAAATGTGTTGGCAAAACTGGTCCCGACATAGCCTCTGATTTTCTGGAAGGTATGTAAAGGCTATATAATAGCCTCCTGTCATTTTTAACTCAATTGGTAAATACATTGCACCTTTTAACTCAGACCATCCCTGCGATGATTTATAGCGTGCCCCTGTAATCACGTATAATTATCGCAGGAATGGTCTGAAAGGGCGTAAGACGCGGAGGAACGCGCACGAAGCGCGTTTCTTCCCCTCCCCCCCATCTCCGTAAACTCGCAGGGAGTAGTCTAACTAGAATCAGAGATTTGGCTAAAAATTTAGAGCAAGCATTTGCAGTATCTCAGTTTTGTTTTTGGTTTGCTTTTCCCATTGTATTGTGTTATATCTTCCATTAGAACCATTTAGTAACATCCATTGTACTGCTATTTCCAGAGATAAGATAGACGTTACAGAAAAGAACGTGGCGGATGTGGTCGTGAAGAAGCTCGCTGAGCTAGACGCCAGCAAGAATATGATGGAGCACTACCGACAATCTGTGGAAGTGAGTTGCAACTCTTCAGCCAGATTCGATGTGAAATGTTTGTAAACAATACGCCCATACTTAAAATAAAATTGAAAAAAAAAAAACTATTTTGTTAACATAATTTTAGATTCAGTATGGGCGGTTTGTTTACTAACATTTCACATAGAATTTGGCTAAAGTATAGACTGGTGTACGCCATTAGACTGAGTTGAACCGGAATTAATTTAATTCATTGCCTTTAAAGTGAGCTAACTCTTTCAGATTTGTTGTGTCTAAAGCGAATAAATTAAGATTGAACTGATTTGAACCCAAAACAGCTGATCTTTGCATAGTGTTTTTTAATGCAAAATTAAGATTTTCCAAAAGTCGTAGAACAAACTTTATTGCCAATTTTATTGTTATTCTTACTTCAGGTAAAAAAAAACAAATGACCAGTTTCCCCTTGGATAGCTTTTATTTCGGTTCAACTCAAGACTATTTGTGATTTTCATAACAAATATTCTTTCAGTATTCAGTGTGTTCAGTAATTCATGAACTACAGTTTTGTTAGTGCCGTTAACTGTTTTAATATGAAACAGGTATTTACACCATTCAGGCCCTGCTTGGCGATCTCGAGTCAAGAATAAAGCGCCAAGGTGACTACATCATCACTTCGGCTTTTAGTTGCACTGGGGTCACTATGTTCTTGCATTTTAATTTTAAAATTGTACCAATAAAAATGTAAATTGTAGATGCTTCAAAATTATAAATACAAAATAAAAGGCATACATTTATGTCATATCCTTCTGTTTCCGACACAAACTTCTCCCCTTCTCTTGAGTTTTAATTATGAATGTTCTTATTTTTATTTTTATCTATACTATACAATATTATTCCTATCCTATATAGTCATTAACCTTTTGTATCTTGAAGTGATGACTTTTCTTTATAAATAAACTTTACATATATATTTTAGCATATCTGTAATCTGTTGAAAACAGTAGAAGCATTAAAAAAACTATAACTTATTAAAAAAAAGTTTGTCATACATTTTTATCATGAGAACATAATGACTCCAAATTTTCAGCATTAGCTTCACAATGCAATATAATGCATTGGGACTTTACAAGCACAACTTGTAAATAATCACTGACAAATCTGTAAATATTCGACGTATAAACAATTTTAACAAAATTTAGACAAACATTAAATAGTGATGATAAAATGAGACGTGCCAAACTTTAAAGCCGGTCTGATCTGATATGCTTAAGCAAAAATATGTGCACATTACGCGCGATGTTTGTGGATCCTCCTGTGGATGTCGCGTGTAACACGCGAGAGAGTAACGGCGAATTCGCCCATTTCCGGACAAGCTCTATCGGCGCCCAGCACCTCGCCAATGCGCGAATGAAATCGCTCGGAACGATTCGCGACAAATTCGACCTTTCTGTACACTTGTACTGTTGTATTACACTTTGGCGACAACCAATCACAAACACAATATGGCGCTACCGTTAGCCAATCAGATTCTAACCTTTCGTAGTGCTGGCCCTACGTACGTAGAATTGTGCGTCATGAGATCGGCTCTAAAGTTTTGTGCACTCTTTCAATAACGCGAACAGCTGAATAATCATAATGTATGTAAATATCCGCAGTGTAGCATTGTTTGGGTCACCGTTCACCATCTTGGTACTTTATGTCATTGGTTTTGTTATTTTGAGTACTTGCTGGAAGTTGATGTTGAAATAATGCTGATTGTTCAAAAATTTTCCATTTCTAGACGCTCAAAAAGCAATTGGAACAAAGTGAAGACGATGATCTAGAACTTCTTGACGAGGTAAGTGAATTACACTAATTTTATCACCATTTCACTATGCATTAATATTCTGTTTTGAGGTCAAATAAGTTCAAACTTATTTATTCAGCGGTTTTAAGATAGCAATCTTGATGTACTTCTCGTTTGTTTCATAATCTGTATATATAAAAGAACAAGGCCTCAACGTGCGATCAACGCACAGCTCAAACCGCTGAAGCTACAAAGGTGAAATTTGGACAGTAGTTGCCTTATATGCTAAAAACATCCACTAAGGAGGCATTTTCAAAATATCAAACCCTAAGAGAGTTAAAAGGGGTTAAAACTTTTGTATGAAAGTCGTATTCCTTGAACCTACAGATTTGAAACTAACTGAAAATAGTGTATGATAGAAATAAGGAAAAACTGTATTTTTAGATTTTCAAAACTACCCTTTAAAAGGGTGTAATGAGATGTCAAAGTTTGTATGTGAGAATCTTAACGCATGGCGAGATTTATCTGAAACTTGGTACTAATACTCATAAAGTCAAATAATGAAATACGGACTTTAGGGTTTTACAAAACTGCCCCTTTTTATCAAGATACCACGCGAGCAAAGCCGCGGGCTATTCAGTTATAAAGATAATAAAAAAAAACTAATCAGCACATTTGAAAAAGTTCGTTAATTTTAGCTCTACTGTCAAATTATGTTAAACTAGCTTCCACCCGCGGCTTCGCGCGCGTTCCTGGATAAAAAGTAGCTTATATGCTATTCAAGGTAAAGAACTTTATCTATTCCAAGTTACATCGATATTGGTTGAGCCGTTGAGGCGTGATTGAATCACAAACATCCTCACAAACTTTGGCATTTATAATATTAGTAGGATTAGGATATCGCAACAAAATTGACAGCATTGATTGGATCGTGCGAGCTTCAGATTGAACTGCATCGTCGACAGGAGCTGGCTGCGTGCAGCGAGGGCGAGCGCCGGCAGCGGTACGAGGCGCTGGACGCGGCGCTGAGCGCGCTGGGCGGCGGCGCGGCGCTGCAGTGGCCGCGGCTGGCGGCGCCGCGCGCGCGCCTCGAGCGCCTCGCCTTCGCGCTCGCCGCGCCCCCCGCACCCGCGCACCCCCCGCACCACCCGCACCACCCGCACGCGCTCACGGCCCCCCCGCTACACACTACCGCGTAACGAGACCCTACCATCACCTCCTATTGCCATTCAAACGCCCGTACTATTTTACACACGAATGTGAACCATAAGAATTCAAAAGGTGTTTTCAACACACTTGCTCATAAAGTGACTCTAATTTCACCGCAATTGGGCACATAATGATACCTGTAATGAAACTGTGACTTTTTCATTGCTATTATTCACAAACGTGAGTTATTTTATTGGTAGAGTTGCTTTGTTCTTAAAAAAGTTTCGATACAAAAAAGATCGTGCGCAAAAGTCAAAAAAAAAACTCATTTTTTTAGTCTATGGCCGATCGCCATTGTAAGATGCGCGCGCATAGGATAACTGACAATTTTTTCCCGCCATTGCGAAAAAAAATTCACAACTCGTTTTTACAGTTATTTTTAGTATAGAGAATAAAATCTCAAGTGTGTTGAAAAACGTCGTATGATACACGTGTGTATTGACGTTACACACTTATACCATAATGTACTATTATTTCAAAGGATCACTTAAACGTTCGAAACTAGGTGAGGATATATATGCCCGTTCCTCGCGTCCAAGCCTAGAAGAATTAGTTTCCAAGACGTTTCAAAGTGATCCTAGTGATTTTATTGAAATAAACGCCTTTTGATTTGATTTGGTATTACCATCTCCATTCAAAGATAAGACTATTTCAATCACAGTTACAAAAAAAATAGGGTTTGACAATAAAGTATTATTTAAATTACACTGACAAAAGTAACGGAATACACCATATTTAAGTTTGAATGGCAATGAGACATTACAATAGAAAAATAAGTGAAATAGTACATAATAGTCTCACAAGAGCTTGTGAAAAATAATCGTATAAGAATATGTTTGTCTAGTTATAAAATGTTTAAGAGTAAAAGAATGGATCGCAGGTCGAAATAAAAAATATTTTAGATCGTAAGATCAATGATTTTGACAATTAGAAATAGCTAGAAAAGAATTGAGATCGTTTAATTAGATAAATTAGAAGCATCGATTGGCAATGAGTAATGCAGGCTTGCACCTCGCCTTTTTTAAGTTGTAGCATTAAAGTCGCATTCGGACTACACATATTTGTAAGTCGAAATTAGCTTATGCGTTGAATTACTGTAATCTATTCAACTTTCATAACTTGTCATTCCAATGTGCGATCAAGTCAGTGAACAATAATATTTCACATGATTAAGAGGATACAAAAATCATAATAAATTGTCGAGTGGGCGGAGTGAAGAAAGTGACAGCGCTATGTACTTTAATTGAATGCAGAAAGAGATAGCAAGCGTTAGAAGGCGCTCGAAAGTAATCGACGTAAGCGAAATATAAGAAAATATCGATTATCTCAAAAACTATCTATTTTTTTTTGTCTTGGATTTAGGTACCCAATGCTATTGTCTAACAAAATATTTTAAAAAAAGTTATTTTTGTTAGTTAGTCTCAGAGTATTTTCGAAAAAACTGTTGCAGAGGACACAGCTTTAAAAAATAAATCTATCGAGAAAAGTTTTACCAATCGCGTTCTGTCTTGGATTTACGTAAATAAAATGCTCAAGTTATCTTTGTCATAAAAATCAAAACTGTGCGTTTTGCGGTTATTGAGAAAAAACAATTCAAAAATCATAAAATAATTAAACCCTCATCTTAACATCGACCTTGTTCCAATACAAATCGACTTGAAAATTCCACATACCCATGTCAAAAGATGGATGGATTACAGCAATTTGTTGATGAGACACGTCGCCAATAGTGTCACACAATGTTGTCATAAATTATTTTGAGCTTGGGGTCTAGACCAGATCCATTTTTTCGTGTTAAATGAATTGGTTGATTTATTTTTTCTAAGAGACATTTTCTGATAGAGTTAGAAGAGTGAGAAGCTAAATTCCGTTGTCCGTATGACGTTAGCGTGAGGATTTTGTCTAGACCCTTTGTATTGTACTGTGTTTTGTCATCCGTCCGATGCGTACTCGACGACGAAGAGAATTGACCATAGCTATAATTAAGCGTAGACATAGCAATAATGTTGACAATTTTTTAAAAGAATTCCTATTTATGTTTATCTTCAGATTGGTCTGTGTGCGCTTTTGTTGATATTCATTATCGTTTTGGACCGAAATTTGCGATGGATCTCAAACTGAGTGGATCTAAAGAAATGATACACCACGTATAAGTTTTGTTTCGTTGTTTGCATAATCTTAGGGCATAATTGTAAGCAATTTTCTAGATTAAGATTAACTTTCTTCATTCCTAAATGCATTTAACAAAACACTTCACTCTAAACTGTGTTTTTACTTTCGTCTTTCATGGTCACATTACATTGAGTATGTAGAGATAAGTATGTTAAGGATCCAAATCCGCGCCCAGTGTGGAGCACGATGAAATTGTTGTAAACTATTTTAGTGCCATTAGTGCTAACTTCAGTTAAGATTAGTCGCTGGTATTTGTTTATTTTCACCTAATTTACATCACAGAAAGTATAAAGTCAACTGTAAAGGTATTTGCTCATTACCCCGTACCATACTATGACGGTGATTTGGCTGTCAGTGCACATGCCTATTCTCTCATATTATGTATCAACATAGATGTTAGTTTAAAAAATAAAAATATACGACAGTCACTACGAGAACGTATCTTCGTTATATTCGCTGTTGGTAATCGGTGACGGAACGGTCTAGAAGACGTTGCATATTAATTTATACAAAGAATTTTTTTGCATGTTTACTTAGCGGATACGGTCATGGTATGGAACGTTGTAGTGTGAAAAGTTAACGGCATGCATTATGCATTATGAAATGAAATCTTGTGATCTAGTCAAGTACCATTTTATTGATGATACTAAATTCGAAAATGAGCTTCAAGGTTAATTCTTTACGTTCAAATGTATGGATCAATTTAATTATTGAAGTTGCAAGCAAAATAAATGTAACAATGAGACTGAATACGTATTTACGTTTATCAATTAAATTCCATAACAGATTCGAAAAACATTTTGTTATATCATGTTGACTTATTTACTTATATCATAACTATTTTTGACCTAATGTTATTATTGTAAGTAGCAAAAATCATTGTAATAGTCATCCATCCAGTTTGCTTGCGTCAGGTGCTAAAGATTCAGTTTTTTATCATTGTAACGGCATAATATTGAATTGTTGTATTGCCCAATTGTCCAGTCAGAAAAATTATATACGTAAATGCCTTCATGGAATTTATTAATGTCAAATTATGTGATGTAAATATTTAAATAAAATTATTGAAAACCGTAATATTTTGTTTTTTTGTATGGGTGAATTTTGTTGTGATAAAATAAATTAATACAAATTTTTAAAGTTGACATTTATTTCACATACTTCAAGTAATGTTTTAGCATGATACATTTTTTTATCTATACAATTTCCGATTTATTTTGTTAGAGCCAATTCAAGTTATTTTGCGTCAATTTTCTACTTGGCTCTTCAGAGCTCTTCAATTTATGACTGTTCTCCAATTTTTTTTTTTTTTTTTGCTATTCTATTTGTAGTTATAAATTGCAGAAATTCTTCAGATATTTCATAGTTCTATACATTTTAACTTACTGTTGCACAAAATAATATTAGAAACTATCCAATCGTACTACCACTTAAATTATTACATTAACAAGAACAGTAGAAAAATATTGCGTTACTTATCTTATATGCCCAGTAAATCAACAAGTGTTTGGTTTTGTAGAAACATTATAGTTCATAACTGTATTCAATACAAGTGGCCAAGTATACAATAGACGTAAGTTGAATACTGTTTTAGTAGATTAACTAACTACAAACGGCTGCATAAAAAAAATTGAGTGTAATTCATTCAAAGGACAATATATTTTGGAGTAGTTGTCAAATACTGGCTCCGATATTGCTTCTGACTTGAAGGGGGTGTAGGGGGGCAGGCACCAAAAAATGCATTGTACCATCAAACCATGCATGGTCTGCTTCCATTGTTTTGTATAACAACAATAATAAATTTCTAGTGGCTGCCCGCGGCTTAGCTTGTGTGCTACCCTGGTAAAAAAAGTTGCTTAGGGCCTTCCTCAGGGTTTGGCTATCTCCATACTAAATTTAATTAAGATCGGTTCAGACGTTGTGCGAACGTTACAAACTGACAGACAGAGTTACTTTCGCATTAATTATATGTGTAGTATTCGATAGTGGTTTCCTTTGAATAAAGTTATAAAGGCCAGCGCCCATCACCCCGGCGTAGCGCCGTGCCATTAAGGTGACTCAGCTTCTAGGATTCTTATGTCACAAATACGTAAATCCGTATGTAAAATGCAGCGACGTTGACATGACGTTCCATAGGAATCTGGAAAATAGCGTAACGTTACATTGCCACGGTCCGTGTGCCGTGTGATGTGTGCCGACCCTTAATACTCTTTCGTCTTTATAGCAGCAGATTGTAATCATTATTTTCTAGTAACTTTACCAACAAACACTTTACTTATAATAAAAACAGTTCTTATTTATAAACAAGAATATTCAGTATATTATTCACGAATTCGTGCACTAATAGATCAATCAAGGCAAATTAAACGTTTTAGGGACTCCATAATACCATATGTTTTGTAAAACGTTATCTCAAAACTTCTTGTAACTTTCCAATGACCCCTGACAGTAGGAGACCGCAATAATTTTACAAGATGCGTTTAACTTAAGATTACAAAATGTGAGCGATATTAAGATCTATTTCTTTCAAAATGGTCTATAAATATGATCTTAACACGCTTTCACGCCTACAACATGGCCTTGGACTTGTTCTACTAGTGTAGAAGTAAACACACTTATTTAACAATTCATTTTCACAGATTTGAACGCCAGTCACTTTTGTTAATGTGAAAATTAAGATGCATTATTCACTCTCATTTGTTCGGCACATAGCGCCATACATTGCAATAGTCTGACCCAATAGAAAAACCCGTTTAATTTTAACTAATCACCAAATGTGGTATGCGATAGGATTACCAAGCCAATCAAGTATAACCTAAAATATATAAATATATCAGTCAGAGCGGGCCGCCTATTACTATTCCCTAGCTAAAGTAGAATAACATTCTACACCACCTATCACACCATCAGTTATTTCCTATCTTATCATAAATAAATTACAAATTTAGTGAACTTGTTCGATTTCATGATATTACTCGGTTTACTCACTATACAAATTCAAGTATCCAATGTACAAGTTTGCGAAATGCATGTAAATTCATACGTTACTAGTATGTAAAGCGTCGCTTATTTCATATTTAATTAAATACAACTACAGCTTTACAATAAAGGAATGAATGTTAAACATTTCCGAGTTGCTAAAAGAAAGAAGACTTCAGCAATGGCCAAAGACTTTAATTGTAGATACATACTTAAATCTACAAATGAATCTAGAAAATTCGCAACCAAGCCTACTGACACATCAAAATACAATAATTATTGAAATTCGTACTTATGGTACGTACGAATTTCGAATAATATTATAGGCAACGTTTACGGCAGATGATGATTGCAAAATTTGCAAATAATATTTCGTAATGTCTCCTTAACTTTGATTTATTACATAATTCGAATCAACGTCCATGTAAGATGTCCAATTGCAACAATAACTAGTTTTTTTTGAACATAAATAATAATTACTACGGTATTGTTAGAACAATATTGAGGAACGTAATTAATTCAGATTTCCTCTGATCGCCTCGCCTCGGTCGCAATTGACGAGCCTATTCTAGTTCATTCTGCTAAGGTGACGCCGGCGATTTACATCGATTTTATAATAACCTGCTTCCCACAGGGGTACGCGAAGACCGATACGTACATCGCATTATGTTTGCCATCGATATCTGAGGCCAATCGCATAATATCCTACCAACGGAAATAACATTTATAATATATTGTGCAACCGGCCCAGGAATATTTCTTCAGAAACAAACTCGTGCCACAGTCGCGCTACCAGTGCCTTCATGCCTTACGCCCGTACACCCGAATACTGAAACGTCACTTAAATATAAGTGGTGATCTAATTGATGTTTGAGTATAAAATTCTGAACGATAACGGCGTCTCAAATAATTGAGACCATCTCAAATAGTTAAGTGACGTATCAGTATTTGGGCGTTAGGGTGTAAGGCATGTGGCCCGGGCTGATCTCTGAAGAAATATCTCTGGGCCGGTTTTATAATATATTATAAATGTAGACATAATGGCGCTAGTATCGTGATGGTTGCTGACGCCGACATCGCCATCTAGGCGCACTCGCGGCTGGTCGCCCGTTCCGCTCTTGGCAGACGCAAGACGCATCGCGCCAGGCATTAGACGCAGACGTGGCCGGCGACTAGGATCGCTCGTGGATCGTATGTACAGTGGAGTGTGGTCGCGGTGGCGGCTAGGTGGAGAGGTAGAGGCGGTGGTAGTCGTTGGCGCCGAACGCCGCGTTGCACTTGGGGCACTTGCGCTGGCGAGTCTCGTAGCGCGTGCGCAGGCAGTCCCAGCAGAACACGTGGAAGCACTTCGTCAGGACGGCGTCTTTGCGTTTCACCTGAAACAGATAGCACCGACTTAGTATCCTCTACCACCTTATCTGCGAGCACACCAGGATAAGGACGAAAAAAGAACGGTATTGTGCTTTTATTTTTGGCTTTGTTGTACACCAACAGGTGAAGTTTTTGAATAAATAAAATAAATAACACCCAACAGACACATACATAGTTCTGACCCCACACTAGGATTCCGTGTCGTATTTATCAGGTCTCTCCCGGTCGCGGCTTGAATCGGTTTATAAACGGTTTAATAAGGTGATAATACTCGCGATCCAAAAGAAAAAGACAACAAACCTGATTGAAAAAGTAACCGGTTAATTGTAAACCAGTTTTAAGCCCTGCCTGTATGACCTAGATATAGGGACTTTTGAGGAGTTGTTGGGATACACATATGGCAGAGGTTTTTGCCATTCTTGATTGTGCAGACGCCAATCTGCGAAAGCGCTACACCAACCACACGATTTACATCAATTCTGACAGTCAGGCTGCCCTTCTGGCGCTGGACTCTAATGTCATCACGTCTCGACTTGTGGAAGACTGTCTGTCACGCTTAAATGCCCTGGGCGCAAGGAACAGGGTCGTACTAAGATGGGTTCCGGGGCACGCGGGAATCGACGGTAACGAAATTGCCGACGAACTTGCGCGCGCCGGGGCAAATGGTACTATGATAGGCCCTGAGCCTTTTTGCGGCGTACCAAAAAGCCTGGCTCAAAGAAGCCTCTTGCTTTCGTGCTTCGAAGAATCGACCAAACTCTGGATAAACTCTTCGGGCATGAACCACTCTAAGTTACTTATAAAAGCCTTCGATAAACAGTACACCAACCGTATCCTAGCGCTAAATAAGACCAATCTTCGCATTATTGTTAGAGCCTTAACTGGACACTGTTGTCTTAATAAGCACATGTTCAAACTAAGGCTATGCGACACACAAACCTGCAGGCTATGCAAGGAGGCGGACGAAACGCCTATACACCTGCTAGGTGAGTGCGGAGCACTTATGCTCAAACGTAGCATCCATTTGGGAAAGCACATCCTCAGCCCAATGGAGCTAAAGCAACTCACCCCAAAGAAAATCCTTCAGTTTTTAACAGCTGCTGGGCTTTCCGGTGAACTTTAAAGGCCCTGTAAAGGGGCTCCACAAATAAAGTGGCGATCACAATAGGCCAGTTGTGGCCGCAGTGAAACCATAGCCACAAAAAGTAAATAAAAAAAAAAAAAAAAAAAAATACACATATGGCCGTGGTTTTTCCAATGTTTTTAAATATTTCGGTTTTCAGTACATACCAGAATGTTGGCTAAACCACCGGCCGGCAGGCGAGCACATGAGCCTTTGTGCTCGCCACGGCACTAGTGATGGGGTAAGGTCGATATCATGGTTATAATATTTATCGATAAGTACGGATGATTAAGTACGGATGATTAAGTATTTAGTACGGATCGACAATAACAAACTGGTTGGTATCGCATGATATTAAATTAGGATAAGTAGACCTTAATATCATCATCATTTCAGCCGTACGACGTCCACTGCTGAACATGGCCTTCCCCACAGACAGAGCGAATTCCTTATCATGTGGGGAGATTTGCCCATACTCACCACGCTGGGCATGCGGGTTGGCGAGCGCAGTTAGAGCTATCGTTGTTAGAATAAGGGACGCTGCTGCCCATCCCCTAGCTTTTTTCCTTTAGTCGCCTCTTACGACATCCACGGATCGGTAGAAATGGAGGGGCCTATTCTTCAAACGGGGCCACCACGGCTAAAAACGGCGACCTTAATATAAATATGTTTAATTGTAAATAATAATGTGTAAATGTACTTGTGCAACAAAATAAATATAATGTGTAGGAAAATAACCTACACAACCAAAGTATTTACCTTGCAAGAAGGACATGTAAGGGTTTCTTTGTATTCTCTAATCTCTTCGAGCAGGACCTCGTCCATGCTACTGCCGGCTTGCTCCATCTTCTTCATCCTCTCAGCCTTGCGCCGCAGTATCGCTAGCTCTTCCTGCAATCATAAAATACCGACCAAATAATTAGTACCGAAATCACAAACAAATTACATTAAAGTACCGATCATAGTGTATTATACAGAGCGTCCCACGGATATGCCACATGGAGGGAAAGTACCTTGAATATTGTAGATGGAACATTTTACTGAAAGAAGACATTATTTGAATTTAAAAAACAATTCAGACTGCATTCATAGATATTTAAATGAAATGAAAAATGTTTATTTCAAAAACTTATTTAAAGTAAAATTTAGTTGGATCCAGCTCTTCTTGTTAGGTAGGTACCAAAACAGTCATATTATTGTAACATACTTCCTACGTACAAAGGAGTAAGTACCCACCTAAATAAAAATAAATGACGGTAAGCATACATTTAAATAATTACATGGTTGAACCGGAAATCGAACCCGTTACACGAGAAAAATATACACCCTGTAGATTTATCATACCGAACGAAAGGCTTCATCATATAGAGTATAGATACTTTCCACTATCTTTACCAATATAATATTAGGAAGTCGGAAGTAGAATAATAGGAATTAGGTTAGTATAAAGTAGCATAGTAGGAAGTGGCATAGTAGAAAGTAGGATAGTATGAAGTAGGATGGTAGGAAGCAGGATAGTAATAAGTAGTATAGTAGAAAGTAGGATAGTATGAAGTAGGATGGTAGGAAGCAGGATAGTAATAAGTAGTATAGTAGAAAGTAGGATAGTATGAAGTAGGATGGTAGGAAGCAGGATAGTAATAAGTAGTATAGTAGTAGTATAGTAGAAAGTAGGATAGAATGAAGTAGGATGGTAGGAAGCAGGATAGTAATAAGTAGTATAGTAGAAAGTAGGATAGTATGAAGTAGGATGGTAGGAAGCAGGATAGTAATAAGTAGTATAGTAGTAGTATAGTAGAAAGTAGGATAGAATGAAGTAGGATGGTAGGAAGCAGGATAGTAATAAGTAGTATAGTAGAAAGTAGGATAGTATGAAGTAGGATGGTAGGAAGCAGGATAGTAATAAGTAGTATAGTAGAAAGTAGGATAGTATGAAGTAGGATGGTAGGAAGCAGGATAGTAATAAGTAGTATAGTAGTAGTATAGTAGAAAGTAGGATAGAATGAAGTAGGATGGTAGGAAGCAGGATAGTAATAAGTAGTATAGTAGAAAGTAGGATAGTATGAAGTAGGATGGTAGGAAGCAGGATAGTAATAAGTAGTATAGTAGAAAGTAGGATAGTATGAAGTAGGATGGTAGGAAGCAGGATAGTAATAAGTAGTATAGTAGTAGTATAGTAGAAAGTAGGATAGAATGAAGTAGGATGGTAGGAAGCAGGATAGTAATAAGTAGTATAGTAGAAAGTAGGATAGTATGAAGTAGGATGGTAGGAAGCAGGATAGTAATAAGTAGTATAGTAGAAAGTAGGATAGTATGAAGTAGGATGGTAGGAAGCAGGATAGTAATAAGTAGTATAGTAGTAGTATAGTAGAAAGTAGGATAGAATGAAGTAGGATGGTAGGAAGCAGGATAGTAATAAGTAGTATAGTAGAAAGTAGGATAGTATGAAGTAGGATGGTAGGAAGCAGGATAGTAATAAGTAGTATAGTAGTAGTATAGTAGAAAGTAGGATAGAATGAAGTAGGATGGTAGGAAGCAGGATAGTAATAAGTAGTATAGTAGAAAGTAGGATAGTATGAAGTAGGATGGTAGGAAGCAGGATAGTAATAAGTAGTATAGTAGAAAGTAGGATAGTATGAAGTAGGATGGTAGGAAGCAGGATAGTAATAAGTAGTATAGTAGTAGTATAGTAGAAAGTAGGATAGAATGAAGTAGGATGGTAGGAAGCAGGATAGTAATAAGTAGTATAGTAGAAAGTAGGATAGTATGAAGTAGGATGGTAGGAAGCAGGATAGTAATAAGTAGTATAGTAGAAAGTAGGATAGTATGAAGTAGGATGGTAGGAAGCAGGATAGTAATAAGTAGTATAGTAGTAGTATAGTAGAAAGTAGGATAGAATGAAGTAGGATGGTAGGAAGCAGGATAGTAATAAGTAGTATAGTAGAAAGTAGGATAGAATGAAGTAGGATGGTAGGAAGCAGGATAGTAATAAGTAGTAGTATAGTAGAAAGTAGGATAGTATGAAGTAGGATGGTAGGAAGTAGGATAAAGTAACATAACTTACGTGTAATCGTTTGGTCTTGTAAGCTTCCGCTTCTAACGCACTCGTCTTCTCCGCCACCACTTGCTGAGCTTCTTTCATTTGCGCATGGTATTTTTCTGAAAGTTAAAAATAAAAACAATATATCCATCTCTTGTAACAGAGAACTCTAGAAGATCACTTCCAACATTCAGAGTTTATGCATTGGTTTCTTTGATGGGAATATACTTCTTTGATAATTATCTCTCCCGAATGGGGTTACTCGACACCCAATAAAGTTCATTCTATGACTTTTGGAAATTCAACATTTTGAATTGGTTACGGTTAAAACATATATTTTCTCAAAAATTTAAAAACTCTATGATAAAATCAGCTGTTTTACGGTCAATCAGTTCAAACTCAATTATTCAGCTATTTTAGTAATTAATCACGTTGTTGTTGTTGTAAGCCTCACAAATTCACGCCATGGTGGCCCCAGCTGAAGAATAGGTCCCTCCATTTCTACCCGTGGATGTCGTCAGAGGCGACTAACGGAAAAAAGCTAGGAGGCTGGGCAGCAGCGTTCCCTGTTAACAACTAAACTTTATCTGCGCTCGCCAACCCGCATGCACAGTGTGGCGAGTTTGGGCAAATCCCCCCAAATGATTGTTTTTGGAAATCTATGGTTTGTGTTCAGCAGTGGACTTCATACGGCTGAAATGATGATGAAGCCTCATAAACTTCGTGGCAAAAATAATTACCAAGATGTAGCTTGAGATCGGCAGCCGACTGCGCGGATTCGATGGCCTTCCGTTTGTGCATCTCCATGGCCTGTTGTCGCAGCAACAGCTCCTTCTCGACGGCCGACAGCGTGGCCTGCAGCAGCCGCTCCTTCTCCTCCAGCCGCCGGGCCACCGCGCCCATGGACTCTATCTGCTGGTCGCGGGTAAGCACCTGCAAATTGAACAGTTGTTTTTATAAATAAATAAATATTACGGACATATTCACACGGTCAACTGATCCCAAACTAGGCATAGCCTGTACTATGGGTACCAGAGACTGATATACATAATAGATACATATTTAACACCCAGACACAGAACAAACATCTGTGTTTATCACACAAATGTTTGTCCAGTGCGGGGATCGAACCCGCGACCTCTAGCGCAGAAGGCAGAGTTACTACTAACTGAGCTATCAGGCCAGTCAACTATCACTGAGCTATCAGTTTTGTGTGACTGGTCCTGTTTTGGACGTATAACCAGAGATTGATCAGTAGTAAATGGGTCAGTGCAAAATTCCTTGCACACAACGGCCCATGATTACAGGTTGTCATGTGAGTTAAGCCGTGTACAAACGGCAAGCGATATGTCCTTTATGTCATATAAAATTCGTTTTAAAATGAACCTTACCATTACTAAATAAAGGCAATTTTGAGTTTGACATTTAAGGGTGGGTGAGCGATATAGCTCAAAGATATTGCAAGCACCTAAAGTCCTCAAAGTGAATATTATTCAAATAAAGTTAGGACCATTTAAAATAAATTTAGATGACTTATCGCACGCCGTTTGAACACTAATTTAGATATCAATTGTGTGGAAACCAGCATGTCCTATGATATACATTTTGCGAGCCGTACGGAATCCTTTCACCGCAGTGTTGTTTTTTAACTATTGGTCGCAAGGCCCTTTGCAGTGTAACCACACCTCATCCTGGTCATTGACCTAAAGGGGACCAAGGAAGTACCAATGTAGCCATGAACGATCCAATAAATGTTGTTTCCCGAAAATGCTTACGAGAACTCCTATATACTTCAAACTTTTATATTGATTTAGTCATTGAAATCACGTGGATTATTTTGAAACGTCTTAAATCTTGTTTATTTTAAGTAAGTTTTAAGTTTTACATCAGACGGTCATAGGCCCTTTTCAAGGCCAGACCTCATCCTGGTCACTGACCTAATACAGGATGACCAAGAGAGAATCAGTGCAGAGATAAGTTCAAGCTACTAGGAATTATGACTAAGACTGGAGAATATATTTATCAAAAATCTAATGTATGTAAAATTGAATATTGATAATTTTAAATTGAATAAAATTGAATTGAATTGAAGTGACACGACAAGAAGAAGAAGAAGAATACAGTGATTCACTAATATGTCCCAAAGGAATATGACAGTGTTCAGGAACAAAACGACTCACCTGTTCTTGTAACAGCTGCTTCTCTTCCCTCAGCAGCTTGTGCAGAGAATTCGCCTTTATCCTCTCGGACATAAGCTTGAAATTGGCATCGTCTTTCTCCCGCAGCTGTTGAATCAACCTTGAGTTCTGTTCCTGCATGTCCTCGAACGCTTGTCCGGTGACTTCCATCTCGTTGAGGAGGGCCTCTTCTTCCTTATATAGAAGCAGAGAGCATATTTTAGTTCACCGCTGGAACAATATTGCCAACATCCAGGATAAGGAGTTTCTAACTTGGTTATGGAATGATTTAACTTGTGTATAGATGTAGAGATAAGTCATCATCATCAGCCTCCAAGAAGTCCACTGCTGGACATAGGACTCCACCTAAAAAGTGGAACGATGACTGGTCTTGCACCTTCTCCATATCCCGATATCTCACCACCTTCACAATATCGTCGGTCTATCGGGTGGGAGGCCGATCTATATAGCACGCCGAACCATAGATGCATACAGAAACATCAGCCAAATGCGACGTGAAATAATTGTAAAGATTGCTGTCGATTTGTGATCACTCTTCAATGTAAATTCTGTCAATTGAAAAATCATCGGCAACGAAAGTTTTATATATATATAGTTTGGGCCGTTGGTTAAGAAACATTTCACATAAAATTTGGTAGAATATTAATAAATTATCATTAATCCTCAAAGTTGCTCAACGGGCTATGGAGAGAGCTATGCTAGGAGTTTCACTACGTGATAAGATCCGAAATGAGGAAATTCGTAGAAGAACCAAGGTCACCGACATAGCTCTCAGAATTAGCAAGTTGAAATGGCAGTGGGCAGGCCATATAGCTCGCAGAACCGATAACCGTTGGGGAGTAAAGGTTCTCGATTGGCGACCACGAACCGGGCGACGCAGTGTTGGAAGGCCCCCCACCCGATGGACCGACGACATTGTGAAGGTTGCGGGAAGTCGGTGGATGGAGAAGGCTCAAGACCGTTCGTCGTGGAACTCTTTAGGGGAGGCCTATGTCCAGCAGACTTGATTGAACAGGCTGATGATGAATCCTCATAATGAGACCATGATACCATACAAAGCGGGTTTATTTTAATGTCAATGTTTCGCCAAAACTATGGTTGCAACAGAGTGAGTTCTAACCGTGATGGTAATACCTGTGATCCGGCGAAGGGTCTCGTGAAGCCATGCAGCGGGTCGGCGGCGTTGGGCCGCACACACGACAACTGCTTTTGCAGTTCATACTTCTGCTCTTCTAGTTGTTTAATCTTGCGGAGCGCGTCCTCGTCGGCTAACCTGCGCTCTCTTTTACTCTCCTGAAAAAAAAAAAAGATTCGCATGAACTACCTATTGGATCGGCGCGCGCCAATACAGCTGTCAAGACTTTCTAATCGAGAGTTTGTGTCTGTTTGAGACGTCTGAGACGTGTGCGTCGTTCGTTTCAAAATGATCCGTACTTCTACTTAATAAAGTCAATTTTGAGTTTGACATTTGAGGGCACACGATCTAGCTCAAATTAACTCCCTCCTGGTGCCTCTTGTATCGCTTACACGCTACTAGCTGTATAAAAAAAACAGTAACTGCAAACTAGCACTCATTTGGTTTAGTTATTTATCCTTTAGTTAACTTTAACTTTACTTAATTCAGAGGTAGATCACCGAACAGCAAGGCTATTTTTAACCATTAAAAAGACCATTGAAGATGCCCCATTTTAACTGCTGTTCTTTATAATTAATGAATGGCTTTTATATGAGGGGAGAATGCGTACCTGCGCCATTTTTGCCTTCTGCCTGTGGTCGTCCAGCTCCTGCCGGGCTTTCCGTTCCGCCGCCATCAGCTGCACCTTGTCTCTCTGCTCCTTGCTCACCCCCTTGTACATGTCCAGTAGGAGTTTCAGCTCCTTCTGCTCGTTCACAGCTTTCCTGAGAAAATGGTTGGTAACAACAGTTAGAACGAATACAAAAACAAATGTTTTTATTTCGTTCACAAAGTTCATATTATCTTATACAATATTTCGAATCTGCCTCAGTAATGGCAGCAAAGCAAGAGTTTGCAGTACGTTTGAGGCCAAACATGGTGATTTGTTTTTATACATCTAACGTTGCAAACAAGCATTCGCCCCACTTGTTGGTATGTCGTTACCGTAGACCGAATTTTTTTTATTAAAAAGGTGATGTAGTTGTCAGGGCGCCTGAAGGCTTAGTCATATTGACTTTAGCGACCATCATAGCCGGGACAGACATCTTAACGTGGCTCTTAACGTGGTGACATCTTAAAGCAAACAAGCGCTCAATTGTTAATGCCACTATCGCTCCAACCATCCATCCGGTGACCGCGCTGAAGGTTGTTTAAATTAAAGCCTATCTATTTAAAAAGGTGACGACCTTCTGAAAGTCGGGGTACCTCCATAATACGGCTATTTTTATCGTGTGTAAAAACGGATGGGAGTAAAAGTTCTTGAATGGCGACCACGAACCGGGCAAGGCATTGTTGGAAAACCCCCGATGGATCGACGACATTTTGATAGTTGCAGAAAGTCGGTGGATGGAAAAGGCTCAAGACTGTTCGTCGTGTAACAGTTTGGGGGAAGGCCATGTCCAGCAGTGGACTTCAAGAGGCTGATGATGAGTATGCTGATGGTGCTTGGGTTATGCTGACTTGATCTGCTGCTTGAGGTCCTTGATGATCTGGTCCTGCTCCTGTATCTTGGCGCGCGCGTGCTCCTTGGCGGCCGCGGCGCAGCCCCCGCCCGCCTCCCCCTCGCCGCCGCCGCCGCCCCCGCCCCCGCCCGCGCTCACGCCGCCCTGAAATAATCATAGTTATTATCATAAATAATAATAATAATATAAATTTTATTTCAGGTAACTTAAGAATAAAGCCGCGGTGGCCCGGCTGAAGAATAGGCCCCTCCATTTCTACCCGTGGATGTCGTAAGAGGCGACTTAGGGAAACAAAACTAGGGGATGGGCAGCAGCGTTCACTATCGACAACATGAGCTTTTCTGCGCTCGCCAACGCCCAGCATGGCGAATATGGGCAATTCCCCCCACATGATTATTTCTGGTAATCTATGGGGAGGCTTATGTCCAGCAGTGGACGTTCTGCGGCTGAAATGATGATGATGATGATAATCATATAGTCATATCATTTATTCGCCTTTGGAACACTGGGAAAATTTGGATTTGTTATTTACATAAACTTTAGCGGCTGTACATAGGCCTTGTCAATACATAATAATAATAATATTTGCCATTAAATCATGTGAAAATTGGAAATCACACTCATATTACAAATGTTAAACTAACTCTAACTAACAAAAAAAGACGGTCAAGTGCGAGAACTCGCGCCCTCAGGCTTCCGTACCATTGGTCGTGGGTTCGAATCCCGGACGTGCACCAATATATTTACCAGTCAGAAAATCCAAAATAAAAATTCTAAGTGTAGGAATTGACAAACTTATATTTGCAGTCGCTCACGTAGTCATTGTATGACATTGACCGCAAATATAACTTTGTTTCCCAAAAAACTTCGAAATTCCTCAATTTCAGACTTTTCCCTTTAATTGTGTTACAAAAGCTCTTAGCATTCCAAATTTCAGAATTGTGAGGTAACTGGAAGTACCCTAGAGGTTTTTCATTTTTGCCATTTCCGTACAAAAATTATACATTCATAGCCATATCTTTTTAATGCATTGAGCTAGAGCTTTGATTTTTATACGGCATCATAAGCCCACAGACCTTAATAGGTGGTATAAATTTCAAGTTGATACCTATAGCCGTTTCTGAGAAAAAGGGTCTTCAAACTCAAAATTGACTTTATCCAGTAGAGATAAGGATCATTTTGAAATACATTTTAGATGACATATCGCACGACTTACGCCGTGTTCATACGACGATTATCGTTAATTCTACTGAATAAATACAACTTTTAGTTGGAAATTTGAGATCGTGCGGTATAGCTATCAACGATATCCCAAGCATCATGGCAAGGAAACATAAGAACGCGAGAATCGTCTGGAGATTTTTCGCTTGCGATAATCTCTAGGCGATTATGATGCAAAGCGTACAGAAAAATATCTCGAGAAATCTGTATTTTTTACCCGATTCGATAAGCAAATTGACGCAAGACCAAGAAAGAACCAAAGATAAAACTACAAACCTCAGGGTCAGGCTCCTCCTTCTTGATCGCGAGTGGTTTTTCATCAGCCACCTCCGCCCCGGGCGCCGCGGCCGCCACGCCGCGCGCCGACGCCTCCTCTAGTTCCTTACGAGCCTAGACATAAGGGTGGTTTTGAGATTCCCAGAACACAACTTTTTGTGAAGAGTCTATGCATAAACATACGACAAGGTTACCGCATACGTGCGAATTGTGAGCTGTTGTTATGGGTACCTTTGAGATGAGTTAATGCAACACTTTTGGTACAAAATGGATACATTCGATTATATTTCACAATCATACTTTGTACATACTGCCAATTGTGCTTCTGTTCTAGATGCTAAAGTCTGATACCAAATGTATAGCTAGAGCTATTTATACGAAAAGATTCTAGAATAGATAAATAGATAGAATACCGTCAACAGTTCCATACACCGCGTTAAGAATCTCACCAATTTAATATTTTGAATATATTTTAATTATCATTTTCACTTAAATCGGGATATACCATGATTCGAAAATATCCCGAACAAATAAACTCACAAATCATGGTAAATATCACGTTTTTAGAGAAAAATTATAGATAGTTTCAAAAGTTATATTTACTATGTATGTTTTTCATAACGGTATCAATTTTGTCCCTCGAGTGTTGCAGATGCAATAGTCAATATACAACTTACCAAGCACCTTACCTGCGCACCACTGTCGACAAAAAAAATATATTAGCCGATGAAGTATACACACCTTATTCAGTTCCTGGCTTGTGTCTTTATATTTTCTCTTATACCTATGCACCTCTCCCTTCAGCTGTTGGTTGTGGTTCTGCAGTGATGTGATGAGATGTCTCATTTCCCTGTTGATGGGTCCGGTCTGCTCATTAGCGGCTAGATTCTGCTCAAACTCTATCCGCAGCATTTCGTATTCCTTCCGCAGTTGGCCGAGAACGTCTTCTAGTTGTATCATTTCCGCGCGCAGGGCTTTTTGGCGAGATAGTTCTTCACTCTGGAAAGGAAAAGCATATTGGTTGATAATTTTGAAAATGAATCCCGAGTCGATCATAATTTTTGGTTGGTTGCTTGCTTGTGTCACTAGTTCCCTTTTGGTCGTCCTACATTACCGTCAGTAAGCATGTTGAGGTAAAGGTAAAGTGTTAATGACCGTTGGTGAAAGAACCAGTGTGGTGAAAGAAGTAAAGTGGGCCTCTTTTCGCGCTTATGTCACATATCTTCAAACTTTTAGGTTCAAGGACATGCCGGTTTTCTCACCATCATCATTTGAAAGCGCTTATTAGCATAGCAGACATCAATTTTCGTATTTTTTTGTGTTAGTTTCAATATTAATATAGATGAAATAATTTTTCTTTTCTTGATTTTAAATTGAAAGCAGCACTTATGGATAACAGCGGTATTCGAACCCGCATCCTTGCCTTGATTCAGCAATGCTATACCAACTACGCCGTAGAACGAATGACGCTAGTTGGTATCGCATTGCGGATTTAAGGCGAAGATGAGGGACTGAATCGCACTGGTTCAAAAAATTTGGGTATCAAATTAAATTTAATACAGTCCTACCTCCATCATTTCGATTTGCCTCATATGAAGATTCTTCGCGTTCTGCAGCTGAAGTCTAGTTTCGTCTAGCGCAGTCTTCATTTGCATCGACTCATTGTAAAGCACCGAGAACTGGCTCTGAAGGCATTTGTACTCCGTGGTCTCAACTATCACGGATTCGGGGAGTTGACGGATCTGGAACAAATAACGTTTGCGTTACACACATTGTCTCCTAGAGACGGGATACGTCAAAGAGGTAGGAAGAGCCAAACAGAACGGCTGGAGGGGTTTTCGGTCAACAAAATGATGAAAGGTAAACTACCACAATCCTTTAATCTCCCTCTACCCTAGAAGGAGATTAAGGGATTTGCTGTAATCCTAGACACACTCTTACTAATATTATAAATGCTATAACTTTTCAGGATGTCTTGATATTTGTGGTTCAATCACGCTGTAACGGTTTTAACCAATTTAGATGAAACTTAGAATAGATAGAGTTCTTTACCTAGAATAGCTCTCAAAGATTTATAATTCAAAATCTAGTAAAATAGCTGACACCCCTTTCCTCCCTAAAGAGCTCTGGCAACCTTACTCACTGCAGGAACACAACACTATTTGAAACAAATAATGGTATTTGGCTGCGGTCTGTAAGGCGGAGGTTCCTACCCAGGCGGGCTGCTCCAATTTAGAAATAATGATGATGATCTACTGAAGCACTAGCAGTACTCACATCCATCTTCAACTTCTCCACTTCTTTCAGCGTGTCTTTATGCTGCCGATGCAGCCGGTCCAACTCCGCCAGCCTGTTATTAGCCAGCTCCCTCTGCTCCTCCAGCTCAGAGGCTATGTCTTCAAGCTTGGCAGCGGCCACGGCGCCGCCGGCATGGGCCGTCGACGTTGCCGGGCCTGCCACGGTGGCGGTGGCGCCGGATTGATGCAGACTCTTTAGCTTCTCAATCGCTTCTGCTAGGTGGTTCTCGAGTTTGTCGTTTCGCGAACGGACCTGTGGATAAGACATAATCCCTGTTATTATGAAACTTATTAATAAATAATAACACCCGACAGTCACATTAGTCTTGACCCCATACTAGAATTACCTGTGTCGTGGGTATCAGAAACTACGAGTACCATACATAGTACCACTAATGGTCTGAACTAGGTTTAGACTAGGACTAACTAAACCCTGGTTTTGTGACGTGTCATTTCATACATTTGCTTTATTTCATAATGTCAAATGTATGAAATGACACGTCACAAAACCAGGGTTTAGTTAGTCCTAGTCTAAATCCATTTTCATAATAACAGGGGTTGTATTTTAGTGCAGTAGGGTGTGCACGAAAGAAGCCTCTAAGAAGCTCCTTTCACTACACTGATTCTTTCGACGGACGGTCATAGGCCCTTGCGTCTCAGCCGGGCATACGGCCGCTGCGACACCGAGTTCGAATCGAATCCCTTGCCTCTCAGACCAACCGAGGTCGCGGTAAGGTCACCGAGGTCATTGACCTGATGCAGGATGACCACGACAAGCAAGCAAGCGTTACCTTCAACAGCTCATACTGCAGGTCGTCAATCTGGTTATTGAGTTCAGCGTTCTCGGTGTCGCGACTGTTGACGGCGTCCTGCAGGTGCGCGACGCGCAGCGTCATCTAGTGTTGTGAATCATTTGTCCCGCAGCGGGAATCGAATTCCATGCCTCTCAGACCCGCCAAGGTCATTGACCTGATGCATGATGATCACCACAAGCAAGCAAGCTTTACCTTCAACAGCTCATACTGCAGGTCGTCAATCTGGTTCTTGAGCTCAGCGTTCTCGGTGTCGCGGCTGTTGACGGCGTCCTGCAGGTGCGCGACGCGCAGCGTCATCTCGTGGTGCGACTCGTGCAGGCGCGTGCAGAGCGCCTGCAGGCGGCGGTTCTCCGCAGTCACCTCCTCGTTTGTGGCGCGCATCACTTCGTCCAGAGACGGCGCCGGCGCGCCTTCTGTACAAACATTAATGTATTAAGAAAGAAGTAAGAAAGAAAGAAAGAAAATACTTTTATTCGTAGCATTAACCTTAAAATTACCCAACACCTTATGAATTAAACTATACAAACTAAGACTAAGAAAGAGAAAGAAAGAAAACTTAAATGCTACGAAAAGGCGTCCGACTCAGCATTATGTTGTGATAGCCATTGAACATGGCCATCACAACGCTGATCTTCCGTCGGAACCGGAAACCAAAAACACGTCACGTACACTAACACGATACATACATAAAGAAAACACGAAGCACAAAAAAAGTAACTAACATTTACAATACAAAATATACAACAACAATTGGAACACACAAAACTAAAACAAACAATTAATGTGTCGTGCGAGGATGTCTTGCTGTGCTGTGAAAATGTGTGGGGGTTTCCATCAAAGCTGTGCGATGAAAATCTGCCTACGAGGATGTGTAGCGGAGCTGTGAAAATGCGCATTAATGTGCGGTGAGAGGAAGCGAAGCTGTGAAATGTGTCGACAGGGGTGCGGTGTAGTGGGAGCGGAGTAACGTCTATGGACTGGCTGGTACAGTATGCGCAAATCTCGCAACACATCCTTCTCAAAACACACATTCCTTCCAACACATCCCTCGCACACATCCCTCGTACACATACCTCGCTTGTTTTGTATGCGCCAAAATCTAGCTCCGCTGAGCCGTTTTCACCAGAGCTGTGCTGACCGAGGCGAGGTAAATGAAGCGATTCTATTGGTTCTTTACAAACACATCCCTCGGTACGCATCCTCGCACATCTCTGGTGGAAACGCAGCCTAACGGGGTGATTGAACAACAAACATCCCAACATCCTTACAAACTTTCGCATTTATAATACGAGTAGGAAGTAGGATGCGAAAGTTTGTGAGGATGTTTGTTGTTCAATCGCCGTAATGGCTCAGCCGATTTCGATGAAACTTGTAATAGATGGAGTTATTTACCTAGAATAGCGAGCGAAGCCGCCGGCGGAAACTAGTGTAATATATATGTATATGAGCTAGTAGAAAATTTTCTGATACAAGATTTCATTAGTAAAAACTACAAATTGAATGCTAAGTAGGTTCTACATGGTATATCTTATCTATAGTACTCCATAGTTATTAAGGTATTAACAATTTTATTAATATAATTGGTAAATAAAGTAATTTTGCGAAATATATATAAAGAACTAGGTATTTATTTTGTATCCAAAGATCAGATTCAGTTTTTAGCATATTATCTTATAAGTCAAAACTCAGTCTTAGCCAGGCACTCGCCCGTTAGAACCAGGTCTTCAAATATGTAATGTTTAAAAACATTGATATACCTTCTCCCTCTCCTTTTATAGCGCGCCATATCTTGTCGTTCCTCTGCTGAAGTCTATCAAATGCTTGCAAAACCTTTGCGACAGCTCGTTTGCTCACTTGAACACGGTTGGCGAGCTGAGCATCCAACTCCTCTTTATCCCACGTAGATAATTGCATGAGGAATGAGGTTGTGGCTTCATTCTCATCTGTTTGGAACAAACACCACAAATCAGATAATACTTTTAATCCAGATCGAGATAATTTAAATGCAAATGTTTGTGGTTCAAAAATGCAGTAACAGCTCAACCGATTTAGATGAAACTTTGAATATATAAGAGTTCTTTACTTAGAATAGCATATTGGCTACTTTTTATCTATAGGTATCACGCGAGCGAAACCGCGGGCATTAGCTAGTATATAATACATCATGCACGGACAATTTCTAGAGACAAGGCCAAGTCTCCAATAAGTCTTTGGGGAAAAAACCATAAGATAATTTAAATCAAACAAAAATTTGGCTTAACCTTAACATAGAAAGAACATATACATACCTACTAGTATTGTGTAATTATATATGTATGTATCATAATGAAAACTTACTTTTGTTTTCAGATTCATCGGCAGTCTCTGCATCAAATCTCTGTAGGAGGACCCTGATGTCTTCATTCAGCAGGTTCCAGTAGCGATTGACTACGCACAGCACAGCATCGTCCTGTGTCTGACGCTTCTCTAACTGTTCAATCCGAGCTCGGAGCTCAGCCTCGCATCTGTGTCGTTGCTCTATCCTCTACAAACAGACAAGTAGCTAGCAGATGGAATTTTGATAGATATAGTAAGCTACCAGGTACAGATAGCCTCTACTAAATACACTAAAGACGGTTAGTCTTTAGTGTATTTAGTAGAGGCTATCTGTTCCTCCCTCCCTTGTTCATAATCACCTATATATAACCTGTTACTTGTATTACTTATAATATTACAAATAATTTACATTGATTTCTTAAATTTCTTTAATATCACAAACAAATAATTTCTACTCAAAATCAAACTCACAACCCTACCCAGATAGGGATGCACTGACCACACCACCGAGTCAACTTCTTATCCAGTTCTTTTTTTTTTTAGTCCAGTACGATCTTGGTCTCGAGTATAAGATTAGAAAAACACAGATTTTCGCACGGCGTTTACATTAAAAAAAACAATTTACTAATATTTTATATGCCAAAGTTTGTATGGATAGATGTTTGTTACTGAATAATGCCAGAATGACTGACCCAATTTCGATGAAACTTGGAATAGATATAGTTCTTTACCTAAAATAGCATTTAGGCTACTTTATCTAGGTACCACACGACTGAAGCCACGGGCGCAAGCTAGTAATTAATCTAATAACTTGGGTGAGTAGCACATGAGTATGAATTTTATTGGGTACTTAGATATAAACCACTATTGCTAGAGTTCAATAGCAAATAGGTTTATAGGTTATACATATTAAAAGGGGGTCAAGAGCACAGAAACAAGGACAATAAACATGACTGCAACACAGTTACACAAAAATGACATTGGATTGATTCAATGCAGATAAACAGCTGATTATGACATGCCATAAAATTGGCTTATTTGTTGCATTTGCAATGCAAATACACGTTACGGTGCGACTGAGTGGCATTGTACAAACCTGGGCTAGTTTCTTGTTCTGGAACTGCAGGACTTTGATGTCCATTTCCTCTAAAGTGGAAACTGGACCTATTAAGTGGGGCTCAAAGTGGACTTTCTTGATGGGCGGCTGGCTGGTGCCATTGCCGCTGTCTTCCGTCGAACGCTTAGACATTGTGACCTAAAACAGACCCGACTCTACATCGAAATATACAAGAAATGCTATTTACAAAATGTCTTTAGCAAAAAGCATCGACGTTATTGATTTAGGTTACCCATACAAATTGAAAATGCGGAAGATAGAAAGATTGGAGTACAGAGAAACTACTTTTCGGATAAGTCGGCCTATACATACCTGGCTCACCTGCTAGTCAACTTGATGCTATGTTTTAGTATATAGCCTCAATTACAGTTTTTATGTAAATTTTACCTAGAAAACCTAACATTTTCTTATTTTTATCGTATTTCCTAAACCTGTATACAACGCCCTTGCCTCACAAAATGTTTTTCTTTTCGTTCGTTCGAGACACCGACCGACGAAAGGAGGCGAGGAGGCTGGATTTATGTGTTCATTCGTTCCGTACACAGACCATTACAAAAGTACTCTGTGGAACATTATGATCCTTTCACAGATTATGTTCGTTCTGCCGTATCCCCTCTTTGCATTCTGTGGGGTGCGGCTAGCTGCGAGCGAACGAATGAATGAATGAAAAGCAGTTGTTCGTAATGATGCCACAGACAACATTACTAGCTTTGTGTCACAGATAATATAAATGACTTCGTGCAAACAGGCGCGCGCTTTAAGATCAAGTAAAGCGTGCGCACATGAGCGAATTTCATTATGCGGAGTTTTTGGTTTAGTATACATACATATATGCATTCCTAGACTTAGGTAGCTATAATAGGTATTTGTTTACTTGTATAATAACTTATAGTAATTTCTTAATTGATATACAGCTAAGTTATTAAATGAAATATCTTATTTTATTTCATGAAAGAATTCATTTCTTATATTTTTTATAAAAATAATATAACTTTTTACCTAAATTTACACATCTTCATTCATAATCAATGTATACTTTAACTGATCCTGGAACAGTCTTTGAAATACCCTATATTTTTTATCATGGAATGCTTTAGGGTGGGCATTAGGCCGTATGATTGAAGCTGAGCCACCCATGATCTGAATAGCATCTTGCACATTATTGAAGTGCCGTGAAGCACACGCTCCAAGTATAGCAGATCCAACCAGTACAGAGTCTTCTTCATGGGGCTTAAGAATATGCAAATCCACAGCATCTGCTTGAGTTTGCACGAATAGAGGATCTTTTGTAATTCCCCCACATATTAACAAAGATTTAAATGGTTTGTAGCCTGCTAGAACCAACGCGTCTATGATATGCCTTGTGCCATACTGAAAAAGAACCAAAATATTTGATTACCATAAATTATTAACTGTATGGTATGGTTAATTATAAAAAGTAATAGTATTAATAATAAAATGTAAAATAATAAAAAGGTAACAATAATAAAACTTAAATACTTTACCGAAAGTGCTTGAAGAGTAGCAAGATACAAAAGAGCCAAGTTTTCTTCGCTGCTATTTATAGATAGACCCGTAATCATACCCCTCATGTTGGGGTCGGCTAGTGGTGACCTATTACCATGGAAATCTGGCCACACATGGATATCTTTTGTCAGAAATCCAATATCTGAGAGACCTTGCACTTTTGCCAAGTTAGTCAATAATCCTCTTAAATGACTGCGAACACTACAACACAAAGAACATTTTATTAGTACTTATTCCTATTTCATTAAAATTATATTATAAACACAATTTTAATATTTTTGATTCTTACTCTCCAGTGGTTTTGGTCTTCAATAATTCAATACCAGCTGGGTGGCTCGATATAATATAGTCCAGCAACATCCCCGAGGCACTTTGACCCGCCTCATTTAACCATAATTCGGGAACCATAGCACTGAAATATGGGCCCCATACGCCTTGAACTAACACAGCTTTTTCATTTACAGCCATATGGCAAGTAGAAGTGCCACAAATAAGTCCCAGGCGAGTTGACATACTGGTATCGATGCCACTTGCATACGCTCCTATCATCCCTAAACCACCAGCATGCGCATCAATTATGGAAGTCGCCACTGGCAAGCCCGGAATCAGACCCAGCATGTTGGCAGCTTCTTCACTTAACCCTCCACATAGTTCACCGGGCATTAATACTTTATTTCCAATCTTCTTGTAGTTATCATCTATTAAATCGGCAAGACCGATTTCACGCAAGAAATTAGAGTTCCAGCCTTTATTGCCATCTGAAGAACATTCATAATTCCATTTACATACAAGAGAACACAGTGATCTACTGAATGATCCTGTGGCCTTCCAAGTGAGAAAATCTGGCAGGTCGAAAAAGTACCCAAACTCATTCCATTTGTGTGGCAAGTGTTTTTTCAACCATAACAGTTTAGGCATTTCCATTTCTAAACTGACTTTTCCTCCTACATATTTGAGTATTTCATGGTTAGTTTCGTTTATCAAATCTGCTTCGGACTGTGCTCTGTGATCCATCCACATGATAATATTCTGATCATTATTGTCTGAATTATTGACAGATATCGGATTACAATTTTTATCTAAGGCCACCAAGGAACAGGTTGCATCAAATCCAATGCCCTTCACCAACGCTGGATTCACGTTTACGATTATGTCCTAAAAATACACAGTATTTAAACAGTGCTGAATTACTATTATAGTACAAACATTTTTTTTATAGTAGAGCTATTGTCATCAGAACTTATCAGGCATCAAATAAACTTTATCAGACTCTGGGACGCCGGGAGCTGTGTCAAAATAATGTACTATCTACGTTACAGTCATATAATAATGTCAAAATTATTTCGGATAAATTGAATCCTGCTTTAATTTTATTAGTAACTATGCACGTAAAAGTACAAACATTCAACACAGGTAAAGCTAAAATAAAAGCTTGTAAAAAACCTTACATAGGTATTATAAGGATAATAATTTAAGGATTTATTTATACCTCCTAGCTTCCATCCACGGCTTCGCTCGCGTGGTACCTACGAAGATAAAATGTAGCTTTTGTGCTATTCCAGACTATAATCTATCACTGTGCCAAATTTCAGCCAGACCCGTTCAGCCGTTCTGGTGTGATTGAGTAACAAACATCCATCCATCCATCCAAACTTTCGCATTTTTAGCATTAATAAGAAATAGGATAGGATTAAAAAAGCCTTAGGTATACATACTTTTATAACGGAAACGCAGGATGTCCATACATTGTTTGATGATTGTTCATAAAAGTCAACTTTCGATTTCCATGTTTGTATTTCTTTTACCGCTACATTTACAACATGACCTTTTTCATCAACAAGTGCAGCTCTTACGCTACCAGAACCAACATCAACTCCAATAAAAAACACCTTGTCAGCCATAGCTTTTTAGTCCTGCAAAATATTGAGTGGTTAAAAATATAATGAAACAAGAAACCTTATAAAAAGTTAAGCGTTGTTATTCACCTTGAGTTGTGTTAAGATTATGAACGAACCGCCAAGAGAAGTGTCCGACAATCACTGTTCATGTTCACCAACATAATGAATTATAATCTATAATATTATCTTATAAGACATAAAGGCATTACGCAAATAATCACTGTGCACCAACATTTACGATAATAATATGACCTTGGCCCCGGGATAGTTCGATACACAGACCATTATGATGTTCGATAGTAAGTAGGTCACAACTTAAACAAGTTTTTTCACGAGCATAATCTTACAGTGGTGACTTTAAATTAAATCAATTGACCTGTCTGTTTATTGGCACATTTTTTTTGTCGCTGTCCTAAAAACCCAGAACTCTTTTATCCGAGACGGGAATAATACTCATTTACAAAATGTAAACGGACGTCGCAAATTATTTTTATTTTAGTTATTTAATTTACCGCTAATATGACAGTAGTGTACCTAGACTATTTTTGTATAATTCAATGATTGTGACACCATACACCACACCATTTAAGATGTTAGCAAAATTTTTAAAGACCCATCTTCACCTAGAATCTGCAATGCAATACCATTATTTACGAATAACGCTGGCCTGGCACCGAAAGTCTTGAGCAGATGAAACTTTGAAATGTTTCAAGATACGGATTTGTTTGTAATTAGAATGCTATGCACGATTGTGCACATGCATGTTAGTACTACAGCAATAAATGAATCTATAGTAAAAAACAAAACCTCGAGGGACATAGTGGTGTCGATTCTGTTGTTGCAAATAATAACTTTAAACCAATAGGATGTTATTAACGCATGTCTACCTACGCTAAATTCATTCATGGAAATCATGGAGTATGGAGTCGTGGGTGAACGTAGACAGAGTATAACATGTTATACTGAGTACGTGCGTGAATGAAACACGCAGTGTATTTGTATAGTCTTTGGGTGAAACACTGGAAGTTCATTCACTAGGTACGTAGTACAGCGTTGCCATTAGGTTACTTTTGTAACTTTTGTGATTATTGACTCCTTCATTAATGTTACCTCTAGCTTACAATATTACTCGAAAGGTTACTTTTGTGTGATTTCATTTTACATGAAACGGAACGTTATGTTGGCTAGTAACGCAAATCATCGTTCTTAAGGCAGTGAGTGCAACTCCTAAAAAACAAGTCTGACAATTTTTTTAATCTAACTACATACTGGAAAAAATAAAAAAGTTTATTTTTCGCACTAAAAGGTTACTTTTTTTATGCATTTCCGGTAACTTTGGACAAGACCCGACTGGCAGCACTGACGTAGTATATTCTTGCTGTTTCGTTTCATTCTCAAAACAAACATCAATGTAAAAGTTTTGCAGTTCAATTTCAATTTCTCTGAGAGTTCGAGAGTGACTTATATCTTCATTGGTTAGATAGAGTTTCACTTACTTTCACTATGGTTCGTTTCAAAAATAGGTAAGGTGCTTAAAAACCACCGGAGTTCTGTAAAATATGGTTATTCCATAACAGTTCTTTATATTCCAGATACATAACTGTTGAGATAGTATCTCCGACAGTGCCAGATAGTAAGCCTCTCTCCTTGAAGTCTAGCATATTCCATGATACTTTAATAAACAAAGTACAGCAGCTACACGGGGATTTTGGAGTGGCAGCGGTGAAGTCGGCTTTTCTCACAAAATACTGCAACGAAAACACCAGGATTGCTATTATAAGAACGCGACATGGGCCTCATAAATTCGTGACAAGTTCGTTACCATTTGTTTCAAAAATTGGAAAACTGGATGTACGCCTCAACACCTTACATGTTGGGGCTACATTGAAAAACAGTTTTCAGTTCATTCAGAAACATCAAAGAGCATATTTGGACACAATGTGGTCAAAACTGAAGACAGATGAAGAACGAAAGAATTTAGAAGCAGCGGTGATGGACTTTACCAAAACAGATGTAAAAATAAATATAGAAAATATATCCTAACTAAACAATTTTATATTTCAATAAAAAAATACAAATATTATGCATATCACAATGTTACAAAATAAATTATACAAAATGTTACTCAGGAATATGTAGGTATAATTTTTTCCTCAAGGTGGACTCAAATATAGGCACCTGTTGACATTTCTTTTCTCTGCAAAGTAATTGCACACCATTGTTAACTAAAGTAAATATATCATACAAATGTTCCCTTCGTCCACGCTTCTGAATGGCCCCACACAGGAGTTGTATGAATATTGATCCTATCTTCTCATCCCTGAATGCTTCATACTGTGGTGCTGTGGCCCAGTAGATCAGAAAGTCAGACTTCTTCAAATAGTAGTTACTCATTCTCTTGACTGGCGAATCTGCCACTAGGCTTGACTGTTGTGTCTCATCGACCTGGCAAGCCTGTATTATCATGACTTTTGGTATGCCCCGCAACATGGATGCTCCATCTGAATCTAAAATACCTTGTATATTTTCCACATTAACTTTGACACAGTCTGCTGCATATACATGCCCCCTCACACCATGAGACAATATGCATAACATGAAAATACTATCAGTACTTTTGACCTTGTCCCTTATAGTATCTTTTATAAAGTCAATCATAGCGGTGTGATTCAGGTTTTCACCGATTACTACTTCAAAGTTCAGTGAAGACATAGTAGTTTCTAACACCCTTTTGTCTGCAGTAGATCCCTTTCTTTTTCCTAAGACGGTTGTCAGAGTTTCATCATCTATACTTTTTTCGGAAAGGCAAAAGTCTTCCTGGTTTATTATAAGGCAAACACCCAAGCTTTTGGTGTTTTTGATTGCATATTTATCCCTGCCCATCTTTATGGTGTCAGATTTTAGATGATTCTCATCTTCGATTTTGAGTTCTTCCATCAATTCGAAGATATCAGCAAAATCATTTAGAGTCATGGGAGTTTCTAAGGGTTTAGACACGTCTGATGGTGGTGTGAAGGGAGTGCTTGTTGCCACTGGCACTGCTGCTGGTTCATCACTAGTCCTACTTTGTAAAAGTCTTAGCTCCTGAGCTGAACCCTCCAACCCTGGTAACTTTTCGAGAATCTTCACCAGCTTGTCTACCTTGAATTGACAGCCCAGCACTTTTTTGTCATACTGAATTTGAGTCATTGTTATAAACTTTTGAGATATGAGCTTCAGAAATATTAGTTCGCAACTATCCAACTCTGTAGTGTCGATTTTGTAATTCTGAAGTGTACTTTTAAGTCTGGCAAGGTTATTGGAGTCAATATTTTCACATACTTTGTACAGAGCCTTCTTCATTGGATTGATATGCATGTTGACATGTAAGTTGTCTGGTTGGTAATGTTGCTTCGTACTGGGGAGATGTAAACCTAGTTTTTTGACGATACCGTACAGTTGGCAAATTAAGAGAGCTTCAAGAAATTCATGTTTCCAGGAGGACCTTGACTTAGCTTGCTGCGCCCACTCTTGTAGTAGGTTTAGATTCGTAGCTGTAGCGTCGCCGGCCACTCGTTGGTAAAATAAAAGTCGCTGCAAAGCCGTCTCAGGTATATCGTATAGGAGGAATACGAGAGAAATAACGTCGTAAGGACTCTCCCGTAATTCCTTTTCGATTTCACAAATAACATCAACAGTTATGTTAGCAATATTTCCTGGACTATTCTTGGTTTCTTGTTGGGCGTCAGACCGAAACATTTTTATTTACTCAAATCGAAATAGGGATTACAAATTATCCAAGTTCAAAATTAGAATGTCTGTCTATATGAAACTTTAAAACTTCGTTTATTTTTTCTCATTACTCATGCACTCACTTCCCGACTTTTCTCTAGTGTTTCCACCTATGGTTCTAAGTTTGGCATAAGCTAGCCCTAATGTCAAAACAATCTTCAGCAAACAAACCATACATACCTACAAAAATTAAAGCATAATTTACACATTAATATTTAACATTTATTTAAACGACGGCGGCGTGCATTTTGATATTTTAGGGTAAGTACCTCATTTGGAAAAAATGGAACCCCTATAGGATAACTTTGTTTGTGACTTTGTGTATCTATCTGTATGTTTGTCTGTCAGTAAAGATCCTTTTTCTCAGAAACGGCTAAAGATATCAACTAGAATTCTATACCAAATAATAATATTAGGGTCAGTGAGCTTATAGTGTCGTTTATTGCATTATAAAGATATGGCAATGAATATGAAGTGGTAGTGACTATCCTAGTGTTTGGTGAGGTCTGCTGCAGCACAATGAAACACGGGATAAAGTCCACTCACTTTAGTTTTGTATGTACAACACAGACAAAGTTTGGAAAACAGCATAAACACAATGAAATAAGAAATACAGGAATACAGATAGCAATAGCGTTAGATTTAAATAAATAATTTGTAGAGATACGAGCCAAGATGTTTTTCACTGAGTTGCTAGGCACCGTCTGTCAGAAGGTGAGCGCAGGCGCGCGCACGCGCGCCTGCGCTGGCTGCGTTCAGCGTGTATGCAACTAGGTTCATAGCGGACTGTGAGACATTTAGTCGATACGATTATTTACGTTGCACACACGACTGCCTTCCGACATTACAATATTTGTAAGTACAATATTTCCTATTATTAAATGCTTAAGCTAGTGAATTATGTTTATACAATGAAATGATTAATTTATGTTACAGGTGTGAAGGATGGTGGAGTAGGTACGCCACAAATATCTATTTTTTGTATGGAAAGTGTTGTATGGAAAACCTCTAGGACACTTCCATTCACACTATTTTCTGGCCCCGTGTAATGGTACGGAACTATTATAACTATTATATAGTATAACTATTATTCTTGCAATCTGCCTTGACATTGAGATTGAGACGATTGAGTTTGGTTTGTGCTGCAGTAGGTACTCAAGTCAAAGTCAAATTCAAAAGGCATTTATTTCAATAAAATCACTAGGATCACTTTGAAACGTCTTAGAAACTAGGTGAAGCTATGCCTGTTCCTCTACTCAAGTTAAGCTTACTTAATTGGCATGGATGGCAGAAACGACCCTGCGCCGCCGTTTCCATATTTTTTTATGCCTCGTGTTAAATTTAAAGTTTATTATGTCTTCAGGGATAAACTCTTAATAATTCAATCATTAAGAGTTTCATCGTGTCACGCAGGCAACTGCGGAGCATCTGGACACAACACTGAGTTAGGTTTATTTAATTCTTCATTATTTGTATGTAAACTGAATAACTATCGGGGAAACCAATTTATCTGGAAAACTATTGGGGAAACCAATTTATCTGGAAATACTATCGTTATAAAAGTTAAAAGTGAAATTCGGGGAATCACAGGATTGACAGTGACAGCAGTCTTCTTCATAACGTGTCAATGATTCTTTCTTGGTGACAGCAGTGTGTCTATCGTTAATGCTTAGGAATGCCTACATGTAAATTAACTTGAAACGTAGATATCGAAAAAAAAATTAAGAAAAAATTATTCAGCCTATTATTTTTCTATACAATGACTTTGACATATTTGAAAACTTTGACAAGCACAACCAAAATATAACCTGAAAAATGGTTTATAAAATTCCAGAATCATTCATACGTAGTAGTAGGATTCTGCGTTCGGAAGTGATAGCGAGTAAATCGGTTGGAGAAATTTTGTGCTTAAATTCAATTTTTTTGGCTATTTTTCAAAATTTTATCACCATTTTGATTTATCTAAGTTGTTGATTGTCATAATTGTGTAGTTGGTAAGACGTAATTAGTCGTTATTTTTGAATTGGGTCTCATTATCTGTGTTTGAGGTTGGACCTCAAGCATGGATTTTGACCCATTGATACCCCCGGATCCTCCGGATCCCCCTGATTCTGCCCACTCTGTAGCAGGATCGAAACGACGCTTACAATCGGAAACCTTAGCGTCGTCGTCATCGGCAAATAAGAAGACGAATAAGTCTCCTGAATTAGAAGTACCGTCCATCCAGATGGTTTACAATCACCCATCAATTGTTGTTGGAGCTATTCACGCATATACTAATTTAGACAAAGGACCTTATGTTGTTCATGTTTCCCGTTCAGAGCCAGAACTGTCTGCTGGTACTACCATCAGGCCTATCAAGTTTGGTCAGTTCCTTTCCAACCATAAGTTCTCGAACATAATAGCTGATGGAGTAAAACGTGTAGGTCGTAATAAAATATCGGTGGAATTCCTTACTGCAGAGGATGCTAACAAATTCATTATTTCCCCAATACTGCCAATGTGTAAGTATGTTGCGACAATTCCCACATTCAATGTTACGAGAATGGGACTTGTTAGACAAGTTCCTACGGATATGTCGATGGATGAATTTGCTGAAGCCCTCGTTATCCCAGAAGGATGTGGCATCGTCTTAAAAGCTCGTAGATTAAACAGGAAAAATATAGAAGAAGGTAAAGTCACATGGGTACCTACCCAGACTGTCGTCGTTACGTTCCAAGGTCAATCCCTTCCCAACAAAGTGTTCTTATTTTACACTTCACTACCTGTAGAACTATATCAATATCCCACAATTCAATGCCACAGCTGTTGCAGATATGGGCATACAAAAGTACAATGTAGGTCTAAGCCCAGATGCTACCGCTGTGGCAAGGAGCACCCAGGAGATGAATGTGATGTGACTCAAGAAAAAGCCACCTGTTTGCACTGCTCTGGTTGGCACTTTGCCACCAGCGGAAAATGTCCAGAACTGCAAAGACAACGGTCGATCAAGGCTGTTATGTCCCAAAAAAGCATTTCATATGAAGAAGCGGCTTCTGAGTTTCCTCAAATAAATCGGTCATATGCTGAAGTTGCAAAAGATAATATGTTGTCACAACCTAGCTCTTATCATTCCTCACAAAGCCAACCTTTTGCAGAAATGTCACAGTCCCAGCCCTCACGTTCCTACATTAAAAATGTATATTCTTCCCCTCGTCCGAGAGTCTCGTTAGGTAAGTCATATGACAAGGCTACCCATCGAGAGATGGTTACTGACCCTTCATCATCTTTGCCTAATGGTTGTGCTCTAGGCCAGCCCTTAGGTGCAGTCCCTCAAAATGAAAGTATGATTGAGACCTTACTCACCCTAATCATAAACATCATCCTTATGAACCCACATCCCCTACCGTCCAACGTTGCCTCTAAACTTACTCAATTAGTCAACTTGTCTGGCTACAATGGATCCAGTGGTCCTCGTCCAGTGGAACAGTCAGAGCATGCGAGCAAAAAAACATGAATTAGTCCACTTAATTAACAAATTCCACCCGTCAGTCGTTGCCGTCTCGGAGACTTGGCTGAAGCCTGGATCCCGTTTTCGGATCTCAGGTTACTCCTGTCTTCGGGACGACAGGGCTGACGGGTATGCTGGATGCGCCTTATTAATAAGGCGCTCACTTCCCTTCTCCCAAATTCTTCTTCCCTCCCTTCCCCCTGATATCAACGTAGTTGGTATCAGATCTATGAATATCTCATATGTGTCTGTCTATATTCCCTACCCCAACTCCTCATTGATTGCTGATTTACTCCTACTCTTATCTTCCATCCCTTCTCCCATGGTACTCATGGGGGACTTTAATGGCCACAACACGGTGTGGGGCCATAGTCAATCTGACCTGTTTGGTCTTTCCCTTTTAGATATTTTTGACGAAACCAACCTCTGTTTACTTAATGATGGCTCTCCCACCCGTAGAGTACGCCCTTCCCAAAATCCCAAAAGTGCTGTTGATCTCTCTCTTTGTTCTTCTTCTCTTTTCTCTTTTATATCGTGGAAAATTCTTCCTCTCTCTTATGGTAGCGATCATTTCCCTATCCTAATGTCTTTGCACCAGAGTAACAATGTCATTCCTTTTTGTAATCCATGTCCTTCTCTTAAGTATAGACTTTCTGGTGCTGATTGGTCGTCTTATGCATCTTCCCTTGATAGCAAACTAGATTCCTCTGTTTTTTCTATAGTTAATAACCCTCTTTCCTCTTATGATTCCTTTATAGAAAATATCATCGCATGTGCAGATCTCCACATTCCAATTAAAAAGCCCGCTAGAGACCATAGAATTTCAACTCCATGGTGGGATGCCGAGTGTACTGCTGCAGTCTTGGAACGGAGAGAAGCTGAAAAAACGTATTACATCTCAATGACTGAAGAAAATTTCATGAAGTTCCAAAAGTCGGCAGCAATAGTGAGAAGACTGGTTTCTAAAAAGAAAAAGCTCGGTTGGCAAAATTTTTGTGAAAACTTATCACCTTCTACTCCCTCGTCTCTTGTCTGGAAACAGATAAGACGTTTTAGAGGATCATACAACATTGAAAATATTGCAGCCAATGACCCATCTTCCTGGGTAGAGGCCTTCTCTGATAAACTTGCTCCTCCTTTTGTTCCTTCTGTAAACAGTTTTCCGTCCCTTCCATCAGTTCTCCCCTCACATAACTGTTTTGATCGACCCTTTTCTTTTGATGAATTGACTCTTGCACTTGACGGTCTGACTGACTCATCTCCTGGCGTGGACGGAATTCCATATTCTTTCATAACAAAGTCCTCTGTAAAAGCTAAAGAAATATATTTAAAATTAATTAATTCTTTTTTTGAAATTGGGGTAGTTCCTGATCAGTGGAAGACCCAAATAATAATACCAATTTTAAAGCCAGGTAAAGATCCTTCAGACCCAGGTAGTAGAAGACCAATTGCGCTATCGTCTGTTATGGCTAAGATAATGGAGCATCTTATCAAGCATCGAATAGAATGGTTGGTTGAGAATGGATCCATTCTTGCTAAATCTCAATTTGGGTTTAGGAAAGGTATGGGTACAGTTGACAACCTTAGTCTATTAACAACAGATATTCACATAGCATTTAAAGAAAAAAAATCCTTAGTAGGCGTTTTCCTTGATATAGCGTCGGCCTATGATAACGTCCTTCTTCCAGTTCTCAGAAATAAGCTCATTCAGCTGAGAATTCCTGAGAAGCTCGTACGTTTCATTTGCAACTTATTGATGGAAAGATCTGTTGTTATTAAGTCAAACCACGGACTCCTTTCTCCTAAGACAGTCTGGAGAGGTCTCCCACAGGGTTCTGTCTTGAGTCCATTGCTTTATAGTCTATACACCTACGATCTGGAACAATCTGTGAATTCTTTTTGCGAGGTTTTACAATATGCTGATGACCTGACTTTGTACTTTTCTTTCAGTTCCGTAGAAGAGGCCACTAACCGTCTTAGTTCGGCATTATATTACCTTGAAGATTGGTTACTTGAGCACGGCTTATCCCTGTCTGTTTCCAAAAGTTCTGTAGTAGTTTTTTCCAAAAAAAGAATCATCCCGTCTATCCAATTACGTATCAATCAGGAAGTCATTCCTCAAACAAATAGTGTAAAATTTTTAGGTATCACCCTTGATTCTAGAATGACAGGCATCATGCATTTTGACAATGTTCTAAAAAAATGCGAGAAGAACATTAACATCCTCCGTTCACTCTCAGGTGTTTGGTGGGGATCTCACCCCTACTCTCAAAAGCTTCTATATAACGCTATTATCAGAAGTCACTTTGACTATGGGGCCTTCCTACTCAATCTTTGTATTAAAAGTGCGTTAAATAAATTGGATAAGGTTCAATCTAGATGTCTGCGTATAATTCTTGGAGCGATGAAGTCCTCACCTATAAATGCTATGCAAGTTGAGTGTAACGAACCCCCTCTAAATTTGCGTAGGCAGTTTCTTTCTGATAGATTCTTCTTTAAACTCGTTCAAAATTCAAACCATCCTCTTCTTCCGAAACTTTACCGTCTACGTGACCTGTTTGATTTAAGTAACCCTGATAAGCATCCTTGTCTTCTTCAAAGTCTTTTAAAATTTACTCGACTCCCAAATCCTGTCGTTCAGTACACATCTCATCCTCTTTATCTAACTGCCTATGAAGCTTTGGTTTACCAGCCTAATATCCTACTATACTTTGGTATAGATAAGGAATCCACTGATGCCCGTGGTTTATTTTTTGAACAAATTAACAATAAATATAGAGGTTGGCACTCCATCTATACCGATGCATCCAAACTATCTTCAGACAGTGTTGTTGGCGCTGCAGTATGGATTCCTTTTACTCACATTAGTTTAAGTTTTAAATGTCCCGCTTCTTCATCAGTCTTTTCTGGAGAAGCAATTGCTCTCTTGGAAGCTATTAGTTATGTTAGAGCTCACAATTTGAATAATTCTATCATCTTTTCCGACTCTAAAAGCTGTTTGCAATCTATTCTTGCTAACCCTTTCCGTTCCATATCCCGTTTCCCTTCTATCCTCAGAATTAGAGAGCTTCTTTACGAATGCCACATCCTTGGAATTAACATCATTCTTGCTTGGATCCCAGGTCATTCTGGTATTCCTGGCAATGAGTCTGCAGATTCCTGTGCTAAGTCCGCCGCTGAAATAGGCTCTCTGGAACACTTTAAAACTTATTCCCATGACCTTTGTCTCCTTCCTAAATCAGACCTACTAGAGTCTTGGTCTAATGTTTGGAATACCTCCAAAACCATTAAAGGGAAACATTATGCCGACATTCAGCCAGACATTCCTCATTTGCCTTGGTTTTATAAATTTCGTAAAGCAAACAAAGTTGCCACCTCCACAATTTGTCGTCTTAGGTTAGGTCATGCGTGTACTCCTGTCTTTTTGGCCAAACTTAGGATCAGGGATAATTCATTGTGTGAATGTGGCCTGGACGAAGGAAACGTGGACCACATATTTTTCAGCTGTACTAAATTAAATTTTTCGTTGTATGATATTCTTCCTCCTCTTATTCCTCTTCCTACTTCTGTAAAATGTGTCCTCTCCTTTACCTTTCATCCATTAGTTAACTGTTTGCTATGTAAATTCATTACTCTAAATAAAATAAAATTGTAAATAACTAGTATGTATTTATTACTTATTATGTATGTATACTATGTAGTGTATAATAAGAGCCTAATTTAATCCGATTTTTTATTTCAGTATTTCATTTACTTGCTAATAAGTTTTAGAAAAATCAATTTGGTTTTTTATTAAATACCGACCTTATTATTTTTTTAACCGGCCATTTTCTTGTCACTTTCTCCATGAAGATTTATGACACTAGCATGAAACGGACATTGGCAGAATTGTGACAGTAGCCACAGTAGCCAAAACTAAGAAATTGAATTGAATACGTAGTAGTATTCCTTAATAAATTAGTCTGTGTATAATTCTCAATTCAATTCTCTATATCCCCAGTGCTCAGCTCAGTGAATTTTATTACAACATACATTTACAACACAAGATCACAATAGACAGGGACTAAAGATTCATGTATCTTTAATTTTTGCTAATATGGTTGCGCGTCCTGAGGTCCTCCGTTTATACAAACACTTGATGCTTTACTCACGAAAGTTAACTCTTACCGACCCTGCTTACTTCCGACGAAGAGTCGTGGCTGAGTTTAAAACCAATAAAACGCTTGATAAAGAAGTCGACATCTCATTTGCTTATCAGGTATCTATGCGATGTTTCAATATGCCTGCTATCAAGGGTTATGATCATATTCATGCCGAAATTAAAGGTTGGGTACCCTTCTTTTGACTTTCAGAAAGGCGAAGCGTTGCTGCGTCGTGGAACCGTTGTTTAAACTCCAAGAATGTTCTTGGTGAATACAATAAAGACATCCAGCCCCTACACACGGTTACAACATATTGCTGTTGCTTTTAAACATACAATTGACTACTCAAAGGTACCTAAAATCAATGAACAGGACTTGACGGAACAATTTATCAGAGGGAGCGGCCCGGGTGGCTCTGCTGTGAATAAAAATTCTAATTGTGTTGTTCTTACACATACACCTACTGGTGAGTATATCATATTCGTTATTTTTCACATTGATAATATTATGGTCTTAAAAAAACCATGAAATGAACCCCTGGTATAAAATCTACTTAACAAAGGACCTACTATATTCTTGGAATACAACTCTAATTAAGTAGACTGGATAGCAATAGTACTTCAATATTAAAATAACTTTGTTTATTTATGCCATATTCATTGGCTGAATAGAGTTAGAAAAAACTAGGAATATTTGTTACCTGGAGGCAACGTAATAAATAATATAATAAATATTCCGGACATATCACACATGGTCTACTGATCCCTAACTAGGCATAGCCTGTACTATGGGTACCAGAGACTGATATTCATAATAGATATATATTTAACACCCAGACACAGAACAAACATCTGTGCTAATCACAAATAAAATAAGTATTTATTTGTTAAGAATGGTTTTACAAGGTTCTTAAATAGGTAGATAAACTTAAATGTTTGTCCAGTGCGAGAATCGAACCCGCGACCTCTAGCTCAGAAGGCAGAGTTACTACCAACGGAGCTATGAGGCCAGTAATTGTTTTAATTATCCCCACAAACATCTGGGTGTTGGGGATAAATATTTGCAATCAGAAAATTTGTTGCACTGCGAGAATAGAAACCGCAACTATTGCATTCAAGCTGGGCACATGTCTGCCAACCCACCGAGGTTGTTAAAAACAGTAACCATGTGCGCATAGCTCTAAGCTGATTATGCAATTTCTACATCAGGTCTGCGGGCTGTGCTAGGAAGTGGCTCCCAGACAAGACCACATACAGGGATACTGAGAAAATTTTACCATTAACCCAAAGTCCTGCTTCTCTTTTAAGGAGCTGGGCTGGCTGGGACAATGCACATAACCCCACAGCAGGAAGACAGTGCTGGTCTAAACACTCCCAATTAGAATTAGAGAAATAAAATAAGATGCAGTTTCTAAGAAATATTTTCAATGAAACTTCCTTAAATCATTTTCAGGAACAGTCATCAAGTGCCATCAGAGTAGAAGTCAAGATGTGAATCGTGAAATGGCTCGGGAACTTCTCATTGCCAAGTTAGATGAAATGGAGAATGGGACAGACAGTGTGGCAGCCCAGAAGAAGAGGATTGAAGCGAACAAGTTCAAAAAATCTGAATACAAGAAGAAGAAAATGGCCCTGTTGAAGAGTGAATGGAGGAAGAGAGAGGGCTTAGCCTGATTTTTAGTATTAGTGTACTTAAAGTAGAAATTACATACATTTTTTAGTATTTAACAGGTTTTCTTTTCTGTTCTGTTATCTGCATTCAATTTATATATTTATTTATTTAGAATACAGTATAACATCATAACAGGTTTTTTTTTATCTCTAAGGCGATGCCATATGTTATTAGTACGTACTTTATAATAAATAGGTACAATTGGATAGGTACTAATCGAAACATTTCGTTTCTATCACTATCTGTGCAAGATGTAGGAGTTTCGGTAGGTGATTGAAAAAAATATCCACGCTGTTCGCAGACAAGATATTGAGCAGATAGAAAGCGAGTGACATGGGGGCAAACTTAAGTAGGTGTAAATTAATTGATGGGCTATAGACAGATGAGTTGATTGATTAGTGGCGTTTGGGATTCAGACTTATCAATCCTTCTTCACTCGCTATTGCAGGTTGTCCAGGGAGTGGCTCCTCTTTAACCTTTTCGTGTTGGTTAATTTTTCAACCAGAGCAGACTGCCAATGCAAAAAAACTAATGAATGTTGGAAAATGTAAAATAAAAAAAGTTGTCAGAGGCACGTCCGAACATATTTTTTGCATGCCCAAAAAAGCTAGGGGGTGGGCAGCAGCTTCCCCATTTTTAACCGACTTTAAAAAGGAGGAGGTTCTCAAGATGGCTGTTTTTTTTTTTGTGTGTATGTTACTCGATTTCTCCGCCAATTCTAAACCGATTTTGATAATTCTTTCGCTGGTATATAGAGTATGATCCCAGGGTGGTCCCATATTAATTTAATTCCTGAGGGATTGCTACTTGTCCCGTAAAACTTGCAAAAACGTCATCATCTCATGAAATCACGACTTGCCGAATTTTTTTTTGTCGACTGTGGTATGGTATGGTTATCCCCGCGACTTCGTTCGGTTGCTGCCATTTTTACATTAACTTTAATCTTAGGGTTTGTGTGTTGGGAATTCCTTTCTGTGCATCCATACGATACAATAGGAAGCTACCCTGCAAATTTCAAACTCTTAGGATTTTGGTTAGGCTCTGCGTTGATTTTCAAAGAGAATAAAACCACTATGTTTGATTGTCAGACGGTCAGTCAGTACCGTAAGAGATAATACCTATTGATGATACATGGATGTCATACCTACTTTTGTTTTTTATTTGAAACTGTAGGTGGCCAGTGTCATCCTCAGTAGGTAAGCAAAACGCAATGAGGTTGAATACAAAAAAAACGAGGTTGATATTGATACTGAATATTTACATGATTAATTCATGTAAATATTCAGGAATTTGAAGTCGGTTTTTAGTTTTTGTAAAAAAATATCTTATTAATAACTATAGCTATAACTGCGCCAACCCGCGTGCCCAGCATGGTGAGTGTGGGCAAATTCCCCTTACCCACACAAAGGGAAGTCAAGTCACTGTGAAAATCTGTGGGGGAGGCCTATGTTTAGTGGAATGATGATGATGATAGTCTATCGAATTCATTTCACTCTAAACCGCATCGTTTTTACTAAGTTCGTCACCACATAGGCTATTTTTTTAAACACGCGTGTGTTGAAACTGGGCATTGCGCCCACCCTTGACCTATATAGGCAATACGAGGCTCATTGCAGTACCTACCTACGTATTTTTCCGATTAATCATTCATCGAAAAAATGAATCATTCATCATGAATGTAAACCCAGGTCCAGACGATTCACAATGAAATAGAATATTAGTTCGTCCTCGACTACGAAAAAGTCTACGACGAGGCTATTTGAACACACGACTTCGGGTCGAAAGTTGAGGTATCTAACCTAGGCCGACACGGCTGCCTAATGCGTGCCACACTATAAAAGTTAGGTAGGCATCTACTTACCAAAAGTCGTGAAAAGTATTTTTGTAAAAAAGTATCTAGCTGAAAATGGGTTATCTTCTTACCAGTATTCCCTACCTCTTACCATTATTGTATTAAAGATAGGTATTTATTTTCTGAAGGTTATAAAATTAGGGTGTTCCGGAGGCGGGGGATGTGCTGGGTCACGGTCGGTGACGTCACAGGACGCTGCATCGTATCTTCCCTGTTACCCGGCCGAACCGAATAACATCGATTTTGGGGAACTTTCCGACCGTTCCATTTATCAGTTATCACACAGTACTAGCACTCAATCCTCTTTGCAATTATCGTTAAGAATACTGCAAATATTGAATACTAGTTTATAATAACCCAGGAGAAAACACTCCAGCTTTTTCAGAGGGCTAAAATGTAAAGAGTTAGATTTGTAAGAAAATATTTTTAGGGTTGTTATAAATTTAATTAAAAATAAAAAGAGAATCTATTCGAGGCAGTTGTGTAGTTTTTATTCGTCCTGGTGATGCTCAAGGTCAGACTAGGTGACCTAGTTAAAAAAAAGTAGTCTTTCTCATAACTCTAACCATTTAGATTTTAGCCTCACAGTCACTCAGAAAAAAACCGACCTTTATACCTACAGTTTATACTTAGGTACCTACGTAGATGCATGGTTATACCTAAGTTGGTACTATAGCAGCCTACGGTTCTATAACTATCACGAAAACCCTTATCAGTTACCACTATGTCGAAAGTATATTAAATTGCACTGAGTGAATTGTTACATTATTTAGGGCCCTCTCCCACTTGATCCTGATTAACTTAGACCTACAACAAGGTTACCGACATTAGCTTTCAAAATTAGCAGGTTGAAGTGGCAGTGGGCCGGCCATATAGCTCGCAGAACCGACAACCGTTGGGGAACAAAGGTTCTCGAGTGGCGACCACGAACCGGACGACGCAGTGTTGGAAGGCCCCCCATCCGATGGACCGACGACATTGTGAAGGTTGCGGGAAGTCGGTGGATGGAAAAGGCTCAAGACCGTTCGTCATGGCACTCTTTGGGGGAGGCCTATGTTCAGCAGTGGACTTCATCAGGCTGATGATAATGATGATGAACCTAGACCTAACAAAGTTTAACTCGGTTGGTTGACAAATTCTCTCTAGTCCTCGACTCCTAAGCAAATTGGGACCAATATGAATCCACATAACCTTTTAACTGTGGGACTACAAATTCAAAGTATAGTGGCAACCTTACTCATCACAGGAACACAACACTATTTGAAACAAATAATGTTATTTGGCTGCGATCTTCTGTAAGGCGGAGGTACCTCCCCAGGCGGGCTGCTGCATAATCTCGCTGTGCCCTACCTCCTCCTTAAACTAAACGTTAACATAAATCCCTAGGTCCCAAGTTTGTTGTCAATTTATTGAGGCGTAGCACATCAGAGCAAAGGAACAGTTGATCTTAGCTTATGCTAAATCAATGGGTAGGTATATATTAATATAGGTTGGATTACCTTTACTGTCAGAACAATATCAAGAATAACCAGCAACGAAGTTTACGAGCATGTGTGGCTTTTATTACGCAGATAATATTGAAATAAATGATACCTTGCCTTCATAAGCCGTGATGTGGCGAGAGTAATGGCCTTCTGTAACGGTAATAGGTCTGTATACGTACCTACCTATTAATGGACAATGCGTGTGTAGTCTAAGCTACGCCCGTAGCTTAGGCGTATGGTATACGCAGCTGCTACGAAAATGCAAAAATGGAGCGATCAAGGCTATGCCGTAGACCGATGATGTATTTTTTTATAATACGACAAGCTTACGGCCGGTAAGTGGTTACCGTAGCCTTTGAACGCGACGGGCTTTGGTCGTGGCTTAAGGTGAGGGTTTAATTATTTTATGATTTTTGAATTGTTTTATCTCAATAACCGCAAAACGCACAGTTTTGATTTTTATGACAAAGATAACTTGAGCATTTTATTTACGTAAATCCAAGACAGAAACGCGATTGGTAAAACTTTTCTCGATAGATTAATTTTTTAAAGTTGGGTCCTCTGCAACAATTTTTTCGAAAATACTCTGAGACTGTCTTACAAAAATAACTTTTTTTAAATATTGTGTTAGACAATAGCATTGGGTACATAAATCCAAGACACTTTAAAAATAAAATAGATAGTTTTTAAGATAATCGATATTTTCTTATATTTCGCTTACGTCGATTTCTTTCTAGCGCCTTCTAACGCTTGCTATCTCTTTCCGCATTCAATTATAGTACATAGCGCTGTCACTTTCTTCACTCCGCCCACTCGACAATTTATGATGATTTTTGTATCCTCTTAAAGGTCTTAAAGGTACTATACGGTGTGGTGAGGCACATAAAATTGATGTCTATTAAATGAGCTCGTTACAATGTAAATGGAACTGTAGCTTGCTATTACGGGGATAAAGAACCATTTATTAAAATATACCTATCAACACTTTAAGTAGATACTCGTATTCTAAGAGTGGTAACTTCAGTCTTCGTGAGTGGATTTTCGAGAGGAAATTTCAGAAAATGTATCTTTGACTACATTTTATATGATAATAATGAAAAGTTCGATGTCAGTGAAAACTAGCCGCGAGGGAAATGTTAAGGAAATATTTGACTGGCCTCATAGCTCAGTTAGTCAGCTCTGCCTTCTGCTCTAGAGGTCGCGGGTTTGATCCCCGCACTGGACAATCATTTGTGTGATAAACACAGATGTTTGTTCTGTGTCTGGGTGTTAAAGTATATGAGTCTCTGGTACCCATAGTACAGGCTATGCCTAGTTTGGGATCAGTGGACCGTGTGTGATATGTCCGGTATATTTTATATATTAATATTATAAAAACAGCAATTGCGTAGAAAATAATGCCGTGGGTAAAATAAATACAGTGGGGGAGTGAAAATAAAAAACGGCGACTAAAAATACGAGCCTAAGAATGCCAAAGGTAGACCCACACTAGGTTCTCCTATGTCTTATATAAAAATTGGCCTCCATTACCTACTACCCGTGGATTTCGTAAGAGGCGACTAAGGGAAAAAAGCTAGGGGATGGGCAGCATTAGTTTCTGAATATTCATCATCATTTCAGCCGTGCGACGTCCACTGCTGAACATGGCCTCCCCCACAGACAGTTAGAGCTAGACACTGCTTTATCTGCGCTCGCCAACCCGCATGCCCAGCGTGGCGAGTATGGGCAAATCCACCCTAATTATTATTTGGGTGCAAACCGCACAAGGTCGGCTCCGTTCAGCAGTGGACGTCCTACGGCTGAAATGATGATGATGATCATCATTTCTGTTTTTTATACAAATATAAAAAAAAATTAAGTACAGTTGAACTGAAAATAGGCACATGTAATAAAACTAAAAGTCAACATAATCAGAATGGAATGGCGTGAAAGTAGTCTGGAGGACGCCGCGTTCCATCGCCTCATAAAGTTAGGGGTGGGGATGGCTGGCTTTTTCGGGGAAGGCTTTCGGAGTGTTTGGTGACTGACTCAAGGGCGGATCCAACCTTTGAATCGGGACGGGTCACATAGTTGAAGTCCAGTCAGGCCGTACCAACCCACACTTGATTTATCAGTGGTCCACTTATACCCAGCTCAGGGGGGGGGGTCAAACCCCCACGACCTCCCCCCTGAATTTCGGGGAAGGCTTTCGAAGTGTTTGGTGACTGACTCAAGGGCGGATCCAACCTTTGAGTCGGGAGGGGTCACATAGTTGAAGTCCAGTCAGGCCGTACCAACCCACACTTGATTTATCAGTGGTCCACTTATACCCAGCTCAGGGGGGGGGGGTCATGACCCCCACGACCTCCCCCCTGGATCCGCCCTTGAACTGACTCATAACTAAAGAGTACCTTGTCTGTATGATGGTCTGCTTTTATTACCATTCGTCATTCTATCAATTGAGGATCAATTGAGGTATCTATAGATGGTTTGCAATGGTCTTCGGGTAGATCAACTGTTGCTTGTGTATTTTGTAAATATTTACTTCTATTAATTTTAATTTGCTTTCTGCAAATAATTTAAGTATTTTTTCAGAATACGGGCCGTCAAGTATTCACTGACTCAAACTTAGAGTGAATTCTTGAACTGCTTACCAAAGTTGCCAACAATAACATCCCAAGGATAAACCTGCGGTAAGCAAACAAATATTATTATCTGTATCCAGTCTATTAAGCGGGCTAAATTGGAGGACTCATTTCCACCATCAAATCTTGCAAATCTAGACCGTATTCTGCCGTTAAGATTATTTTTTTAATTACATCTTTGAGAGAGATTGCTCTCTTTGTAATAATTTATTAATCCAAATTACGATGAAGGCTTTTCTTTATGAATTATTTTAGATTTTAGATGATATTTATATTGAGCTATTTATTTTGGCTACTGTATACCTTCTTATACAAATTGATGGCAAAAATGAAAAACATCTAGGGTTGGTACTTCCAGTTACCTCACAATTCTGAAAATTGGAATGCTAAGAGCTTTTGTGACACAAATAAAAGAAAAAATCGAAAATTGAGAAATTTTGTTGTTTTTACCCCTAAAATTGGATTATTACGAGACAAAGTTAATAAACAATGTATTTGCGGTGAACATTACAATGAACTGCGTGAGCGACCGCAAAATATAAGTTTGACACTTCCTACTCTTGGAATTTTGATTTTCTGATCCCGTGTAATGGTACGGAACCCTCAGGGCGCGAGTTCTCGGACATGACCGTCTTTATTTTGATTAAAAGTTGTCTTAAAACCTATGCTTGAGTCACGAGTCTGTTGAGTACAATATCAGAATACGGGCCTTTGTGCGATCCTAATTAAAACCATCGCCGTCGCCTCTAATTACATTTAACGCCTCAGTTACACAATGAAGGTCACATGAAACTGAAACTATATCCAACTTTTAATTAAACCCTGCTAACTATTTAGGCTGGTGTTCACTAACCCACCATTAGTATATCTATACGCATCGTATTATACCCATAAAAAACATAATTTTTATAGCGATTTTAATGTTGCCGTCCCCATGGCAACCACTCTAAAACGTGCGGCTCTCACAACTTTTAAGCCGTGTTCAAACAGCGTGCGATATTATGTTACAGGTTGCAAGCCCATCGCCGCTTATAAGAATACTTAATGGTTTCCTCTCGATGTTTTCCTTCAGCGTCGCATTTATAATATTTATTAATTTTAAGAGGAGGTAGGGCACAGCGAGATTTTCTCGTTCTGAATTGGAGCAGCCCGCCTGGGGAGGTACCTCCGCCTTACAGAAGATCGCAGCCAAATAACATTATTTGTTTCAAATAGTGTTGTGTTCCTGCGGTGAGTAAGGTTGCCAGAGCTCTTTAGGAAGGGGGTTCGGGTTCGGCAACGCGTGCGTGATGCCTCTGGTATTGCAAGCGCTCATAGGCTACGGTAACCGCTTACCATCAGGTGGGCCGTAAGCTTGTTTGCCACCTCTGTTGTATAAAAAAAAAAAAAAAAATATGTTAGATCAAACCGTTTAGTGACCAAATCGATGACGTTTTGGAAAAAGGCCAGGTCAAGAGTACCCTAAACCGACGAGCATGTATGAGGAATTTGATGAGAGTGAATGAAGCAAATAGGTATGTCAGGATCGTAGCAAGTGGAAAGCCGTGGTCTCTGCCTACCACTCTGGGAAATAGGCGTAATTTTATGTATGTATGTATGTATTAAATATGTCTGGAATATGCGAAAGTTTGTGTCTGTGTGTGTACAATGTGAATACTATAGCGATATAGGTAATATCACCGATCCGATGCTGTGGATGATGGCCCTTATAGGGCGGTTATAATAGTTTGGTACCTGGCTAGTAGTGCCCCTGCCTTAATTTTCAGAATTAATTTCCACATTCACTTTATTATTATTTCAGACAGCAAAACCGTATTCTCAACATTTATGCAATCACATTGCCAATGTCGTTTGGTAGGTAAGTAACATAAGTAAGTAAGTAACATGACTGGCCTCATAGCTCAGTTGGTAGTAACTCTGCCTTCTGCGCTAGAGGTCGCGGGTTCGATCCCCGCACTGGACAAACATTTGTGTGATGAACACATATGTTTGTTCTGTGTCTGGGTGTTAAATATATATCTATTATGTTTATCAGTCTCTGGTACTCATAGTACAGGCTATGCCTAGTTTGGGATCAGTTGACCGTGTGAATATGTCCGGAATATTTATAATATTTATTTATGTATAAGGCGCAAATATGTAAGTCTTGATAGGGCTTACATATTAGAGCCTTTTGGGGTTGGGACCCTGGGTCCGTGGGGAAACGGGGCCCTCCGGGTTTTCAAAAAGATATCAGGACGTCTGATCGAAGCGACGCGTGACCCGAGAGCTGGCTCTTATTTGGCCCAGCGAATTAGCATTGCCATCCAGCGTGGCAATTCCGCCAGCGTCTTGGGGACGCTTCCGACTGGTAGTGATCTGGATCAGTTGAGCTATCTATAGATCGTTTGTAACGGTCTTTAGATGGCTCAACTGTTTCTTGTGTATTTTGTAAATATTAACTTGTATTAGTTTTAAGTTTCTTTCTGTAAATAAAGTACTGCGAGTAACATGGGTTAAGCTCAAATGGCTGTGTAAGTTTAAAATGACTTTAATTAAAATTGCTGTAAGCTTTACCAGAACCCAAAAGACCTTCGTTTCGTTTGCAATATCTTTGCTACGCCTCGTAGCCTTCTGCTACACCGTGTAGCTCCGCTACGCAGCGTAGCGGAAACTACTAACTTGCCAAATGCCTATGTTTACCAATTTTTTTTATTCAAAGCCTTTATGCTGTGCCTCCGTGCTGTACCGCTGCGTAATTCTGAACATCCCGTCCAGAATTTAGCTATATTTTTTGACGATGTTCGGCGATTCAATGTTATTTATTTTCTGAGATATTTTTATGAGGGCTTATTTTCGTGCAACTGTTGGGGGTGATGCAAAGTCCCTAGAGTTTTGTACGCCCAGCACATTTAGTCGATTAGTTTAGAGTTAGCATTCAACAAACTGGACCGAACCGAACCGGGAACGGAACCAGGCGACGTAGTGTTGGAAAGCCCCCCACCCGATGGACCGACGACATTGTGAAGGTTGCGGTCGGTGGATGGAGAAGGTTCAAGACCGTTCGTCGTGGAACTCTTTAGGGGAGGCCTATGTCCAGCAGTGGACTTCTACTTCTACTTCTAGGCTGATGATGAATCATGAATTCAACAAACAAACATCCAGCTAAGATCTTAACATCATTTTCTAAACTTTGAAAATAGCGATAGCATGTTTAATTTTGCAAATTTAGGATGTTCTAACTAACATCCCATCTTAACTTTATGAAATGGGAACTTACGTTATTTTGAATGAATGAATGAATGAATTAAAATTCTTTATTGTACACACACCTTAAAAACTAGTTACAATTGATTATAGACTAAATAAATTTATATGTACAATGTACAAATGATTCTTCTAGGCTTGGTCGCGAGGAACAGGCATAGCTTCACCTAGTTTCTAAGACGTTTCAAAGTGATCCTAGTGATTTTATTGAAATAAATGCCTTTTGACTTTGACTTTGACTTTGGCGGGCTTATCGCTAAGAAAGCGATCTCTTCCAGACTACCTTTGGATGGAGAGGAGTCTGAATTGTACGGAAGATTGGTCGGGGTGCACTACAAAGTTAACGTAATTCTTAAATTATTTAAGAGTAGATAAGAATAATATAATTACATAATATAATAAAATACACATATACACATCTATATATATTAAAGGTATATATATTAATATTTATAAATTTACATAAACAGTATTGGATAGGGATAAACAAAATGGAAGTAGTAATAAAAATATTATAATGTCATCATTATCATCATCAGCCTGATCAAGTCCACTGCTGAACATAGGCTTCCCCCAAAGAGTGCCACGACGAACGGTCTTGAACCTTCTCCATCCACCGACTTCCCGCAACCCTCACAATGTCGCCGGTCCATTGTGTGGGGGGCCTTCCAACACTGCGTCGTCTGGTTCGTGGTCGCCACTCGAGAACCTATGTTCCCCAACGGTTCCACTGCCACTTCTTTTTTTTTTTTTATACAACTAAGGTGGCAAACAAGCATACGGCCCACCTGTTGGTAAGTGGTTACCGTAGCCTATGAGCGGTTGCAATACCAGAGGCATCACGCTCGCGTTGCCGACCCCGAACCCCTCCCTCTAAAGAGCTCTGGCAACCTTACTCACCGCAGGAATACAACACTATTTGAAACAAATAATGTTATTTGGCTGCGATCTTCTGTAAGGCAGAGGTACCTCTCCAGACGGGCTGCTCCAATTTAGAACGAGAAAATCTCGCTGTGCCCTACCTCCTCCTCAATCAATCCTTCAACCTGCTAATTCTGAAAGCTATATCGGTGACCTTGGTTCTTCTACGGATTTCCTTATTTCGGATTATTATCGAGCATAGCTCTCTCCATAGTCCATATTATAATGTATGATACAGATATATTATACAGAAAGAAACTTAAAACTAATACAAGGTAATATTTACAAAATACACAAGAAACAGTTGAGCCATCTAAATACCGTTACAAACGATCTATAGATAGCTCAACTGATCCAGATCACTACCAGTCGGAAGCGTCCCCAAGATGCTGGCGGTATTGCCACGCTGGATGGCAATGCTAATTCGCTGGGCCAAATTAGAGCCAGCTCTCGGGTCACGCGTCGCTTCGATCAGACGTCCTGATATCTTTTTGAAAACCCGGAGGGCCCCGTTTCCCCACGGACCCAGGGTCTCAACCCCAAAAGGCTCAAATATGTAAGCCCTATCAAGACTAACATATTTGCGCCTTTTGAGATCCTCGACCGAATCTGCCGCCGCACCCGCCCTAACTGATGTCCCCGGAAGATGTGCGCGCGCTAGTGTATCAACACAAGTAGCGTCCCACACCATAGGCCTACCCTTCTCCCAAGGGACCAAAGTCATACCGTCAGGCCGCTTACCATCATCACGTAGCAGACCATTCGGTTCGAGAATGGCTGGGACGTTAATGCTGGTAAGAGCCCGGCGGATGATGTTATGATGTATGATTGAGTTTTTGTTTATCGCTAGAATGTAAATATACGGAAGCGGCAATCGCCTTGAGTTTCTCGCCACAAAACGTGCAAGTAATTCTCTCCACGATGTCATTCGTCGTCTCTTTTGCTTGATGTTTATCTAGACAGTTTCAATTATCCAAGTAAATAATGACGCAATTAAGACTAGATGAAGACAAGACATGCTCGTCTTTAGTCTCGGGGCACTCGTTTTAAATCAACATTCTCTTGAAAGTCGCTGCCGCGACATAAATGTCGTAATATTATGGTAGAGATGATAAAGCAGAATACTTAAGGAATCGGCTATTCGACCTAGGTGGCGTAGCGGACGAGTGCCCGCCTGAGAAGCAAGGGGTGCGGGTTCGATTCCCGCTGCGAGACAACCAACGCTAAGCGTTTGCCTATTGTCTGCTCTATCTAGAGCATAATTGCATGAAATCAGGCGAGTGAAACAGTGAAAATCGGCAAATGTTATGGGTTCTGATGTCGTAACAAATGTTACAACAGCTTTCTGACGCAACTGACGCAACCAACGGAAGGCCACCTTACCTAAACAATTTATCCTTGAAGAGAGGTTTGGCCAATTCCCAACTCGCCCAAAGCGTTCGACCCTATCCTTATGGAAATCAAAATTAGCCCTTAACCCTTAGCAAACAAAGCTAACAATATCGGAACGATAATTACATTATGTTGTGCGATATCTACTAGCTGACTAGGTAACTACAACTTGTTCCTTAACTAGTATACTAGGGGATTCTGAAAGGATCTGCATGAAAGGGGCTCCATTATGGCATAGGGTATTTCCAATTAAAAATGTCGAATTTCCAAAAGTCGTAGAACAAACTTAGACACTTTTTGGAGGAGGTAGGGCACAGCGAGATTTTCTCGTTCTAAATTGGAGCAGCCCGCCTGGGAGGTACCTCCGCCTTACAGAAGATCGCAGCCAAATAACATTATTTGTTTCAAATAGTGTTGTGTTCCTGCGGTGAGTAAGGCTGCAACGCGTGCGTGATGCCTCTGGTATTGCAAGCGCTCATAGGCTACGGTAACCGCTTACCAGCAGGTGGGCCGTATGCTTGTTTGCCACCTTAGTTGTATAAAAAAAAAAGACAACAAACTGACAAATGTGGTGTAGAATAAGCTCCTTTCGGTATACTAGGTATGCATATCAACAGTGTGGTAAATGACCTTGTACAGCTAGGATATCGAGTGCCTTGTAGATACCCTCGTTAGCTATAAAAAAATGCAACCCAAATCATCGTCAAGCGGTATTTCAGTAAAAGTGCGGTGAAAAGTGCTGTACGAGAAAATGGATATTTTACATATTATTTATTTTTATATTATAATAAGCATACAAGCAAGATGTCCCCTTTATTATGAATAAAAGATAGAAAAAACATTATTTCAGTGCTCTGTCCATGTTGTGTATATTGGTTTTAGCAACTTGTCGTAAAATATGAAGCTTCAAAGCTCGTACATTACGTCACTTGTCCGTCCCGGTTGAATTCGAGTAGACCTCTCCCTTTAATGTTACTTTGGCTAAAGTTCGTGCATACCGGAGCAAGTATGTTTCTAACTTGGAGGTTTCCGCGCTACCGCCGCGCCGGCTCAAACGTTTGTAATCCTACTAATATTATAAACTAGCTTCCACCGCGGCTTTGCTCGCGAGGTACCTACATAAAAAGTAGCCTATATGCTATTCTAGGTAAAGAACTTTATCGATGTTTAGATGTTTGTGGTTCAATCACGGCTAAACGGCCGAACGGATTTGGATGAATGGTACAGAGACAGATTATAGTCTGGAATAGCATATAGGCTTTTTATGTTGGTACCACGCGAGCGAAGTCGCGGGCGTAAGCTAGAATAGAATAGAATGATCGTTTATTTTAGCAAGATATTAGTGTTGAGCATAAAAGTATACACATTAAGACATACAATATAACTTAAAAAATATTACATAGTTTAGGTATACCTAGGTACATAACATTAGTATATTAAAAAGTTTAGGTATATCGACTCATATGTCCGAATGCTAAAAAAGGTGTTCAGCTCAGCATTAATGTTGGGTGTGTTAGCTCAACGCTGATTTTCAGCTGAAACCAAGGAGGAAAAAGTAGATTATCAGTGACCGTAAAAACAACAAGCTAGTATTTCATAAGTTAGTATCTAGATGACGTTCTAGAACTGTAGGTACTCCTATGTACAGCAAAAGTGCGTGGGTTATAATTTAGTAGCCAATCATAGTACCTATACCTACCAACCATACATACGGGTTTTTGTTAAGTTTGATATTAAAAGGATTTACGAAAAAATTATAAAAAAAATTGTAAACTGTTCCAGCAAATGTTTTTAAAACTGGTTGAACCGAAGCGACTGTAACTGTTCTAGCAATAGGTATTAAATCAATTACCAAGCATCTTGCGCTATGCTTCATCTGCATAGAGTTCTTAACTTCAGGGTTCTCAAACAACGGTCAAACTTCACCGAACTTCCTCACTCGAATATTCTGTTTGTTGAATTGATATCCTCTCTAGAGTTAAGTTTGGATAGATTACATCATCGTCATAAACTCATTTATTCATATATAATTTAGTAGATATGCTTATAAATTTAACGGACAACGGATGATCCTACTTCCTACTAATATTATAAATGCGAAAGTTTGTGAGGATGTTTGGATGTTTGTGGTTCAATCACGGCCGAACGGATTTGGATGAATGGTACAGAGATCGATTATAGTCTGGAATAGCATATAGGCTTTTTATGTGGGTACCACGCGAGTGAAGTCGCGCGCGTAAGATAGTTCATTATAAGGACGTAACCGTATCGGCACAAGCAAAAAAAAAAAAACGAAACATGAAACAATACCCACTATTACGTTCCGTCAGCGACCAACACCGTAGCGTGCCATGACCCGGGGTGCAATTGCCTAAGCGTAATGGCAATGAAGATCGTAACTTTGAGGATAATTTTAACAATCTTAGCGACATTCAAAACATTCCAAACTTGACAAGGGGAAACTTCAAGACCTTAGCTTCTTCGTTTTCATGTTTGAAAAACTTCAGATGTAGCTAAAATTGATAAAATCATCCCTAAAATTGCGATCTTCATTACCATTTTGCTTACGCAATAGCCTGGCCGGACCGGGAGGAATGTTCTGCAGTGAAATGAAATGAAATGAAATCAGTTTATTTGCTAAAACATGGTAGTTGAATATAATCGCTGTTCTTATGCAGTAAGCGGGCGCACATGTTTTTGCTACACAAGCATGCAAATGTTTTATTTAGTAGGATTACAATAATTAAAAAAATACCAAAATCAGTGTGCATCAGCAGTGGACATTCTAGGTTGAAATGATGATGTTGATGATGATGATGAAGTAAACCTACGTTCCTTAAATAAAACGTACGGTTCGTGTTTTCAATCATCTAGAACTTACCTAGAAGTAGAACCGATAAATCTGACGGTAATCCTCAATAGATTAATCGGGGCGGAAATCCAAAGAATTTAGTTTCCGAGATATTGCTCGGGCGAGATGAATGATAGCAGACGCAGTAGAGCTCTTATACAGTGTCACAAGTTCGAATAATACCTTAAATTCATCAATGATGATGATGATGATGATGATGATTCATATCATGTGAAACTAAAGCAGCACAATGAATAATTTTTGGAGGAGGTAGGGCACAGCGAGTTTTTCTCGTTCTAAATTGGAGCAGGCCGCCTGGGGGGTACCTCCACCTTACAGAAGATTGCAGTAAAATAACATTATTTGTTTCAAATAGTGTTGTGTTCCTGCGGTGAGTAAGGTTGCCAGAGCTCTTTAGGGGTGGGGGGGTTCGGGGTCGGCAACGCGTGCGTGATGCTTCTGGTATTGCAATTGCTGATAGGCTACGGTAACCGCTTACCAACAGGTGGGCCGTATGCTTGTTTGCCACCTTAGTTGTATAAAAAAATAATAAAAAAAAATCCGTTTGAAATGATTTGACCCCAAAACAACAGATTTCTGCTTAGTATTTTTTCAATAACAAAATTCATATTTCCAAAAGTTGTAGAAACGTTATTGCTAATTGGGTGAAAAATAAGTGATACCTACATATTATTAAGATCACCTTGTAGGTATATTGGACCTCGAACCGGGAAATTTCTATGAGGCAAATCCTGGCTAGTTAGCGCGTTCTAGAAGATCGATCGAATGGCGACCACGAACCGGGCGACGCAGTGTTGGAAAGCCCCCCACCCGATGGACCGACGACATTGTGAAGGTTGCGGGAAGTCGGTGGATGGAGAAGGCTCAAGACCGTTCGTCATGGAACTCTTTGGGGGAGGCCTATGTCCAGCAGTGGATTTCTACAGGCTGATGATGATGATGATAAGAAGATCGATCACTGTTTATAAGCTGCACTGTAGAGGTAGTAGGTACCTACTCAGGGTGAGATTTCTCAGCGCCACATTACAGATAACAGTCATTTATCCGTGTCCCTACTAGGGTACGGGGTCAGTTGCTACCCTCGCTTGCTTATCTTTTGGGGTCACATTAGACACCATAAAACTGTTATCAGGCAATTTAACACTCATGTTAATTCTGACTTGCAAAGGCTGGCCGTGACGTTCAGACGTTTGCTCGTGAAAGGGTAGCAATTATACTAACACACAGAGTTATAATACATCATCATCATCATTTCAGCCGTAAGACGTCCACTGCTGAACATGGCCTCCCCCACAGACAGAGCAAATTCCTTACCATGTGGGGGGATTTGCCCATATTCACCACACTGGGCATGCGGGTTGGCGAGCGCAGTTAGAGCTATCGTTGTTAAAATGAGGGACGCTGCTGCCCATCCCCTAGCTTTTTTCCCTTAGTCGCCTCTTACGACATCCGCGGATAGAGATATGGAGGGGCCTATTCTTTAGCCGGGGCCACCACGGCCCATATAATACATACCTACTTTTTATATAAATGCGAAAGTAACTCTGTTTGTTAGTTTGTCTGCTTGCTATCTCATCACGGCTAAACGGCTGAAAGGATCAATATGAAATTTGGCAAAAAGATAGATTATGTCCTGGGGAAAGTCATAGGCTCTTTTGTCTCGAAAAAGAATCTTGAAAGGGGTGAAATTTTTTCTGGGCAATCCTTATGATCCTCTCGTTAGGGATTTGAAAATTCATGTTTAGACTTTTGGTAAGAAATAAAGAAAGACGTGTTTCAGCATTTTTACAAAATCATCCCTAAAGGGGGTAAATTAGGGGGTGAAAATTTTTATGTAGTCGCGTGTAACAGCTCCAAATCAAAAACAAAATAATTTTATTTGGAACAAAAAAACAATTTTACAATTTTGAAACAATAGGAACACGTTGAAAACCTGCATTAGTTAAATTAAAAACTGTATCGCAGTTTACAGCGTCCGCCTGCCGTTTACAGTAATTGATCTTAATATACAATAGATTGGGCTAATAAAATACATAAGCTAGTTTATAATAATTAGACATTGCACTCTACACATAGGTTAATACTTGTCCAGTATATTGTATTAAATTATCTTTCAATACGTTTTTCCCTGAAAGCGACAGGACGTTGATAAAAAAACAAATCACGTGTTTACCCGGGCGTGAAGGCACGCACGTTTTTAACACGTCATCATCATCAACAATCTGTAGAAGTCCACTGCTGGACATAGGCCTCCCCCAAAGAGTTCCATGACGAACGGTCTTGAGCCTTCTCCATCCACCGACTTCCCGCAACCTTCACAATGTCGTCGGTCCATCGGGTGGGGGGGCCTTCCAACACTGCGTCGCCCGGTTCATTCGAGAACCTTTACTCCCCAACGGTTGTCGGTTCTGCGAGCTATATGGCCTGCCCACTGCCACTTCAACTTGCTAATTCTGAGAGCTATGTCGGTGACCTTAGTTCTTCTACGGATTTCCTCATTAACACGTATTTAATTTATATTGTGACATAATTTGTAATTCTCAAATTGTGATGTGTAATACGTGGGTAAAATAATTAGTGTAATTGGTTGTAGCCGTGCCTATTATCATAATAAATAAATAAACACATCCATATTTTTCGTTCCTTTTAAATCTCGGGTTGAAAAACTTAGGTACATCATATTTTTCGATCCATGACACATACTGTAATGAATGTTGATTGAACGATCAACAACATTCGCTGAGCAACTTAGACTTATATTAAAAAAGTTTAATGGGAAAAAATTCTTAGAAACTTTCATAAATAAAGTTTGATAAGTCTGTCGTATATTCAAAAGCTGGAGTGAAGCTTTTATGTTTCAAATATGACCATATCCATTATATAGCGAAATACAGCTTATTACGCGCTCATATAATGGGCATTATTTGTCATAAGAATTGAAAATCATGACATTTCATATTCATCATTTCAGCCGTAGGACGTCCACACCTGAACATGGCCTCTCCACAGATTTCCTTCCTATCATGTGGGGGGATTTGCCCCTACCTAGCTTTTTTCCCTTAGTCGCCTCTTATGACATCCACGGGTAGTTAGATATGGAGGGTCCTATTTCTCAGCCAGAGCCACCACGGCTAACTTTATATTCATCATCATCATCGGCCTGTAGAAGTCCACTGCTGGACCTATGACTCCCCTTTTTTATATTAATTAATTGTTTATTAATAAATAAAAATAAAGATGTTTGAATTTGTGTGTTGTTTTTTAGAATAAAAGTTTGTAAACTGAATTTGGTTCACCCCTTATTATTTCAATTTTGTTATCGGTTCGTTTAGCCAGACAAACCGTCTGGAGTAGTATCAGCTGAAATAAAACGTGCCTGAAATTTGTAAAAGGTAGCTGAAATAATTTTGCCACAAAATTATTAAACGCGAAAGAGTAATTAATAAAGCCTTTTCACACACACACACACCACATGTAGTTAATATTAATAAGTTTATCTAATACTGCCCGAGGCGCGAAAACGTTAACTTTTCAGCAGAGGAGTTTAGACCTTGACGTCTCACGCTAGAGCAGTGGTCCCCAAACTGTTTTGCCTCGTAGACCCCTTGGCTTGTTTTTCGGTTAGGCGTAGACCCCCCTACCTAAATTCACAAAAATGTTATATTAGCTATATTGCATTTTTGCGAATTCATCAACTTCGGTCATAGGCCCCTTTTCAGGGCCACCATACCTCAACCTGGTAACTGACTAATACAGACTGACCAAGAAAGAATCAGTGACACGACAAGAAGAATCAACTTATTTTTTTTTCCGATTGACTTTTAACTGTAGTGAGGTATTATTATAAATAGATCCACTATCGTGGATTTTGTTGCATCTCGTAGACCCCCATTTGCATCTCATAGACCCCAATTTTTTTCACTCTCGTAGACCCCTAGTAGGTCGCTGTCGACCCCTGGGGGTCGATATAGACCACTTTGGGAATCACTGATCATATTAGTGTCACGAATTTTATCCCCAAGCTATAAAATTTATTAGTAAGCATCCTCTCTCTACTTGTTTATTTAATATATTTTTGTTTAATAGATGCTTCAAAAATACCTCCTGGAAGGGGTCTAAGGGGTATGGAAGGGGTATTTATTAAGTTTGTATGGGATAAAATGAACATATAATGCGATTGACGCCATTGAAATACAAACTCTCTACGAGCTATTGTGTTTCAGCTATGTTTTTAGCTTTTGTAAAAAATATCTTATCTCATAATTATTTCAGACAGCTGTCTTAATCATAAATTGATAGGGACCGTAGAATAAGTTAAATAAGACCTTTTCTATAGTATGAAATAAATAAATGATTATTATACGTATTGTCAGTATGACTGATCATCACGTATACCTAGGTGTTTTTTTTTTGGCGGGAACTTGAGAAAGTGATGTTGTGCTCTCAATTTATTTTACAAAACTAGTGTTAAATTGAATAATATTATGTGATTATGGTGGTGTTTTGCGTAATATTGTTTGAGTAAACCGCACTAGTGAAGTGAAATGAAATGATTGAGTGTATCATTGTGTGTCATTTTTCGAGTTGGCGCCTAGAGGTCCCATATGGTTTTAGTAAAATAGCCACCATCATATCTTACTAAAACTGAATTTGACTTGACTTGACGGTGACTTGACCATGACTAAGAAGTAAAATGAAGAAGAAAGATAAAAATAACTACGAAGAAATATAAACGTAAGACTTGGCGGTAAGGCCTAGATGCCATAGCCAGCACGAAAGGGAAAAAACTTAAAAAAAAAAATGTATACCTACGTCATTAGTAGTCATACCGCGTATTGGATATTTCGCGTATAGTGATTGGTCAATTAGTGAATTGGTCATTAAGCTTCAGAACCGGTCTGAGGGTCGGAGCGTGTTCCGATTTTAACTACAGTTTAGTTAGTTATACTTATTTATTTCATGCTAATGACTCCATAAAGCTCCAAAAACTTTTAATTACATTATAAAGTTTGCTCCTAGGAATTTCAGATTGAAATTCAATTATTATTATTGATGATGGTAACTTCCTCTCTCTATAAGTAAAGTAACTAAGTAAGAAATCCGTGAGCCTCGAAGGGTCATTGAATTTTTCTGTTCAAAAATTTCTATACTGAAAAATATATTTACGGGGTTTCCTAAAAAACCCCAAAGCAGCTGATTTTATGAGAATTAGAATTGGGTGTAGAATAAGCCCCTTCAGGGGTAGTACACGTATTATCAATGAATCACCTTGTATATGGCTAACAATGTAGCATTTGTCCTTCCTCAGGGCTTAGGCTATCTCATTAACTAAATGCTTCAAGATCGGTTCAGCCGTATAATCATGAAAATGTTACAAACAGACAGACGGATAGAGAGACAGAGTTAATCCTTGTATCGTATTTATAACAGTGATAAATTATTAATCTGATTTAATCATTTTTATCCGACAAAATCAGAATAGATAGCCTCAAAACTTGACTATCTCTTGCATTCAGCTGGCTGGGCTGGGAGCTCATAAACCCCACAGATACAATTTCGACCTATTTCCTGGAAATCCCTATTCCTTCTGATAACAATTGGCGCTAGTCAGTAGCTCGATTCCCACCTTTTATACAAATTGAACCTCCGTAATGCGAATTTAAATAACGGTTTCAATTTCCTTTATCATCGTTTCATTAGCAGAAGTACCTACCTACGGGTGCGTCATTGGTGCAGAATCAAATTAACTTTAGTGGCTTACAAAAAACTAGCATAACTTTTAAAGAGAGTATTGCAGATAATAATTTAGGATTTATGTATCTATTAGTATTTTGTTTTATACACGAAGGCACATTATTTTTATAGTAGGTATTGCTGTGTTAAACTTTTGTACACCGCCGCCTTATTTGTTTATCCGGTCCACCCAAAGGTTATCTGGAAGAGATCGTTTTCGTTTTCGATTCGATAAGGCCGCCCATTGTACTTTATTAATCACTTTGGATGGAAATCTTATAATGAAGCTGTAGATAAAGCCTTGGGTTCCTTAGCGAACGCTACCGTCCATCGTCATTTTTCGCCACACCCGTAGATACCTATTGTAATATAGGTATCTACTTAGGCAATATACTATATCGTCTTTGCTATTGTTTAGTAATGAAACCTTTCTACTATACCTACTAATTATCTAATATGTATGTATTGTTTAAACTCGAATTCAGCTACTTTCGCCGACGACCGACAGCGGACGAACGGCACATTGCTTTGGTCTTAGGTACAATGTTTCAATTTTGGTAACAATGGAATCAAGTTTCGAATGGCAACATATTAATTACTCGAGGCTCTGCTGTCCGATTCCGTAATTCATCATACTGGATGAGTGGGCCATCCGTTTTCGATACCAAAAGCGAAGCAACGCAAATAAATATATTTATTGGTGGATCATTGACAGGAATAACATATTTTTTACAAAAACTGAAAACCGACTTCAAATTCCTGTTTTTTTTTTTAAGTTTTATCCCTTTCGTGCTGGCTATGGCATCTAGGCCTTACCGCCAAGTCTTACGTTTATATTTCTTCGTAGTTATTTTTATCTTTCTTCTTCATTTTACTTCTTAGACATGGTCAAGTCACCGTCAAGTCAAGTCAAATTCAGTTTTAGTAAGATATGATAGTGGCTATTTTACTAAAACCATATGGGACCTCAAGGCGCCAACTCGAAAAATGACGATACACGCAATCATTTCATTTCACTTCACTCGTGCGGTTTACTCAAACAATATTAGGCAAAACACCACTATAATCTCATAATATTATTCAATTTAACACTAGTTTTGTAAAATAAATTGAGAGCACAACATCACTTTCTCAAGTTCCCTCCAAAAAGTCCTCAAATTCCTGAATATTTACAAGATTAATACCAACCTCTTTTTATTGTTATCAACCTCTGCGTTTTGCTTACCTACTGAGGATGACATTGGCCACCAACACTTTCGAACAAAAAACCAAAGTAAGTATGACATTCATTCATCATAAATAATAACTCATATGGTACTGGCTGACTGACAGACAATAAGACGTGGTGGTTTTATTCTCTTTGATAATCAACGCAGAGCCTAACCAAAAGTCCTAAGAGTAGGTATGAAATTTCTGTTGTAACGTATGGGTGCACAGAAAGGAATTCCCGACATACAACCCCTAAGGTTAAAGTTTATGTAAAAATAGCAGCAACCGAACGAAGTCGCGGGGATAACAATACCATACCATAGTCGACAAAAAAAAAAATCGGCAAGTCGTGATTTCAAGAGATGATGACGTTTTTTTAAGTTGTATGGGACAAGTAGCAATCCCTCGGGAATTAAATTAATATGGGACCACCCCGGGATCATACTATATACACCAGCGAAATAATTATCAAAATCGGTTTAGTATTGTCGGAGAAATCGAGTAAAAACACACAAAAAAAAAATACAGCCGACTTGAGAACCTCCTCCTTTTTGAAGTCGGTTAAAAACACGGTTTTGTTTCAAATGTTTTCAAAATGATCTTTCAAAGTTCTAGTAGATTTTAAAATGTAGGTTCTTAGACAAAAGTCGACTTCAAGTTGAAGGAATGTTGCCTTACTTAGTAATAACGACTCTTAATAACCTCCTCCTTCTTCTGGCGTCGGTTAAAACTTACCTATGTGAAGTTAGGATTAAAATATACCTACAGGCAAATGAAAATGTAGAAATGATGAAAAAGTCTAAGAATATCTAAACATTGCGGTCTGAATAGCGATTAGGGGCTAATAAAAGGCTGTTTAGAGTCTAATTAATTGAAGCGACCGCTTTTGCATGCTAAACCTAATTCCCTCGATTACACCTACACACTCAACTCAACTACCAGGATTAAAGGCTCAGGGGGTAAATTTTACTAACAAGCTTTTCACTCGATTGCAATTATTATTTGTGGGTTTTATTTTTTGCTGAGCCTATGCACTACATACTGTTAGCTGTTCTGTGACGGTGTTATCTTTACATGCGCTCGCTCTTCGTAGAAAATAAGTAAAAACCCAAATGATTGTTTACAATTTTTCTTATATTCCATTCAACATCGAGAACCTAATGTCTAAACAAACCTAACATAGGTTTTAAGACATTTACTAACATGCATTTATATTCCTTTTGTGTAATAAATAAATAAAATCGAAACGCAGCTGAACTAGTTTTTCATCCGTTTTTTAGGTATTTTTGTATTCTGCTATTGAATAACGATCAATCAAATCAAATAAAAAGGTGTTTATTTCAATAAAATAACTAGGATCAATTTGAAACGTCTTAGAAACTAGGTGAAGCTATGCCTGTTCCTCGCGACCAAGCCTAGGAGAATCAGGCAACAAACACGGCTTGGTGCCTGTAATTTTTTTCGATGATCCTTTTTCACAATATGTGATGTAGAGCTTTAGTGCCTATCGAACTACTTAGGTGAGGCTCTAAAGAAAAATAATATAATCAATTCAATAAAAGCTTATAAAAATGTGAAACAATGACAAATGACAATACATACATATATATATTCAGCAAATGTGTGTATAATCCAGCTGTACGTTTCAGCTAAAGCTAACGATCGATCGAAAGCCATTCAACCAACTAATTCAATCGTACTTCAAACGTTCGCCAGCTCAATTTGGACACATGCATGAATAATAATTTTAGCCGCTGCATTTCAGCTGCGGATCAACTTGGTACGATTACGATTCAGTTCGGTGATCTAAAAATGGCTTTTTCGGTAATATTATGACCGCGATCGGAATGAAACCATAGATGGAACTGCATAGAACGTCAAGCCGTGTTCAAACGGCATGCAATAATATAAAAATGACCGTTTAAAAATGACCCAAATCTCTACTGTCAAAGTCAGTTTTGAGTTTGACATTTGTGTGCAATAAAGCTCAACGATATCGCAAGCTCCTAAAAGTCAAACTCAAAATTAACTTTATTCAGAAGACGTATGTAATGAATGATCATTCATCATCATCATCCACAGCCTGATTTCACCCACTGCAGGGTATAGGCCTCCCCTTGTATGTGCCATTCTCATTACAAATAAATTTTATCATTACAAAATAAATTTTAGATGACCTTTTGAATACGGCCTCAGACGTTGTAAATTAGTAGAATTGGATATACACCAAAGAGAGGTTGACATGCGCCCGTTACTTCCTTCACAAACTGGGCGTATTTTCAGCGCGATTGATTTATTAAGCTTCTCAACGACACGGGGACAACTGTCATTACTTATGACAACTTAAACGCGATGAAAATATACCTCAGAGGTTAAATAAGGTTAAGAGTAAGAGATCATGATGTCTTATTGATATTCAAATGCAAGCGTGTCAGCACGAATTTGATCTCACTGACTCCCACAGAGTATGTTTGTATCATTTTCTACATTTTCGACACCTGAGTCATCTCATCACTGTCAGTTGTCCACTAGGAAATTGCATTAAGCCGTGTTCAAACGGCATGCGTTATGTCATCTGAAATTTATTTCAAAATGATTCCTATCTCTGCTGAATACAGTCAATTTTCAGATGCATGGATCATTTTGAGTTACAACAAGGTGTAAAGCACACTTTATAAAAATTATTGATGCTAAACTCTGTGAATCGAATGAACTAGAATCTGTGGTTTTGTGAATTGAAACGAGCGATGTAGCAAGACTAGGGAATATCTATTTATTACGGTAGATAAACACATGTAGGTACCTAAGTTTATTATATTTTGATTAGGTTTCCCTCAACCCTCTTGTTTCTTCATAACCGCCTGCTCTTCCATTTAATGGGATAATTTTATGGAAATATTTCGTAAGAAAATACGAAGAATAACCAACAAAAATACTAAGCTTTTCTTGGAACAGATGTGAAGAGAAATCTTGCGAGTTTTGGCAAAAAGTAGAAGTAAATGCATGTTGTATCTAAGTAAGTTCTAAAGAAAAAGAAATAAATTATTAGGTTCGGCTGTACTGTGACAATACATATCGGAAACCAGTTAACCCGCCGCCGTCTCATGCTTAAGCTGCTTGCGTGGATCGCAACCAGACACAATAGATTTTCTATTGTGTCCAGTATCTCGGCAGTGGAGCAAACTAAAAGCAAGACTATCTTTCTTATAATTTATTTTTCTGTAGAATAGAAGTTCCTTTACGCGACTTTTCTTACTTGGTAGTGGCGTGGTAGACCCGGACACGTAGACTCTAGCAAACTCTAGGTACGCCACTATCACTAGTAGCACCCAATTAGTTGAGGTGAGGAGTGACTGAGGAGGAGGAGGTAGGGCACAGCGAGATTTTCTCGTTCTGAATTGGAGCAGCCTGCCTGGGGAGGTACCTCCGCCTTACAGAAGATCGCAGCCAAATAACATTATTTAACGCTTACCATCAGGTGGGCCGTAAGCTTTTTTGCCACATATGTTGTATAAAAAAAAAAAACTGAGTTGTCCCTTATTGCCACGCGTCCCGTAAATTTTAATTTAAATAAAATTAAATGACTTGCGCCCAATCCTACTAATATTATAAAGACGAAAGTTTGTGAGGATGGTTGGATGTTTGTTTTTCAATCATTCCGTCAAACGTCTCAACCGATTTAATTGAAACTTGGAATAGATAAAGTTCTTTACATAGAATCGCATATATGCTATTTTTTATAGATAGATAAATTGTTTATTTGACAGTTTATTTATTTTTTTATTTATGTGGGTACCACGCGATCTAAGCCGCGGTCGGAAGCTAGTTTTAAATAATAAACCATTCAGAAAGTAAAATCGACCGAAAGTTGATCAAAATATGACTGAGCGAGAAAAAAAAGAAGACCCACGTTCTGATCTAGCTAAACCACTAAATGTATCTATAATTCTATACCCAAACTTTCGAAAATTCTTGAAATTAATCATAAAATTTTCTAATAATAAAAATCTATTCATTGAAATCGCGTGGATCTATTTGAAACGTCTTAAATCTGGTTGAATTTACGCCTTCGCGACCAAGCCTAGAGAATACAGAGGTTATTTATTTTAATTAGGTATCCTTTTACATCATCGAATTCGAAATATTTATATACGCATTAACAAGTGTGCAAAACGGTGAAGGAAAACATTGTGAATCTGCGGCTATGTCAGCTCCGTATTCATCATTTATTTCCTTGGAATAACCGACTACCTTGCGAGGATGGTACTTATAAGTGCTGAGCAAGCCTCGGTACTCCATCTTAAGATAATGATGATGTTTCAGGCATTAGACGTGACCTGCGTCCACCTTGAATAAATCATCATTATCAACAACCCGTAGAAGTTCACAGACATAGGCCTCCTCTAAAGAGTTCCACGAACGGTCTTGAGCCTTTTCCATCCACCGAATTCCCGTAACCTTTACAATGTCATCGGTTCATCGGGGGGAGCTTCCAACACTGCGTCACCCGGTTCGTGGTCGCCTTGAATAAATGATCTAGAATATATATTTATATAATATATGTAAAAGGCATACTAGGGACTCATTAAGCTCGCAAAACTGACTAATCATATTAATAACATGAAGTGTTCAGACAGCCCATTAATAACTTTTCTCTTTGCTAAAATCTATCTGAACATTAGACGCGCTAAATTCATCAACTTAAGTGTTTGAAATCCCTGTGTGATTAAATTACTACTGGCCTGTAATTACAGTTTATAGAAAGCAGCTTGATCAATCTTATCAAGGTCCTCAGGGGCTCATCATCAGCCTCAGGGGCTCAAGATTCATCAATCTGCGCCGCCCTAAGTCATTGGTGACATGCGACTACCAAGTCAAGTCAAAGTCAAAAAGATGTTTATTTTTCAATAAAATCACCAGGATCACTTTGAAACACTTTCCCTGTTATTATGAAACTGGGTTTAAACGAGGTCTAACTAAACCCTGGTTTTGTGACGTGCTATGCAATGTAACAAGGGCGGATAATAATGTATGAAATGATAGGTTACAAAACCAGGGTTTAGTTGGACCTTGAAGCCCAGTTTCATAATAACAGGGTTAGAAACTAGGTGAAGCAAAGCCAGCCCAGCAACAAACACGGCTTGGTGCCTATAATTTTTTTAAATGATTCATTTTAATTAAAAAGGTTCATTGACAAAAATTATAGGCACCAAGCTGTGTTATGCCGTGTACTATAGGTTAGTAAGTACTAACAGCAGTACATATAGTGTACAATCTGTTTCTTTATCAGCTGTGAATAATTACGTTCCGGCGCTAAATAAATCTACAACTCCATCCATCATCAAGACTTTAATTAAAAAACCGCGTTTTTATCACGGTTCTGACTTCACCGATTTCCATGTGGATGAAACGGTCTAAAGCTGTATTCAAACGGCATGCGATATGTCCTTGGCTGTTGGGTTATATTATTTCTTTCCCTATTGGTATTTCTCCAACGTGTTTCGTAACTAGAGTACTATCGTTAAAAGGGGTCTACAAAAAAATACTAGAGAAAAATGAGACAGTATTTTTCTCGATCATTTTTAAATCAGCTGTTTTTGGACTTTATTTATCAAATTATTCAAAATACGAGAAGTTCGAGACCAAGATTACTTACTTAAAAAATCCTGAATTGAGTTTGAACTAATTTGACTCCAACTCAGCAGTTTTCTGCAGTGTTTTTTTTTATTAAAAAATACATTTTTTTTTATTCGTAATTCCTAATGTATTATAACTATATACATACTATAAAATATAAAATCAAATAATTACAAAATAAAATAGAAACTAAATAAACAAATAATTTTGGTCATGCGGCAAGGTGCCAAGAGCACTGGCTGCATTCCCGAAAAAATATCTAATTTCCAAATTCAAGTCATAGAACAAAAGTTATTGCGAATTGGGTGTAGAAAAAGAGAACTCTTCCCAAATATAGCTTTACAAAAAATAATTAAAAAAACATTCAAAGTAACCGAAGGGCATTAAGCAAATGAGAAAACGTGTCATATTTTTAAACGCACAAAAAAGGTATTCGCCATTCCCGAACCGTTAAGTGTGGTCGCCGAGTGTTTAATGGAAATTGGAAAAGGAGGTTTTAATCGAAGAGGGGGTTGCCCTGAAAAGAGGGTCGTTTGACAAGACAATCCCCGGGATTTGTGATCCATTTGTTTTGATCACATAAAACCGAAGAAATATTTGTAAATAATTGAGAAATATCTCAATTATATATTGGAGCGGTTTCTGAAACTGATGATTTATGGTTCGGTGATATTAAAATCCAACCGTACCACTGCGAACTGCCTACGGTAGTGCTACGGCGTAGGGGTATGCTACGAGTTGGCAGCGCCTACAGAATCCGTAAATAAAATGAAATGAAATGAAACACAAATAAAGTAAAGTAAAAAATATTTTATTGACTTCTTTCTTGAATTGTCTCTAAATTCCGTAATTTCTGGTTGCTGTTTGTATGTACCTTAGTCTAATTTAAAAATTAACTTTATATACAAGTTAAATCTAACTGTTAACTACATACTGTACTTGTTTATGTCATAACTATAACCATTATATGGGAGAAGACACTGACTTCTGTAACACAGGTTATCTTACCTAGCTCAGGAGTCAGGGAATTCATACAATGTCTGCACTTATTACTTTATGTCAATAAACAAATATTATTATTATAACTGTATCCATAGGCTCCTGAACTAGTTTTAAACTGTATTTCAAATAGCCCACTTGTTAGCTAAGTTACAGACAAAACATTGCAGTTGACATTTTTTTATGGTAGTTGTATTTATTTTACACAAATAGGTGTAATGGGAACTGAGTAAAACTTTCCTCTGGTGTTGTTGAAATAATAATTTGTTATTTTTACCCCGTTATTGTATTTTTGCCGCAAAGTGACACGCTGACTTATTTCTTGGTAAAGAAGCTAACAATATAGATTCAGTTTATAAAACAGCAATTATTTTGGTTATATTCATCAACATCATCATCAGCCTGTAGAAGTCCACTGCTGAACAAAGGCCTTCCTCAGAGTTCCATGACAAACAGTCTTGAACCTTTTCCATCCACTGGCTTCAGCAACTTTCACAATGTCGTCGGTCCGTCGGATGGGGGCCTTCCTACACTGTGTCGCCCGGTTCGCGGTCGCCATTCGAGAACCTTTATTCCCCAACTATTGTCGGTTCTACGAGCTATATGGCCTGCCCACTGGCTGTATTACACGTAGTGAACTATGTTGGCCGAGTGGAAGGTATTTCGACTTTTGATACGAAGGTGGTGGGCTCGAATCTTGGCTATCCACCAATCAATGCTCATTAACACTTACCTAAGTACCTACATAAAACGGTAACAGAAAAATCGTGAGGAAACCCGCTACTTAGCTTCGCTCGTATATCTTTATAAGTTAGTCAAAGTTTCATCTGAAAGTTATATCATCTAGAACAGAGTAACAAGGCCTTTATTTAATTACTGGTATAGTAATTAAATAAAGGCCTACCTAGCCATTAGTAACAGAGCCAAAATACTCGTTAACTTAAGATAACTATCTTAAGTTTGTATTTAATAGCAAATTACTGCCTCGCTATCTTCTTGTCATTTACATAAACGGCTGTATATTCAGAGCAAGTGGAATATTTATTTTCCCAGAACAATATAAATCTCCAAACGGGCTTCTAAACTCCCAGTTTACAAACGAAATAACCATGATAGCATAAGGTAAAGCATCAGTTTTATCCTTCTTCTTGTCGTGCCACTGATTCTTTCTTGGTCATTCTGTATAAGGTCAGTGACCTGGCCCCCAATTCTACTAATTCAATGGATTCAAAATGACAATGGTTCAATGGCAAAATTACCACTTTTGACACTTTAGGTATTCTGCTATCACAGTCGTATTTCAATGGCAGTCATTGTGGAACCAATGGACCAATGAAATCAAAGAAACAAAGGTGGCGACAATCGTAACTGAATGATAATGATGCGATCATTATCATGCGATTATCATTTTCAAGTCATTGAATTAGTAGAATTGGGGGCCAGGTTGAGGTATGGTGGCCCTGAAAAGGGCCTATGGCCGTTGATGAAAAAATCAATGTAGTGAAAGGATTAAAGTGCGCCTCTTAGAGGCTCCTTTTGTGCACATCAGTTCATGAAGAGCGGTAGGTGTCAGATAACTGCTGTAATGTCTGGCACATCCATATAAATAAAGATGATCAAGTGCGAGTACAACTCGCGCCCTTAGGCTTTCGTACCGTAATAAAATAAATAAAATAAAATAAGCCTTTATTTCAGTTTGTTTTACACTAGGTACTACTAAAATTATTGTCTACTACTAACTACATAGTTACATATATAATTTGGAATTCTTTGTTTAGACAACCGGGTTTCTTCTGTTAACAGCTTGTCCTTCGACAAAGGCCTCCTGTAAAGATTTCCATTTTGTCCTGTCCTTTGCAGTCCGAGTCCATTCCGGACCTGCTACTTTTTAATATCGTCCTCCCAACGCTTAGTCTGTCCACCTTTGCTTCTTTTACTGTCCCTTGGGTGCCATTCTGTTATCTGTTTGGTTCACTTCTCTTTTCTTTCTCTTAGCATATGACCTGTCCATCTCCATTTGAGTTCTTTACAAACTTTATGTATATTTTTGAATTTTGTTATGTTTTTTATATTTTCTACTCTTACTCTGTCTATTCTTTTTAACTCAAACTCCGTTTTGACAAACTTTAATCTAATTTAATTGGCGGTCCGTCAATGCCCATGTTTGACAGCCATACGACAGACATGGTAAAATGCATGTGTTGTATACTTTTCTTTTTTCTTTCATAGGCATTTCTTTGTTCTTCATTACTTCACTAAGTGACCATAAACGCTTCCAAGTATTAGCAACCCTTCTGTCTATTTCTTTTTGCATGGTATCAACTGTTGATATTACATGGAGTCGAATAATCGATAATTTTGCTGTCGCTCACGTGAAGTACGTGAGTATAGTCTACTGTATAGTAAAGACCACACATATTAGTTTGTCTCGTAATAATTCCTGGATTTCCAAAACCCGGTGGTCGTTCAAATCTATATCAAAATTAACGCCTAGACCAAAAACATAAAAAGTTAGATTTTTGGCATAGAATTTAACATGGTCTTTAGAAACGTCGTCACAAAGCCTAAACAAAAAGGTCTACACCGCTACACTACCCGAACCCGTACCAAAAGGGTTTTGCGGATAGCGGATTATCGATACCTACGTGATTTCAGGGCAAGTGGGGCAAGCGAGGCGAGCAAGAATCGGTCCCCAGGCGATAGCAATGGCGCGATGGATGGGGCGCCAGATTACGCTCTGTTTGTCGCGTAAACAAACCATCTCTAGGCAAATTGCTATCACAGCGAAATACGTTGCTAACACCAAAGACAATATAAGTAGAAGAAAAATCTACTATACAAAGTGATTTTTAATATGTATGCTATCCCGAAAAGGGCTTATTTAACATCCAATTGGCAATTAAGTTTGGAAATTCGACATATTTCATTGAAAAAACTGTATGCAAAAATCAGCTGTTTTGGGGTCAAATCAGTTCAAACTCAATGAATTTGCTGTTTTAGGTAGTCTTGATCCGGAACATCTCGTACATTTAGTAATAAGTTATAAAGATTATAAAAATATCAAAAACAGGTCATTTGAGAAAGTTTGGGGAAAAAAATTGCAAAAACATTGATGGTTTTTTTCGCTAAAGTTCTTTCTTTTTGTTGAGATTCTCCACACACACACACACACACACATACACACACACATCTCTTTCGGGATGGTATACATGTTATGAATCACCTTGTATTAAATATAATAAATAAATAATATAAATATTCCGGACATATTCACACGGTCAACTGATCCCAAACTATGGCATAGCCTGTACTATGGGTACCAGAGACTGATATACAAAATAGATATATATTTAACACCCAGACACAGAACAAACATCTGTGTTAGTCACAAATGTTTGTCCAGTGCGGGGATCGAACCCGCGACCTCTAGCGCAGAAGGCAGAGTTACTACCAACTGAGCTATGAGGCCAGTCTGTAGTCCAGTATTGTCTGTGCTTACACGCATTTTATTTTCATTTTTACGTGCTTTCCATGCCGTTATTTTGACAACCTCGGTGGCGTAGCGGGCGATTGCCCGTCCGAAACGTAAATGGTGTGGGTACGTACCCAACGACACAGGGCATTCGAGTGTGGGATCAGGACTATTTAAGGTATCCGAGTCAGGACTATCTAAGTGACTATTGGGTGTTGATAATTTATTTTTTTGGTTAGCTTCATGCTGGCCAATGAAGCAAACCATAGTGTAAAAAAATCGAACTCGGTTTACTTACTGACTTTTTTATAATTTGTATGTTTTACATGCGTGCCCCGGATTCATAAATATTGACTATTTTTGTGAGATACGCGTAGCGCGGTATTTTATCGATTACCATTTGTCTATAAATTTCTTGTAGAGATCATACGGATGGAAAACGTAGAAAATCTTCAAAGCTACGATACCTTATTATTTTTAAATAATAATGATTATACTCTCAAGGTGCAAAGACAAAGCTACGTGTTAAAAAGCGTGAATAAAGGTTCCCAAATGGCGACCACGAACCAAGCGATGGCGACGTAGCTTTGGAAACCTATATTATATTATATATATATTATACATATTACCTTTATTATAAGCACTGGCAAAGAGTGGAACGATCTGCCAGCGTCTGTTTTCCCGGATGAGTACAATCTAGGAGTCTTCAAGTCTAGAGTGAATAAGTTCCTTCTGGTAAAGCGTGCTCCATCTTAGGCCACATCTCACTTGCAAATGTGAGATGGTGGTCAAACGCATAACCATCACCAACAAAAAAAATAGGAGATGTTTATATTGTGTTATTTTTAATTTAAATTTATCGGAGCTCCGTGCATTTGTGCTGCTTAAGGTAAGCAGCACAAATGAACGGAGCTCCGATGAATAGGCTGTAGAATTAATCTCCTGAACTGAAATTGACGTTCATTATTTTCGTACAATAGCTAGTAAATCTATTTACTTCACTTCAAAGGAGAAGCGCCAATTAATCCGACCTACTTGTACGAGTATAAGTAGGTACCTTCCTAAGTACAACTGTATGTAAACCACTGACATACAATATACTAATAATGTAAACTACACTGCTGTTTAAAACCGTGTTCATACGACGAGCGATATGTCATCGAAAATGATCCTTATATCTAGGTACATGTTTAAACTAATACTTTATTTACAGAAAGAAACTTAAAACTAATACAAGTTATAATTTACAAAATACACAAGAAATTTACAAAAAACAGTTGAGCCATCTAAAGACCGTTACAAACGATCTATAGATAGCTCAACTGATCCAGATGTTAACATTTCTTTCGACGTCCTGGAAATGTCCAGATGATGGTGAAAAGAACTCATTTATTGCCCGATAAAAAACACCTGTTGTCCCCAAGCATGGTAGACATCCTCTTATATCAGCACAGATCCTTGACGGTTCTAAGGGATGTAGTCAGAGGCACGTCCAAACATGCACACATTTAGCCAAGTAGTAGGTACCAAAAAAATATTCTCTCTCAAAAAAATCTATCTCTAGATATCATTTAGATCAACATTTAGATGAACTACATGTTTGCAAAATATCGGATATCGCAAAATTTTATAAAATTATCATCTAAATTGCGAACTTCATTTCCACTTCGCTTACGCAATTGCACTGCTGGTTTTTGTGGTATCATAGTAGGTACCTACACGATATAGGGAATCCTGGGGTCAGAACCATAAAAATATATCGTAGTTATGAACCGCTTTCAAAACCAAGTTTCTATGTTTTCTCATCTCTGATTTCTGCTTCCACGAATTTATTGGGCGTTCCCATGTAGACTTGAACCTTGAAGGTTTAGCCGGAAACTTCTCTGAATAATTATACACGAGAGAAAGGAAAAATAATCGGACAGGAAAACAGAATTCCCAAACGCCGTTACGAAAAAAAACCCTCTCTCAATTATCATTTACCTAACCTTGTTAGAGAATACCGGGCATCTCCCTTGTTTCTTTTTAAAATACTTAAATAGACCGTATTTTGACCACAATACAACCTGGTTCTTAAAAACGCTGATGGAAAGCATTTTGAGAAAAACAGTTAGTATTCTTATAAAATAATAAAAAATAAAATAAAATATGTTTGTGGTACTTATGAATGTAAGCTTAGCCCCGTCGTCCATGACGCTACGCAAAAGTGACGGAACTCATTAGAAACTAGAGTTGCGGACTGATTGGAAACTCTGACTCGTCCACGACGCTACTGTAATTTCCTGAAACTCAGTCACTCAGTACACGATTTTATGTAAACAAAGTTTTGAAAACGAAAATAATTAAAATGACTAGTGATAATTCGAGCGATGACATGGAATTATTACTTCTCCAGTCACATAGACGTCAGAATCACATATAATTACTTTTTATTCGTTCATTTTTCAACAGTTTCTCGAAACCAGTCGCATGGCGACCAGCATGTCGAGTCGCCAGGAGACTAGTTACAAACGCGTTCCTTTTGAGTAGCGTTGTGGACGGACGCGCATTGAAATACTAGTGCTATCGCAGTCAGGCTACTCATAAGTGACTACATTTCAGTCGCGTTCCTTTTGAGTCGCGCCGTGGACGAAGGGGCTTAGTCTAACAAGTTGAGATTGAATTATTGTACCTGAGGGAGCTCTGTCCCCCGCACTAGGTCTCTATTGAGCCTGTATAGCAGGGTCACAGCGACTCGTCTCGGACTCTCTATCTATAAAAACTAGTTAGATATGGAAGTAAAATAATATTGGCGTATCTTCCGAACATACCGAATGAGGCATGACTTTCATTACTATACTATACTATAAGCGGAGATGGCCTGACAACTTGTCATCGTATAAAATTCTCGCACGGCTAAATGTGTGCATGTTTGGACGTGCCTCTGACTACATCCCTTAGAACCGTCAAGGATCTATGCTGATATAAGAGGATGTCTACCATGCTTGGGGATAACAGGTGTTTTTTTAGTCTGTCGTTTACAGAAGGTACTTGCAATCTATCTCTAGGTATCTCGGTAATCTCAAATATAATGTTTTATTAAATTCCGCCTTCCGGACCCAACTGATGATGGATCGGTTTAGGAGAACCCATCCATCATGGTTCGTTAATTTCTGGGCAATAATAAGTTTTCAAATAAATTGTGAGAAAAGTTTCAGATCGTCTATATCTATAGTCTATAGGCCAACTTAGGCTAAGGACTCACGAAGCGGTTTTCATCCGCGCCCACCGCGGTGGCGGAATGGAGTTTTATTTTCAAAACTCACGAGATCGGAGTTTTTTGCGGTCACGCAGCCGTCGCGGTTGCGATTATCGCTCGCAAACTTGGCGGTTGATAATTGCAAGACGGGCGGTTAAACGATCAGTTGAGTTCCAGACGCCAACCAATCGCAGAGCGCTCGGTTGCAACCCGCAGCGGCTGTGGGACCGCCACCCGCGCCCGCCTGTGATTTCGAATCGCGAAAATCATACATGTGCAATAACTGAACTCAACACGCGTCAGTCATATTTCATGTTATGTTTGAACATATTTAATATATGGTAATAAATGGTTAGTACGTGTAAATTATATGGAATTATACGGATAAAAGCGTGATAAAAGCTGACGAATTTACGTTCTATAAAAAACATTCAACCTAACCTCAAGATTACATAATAAAAGTGTTGACACGGTCTCTGGGTCCCGTGGATTCACGGGGAACGCAATATTGCATCAAGCACCGTATTGTTCTACTATAAACCACATAGTGATGTCCTTTGTTCGTCGGGCTTCGACTAGATTGTACCATAATCAGGAACTTCATGAACATCACATATCAATTAAAGAATAACGATCACCGGTGTGGTGAGAATATAAATCGCACCAATCAGGTGGAATCTATTTACTTACTCTTTTCGTTGGCATCAGATGTTTTCATACTTGCCTTGCCGCACCAAGCGCTTTGCGTCTACCTTTATAATGCGGACAGCCAAAGAGTGGAACTCGTTGCCGGCGTCTGTGTTTCCGAATACCTATAATTTGGGTGTCTTCAAGACCAGAGTGAATAGGTTTCTTCTAGGCAAACGTGCTACACCGTAGACCACATCATTATTTAAAATCGGGTGAGATTGTGGTCAAACGTTAGCCTATATAGTATAAAAAAAAATTAAAAAAAAACTTATTTCAAATAAACAATTTATCTATCTATCTATTAGTTCTAAAACATGCCGGTTCCCTGTATATATTTTTTATCAATTTCGAATCCATGGACGCATGGGTGCTGGCAGGATTATGTTCAGGGGTGTGCATTTTGTATCTAGTTTTATTCAAATTACGACTATGACTGACTTTGATAATAAATAAAGACGGTCAAGTGCGAGAACTCGCGCGCTGACCGGCTGACGCTTCCGTACCAGCATGCCTATTGCGTATGCCTAATGGCAATGAAGTTCGTAACTTTGAGAGTGATTATAACAATCTTAGCAACATTCAAAACGTTCCAAACTTGACAAGGGAAAACTTAAAGATCTTAGCTTCTTCCTTTTCATGTTTGAAAATCTTTAGATGTGGCTAAAATTGATAAAATCGTCCTCAAAGTTACGAACTTCATTACCATCACGCATACACAATTGCACCCCAGAGTGTCCCCACAAGGGACACGGTGTCAGAAAATCCAAATACAAAGTGTAGGAAGCTGTATTCTGCGGTCGCTCACGTAGTTCATTGTAGATAGATAGAAAATTATTTATTGCACAGGACAAAGACAAGTACATAGGCGAACTTAATGCTAGTTAGCATTTTCTTCCAGCTAACCTTTGAGTGGTGAATAGATAATTGTAAATTCGAATCAAACTTAGGATAAATAGACTTACATTTACTACTTAGATAGCAAAAAAATATATACCTACCTACTACATAAATAATGTATGATATGGACTGCAAATATAACTTTGTCTCCTAATAATTCCACTCGGATTTGCAATTATTTTATTTTTATTTATCAAATTATGCAATTATACTACCTACAAGTTAGTGTAATTTAAATGGCATCCCATAAAATCCCTCTATTGTTGTATTGACGTCACTAATAAATATATTTTCTTTCTTTCTATAATATTGACTCTAGCATAGCTACCTAGGTACTAGAATTATGTGAAAAAAAACAAGATATTGGTTATTTAAATAAAGTACAAGTAACGAAGCACATCACTAGTTGAACACCGCTATATAATAGGCAATATCACCTTTTATCGGCTTTATACACCTGCGTACAGACGAGCGATAAAGTTATATACTAAACCAGGTTCATTTTACCTGGAAATGTGGTAAGAAAATGAGCTTATCTACCTACGTAAATACCTAAATTCTAAAAGTCGTCGTCAGTCTTTAGCGCTTAGAAAAGCACCGCTAAACTTCTCTTTGTTATGAACTAGATGATTATTTATAAGCTGTGCGTTTAATCTATCGTGAATGCCAAGCTTTGAAGATTTAGAGCCCTTTGATAAACAATCGGAGGTTTCTGTTTTCCTGAACCACAAGAACATAAGCCAAGTTCACGTAGAAAGGAGATACCGATGTCTATTTATTGGAATGCGCACTTAGGGTTGTCTCAAACTTACCACAACCACACCACGTGTTCGGGCGCATATTTTGTATTGAAAATGAATTGGACAATTTACACGTACCTACCACATTTTGCCGTCATTATCGACCGCGTGTGTGATACCAACCACATCGCACGCAACCAAATTCGACATTTTTCATTGAAAAAACTCTATACAACAATTAGCTGTTTTGGGGTCAAATCAGTTCAAACTCAATTATTCAGCGGTTTAAGGTAGTATCTTAAAGACGAACTTCTCGTAGGGTAAATAATAAAACAGCTAATTTGAAAAAGTACGCGACGAAATCTGTTTTGTTTCATTTTGTTACCCCTTTTGGGACGGTAGTATCAATGACCTTGTTTAAACGCCTGCGGCTTCGCTCAGCCCCTTTATTGTGTAATGAACTTTTAATTGGGTTTGTTTTTCAAATTATCATTGTGTTTTGACAGTTACATAGTGGGAATTTAAAGTTCATTAAATCGACCTACTTTTCATTTAAAAGGGGCTCACCTTTGCGCGATAACGTATATAGAAACATCCACAAAAGTCTAACTTCTTCTTCTTGTCGTGTCACTGATTCTTTCTTGGTCAACCTGTATTAGTAACCAGGTTGAGGTATGGTGGCCCTAAAAAGGGCCTATGACCGTCGATGAAAGAATTAGTGTAGTGAAAGGATTAAAGTGCGCCTCTTAGAGGCTCCTTTCGAAAAGTCTAACAAGCTGTATAGATTTGTTTTTTTTTTGTTTTTTTTTTAAATAAGTAATGAATAAATCTTTATTTACAGAAAGAAACTTAAAACGAATACAAGTTAATATTTACAAAATACACAAGAAACAGTTGAGCTATCTATAGACCGTTACAAACGATCTATAGATAGCTCAACTGATCCAGATCACTACTAGTCGGAAGCCCAAGACGCTGGCGGAATTGCCACGCTGGATGGCAATGCTAATTCGCTGGGCCTAATAAGAGCCAGCTCTCGGGTCACGCGTCGCTTCGATCAGACGCCCTGATATAGATTTGTAGGGTAACCATTTAAATTTACTGATGTAAAAACCAACCAGAAATAACGAGTTCCGCAGTGTCCTGACTGCAGCATCTGACTATGACGTCACACGGCAGCTTTTTTTTTTTACATTCAGAGAATATCTAGCTTCCGGCCGCGGTCTCACTTGCGAGGTACCCGGAAAAAGTAGTCTATAATTTATGTTATTCCAGGTTATTTACTACATACATTCGCTGTTTAAATTACATGTACCACGAACTAATTATGGTAAAAAAAAAAATATGAAGGTGCTCAATTATCCAACAAGTTGCCAAGAGATATTAAAGAAGCTAAATCAATGCCAACATTAAAAAACTACTAAAACACTATATAAATAATAGGTAGGTAGCGCGAAAAAAATACAAATTTAAATACAAATATACTATACAAATAAAACAATTAATGGAATTAAATAAAAAACCAATAAAACCTTATATACAAACAATTATTCATGGAAATTTAAATAGAAAACAATAAAACTTAAAAATACTAAATCACTTTGACAATTGCTTGCCACTTCCAGTTGCGCTTAACTCATTGTTTACTCATCCAATCTTTGTTTCCAACCTCAGCTCGAGCGAACACGACACGAGAAATGCAAAACTACCCACAAAATACTATTATATGTTATTTTTATTTTTTATTTTTTTGTTGACGAAGGCTGTTCATTTTACTGTTCATTTTATGTTAGTGTACGATAAGCCCGAACAAAAGGTGTGCACGTTAGATTATAAGTTTCTCATGTAAGTGAATTTTATTCTTTATGAGAAAATAAACAATCTTAAACCTGACATTTCAATCCGTTCCGTAGTTGGCTGGCCTCATAGCTCAGTTGGTAGTAACTCTGCCTTCTGCGCTAGAGGTCGCGGGTTCGATCTCCGCACTGGACAAACATTTGTGTGGTAAACACAGATGTTTGTTCTGTGTCTGGGTGTTAAATATTTATCTATTATATATATATATATATATATATATCAGTCTCTGGTACCCATAGTACAGGCTATGCCTAGTTTGGGATCAGTTGACTTGTGAATATGTCCGGAATATTTATATTTTTATATAGTTACGGCCGGTGTGATTGAGTTACAAATACTTTGAAAAAACTTTCACATTCACAATTTAAGTCATGTAATCCTAGTAATTTAAAATTAATGTAATAAGTCAGAAAGTTTGTAACTTTATAGGTATGTTTGTTAATCAAGTACGCCATATACGTACGGAATAGATATAGTTCGTGTATATGCTGCTTTTTATCCGAGTACCACGCGAGCTTGGCTCTTGTAGTGAACTTAGTAATAATAATAATAGTAGAGTTCGTCAACTGCTAACAACGCACCGTATGCGACACCCACGCTCGTCGGTAATGAGAATGTACATCCCGCGGAAGTTTGGCGGTCGAGGCTTTTTGAATGCCAAGACCCTCCACAACCGCGAGGTGCGCAATCTCAGGGAGTACTTCCTCCAAGCCGAGTCTGGGATGCACCGCGACGTTGTTGCAGTTGACAAAAACCTTACTCCGCTCTTCTTGGCAAACGAGCGCTGGCGTAAACCACCGGTATTAAGCACACAGGACCGCAAGGCTGTATGGGAGAGCAAGGAGCTGCACGGGCGGTTTTACTAGGCCCTCATGGGGCCCGATGTAGATCCGCTCGCCTCGGTGAACTGGCTACGTTTTGGTGACCTCTTTGGGGAAACCGAGGGTATTGTCTGTGCGATTATGGACGAGGTTATCAAGACGAACAACTACCGAAAGTACATCATGAGGGATGGGACGGTCGACATCTGTCGTGCATGTCACCGTCCTGGTGAGTCCCTCAGGCATGTGCTTTCGGGTTGTTCGCATCTTGCTAACTCTGAGTACTTGCACAGGCACAACCAAGTAGCCAGAATCATTCACCAGCAACTTGCTCTCCAGTACGGCCTTGTTGGCCCTGAGGTGCCGTACTATAAGTACGTACAGAGCCAGTTCTCGAGAATGGCCGTGCCACGCTCTACTGGGACCGGTCTATCATCACGGACAGGACTATTGTCGCCAATAAACCTGATATCGTGCTGGTAGACCGGTCGGAGCGCCGGGCGATACTCGTTGATGTCCCTATCCCACATGATGCTAATCTCGTGAAGGCCGAGAAGGACAAGCTCAGCAAGTACCTTGACTTGGCCTTCGAGATTACCGCCATGTGGGAGGTGGATTCAACGATTATCGTCCCGATAGTGGTGTCAGTGAACGGACTGATAGCGAAGAGCCTCGATCAATACGTTAAGAGGCTCTCGCTAGACAGCTGGGTGAAGGGCCAGATACAGAGGGCGGTACTCCTGGACTCGGCACGCATAGTCAGGAGGTTCCTCTCTCTGCAGCCCTAGCCACCGACCGCTTGAGCCGAGCTTCGCGGTCCGTGGTTCTTAATTTTTATATATATTTTTTACTATAATAGTTGTTTTGATATTATTTTTTGATATTAAGATGTACTTTTGTAGTAAAAAATGTATTTTATAAATGAGATTTTAATTAAATATACGTGAATAATAATAATAATAAATATTTATTCATTACCTTAGTGCTAAGATTTACATTGCGGATTATAATCTAATTAAAGGTAAAAAAAATTACATGATGCCTGAACTAGGAATTAACCTGTATCTCAGGCGGAAAAAAAGGCTAACATTATTAACTTAAAGTAGGTACTTATAAATATTCAAATTAATAAACTTAAAATTATTAAACTTAAAATCTGTATGATGAAATATTATAATTCATGCTGTTAAAACTTACATCAATTTTCGTATTAAATAACTTAAACACTGAAAAGTGGTTACTGAAAGATAGGGTGGTTACCGAAAGATATAACTCTAAGAAGATACCTAATATTTTCAGTTATTGATATTATGAACTGGCAGTTACACTAATTAGGCCATTGCCTTGGTGTGCAAATTATATTGTGTGTATTATCTAAGTGCTGATCGTGCATCAAATTGTCTTGTCCGAACTAGGTGAAAAAGTAGAGCTGTCTTGTCAGCATAAGATACAATTTTGCCGTCATAGTAGTTCAAGGTCATTTTGACCCAATATCTAAAACACGGTGCTCCTAGATTACGAAGGCACATCGTAATCTACAGAGTTAATATATCTTTGCTCGGCCACCTTTTTGGCGGGACAATCTAGGTCACCTGTCTTGTGATTGCTTGGTTTTTTGAATCGAAGGCACGTTGCACATTTTGCTGGTTCCGCTGTCTTTGGACACTCGTTTGATTGGTGTCCTAGATCGCCGCAATGTCCGCATGTGTAGGCCTCTGCTCTGCATGTCTTGGCCGCATGTCCAAATTGTTGGCACTTAAAACATCTGGTCACCAGAGTAAAGTCTCTCACATGGCAGGAAGACCAATTAATTAATTAATTATTAGTAAGTAAACGTTGTTTAAAACTTTATAAAAACAAAATTGTTTTAAATTTAAACTCTATTTAGGTATTAACCTTTTGGCCGCCAAGCCATACAAAGCAACATCGTTCCCTAGCCGCAAAGTTAAAATTGCCTCGAAAAATGTAGCAGTCTCTATTTTATAGAGATGAGAAAAATGCCCTATCGATACATATTGTAACATTTTTTAATATTTATAACATACCTAATTAAATTTCAATTTAATGGTAAACTATCAAGTCACATCACTAGCTGTCTTCATAGTTAGTGTTGTCTTAGTTAAGCATGGAAAAAATTGGCCTCTATTTTTCCCGATTATCTTATACATGAGGAAGTTCAGTAAATGGAGGAAGTCTAGGGTTTACGAAGTAACCCGGTTAATAAAATAAATATAACGAAAACTCCAATTCCAAATATAGATTTTTACATGCTAAATATTTGTCTTGTAACAGAGACGCTCAGGGCACAAAAACTTTTGTCTTCTATAAAGAATGTGGAGGTGAAAAGGTTAACTATCTAAAGTTCACAACAACAGCATATTACGAAAGTTGTGATACAAAATTACCGAAAAAACCCTTTGTTCTAACTTTTATTATAACCTCGAGCACCCGCCAGCGATAGAGCCGTGTTGGCTTAGCGGGAGTTTCTCGACTTTCGATCCGAAGTGGGCTTAAATCCGGTGCACCAGTAGATTTTTATGTTTGAAAACACATCTAGCAAACACAGCAGTTAGTATTTTATATGCAGCAATAGGCTTTTAACTTGTCACGTATGGAAAGCCAATTGCTGCAAAATGAAGGCATGTTCCAAAATATCTTTGGACTTGCCTCTGACTACCCCTTTAGACATCTTCTAAGATCTGAGCACCTGAAAGATGTCTATCATCTGCTAAGCTTATGGATTACAGCGCCCGCTACTCTGCCTTAGCAATAACGTAGCAATGCAGACTCTACGGAGTAGCAGTGCCGCCTCTATGGCGTAGCAGTGCAGCCTCTACGGCGTAGAGGCTGCAATGCCTCTACCCGTAGCGATGTAGCCGCAATCGGGACCGTATCGGGAATTGCAATCCGACTGTTAAAGGGTAGACCCAGGAGAACAGAAATAAAAAATATTATATTCAATACAATGCACTTACAATATTCGATGATAAAATGAATGTACACAAACAGTTATTGGATTACGAAAAATAGGTACTATATCTTTGATTGTTTGTGTTGATATAAACGGTTTTCTGGAATATATAATTAAGCCTATAGAGCCTTATTCTACACACAAGCGGCAAAATTTTAAGCTATGCAAGTAACACCAAGAATTAAAATAGCTGTTTTGATAAAACCTAATCATATCACTTTTTAGCCGTTTCTGAGAAAAAGGGTCTAAACAGACGGACAGACAGAGAGACAGACAGACGGACAACAAAGTGATCCTATAAGGGTTCCGTTTTTCCAAATGAGGTACGGAACCCTAAGAAGAACATAAAACTATCCACAGAGGAAATAAAACGGGAACCTCTACATCATCTCTAGGCGGTTACGTGAATCAAAAAAAAACTAAATAAAGCATTTCGCGAATATAACCGTTTAGTAAAGACTGATCACTCTGAACAGCTACTGAAATGAAATGCTAAATATTTGACTACTAACGTACGTACTGGTTGTAATTGAATAAATGCCGCTCCAGATCCCCAAAATCCGAGAATAAATCAGCAAAAACAACAACAAAGAGCTCGTTTTATTTAATAAATTAGTAGAGCGGAATGAAATAAAATTACTTATCTTAAGATCTCGGCGGGAGCCGACATAAGAATTTGGGAAATATTCGGTAAAACCGCTTAAGACAAAGTGTCGCCCTATTAATTTGGCTCCAGTGTTTTATCCACGAACCATAATGAACAAGCTATAGAACTATAGACTCCCTACCGATGTATTCGATAATATTCACATTTTTGCACAAGTCGGCTTTCTGTTATCTAATTACTCTCGCGATCCCTCCACAATCTATCGACAAGAGCTTGTCTACCACCACCAAAGCCTTGGCTCTCAGAGGAGGGCTGTCTAAGAGGCTGGCGCGCGCGGTCTTGAGCCATTTCCTCCTCATTGATGGTGATGCGCGCATCGTTTAAGAAGTTGTGGAGGACCACGCAGACATTTGTCATTTTTCCTGCTCTGATAGGCGCATAGTGCATGACCCGGCAAATAATAATATATCAGACTTGTCTCTTAATATAATCATAATTTCAGCCGTACGCCGTCCACTGCTGAACACGGCCTCACCCACAGACAGAGCGAATTCCTTATCATGTGGGGGGATTTGCCCATACTCACCACGCTGGGCATGCGGGTTGGCGAGCGCAGTTAGAGCTATCGTTGTTAAAATGAGAGACGCTGCTGCCCATCCCCTAGCCTTTTTTCCCTTAGTCGCCTCTTACGACATCCGCGGACATGTAGATATGGAGGGGCCCATTCTTCAGCCGGGGCAACCACGGCCAATAATATATAATACATCCTTAATATAATACATTTGATCTATTTTCTCTATAGGCTAGAGGAATTATACAAAAGCATTACTAAATACGAATACCTACTACTGGAGAATTCACTCACCTGTGTGCCAATAGGCAGCGCCAGCGGGTTTTGAGGACACCAATGCAGCGTTCGACCACATTCCGGGTGCGGACATGCATTTTAGTATAAAACTCTTCTGGAGAGTTTGGTGCAGCATTCAGAATGGAGGTCATCAGCCAGGGTCTTTGGGCATACCCTGAATCACCTGTAGTGATAGAGTAGGATAAGTGAGATAATTTGCTTGCAATCAGATATAAAATATAAAAATGTTTTACTTACCGAAAAGCCAGCATGTTTCATCTTCGTCATGTAGGTTTTGCATAATCGCTTTTATTGGGCTGTTATTCCAAACATGCGAATCATGGCTTTGGCCTCCGAATGAAGCAAATGACGTTTCATTACAATTCAATGAAAATAATTAGAGATACGTAATAAGCCTGCTGCTCGGATAGTCAGCGTTTGGGAAAAATCGTCATATTTTCTTGGCGTAGATACAGCGCATCAAGACGAAAGTGTAGTCACACAGAAAGTGTCAAGTGACGTGTAGTTAGTATCTCTCAGTGCCATATATACATATGGCACTGAGACTTCTCATTCTTCTGCCATCCTCTTCTCTAAGCCAGGTCTTTGAACCAGCTTGATGAGAATGGGCCGCCGGCATACTTTACTCTGGCGCATCGTGACACTGAACTTGTTTTGTTTTGTTGTCGTGTACTTTCACACCGTAAAGTATGCCGCCCGAAGGGACCATTAATGAAAGTGTAGTCGATCGGCACCACACTGAATCTTACATTTCATTTTGGGAAAATGATCACCAAAAAAATTATCAAGGCACCGAGCCGAGCTGTGTTTGTTGCCTGATTCTTCTAGGTTTGGTCACGAGGAACAGGCGTAGCTTTACCTAGTTTCTGAGTCATTTCAAGGTGATCCTAGTGATTTTATTGAAATAAACACCTTTGGACTTTAATTTCACTTTTCAATTGATTAATTTCTGGGAAATGCTGATTTCACTGTGTTCCTCTGCCATTTAGGAGGATGTACGTACCTACTTACCAATTGAAAAAACACCTAAATTCTATGGCTCTTAGCAAACGTGCTCCCTTACTCCAAGGTTTCACCACACACAACAATATAATATGGTTTCACGCTGAGATAACGTTATATTCTCATAGTTTGCTCTCTTAGTCGATTGGTAGGTATCGATGTTTTATTCATAATATTCTTAATGAAAAGTGTTTGCTCTCAGAGAGAACGTAAATTTACTTAGACAATAGTTGTTGAATTTTGATTCTATTTTGTTAAACAAGCTAGGAAAATGACTGGAAACTTTTGGTCCCTGAAGTCGGACTTCTGAGAATTCGTTCTGAGCCAGCTGAAATTAGCTGTCATAATTTACTAAATTAATGTAAATTGTGTATCTAAATCATTCTTAATTAAGTTAAAATATAAAAAAACCACAGAACGAATATTCTTAAAAACCCAAAGGGACCACGAATGGTTTTATTTTCTGTTTACCAAAGTCACCATGACCATTAACGTCCCGAAGTCCTGCCCGCAACGAAAAGGAAAGAGGACCGACCAAGTGCGAGTTTTCCACTGTTCCGTGTAACAGACTCGATAGGTTTAGCATGGGTTGACTTATGTAAATAGAAAGTCTCTAGGGTTCCATTTCGATAGATAATTCATTTTGTCCAAACAAAAAACCTGCGTACACGCTCGTTAGGTGTAACAAGAGCTTACCGATGGGAACCGTAGGTAAGTCTGCAGCGAAAATTTCTTCATTAGTACTTAATACCTATACCTATATAAGTGCCTGTAAGGTTGAGTATTTAAACTTGCAAGGTAGTAGGTATCTAATGAAAATTTTCCTATCATTTCGTCTCTTAAATTCCCGTATGATATACGCTCGAAAAGTACACGTCACCGGCACCACTCAAAACTCATAATAGGCCCTCTGCTCATAAAGAAAAGGACTGCTCGTTAAGTTGCTCCAAATTAAATTTAGGTATTACAAGACCCAAGGCATGGGCTCGAATCAAATGGCACCGAGTGCTCAGTCATTCGAGAAGTTTCCATCCGTCCTTTTTAAGGGTCGTTTAAACGTGAGAAAGTTACCGCAAAAATCTTTTCAGGTTATCTGAAGGTTCCCTACTAACAAGAGCTTCTGAAGTTTCGTATCTTGTTCATAAAATTAAAAAAAGGGCTTTTTTAAAAATACCTTCCTAGCTCTGCCTATTTATTTTTAAACACATTTAATGAGTAGGTATGAAATGTCTATCATCAACCTACTGACTCCTGCGGAAAATTTTCAAGTATCAACAGCACTTACCTACGTCATACACAGCTCAATACACTCCTGTGCGTTTTAAGATATTGCAAATATTATCAAAAACCGGGCATCGTAAACCATAGAATGATATTTCATGCAAACGAGCATAGTCAGCATTGGGTCGTACGCATCCATAAACCACGAGACGACCGCAGAATTACGATCCCTTCTCCAGCGTAGGTAATTTATATAAGTAGTAAGGTTATATGATACGAAAACAGGCTACGGTCCCTGCAAGCTTCTACATGGATGTGGTCACAGAGTCCACCTGATCTTGAATTGGACATAATGTCCGGTGTCCACGATGTCCGGTAAAAGATGGTGTTTCGAAGATCGTTGAGGCACAAGTGCACAACGCATGTTGCGATGTGCACTTGTTACTACCAATCTTACCTGCTTACCTTTACCTACTACGAAGTCATTGAATCTTTACTAATATATTGGATTTCAAATATTACTATTGTCGTTGTATTCCATCAATCATAATGTCATTCCAAAAAAATTAAAATCGTTTTGGAATGTACGAAATGGTATATATTACTCTTTCATATGACACCCCATTTCATGTATCTACCTATTTCTATTTTTTTTCAATAACCCCTTTTGAATTCCTCTGTCTAAGTGAACTTTCCGTGCATTAAGTATCTTCAAACAGCCGGCGTGCGATTTTCCATCCAATGACATCTAAATTTCGTTCAAAAATAATCCTTACGTCTACTGATCAAAGTCAACTTTGAGATTCACTTTCAGAGGCATCGTCGAGGTACATATCGCACGATCTCAATGTCAAACTAAAAGACTTTTTTCAGAAGATAGGTACCCATTAGGATAATTTTGAACCAAATTTTAGATAACATACCGCACGGTTTGAACATGGTTTGTCGCGTCTCCGCTAAAAACAGCCGTAACAATACGGTCAACACAACTAAACCATAAGCCGTGCACGGCCAGAAAAGTCGAAATAAACCTTCATTCAACTCCCAGCTACTGGAGAAAATTGTAAAGTACTTTGTTGGGAACATGGGAACTGAAATACACCAACATTGTAGACGTAACAATAGTACGCCAACAGAAAAGAGGTATTGAATGATTTCTAAAGGATTTAGTGCTCGGTTTCGATAACGTTGTTAGAAGCTTTATTCTCAAAGTGCCTCGCGCTGCGTTGTAGGCACACACATGTACCTACCTCGTTAGAGTAAGTTAGTACCTATCGGAGGAAACAGTGGCGGATTTATACATTTCCCAAGTACAGGCTGTAAAATTTTGCCGCCTTTTTTTTGTTTTAACATAGAATAAAGAGGTTTGCGGCCCTCATTTTAACAACGATAGCTCTAACTGCGCTCGCCAACCCGCAGCGTGGTGAGTATGGGCAAATCCCCCCACATGATAACGAATTTGCTCTGTCTGTGGGGGAGGCCATGTTCAGCAGTGGACGTCGTACGGCTGAAATGATGATGATGAAAGAGGTTTGCGGTACCGTTGAATGTACAATGAAAGAGATGTGGGAAAAGTCATCGGAAAGACTTAGGAGGACTTTGGAGGAGGTAGGGCATAGCGAGATTTTCTCGTTCTAAATTGGAGCAGCCCGCCTGGGGAGGTACCTCCGCCTTACAGAAGATCGCAGCCAAATAACATTATTTGTTTCAAATAGTGTTGTGTTCCTGCGGTGAGTAAGGTTGCCAGAGCTCTTTAGGGGGAAGGGGGTTCGGGGTTGGCAACGCGTGCGTGATGCCTCTGGTATTGCAAGCGCTCATAGGCTACGGTAACCGCTTACCAACAGGTGGGCCGTATGCTTGTTTGCCACTTGTAGACTTCTGAGACAAGACATCAAAAAACCGTCTTACATGTATCTGTAAGACGGATAAAAAAACCGGTCCACGTCCGTCGCCGCTCCTAAGATCTGCGGCCTGCTGGTAAATCCGCCACTGGGAAGAAATAACAGCATGGTTCGCCGTCGCCGGATACATTGATCAGGACATCATCAAAAATATACCTATTCTTATTCTTCTTGTCGTGTCACTGATTCTTTCTTGGCCATCCTGTATTAGGTCAGTGACCAGGTTGAGGTATGGTTTAATATAGGTACCTATGTATTGTTAGGTTTATACAAAACAGCCAGGAAGTTGAATTTTCATAATATTAAAAACAAACAAAGCCAGGCCGGTTTAATTTGATGCAGTTAACGTTCTACGAATAAAACAAGCACCAGACCGTTTAAAATTGAATTATGAACAAAAACAGCGGGATTTTTCGCTACACGCCGACGCCATTTTAGCAACGGTTCTCGACTGAAAAGAATATTTAATTTCACTAATTGCCTTTTTTATGATACTTACCTGTAAAAATCATCATCAGCAGCAATTTCCATACAAACGGAGATATTATTCTATGAAAAGTACCAATGCGTCCACTTTTCCTCGTAATGGTGAGCGCAGACGGCGCAGACAGACGGAGTGGCGGCTCCGGTTGAGTTTTAATTGTTTAGCGTATCTTTTGCTTCGCCGCCACTACGACCGTCTGAGCTGACCCTATGTTTTATTTTCAAGGATTTATTTATTTTTGGAACGAAGTTCCATATCGCGCGTTGCGCAAGGGGGCTAGACCGAAAAAATTAAGACCAACGACACTTTTTGAATGTCATACTTACTTTGGTTTTTTGTTCGAAAGTGTTGGTGGCCAGTGTCATCCTCAGTAGGTAAGCAAAACGCAAAGAGGTTGATAACAAAAAAAAGAGGTTGGTATTAATCTTGTAAATATTCAGGAATTTGAAATCGGTTTTCAGTTTTTTTAAAAAATATCTTATAATATTACAATATCAATGCGTATTTATTTAATAAAATTTTATTACAATTCCTTCACTAATTAATCGAAAGGAACTTCGTTCCATCCGGGTGTCCCTTGACACCTCTCAAGTTTTTTTTCATTTATCTAAATATATGTTGTTAGCTAACAGTCCGTGTCTGCATCAGACCGAAGTAGATTACTCACTCCGGCACCTTGGGCCAACGGTCAATTACTCTAAAAGCATTTTCTAGTTTTAAAGACGATATATTCCTGCAATAAAAGTGATCTCAATCTCAAATCCTCTTAACGTTTTACGAGGAATTTATTTGGTTTTTCAGTTATTCTAATATCTTTTATGCAGATGTAATTACTTACTCAAATTACATTAGACAGATTCAATAAACTCAACTCCTAATCTTTATTAAAGCTTAAATGGAAATGTAATGAATAAGACAATTTAATCTTTCGACTTGATTTATTTTCGTAATATTCAACTGTTGACAGATAACAAATGATCTTACAATATCCAATTTGTACATAATGACTTAAGAGAATATGGCAACACTCGTATATTAACAATAAATACGTGATGGTGGTGTTAAGAAAGAGTAAGGGTGGGTTTACAAGATACCAGTTAGCTACGACGAACAGAAGCGCTGAACAATTCGATCGTATTTGGACGTTCGACTCGACCCGACCTATTCGTATCGTGTAAGCCCGCCCTAAAGTACTGAAGTTTAGATCGGAAGTCGAGTTGGAGAGTATTGAGTTATAAGCGCCAGAAATCTCGGCTTAATTAACGAATTCTGCTCATTGAAGAAACTCTGAGCTCAGGAGAATTTCTATAATTGAACGACGGTTAAGATTAGGCTTTAGAAGAGTAATCTAATCAGTATTGTATTTTATATACGATGTAACTTCAAAATGCAATGAGCGATTTAATGAAAATTATAAATACTCAGTAGGTACCAACGTACGCTTAATGGTTGGGGCGCACTTATCGCCCCGGCACCGGATCGGCATCGCCTCAACTCGAGCGGGCAGAATGATTATATAAAACTCTATACCGCAACGTACACTCATGAGCATCGTAGCGGCATCGGCTTCGGGACATGTTAGTAGACGGCATTTGTTTTCGAGGCGAGGCGATGCCGATACGGTGCCGGGCGATACGTGTACTTTAACCAGAAAGCATAATGCCTGATTTTAACAATAAAATTCATTTGTAGAGGCTACATTATGGAGCTACGGCGAACATTTCCCGTTGCGTGTCAAGCGCTGCCATAGATTCATCAGTCATCACACAATAGACAGTCACGGAGATGCACAACGCGATCGCCGAATCTCAATAATGTGGCAGCAAAGTTGTTTTTACGTACGTCGTAAGCTAAGTATTTAGTTGGTGAAAAAGATCACAATTCTGTTTCTGTTTTATACAAGGTTTCATAATATGTATTCTATCCCGAAATTTGTTTATTTTACATTCAATTCGGAACAAGGTTTGTTCTACGACTTGTAGAAATTCGTCATTTTTGATTAAATTACATTAGGCGAAAATCAGCTGTTTTCGGGTCAAATGTTAAAAACTCAGTTATACAGCTTTTTTAGGAAACAGCCTTAAAGTCGAACTTTTCGTACGTTTAAGCATTAGTAATAAAGATAAAAATACCAAAAACAATAGATTTGAGAAAGTACGGGAAAATTTGTTTTTTTTTTTCGGTAATATTATTTATTTTTGTTGTTAGAATAAGCACATTTCGGGATAGTATGAATAACCTTTGTTTTTCACTCTTCTTACCACGGCCATTAACAGAGAACCTACTTAAAAATATAAGAAATATGAATTCATTTTTTTACATAAGTTACTATTGACAATAAATAAGCGTTTATCTTAATTAAAAAAGTCACTGAAACACTCAAATAAAAGTCGAAATAATATATTCTGTTTTACCACGTACCGAACATATTTTAGTGTTACTATTTAAAAAAATAGCTATTTTTTATAAGGCAATACCTATGCCAGAAAGATTTCAAGTGTTAGTTAGCTAGTTAGTGCCTACCAACTACTTAATAGTTACAGTCGGAAGAAGCTATTCAGAATGTGGTTAAACAGGCAAAATGTCTCTATAAAAATATTGATGATATTTATAATATTTTTCATAGAACATTGAATAAAACTTTACAAATGGACTGATAAGCTAAGGCGGGCCTTCCTCATTCGCCGACGTCGATCGCGTACCATAGGTCGCGTACGTATACCGACGGTCGTCAGTAAGAGAGCAGCATACGCGCCGCGGATATCAGTGTCGCTATGCAGTGATAAATTCATAGGACAGTGTTGTTGTTACGCGCAGACGTACGCAACTGGCGTCAGCGAAGAGGACAGGCCGGCCTAAAATTTCTTTTTATTTTAAACTGTTAATAAAATGCAAATTGATGAAATAACGAATGACGCTCAACACTTACAAATTATGCCTATTCATAAACATTCAATTTTAGTTACTTAAAGAATAATTTTGATACAGAATGTAGTGATAAATTTACCGACCTTAATTATCAAATTGTACTAACAACGTATTTATAAATTTAAGAGAAATAAGGACTGAACTGAAACATGAGAAATTAAGTCTCACTCTGCTAGTAATATCACCGAAATAGAATTTCGAGTTCGCATCCAACTACTACAGTGCCACACACTTCTCTGTTCTGACCACTTAAATTGGTTGGTTATAAACTAACAGAAATTAAAACGTCAAAACAAATAGTTTATTGTTTTGGCCGCCTTATCGAGTTTCAGTTCTACACCGCTTGTGCTACTGTTTCGTCAATGGTTATTTCTAGGTCACCTTACGTTGAAAAATTCCATGTTAATGATCTCTACACCCCACTGCGAACGATCATCGTTCGTTTTGCACGAACCAAATAAATTGTCGAAACGCGAACTTGTATGGCAATGTACTAGTTGCAATTGAAAAGTGACTCGCTAAAAGTTAGCCGTTCCCACAATTGGTGGGCTGTCTGTCATTGAGGTCCCGAAAGTACATCACGTACATATTAAGCGAAATATTTTTTCAGATTAGAGTTTTCACCTCGTGTCGATGCCGACATTTTTAAATATACTTTAAAATATGGATAAAAGTGAGTTTACATACAATTTCTCAGATTGTTGCCTTTCAGATGTATTTGTTCTTATTGTTACGAAAAATACAGTCAATTGCGAGTACAACTCGCGCACTGAGGCTTCCGTACCATTACACGGGGTTGGAAAATAGAGATCGCAGTGTATGAAGTGACCAGCCTTAATTTTGCGGTAGCTCACGTAGTTCAGTGAATGCATCAACCGCAAATATAACTTTATTAAACAGCGTATTTTTTACGGCAGTGTATTAATATCAAGTTGCTTTAGTCGTTCAAGAGAAAAAGGGTTTTGACAGAGCGACAGACAGCCAGACGTTACGTTCTTTCCATATGAGTAATGGAACCCTAAAAACAATGCGACTCCTGTTGCCAAATAAAGTTACGACAAACATGTTCTGCATAAAAAATATAGCATGACCAATATTTATACTCTAGAATGCCCCCTAAAAGCTATGATCGCAATTACGCGCTTTCATCTACACCTTGTGTTTTCAGCTAATGCTGGCGTTAAGTGCAAACTAGACGGTAAATCTGGAACCAAATTTTTATTATATTGTCTTTGCTGGAACCAATCGTGTCCGTGGTGGCCTCGGCTGACAAATAGGCCACTTCATATGTGAATATCGTCAAAGGCGACTAAGGGGAAAAACCAATGGGATGTGTAGCAGCGTCCCCTTATTTTAACAACAATAGCTCTAACTGCACTCGCAAACCCGCGTGCCCAGCGTGGTGATTGTGGGCAAATTCCTCCCACCTGATGGGGTATAAGTCTTAGTCGCTATAAGTCGACTTACACTTATATCTGGCTGTCGACAAAAATCTGGCTGTTCGGATATCGTAGCCCTTGTCTTAACACCGACACGTATCTTACGCTGTGAGCCGCCATTTATATTAATGTTCCCAGCAGTACTACACTTTTTTTTTTCATGCCTTGGTCGGACGTTCGCAAGATTACCAGACAGATGAAGACACAAGGTGCTAATGAATACGCAATTTATGAAGATAGAGTACATTCAACAAACAACAATATTCAAGTCTTAGTATAGAAATAGGTCAACGATCGCCCCAATACAGAGTGCGAAAAATCCTTTGAGAACTTGATGTCAATTAATTGCCAATCAAAATAAAAATATTTCAAACATCGCCGATGTCATTGTCATATTTGACTTTTATTTAGAGTATCGTAAGCGTTATCGATAGCAATTGTTAAATAATAACCAATGATATAGGCGATGTTTGAAAACTTATAATTTAGATTGGTAATAAATTAACATTTGCTATCGTATCGTTAGCGTAACGCTAACGTGCATTATTCGAGCTTACCCCACTGACATCGTAGACACATGAAGTAAATTGGGGAAACATAAAAGCGTGAATGTAGAAGCGTAATTGGACTCCTTAACTGTCTTTTTAAGCATAAATTACAGTGATTTGCTCTGAGTAGCTGAATTGGCCGTTAGTATAAAACTATTGAAACTTTTTTCAAACTCGTTCTTTTGAGATTTTTAAATGATAGAACTAATGAGACCACTAGTTCAATGGCCGCGCAGTACTGAAGATACACGTTAGTTTAAATGCGTAGGTCAAACTTTTGCTGTTAAATGTATTCTAGAATAAATACCTAGACACGAACAAAACCTAAAGGCAATATCGCAAGTTGCAAGCTCGGCTAGACAGCGCTTGCAAAAGACTTGAATTGATAGCTATAGATCAAAGAAAATAGAGCTAGAAAATACAAAGCACTATAGAACGCTGAATGTGGATACATAAAGTATTCTCTTGATTTTTAACACTCTGTATATAAGAATCACAAATGGAGACTTGGGCTTAGATCGTTCTAACAACATCTTATAGACATATTATGAAGTGTAACAACAAATTTAGATCCGCGACACGGCCTGACCCGAACTCTCTCGTATCACGACAATATCCTCAACTGTGGCCCTACCACGACCTCGAATTGCAAAGTTCGTTGAAAAACTTGATACTAATAGCACAAACAACTATTTTTTCAACATCAACTTTAAAATATCTGATATGAAGAACAACTATCCTAAACTTTTCTTGTGCGTCAACATGAAGATACAAGGAAGACGAATTATTAAAAACCATTGAAAATAAACGCAAGTTTTTCAACGAACAACATTCTCAAAATACATTTACTCGTAATTAGATCACATCAGAATTAATGAATAAAAGTTAGCAGTGCTCGATATTATTACACGGTGAAACCTCATATACATTTATTCGTAATGTAAAAATATTTACATCTTTTGTTCACCTACATTTTTGGTACGATTCGTTTAACCGCCGATGCTTGTCGAGCTGAGACCCGAGTGTCTCATATATATATTCTTTTTGATAGAATAAACCCCTTTCGAGATAGTGTACATACTATGAATGATCTTGTATTATTGAACAATCGTAGCGTAACATTTGGGGACATTTCATTTAGTTGATTTCCATCGTGGCTTTACGACTTTTAAAGTCGGCACCGACATCTTAAGGTGCTCTCCAACGAAGCACTCAGCTGTTTATGCCACTAGCGGTCACCCATCCATTTAGAAAGTTAACTGCGCTTATCTATGAAGAACAACTAGTTATGCTACGGTGCGACCGCTTGAAATCACTCACCTGCGTGAGTGCATGTTCAGCAAATTGTATCAATAACGGATATTTTGCGTCCCACGTCGCAGTTTTTACGTGACAATTGAATTAATTTGTGTTTTTTATATGTATGTTAGCCTTTAAGGTATATATTTGTATATGGGCCTCAGAAATATAAAATTCCATCAGTTGTGTTATTCTATTGTTTGCCTGAAATAAAGTTTTTGTTGTAATTACATCAATACCGGCAGCTAAACGAACGTATCCAAATCCCAAAGAGCCTTAACATCTTCACATCAAAAAATATTCATATCAACATCGACTACAGCTCTCTCGATTCAAATCCTCGATGTATCCGCGAGGAGCGCTATGACATCGCAAAACTACGAATTTGAATTCGACTTGTAATACTGTAAAGTACCCACTATGATAGATCTTAATACGTCGACGAACACTTGAAACATCTCAATAGACTGTAAGACTAGGCATTAACGTTTATAAATTTCTGAAAACTCCTATCTATGACGCTACGAGTAACTACGCATTAATATACTGCATTCCTACATTCGATCCAGTCACGCCGCTACCATTTTCCATCGTAAATCAAATAAAACTAATTTTGATACACAGAATAATAGGTAGAACAAAAAAATATAGCCTACTAGTTTTGGCAGTATTTTTAGAGTCCATTATTATGCATTGTTCGACGATACACAAAGGAATATGTACTCTATAACCGTCAACGGCGCTGCCTCGACATTCAAGAAATTAAAAGTCGATTGTGCCCCGAAAGAATCACGGCTCGGCGACTCTGAATACCGTACCCTATTATTAAAGGGCCATAGGTAAGTAGACAAGCGCCGAATTGAAAACGCGCCGAGTCCAAAACGTCGAATACTTTATTAATACAACATGATGGTTAACGAGTAGCTTTGGTTAACCGATACCTCCGTATTTGCCAACCGGTTTCACATCAGTTACGTCACTCCCGCACGCGAGCTCCGTTTTCCCCATTATTTATCCTGTTACAGGGTGTTTCGTAATTGTAACCTAAGCCGAAAGTGGTTTATAACAGGCAATAACTTTTGTTTTAAGACTTCTGCATATTTGACTAATTTCGATTAAAAAAATATGCAAGAAAACAGCTGGAGGATGAAATCGGTTCAAACTTAATTGGAAATTGAAAATTAAGTGTCAAAATTCTAGTTTATTGACTAGTAGTTACAATGCTCGTAGTTAAAACTTATAAAAGATCAAAAACAGCTGATTCCAAAAAATATATAAACATCTTATTTTTTCGGTATTATTGATCATTATCGAATCATTATAAAAATCCACTTTCAGGATACGTTACAATTTACGGAACACGTTGTAGTACCATTTGATAGTTTTGTAAGTTGTTCGAGTAATCGAGGTGATTAGATATGCACCGATGAGATTAGGGTTCGGTTTACAGATAACGTCAAAGACACGGAGCCCACGTGTAGAACGGATACTGGTTATAGGCTACGCACATGTGACCAAATACTAGCTAGATTTGAGTAAAATGTGAAAGTTCTCATATTTTACAAAATTATGTTGAAAAATTTCATTTGGAAAACAATTTGGAGCTGTAAGTTAATTGTCTGTTGAGTCTGATTGATTGATTTGATATTTGAATCGAGCGAAATAAAATGCGAAGACATTAAATTATTGATGTAAGTTGATTGCGAATTTTCTCGCATTTGAGTCATAAATCTTGAAGAGGCTTAAATTTTATGACCGCTTTCTTTTATTGCGGATGCTATCACATACTCAACACTCTTCTCGTCTAGGGAATGACAGTCAATGCATGCGGCCTAATGATGAGTAAATAAGCAAATTATAAAACAGCTATCTGCCGCCCGCGGCTTCGCTGGCGTGGTACCTACAACGATAAAAAGTAGCCTATGTGTTATTTCAGCCTATATTCTATCTCTGTGCCAAATTTCATCCCGATCCGTTCAGCCGTTCTGGCGTGATTGAGTAACAAACATCCATCTAAACTTTCGCATTTATAATAATAGTAGGATAGTGTATTAGAGTCACATGTGCGTAGTAGTCAGTTTTCGATGTAACTTCAGATGCAAGTAACTTTACCGGGCAATCTACGCATCTTCGTTCATCTGCTTGAACAGGTATGTCTCGTCGAAGATGTACTTCTTAAGGGTTTCCTTCGGAAGGTCGTCCAGCTCCATCGCGAATCGGAACGGCTCCTCGGCCACCGGCTGCAAGAAAACATCAATTTTAATAAACCATGGAATAAAGCATCATCATTGTTGACGCAAAGCTCAGGAAAATATAAATTATTCAGAATTTTCACATCTTGACACACACTGTTTCTTTTTATATCTTCTAATAATTGTCACCTTTTTTAAATCTAGTTTTGATTACCTACATACAATGAGGTTACATACTACAACAATCATCAACCTGCAGAAGTCCACTGCTGGACATGGGCCTCCCCCAAAGAGTTCCAACACTGCGTCGCCCGGTTCGTGGCCGCCATTCGAGAACCTTTACTCCCCAACGGTTGTCGGTTCTGCGAGCTATATGGCCTGCCCACTGCCACTGCAACTTGCTAATTCTGAGAGCTATGTCGGTGACCTTGGTTCTTCTACGGATTCCCTCGTTTCATAAGGAATAAAGCATACCTTTGTTTAATTATATCGCCATGCGATCGCGCGTATTGTTTATTTAAGGGGTTTTTATCACGTTTTTTTATAACTAGTTATTCACTGAGATATCGCGCTGTCTGGTAAAAGTTGGTGCTTCGTTGATAGTTGAGGCACAATTGAGATAAACTTTTAAATCGCATATTTAGCATGTTCTAACTGATATTCAATCTTACTTGAACTACGAAAATGGGAGCACACGTTATACTGGTTAACAAATGTTACTATTTTCGTATATCAAAAAACACATGGCCTAGAATAAAAATAAAAATCGTTTTGGAATGTTAGAACAAAGCTTTTTCACATGAGCCCCACTTCATGAATTGATTATTATATTGCTTTTTTTTAAGAACACCTTATGTTAGCAACCCCTTGGCCGATTGAACATCATATTATTTTAGTATGTACTAGTATGTACTCACAATTTAAATGATTAATTTCCCGATTTTCTTAGTTTATCAATTCTTACTTGGTATTGTTATTTATATAATTATTTATTATTATTTATTTTTTGACTGGCTCGGTTAGTAGTAACTCTGCCTTCTGCGCTAGAGGTCGCGGGTTCGATCCCCGCACTGGACAAACATTTGTGTGATAAACACAGATCTTTGTTCTGTGTCTGGGTGTTAAATATTTATCTATTATATATATCAGTCTCTGGTACTCATAGTACAGGCTATGCCTAGTTAGGGATCAGTTGACCGTGTGAATATGTCCGGAATATTAATTAATTAATTAATTAATATAATTGTGGCTACTTAAATATACATAATACATACATAAAATCACGCCTCTCATAGCACACTCTATCTTTCAAAGTTACACACATACTTCGTTTAGCTCATTACCACTGCATATATCCTACTTTGCATTACACTTAATTGTGGCTATAATAATCATAATTATTTATTTATTTATCTTATTTATTAATTATAAAACACACTCGCACGTACTACTACCTAACACCTTGTCCAAGCGATCGTGAGGTCTTACTCCACAGGTCCAATCTGAAAACCAGCGCTGCTACGCCTCGTCGGAGCAGCAATAAGCTGAGATAGGACCTTTTTGACCCATGCCACTGCAGCGTAGACAATACCACATGAAATGTAGGTATCAGCCACCAGTTGGCACCCACTTGATGGGTGGGGTAGGCGCCTGCTTTTCTCTCTTGTAAATGTGTCTACTGTTAGTGATCTGGATCAGTTAAGCTATCTATAGATCGCTTGTAACGGTATTTAGATGGCTCAACTGTCTCTCTTGTGTATGTTGTATTGCTACTTGTATTAGTCTTTTTTTACTGTTAACCTGCCTACCTACTAAGTACCTACGCTTTATTTTATTTTGTGTGATTGTTACACACTGTTGTTTCTTCTGTTTGCTTTTATCTCTGTCTGTGCTGTATTTGTGTGTGTGTCAAATAAACAATTTATCTATCTTATCTATCTATCTATCATATTCTTACCAGCAAATCTTGCTAGTACAACCTATTGACCTACGAAATTCCATGCAGATCCGATTGATGTTTCGATTCTAATGCTCTAACAAATAAATATACAAGCATACAACGCCGAATCGCCCAAGTTGTTTGAGTGATCTTCGCTCAATCAATTGCCAGTCGAAATGTCAATAACCATAATAGATTAGCATGAAGATGATACATCGGATTTGAATTGGTTTACATGAACATAACAGAGCACCATTTTACTCGTTTTCCTTTGTACTTGCGTAACTCATATTACGCACGAAATCAAAATTAAAAGTAAGCATGTTCATTACAATTTATAAGTGGTTCCTTTGCTACATGGTATTTTATATTCCAAAACATTTTTCCTTAGTCCGTACTCCGTGCACAAGTAATGGATGGCAAAGTTTATGCAAATTGTAAGAATTCATTATTCATGAATCTAATTTTACCGGACAAATTTTGTATATACAAAATAACCATATGATCAGGCTGTTAAATAAAACATGGGGGTAGAATAATGGGGTGGCTTTATGTTAAGGCTAAAAACACATTGATCCATAACAAGATAAGTGTATGATGGATCAGAAACTTCAGCTTTCAAAGCGTCCAGGAGGAAATTTTCTTGGGACTTCAAAAAAAGGGAGGAGGTTATCCATACGGTGGAAATACTCCGTTACGGCTGGACCGGTTTCAGTGGTTTTTTCTCTATTGCGTTGAGAATGACTCCGAGGTGGTCCCATATAAATTTCATTTATCGTCCGTTACTTTATAACATACTAGCTGGTGCCCGCGACTTCGTCTACGCAGGATTAGCATTTCGAGTAGCTAGTAGTCATATTTTGGACAATTCACACAATATCTTTATAAATTGGAGCCTATGTGTTATTCTGATGTATAAGCTATATTATTGTAAAGTTTCATTAAAACCCATTTAGTAGTTTTTACGTGAAAGAGTAACAAACATCCATCCAGCCATACTTGCAAACTTTCGCGTTAATAATATTAGTAGGATATTCTGGGCAGTCGGGTAAAGACAATATTTCACGGTACAATAAGGGCATGTAGCCATGCTTTATTTACTGCTCGCATGTATGGATGGGTTGATTTTCCAGTAGCGTGCTAACACTTCGACAGCTTATGAGAAACAGTCAACTCATTCGAATATTTTAGGGCATTTATTTGTCGCGAACGACCACGGGGGCCTTCGGGCAACTTATGAATACCGTCAACAAATTTGGTCATAAGAATTTACTTGTAAAAATAGTGCTCATGCTCGAATGAGGTTATCAGGTTGCGTCACTGCACTGAAAACACACATGAAGGCGATAAAATCGAGATCTAAGTAGAAGCTCTGTCAATTTGATTAATCCGAGACTGAGTATCGATAAAATACAATGACATCACTGTCGTATTAGTTGTGCCCATTTCCGATTATGGAAATGAACGTAGATTCCGAACATTTGGAATAGTCATAAACTTTTTTTTTTAATAAATTTTAACGCGCACATGCCTTATTTTCTTCTAGCTGGTGCCCGCGACTTCGTCTGCGCAGGATTAGTATTTCATTATTGTAGCTATAATGGCTTACACATGTAGGATTATTTAAGATAAACATTACATAGTGGCTCTAGCGGTTTTGGCAGCGCACGCCAAAATAGCTCGCAGATGGTAGATTTTTTCCTACTTAATTGACACTTATCGTCATATTTTGGACAATTCACACTATATCTTTATAAATTGTAGCCTATGTGTTATTCTAATGTATAAGCTATATTATTGTGATTTGTTTCATTAAAATCCATTCAGTAGTTTTTACGTGAAAGAGTAACAAACATCCATCCATCCATACTTACAAACTTTCGCGTTTATAATATTAGTAGGATACTAATCGCTAAAGATGTAAAAGTACTAAATAGTAAAGTAGCAATTGAAACGCTGCGGCACTGAATTGGATGTCGTAAGATGCGACTAAGGGAAAAAAGCTAGGGGATGGGTAGCAGTGTCTCCGGTTTTCATAAAGATAGCTGTAATGGGGCTCTCCAACCCGCGTAACCAGCGTGGTGAGTATAGGCAGATCTCCCCTCATTATAGGAATTCGCTCTGGAAATCTGTGGGGGAGGCCATGTTCAGCAGTGTACGTCCTAAAGCTGAAATTATGATGATGATGCGTAGCAAAATACCAACTCAAAAATATGTATGCTATCCGAAAGGTGCTTATTCTACACCCAATTGACAATAAAGTTTGTTTTACGACTTTGAAAATTCGTTATTTTTCATTAAAAAATATTTGCCAAGATCAGCTGTTTAGAGGAAATTAATATGATATTTTTTTCGCTAATATTCATTAGTTTTTTGATAGAATACTGAACATCATCATCATCATCATCATCATCATCAGCCTGTAGAAGTCCACTGCTGGACATAGGCCTCCCCCAAAGAGTTCCATGACGAACGGTCTTGAACCTTCTCCATCCACCGACTTCACCGCCTTCACCGACCCGCAACCTTCACAATGTCGTCGGTCCATCGGGTGGGGGGCCTTCCAACACTGCGTCGCCCGGTTCGTGGTCGCCATTCGAGAACCTTTACTCTCCAACGGTTTTCGGTTCTGCGAGCTATATGGCCTGCCCACTGCCACTTCAACTTGCTAATTCTGAGAGCTATGTCGGTGACCTTAGTTCTTCTACGGATATACGGAATACTGAACAAAACTGTTATAATATAATAGAAAGAAAGAAAGAAAGAAAAACTATTTATTCGTCCCATAAGCACAAGTTCAGTTCTTTACAGGCATAGACAATTTGCAGAAAATAATATAATATTGTAATACGCACCTACCCAGGCAACATACAGACAGAATATATTGTGAATATAAATAAATAAATAAAAATAAGTAGTTGGCAGGGATAGGTTGATATTTTATAGAAAGGAATATAGTAGGACGTATAATATGTATACTATCAACATAATATGTAACTATACATATTATGTAATCTAATTAAGTATACATATTATGAATCACCGTATGGAGAGATCTAGCTGACTTTATTAAACTGCAGATAAACTTATGCTTCATACATTACTTACTTTACGGGTGAACGAAGCGAGTCCATTGCTGGAACTTAGTAATTCAACTAAAAGCGTTTACTCTGAAACTTTGTGCGAAGGGAACAAGTCCCGGCGGATAAGCTAGTGATGTTGAACCACAATAATGGATGATGGGCCTGATGTTCACTATTATCAACTTATATTTGTTCACTGCCGGATATAGGCCTGCCCCAAAGAGTTACATGACGAACGGCCTCGAGCCTTCTCCATCCACCTACTTCCCGTAATTTTAACAATTTCTTCATCCCATCAGAGGGCCTTCGTCGCGTCGGTTCGTGGTCGACATTCGAGAACCTTTATTCCCCAACTGTTGTCGGTTCTGCGAGCTATAAGGGCCTACCCACTGCCACTTCAACGTGCTAATTATAATGATTCCTTCGTCTTGACCTTGGTTCTTCCACAGTTTTCAATTCGGATTTATTACGCAGTGAAACTCCGAGCATAGCTCTCTTCATAGCGCGTTTCGTGACTTTGAGCTTATATTGTATTTATTAAATAGTTACGTGAAGTATGTAAGAAGAGGTATTATTAAAAAACAGTGTTCCTTCGAGTGATTCTACCCTTAAGATAGTACCCTATGCAGTTCACTCGTAACCTTAACTTTCTTGAATCCTATTTTTCTCTCCAGATGGGACGTATTTGGAATGTTTAAGCGAGCCGGCTGTAAAATTAGGACTGTCTAATTAGGACTTGAGAAATGAGCGTCGACTTTTTACGGCGCAAAGTTCATCTTAATGAAGGGAGTATTTTTCGTCCATTACGAGCTAAGAAATGCACCAGTTTAATTTCCGGTCCTTGATTATAATTTATTAATTTGACAGTGTAATAAAGACAAATTTTAATAAATGATGATGACTGTATTCATTATTTTTTATAGTAAGTATCGCAGTGTTAAGCTTTTGTACACCGCCGTCATATTTGTTTTTTTTTATCTAGACAATCCAAAAGTTATCTGGAAGAGATCGCTTTTATCGATAAGGTAGCCCATGGTACTAAATATTTGGTCCATCTGCCTTACAACACTGCGTCGCCCGTAAATAACGTACAGTTAGACAGCAACGCAGTATTTGCATTTTATAGCATTCGTTTTGTTGTTTTAGAACGCTTTTTTTCCACGGACGACTGGTTACACTTATGATAATTTTTTTTTATTTTTAGAAAGGAAAACCATAATGGCAATCCAATGCAAACATAAACAGACTATAAATTAGAAGATGTTTGTTCAACACCTTCAGATATTGACCTGTATCTTTTCTATTTTGTTAAATGTGACGTCACCCTACTCAAGGTCCTGCCTGAAAACCAGCGCTGCTTTGCATGGCATTTTGTCATGTAAAGCAGCAATAAGCTGAGTCAGGGCCTGTTTGGCTGCACCCGACACAGAGCGAGACTGGTTCGCACCTACTGGCTACAGGTGGATGCCTGCCTACCTATAAGGTGGGCAGGCGTCCTTATGTTTATTCTTTGTTGTCATTTGTGTTTTTACTATACCTTGTATTATAAGTTTCCATGTCTGTTCTGTGTTCTGTTTTCGTGTGTATGTCAAATAAACGTATATTCTATTCTATTCTATATTCAGCCTACAAACTACTCTGCAGGTTCTTAGATCTAAAGAATTTCAGAATTGTAAGGTCACTGAAAGAACCGGTTTTTATTTTTTACTAGCTGGTGCCCGCGACTTCGTCTGCGCAGGATTAGTATTTCGAGTAGCTAGTGGTCATATTTTGGACAATTCACACAATATTTTTATAAATTGTAGCCTATGTGTTAATCTGATGTATAAGCCATAATATTGTTAGGTTTCATTCAAATCCATTCAGTAGTTTTTACGTGAAAGAGTAACAAACATCCATCCATCCATCCATATTTCCATAGACAGATTTACAACAAAGTGATCCTTAGGGTTTCGTTCTTTCCTTTTGAAGTGCGGAACCTTACAAAATAACAATTGAAATCGGACGAGTCATTATAGTGTTATAAAAATGTTTACATTACCTCATCGTTGGGATCATAGTACTGCTCAAGATAGGGATGCGCCAACGCCTCTTCGACGGTGATGCGCTTGTGCGGGTTGAACGTCAGCATGCGGTGCAGGAGGTCCAGCGCACGTGCGTCCGCGCCGGGGAACAGGTCCACCCAGGGCACACGTGGCTTGTATGGCAGCGACTCCAGGTAACCGCGAGCCTAGGGGTAAACAATGTGGAATTTAAATTTAAATGATACCCAAAATTTACGAACCAGCGGGATTCGAGCCTGCATCTTCGCCTTGAATCGACAATGCGATACCAACGCCATGGAACGAATGACGCTGGTGCGGAAAATCTTGGATAGATGAAATATTTTTATCAGTTAAACACAGCATCGCACGGTTTAGCGGTATCATTAAAATTTAATGTTATCCATAAGTGTTGCTTTCACTTTAAAATCAAGAAAAGAAATAATACATTTCAAAAGTTATTTATTTATGATAATATTATATTATATCAGTCTAACTAGTACAATTCCAGTGTAAATTTAATCCTAGAACTTTATAATCATACGTACTTACAAACGTTTATTTAGCTAAACGCTTCTGGAAGGTAAGTTCAAATTACGTTAAGTTTATCTTTTCTTAACTAGCGGCATTTACAGGTTATACATGTAAATATTTCACAACACAGTTTACTACAGTCTACAAATAAAATGAAAATACATAGAATTGTGATATTACTAAAAATCTACAGAGTTTTTCCGATATCGTATTATTCCATATACTAAATGTATTTTTCGTCCATTACGAGCTAAGAAATGCACCAGTTCATTTCCGGCCCTTAATTATAATTTATTAATTTGACAGTGTAATAAAGTCAAGTTTGAATAAATGATGATGACTGTATTCATATTTTTTATAGTAAGTATTGCAGTGTTAAGTTTATGTACACCGCCGTCATATTTGATTTGTTTATCTAGACAATCCAAAAAATCTCTGGAAGAGATTAATAATATATCAGTATTAACTAGTACAATTCCAGTGTAAAAATCCTAGAATTTTATAATCATAGGTACGTACATACAAACTTTTACTAGTATTAAGCTGAACCCTTCTGAAAGGTCAGTTCAAATTACGAAACATACGTTTAGGTTTATCTTTTCTTAACTAGCGGCATTTACAGTTAACTGCAGTTTACAAATAAAATGAAAATACCTAGAATTGTGATATTACTAACAATATCCTTATTTTTTCCGATATCGTATTATTCCGCATAATAAATGTATCTATCTACCATTGCATTAAAAGTTCCACGAATCTTTTGGGATGGAATATACAGTCCTAAATAAATAGAACGCCGCCGCTCGACGGAAACTTTGAAGGCAAACCAATTTATGTTGTCAGGGGTATTGAGAAAATTTTATGATACCTACCTCAGATGATGGTGGCTATTATGGTGTTTTTGTGTATCATTAAATAAGGTTTTAATGGCGTTTCTCCTATAATATACTACCTTGTTTAATTTATAAATGTGAATGTGTGATTGTAGGTTCGTAGTATAATATAAGTTTTACCTAGATTTGATCGCGTTTTCGTATTCAAATTAACGACATACGTATATGTACGATAGCATTTCTTATTTGCGTATAAATTTCAATAAATTTCAATCAAAATATGGTCCTAAAATATCCAGCTAAAGTATTATATTCCAGCAAAAAATGAGATAATTTTTTTCAACGCGCTTCAATAAATTTCAATCAAAATATGGTCCTAAAATATCCAGCTAAAGTATTATATTTCAGCAAAAAATGAGATAATTTTTAATATATGTATATTGCTTTTATTGATATGGCATTCGGGTCGTATTGATGTTAGACTGAGTGCGTGGGGGCAACTTTCATTCGTAAATTTATTGAAAGCTGATCTGTTGCTGTATTTCCATTTCAGTTGAGGATTTTTGAAGTTAGATATTTTATGACGCGAATAGTAAGCGTACTTAAGTAGGAGGTGTGCTTAAAGTAGGCGTAAAGTCGGACACCGACTTGCATAGGCGCGAGAGCACTGATGGAGGGGTGGTAGAGGCCCCGCCTTCCGATCCACAGGTCGTGGGCTCGTAACCTGTCGTGCATCAATAGATTTTCCATTCGGAAAACTTATTAGTTATTTATAATTACTGATTCTCTCACCGACGGCCATAGGCTCTTTTCAGGGCCACCATACCTCAACCTAGTCACTGACCTAATACAGGATGACCAAGAAAGAATCAGTGATACGACAAGATGAAGATGGGCACGAACGACTCGTGCGTAGAGAAGGCGTAAAATGGGAAACTTACTTCCATAGGTAGGACGTGTGCGTAGAGTAAACGTTAAATCGGTCACAAACTTTCACAGGTAATCAGTGTCCTATTGCCAGCCTTATTGGTTTAAAATAATCCCCACACTTTGCAACTCCCCAGCATTTCCTCATTGCAAGTTTTGCGGTCAAAATTACCTTTTCATTGATGATGCATTCAAGGTCGTCCTGACTCGGCGACCCTAGCACGCCCAGGATATGGTTCAGCTGGTCCAGGTAATGCTTGCCGGGGAATATGGGCCGGTTCGACAGCATCTCAGCTAGAATGCAGCCTACAGACCAGATGTCTATTGATTTGGTGTAGCCCTGTATCAAACAAGAACGATATAAATAGGTACTTATTTGAAAAAAATATACAAAATATTTTGAAGTTTATGTGGGGTAGTGTTGGCTCAAGACTATGTATGTGAATATTGGGTGTTAAAAAAAGAATAGTCAATTATTTTAAACTCTCTTAATTTGACAGCGCTAAAAAGACGAAATAACGAGTATAGCTACATTTTTATCGTTGTCAAATTTCGGTACCTTAAGATAATGCAGAATAACAGCAGAATCTACATCAGTATAAACATAAATCAAATGAGCATATTTATGTATTCAGACCCATGATTGTAAATCTGGAATTCGCATAAAATCGGAATTGGGATTGTGTCCACAAAATATATGAACTCTCTAACTTCTGTGAACAAGAACACTGGTCTAAGTTTGGAAGTAATGTCGTTCCCAAAACGACAATAGTCACTAGTGAAAGTCTAGTGACTTCAAATAATGTCTTATTTTAAGTCATTGATAAACCTATTGTTTTTCAATAGTACACGCGCCAGGTCGTTACTTCGAAGAAAAATGTTTTATTTTTGACTCAAAACATTTTGCCGAAATAGGGTTCAGTCCCCGAAGACTCCAATCGTGCGTGACACACTAAGTTACAGTAGAACAGCGCTCAACACTCATAAATACACAAAATAGCTGTCGGGAGGGCAAACAAAGATTTTGCAGACCATTTGCTAAGTAGGCCGATGACATTGAGCGATCACGGGTTCCGCATGCGGTCAGAATAGACTGAAATAAATGGAGGTTATGCGTAACATGGACACCAGTTATAAGTGATGATAAATATGTCTTTGTACGGATAGTTAATTCCTCTTTACAATAGGGATTATTCAGTTCAATTGGCATCGCCTACTTCTGTTTATGGCCGACGTAGAAGCTCGCCCAATACAAAAACAGAGTCCCTGGGGTATTTTTTTCTAATTTTAGTATGAAAATCCAAAAGCACTTTCTATTCCCGAAGGACCTGACCTAATAAGATGATCACTTTACTGCTAGCTGTCTGTTTCTATGGAGGAAACTCGTTAAATCAATGTATGGGTTTAAAGATATGAGCGAATACGCATTCTACATTCAGGTTTTCTCTAATTTATTAGTGTAGTATACACAGTAACACCTTGGAAATGAAGATGCCTGAATTAGTATTTATGCAGTAAGATAATTAGTAGGTACTTTCGCTGACTGTCAAGCCCCATAAAGCTCGGAATTATCAGGGGAGACAGCAAAGATATCGCAGTAAGCCCGGCCTTTGTCGCAAGACGCGAATATTATCAAAATGCCACAAACAGCCAACCCTCGCCGAATTCCAGTAATTCCAAATATCGTGAACAATATTGCTTACATTCACTCAAGTAAAATTATATTTTGTAGCAAAGGGAATCTTATTTCAATTTGGCCGCGTTGTGTACGAATTTGGAACAGCATTATGACTTTTACGAGTACCGTACATAAGCTTGTAATTTGAGTATTACGTAAATTGCAATGACTTCCATCCCTGTTCATACTGCAGTATCATACTGCAATTTTTGCTGAAAGCGGAAAGCTTTCATATTGCTGTTGTAAAACGCGCGACTGATTTTCAACCAGGGACTGAAAGCGGTAGAGGTTATAGGTACTGGTACCGTTAAAACATTTCGGTACCATTATGCTATATCGGTAGGGCATTACGGTACCGTTATTTTATACCGGTAGATTTCGGTACCGAAATTTTGAGCCGCGGCTAGTTCGCTAGGACAGTCGCGCCGCGGTGGCGGGGTGGCGGCGTTTCATCAAAGAAAACCTTTATAAACCTTTATTTATTTCGGTTATAGGTCCAGGAGCGAAATAAACCGAAATGAACTGCAAAGCCAGATTTTCCGGTACCGTTATATTTATCGGTAGAGAAATATTCGGGTAGCCGGAATTTATCGGTATGACGTCATATCGTTATTTAAAGGTACCTTTATATTCCGGTTATTCAGTCCCTGGTTTCAACACGCTGTGTACCGCGCCTACGCGATCGTCAAAAGACGTCTAGAACTGCAATCTAAAAAGCTATGCGCCTCTGAAAAGGAACCCTGAAACGTATTTCCGCTTATGAATTTGTGCTGTAGGAATTTTTTGAAGACAATTTTGACGATGAACAATGCATAAGACAATTTCACCTATTTTATCCAATTTATGAAGAGCGATTACAGAGCGGAACGAATTTAATAAATCCCAAATTAAATGAGCACTAAGAAATTTGGTATTAAAATCATAATCATCTCTTAAACAAGATGGTGTACCTATTCTTGTGACCAAGCCCCGTACCATCAACTTTGCGATATAGTTTTGGCGGTGACATAAGTTGACAGTCTCAAAGATTTATGGTTCAAATTCATGTAAAACAGTGCTGACAGGCTTGCATTCGAATGGTAAAAAGACGTCATGGTATAGGTCCAAGTCTATATAATATATGTATAGAAGAAAAATAACGCAAGAAGGATTGACTCAAATCTCATTCTCTCTCGCTCAACATTAGCTTAGAAGCTATTTTAATTTTACCCCAAATCTAGTGAAAAAAGTTTGTGTAGCCAACTAGAATAACACACAGAACTAGAAGAAGCAGTTCAATATGAGTTGATGAAGACTAGGTTGTTCATGTTACGTAGGTATTATACGGCAAAAGAAAGGAGAAGGCGATAATATGCCTTATGTCGTAATAAAATAAGATAATCTTACCTTGGAGTTGAGCATGATCTCCGGCGCGCGGTACCAGCGCGTGGCGACGTACTCCGTCAGGAAGCCGGTGTGGTCATGATCTGGGTCCGCCACTCGCGCCAGCCCGAAGTCACATATCTGATGCAAAAACAATGCACGGTGTTTCATATAATGATAGAAAAAGGCAGGGGGGGTCGGCAATGCGTACATGATTCCTTATTGCAAGCATTCATAGGCTAAGGTACCCATTTACCAACATAAAAAAGGACCGGTGGTATAAAAAATAAAATAAAAAAGGACACGGTCTAAACCCTAAAAAGAGTTTTCTTTCAGCCTTTGAGGATGCCCAAGTGATTTTTAAGCATTCACTTCAATAAATAGAAAGGGTTCTTTGATAAAGGGTATAGTTATAAAGGAGTAATTGAAGTTAAACCTTATACAGGATGGTCTCGAACGCTTTGTCTCATGTTGTCAAACATTGGATAATTTTCTGTTTCAAGGGACGATATTCAATTATCTTGCTTAAATTGTTTACAGGTACAGTAAAAAAACAAGGATCATCGAAAAAAATGATAGGCCCCAAGCCGTGTTTAATGCCTGATATTAGCCTTGGTCGCGAGGAACAGGCCTACCCCACCTAGTTTCTAAGACGTTTCAAAGTGATCCTAGTGATTTTATTGAAATAAAAACCTTTGACTTTGAGTCACAGTCTGGATTTAAAGTTTTTTTTTTTTTAGTAGTCGCTCCATCTATAGAATTTCATACTTTTTTTTCTTCTTTATCCTGCTTTTTTGCAATCGCTTTTAAAAATAATAATCCAATCTGCTGTTGGAGTCTATCCGTTTTTATGGCTTGTAGAGAAAGATGTTTTCAGTGAGACATCTCTCAATCATTCTCTGCGAATCACTCCACCAGGTTTTGTATGCCATGTCGTTTTAGTCACTGTTTTTTTCCAGATTAAAACGACATACAAGAATTTCATACTAATAATATTTTTTTGTTAGAGAGTTTGTTAAACACATAATATACTGCTGGTTCCACTTTGGAAACTTTATCAAATCACCATCTACTTATAATGTTGACTGTACCTCGGCCCTAAGTCATTCTAAATGTTAATTAGCAAACTCGTACTTTAATTTGTAGGAATTAATCAAATAGTAAATTGTCTAAGTTAATTCATTAAGTTATTCCGCTGCTGTCGCATTCTCAAATTAATTTCACAAGGCTCACTCGAATATTAATTGGATGTCAAAATAATTGCTTCGTGCTGCGTATTGGAAATTGTCTTATGGATTTTAAATCATTTTTGCATAGGGGCGGTTCAGAATATGAGCCGGGAAAGAAAATGTTGCTTAAATATTTCATCGATCCAATGCCAAGATTCCAATGTCGATGGGCATGAGAGCAGCTGAAGGAAGAGATTGGAAGCACAAAAAAAAAGTGTTATGCCGAACCCACGTAATGTAGGACAAGGGCAGGGAAATTATTATGATGGTTATTTTATTCAATGAGCTTGGATTTATTAATTAAAGCTAAAACTCTACAGATAATAGAAACCATAGAAAAACGAAATCACTTGCATTCTGCTGTTCTTAAAATAAAAGCTTACTATACTACATTAATTGGCCGTGGTGGCCCCGGCTGAAGAATAGACCCCTCCATATCTACCTATCCGTAGATGTCGTAAGAGGCGACTTTGGGGAAAATAGCTGGGGGATGGGCAACAGCGACCCATATTTTACGACGATAGCTCTCACAGCGCTCGCCAACCCACATGCCCACCGTGGTGAGTATGGGCAAATTCCCCCCACATAATATGAATTCGCTCTGGAAATTTGTGGGGGTAGCCATTTTCAGCAGTTCCTACGGCTAAAATGATGATGATGATTGCTTGTAAATTGTAACAAACAAGTCAGCACGAATGGCACTTAACGGATCTTATTACATAGTTCAGTCGCGCGGAAAAAGCAAAATTGACACTTAGGATCTTATTGATAAACTTAACTAGAGGTGAGAGTCCGTAAGGGCGCGGCTCCACTGGGCAAACAGATTTGACCGTCCGTTGACTAAAAGAGCGCAGTCCAAGTGAAAACGGTCAATGACGAATAATGAATAAATAAAAATGAAAAAAAAGCTCTTACTATTCCTTAACTAACATAACAATGAAGAATAGTAACTAAAAACTATTTCCTCCTTATTCATAATCACTCATAAATTGATATGAATGCTGCCAAATCGTCAAGATATTTTATATCAGAAAACTTGTTGGCATTTTTATGACGAAAAAACAAAGGATATGTAAAAATATATTCTATTCCTACATCCTACTGGCCTAATGGTGAACCTTGTTAGTCTAACTAATGGGAGGTACCTCACCTTCAATATTGGTCTTTCACGAAAGGATTGAAATGTATGCGGGCATTATAATTGTAGAAGTGCTTAAAAGGGTGAAAGAAAACACGATGTTTTCTGAGGAAACCCGCGGTTTCCTCTTGACCATTTCTTCCCTGTGGATAAGGCCGAGAAGACTGAGAGGATAGTAGTTTTGGAGGAGGTAGGGCATAGCGAGATTTTCTCGTTCTAAATTGGAGCAGCCCGCCTGCGGGAGGTACCTCCGCCTTACAGAAGATCGCAGCCAAATAACATTATTTGTTTCAAATAGTGTTGTGTTCCTGCGGTGAGTAAGGTTGCCAGAGCTCTTTAGGGGGAAGGGGGTTCGGGGTTGGCAACGCGTGCGTGATGCCTCTGGTATTGCAGGCGCTCATGGGCTGCGGTAACCGCTTACCAACGGGTGGGCTTGTTTGCCGCCTCAGTGGTATAAAAAAATAAAAAATAAAAAAAAATAAAAGTGCTGGAAAGCTCACCTTCAGCGTCCTGAATTCCATCTGCCACTGTATAAATCATCTTGAATAGATGTAATGAAGGTTCGAGATTTCGCGATATCTTGTAAAAGTTGGTGCTTGGATGATCGTTAAAGCACAATTGAGATAAACTTCGAAATCGCATCCTTGATGCTATATCAATATAACTCATGAACTACGAACTTGAACAAAAGGGAGCTCATGTTATATTCGTTTATAAATTTTACTATTTTGATCGTATCTCAATTTTTTTTATGGAAAGCTTTCAAAAAATCTACGCTTGAAAGATTCGCGCTTGAGCACAATAACACCATCATCTCCCTGCCCTTATCCCACTTCATGTGGGGTCGGCACAACATGTTTTTCTCTTCCACTCCCCTCTATCAGCCGTCAAATCAGTATTCACTCCTTTCTTACTCATGTCGTCTTTCACACAATCTATCCATCTTTTCTTTGGTCTACCTCTCCCCTTATATCCTTCCACATTCATATTTAACACTCTTCTAGTCACATGGCATTCTTCCCTCCACATGACATGCCCATACCACGCTAACCTTTTGCTCTTCAACTTCTCATTCACTGGCGCTACTTTCAAACTTCCTCTGATGTACTCATTCCGTATCTTGTCCATTCTAGTCACTCCACACATCCATCTCAACATTCTCATTTCCGCAGCATGCACTCTTCTTTCATCCGTCCCTTTGGTTGTCCAACACTCAGAGATTGAGCACAATAACACCAAACAAAGTAATTGAAATTAAATAATATTTATTCGCTGTTTGCTGTTTTATGAATACCAAAGGATGGTGTAATTTCGTGTATCTCCCGCCGAGGTAAACACAAGCCTTCATAAATATATATTAACCTAGGGGACACATAATTTATCTCGTGAATAATTTTGGGGCCCGGGCTCATTTAATTTACTAGTGGTTATGTGGACAAACTCTTGTAATAGATAGTTTTAATTATAATAAAATAGTATTTTCTTTAGTGCACATATTTAGGCGCAGTTTTTCCTTACACTCAATAAATGTCCATAGATTATTATACAAGGTGATTCATTATATGTATACTATCTTTTTTATCGTCTTTATATTAACTAACTAATCAACGTACGAAAAGATAACTAGGTTTGCGGTAACCTGAATTGCGTTTGAAGTGATTTGACCCCAAATGCAGATTTTTGCATATTGTTTTGTCGTAGAACAGATTTAGAACAAGTATCCGAGAAACATATTATTAAATGTATAAGTAATGCACAGAGCGAATTGATATTTTTTTTACGGCAGCGCTACCAAATTTGTTGAGAAACTGTTATAACCATAATAGTGTAATTATTGTACAAACTGGACTAATAGAGACTCAACTTGCCTATTCTCACAAAAGCAGATAAAACGCAAAACCAATGCTCCCTCAGTGGGCCCAAGGTCTCGTGGTCAGCGGTTATGTTCCTAACTTGCTAACACAATGGCAATCCAAATGCTGAACAAATGTTCCCTCGTGCGGTTTAATAAGCAAGTTATTAACACTGCGGTGGAGTTATCGGGTTCGCGGTCAGCGATTGTGTCAACACGCTGGACATAGCCGAGAGGGAATCTATTGATAGACTAGAATGAATGCCATTGACTTCGTTCGGTAGTTATTTACTTTTAAGAGAGATGTTTCTTTGTTAATTTGGTACTGCACTATGTATACTGCTCTAAAAGATAGCTAAGCAATAAAGTAAACGTTTTCAATTGCTTATTTTCTTTAAATTGGCTTCGTTTTATGGTAGGTACTTCAAGATTCTCTTCGACAAAGAAGCAACACCAAACTTGGAATATAAAGAGTTATTTTCCTAGAATAGCATAAAGGCTGCTTTTTATGTAGGTACCACGCGAGCGAAGCCGCAGGCGAAAGCTAGTCCATAATATACGTGAGGCAAACTCGCAACAATAAAATCATTTCCATATTATCTAATTAAGCTGCAGAACAACCAAAGCTTCAATAAAACGTTGCTATTGAACTATGAAATAGGGTTTTCATATCGCAAATTCCCAGAACCCATTCACACAGCAAAAATAGAGGAAACCTGATGCGGAATTTGACGCTTTTCAATCCCGTATTGAATTTTCTGTTCGTTATATCCCATTGTCAAGTTGCGAACTTGTGTTGTGTATTTCCCTGCTCGTGTTGATACAGCTGGATTGTTTTTTAATTTGATCTATGTATTGCACAATACCAAACAATGATTCATAATTCGTTTTGTCATACAGTAACAGTAAGGTCTCTAGATCTATTCTAGATAATATGAACAGCTTCTTCTTCTTCTTCCTGCCCTTGTCTAGATGATATGAACAGCGTCAGGTGGAATTTTTTTACTCACAGGACGAATTTTTTTATATATTTATTTTGTTTTGCACAATACCAAACAATGATTCATTATTCGTTTTGTCATACAGTAACAGTAAGGTCTCTAGATCTATTCTAGATAATATGAACAGCTTCTTCTTCTTCTTCCTGCCCTTGTCTAGATGATATGAACAGCGTCAGGTGGAATTTTAATTAAAATAAATATATAAAAAATTCGTCCTGTGAGTAAAAAAATTCCACCTGACGCTGTTCATATTATCTAGATATATCTTATATTTATTTTATTATTTATTTATTTCCCCAAAATTTTCCAAAGGAGCTATTCTTTATAACTAATGATTAATCATGCGAGAAGTTCTACATCAAGATATTTTCATAGTGTTTTTTCAATGAAAAATGTCGTATTTTCAAAAGCCGTAGCTCAAACTTAATGGCAGTTGGTAAGCACCAGTACATAGGTAGACATATTATGAAACACTGACTGATACAAAATGGTCAAGAGTAGAACGAAAGCATGCTTTTATTGATAAATGCTACTTAGTGTGATATATGTGTACATTTTTTTTTTTTAATGTTACGGAGGCAAACAGGCTTACGGCCCACCTGATGGTAAGTGGTTACCGTCGCCTATTGACATCAGCAACACCTGGAGCATTGCTAATGCGTTGCCTGCCTCCCCCCCTAAAGAGCTCTGGCAACCTTACTCACCGCAGGAACACAACACTATTTGAAACAAATAATGTTATTTGACTGCGATCTTCTGTAAGGCGGAGGTATCTCCCCAGGCGGGCTGCTCCAATTTAGAGCGAGAAAATCTCGCTGTGCCCTAACTCTCTAAAAATTACATTGCTGGTAATAAGCATGATCATTTGAGCATTCACAGATTTACTTGGATCATGCTAGTATCAATTCATTCTTTGCCCAAACAATGTTTCATCATCATCATTTCAGCCATTCGACGTCCACTGCTGAACATGGCTTCCCCACAGACAGCAAATTCCTTCATGTGGGGGGATTTGCCCATACTCACCACTCTGGGCATGCGGGTTGGCGAGCGCAGTTAGAGCTATCGTTGTTAAAATGAGGGACGCTGCTGCCCATCCCCTAGCTTTTTCCCTTAGTCGCCTCTTACGACACCCGCGGATAGGTAGATATGGAGGGGCCTATTCTTCAGCCGGGGCCACCACGGCCAAAAAATGTTTGAAAAGCATTAATTTTGGCCTTTGATCTTGCCAATTGTTTTCTTTGATCACGCTTATTTCGGAACATGCTTATTACTAGTATGTGTACAGTTGAAGAGCCTGCTGGTTTTAAGTATCCCGCAAGCATGTGTTTTTATTGTCAGTAACTTATATTTGTGACGATTGCTTTAGTAAGTTTATAAAACAGAATGCACTATTTTCTAGCACGCTAAGCCTTTGAGCTCCACTGCTGCATAACGTAAAAACAAAGATTATTCCTGCCCAGTCCTATCAGAGAACCCCTTTTGATAAGGCTGTTCTGTGCAATTTACGTTCGCTGCAAAATGTCATTAAGATTTTAGAACGCTGCAGAGAAGAATACATTTTTGTTAAGTAGAGAGTTTTTTTAATATCCAAGGCAGTCAGATATGCAATATTCTTATTTAAACTTCATCGACTAGCTAAACCATAAAAACAGAAAGACTGATAGGGAAATAGGATAAAACTCCGTCGGGCTATCCTATACCGCCTCACGAAACCTCACCAAACTCACGTCATATTGCTCACTCGAGACGAAACTGGCTGTCTACACTCTTTCAAATAAAAATGTATAATGAAAGCGTCTACAAAGTGTTTCAGAAGGCTAACTTGTATCTCTAACCATGAAGTTAGAGATACAAGTTAGCCTTCTGAAACACTTTGTAACTTAAGAGTTCATGTCTTTGAAGTCGGTTTAAAACAGGAGGAAAAGGCAACCCTGACAACAGAAAAGAAAACCAAAGTACCTTTAAATCACACGTAGTGTTGAGGAGTAAGTTGGAAGGCTTCAGGTCCCTGTGGAGCACGTTGGCCGAGTGGATGTACTTCAGACCTCGGAGGATTTGGTACAGAAAGTAGCAGATGTGGTCGTTACTAAGTTTCTGAAAGAAACAAAACATTAAAAACTCAACGTAAATAACGGTGGCTGGGAAGACAATCCGCCTGTTGTTGTTTACTAAAAATTAATGAGATACCTCTAATTGTCATTCGATCTTTCGAGAATACTCTTGCTTATAAAGCGTAAAAGAAAACAGCTGGTATGGTTGACATCGCATCAGATTTCTAGGTACATCAAGATAAGACCTCTATTGACCAAGTTTGATGAAGCTGTCTTAGGGGAATTAATTATAATAATAATAACATCCAACAGTCCCATACATAGTCCTGACCCCACACTAGGATTCCCTGTGTGGGGTCTACAAGTACCTACCATGGTACCACAACACACACACCCGTAACAAATATTTGCAGATCATGGGAACATTTGTCCCGCAGCGGGAATGGACCCATGTCCGAACATTTGGCACATGCCCACATTTTGCAGTAGTTTCCTCACGATGCACACTAGGCCAACATGGCTTGTAAACCATAAAGACACATGTGTGACATTCGAATTCGAAAGAACTGAAGAACAAGACTCTTTCTGAGGTATACACATCCCTGGCTGCGCCAAAGCCAGCGGCGTCCAGTTTGCGTGTTTCAAAACGATTCATTAAAACTTTAGGCGCGTATTGATTGTCGGTGTGAAGTGCCGGATGAGTGGATTCGAATAGTTCTAAAGCTAACAGCCGAGGCGCGCGAGTTTGTTTTGCTAATGGAAAGTTTGCGGTCCACTGCTCCACGTTCTTCGTGTCAAGCTTTGTACTTAATTAATACATTGTAGGTACACTTTATATTGACGCTTCGATGTCACACGCCAAGGTAAAATGCAGTGGAGAGTTTGCATGTTGCAAATTACCTGTGTTTTTAGCAATTTGTAAAGATCCGTTTCCATTAAGCACTGTACGATGTAGACGTCCTTCATTTGATCAATTGTTTCGGCTCTTAAAATGTCCCGGATATCGATTATCTGCGAACAAAAAGTGCCATCAAATTCTATCGTCCCAAAAACAGTGTGGCTATAAAGGTTGGGTTCCATTGATGGTTTGGCAGATTTACACATTTCACAAGTATAGTTAAATTTTTTCCGTCCTTTTTTTTTACCAGATAATATAGAAGTTTGCGGTACCGTTGAATGTACAATGAAAGGGATGACGGATGTAGAAAGACGGTGAGACGGCCTTAAAACCTTAGGCCTTTTGCCGCCTTAGGCTCAAGCCTAATCAGCCCGCTGGTAAATCAGCCACTCGTTAGCAGTGATGCTATACATTTTCAAAAGCTGACTTGAAGAGACTGGTACAGGCATTTCCAAATAACACGCGAAGCGATGCTCGTGTTCCCAGAAGTGAGCACTATGCTTCTCCCGTCCCGGCTAACTAGGTTACCTGTAACCACGGTAACCTAAGCCATTGAAGCGTTGACGGCCTGAATATTCGTCACTAGTTCACCAGCGTTGACCAACTAATTTAAAGCACGGACAGAATCCCGAGTTCGAGTCGTGTATGAATCATGTGAGTAGCTTGCCGGTTTTTGTAGGGGCGCTTTACGTGACACCATACAAAAACGGTAAGCCATTCACTTTTCGCGTCTCACGTTGAGTGACAAGTGAGTAACTCACGAACATTACGGATCGTCGTACGGGGAACCGTACGACGGAGACGGTCCGTAATGTTCGTCAGTTGTTATCTCTAAAAACGAATATAAAAAATGCCTTACGTTTTCATGCTTAAACCGAGTTAGGATTTTTATTTCTCGTAGTGTCCTCTGGCAGTATGTCTGATGTTCGAAGGGCGATATTTTCTTGATGGCGACTTTGGCTTTCTTCACGTTGTCGATGGCGGACCTGCAAAGGCAAGAAGCTCGTAAATCATTTTCATGTGACGTGCATTATGCCTACCAACTTGACTCCACACCTAACGATTCGGCTGTAATCCACGAAAAGATCCAACCGAAAATACTATTCTTCCTACTATCCTATCCTACTAATATTATAAATGCGAAAGTTTGTGAGGATGTTTGGATGTTTGTTGTTTAATCACGTCGTAACTGCTCAACCGATTTCGTTGAAACTTGGAATAAATAAAGTTCTTTACCTAGAATAGCAAATAATAACAAAAGAATATTTTTTATGTACTTAGGTGCCACGCGAGCGATGCCGCTGGCGGAAGCTAGTAGTGTACCTATATACTAAAGAGTGTGAGTGCCCACACAAACCCTACGCGGTTTATAAGGTACAAAACTAAATAAATAAATATAAATATTCCGGACATATTCACAAGGTCAACTGATCTCAAACTAGGCATAGCCTGTACCATGGGTAAAATGGTGTAAAATGGTAGTCGTATTGTAAGAGTTAAATGCATACATAATAATAAAGTAGGTACAATAGGTACAGTCAAGTTTGATTTGTAGGCCACTGTAGAACCTTTTCAAACTATGTCTGTTATTGACGTCATTCCCATTTGTTTAGAAATCGTTTACTTGTCGATCAATCTTTAAATTGTACCGACTTTTATTTTGGACTAGCTTCCGGCTGCGGCTACCCAGATAAAAAGTGGCCTAATATCACTTTTCGGTTCTTCAGAATGTTACTTTTCCTGGAAAATGTATCTATTTCATACGGTATCAAGTTGGTAAGTTAGCCGATTCGTGCGCTTTGGAATCGGGGAGCACCTAAGGCAGCTACTTTCGAAAGCTTACTGTCACGATATGGCGAGGAAGGGATAATGGCAATAAATAATGTCTGTAGCAGCCTGCAAGATATTTTTTCAGGTCTCAGGCATATTATTATTAGCCGTGGTGGCCCCGGCTGATGAATAGGCCCCTCCATGTCTACCTTCCCTATAAGAGGCGACTAAGGGACAAAAAGCTTGGGGATTGGTACCTACTTTAACATCGATATGTAACTGCGCTCCCTAACCCGCGTGCCCAGTATGGGAGAATTTCCCCCACAGGATAAGTAGAAATCTGTGGGGGAGGCTTATGTCCAGTAGTGGATATTCTACGGCTGAGGCATATTATTTCCCCGTCCCCGTTGGACATAAAAAATACAATAAACTTAATTATTGTATTTTTTTATGTACAACCGCTTACAGGTGGGCCGGGCCGTACGCTTGTTTGCCATCTCAGTAGTATTAACAAAAAAAAAACAACCTGTGACTACATTATTGTATTGTTTTTAAAGTTTTAACCCGCACTTAAGGGAATTTCTAAGATTGTGTAATATCCTAAATATATTCGACTCCGGCGGTTATCGAACCCGCGAACTTTCCATAGATACGGGGCAGGGACGCGCTGGCAGCTGTACTACCGAGCCACTAGCCTGGTCGAAATTCTTTGGGATGTTCTTCAGCTTGCTTCTGAAGCGCCGTATCTCTACCTTCAGGGAAAGATTAAAGTCAGTCAAACAGGGTGATTGACGATAAAACATCGATCCTAGGCCCTACTATACATGTAATATTATGAATGTGTAAGTTTGTGGTTCAATCACGCCGTAGCGGCTCAACCGATTTCGATGAAACATGGAATTGATAGAATTCATTACCTAGAATAGCATATAGGCTACTTTTTATTTAGGTACCGCACGAGCGAAGCCGCTCAAACCAGTGAAAAAATTATGATAAATACATATTACCCCTGTATAATATAACTTTACCCCGATTGAACCTTCTAATAAATTGCATGTACTTTTAACAAATAATAATTGTCGTATCTTATCACGTTAGATACTTGAGACAACATACTAGATGTTTTATCTAGCGTAGATTATCTAATTAAGGGTATATCACAAACGAGTGCCCATTACTTGTACAAGTGTTATGTTCCCAGAAAATCAATTAACTAAGTAAACTATATTGGTTTCAGATGAATAATGGTCTAGAAATAACGTCGGCTAATGTTTCATAATCATGAGCAATTATTTTGTTTCGCCGACGAAAATACACTAATAAATACTTTTGCTTTTGATTTGTGCTTACTGGCTAAGTAGGGTAGGGTACACTTCACCGGCAACACGAGCAAGTTTCAGGACGCGCAATGCGACAAAATAAGCGCAAACTGCCACATCCAGCAGAATAATGACATTGCATGGAATTGTCCACTCTACTCATAGTAGAGCAAACAGTGATTGCGGATTCCCATTACTCGGTGCATAGGCAATGATTTCCGTTTCCGACCGTACCAAGTCAGAAACACAAATTTCCAGTGTATATTTTATTTCAATAAAGTTCGTTACGGAAACCAGCCCATAGAAAAACTACCCGGGTTTAATTTTCCCATATCTAACGCTCGATATTGTCCTCTACGCTAAACATTGCAGCTATTTAAGTAAAACAACGTCAATAAAATATATTTTTACAGCATCGTTTATGGTTTCGGCCATTATTACGGAGTATATAATTTCATGTTTTTATAACTTTCGCGTCAATTTTACGAAGTATAATCGGCTTAGCAATTTTCGTATCTACTGTTCGAGCAGTATGGTTCAAAGTAGAGTGCAGTTTATATTTCGTCGGCGGAAAGCTCTTGAGCAGAGATTTTCGGGATGCCCTTCTACGCGAAAATTGAAGTGAGATCGAATATGTTTGCTCGAGATAACATGCTTCTGACATTAGACGAGCGAAAGTCAAGTTCTGTTTACTTTTGCTAGGCGTGACATTGCCGCCCCTATAGTAAAAGAGAGTGCTGGGATTATAAATGTACATAATAAGATACTGGAGCAATATTTTGTTTCTCAGCTCAGACTAAGAGCACGTTCACTTAAATATCCACCTATTTTATTACCTTCACGTATATTATTGCTAAAGTCCTAATTCCTAAGTAATCTACTTATAGGCAACGTGACCCATTGCCATTACAAGCGTCCTAAACAAATGTTTCAATAAGATGTCGAACTGAGAAGTTAAACTTAGGCGTCTAGAGAACTAAAGCTAGCTAAAGGGAATATTGGGTTAAAAGCCGCCTTCCCTTTTTATTTAAGGATAAATTACCTAGTTAATTTGTGTACACATATAAAAATAGTATCATACCTAACTACGTATCGTACTCATAGTTTCTGATATCCACGACACAGGTAATCCTATTGTGGGGTCGGAACTATGTACTGTTGGTATTATTTATTTATTTATAACGTCGGTTAGCAAAGAACGCCGCGCAAGAAATCGTCTGCTTCTTAACAGGACAGACAAAAAACTGTTTTCATTAATGAATTTAAAACCTATTGGACTAAGTGCCTGCACCATCTCTGATTATCCTTGGCAGATAAAGATGTTCTCTCCCTTTCTGTTTGTATGTCAACGAGAGAAATGGATATATTTTTTAAACTGTCAAGTAGCGATAATCATGGATGGTGAAATAGGCGCTCAATGTTGTCGAGTCATATTATAAGTTCTCTTCCAATCAATTCACTATCAATCTTCCTAATTATTCAGAACATTGATGTTCCTTTTCATTTTACTTATAAGTACCGCACAATTCAAATATAAATATTTGATTTGTGCGGTTCCAGATTACTTAGGCTCTGTTACCAGGGACTTGCGCAGTGTTGGTTGCTAGCCGACGATAATAAATAAATGAGTGATATGTAGGTACAAGCGCTATGCGAATTCTAACCATTTTAGCCAGTGACTAAACGCAGAAAAAGAACCATTGACACCATACGTAACCATAATGGTTATTACACTGTTGAGAGCAATTTCCCATTACGCTATGTATACGACGCAGGGCGCCAACCCCTAAGCTGGCGTCAAATGAGGTCACCCCCGAGCATACCATGACGTCTTGTACCATTCAAATGCAAGCGTGTTAGCGCAATTTTACACGAATTTGAAACCTAAATCTTTGAGACTGTCACCTCACATCACAGCCTTACCAAATAGCAAAGTTGATGGTACGGCCCCGGATCAGGCCTAAGTCACTACAGCTTTCAGTAAAATAGGTTTTATCACAATGAATGGACATGGATGTGAATAGTTCTACTGGTCGTCCAATTTTGCCAAATCGTAGGTAGGTATTCGTTTTGGATTAGAGGATCGAAATTATATACCTACCTAAAGCACTTTTGGAAGAAAGCATTTCGTTCCGCATATTTTGTAGTGTTATACGATTATAGGTGCTTATAGGTGAGTCGAAGAATTTTTAACAGATTGCAAAAAAGGAGAAGGTTGTTACATGGTCTTTGGAATGCGTTGATGTTTTTGATACATTGTTTTTTTTCGAGGCTTATCATTGTTCCAAAGACATTATAGTAACGTTATAAGCCCTTGGAGTGATACTTCTTTATGCTTTCTACTATTGATTCTGTGATCCAACAACCCAGGTAGAAACGTTAATTAAAGAAATATTTTAAAAGGGAAGATTCAGACCCTAATAAGAAAGTGTCATATTTAAGACAACCTGGATTACAGGGAAACTTTTATAAAGGACTCACCAGAGTTTTTATTTGAAACTGAGCCGTCAAGCGTCGTCGTCCACGTTGAAAAGCCAGCTTTGAATGTGATTGGAAAGTCGAAACTTTCCTTTCGATATTTATAGTACATAATAATATTTAAATTATTTTCTGGGCCAATGATCAAACTTCTAAACTAGACTATGAGATAACTTGGCGCATTGACGCGCCAAGTTATCTCCGAAGGACCAAGCTACTCAAACAAAATTGGCTACGAATACAAGAAAGTTGAGGCAGTTACATTTTAGTTTTTCCATTTGTTAGAATCTGATATTTCAAGTGTATAAAGTTGCCATGAGCTATGATAACGAAACTTTCCCAATTTTATTTTTCTAATGAAGTCTAGGTCCTTTTCCAGTTACCTACCGACTAGGTATATCATTTAGAAAAATAGATTAATTCTTCGAATGGATATGTAAAGTGGTTATTTTACCTACCTAGGTACTTGCTTTATAAAAAAACTAGCTGTTACCCGCCCCTTTGTCCGCATTTATGCATATGAAAGCTCATCGTTTTAATCACTTATTTTGCCACCTTTAGGGATGATTTTGCAAAAATGCTGAAACACATATTTCTTTATTTCTTACCAAAAGCCTAAATATAAATTCAGATTCCTAGCTTGAGGAATTATGGATTGCCCATATAAACTTTCAACCCCTATTTCACCCCCTTCAAGGATATATTTTGAAGCAAAAGATATAAGCTATGTCCTACCCCAGGATATAATCAATCTCCTTGCCGAACTTCATTACGATCCGTTCAGCCGTTTAGCCGTGAAAAGGTAACAAACAAACAAACAGAGTCACTTTCGCAATCATAATATTAGGTACCTAGTATGGATCATTTCTTTGGCGACACCTAATGGCCCAATAAAATACCGTATGCTTGAACTCCTTAACGGGGGTTATTTGCGTCAGCCTCACCTCAAGCTGGCTCGCTATTCAGCCAATCACGCAACACCAAAATTTGATTTTAAAATGAAAATCTGATAACGTTAATATTCCATCAGGGACAGCTCATCTGTAAGTGATCTGGAGGAAATGAGAGAAGACCTTTGGGTCGTAGTGACCGCTAACGTAGTAACACAGAATAAAGATTAGTATGGTTGCTTACTTGTCTTGGTCATCATGTATTAGGTCAGTGACCAGGGTAAGGTATGGCCCTTATAAGGACATATGACCGTCGGTGAAAGAATCAGTGTAGTGAAAATGATTAAAGTGCGCCTCTTAGAGGCTCCTTTCGTGCACGTATCAAATGTCTTCGGACATGCCGGTTTCCTCACGATGTTTACCTTCGCCGTTTGAGACTAGAATAGCACATAAATCCGAATGGAAAACCCATTGGTGCACGACCAGGATTCGAACCCATGACCTGTAGATCGGAAGGCGGGGCCACTACCACCAGTGCTCTAATTAGTATGGTAGAAGTAACAAATACAATAGGGAATATTGCGTGTCTCATAATTATATTTACTGGACTAGCTGACCCGCCCGCGACTTCGTCCGTTCAAGTATGACAGTCCGAAAGATTTTCACCCAGACGGCTAATGGTTCGGCAGCTAGTTGGTTAGAGCATCCTCTAGGGGAAGGTCGCGGGTTCAAACACCTAAGTCAAAAACTTTTGTAATAGCAACATAGGTATATTCTGGGTATACATTAACAAGGATATCGGCCAAAATGCTACACGCAAGCGTATTCTCAATAAAGCCCAATAAGGAAAACGTATTATTGTTTGCCGATTAATTTGCCGAGCCTATTGTTAGCACATAAAAGATGCAATGGCATGCGAATGTTAGCAAAATGAACATTGTAACGTAAGGAGCTATTTGGACGACAATTAAGCAAAATTATCTAGATATACCTCTAATCGGGCCGTGAAATACACTGAGTTTAAATGTAAGAAACTTTGAATCATTAGCAATAATGCTGCGGCGAAGTTGGTGCGGTTAATAATAATAATAGTAGATACCTATAAGAAATGATGTTCAAGTCACAAAAAGATGAACTTCACAAAATAAATAAATAGACTGTTGTTTCGATACGCGGGCTCGAGCCATTCACGCGCGATGAAGACAAATGTAGGAATTCGCTTCGATCCAAATGGAATCGTAGGTTGCCATGGGGAGCTGGGTGTATCCGATACAAACGAGCGAATAAATAACTAAATGTACTGTAAACCTTTATAAAGTCTTCGTAGAGACTGGCGAACTAAATGAACCGAAAAGTCCTCGTAATCGCTGATTTATGACTTCGGCGTCCAAGTATAACCAAACTGCTAAATACAAGGTGTTTCATATTCTTTATGCTATCCCGAAAGGGGCTTATCCTACACCCAATTGGCAACAGAGTTTGTTCTCTGCGACTTTTGGAAATGCAAATCAGTTAAAACTTAATTGTAACAGCTGTTTTAGACTTGATGCCGAGCTTCTCGTACGTTTTATAATTAGTTATACGGATGATAAAAAGACCAAAAACAGCTGATTTTAAAAAGTTCGGGTGGAAACAACTGATTGTATATAGATTTTTTTAGCTAATATTTTGAATTTTTATGGTAGGTACAATAAGCCCCTTTCGAGATTGCATACTAGTTACGGAACACATGTGTAAAGCTTCATGAAACCCGCATCACACCCTTGTCCGGTCCCAGCTGGTCATACCACAGAAGGCGGGTCATGTTGCTGCTATAAGCAAAATTAATTAATTCACTAAGTCTCCAACCCCTTACATTATGTGCCGTCCACGGAAAGAGCACTCGGAACGAACGGAAAAAGATTCCCGCATGGCTACACAAGATGTTCGGAATCCTAATTGAAAAAGCATCTACCTGCTCAAGGTAACGGACAACTGTATTATAGGTGAAAAGGATCAGGTTAAGGAACTGTGAAAGATTTTTTTTGGGTAACATATGTTAGGTTTTTTGTCTTCGATGAGGAGCATTTTAATACTTGTTTACTACTATCGACGGCGAGTGTAGTGTTTACGCTACGCATACATAATGTGTGTACTTAAGACGCATTCAAGATATAGGTTTGAAACTGCAAGATATTTGAGCGAAACCGTATGCCCAACCACTTTGCCGAATTCCCATTTGATAGATGGGTCACTTGCTCGAAGTGCCATTTGTTTGGTTTGGTATCTTTAAATTAGATAAATAAACTCACGACTTTTATTCCCAAGCATGGTAGACAACCTCTCAGATCTTCAGGGGATCAGATGCTTGAAGATGTCTAAGGGGTAGTCAGAGGCATCTCCAAACATTTTTGTACATGGCTACGTTTTGCAGTAGATATCTAGTGAGTATTCCTACTGGTTTGCCCACGATGTTATCCTTCACCGTTTGAGAGCACTAGCGCACATAAATTTTCCGAATGGAAAATCCATTGGTCGACATGTCCTAGAACCTAAAAATTCGAAGACATGTGACATGTGCACGAAAGGGGCCTCTAAGAGTCGCACTTTAATTCTTTCACAATCACTTTTTTCATCGACGGTCATAGGCCCTTTTCAGGGCCACCATACCTCAATCTGGTCACTAACTTAATACAGGATGACCAAGAAAGTATCAGTGTCACGACAAGAAGAAGACTTTACTGGATTTCCCCGAGTAAGAAATGTTTTCCTCTAAGCAGCAAACAAAACACAGAAGGGGGATCTGTACCTATGATTAGACAAATGGTAGTATTATTTCATAGCACGTAGCTCATATCCGCACAAAAAACCTCGCGCGGACTGTCAATTGAAGATCCGCAACACAGATGACGCATAGGATTGTACAATCAAGCGAATCAGACGTACTCGTATCAACAGACACGGCAAAAATGTGACCTCATTCGTAAACACGTGCATTATTTACTATACTGATCCACGTAACGGCGGCTATGAAATTCGCACAGCGACATTACGCTGTATAGTTCTATTGAAGGTATCTCGTTCTATAATTTGGACCATAAAACAATACTTCTCATACTACTTTTCTTTTTCATTACTTTACCTTGTCGAAGGACTGAGGATTCTGGCTTCCATAAGGAATAACTAATCGATTTTTTAAATTTATTTTAAGGTTCTTTTTACGCCATTCGAATACTTCTCATTGGTAAATCGCTCAGTCTAAATGAAACAAATCAAATAGAGCCTCATTACTGCACCATATTGCATTCAAAGCTGGGAACAGGTCCCGTGCCATCAACTTTGCGATTTTGTTTAGGCGCCGATCAAATTCGCGCTGACACGCTCGCGTTTGAATGGCAATAAGACATAAGTACATATATTATACAGACATAATGATAGCCCTATCCTCACGTTTTTTAATTGGTCAACAGCCAGCACTAGAAACATCTCTACTCAGAATTGTGGTGATATATTCTAAAGGGTATTCATAGGGAAATCCAAACAATGTCTTTGGCATTAGTTCTCAAGACATTTTCAAAATACCTCCCGCCAAGCCAATACGGTTCTGAACCTAAGTCAGCATTAATTAAATGTCACTACAAGCATTAGCCCTAGAACCAGAGACGAGTTCCGGATATTCCATTCCACCTGAACAATAGGCAGGGCTCATCAACGTCGAGGCTTTCATGAGCGTAATAACAGGCCATCAGCGCCCCAAATGGCTGCCATTTGACGTCAAACCAGGGGTGAGAGACCTACGTGTCATGATTAGTAGAATTTAGGCTAATTGTTACTGCCGCAGCATGGCCCTTTATTTAAACTAAGGTCATTTCGTAAAAACAATACAGGCCAGTAACGCCATGGAATGCTCCGGTTGATTTAAGCAAATTGCTAATTTTTAACGATTTTTTTGCAAAAGTAAAGCTGGAATAAAATGTTTCAGAGAAAACGGCGCAGAACGGTATTTACTCTAGCTATCCTATGTGTCTGAAGTTTCAGTGTGAAATAACACGGAGTAATAGCTGCAGAGTATTACGAAATAGCCTTACAAAGGTAGCCTCAGGAATAAATTGGTTTATACAGAGGTTGTTGTTTTAAAATTTACAAGTTTCGCAAGACAATGAATTTCTGAAAGCAAACGAAGTAGAAGCTTTATTCGCCAAGAATTTAATATTAATAAAATTTAACTTAGCTTGAGTAAACATTGTGCTAAGTTTGAATATCAAAGCTGACTCACCCGATAAGATATTGAAAGGGAGCTTAATAACCTGACGGGGCTGTTTGAGGAATCAGCTAATCATGGTCTTTGGAACAAACGACTGTGATTTTCAACTTGGACTGGTTGACCTTAATAAAAGTCAGTATATGCATGAGCTCTATAAGTTTCGTCATATGTTTATGATTCCGATCAGACTTTACAATATCACGTATTAACATAGCAGAGATAAGAATGACGTTACCGATAACAAACCTGGAAACCCTATTCTGAGATAAGTACTTAACTACGTCAGATATGAAAAATAATCTATACAATTACCTAATAAAAATTATCTTCGGCTCTACACAGCAATACATTTTAATATACTTATTACAAAAGATTTAAATATATATCTCAAAATTTCCGACTTACGCGGGATTCGACCAGCGACCTCTTCGGTATCTTTTACCATTCTAACAACTACGCCTGACCAGAGTTGGGTAGAATTGGGCTATGGAACATCTGCGAATTGTTAATTTATTTTTTCTGTGTGATAAAAAATTATTTGTACCTACCTAAGATAAGTAATTTTTTTTTAAAGCAAGTTAGTACCTTCCTTGAGATTTTTCTGTAAGTACTTAAAACGCTTGCCTGATAATTTACCTTAATGTTATGTCGATACAAAGTACCTACATACATATTTTTCATTTTATTTTTGCTTCAAGTAAAATAAAATAATATGACCTACGAGTAGCAACCAAAATTGTCACCTATAATGTCGTGCCCTATCAGGGCTCATGTTAAAGTTTTAAATAGGTAATGTATGTTAATACCTTTTCTGTACAACAAGAACACAATAAACTACCTATTATATTCCATTCTACTCAATAAAAGATTGTCAAAGTAACCAGCAAATCTATTCTGGTCTGAATATGATACAGCCCTTGGTAAGCTTGGCGCGGTGCGATATAAACCACCACGTTCCTATTTCCTTTGAATACCGACAAATCCGGTGTTTCGATTACGTTCTGTGTTGCTTCGAATCCGATCTTTCGATTTCATCTCGTGTTGTTCACAGCGCAACCGCAACGTGTTTCAAGGACATGGTGTAGTTTGTTGGTTGGTTTTACTATTTTTACCGAGTTCTACGATAATATTAAAGCTTAGCTATTCCCATATTTCATTCATCTATTATCTCACCCTCTTATTAATTAATCAGTCACTCACTTTCTCGCCCCTATCGCTTTCCAACAGTAAACAAAAGAAAACGACGGACCTACTTTAACAAGCCGATAAAGTTAGTGACTGATTATGAATTGGTTGTTATCTATATCTTAACATTGGCATGCAAAATTTGTTGACCGATCTTGAATTATAGATCATACACACATAAATCACACTGCCTCGGGTCTTTACTCTCCATGCGTTCAGTCTAAATACTTCGATGTGAAATACCTTCGAACTATTGTCTCAACAAATGGCAGTTTGCCTTCGTAGTTCAACCAATCACCACAACATATGATAAAATAGACAGTACACAGCCTGCGACAAGCGTGACACGATAAGCTGATGTTAATATATCAAACCGTTGTATTCCTGATTGACTGACTGACGACGATGCACTGCTTTAACCGTAAGCCCTAGAATCTGAAAGATTCACCTTCAAGATCTGGAACTTTCATTCGTGGTCTAAAGGTACACTGAGAAAGGAATTCTATTCGTGGTCGACTGAGAAACGACTGTCCAAAATGCATCCCCTGAGGGCTGCAGCGGGGGATTTAAATCTGTAAGAAAATAACTACGCGAACGAAGTCGCGGGCGTTTGACTAGTTCTGATATCGAGCTAGGTTAAACGTAGTAATTTCCACATTGATTTAGGCGAGCGGTCAAACGTGTGGATTTGATTAATTTAGTATGACACGTCAATAATTAAATTGATTGGCCGCAATCGGTGGGCGCAATATTATGTTGTTAAAGCTGTTATGTTGTTAATGTAGACGCAGTGAAATCTGGGCTCAAATACTTCTCATTCACGCAACCAAGCTCAATTTGCACATGACATTGTTTAAAAAAATATTAATTGAATAGACGTAGCCCTAAGTCACACATTATGTAGATCTTATTATAATATTGTAGGTACTTTTATGTGTCCTTTTTATGTTTTTCATCGGAGCATTAGTCCATTCTATTGTATTATGAATTACTGTAAACAGGAGGCGGGCGCTGGAAACTGCAACACAGTTTTTTTTACATTCCATAGAGTTTTTGTCGTGATGGAAAGAAGGGAATGATCAGTACAAGGTTAGATTAGGAGTAATTAGAAGAATCAAGCTTATTTAGTTCTAACTTCGTAAATTCAACGCATTTTGTGTCTATAGCGTCTATGTTTGTTCTACTTAGCACAATCATTCACTCGTCTTGACGATGTGTCACGCATGATTCTTGAAGAGGTGATTCACGACTATGGCCCCAAGATAATTCACGTAAATTCACACTTTCTATAGAAATCGTAAAAATGCAAACGAGTATGAAAATCAGATGACAATCAATGGTCGCGTGGTGTTCGAAGACACGCAACTGCCTATTACCATTTTCTAACTAGCTGTAAATTGAATGGGTAATGCCTACAATAAGCTTGTTACCAGTTAAATGTCCCTCCAGCGAAGTGTTAAATTAGCAAGTTCATGGTCGGATTGCCTCGTCTAGTGCAGAGAAGGAGTCTCGAAGGTCAATAGTGCTCAGACCAGTGGAAGGAAATGCTCAGTGGTTTGAGGGAGCAAACAAGTTCTTGCATAGCGCTTTGACGAGCGGTATTACAAATCTGAGTATTTTTTTTTCTAAGCGACGAAACAAGCTTTATGAGTTTACTTAATAGTTTTAATAGTTTTAATTTTTATTCTGTGAACAGAACAATGACAATTATTATAAAAAAGGTACAAAAGATCATGAATGTGTTCTAACGCACCAATAGTTTCTAGATTGATTAAATTCTAAAAGGTTTTGTTTCTCAGAAAACGGTTGCTAATACTTTTACGACGTACGATATGTTCACTCGCACTCGAGAATTCGTTTCTGCCAAAAGCATTTCTCGTCCCGAGACGCCTTGATAAGATTGTTTTCCATTCAAGGAATTCCTTTTCCCTTAAAAGCATGGCCGCTTTATATTTTACAGGGTTCCGTCATCATCATCAGCCTGTAGAAGTCGACTGCTGGACATAGAGCCTACCCCAAAGAGTTCCATGACGAACGGTCTTGAGCCTTTTCCATCCATCGACTTCCCGCAACTTTCACAATGTCGTCGGTCCATCGGGTGGGGGCCTTCCAAAATTGCGTCAACGGTTGTCGGTTCTGCAAACTATATGGCCTGCCCACTGCCACTTCAACTTGCTTATATTCAGAGAACTATGTCGGTGACCTTGGTTTTTCTACGGATTTCCTCATTATGGATCTTATCACGTAGTCAAACTCCGAGTATAGTTTAACAGGTTTCCGCAATTCGAAAATAAAGAAGAATATATTACGCTTTAATTGACTACTTGATAAGTAATACGTATTTTTAATTAATTACTTTTAAGTTAGATTGCCAAATCGGACCCTTCACAGGATCAATTACATAAAGGTAGCTTGGAATAAAAATAAAATACTCGTAAATAGCAGACTTCTAACTGCTGCAATAAAATACGAGATAAAAACTCGCAGCCAGTATTCTAAGACCTACTCAGTAAAATCAGTATTTATTCTGTGGTACGCTAAGCACCTTTTTAATCCGAAAGAAAAGTTTAAAGCCGTGCATACACAAATGATTATTCGATTTGATTATATCAATTGCCGTGCGTTAGTCTCGCAAAAACCCTAAAATGTTTCAACCGATTTGAGTATTTTTTTCTTTTGGTTCACCTCATTAATTGGGCTGGTTTAGGAAAAATGTAACATTAAACATTAGGAAACACTCAAAGGAACAGCCGGAAAATAATAAAAAAAAGCTTACTAAGAGTTACAATCAAATCAGTTTAAAGTGGTACGAAATTCAACGGGTCATCAAGTCATGTATAAATGAAACATATCGGCAAGGTTAGGACGAATATCTCAAATAAAAGAATCCTCAAAGTTGCCAAGCTCCTTGAATAAATAAGATATTCTTTTCAAAAGTGCAGGCAAGTTAATTACCGCTTCGTAAGCGGAGGAGTTTGAAAGAAAAGTAATGAAACTTTTTGAATCTTGTTTGGAGAGCCATCAACTTGGTGACGAGATTGGGCTAGGGAGGGGAGCGACTGCTACAAAGAAACAAGTGTATCTGGAGTCTGGAGATACTACTGAAGTGATAAGTAACCAAAAACTCTTGATCAGTGACATCACAACAGGTTTTGCTGGACGACCTAGATTTTCCCTCTTTCACGAGAAATAGTTCAGCGCTAGAGAAGGTTAACAAACTCTATTATGGCGCCCTTAATAAAAGCACAAACCGTTCGCTAGACACTAAACTAACAAAAAATGGCGGGAAAGTACCTAACTAAGATCCTTGCAAAGCGCAGTCACGCATGATTCTTGAATAGGTGATTCACGACTATGGCCCCAAGATAATTCACGTAAATTCACACTTTCTATAGAAATCGTAAAAATGCAAACGAGTATGAAAATCAGATGACAATCAATGGTCGCGTGGTGTTCGAAGACACGCAACTGCCTATTACCATTTTCTAACTAGCTGTAAATTGAATGGGTAATGCCTACAATAAGCTTGTTACCAGTTAAATGTCCCTCCAGCGAAGTGTTAAATTAGCAAGTTCATGGTCGGATTGCCTCGTCTAGTGCAGAGAAGGAGTCTCGAAGGTCAATAGTGCTCAGACCAGTGGAAGGAAATGCTCAGTGGTTTGAGGGAGCAAACAAGTTCTTGCATAGCGCTTTGACGAGCGGTATTACAAATCTGAGTATTTTTTTTTCTAAGCGACGAAACAAGCTTTATGAGTTTACTTAATAGTTTTAATAGTTTTAATTTTTATTCTGTGAACAGAACAATGACAATTATTATAAAAAAGGTACAAAAGATCATGAATGTGTTCTAACGCACCAATAGTTTCTAGATTGATTAAATTCTAAAAGGTTTTGTTTCTCAGAAAACGGTTGCTAATACTTTTACGACGTACGATATGTTCACTCGCACTCGAGAATTCGTTTCTGCCAAAAGCATTTCTCGTCCCGAGACGCCTTGATAAGATTGTTTTCCATTCAAGGAATTCCTTTTCCCTTAAAAGCATGGCCGCTTTATATTTTACAGGGTTCCGTCATCATCATCAGCCTGTAGAAGTCGACTGCTGGACATAGAGCCTACCCCAAAGAGTTCCATGACGAACGGTCTTGAGCCTTTTCCATCCATCGACTTCCCGCAACTTTCACAATGTCGTCGGTCCATCGGGTGGGGGCCTTCCAAAATTGCGTCAACGGTTGTCGGTTCTGCAAACTATATGGCCTGCCCACTGCCACTTCAACTTGCTTATATTCAGAGAACTATGTCGGTGACCTTGGTTTTTCTACGGATTTCCTCATTATGGATCTTATCACGTAGTCAAACTCCGAGTATAGTTTAACAGGTTTCCGCAATTCGAAAATAAAGAAGAATATATTACGCTTTAATTGACTACTTGATAAGTAATACGTATTTTTAATTAATTACTTTTAAGTTAGATTGCCAAATCGGACCCTTCACAGGATCAATTACATAAAGGTAGCTTGGAATAAAAATAAAATACTCGTAAATAGCAGACTTCTAACTGCTGCAATAAAATACGAGATAAAAACTCGCAGCCAGTATTCTAAGACCTACTCAGTAAAATCAGTATTTATTCTGTGGTACGCTAAGCACCTTTTTAATCCGAAAGAAAAGTTTAAAGCCGTGCATACACAAATGATTATTCGATTTGATTATATCAATTGCCGTGCGTTAGTCTCGCAAAAACCCTAAAATGTTTCAACCGATTTGAGTATTTTTTTCTTTTGGTTCACCTCATTAATTGGGCTGGTTTAGGAAAAATGTAACATTAAACATTAGGAAACACTCAAAGGAACAGCCGGAAAATAATAAAAAAAAGCTTACTAAGAGTTACAATCAAATCAGTTTAAAGTGGTACGAAATTCAACGGGTCATCAAGTCATGTATAAATGAAACATATCGGCAAGGTTAGGACGAATATCTCAAATAAAAGAATCCTCAAAGTTGCCAAGCTCCTTGAATAAATAAGATATTCTTTTCAAAAGTGCAGGCAAGTTAATTACCGCTTCGTAAGCGGAGGAGTTTGAAAGAAAAGTAATGAAACTTTTTGAATCTTGTTTGGAGAGCCATCAACTTGGTGACGAGATTGGGCTAGGGAGGGGAGCGACTGCTACAAAGAAACAAGTGTATCTGGAGTCTGGAGATACTACTGAAGTGATAAGTAACCAAAAACTCTTGATCAGTGACATCACAACAGGTTTTGCTGGACGACCTAGATTTTCCCTCTTTCACGAGAAATAGTTCAGCGCTAGAGAAGGTTAACAAACTCTATTATGGCGCCCTTAATAAAAGCACAAACCGTTCGCTAGACACTAAACTAACAAAAAATGGCGGGAAAGTACCTAACTAAGATCCTTGCAAAGCGCAGCGAGTTTCAATTCAAACTAATATTATAAATGCGAAAGCTGCTTTCACTGTGCTTTCTGATTTGGAACTCGGAAAATAATGAACAAATATTGGAAGGTTCTCTATTTGGCTATCGTCGCAGAAATGTTTGCAAACTCTTTTATGACGCGGACGAACGGCCCAGTGCATGCATGACATAGCAGAATTATAAAAAGCATTTTTCTGTGAACTATTGATGCGAATTCCGAATTTTGCTGCCAAATTCAGGGGCATCCATTACCGAACGGTCGTTACTGTGGGATGAGGCCAGTAAAGACACCAACCAGACCACCAGACCCCGACACCAAATACGACTAGACTCCCTACTCTCCTAACTACCCTACATGCCAAAAGTCTACAATGTCAAAAGACTACGAGTGGTACATCTATGACGAACTCCAACTTCGTACTTCATTCTGGTCACGTAGGATCCCCGTCGCAACCCTTCAATAATAATTTTGGTATAACGAATTCTATTGTTCCAGCTTAGCTATGATAAAACAGTATATGGTACGCTACAGGGATAACAATATGTGCGAATATTAAATAGGTATAGTTATTATATGCGAATATGTGCGATTATTAAATAGGTAACTTAGATTCATTATAAACTATTATTTGCCGTTTTTTTTTTTTGAGTGCTGATTTTTGGTCGAATATCGCAAATTCACAATACGAAGGTTGTGATCTTGTGAATTGAAGGTTGTAGGAATAGAGCCGGTAGTAGGTAGTATAGAAAATGTTGAAGGGAGATTCACTGGATTCGGTGCAACAGCTTTGTAAAATTAACCACCACTGATCCAGTTCTTCTTGTCGTGTCACTGATTCTTTCCTGGTCATCCTGCATTAGGTCAGTGACCAGGTTGAGGTATCATTAACGGTCATAGGCCCTGGAAAGGGCCTACGACCGCTTGCTTAAATATTATTCCTACATAGGTAGGTTAAGGAAAAACCCCTAACGCCTAGCAACAGCAACGAAACGCACGCACGTAAAAAAGGGACGGGGAATTAGGCCATCTACCCATAGTGATAAAACTTGAACCTCGTAATAAAAAGTTTCGGAAAAGGTTGACATAGACCATTACCCTATCTTGTTACCGACTCCTAATAACAGGTTCTGAAGGGAAAAGAGCTAATCTATTCTTTATTACAGAGGAGCTACCTTAATCATTCTCCCAATGAGATGTTTATAGCTAACTTAGCAGTAATTATATAATAATATGTAGGGTTAAGTACCCAATCTATTTCCTTAATTCATTTTGATTTATGGCCCATTGAAAATAGTTAGCTTCTTGTAAACATATTTTGGGTAATAAACCATGTTTTTGCCATGGCATCTCGTCTGTTCAAGATTTTAGAAAACTGCGTCATCCAGATGATGGCCCCTTGGTTGACGCATTGCCAGTTCTTAGCATAGATGCGGATTTGAATTGCCCTGGTTTGATAATTTAGGGTAGCGGTTTTAAAGCATGGCAATATTTTTCCTGCAGTTTAAAGATGTTGCTATGGGTCGAAAATTGAATTTGAGATATGGCAACAGAGATATCGATCTAGTTAGTTTGCAAGCAGGGTATTTCAGTCAAGAGATAAGACTCACACAAGATCAGTACCTATTACATTCCTACATAAAATAAATGCGAAAGTTTGTGAGGATGTTTGTGGTTAAATCGCGCCGTAATGGCTCAACCGATTTTTATAAAACATGGAATAGATTACCTAGAATAGCATATACTTTATATCTAGGTCACACGCGAGTGAGGCCGCGGGCACAAACTAGTTTAATATACAATACTTAGGTACCAAAACTCATAGGTTTACTGATTAGATAGTACATACACTACTCATATTATTGGGTGCGTCGGAGTTTAAAAAGGAGTATGGGTCAAAAGTCCACCAAAACACAAAAATCTCAAAATATATGTTCTTATGAGGAAACATGTTGGCATATGTAAGAGGCATGTGTAGATTGTATGGCGACTCTCATCAAACTTTATTCATAATCTAAAGGTATTCTAAAGGGTTCATAACCTACCTACCGTAATGTTCAAGAAATATTACCAATGGAATTGAAAATTTGACAAGTCCTTTAACCAATTGCATGCCAATGTGCAGATCTTGGAGCAGTTAATAATTAACAATGATGGCAGGCATTTATTTCATATTTTCCTCAAATCAATTTATAGAGAATGTTTCTTGATAATGAACACCGAAGGATGGTATTCAGGAAGACTGAGTATTTTCCTTGCCCTTTGGCATTATTAATTATATAATTTACCTTATTCAATTATTTACATAGTCACATAATGATCCACCACATGAGGATTCATCATCATGATCACCAACCTTTATCAATCCACTGCTGGGAGAGACACTGAAAGAGAGGGAGGCATACACTGAAATAAGAGTGAAAGACTGATCTTTCACTCTTCTCATTCAGTGTTTGTCAGCTACATTTCACAGATCCTTGCCCCACCTGGCTCGAGAACATCTTGCACTAGGCTCAAGTAAATGTAGTCTCCACTCAAGTATTATTTTTTCTCCAATCATTGGTTCAAATTCAACATAAGGATTCCCAAAGTGACTCCCAGAGTTACAGCATTGGCGGTCTGAATGTGGCAGCATTATTATGTGTTCTGACATTAGAGAACTGTCAAATCGTGAATATAATTATATGTTAGACTACTATAGTCTGTGTAATATAAAACTGCAAGCCTCTCCACTGTGTTGAGGCATGGGAAGAATCAGCGCTCTCTCAAATGTTTATTATAGATGCATTCCCTTTTATATAAGACAATCTGATACCTACATTTTTATACCAGGTTGATGGCCATCATAGATCTAAAAGAAGATCTCTGGCCGAAGGGTGTTGTGTTCCGTCATTTCCGTGGGCGGATACCTACTGCCAAGGACAATTTGCGTCCCACATCGCAGGTTCTACGTGGTGATTAATTGTTTTTTTTTTATATTATTATGTATGTTAGTCTTTAAGGTATATATGTATATGGGCCGTAGGATAAGAAAAAAATCATCTGTTTTTTATTCTATTGTTGCCTGAAATAAAGTTATTGTATTGTATAGTTGGTGTCGTTGAAAGACTGGATCCAAACAGCCCAAAACTGATGGAAATGGCATTTGAGAGAGGATGTTTATGCACAGCACTGGGTTACTAAGAGCTGACAATGAGGATGATGATACTTTTTAGGAAGCCTTTGTCGGTGACCTATAGTAAGAACTTACCTACCTATAATAAAATGATTGTTTATATCTACATAGTCATAGAAACGCAGTGCCAATTGTATTTCTGCCATTACCATTATTGAATTAAATTTGTGATATGATAGTGGACAATTCGTGTTTGTGATGATGTCATAGATTACTATAAACTGATAGAGATTGTTGCATTACTACAACATTTCTAAATTAAAACTTTTGCTGTGAATGTCTAACTTTTGAATGCAGTATAGTTGTAAAATACAGCAAAAAAGTTGCCTCTAAACAAGCATGAAACCAACTTTGTTCAATGTAAACAGTTTGTAGTTTACTTACACCACCATACCATAAGCTCCTTCGCCGATGTATTGAAGACTGGTGTATCTAGGGCCTACTTCGAACACCTGGCCGCGGATAATCTCCGCGTTGGGGTTTGTGGACACAACACCTGCTGCCTCTGCCATCGCGACGAGCCACTTCAACACTTTATTCACAAGAATGTTCCGACAGGATCCGCGAGCAGTCCATACGATGCACGGCGGCACTCTCCAAAACTTCCCAGTAACAAATCACATCAATAACCAAAACAAACGAATAGCCGACCTACATTATCCACAGAACAATCGTACACTTGTCACTCGCTTATCATCTCGTTGGTCCAATCCAATTTCTCACGGATACTCCCGTGTAGATAGACGCAGTACCGTTACAAAAATGAACTCGCTCCGCTCGCTCAGCTCAACTCGATTTTTTCTCGTAAAAACTCGCACCCCGCTGTCTTTGACAGAAATGACACAGCAGTGACACTTAAATTCCACAGACAGACAAAAAATTATTCTCTTTGGGACTTCCGTAAACAGAGTATCGGTCTTACGGGGACTTCACTTTACTCTGTCTACAACTTTACAGTTCACACCACGTCCACAGAATAAACAATTATTGTGTCTTTCATTCACGTCTTGCAGTAAATTCAGACTTTCATGTGACTATTCGCCTCATCGATCACTGCATTCCTTATTTCGCACTACTTTAATTAGAAGAAATAGGTCCTCCAAAAATTCTGACTGCCGAGAAGGAAGATGGCTATTGATTTTATGTTTATCTGTTCATCATCATGAGTATTCATCAATTTCATCATGCATGAGTCATCTACACCTCGACTCTACCATCTTGGTTTAGGAGGTGCGGGTAAGCGAACGTCACGTTCTTTGCTCTGGCGTCAACTTCGGGAACTGCTGCTTCCGAGTCGCTGGGTGTTGCCCTGTGAGTGCCAGCCTCTCAGTGGCATTACGTTGCCGTTGGCCGATTTCTTACGGTGGCTTCGCGAAGACTCCGTCGCGTGACAGCAGTTGTCGGCGCGGTCGTACATTCGACGCGCCAAATTTGTCACGAATTCCATTACGCTGGGCATTTACACGTCGTGGGTGATAACGTCGTTCCTGACGTAGCGGCCAGCTCCTGTGCAGATTCGGAGAGCGATATTCGGTTGGGCTTGGATCCTCTGCTGCTGGTTGGTTATCTGTCTGTTGTGTTTTTTGCCAAATTGACTTTGACACTGACAATTTAAAAACCAGTTAAGTGTGTCTGTCTTACTGTCAGATTTGACAGTGCAGCAGTGACGTGCTAAGACGTACTGTATTTCTTTTCTTGTAAAAATGTTATATTCTGCTAAATTATATACCTACTTTGCAAAGCTAGGCTTTAAGAACATGCATTAGATTGTCCATTACAAGCGTAATTCGTTTATTTAGTTGGCTTGATAAAACTATAGTAGTTGTGTATTATTATTCAATAATAATTGTGACCTCGCCGCCGCTTCAAATCGAAGGCCTGTGGTGCATTTTATTTAGGTATGTCGGTTTGGTCAGCCAGTACAGCTGGAAATAATTACCACTGCGCATTGCCAACCAGTCGTTACGACTCCTCTGATAGCTGGTGTCCGAAACTGAGCAAGGTATGACTGTTACATACAAGCTTGATGTACCTACTTGTTTTGTTGATCCTCACAACTAATCGAAAACTGTTCCGTATTTCTTCACAAATTATCAGATTTTGTAATTGGCTGTTTATCGTTGATTAAAGGTTACTTTGCTTAGTTATGATCAGACAATATTGAATTCTACTTATTCTTTAGTGTGTGTATATACAAAAAAATGTGTGCATTTTATACCTATAAGGTGTTGTGTTGTGACTTACATTACAGCTATATTATGAGATATTATTACTTCTAATATTTTATGTACTGATATGAATTGCATGATGTTTTAATAATATTTATTTATGACTTTTTTATTTTGACAACACAGTTGACTGCAGTTTTTAAGTTCTACAAACAATTGGAGGGTTTCCATTCTCCTCAATTAATTTACAGTGAGTTAAATGTCACTTGCTAATGGGAAAGGCTTAACACTGTATTAAAGATCTATGTGCTATTTGTCTTTGGATATCTATGATTACTGCTGCTGAAGGCAATCTTATGCCATCCGTTGCGGTTAATATACATTAGCCAAATTCGATCTGTAAAATTTGTAAACAAATCACCTACACTTAACCTAAAATATTGCTTGGTGTTGAGTTATGGACAGGATTTGCATATCTTAAAGATTTGTGGTCGCTCCTTCATTACAAATTGATATCAATTCTGTCTAAAAAACCAACACTAAGCAAGACAATTTCATGTTTAGTATGGGCAGTTTGTTTACAAACATTTCAACTGGTATTTGACTGATGTATATGTATATAGTCCAGGACATCTAAAGTTAGAGAGGATAAAGCTGGGCCTTATTCATAATAATGTAATTTTATTAAGACATTAACTCATAGACTGGGGCGATTCCAAACACAACTATAAAATCTATTGTGTCTCATCCAGATTATATGTTTAAACAGACAATGTGTTAAATTAAATTCTTATCATTGTTACTTTCATGTCTATGAAAAGAGACAGCAATAGATTTTCAACTGATATAATATATCCTATTATGAATAAGGTGGTTTACATATTTCACGCTTCAGTGGTCCTCGCATGGTGTAGGTGTTAAGTTACTGCTAAGCAGAACGACAGTGCCATTATTACAAATTATCAAAACCTACCTTGAATCTATTAAAAGAAAAAAGGAAATCTATTGTGTGTGGAATCTTGGTGGTCTATTGGTTAAACAAACTTGTGTTGAAGCCTAAATTAGGTATTACAAGAGTCAAATGCCAAGCTTACCAACCTATTTTAATATGTGCTTTTGCTTTTAGATAATATTTACGTGCAGATTTGTTAACAACTTGTATAATAAAAATAAAGTTATGTTCAAATTTTGGTGATTAAAAATAATATGTTTACTGATTCTAAAAGGAAAAGGTTTGAAAGTTGTGTTGTAATTAATTATATATATTTTTTTTTGCTGAAACATTATTACAAATAACATTTACACTTTTACAAAACTAGCATACTCATAGTATAAATTAAAGTTTGCATTAACTCGATAATTAATTGATTTAAATGGAAACATGTCATTGTGATAAGATACCTACTGTTGTGTCCGAGAATTGAGAAAGGTATGCTTCAATGGATTGGTCGTGAAGAGAGGATGAACGAAAGATTGACAAAACAGTTGTATAAGACGAGTGTAAATGGGACCATTGGAAGGGAAGACCTCAGCATAATATATTTTTAATATGTTTTGTGGCCAAATCGGTAACTGTTTGTGGTAAACAGACAAGCATGCATGAGGAATGTGATGAGAGTGAATGAAGCAAATGAGTTGTGTTAGGATCATAGTAAGTGGAAAGCAATGGCCCCTGCCTACCCCTCTGGGAAACAGGCGTGATTCTTTGTATATATGGAAACATACAAGAATTAAATCACTGTAAGACATTCATAGCTATGAAAACCTAGCTTCCGCCCGCGGCTTCGCTCGCGTGGTACCTAAATAAATAGCCTATATGCTATTCCAGACTATAATCTATCTCTATACCAAATTTCATCCAAATCCGTTCGGCCGTTTGGGCGTGATTGAACAACAAACATCCTCACAAACTTTCGCATTTATAATATTAGTAGGAAAAATTAAAAAAAATTGTAATTATTTAGTGATGGTGCTGGGACCATAGGGTTGCTCTGGAAATGTATAGAGATCGCCTATGTTAAGTAGTGCTTATTCTCCTTTGTAATTCTAGATTTTCTTTATTCTCGCGGTGGTGGTTGTACAAATTTTTCGTCCTGCTCATCACAATGCCTCAACTTCTATTCAACTTCTGCCTTCATATTAGTAAAACCATGGTTAAATTATCACTATTCAATCAAATAAAAATCGCTAGTCAGATTAACACAATTACAAGGCAATACAATGGGCGCCCTTATCTGTAAAAGCGATCTGTACCAGGCAACCTTGGTTTAGCAGAGGCCTTATTCTTTATCAGTGTTTTCAAGAGAGGTAGATCGCTAAACCTTAATGCCATTCCGGATTTATGAGTAACAAGAATCAGCATTATTTATTTCCAAAGTTGTATTAAGTTCCTGCTAAATTATAAATGTTTCGAGGCTCACGACTTATGTTTTTAAATGTTTTATAACAAAACAATCCTAGAAAATGAAGATTCAAATCGATATCATGCTTAGTTCTGGACCTAGAACATCAAATAGTGGAGTCATCCTTTCATCGCCCTTTAACGTTTCTGTGGAGTAACGGGCTTGTTCATCCTAACTGTCAATTTGCTATTTTCAGCACAGTAAGATGTCCGGCGAGACGCCGATTCAGTCGGCGGACGGCCTTCACACGCCGGCTTATCTGTCATGGAGGAAGATGCAGCTTTCCCGTGCCAAGCTCAAGGCGTCCAGCAAGACGTCCGCTTTGCTGTCTGGATTTGCTATGGTAAGTTACTGCGCGATTTCCATTTAGGGTCCAATTCAACAACGCGTTTATGTTGCTGTTGCGACTGCTGCGATTCTGCAGCGCGTTGGGCATGCTCGCCGTTGCTCGCACCGACCTTTGATGCCATCAGAGGCCCGAGTTTTCACTTTTCGACTGAAAAGTGTATGGATTACTGGTTTTTGTAGGCGCCCCTATTCGTGATTCCATACAAAAACGGTAACCTATACACTTTCTCGGCCGAAAAGTGAAAAGTGAGAATCACACTAGGGCCTCTGGCGCAAAAAGATGGCCTCACTGTTTAGCAGAATCCACGGGAGCAGCAACAGTATCCTACTAATGCTATATCTACAAAATATGATTGTCCTCTCATATTGTGTCAATTTGTCGACAGGACCAAATCACTATTACATAGTACCCCCCTAGCTATAAGCCTAATAATAATAACAAAATAGACTAAGTTGTCTGAATAAAAGTCTTTATTATTATTATTCTACGATTATCATCTAGTGTAAGATGTGAGCAGCAATGGTACACAAATCCATGGCGACCTCGTGAACAATGGTGATTGTCTCATGGGCCATTAGCATAACACAGCTTACACACGGCACCGTTGTGCGAACATTATACACGGCCCTTTAGGTTTTAAGTTTATTTATACGATGACAGTAACGTGGCAGTACAGTAACACAGTCTAATGTTGACTTTGCGCTAACAAGTCAGTCCAGCTGACTTTGTTTCGATTCGAACCCAGCAAGTTAGTCCAGTGCGACTGGCATAATCTGGACGCGTTCCGGCAGTAGCTGTCTTTTTAGTAGAGCATACATACACGCTACTTTTACACGTATAAAAAATCTAGGCCAATCTGAATTACTGGCAGATCCCGCCTACATGCATCCAGTGATGATCCGAGTCACTGTGTCCAGCCAGTCACTCCCATCGTTTAAGCCAGCCATTAGACTAGTGCTGGACTCAAGCCTCGTAACAGTCCTTCTGAAATGACTAAACTAGCTTCTCTCATCGCGGTACGCTTTCGCACACAACACTTACACTTTTAAGACTCAATCCACTGTTAAATATTTGTACTGGAATTACGAGGCTTATCCAACTGAGAAAGGTCATTCAGCTTTAATGTTTTGCTATAGAAAACACGGCTCAGGTGTGTCAATGTTTACTTTCTAACCATTTTCCCGTCTAGTCTAGGTCGTAATGGACTTGTTGCTAATGGAAAATTGATTTCATCTAAATATTATTTTGTTTTGGCTTACCCAGTACCTGTATTCAAAATACGAATTGTATTAGCTACGGACGATTTTGCTACGATCCGTATTATTAAAATACGCTCTGTTTTCAATATTTAATTTTATATTCTCCTAGATTTCAAGATACTAAAATGCTTATGCAACGCAAAATACGATTCGTTGTCGGTAGGAGTTACCTAAGTAGGTAATGTAAGGTAGTAAATGTCTACTAATACTATCGGCATAATATAATGTAGGATCCGAGCATAAGTTCTACTTTAGTCTTGTCTACAGGATGACCAAGAAAGAATCAGTGACACGACAAGAAGAAGAAGTCTTGTCTAAAGATAAACCCAGGGTTAGACATCCGATTACAATGCATTTACTAAGTTTTCAATGTTATCAACTAGATTGTGGTGGCAAAGTTATCAATATGTATTATAAAATAGTAACTGACTGACTGACAGACAACGCAGAGCCTACCGCAGGTTCTTGAAATTTGGAAGGTGTAGTTAATTTAGTATGTAGGGGTGTTTTAAGAAAGGAATTCCTGAAATTCAACCCTGAAGAGGATGCAGCGGGGTTTGAATTTTGTATGATAAAACACCACGCGAACGAAGTTGCGGGGGCTTTTACTAGTTTGAATATAAAATGCGGGTGCAGGTTTCTTACTGTTATATTTATAATTGTTATAATTATAGACAAATCACTAATCTATTACGATTGTCTGTTCACCGTCTACCATAACCTTGTCTATAATGTTCCCACGACTGAGACTCCGTAATTAATTCTGCTAACTAGCGGACCCTTGTTGCTTTGCTAAAACTAAAAGACTATGGTCATCATCACAGTAATAGGCAGCCCGCCTGGAGCGGTACCTCCGCCTTACACCTGGCCGCAGCCAAATAACATTATTTGTTTCAAATAGTGTTGTGTTCCTGCGGTGAGTAAGGTTGCCAGAGCTCTTTAGGGGGGGGAGGGATTCGGCAGTCAATAGGCGACGGTAACAACTTACCATCTTACCATCAGGAGGGCCGTAAGCCTGTTTGCCTCTGTATAACATAAAAAGGTACATTTTACGAAAATTATTGGTAGAGTATTTCACACTTTTGTGCAAGAGCGAGAACTAGAAGGCGGCGCCGGCGTTGCAAAATTTTACCAAATCCTGAATAGCGCTGATAAAAAGAATTTAAAAAAAAATCTGTTGCACTTGCTAAACGAAGCCATGTTTTCTCATTTTTTGGAATTTCCTCGATAGATTGAGTTCCTTTGAACTCAACATTTTCATACAATGCACGATAAATATCAATAAATTGTTGTTTTTTATTGTAATCTCATATTATGATGGCCCTCGTCAACAAAGATTACGTATACGAACGTTCTTGGGCGAAAAAACACACTACGTAGGTTTGTGATTGAACTTACGTGAACATAGATTCATACATAGTTAGTATGGCCAGGGTCTACAAATATAATTATTTCTCGAGAGTGAACATATATTCCTTCCTTCATACATAGTTAGTATAGCCAGGGTCTGCGGTGATGACTTCACCTCTCAATTTACACGTAAAGTTCGTGTAAATTGAGAGGTGAAGTGCATAGCGAAAATTATGGTCTACATTTAGTATCGACCAAATTTTATCATCACAAATTGCTAGGACGCCTAAGTACCTACCTAATAAACAGTTCGTGATCGTTGAGTTCGATATTTTTTATCGCTACTAATTTTAGAAGTCAAAACAATCAATTCGTACTTTTTTTTGTCGAAGTCTATAAAATTATAAGGATCACTTTGAACGGTTAAGAAATAACGTGAAGCTAAACCTAGCGCCGTGACGAATAGAATCAGGCAACAAACACGGCGCGCATGTGAATTATTTTTTACAATATTCCCAATTGGAATATAGAGCTCCTATTTGGTGATGATCGAACAACGTGAGTCTCAGAGAAGACTAACAATGACAAATTGCTTCACAGGTAGCAATGGTGGAAGTCCAGCTTAACCCGCCGGAATCCACAAAGGTGCCCAGCTATATGTTAGTAGCGTTCACCGTTTGCACAACGCTACTCGTCGCTGTCCACATGCTGGCCCTCATGATCAGCACCTGCATCCTCCCCAACATCGAAGCAGTAGGTAACCTCCACAGCATCGCCCTAGTCCACGAATCGCCTCACGAAAGACTCCACTGGTACATCGAAATTGCCTGGGCATTTTCAACTCTGCTAGGTCTGATTCTGTTCCTGATAGAAATAGCTATACTGTGCTGGGTTAAGTTCTATGATCTAAGCCCGCCGGCCGCGTGGTCTGCGTGCGTTGTCCTTATACCTGTGATGATAATTTTTCTAGCTTTTGCGATACATTTCTACATGTCGCTGGCGACGCATAAGTATGAGGTTACCGTGACGGGTATAAAGGAATTGGAACTACTGAAGGAGCAAATAGAGTTGGGTGATCATGACGCTAGAATGAATAATCTAACGTTAATAGATCAGAGTCGTATCGTGTGATGTGTACGAGGATCATGTGTGCTATTTCTTTGGAATGTTTTATCGATGGTGATTATTACACATACAAAGGGGCTTCTTTCGGGGTTTTTTCGCTAATATGCTTTCTTTTTGTTTGTATAATAATCCCCTTTACGCATAGTATACATATTATAAATCACCTTGTATAGTACTACTTAATATTGTACTGTACTTATTTGGTGCCGATTTGTTTGCACATAATTTGGAGCCTGTTTTCATCAATGATTTAAAAAATTGCCTGCCTTTCTTGACGTTTGTTTCGTAACGGAAAAGTACAAAGTGGAGAGGTACGATCATCGACATTTTTCGGACCAAATCTTTGGACTTATTTTTAATTTCGTTTGTTAGACTTCTTGACAGAGTTAGTTTTTCCGTAAAATAAGGCTGCATGGTGCTGGATGGTGACTTGATAATGTAGGTAACATTATCAAGTCACCATACAAAGGTGAACGCCCACTTATCCGCGCGATCATCGAAATTGCTAATGTGCTCGCATACCTATCCGCAACGTATGCTCCGTAGGCGCCGAACGTACATCATTGTTTGAATCTCATCCACTATAAATGAAACCATTTGTAATAGTATTTTTGTTCAGAGCTGTGTCGGGCAGAATGCGGATAACGTCATCAGAATCGTACCGGCAACATCGTTAGGTACCCGCCGAATCTAGTAACGTCACCTGCGCGCGTTGATGGAATCCGTATACGTACTTAAATTACCTGCAGAATGTTATTGAAGTGCTGTTTGGATGAGGTGCGATGTGAAATTACGTGCGTGAAGTAAGAATGGGAAAAAATCGATGGCTGCAGTGCGTCGTTGCCTCATGGGCGCGGCGCGGTCAAATGCGCGAGCACCTTTATGTTACTGCTTAGTAAAATTAGGTGGCGTTAATGAAAACAGGCTTAGGGCCCGCAGTTCACTGAATCGTCAATATATTCATGTATTTTTTAAATATCGCGTACAACGCGACGCTCCAATGGAGACTGGGCCTTAAATTTTCAATGATGGAGATTAAAATTAAATGTGCAAAAAACTCGATTCAGGTATAATGACGACATGTGAATAACTAATCATGACAGATGAATCTCCAAAAAACCAGCTATAATGCTTTGTCATAATATTACCTTTTCTAACTCCAACTGACTGTTTTTTCTGGTACTTAATTCCAATAATAAATCATGTTTTCCTGTACGTAGTCATAAGTATTTACGTTCCAATGGTATAGGTACATAGTTATTCTTCCTACTTATTTAATTTTATCCTGCAAACTATCAATTAAGTGAATTTTATGATTACCAAAAAATATATTAATCTGAATAATATGTTAATTAACTTAACCGATTTGGATTGTTTGTTTATATTACACAAGTCAAGTATTAAAAATGTCAATTCAAAGAATAATGTATGACTAATTATAGAGACGGTAATGTATAGCCCGATATTGTACCGCATGATAATGTAAGACCCGGCAATCCAGTGCCAAATAAAAATAAGCTTGTGACACTGACTAGTGGCTGTATATTATATCACGTTGGTGATGTAAAAAGGTAATGTACAGCCTGGTAATACACAACCCAAGAATTCGAAGCTACCGGTAGTTTTAAGAGCGAAGGAAGACATATCTAATCAGTTCGAAATCCCCAGAGCGTGCTGCGACGGCGCCCGCCGAATTGGTCACGTTATAACAGGCCATGCATTATCTGACTGCATTATCAAAATGCGTTGATAAATATATACAGCCTAATAATTCGCGACTTGGCAACCTGGCAACCAATTATTGGGACGTGAATTATCGGACTATACATTATCGGGTTGTACAATGTGGGGCATAGGACAGACAACTAGGAATAGCTTTTCCTACTTTTTCAAAAAGACTTCATACAAATTCTTTGTTTAATTTGAATCTAAAAAAAAAGGTCCGTCAATGGTCCTTGTCCGATATTGTGGCCCAATATTATTAGAAAGACAGTCTTCCTTCGAGAAGCATACTAAAATAATGAAGGCAATAATAAGATATTTGACTGTAAATACTTAAATTAAGTACTGTGATATAAATAGAATGACATTGTAATGGTTTTAGTGTAAGATGTTTATTCTCCTATAATTACAAGTAGAATTTTATAAAACCTATTGATTGTTAATAGCGCTTACAGACATCAATTTTATCAACTCTTATATGAAGTTTTCCTGTTATTAGCTCGTGTTTTATGGCACTCACGACCGACCATATGAAAAGCTAGCGTTTTCGCAAAACGTTCACCAAAATATAGATATAGATGGTCTTACCATAACTTTGTTGTCGGGTAACTTTGAATTTTCTTACTCTTGAGTACGAACCTAGTGCCAAATTTATTTCAGTAATAAATAACATCAAAAAATAACACCCAACGGCCTGACCCCACACTAGGAATCCCTGTGTCGTGGGTATCAGAAACTACGAGTTGGTACCACAACATCCAGACCCAATAATGTGTTTAGATAATCCGTAAATCGGTACAATTTGAAATTGGCTTTAGTTTCGAACTTGTTGCGTTCGAGAATAACCGCCCATGACTTTTTGTTAACATAGTTGCTACTGTTATCATGTCTTCCGAGTTTTGTCTGTACGCGCCAAAGGTTGACAATGTATTGTACTTCGAATATTGCTCATGAATACATTTCGTCAATAAGTGTTATGTTTCGTTTTAATTGAACTGCTGTAGATACCTACCTGACAGTGTAATGTATGTAAAGGTGCTTATTCTACATACACCCAATTGGCAATAAAGTTTGTTCTTCCAATAATAATATTGGAAATTAGACAGTTTTTGAATAAGTTCCTTCTGGTAAAGCGTGCTCCATCTTAGGCCACATCTCACTTGCAAAAGTGCGCTGGTGGTCAAACGCCTAACCATCTCCAATAAAAAAAAAAAAAGTTTTCATTAAAAAAACACTTTTAAATTCAGCTGTTTTCGGGTCAAATCAGTTCAAAGAATGAACTTCAAACTCTGAGGATTATAACAATAACAGTTAATTTGAAAAAAGTTTGGAGGAATATTTGAAAAAAATATGCGTCATTTTGTTTTTTTTTGCTAATTAATATTCTTTTTCTTTATAGATTATGCGCCTTTCGAGATAGTATACATATTATGAATAACCTTGTATATTCTGCATGCATAGTATACATAATATCGGATTGATGGATACCTATGCCCAATTATGTTACCTCTTGTAGACTCAAATTGGGCAGAGAGTTCATTCTTTCTTGAGTTGGGTTATTCCATTTGATCAATACAGTATTGAAGTTGTTTGTCAATGTCGCCTATCTTCTGTAGGAGCCAGAATTCGCTTTCCTCTAGGATCTTTCTGGAGTTTTGCAAGCGCTCCTGTCGAAATAATTTAGTGTTAGCATAAAGGTATTAGCTAGGAGAACCGACGCGATGGTCGTTTGGGCAAAGGTTTTAGGGTGGAGTCAACGCACCGAAAGCGCAGCGTAGGACGAACCCTACTATAGTCGTACTAATAATCATATTTTCGCTTTGACAGCTCCTCACATATTGACCATGTCTTTCCAGTAGGTTGAATAGGCTAAGATGATGAACATGTCCCGGGCACTGCAGTGTCCTAATAACTAAGACCAAACCACTACAGGACTCCTAACACATCTCTAGAATATCATAATCATCATCATCGTTTCAGCAGTAGGACGTCTACTGCTAAACATATTTGTTTCCATTTTTTTCATTCTCCATTTCCATTCAGCCAGGACAAAAACGCTGCAACAATAGACAGTGTTATGTTATCTGTGCTTAGGTACTACTACTTCTATGGCTGTAACTATTTTTGTTTGCGGCGTTGAAACGCATTATCTGATTCAGTTCTGTTTATGTTACTGCATACATAGACGTATTGATGTATCAAAACTTTAACTGCTTCGAGAAAACATACAGAAAACATTATTGAGGACTTTAAGAATATACTTAAAAATATAAGATATTTATGCAGCTAGGTACTACAGATTATTTTATTACCTAACCGGAAAGTATGTTACCCATTTCACGTGCATCACGAACTTCCTTTGTAGTATTATCGTTTCGTTACAATACAACTTATCTGTCCGACTTAAACATAAACGTACTTACTTATGTAGCCATAAGTACCTAGTTTGGTACATAAGTACCTACCTAGTTATACCTAAGTGTATTGAGTACCTATCTACATAACAAACTAGCTAATGCAACTAATAGTCAGAATTAGCAGGATACCTTTGCCTGATTACAATTATTTGGATGTTTTTATATACCTTAGGGAGACATCGTGTGCCTCTGGTAAGTATACTGCAAGCTTCAAGTCATTATAAGTCAAGTTAAAAAGTATAAAAAAAAAACAATCGATTCATTTATCTTACTGGTGGCACCGGATATTGCGTGGGCAGAACGCAGAACTGCCGGATAATAATGTCTGACATCTTGGACTTCACGCAGGTGTTCTGAACCCAGCATCCTTCCTGAAGCTGACCCGTGCGCATGTGGTAGAAACGACCTAGGCCGTGCTTTATGTTATTCTCCCAGTGACCTTCGTAGCGGTTACCGTTCTCTGTTGGTATTTGGAATAGGTTAGGGAGGAGGGAGGTTAGGGATCAACAGTGTCCACCAGTCGTGGCTAACTAGGTTGTCATCGGGAACAATTCATTGCATGAAAATAGGTCCTATCTAATTATGGGGAACTCACCAACTTCATACTTGCGTGCTTGCTTGTCGTGTCACTGATTATTTCATAGTCATCCTGTATTAGGTCTGTGACCAGGTTGAGGTATGGTGGCCCTGAAAAGGGCCTATGACCGTCGCGTCGGTGGAAGAATCAGTGTAGTGAAAGGATTAAAGCGCGCCTCTTTCGAGCAGGAGGTAGGGCACAGCGAGATTTTCTCGTTCTGAATTGGAGCAGCCCGCCTGGAAGGTACCTCCGCCTTACAAAAGATCGCAGCCAAATAACATTATTTGTTTCAAATAGTGTTGTGTTCCTGCGATGAGTAAGGTTGCCAGAGCTCTTTAGGGGGGGAGGGGGTTCGGGGTCGGCAACGCGTGCGTGATGCCTCTGGTATTGCAAGCGCTCATAGGCTACGGTAACCGCTTACCAACAGGTGGGCCGTATGCTTGTTTGCCACTTCAGTAGTATTAAAAAAAAAAAAAAAAAAAAGAGCACATGTCACGCGTTTTCGAATTTTTAGGTTCTAGGACATGCCGGTTTCCTCACGATATTTACCTTCCCCGTTTGGTGTGCACTACCATTGCGCACGTAAATTTTCCGAGTTGAAAATTCATTGGTGCACGCCAGTGATTTAGAATCCACGACCTTTGGATCAGAAGGCGGGGTCGCTACCACCACACCACTAGTGCTCTTAATCCGTATAACCGTTGAAGGTAGCGTAGCGTTTGAGGAGCTTATTCCTGCAAAAAAATCACCTTGGACGAACATGCCAAGCCCTTCCTTCTTGCTCATGTTCCAATATCCGACATGAAGTGTGCCATTCGCGTACCACATCTTGCCGTAGCCGTGCCTTTGGCCTCGTCTCCAGAATCCGAAGTACACGTCACCGTTATCGTAATACCACCAGCCGATGCCTTCGGGTTTGCCGCGGACCCAGTCGCCACTGTATTCAAGACTATAAGTGCCGTTTGGTAGGCGGTTGCTTAGAGTACCGAATCCGTGTCTGGATGAACGTTATGAGGATCAGGCAAAGAGATAACAAACCGTTAAAAATATGCTTTACTTTATATTGGAAACTTTTGTAGTAGGTACACTGTTTTATAAATGTAGGCACCTACTGTTACCTACCTGAATCCTCTGTACCAGTCTCCTTCGTAAAGCTTGCTGGTGATGGTAAGAAATAATCCTTTCCCTGAAAAATATAGGTCATTGATATTTTTTATACCTCTCTCTAAAACCGTTTCAACGCACTAAAAGGAAATCTCTTACACGTCACTCTGGTCTTATTCTACCGTCTGACGTTAATAAGGAGTTTAGTGGGATGCTGAATTTGATGGAAACACGACCTTGCTGGCAGCCGTTGGGTACAGGCCGCAAACCATCAGTCGCTCTCGAAATCTATTGGGGCCTAGGTTCAGCAGTGAACATCCTACAGCTGAAATGATGAAGTGGGATGCTTCCAACGTTGCGATAGGTCTACGCCGACGACGTAGGTTTCGTTGTGGTTTTAGGCCGTCAATCAATGCAGAGGAATAAATGCTCTGTAGAATTGCACGCGCAGAGAAACGCTCCGGGCAGTACAAACCTTCCTTGAGATCTTGCTTCCACTCCCCGACATATCTGTCGAATCTGGATGTAAATATCGAATGGTGTAAACCATTTTTATATGCTTTTTTCTCGGCTGCTATCAATAAAGGTGTGAAGGTTTTCGGTTTGTGATAAAGAGGCATAGTTTGAAAAATTACTTAAATTAAACATTAACTTGTAAATAGTGATTGACAGCGTGATATGATTGGCAATTGCAAAATATTGACGTTAATAAGCAGGAGTACCTAAGTCAAATATGGTAGAGGTTCGAGCTGCGCTCTATCGTTTATTTACATCTTTGATCTACAGAAATGCGGTTCGCTTCGCTCACTTTTCACTCGCCATCACATCTTGACTAAGTTAAGTATTGATCTTCCAATGTCCAAGAGCTAATTTTAGTAGCTTGTTTTGATCAAAAAGAATAAAACCACTACGTGCTTTGCTTGTCAATCTAGAAATCTTTGATTTACAGATATGCGGTTCACTTCGCTCACTCTTCACTCGCCATCTCGTTTTGAAGTATTGATCCTCCAATGTCTACAAGCTTTTAGTGCCTTGCTTTGCTTGACAATGTAGTCCCTAAGAACTTTTGTTAAGTACAAACAAATCAGCGAATATTCTTATCTATATTTATTATTTAAACAGCTTTTTATCTACAAATACTTCTACAGTTTCCCATGAGCCTTCTTCAGTCCCCTGCCTAGCTCCACCATCTGCCGGTAGTGTTCTCTGAAGCCCTGCAAGGCTAGCTCCTGCTGACTCTTCATGGCTGAGTTGGACACGATGTATTTCTCGATGCATTCGACACACTTGTTGTCGAGGGCTATGTCCTCCTCGGTCAGCTGCTCCGGCTTTGTGAGTTGTACGGGTGTGGGCAAAATCTGGAACAAATACGTAAAATATTAGATTTAAAATGCTTGCTAGACAAGAGGCGGACTTTAATCCTTTCACTACACTGATTCTTTCATCAACGGTCATAGGCCCTTTTCAGTGACACCATACCTCAACCTGGTCACTGACTTAATACAGGTGACCAAGAAAGAAGCAGTGACACGACAGTGAAATGCCTTTTGACTTTGACTTTGCTAAGAAGAAGAAGCTTGCTAGATAATTTTCAGCTCTAGTAACTTCTTTAGGAATAACATACGTGAGCATATTTTTTTTCATAAGATTTAGCAACATTTAGGAAGAAGGAGGTAGTACACAGCGAGGTTTTCTCGTTCTAAATTGGAGCAGCCCGCCTGAGCAGGTACCTCCGCCTTACAGAAGATCGCAGCCAAATAACATTATTTGTTTCAAATAGTGTTGTGTTCCTGCGTTGAGTAAGGTTGCCAGAGCTCTTTAGGGGGGGGGGGGGATAGGGTTCGGGGTCGGCAACGCGTGCGTGATGCCTCTGGTATTGCAAGCGCTTATAGGCTACGGTAACCGCTAACCAACAGGTGGGCCGTATGCCTGTTAGCCACCTCAGTTGTATAAAAAAAAAGTACCTACCTGTTGTGAAATAGTGTCAGCCAGATCGCCATTGGCCACGTCGCCGTGTATAGCTTGTCTCAGTGCGGTGAGCAGAACAGCTTCCCTAACAGCGCCGGACTGAATCAGCTCCAGCATCAGGTTGTCTATACTCTGGTGCCAAGCGAGGTAGAACGCCAGCGGACCGAAATGTCTGGTAGACCTGTCCATGTAGAGGAAAAATTATTTTTAAGAAGATATTGTATATGAATGTATACAACATGCTTGTCTCAAGCGAAAATCCAGATGCTTGTTTGAAGCAGTTTGACTATGTCGGAGCCACTGAGGATAGTGCATAAGCTAATTTAGTTAGTACTATCCGGAAAGGGGGGTGCTCTATCAACAAAATGAAAGAACATTAAGAGGCCTATCACAAAATGCCGTCCTGAAAGATTAGGTATATTGTATATAAGGTTCACGAGTTCACGACACTGGCTGTAGATCCGATTAGTGGGTCCGATTTTGATACTTTTTCTATTATTGAGTTAATATTTTTTCCTTAGGTAATTGTCTACTTGTCTTCTTGTCTACTAGACTACTCGAATTTGCTTTGCTATGACTTTGACTTCGACTTCTATATATGCAGAACATGGGTTGGGAACACGCCAGTTGGTCATTCGCCCGCTGCGCCTCGCCTTCGCTCGCTCGATCATAATATTATAACAATTCAAAATAAGTTACCAAAAAACTTAAATGATCAAATCTAGGTAGCCGCACTATACGGAGTCTCAGTCATTTGGCGCGGATAAAAAATTGACACGGGCCCGACGTCTACGGGCGCTCGCGCGGTACTGAGTTCGAGCTTTTTTTCGGTCGGATTTTTATGCTGTGGGTCTCTTACGACCACTGCCAGCTACACCAGGCTAGTGAGTTCGAGCTTTTTTTTTTTTTTTTCGAACGGATTTATATGCTGTGGGTCTCTTACGACCACTGCCAGCTACACCGGGCTAGGTCGTAAAAAAAAGGTTTATGGTTATGTAATTTATTATAAAAAAAAGTATCCAATTTCATTTGTTATGAACTAAAGTTTATTCTAATATAAATTATACATAATAATATTAATGAAGTAAGTAGAAAATGACTGCTAATTCTGAAAGTTTTTAGTAGTTTTGTGGTTTTGAATGGGTTTTTTTTTTGTAGATATCTATTACATATTTTTAAATTCCGAGGCCGCTATGGACTATACCACTATATATAAGATATTCATGCATATTTTTCATTTCGTTTGCTTAGTACAGTATTTCAATCCATGAGCTTGAAAAAGTGCCGTCGCGCATTTTCTAAAAAACTTGCTTTGGAATTTTGGCATTATTTAGCTGGATAATAAAACATTGCGAAAAGCGAGGCCGCTATGAACTATACTAATATCTATTCTCCACCATACAATAAGTCAAAAATGTCGAAGAGTGTCAGTTTCTTTGATTAAGAACGCCAAAAATGGGCATTTCTTCAAAAATCACGGTCAGAATGTAATATCGCTCTTAAGGTTTTTTTACATTTTGAATATTTGAACTGTCAGACTCAATTATTCCGCTGTTTTAGACAATCTTGTCAAACTTCTCGTATATGTTTAATAATTAGTCACAAATTTTATACAAAGAACAACACAGATACCTATATTGAAAAAGTTCCTGAAAAAAGTTTTTCCTTAATTTTCTTTCACTTTGTAGTTAGAGGGAAACTTTCGGGATAGTATACATATTATGAATGACCTTGTATATCTTTGGTAGTACCTTAGTAATTCAAATTTCCTCGCAGCATCAACATGCTGGTAAGTGATGCTGGTTATCCTCTGGTAAGACGGCTCATCGGGCTCGTACTGAATGCAAGCCCGGTCCAGCACAAACACATACTCCTCGCGGTCTAGGAGACTGTTCAGTTTCTCCAGGTCTGAGAACATTAGCGGCTCACGGATCTTACGCCCGTTTATTGGGAAATACACCTAGAAAAAAAGCATGCATGTATTGGTAACTAGCTTCCAATTGCCTACAAAATAGTAAATATAATCCTAGCACTGGTTTCTGAATGCGTCACTAGGACTTCAGTGGATCCCGTCTCACGTTGGGATTAGTGGCAATGAGGTGGCTGACACTCTCGCCCGTGAAGCAATATCAGATGGTACGGAAGTTTGTATGAAGCCTAAGTATTCACATCTAGACTGGTGAGATACACATCTAGACTGGTAGATAGATGATGGAGTCTAAAAAAAGTCTCAATGGAGCTGACAATGTCGAGAACACCGACAAAAGCTCCAAAAAAATTGTGCCCAGATAAAAGGCAGCCAATTATTCCAGGCTATTAAACTACAAACATATTAATTCAATCAATTTAATTCCAATCCATTCACTGATTATGGCATAATTGAGAAATGAATATCTTCACAAACATTTTTACAAACTTTGGCATTTATAATATTTATTAGTAGATGGCCACGAGAAGGTCTTTGATTATAATTTATTGAACATACCTGATTCAGTCTCTTCCTGATGTCATGGTCACAGCTGTGGAGAGTGCCATCAGGATCTCTGAAATGAAAAAATGTTTGTTATATTCCAAACATCAGAATCAAGTACTCAACGGCACAAAACGGCTTAAACGAGCGGACATTCAAACGCTAGACCAGAGGCAATAGCAGTATCTAAATGGAAGGCACTGTGCACCAAGAGTGGAGCACAAGCCAAACGACACTTCAACACACAACACATTTGCTTATAGTCGAAAGACTGATCGCAGATCAACCCAGAAATGAAAAAAAAAAGAATCAAGTACTCTAAGGCATATTTTGCATACTGCTCTATGGATTGGAATTTGATATTTCTAACATCAAACAAACTGAATACTTTCAAAAAGAGAGTTAATAGGCAATTTCTGGAAAAGTTCATCCTCATCTAGCCCAAGCAAGCTTCAAGGTAAAGAGCTTAAATAAAAAATACTATTTTTTGAGGCTTGAGAAATTAATTTCACAAACACGATCTCCAAAAGTTGCACAGCCACATACTTCTACTATACAACAGCCTTCAAATTGCATACATTACCTTTGTACAATGATTCTGTGCTGATTATCAACTCCAAATGTGATGTCAGTGAACAAGTATTTTGCGGTGTCATAGCCCATTAGTGCTGGGTCCTTGGCTATTATATCAGTAATAGGTTTGTGTGTCTGAAATGGTAAAAACGGGAAATTAAACCTCAACAAGATAGCGGGCTATGAGAATCACTGCATAAGGATTTGACTTTACTAAGATTTTTAGAATACCCCAAGTATTCTTAAAATCTTAGTATTTCCCATAATGTGGGTTAACACTTTCAAAACATATAAACAATTAATCATTATTGAGCTCACTGATTCTCTGAGTTCAGTGATTCGGTAATTCACTAATGTAACAAATGATTCCAAAACTATTTATAAAATGTAAGGCCTATAGTAATGCATTGGCTCAGGACTGGGATTTGAACCTTCAGATCCAAAGTCCCTCCCACTAGGCTAATATGGCAAATAAGACCTTATCTTGTAAGGTACCTTGACAATTGGAGGCATCTGTAGCAATCGTTCTGCCGTTTCATTGGCTTTAGCAATCTCAGCATCTAATTCCTCGTTGGTCAAGAATTTGTAAGTAGGAGTTTTGAGTACGGGCAAGCCACTATTTGTCCTCTTACGAAAAACTTTGCTAAAGTCGGGACGAGTCAACCGTTTGAGTAGGACTTGGACGTTAGAGGAAAAAAACTTTGGCGCAGGATCATTTTCGCCATCTGAAAAAAGCGAAATAAATCGAAATTACAAAAATCATAATCTACTGGTGATATTATGATGTAGTAGGAGTTCACTTACCGTACAGAGATGGAACAACACTCAACTTACGGCAAGATACTACAAAAATTTGCGGTTCATTGTGCCTATGAATTACATTTTTAACGTTATTATGGCCTAGTCTACGAAAAAACAGCGACATTTTCGGTAAATGCAAAATAAAATTAGCTAACATACATAACCTCAAAAATACAAACAAAGATCGATTTTTGGTGGACATTGGACAATGACATTGACAATGACATATCTTATTATTTTCTTGGATTAGCTATTTTCCAATATTTTTTGGGTACTGCGTATGTACGAGAATGACAACATTTACCAAAGATTTATGTATGTATGTATTATGGTGGTGTTTTAGTAAACCGTTATATTGTTTGAGTAAACCGCACAAGTGAAGTGAAATGAAATGATTGCGTGTATCGTCATTTTTCGAGTTGGCGCTAAGAGGTCCCTCGAGGTTTTAGTAAAATAGTCACCATCATATCTTACTAAAACTTAACTTGACTTGACTTGACGGTGACTCGACGATCATAAACGAAAGAAAATGAAGAAAGATAAACAAATTAACAAGAAAAAATACACGTAAGACTTGGCAGTAAGGCCTAGATGCCATAGCCAGCACGACAAAGAAGGACAAAAAAAAAAGAATGAAATATGTCATTTGTTTTGTGTGTGTGTGTGTGTGAAAAAGGCGGGAACCATATCTGCGGAAAGGCGCGCTTTATAAATTATTTTCTGTTTTTTTTCAGAAACCCCTTATTTTCTTGTTTGGAATCATTGTAAATAACTGTAAATAACCAAGGAAAGTACTGGTGGACCAACGATGGGGAAGAAAAGGCGAAGGAAGGAGGAACCGCCTGATCCAGATCCGCAGTGTCCGCGGCCGTCCGATTCCGCCGATACTACATCGGACTCGGATTCCGTGGAGTCGGTGGTTGGGCAGCCTCCCTCCAGAAATAAAGTAACATCGGAAAACAGGTCAGATAAATATGCCATCTTCAAAGTGCCAGGGTACTCACGCAGATACCCTGAAGATTTAAAAAATGGGGAATTCATTGTCTTTTTGACCCATAATACTGATAGTAGACCTTTTAATGACAAAGATCGTATGGCCCTTTCTAAAGGAATAAGAGAGCATGGTGTCTCAGGTGTTATGCACCTTAGGTCCATAAATAAATATAAGGTGGGGATCACGTTTGATCTCCCCAACAATGCGAACATGTTTCTTACGAATAAGAAGTTATTAGACCAGCTTTCTTTGAATGCAAGCATACCAGCCGGTGACACTGAAGTGACTGGGGTGCTTACCTCAGTCCCAGTTGATATGTCGAACAAACAAATATTTTCACTGATAGGTAGCTCGAAAAACGTTATTCAGGTGAGGCGCTTTATGCGCAGGGTACGAGGTGACGGTGGCGCAGCCCTCCAGTTCCAACCCACGCAGGCAGTCGCAGTGACCTTCTCCTCCACCATTCTCCCTGAATACGTTTATCTCGACTCCTGGAGGCATGAGGTAAAGGTGTACATACCTCCTGTAAAACAATGTCTGAAATGCATGCGGTATGGACACATTGCTAAATTCTGTCGAAACTCTGAGGTGTGCTCTATCTGCACAGAGAGCCATAATTTCCGCCAATGCCATATGGATCCGAAAAATGCAAAATGTTTTAACTGTAATGGTAACCACATAGCCATCTCATCGGCATGTCCCCTGAAGAAGCAAAAAGTTGAAGAAAATAAAATTAAGTCCCGAACGGCAACTTATTCCGATCTTTTCGACGTTAAGGCCTTCCCACACTTGACAGCGAGAACACTTGATGTTCAAGTCAATAACCTTATGAAATCAGAAACTTTTATTAACATATTAGTCGAAACAATCACCAAAATGATCAGCAACAAAGATGTTCCCATCAACTCTGGGTCAATAAGAGAGACCCTAAAAAAAACCCTCAGTAATAAATTACCCCCCTCATCATAATGGATTTTTTAAATATAGTACAATGGAATGCACAGAGTCTTAACAGTAATAAACATTTATTCATACAATTTCTTTATTCACATAACATTCATATAGCAATTATATCAGAAACTTGGTTTAAAGCCAATCAAAATTTTAAAATAAAACACTACAATGTTGAACGTAATGATTGTGGAAACGATCATAACGGAGTAGCTATTTTAATTCACAATAGTATCACTTATACAAACATTAACACTTATTTCGATAACTCGTTACAGAACATTTGTATCAGAGTAAAAATTAATAAAAAAGATATAAGTATTGTCAGTTTCTATAGTCCTACAAATAGTAGTCCAGCCTTCAATAAAGGTAAATTTGATACATTGATAAAATCCATTCCTGGTCCATTCATATTTGCTGGAGACTTTAACGCACATCACACCTCTTGGGGCTGTGGTTCCGACTCTCCTCGTGGTAGAGAGGTTTTAGAAGTCATTGACGACAATAATTTGGTATTACTCAATGATGGGCAAGCAACGACAATCGGTTCGTTGACATGGCGTCCAAACGCTCTAGATTTGTCGTTGGTTTCACCATCATTGGCACTTCATTGTGAATGGTCCGTTCATGACAGTCCTCTTGGTACAAGCTATCATCTTCCTGTAATAATTAAAGTCTTCGTTAATAACAACATTGTCTCAGATAGTATTTGTCTTAATAAACATTTGCCCATCTACCCGAATTATAAACTTGTGGATTGGAAAGTGTTTAGTGTTTTCATGGATGAATTATTATGTGATTTTCAAGTAGATGATTTATGTCCTCTGGAGGCATATTCCTTGTTTTGTAAATGCTTGCGCACAGCAGCTGCGAAATCTGTTCCTAATTTTAATAATAATTTATATTCTTCTACTAATAATTCTCATCAGTCATGTCCTAAAAAATCTTTAAAAAAACCTTCTATTCCCTGGTGGAATCCTAAGTGTTCAGAGGCTGTTTTGAAATTCAAAGAAGCATATTTAATTTTTAAACATAACCCATCACAGGAAAGCTATTTGGAATTCAAGCGTCTCCGGGCACTTAAAAAACTTACTATAAAACTTGAAAGAGAAAAAAGCTGGGTCTCACTTTGTGAAACATTTAATCGCTGCACTCCATTGTCTTTAATATGGAAAGTTATGCGTAAATTTAATAAAACATATATACCACATAACAACGAGAACGATACATGGATTTTAGATTTCTTAGCGAAATATACCCCAGATTTTGTTTTAAATAGACCAAATACATTAAATAGTAATCTAAATTACAATAACAATTATTTTACCGACCCATTCTCAATTAGTGAATTATTATCTGCTATTTCATCTAGAAGAGATACAGCATTTGGACTTGACGGAATACCGTATACTCTTTTAAAAAAATTAAGCGTAAATACTCTAAAAATATTTTTAAAGGTTTTGAATTCCCTATGGAAAACAAATGATATACCCATGGATTGGAAAATAGACTGTTTGGTACCGATTTTGAAACCTAACAAACCCAAGCTTTGCCCGGATTCATACCGTCCTATAGCGCTAACTTCATGTGTTGGCAAAATTTTTGAACAATTGCTAAAACAGCGACTAGAGTTCTATGTGGAACAAAACAATATTTTGCCTTCTAACCAATTTGGTTTTCGTCGAAATCGCTCAGCTCGCGAAAGCATTTGTCAATTACAGCTTGATATTCATAATTCTTTAGCAATAAATAACAACTTAGTTGCTGTTTTCTTTGACATTGCGGGCGCTTTTAATAGTGTCAATATTGAAATCCTTCGTCAAGAATTGTTATTAATAGGATTTCCTGAGAAACTTGTTAACTGGATTGAAGCTTTTTTAATAAATAGAGAAGTTTTCGTAAAATACAATGGGCACCTTTATGGCCCAAGGCATTCATCACTAGGTGTATGTCAAGGTGGTATCTTATCACCTTTAATCTTTATTTTGTATATACGTCGTTTAAATTTGATTTTGGGTCCACATGTTAAAAACCTACAGTTCGCAGATGATTTAGTTGTTTATGCATCAGGAACAAATTTATCCCAAGTAGTGGAAAATGTTAATGATGCATTGGCAAAACTTAATAAATATTTTTCATATCTGAATCTCACCGTCAACCCATCAAAGTCGAAGGTTGTTGTTTTTGGGAAAAGATGTACTAATTTACCTGTCATTTATTATAGTAATTCTCCCTTGTCAGTCTCACTCGAGGTTAAATTTTTGGGTGTTTTATTCTCTCATAACTTATCCTGGAATAATTATACCAAGCATATTATTAACAAAGCTAACAAAGCTTTCAATATACTTAAGTCTTTGACTGGCTCATACTGGGGTGCTGACCCAAAAATTTTATTAACATTATATAAATCTTTAGTTCGTAGTCATTTTGAATATGGGTTCTTTAGTTTTGCAGCAGATGTTAAAATTGTAAATAGTATTGAAGTCTTTCAAAATAAATGTCTCCGGTTAATCACAGGGGCATTTAGAAGTACTCCTATAAATGCTTTGCAGATTGAATGCAGACTCTCACCAATTTACATTCGTCTAAATTATTTAAAAGAAAGATTTATATTAAAACTTTATAGTATTTCTGGTAATAGTCTTTTAGCAAATTTGTCCAGCACTCAATCATACTCAAAACCCTTTTACATGCTACAGGGATTTACAATGTTTCTAAACTTTCTTCAAAATTTAAACATTCATCAGTCTAATAATATTTTGCCTTGCTATGAAGGATCTTTTGTTAGTAAATTCCCAGAAATGAACATTGTTATCAACCATAAATTGACAACCAAAGAAGAAGTTGATGTAATGTTGTCAGATTATATAGACCACAAATTTATATACACAGATGGGTCTAAAAATGATAGCGCTGTCTCTTTTGCCATATATGAACCTTCCTTAAATATCGGAGTTGGTCATAAAATTGATAAACATGCTAGCGTCTTTACAGCTGAAGCTGTTGCTGTCTTGAGTGCTTTGAAACATATAAAGAATCGTAATTTAGGGCATACAAAATGGGTGGTGGTTAGTGATAGCATGAGTGTCTTAAAAAACTTAGCAAACAATAAATTACATGCTAACACTAACTATATTATCTATTCAATAAAACAGTTATGGGTGGAGTTAGTTGATTTAAATATATTAGTTAACTTTGTGTGGGTTCCTTCACATAAAGGCGTTATTGGAAATGAACAAGTGGATTATTTAGCCAGTACTATAGTTAAATTTGCAGATGTTATTTCTAACCTTGGGGGTGGCGACGCAGATGTTTCTTTACCATACACAGACGTTGTAAGTCTTTTAAGAAAACGAATGTGTCAGGATTGGGGGAAACATTCGTATCGCTGTACGCAGGTGGAAAATAAAGGTTCTTGGTATGCTTCTTTAGACGTACAGATAGATTCTACACCGTGGTTTTGCAAGAGTAAATTTTTTATGAATAGAAAATTCTACTCAGTTATTTGTAGAATGCGTTTTGGTCACTGCCGTTTGAATTATCACCTTCATCGTCTAAAAATGGTGAATTCTTCTTATTGTAATTACTGTCAATCACTACAAATTCAATCGATAGATCATATTTTCTTCCATTGTTCATCTTTCAGCATTCAGCGCCTTGTGCTGATAGACGAACTCCTACAAATTTATGGTGAGCCTGATCTGGTCCCGCGTTGTATTCAGGAGCTACTTATGAATGCCCTAACTTTTAAATATTTGTATAGATTTATAATAAGTACTGTGTCTGAAATTTAAACTGTTTGTAAATAATATAAAATATGTGTAAGTAAATAAATAAACCTATACATATGTACATACTTATTAATAATATTATAATAAACAAAATTTTTAAAACCTGAATAAAATATGTGACGCGTTGTAGATTCAATGCTTTATTAAGGATGTGACTTAAATACATGAATCTAAGACAAGAAAAAATAAATGCGAAAGACGATTTACTGAATTGAATTAATACAATGAATAAATACGAAAGACAAATATTTTATAAACAAAACGTAAGAAATTATCCTACGCCAGACTAGGCGGTATGGTCTCGGACTTTAGCCTGCCCGTTAGGGCGAAAAAAAAAAAAAAAAAAAAATTTGTGTGTGTGTGTTGGTTGGTGTCTGTCATAGAGTAATTTGTGTCTGATTTAGATAATATTTTGCATTTCAGCATATTTTCATTCTTTTGTAAGTGCATTTACTTCCGACGAACATTTTTCCGCTTAGATGTGTTCATTGAGACGCTATGGCAAAAAGAAAGGCCGCTGTTAACGATATCATTTATGAATTGGACAATGATGATATCACATTGAGCAGCGATGAGGAAACCAAGCAGCCTAAAATTCATTGTCCAGAAGTCATCAGCAGTCCAAATGTAGTCCAGAGCGACTCTGCCTCTCAAGATAGCCTTACAGAAGTAATTGATATAGACAGTTCCCTTGATATTATCAACTGCGACGCACAATCGCCTGTCCACGAGAATGGAGGGAAAAGTTTAGACGACATCGTTGTTATCGATGATGGCACAAACAAACTTAATCCCGATTTATCTGTAACAGTAGTCTGCAATAAGAAGCAGGGCACCGAGGGTAATAAAACAACGTTATTCCATGACGACATTGACATCGACTCCCCGGGTAACAGTGACCTGGGAGTAGTCGGCTGTGAAAACAGAACACCCTTAATAACAGTGCGATTTAAGGACAATAAACTAGCGATGAACTACAAGCAGAAAGTAAAAGCATTTATGTTGAGTCTGATTAAGCTACACAAGAGCGAGGACTTAGAATCGGATAATGAGACTGATTTGGAGTTGGACATTTGGCCGGAAGACTTAGTAGACGATATTGTAGAACTGGAAAAGGAAGACAATGATTACTTCTTTGTTGACACTGCACCTTGTGAGCAACATGAATTCATTCCTGCTTATAATTCCCTCAAGGTGAGACAAAAATAATCCTGCAGTAATAACAAGCACACAGTACATTATATAAAGTAGGTGTTCAGTTCAAGCCTGGTGTTAAAACCATAGTAATATGCAGCCTAAACCTAGGGTAGTCGGAAATAAGATTCTAAACCTCAGGCTATCTATAGTAATTCTAGAAACAATAGAAAATCTATTGTATATATCCAGATATGTGCAAATGGATTTTGACAAAGTGGTACATTTATGTGTCAGTGGCCTAAATTCTATACAGAAGTTTAAAAACTGACTCATTAAATTTATTAAGTTTTGTCTGCATTCACAAAGAAAGAAAGAATGAAAAAGCATGAGCAATGTTTGTTTGTTTGAGTTGAATCTGCCTTAAGATGTCTTTAAGGATGTCACCTACTGGAGATCTACGAGGATGTCTACCTTGCTTGGTGACAAAAGTTTTGAGCCAATTTTTTATATAATATTTATTTCCAGGACGAGTCACTTATATCAAATGCACCTGAGCATCCAGCCCCGTCATCACCGTTTGTAAGGAGAGGCCCAACATGCTTCAACTGCGATGGAGACCATGCCCTCAGGGAATGCAAGAAACCCAAAAACTTTACGCGAATCAATGAAATGAGGGCAAAGAGGCTCAGTAAAAGAACAGAGTTAGTGGAAAAACTATTTATTAAACACACCTTCGACCCGCGGCTACCGGTACCTGGATAAAAAGAAGCTTGTCTTTGGCTTTTGAGCTATATCCATACAATCACATCAATCTGTGGCCCCTCGACTGCATGAAAAAAGGACAAACAAAAACATGATAAAATGATACCCTTAAAAAAAATGCAAATTCTGGTTCTCTCTTTTTATTGGGATTATAATGTTCCTTATGCGGGTTTTTTCATACAACATAATTTTTTTTTTGTCTATACTTGACAAATTTGCTAAGCTAGTGGGCACTGATCTTAACAGGTTCTAATAAATAAGTTTTATTTGTATTGCCCCATACAATTACATTGCACATTTTTAAAAGAGCCTAAAAACCTGTTAACAATTTAGTTTTCTCATTCCAGACGGTACCACATGGAAGATGATCAGAGGTTTGGCCACATGGTGCCAGGGAGGATATCAGGAAAGCTGCGGGATGCTCTCGGCCTGAAGAGGCATGAGCTGCCTATGCATATCTACAGAATGCGGGTCCTCGGGTACCCTCCTGCATGGCTGGAGGAGGCTAGGATATCTCACTCCGGGATTTCACTGTTTGATTCATCTGTTAGTACTTATTTTCTAAAATATATGCTATAGTTTGCTGATGTGTGTATTGAGATGCCAAAGGTGTCGGTTTGATCCTGCAGCAGGACAATAATAACATTATTTGCAAACATTAGGTCGGGGTGTTGTCATATCATGGTAATTATAGTTTCTGGCACCCTTTTTTTTGGGAGTAGAGGCTTTTTCCTAAAGATGCAAGCTACAAGCGGGTAACTAGACTTCGGTGGCGGGCGAGTGACCATCTGAGACGCAAGGTGTGCGGGTTCGATTCCCGGTGCGGGACAAATGTTTGCATTATCTGCAAATATTTTTGACCGGGTCTGGGTATTGTACCATGGCAGTGGAGCCAGGACTATGTATGTGACTGTTTTTTTTTTTATTTATTTACTTTGTGTGGCTATGGTATCACTGCGGCCACAACAGGCCTATTGTGATCGCCACACTGTGTGACTGTTGGGTGTTATTATAACTCGGCTGGGCAGCATTCTGGAAATTCGTCTCGTCCAAATTTGTCATTGGTCAGACTTTCGTCTTGAGATACTGAGGTACAGTATCTCAAGACGAAAGTCTGACCTTTGTATGCTACCAGTGATGACATAAGGCAAATAGATGTGGTCTCTCACTGTGGGCCTCATAAGAAAGCTTGAGTTCACTCAGCGAGCTATAGTTGCTTGGTATTATGACAACTACGAGATCAGCCAGGCGTAAGGGAAATGGTAATGAAGATCGCAACTATAAGGATGATTTTATCAATTTCAGCGACATCTGAAGTTTTTCAAACATGAAAAGGAAAAAGCTAAGGTCTTGAAGTTTTCCCTTGTCAAGTTTGGAACGTTTTGAATGTGGCTAAGATTGTTAGAATTACCCTCAAAGTTAGAAACTTCATTGCCATTAAGCTTACGCAATTGCACCACTGATCAGAACTTATGTATAATACCTAATTTGTTCACTACTTTTTCACAGTAAATTTTTGAGAAAAGAGATAATTTTTTTTTGTCAAACATTAGAACTACTTATCTCTACTATTTTATCTTTTAATTTTATCTGCACATTATGAGTGTGGAAATACTTAATAAATTGATTTAATTATTATATTATTTTATAGCAGGCTGACAGGCTTCATAGCTCGGTTGGTAGACTTGGTAGTAACTCTGCCTTCTGCGCTAGAGGTCGCGGGTTCGATTCCCGCACTGGACAAACATTTGGGTGAATAACAGATGTTTGTTCTGTGTCTGGGTGTTAAATATTTATCTATTATGTATATCATTCTCTGGCACCCATAGTACAGGCTATGCCTAGTTTGGGATCAGTTGACCGTGTGTGATATGACCGGAATATTTATTTATTTATTAGAAAGTTTATTCACACCCGCTTATTCATATTACAGGGAAGAGCCACCTTAGAGCCTGATGAGGAAGAAGGTGAAGTGTCAGAACCTGGGTCCAAAGACAAGTTTGACATAAAGAAGATCTGGGACTTCCCTGGATACAATGTTCCCGCCAGCAAGCGTTACAGAGACGTGAGTTCTTGTAATCATAATATGTATACACATGGTTCTTCAGCCGTGGTGATCCTGGCTGAAAAATAGACCCCTCCATTTCTACCCGCGGATGTCGTAAGAGGCGACTAAGGGAAACAAAGCTAGGGGATGGGCAGCAGCGTTCCCTATCAACAACAAGAGCTTTATCTGCGCTCGCCAACCCGCACGCGCGGCGAGTATTGGCAAATCCCCCCAAATGATTCATCATCATTTCCCTGCCCTTATCCCACTTCATGTGGGGTCGGCACAACATGTTTTTCTCTTCCACTCCCCTCTATCAGCCGTCATATTAGTATTCACTTCTTTCTTACTCATATCGTCTCTCACACAATCCATCCATCTTTTCTTTCCTCTTCCCTTATATCCTTCCACATTCATATTTAAAACTCTTTTAGTCACATGGCAAATCTCCCAAATGATTGTTTCTGGTAATCTATGGGAGATGCTTATGTTCAGCAGTGGACGTCCTACGGCTGAAATGATGATGGTTGTTGGTACATACGTACAGTAAATACTCAAACTGTAATTTCAGGAGTCGGAATACCTGAACCTGCCGCCGCTGTCTGAAAATGACAGCAAGCTGACGATGCTGCAAACGCTCGCGCCGAACGCTATGAAAGCGTACAAACGGAAGAAGTTGACCTACTTCCCCTCCGCCACTGCAGACACCTCGCAAGGCGGCCAGGCCGAGATGGAGATTGATAGTGGAGATGGTAAGTGTTGATGGTCACTGTTACGACCGGTTTCAAGGCGCCAGTATTCCAATGTTCTTAAAAAAAATCGAAGACATTTGCACGAAAAGAGCCTATTTGAGGCGCACATTAATCCTTTCACTGCACTGATTTTTTAATCAATGGTCATAGGCCCTTTTCAGGGCCACTATACCTCAACCTGGTCACTGACCTAATACAGGATGACCAAGAAAGAATCAGTGACACGAAAAGCAAAACACAGAAAATATCATCAAAATCGTTTCAGCCGCTTAGTCCAGAAAACGTTACAAACAAACACAAAGACGGAGTTACTTTCGCAAAAAACAAAGGAAGCTGAGTTTGTAATGTTTTGTTTTCTTCCAAATAATGTTCCACATGAATGTATTTCCAGAAGCAATAGACTTTCCTTCGGCGCCGCCGCTGCCTGACGAGGCCCCTCCCCCACCGCCGCCGCCCCCCGCCTCGCCGCCCCCGCCCCCCGCCTCACCCTCACCGCCCCCATTACCACCCGGGCCGCCACCAGACACCTGCGCAAATGACGCTGAAGATGACTTCATCGGGGATATCCCGATACCGTTGGCGGATTTGATCGTTTTGGACGAGGAAGGGGTACGTATGCGAACATAATTCAGTCACTTTTTTGAACAGAAAAATTGGTGCAACCCACGACCTTCAGATCTAAAGTCGGGGTACCTCCCACTAGGCCAACATGGGTTAAATACAGTATTTATCTTTAACTATCAATCTAACTATCGTTCCCGCTGCGGGACAAACGTTTTCATGATCTGCAAATATTTGTTTTGGATCTGGGTGTTCTGGTCCGTTGTACTCGTAGTTTCTGATACCCACGACACAGGGAATCCTAGTGTGGGGTCAGGACTATTCACGTGACTGTTGGGTGATATTTATTTATAATCTGGTCACCTTTGCAGGAAATATCAGAACCAAGCAGCGGGCGCACAAGCCCAACTCTCGATGACCTTGAAGTGAAGAAAAAACTGCTGCTAGACGCTCTCAATTCACAAGAAGACGCCGACACACCCGTTGAAGTAAACAATGACAATACAAGCAAAGACGATGAGAAATCTGAGAAAAGTGAGGACAAAATTGAGATTTCTCAAAATAACAATGACGATGTGGTTATAAGTTCAGGAATTGCGGCAAACCCAGGTAAAAATACCGACGAAGCTAGCGATACTCAACCTAAACTCAATACAGAAGAACCAAGCACAACTGAGAATACTGAAGACAGTCAGGCAACCGAGGCACCCACCACCATTACACAAACAGACGCTGACGACAATATTGACACAGATAAGGCGGAACTACCAAAAACACCAGAACATATACTAAAGACCGTACGCACAGAGTACGGTACACCAATGGTAGAAAGCGTTACGCCGTATGCAAAGCTGCCTAGCGATGACAAATTCGCCAGAGACATCTGTGACGTCATAAACTTCGAAAACCTCCCGAACTCGACAGGCAAGTACAAGCAAATAAGTACATTACTCAAGAAAGTGAAGGATCAAGTGGACAGGATACAAGAATCATGATATCAACACGCCTCTTCATGACGAAGCGGCGATACTACTATTTGATAAAGAATTTGGAAGTACGTTTACTAAGTCATATTGTAAGTCATATTGAGTTTTTTATTAATTTTAGTGGTACTCGTCCGTTTTTGGATTTGAAGCAATATTTTGTTCATAAAGTCTGTTTGCTATCTGCATCCTTTAGAAGCACTCTTGTAACATTTTGTATGGGCTAAATGAGTTTGCGGAATGGCCTGTAGATCCCGTATTTTCCATAGGAAAACCCGTAATATATGTTCCCTAGTTAAGCAACATTCAGTACGGTCAAATGGATTGGTGACCGTGAGTGGCATTGATAACTGAGCGCCTTGAGGGCACTTAAGATGTTTGTCCAAGCTTTAGCGGTTGACCATGACGGAGCCTTTGAGCGGCCTTAAAAAATCCTTACTAGAGTTGACAATATCTTGCTTACTTACAACTGGGTATCGTTGTACGCCAAGACAGTAGCGAGTTGAGTACAGCAGCGAGGCCCGAGTCCATAATTTTCGTGAGTTGCTCGCTTGTCACCGTGGTTTTTGTAGGGGCGCATTACGCGATTATTTTCGTGAGTTACTCATTGGTGTCACGAAAAGAGTCCTTGGAAAAACCGGCAAGCTATTCACTCTTCAAGTCTCATGGTGACCAGTGAGTACGACTTGTACTCGACTCACGAGCATTACAGACTAAGGCCTTTTAACCGAAACCAAACTCACCGGGCCAAAAATTGTTGCTATCTTTTTCTCACCCCCTTATTCCTAATCATCACTATCAGCTTTATAAAGGTATAGCCGCCTCTTCTGTTTACTATTAGTAAAGAACAAGATTTATCGAGTCGATAAATTTAGTGAGTGATTATGATGAGGGTTAGACTGAAATAAAAGTAACTATTATTTAGTGCTAAAATTTTGTTTACCTTCAAGAAAATTTAAAATGATATTATGTGCTCAACCTATAAATATTCCAATCTCTACGTACATACCATTATTATTTATGTATGTATACTTTATATGATCTTTACAATTATGTACGTACTATGTATGTACCTACATCAGAAAATTAATTCTTCAACTATCCAGATTTTTGTTAAATGTACTTTAGCTGTATTTACTTTATGTAAATTGTTTTCGATATACAGGGCGTCCCAAACTTATGGGACATGAAGGGGAAGTACCTTAAATATCGTAGATAGGGTATTTTGCTGAAAGAAGACTTTATGTTACTTTTAAAAGTTAGTAATTCTGCATTCATAGATTTTCTAAAAAATACTTGCTTCGTCTGGGAATCGAACCGACTTAAATGTCAAAAAAAAATCATCCTACTTCTATGATGCCAATCGAAATAATAGCTAAAAAATAATAACTTTGCTTAAGTAACATAGTATTTTAAAAGAAAGGAACAACGTAAAATGATTGAGTCAAATTTTTCAAACACGTTTTATTTAGGATTTTTTAGGATATGTAAAGATAATACATAATGTTTAGGTCCACTTAACTTAGAAAATTAAGAAATCTTAAAATTTATGTTAGGAATCCTAAAACAACAGAATCGACACCAATGTTGTTGTTAAATTTGAAAATGGAACAGTTTATCAGAGCGTTTGTTTGAATGCATACTTTATTATTTTTAAAAATAACTAATATTTTTAAACGTTGTTCTTAAATTTGAAAATGGAACAGTGTGTGCGAGCATTTGTTCGGTTTGAGCGGAATCATTAAAAGGCATTGGCGATTTGCGTAAGACAAGAGGGATCATATTTTGAGCATTTAATTAATTAATTTCCAAAAATACTTACTTAATTGACTACGGCACTTTCATGTATGTTTTTAATTTGATTAAAATGATTAATTTCATGTTGTTCCTTTCTTTAAAAATACTATGTTACTTAAGCAAAGTTATTATTTTTTAGATATTCTTTCGATTGGCATCATAGAAGTAGGATGATTTTTTTTTGACATTTAAGTCGGTTCGATTCCCAGACGAAGCAAGTATTTTTTAGAAAATCTATGAATGCAGAATTACTAACTTTTAAAAGTAACATAAAGTCTTCTTTCAGCAAAATACCCTATCTACGATATTTAAGGTACTTCCCCTTCATGTCCCATAAGTTTGGGACGCCCTGTATACATAATGGTGGCGATTCTGTTGTTACATGTATTTTCCAAAGCTTACCGAATTTGAAAGCTCTTAAATAAAAAAAAAAAATATTCCGGACATATCACACACGGTCAACTGATCCCAAACTAGACATGTGTCCCAAATGTTTCCCTAACTTATACTATATATAGGGTGATCTATGAAAGGGAAATAAAAAAAAAAAAAACATTGAGAAGACTATGCAAAAATCAGCTGTTTTGGGGTCAAATCAGTTCAGACTCAATTATACAGCTGTTGCAAGTAGTCATCTTGATATCGAACTTCTTGTGTTTATCTTGTACGTTACAAAAAGATCGACAAAATGTCAGAAAACAGCTAAATTGAAAAAATGTTTTTTTATATTTGTTTTTTTCCCCACTAATATTTTACATTTTTGCTGATAGAATAAACCCTTGGGGATTGTATGTTACGAATCACGGCTAATAATTAAGTTCATTCGCGCTGTCAAATTTAGTTTATTTAAGAAATGGTAACAACAGAATCAGAATCTTCTCGTCGCAGATACCGCAGAGCCTCAAGACGAAAGTCTAAAATCAGTGCGTGTTGCCAGTGATGACTTACGGCACTGAGACTTGGGTCTTTAACTATAGGCCTCATATTTTAGCTCAAAGTCGCGCAACGGGCTATGGAGAGAGCTATGCTCGCAGTTTCACTACGTGATAAGATCCGAAATGAGGAAATCCGTAGAAGAACCAAGGTCTCAGAATTAGCAAGTTGAAGTGGCAGTGGGCAGGCCATATAGCTCGCAGAACCGATAACCGTTGGGGAGTAAAGGTTCTCGAATGGCGACCACGAACCGGCGACGCAGTGTTGGAAGGCCCCCACCCGATGGACCGATGCCATTGTTCCATCCACCGACTTCCCCAAGGTTGCGGGAAGTCGGTGGATGGAAAGGGCTCAAGACCGTTCGTCGTGGAACTCTTTGGGGGAGGCCTATGTCCAGCAGTGGACTTCTACAGGTTGTTGATGATGATGATGAACAACAGAATCACCAATATTCTCTCTGTTTTATTAGGTGCTTCTTTTTCAGCAGCCAAACCTACAATTGTACATAATTAGTTAATTTTATAATAAAAACAAGAGAAAAAAAAAATTGTTTTCATCAAACATCTTCAAACTGAATGGGCAAAAATGAAACTAGATTTTTTGAAATAATTATATTTTATTGCGAGTAATATATAAATAAAATCTCGATTGGTTGTCTTTTAAAAAAGAGAAAATAATATAAATCCCATCCCAGATAACTAATTAGGTACTAATGGAACTGTACCTTCAATCAGAAAAATAATGAATCCCATAGATTTTTGTATCTTTATGTCAACAAGGGTGAATTATTTTTCTGAACAAATGATTTACAACTAAAGTGCAAGCAAACAAAATCAGTGCTGAACAAAATAAAACAATTTCAAGTCTCCCAATACATAGTCATGGATATTAAAGACTGCTATACCTACATGAATTGTGAGATTATGCCGTACCTTTAATTTCCTATCGGAATGCAAATGAACTAAATATAGTAGATACATATTTGAATATTTAGTACAAGTTATATTCATGGTAATCCCTGAATACGGTATGGAATTACAATAAATTCAGATCTAATTCACTTTCATATTGCACATATTTTGCCTAAGTCGTCAAAATTATACTATCGCGTTTTTGATAATTAATTTAATTTTTCCGTGAATTTCAATGTTTATAAAAGCCAAATATGTATATTTGGGATAAGCTAAGAGACATAGACAAAACAAAATATTTCGATATAACATCACAGTTTTCGAATCTAAGATTCACAGAAAATAACTCATGATACATATACGACGTACAGTGACATTTTTACGGCATTGCGACGGTAAAATTACACTATTCCTATACATATACAATTCAGATAATTAACGGTTATTAACTTTACTTATAGTATTTAATACACAAGATCTTAGACCGTCAGTTTCAGAAGAAAATACGACCTTAAAAACGTAAGTCTTCCAACTTAATGTATTAGTTCCTTCTTATAATAGGTCAATTTCTGAATCTGACGGCGGTGCCCCTTCAGCCTATTCGGTTGCAGTCTCAACTAGCAACGCTTTTCTATAATATTTTTGTATAATACAATAACTGGAATAGTTGGCATGTTCCTTTGATGGATGTCACCTGGAGTCGGCTTAAATTCTTGGCGGCGTCGGCGGTGCCCCATCACGATCCTGAAACCAATGAGAAATTATATCAACACAGTGCTGGCCGTGTCTTCACTCGCACGGTACCCGGATAAAATTAGCCTATGTAGTCCTTCCCCAGTGTTTCAGCTATCACCATACCAAACATCAAAGTCAGTTCAGCCGTAGTAGTAGAAAGGTTTCAAACAGACAGAGTGACAATAATATGCTATAGGTACTTTGAGGTCGTGATAAAATCCGAGGAAATCCGTAGAAGAAACAAGGTCACCGACATAGCTCTCAGAATTAGAAAGTTGCAATAGGCAGGCCATAAAGCTCGCAGAACCCGTTGGGGAGTAAAGGTTCTCGAATGGCGACCACGAACCGGGCGACGCCGACGCAGTGTTGGAAGTCCCCCCCCCCCCGATGGGCCGACGACATAGTGAAAGTTGCGGGAAGTCGCTGGATGGAAAAGGCTCATGACATGGCATACTATGGCAAATCATATGTAAATTTTGAAATTTGGAATGCGATGAGAGTGAATGAAGCGAAAGAGGTATGTCAGGATCTTAGCAAATGAAAAGCCTGGTATCTGCCTACCCCTCTGGGAAACATGCGTGATTTTATTATGTATGTATGAGCAGTCCAAACGCCAGGAGGTCAAGAATTTTGGATAAGCACACGCAAATCAATTACCGGGTAGGAATTATATTCGGTAGGTATCTTTGCTTATTTTGATAACAAGCGTTGGAATTTGTTTATGCAAATGGATACTGAAAACAGTAAGTGGTAAATAAACATTTGATTTATTATTGGTCTTCGCGTTATAGGTATGTATAGACCTAACATAAATATATACAAAGTTATTCATAATAATGTATGCCATCCCGAAATAGGCTCATCCAACAGAGTTTGTTATAAGACTGGCCAATTCAACAGCTTTAATTGAAAAACAACTATGCAAACTGTTTTGGGGTTCAAATCAGTTATTCAGCTGTTTTATTTTTGTACTACATAAAATAAAACAGCTGAATAACTGATCTTGGTGTCGAACTTTTTGTACTATTAATTATTTTACTTTTGAAGATGATAAAATGCCCAAAAACAGATAATTTGAAAAAGTTCGGGAATATATAAATCAGATGAAATATATATTTTTGACGAACTCGGTTGCGTATTGGGCGCGTGCCCGTCTGAGTCTGCCCGCAAAGGATGCGGTTTCGATTACCGCTGCAGGACAAATGTTTGCATGATCCACAAATATTTGTTCCGGGTCTGGGTGCTGTCGTGAATCCTAGTGTGGCTGGACTGTAAGTATGTGACTGTTGGGTGTTATTTTTTTTTGCCTGTTTATATTCTTTCTCTTTTTTGATAGAATTAGCCCCTTTCGGGATATTATACATACATATTATGGATGACCTTGTATGTCTAAATGTCTGTCTGTCAGTAGGTAGGTAGTCTCGAGTCCAACGTGGCGGCGCGGCGGGGCGGCGGACGCGTGGACCAAATATTCAAGTCCATGGTGACAGATTTGAATGCGCTCGCTTTCACTTCGACTAAGGATTTCGTTTTTGTCGAAAGTCTGTTTTAGTGCAAATTCAGAGCAGACGGAGCCGTTGGAAAATGTTCATCATCATCATTTATTCATTATAGTAAAGGAGCCATTTCATTCTGGGCCTGGTCCATGTACACTACATAGAAAAATTAGGAAAAAATAGGAGATTACAAGAAAAATACAATTTCATTAATTTGAAGACAAATGCGATGGTACAAGAATAGTTCTTCTGGTAAGTTTTTTACTATGTGAACACTATTTGAAGGCCGCCATGTTGGTTTATAATTGGCGTTTGACATGACATATTTTTCATGTCATGTTGTTTGATTTGACGTTTTTGTTTTGTCAGATAAATGTAGGTTGTCAAAATGACATTTCACGCACGTCCATCCGCCATATTTTTGTAGCGCTGTGTGTTGCTCTCTTTGTCGAAGAAAATCTTAATGTACGTTATAACGAAGTCAATTTAAATAAAATAACCAATTAAATACGTTTACTTTATTGCTTAGCCATATTTTAGAGTAGTGTACACAGTGCAGGCCCAGGCTCCATATATTGATGAAACGTCTCTTTTAGTTAGTATGTACATACCAGTAGCTCTAGTACATTGGTTTAATTTCAAGTAATTCGAAACATGGTCGTGAGTAACAGGCGTACCTTCACCTCGTTTCTAATAAGTTTCAACTAGTGATTTTATTAAACCTTTGACTTAGAATGAATTGTGTTCAAAAATAACGTTTCCAAACTATGACTAACGAGATAAACACAGATAGAACTATGTCTATGACCCAATTCATAGAGTTATCTAGATGATAAGAAGAAAATAATTCCATTTGAATCGACCAGTTTTTAGTACCTAGCTTATATAAGGCATCAGAGTAAAAATAAGCAAGCTACCATACATCCGGCCTTACCATACCATAACAAAACAAATAAACGATGTAAACAAATAAACCAAGATGAAAGATCATCATAAGATACTGTTTTTTTTTAATTTCAAGTCGTATCTTGAGTTCTAGCGATGTTCATACCCACGATAACTGTTCAGACTCTCATAGAAAGAACAGAAATTCCTTTACAGTCTTCGCGGACTATGTATATGAATGAGAGGTTAAAATTGCACCTAACTATAAGACGGGACATGATTGCAATCTTCCGCCAATTAACTTTGCATTCAGTACGTAGTAGGTAGGTAGCATAAAAGTAGATCGGTTGCTCTGCAAATCTATGGGGAAGGCATATTTTCAGCAGGGTTGGTCCTGCGTACGAAATAATGACGCCACAAAATATAGACAAAAGTATAGGATAAGACACAGCCATAAGTAAGTTATACCTGAGAATTGGCGGCGCTGGGCTTGGCGGCGTCCTCGATCTGCGTGCGGCGCGGGCGCATCGCGTACATGAGCACAGCCAATGCCATCATTATGAACATCGTGACGAAGCTGCCGCCGGCAGACTCGGGCCGCGGCATGGTCGGGTCGTCGAGGCATTCGCCGTCCGTGCAGTACGTCTGGCTTTGGCGTAGCTAAGGGATTAGAATAAAAAGGTTCACGACTGTTGTCCCTGAGCACGATACATCCTCTCAGATCTCCAGGCGATAAGATCCTCAATATGTCTATGGTCCGTCTTCCAAACATTGCATAAATTTTGCAGAAACCGGTTTTACGTTCTACATTGAGTCGATTTCGTAAGACACCCGCCCCAAAGAACCTCCGCGCGCCATCTCAGCTATCATTTAAACTCTCTGCGCTCCCAAGAATTAAACAAAACGTAAGAAGGATCTAGTAATAACAAATAAACAAATACTAAACAAGGTGATTCTTATTATGTATACTATCCCAAAAGGGCGTTATTCTATCAGCAAAAAGAAATAGTATAATAGAAAAAAAACATTAATTACTAGAAGTACGAGAAGTTCGGAATCAAGATTGCTACCATATTGCTACCTAAAACAACTGACTCATTGACTTTTAGCTAATTTGACCCCAAAACAGCTGATTATTTCATTAAATTTTTTTATTAAAAATTTCGTATTCCCAAAAGTCGTAGAACAAACTTTATTGCCAATTGGTTGTAGAATCAGCTCCTTTCGGGATGGCATACATATCATGAATCACCTTGTATAGGTATTTTTTTTGTATCTCTGCTTTAACTATGTTGCATAACTTTATACAGTGATTTTGGTAATTGGAATGTGAAATCTACCTATAATCATGTTTATAAACAAGTCTTATTGTTGATAGTAAACATAAAAGCCACTTATTTCAGGCATGTATGTCCAACATGAGATTTCATTTGCACCTGTTTAAATACCTTTTTTTAGTCAACATAGGTATTCTGTTCCACTGAAGACCCAAAGAAGACATGCAACAGTTGGCAAAGATCTCCAAATTTTTTTCCATACAATGCAATACATCGCAATCTGTGGACAGTTCAACTGCATCCAGGTGGTTACGCTATCTCTTCTCCTACCGCAACTGTGATGTCTCTTATTCACCCAATGGTCCCCATGCATCCACAGTCACAAGGCCTGCCCAATCACATTTCAAGCGTGCAGTCTTCCTGTCTTTATCCGTTTTTGGCACATAGATTGGTACTCTGTATCGGTTTTACTACAAGGATGCTGCACTTCATCGATTTTTTTCCACTCATTGGGACTTTAATTATTAGATTAATTAAATTTATTAGAACTGATTTTGAGCTCACGGGTCAATAATTTAAATGAATTACAATAATTTATTGATTTAGTATCATGCTTACAATGGATAATTAAATGGAGGTTTGTCTGCTATTTCCTGGTTAAGAAAAATTGACGATTTTTTTTTCTTTAAATATACTGAAATCTAGTTCATGGCTAGTGTTTAGAAAAAATTAGCTGAAGTGTTGAGTGTGAAAGTGTTATAAAAACATAAAAACTTTTCTATGTTTGTAAGCATTGATTGTGAAATTATGTGACAAAACAACTAGGCACCTAGTTGTTTTGTCACTAAGTAGGTTGTTTTACATTTTTGTGTAGAAAAATAATGCCTGCTTTATCACTATAATAATAATAATAAACTCTTATCTATTCCAAGTTTCAACAAAATTAATTGAGCCATTACAGCGTGATTGAACAACAAACTTTCGAATTTATAAAATTAATAGGATAGTAGTTATTTTGAAGGTCAATAGAGTTGCAAACGGATTTTTCCATGTATGACACATCATGCAACAGAAGTTATTGTTTTCTATGTATGCTAAAACTGTATGTAACTGATTGCCAATCTGCAAGTAACAATATAGGCAGTTAATAGTTATACAGTGCAATTTGATAACTATACAGTATATTCGCAGCAAGTTATTTGTATAGGTAAGACTAGTTGTCCCGCCCGCGACTTCGTCCGCGTTTGTTTATAGTATTATGTTATCTGTGTGAACACCAACCTAGACTGTTTTTCCCATTATCCTTGCCGCTATTTCCCTACTTCGTACTACTTCTACCTACCATAACGTCCCGTCACCGTGCAGTCACTGTCCCATCACTATCCCGTCACCGTCCCGTCACAGTCCCGTCACCGTCTTATTTTTTTTTGTTATATATGTGAATACTGATTTTAATGTCTCTAACTTGAAAAACATAGGACTATCAAAGAACCTTTCAACCCCCATTTCCTCCCCTTCGGGGGTGATTTTTTGTAAGATGATTTCTTTACAAATGCTAACTATCTATAAGGAACCTGCATGCCAAATTTCAATTGTAATTCCCATACAAACTTTCATCCCCTATTTACACACCCCGAGGGTTGGTTTTCAAAAAAACCTTATACAGGTATTTTATTATTTTGAACTATCTACCTGATAACCGATTTTGATGTCTCTAACTTCAAAAACATAGGACTTTCATACAACCGTTCAACCCCCCCATTTCACCCCTTTAGAAATTGAATTTTGCAAAATCCGTTCTTATTGCACGGTAATATCTTTTAAAGAATGTCTGTGTCAAATTTCAGACTCCTCGGCCCAGTAGTTTCCGAGATTTCGTGATGAGTCTGTCAGTATGTGAGTGAGTGGATTACTCCTTTATATATATATATAGATATCTGTGAAAATGTGACGGTTTCTTTTATGGTACTTAATGAATCCAGTAGTGCTATTGCACTGTTGTATTGAAACGGGAAATTTGAGGATAATTTTATCCAAATTAGCGACATAGTTTTTTTTTTTTTATTGGTGATGGTTACGCTTTTGACCACCATCTGGCCTAAGATGGAGCACGCTTTACCAGAAGGAACTTATTCACTCTTGATTTGAAGAATCCTAGATTGTACTCATCCGGGAAAACAGACGCTGGCAGATCGTTCCACTCTTTGCCAGTGCTTATAATAAAGGTGGAGCAGAAACGTTTGGTTCGACACTGTGGTATGTCAACCAGGTAAGGGTGGTAATTACCTGTGCGTCTGCTTGTCCGGTAGTGGAAGGGGGAGGGAGGGATGAGGTCATGCAAATCCTGCGCACAGTCACCAAAGTGGTACTTGTAGAACACTGACACATCTCAAATGTTTAATGAAAAAATTATTGTTGTTAGGTATTATAATCTGCAATCGGCTCTGTAGTCATAATCAGTTAGTAATTATTTAGTTCGCTGTATTTGGAGTCGCGCTATATGCCTCGACGAAATACGCGTCGCGCACCCCAAATATGGCAATGGTTGCCATGAGGGGAAGTTGCTGTAATGGAAATAACTGCTCGGGATTGAGTATCTTTTATTACTAATTGATCTTATGAATAGAATAATAGACTAAGCTATATGATCTACCTACTACACCTCATTAAGTTTGAAACATATTACAAATAAAACATATTGCAAATTATTCAATTATTTCTAGTATTTACAATTATTTCTGGTATTTTACAAAAACCCTTGCATTACTAAGATTTTTAGAGGAAGGTAAGGTACATAATATTGAGGAACATCTGATTCTTAACGGTCTAAAAAGGCCTTACTGATTTTGTTGAATATTTTCCTTGTAGATTGATTATGAATTCAAATATTCTACAGCTGGTTCTGAGAATACTAATAACAACACAAACTAAATATTGGAGAGTGCATTGACGTTACATTGTATTCATATGGCAAGATTTTGAACTGAAATTCAGCTGAATGTAACTTCACCGTAGGCATTTACTGCGTACGTGGTAACCACCCACTTATTAAAAAATCAGGGGCCTTGAGTGATATTATTTACGCTTACCAGGGAGATGAGACGGCGCATCGCCAGTTCGTGGTTCCACAAGCATTCGCAAGGATCCATTTCGTCTCCCATACTGCGTAAAAAACACTAATTAGCACTCGATTTTATGAACAGCTCTTGGATATTTGCGATAAACTTTCGATGCCTATTTTAGTACTTAAAAAGGCTTCGTCACACGAAAACACTGTAGAAATTGAAAACAAATCACATTAATGAGTGATCAAGTGCAATCTTGTTAAAATGTACGCCCAATGTTTTTATTTACATTAACAAAAAAACATTGCCAAGAATCATCTGAGCAGGAAGGGAAAGTAAATCGATTTGATCGATATACATGTACAAGATTTATACCTGTCTGCCGTGCAGATCAATGAAAATACCAATCAGGTACTCTTTTATTGATCTATAGCGTAATGCACTCAGGATAGCACGAAAAATCTGCCTAAAAATAAAAATTACAATTATCTACACTTGCGACGACATTTTTAACACTGACTGATTGAGTGCTTGCTTGTAGGTTTGCTATTGGTCGACGTCAAATTGAATTAACCAATCACAGTTCGGGAGTACCAGTAAACTTGAACTGTGTTGCTCTATCAAAAAAATATTTCAGAATTTAGTAGAAAATAATAAATAACACCTACATAGAGGTGAAACCTGCAATTTTCCCAAAAATACTTTCAATAATTTTCACGAAAAAAGTCCCTCAGAGGAGGCGCGCACTGCTGCGCTATAAATTATTATTATCTTCGTGTACATAACTACAGAATAAAATTAAATAAAAGGGAATTTTGTCGCGTTGGTTCTCGTCTTTCGGTCACAGAAAGAATGCAATAAATTATTACGTAGGTGCTTACATACGAACGTGCCAAGAGCTAGTATATCTTTAGGCTGCGTTTCCACCAGAGATGTGCGAGGATGCGTAGCGAGGGATGTGTTTTTATAGAATCATAGAATCGCTTCATTTACCTCGTCTCGATCAGCACAGCTCTGGTGGAAACGGCTCAGCGGAGCTAGATTTTTGCGCATACAAAACAAGCGAGGTATGTGTGCGAGGGATGTGTACGAGGGATGTGTGCGAGGGATGTGTACGAGGGATGCGTTGCGAGGAATGTGCGCTCCTACTACACCGCACCCCCGTCGACACATTTTACAGCTTCGCTACACATCCTCGTAGGCACATTTTCATCGCACAGCTTTGGTGGAAACACCCACACATTTTCACAGCACAGCAAGACATCCTCGCACGACACATTTCCATCGCACATCTCTGGTCGAAACGCAGCCTTAACCTCGTAGACAGAGTTTAACATTCTACGTTTATCCTACATAAAGCGCATTACGCGCCATGATCTGTGTAAAGTAGAACCTTCTACCAAAAGTTCCGCCTTACCATATAAGGGTGTATTTTACCTAAAGTGAGCTGACGAAATTAGTACCTACAATACTTAGTACGATTCAGCTAGTTCACAGCGATCCCTCTACTGACCGAGTATTGAATACCTACGTACCTACTTAGTAGATAACTATAATAATTATTATTTATTTGTTTATTTATTTAATCTTTAATGCACACAAAAAACAATGTGCAAAAGGTGGGCTTAATGCCAAGGCATTATCTACCAGCCAGCCTGATTGGGTAGAAACAGGAGGTTGGCGTGCGACATATTGTTTAACTTAACAGTATAGTATTATGTTATCTGTGACTTAACTAAAAACTATACTATATATAACCATACACTATATTTAAATATGTATACATATATATAATACACTGCAATAGATTAACAGATAGTACAAAACAGTGTTTTATTAACATGTAGTGTAGATGCTAGATGTTCTTAAGGAAATGTTCACGAGTTAATCGTTTAAATGAATCTTTGGAGTCAACTTTTTTGATATTATACGGTTATTATTCCAAAGTCTTACTGCTACAACGGAGAAGGGGTTGCCACGAAAACAAGTGCTATGTTCAGGGGTATCAAGGAGGAGGTTGTCAGATGATCTAAGAGGTTTGTCATGCGTATCACACGGGAATCGGAAACGAGATTTCAGATATTCAGGGGAAGAAGGATCTTTGAGAACTGAGAAAAGGAAGCAAAGGATTCGCAGATTCCTGCGATCTCGGATGGGGAGCCATCTAAGTTTGTTTCGGTAGTGGCTTACATGGTCATACTTGCGCAGACAGTAAATAAACCGTATGCCAGTATTTAGGAGGCGGTCGAGCTTGTTGATCAAGGAAAGCTGCGTCAGCATAATCTATTATTCTATCTATTTAATCTATTGGCACAAGAAGTGAATTTACTAATGTAATTTTAGTGGATATAGGAAGAAAATGTTTAAGACGGATGATTGAGTGCAGAGAGGCATAAAATTTACGAGAGATTTCTTTAACGTGGGGTATCCAGCTAAGCCTAGAATCAAACACAACACCGAGATTAGTGACAGTTGGCGAGTAAGGTATTTTTCAGTCATTGTAACGCAGATGGGGGGGAAAACCAAAGGATTTGATTTTAGTGAGTTGGTAAGAGCTACCTATAATAATGGCTTGACACTTATCAGGGTATACATTTATGCCAAAACGATTAGACCGTGAGCAGCCGGGCAAGATCATTATTAATTGTTTCAACAATAGTACTGAAATTATCAACAGAGGCAGAAAAGTAAATCTGCAGATCGTCGGCGTACATATGGTACCTAATGACTTTGAAGGAGAGTTAATAAACTAGGAAAAAAGGAGTGGAGAGAGAATACCTCCTTGGGGAACACCAGCCTCAACTGATTTCCATTCAGAGAAATCCTGGCCATCTATGGTTTTTTGGCGACGCTCATTTAAATATGATGAAAACCAATTTACAAAATGCGGTGATAAATTGAGTTTCGACAGAATGGCTAGCAATAGGTTATGATCAACAGCGTTGAACGCGTTGCTGAAATCTAGCACTAGAACTGTTACATGGGACACTTCCATGCAGGCACGAATATCTTCTTTAACGTTAAGAAGGGCAGTTGAGTGCTGTTTCCCATTCTAAAACCAGACTGGAACGAATTAAAAAGGTGATTAACAGCAAGGAAATCAGTTAGCATGAACGACAGATTTAATGTAAATTATGTATATACCTAATTGTTAGTGTGGTTGGTGCGCGCGCTCGCGTGACTTTGTCTTTGCTATTGTTTTCGCATTCAACCTAGGCTACGAAACTACATCGTTGACAAAAAAAAAAAATCAAACTTGGATCATAGCCACAAAGAAAATAAAATAAAATTTACCAAAGACCAAGAATCGTCCAAGAAACGAGTGACAAGGGTGACCACTCCCTTTAAAATTCTGGAGCACTATGAAAATGTACCTATACCAGGCGAGGGGTGTCGCTCTAGAGTCTAGAAGTAGGTAACTTTTATCTTTGATAAAATGCGAATATCGAGTCGTTTTTTTCAAATAAAGAACGACTCGATATTAGCATTTTCAACTACGGAATATTTAAAAAAAAAAAAAAATTGTTGTATTTCGAAATTTTCATTGAAAAAATACTACGCATCAAACTGCTGTTGAGGTAAAATCAGTTCAAACTAAAGTTTTCAACTGTTTTAGTTAGCAAACTCCATGTGAACTTCCCGTACGGTAATTAATAGTCTTTGGAGACAGGATAAAAAATCAGATATTTTTTTATAAATTCTTTTTGTTGAGAGTTATTTTTTCTGCGACACGCCTCGCCTGGTAGTTGATCATCTCCGTATATAAAAGTCACTCTATAGTATGGTTGATCAGTGATCACATTTCCATACAAAACGATGTTTAGAATTTGCGACTTTGACACGTTTTTTGTATGAGAGACGTCATTATTAGGATTTTTCCCCTAATCACTTTGAAATGCCCCATGGATTGGTTTTTTCTAGATTCAACATTTCTAGAACAAACATGAACTCCATCTGGGAGAATAACCTATGTATAATATGTAGTAGTAATATCTAAAACTAGCTAGGCTTTTGTAGTGTGTATGTCTACAGCTTACACATAACGAATTTCTGAATTCTGAGTATGCAAATATTTAGTGCATAATTGGTGCAATCTGAAAATCCAATTCAAAATTTAGGTGCCAAAGAGGTTTCTGAGATATGAGCCAAAAACTATGTGTCAGCTGGAGACCCGGGTCTACAGCTTGCACATCCAGTACTGCCAAACGGCTGACGCGAGAGCTTTGAAAACTAGCCAGATATTTAGTGCCAAATTAGTGCCAAAGGTACTAAAAATTTCAGGCCTGTAGCTTAAAAGGTTTCAGAGATATGAGCCAAAAACTATGTGTCAGCTGGAGACCCGGGTCTACAGCTTGCACATCCAGTACTGCCAAACGGCTGACGCGAGAGCTATGAAAACTAGCCAGATATTTAGTGCCAAATTAGTGACTAAGGTACCAAAATTTTCAGGCCTGTAGCTAAAAAGGTTTCAGAGATATAAGCAAAAAACTATGTGTAAGCTGTAGACCCGGGTCCCCAGCTTACACATTTCGTTACGCCAAACCGCTGATCAGAGGGCAATAAACTTTAGGCAGGATTTTAGCTCATAATTAGTGCCTAAGGTACCAAAAATTTCAGGCCTGTAGCTGATAAGGTTTCAGAGATATAAGCTCAAACAGTTTTCCCGCCAAAAAATTCAAATAAAGTTATTGAAAATCGGCTCATTGCGGCGTTGCCACTTCGCTTCAAACGACTTTAAACTTTATTTACATGTCACGAAGATTGATTTTGGTATTTGATCATTAAAAAAGTTAATTTGGTTTGTTGAGTTTAGTCTAGGAGCTCGGAGGATAAAATAGTTTTCAGCCAAAACATACCGTGTTGCCATCGATGTAATCGTATCTCGTAGACTTGTTGTCACGACCTGTTTTGTTGATTCACTCGTTTTAGTCCGTCTTGTTTTTGTCTTCCCTTTTTTCGCTACTAATTTTTTTTGTATTTTTCTTTCTATTCTGTGAGTCTTTATCATGTTTCACTTGTTTATTCAATGTTATTCTATTTTTACTTAAGTTCTTGGTCTTTGCTGCAGTTTTAATATCTACGGTGTGTCTAGAACTTTTTAATTTTATGTTTACACTTTGGAGCTCAATTATTTGGCTTATTAAATTGTCCAATTCTTCATTAAGTATTTGGGTGTTCTCATTGGTTTCCAACAGGAGCGTTTTTTGTAGTTGTTCGAACAGCGCTGCATTATTTTCGTGCAAACGTATTAAGTTTAATGCTTCTTCATATTCATTGAGATCTGCAGTTCGTCGCTCAATCATCTCTTTTAGCTTATTTCTTTCCGTTTCAGTCTCTTGTAATTTTATTACTTGTTCTGCAAATGCTACTTTGAGTGACCCATTTTGCGCCAAGAGATTTTTATAATCCTTCGCGCAGTCGTCTTGTTCCTTTAGAAGCTTCAAATTAAAGTTTTGTGCTTTTTGTATTTCAGCGGTCAATTTTCTAATTCTACGGCAACCTGGTTTCTTGTTTGGGGCATTCTGGTACAGTCACTGGAACGATCAGAAAACGCAAAAAGTCGATTCGGATGAAGAGATTCGATCCAGGGCACGTCGTTACTGACGATTTTTGAGTCCACCGCCTCAACCGCTACGCCAGCGGTACTTTACTTACAGCGACGAAATTAGTGTAGAGGTTGAAAGAACTATTTCTTAGAGTCGCAGATCGTTGTAATAAAAAAATCGACCGTCATTACACTTTTTTGCACACCCTCATTAGCTTTTTAGTTCAATATGACTCTATTGATAAAAAACTTTTATTTAGTCATTATAACGAGGCACTTACGTATAATATTGTGACGCGTTCGTTATTTTGGTTGTTATAATTTTTGAGAGTAGATCGCCAAAATGGTTTAAGGTAAACATCATGAAGAAACCAGAGGTTTAGTCAGCTCGCACACTACGAGTACTTACGTGTTAATAGGAAACAATACAATGCCACAAATCTAGGCCCCGATCGCGCTAAATTTTTGCTTGTGGCGCTCTGCGGTATATTTTAAGGGAAGAAGATGAAGTTTTCCAAACGCTGGCCATTAGATAAAACAGAATCGAAACCATTGTGTAAGTATCATCATCATCACCTATTTGAGTCCACTGCTGTACATAGTGTACCTACAACTAATTAGAGGAGGATAACTCGAGTCAGTGACCGTGGCGGCCCCGGCTGAAGAATAGGCCCCTCCTAACCTCCTACCCGTGGATGTCGTACTAGGCAGGCGAGTAAGGGATGGGCAGCAGCTTCTCCTATTTTCACAAAGATTTTCAAATTCCCCCCACCCCCATCACAGGAAGTCACTCCGGAAATCTGTGGGGGAGGCCGCTGTTCAGCAGTGGACTTGAAACGGCTGGAATACCAAATAAAAACTATAGTAGGTATTATTATAATATTATAACTACAAAATGTTTGTTTATTTTTAGATTTTGACGCCTTTTCTTTTTTAGTTACCAGCATAATTTTAGTGATACTTCATCATCTTATCCTATCTAAGCTTCTGAATTCTTTAACCTACATGATATATACTTTAAACATACATAAGCCTCTCGATTTGAGAGCAAAAGACTTGGCGGCAGGAATAAGATGCCACAGCCAGCCCGAAAGGGAAAAGCATAAAAAAATGCAAACTTCAAGAAGGAAAGAATGACACGATAATGTTACGCGCCTGTACAATATCGGGCAGCCTGTAAGGACGTGGACACTCTGATAATGTACAGCCAGCCATATTCACAGCATCTAATTCTAAATGGGGGAATAAGATCTGCACTGACGTCCCGCGTTGGGGTGCGCATTCACAGCATTTTATTGCAATAATTTTTCCAATAATACGAAGCCACCTAGCTTTAGACGGCGGAGTCACATATCTCATCATGTCACATAGGAACCTACTCATCATGTCACATAGGAACCTACTCATCTATTACTTTCGTGACGTGGTTTATAAATGGTTCATATCTACCTACCTTATGTGAGGTACCTACCTACTTCCCTATGTTTGGTAGGTCTAGGTACAAAGTGTAGGTACGTAGTACCTAGGTATAATAAATACTTGGTACCTATACCTAGCTAGACCTACATAAGTAAGTACCTTACATAAAGTACGTAGGATTGTATAATATTATGCAAACACGTCACGAAAGTAATAGATGGCTTCCTAGTACCTAGAGCTAACCAAACTTAGGTAGAACTTAATAGCCTAAATGCGTAATAAAACACGTCAAAAAACTATAGATAGGTGAATAACTAGTACCTAGGTACTACGTAACTACCATCTATAATTTACTAGCCAACTTAGATATGAACAAAATGAGCAAATACGTCACGGTAGTACCTAATAGATACCTGCATATCCAACTTTCATATGTGCTACCTACCTACCTACCAAGGTATCTTGATTAACCTAAATATCTTACCTGACTTCTTCTGACAGACTTTTATTTCTGTTTTAGTGTGTGGCTAGGCGGAGCAATGATCTACGAAATGCGGGGCGGTGGCGCGTATTAGGGTCGACCTATGTCCAGCAGTGGACTAGTGTGGGCTGATGATGATGATGGCTACAATGGAGGCCAATTTCATACGTCAGTTTCGAAATTGAAAATCTATGGAACTTCAATCCAAGTAACAAATTATGTAGGTAGGTACTAACCAATTACTTACAATATATTTTTATTTTATCTAGATCGATCGACACCTATCTTAGATAAGAAAAAACGGCTAGGTTAGAAGTACAACAAATTCAGAAGATGAAGATACTACCTAATAAGAAGATGTGTAGGTATCACAAAAATTATGCTAGTAACTAACAAATGTTAGTAACTTACCTACATTAGAGGTAGGTACAGTATGTCCAGTGGACTTCAATAGGTTAAAGATACCTCCTACATAATAGTTTCGATTCTGTTTTATCTATATCCAGCCAATTCTATCCATAGCCAGCGTTTGGAAAACTTCATCTTCGTCGCATATAATATACCTACCACAGAGAGCCTCAAGACGAAAGCCTACAGTCAGTGCGCGTCGCCAGCACCAAAAAGTTACGAACGCCGACCACACACCGAATGACGCAGTGTTGAAAGGCCCCGCACCCTATGGACCGACGACATTTCGAAGGTTACTGTAATTCACTGAATGGAAATGGCTCAAGACCGTTCGTCGTGGCACTCTTTATGGGAGGCCTATGTTCAGCAGTGGACTTCTGCAAAATGATAAAATATTTTTGTGATACATGTCCTCTAATAGGTAAGTATCCAAAAGGGAGGTCATTCAACTTATCGTTGATGTGTATATACTAATTCCGGAACATTTTGTATACATACACTAGTTCACTGAAGTAAAAGATAAATCTCTCTTTTTCGAGGTACGACACGCAAGGTACATCGATGGCAGCACTGGGTATGTTTTGGCTGAAAACTATTTTATCCTCCGAGCTCCTAGACTAAACTCAACAAACCGAATTAACTTTTTAATTATCAAATACCAAAATCAATCTTCGTGACATGTAAATAAAGTTTAAAGTCGTTTGAAGCGAAGTGGCAACGCCGCAATGAGCCGATTTTCAATAACTTTATTTGAATTTTTTGGCGGGAAAACTGTTTTTGCTTATATCTCTGAAACCTTTTCAGCTACAGGCCTGAAATTTTTGGTACCTTAGGCACTAATTATGAGCTAAAATCCTGCCTAAAGTTTATTGCCCTCTGATCAGCGGTTTGGCGTAACGAAATGTGTAAGCTGGGGACCCGGGTCTACAGCTTACACATAGTTTTTTGCTTATATCTCTGAAACCTTTTTAGCTACAGGCCTGAAAATTTTGGTACCTTAGTCACTAATTTGGCACTAAATATCTGGCTAGTTTTCATAGCTCTCGCGTCAGCCGTTTGGCAGTACTGGATGTGCAAGCTGTAGACCCGGGTCTCCAGCTGACACATAGTTTTTGGCTCATATCTCTGAAACCTTTTAAGCTACAGGCCTGAAATTTTTAGTACCTTTGGCACTAATTTGGCACTAAATATCTGGCTAGTTTTCAAAGCTCTCGCGTCAGCCGTTTGGCAGTACTGGATGTGCAAGCTGTAGACCCGGGTCTCCAGCTGACACATAGTTTTTGGCTCATATCTCAGAAACCTCTTTGGCACCTAAATTTTGAATTGGATTTTCAGATTGCACCAATTATGCACTAAATATTTGCATACTCAGAATTCAGAAATTCGTTATGTGTAAGCTGTAGACATACACACGCTTTTGTAGGTACCTACAAAAAATGAAGCCTAAATGCTATTTCAGTAATAATCTATCTCTGTAGCTACCAAATTTTTTGGTGAAGCCGATTTTGATTACCATTAATCTAGTACCTAGGCAATAAAGTAGGCAAGGGTAGGTATGTAAATACCTACGTGTACCTACCTACTAGGTAGGTACTTACATCTCTATAGCGACTTACTGACAGGCTCTCGCAATCTTAATAGAGGATCAGCAGCGTTGAGAGCGGTGGGCGGGGCCTCGCTTTCATGTGACAGTGGACGTGTCGACCGTAGGCCACGCCCATCGCTAATTGATTCTATCACGGAGACTCTTCAAATGATGGAATTAATCGCTGATACTGAAATAATGCTTCACATTTGCGATGTCCTAGAGTGGATGAAAGGTAACCTTTGACATACCTATGCCTCGATTTTAGTCTAATTATTAGGTACGAGATACTTAAAACTTATTGGTAATAGGAATTATTGGCCGTGGTGGCTCCGGCTGAAGAATAGGCCCCTCCATATCTACATATCCTTGGATGTCGTAAGAGGCGACTAAGGAAAAAAAGCTAGGGGATGGGCAGCAGCGTCCCTCATTATAACAACGATAGCTCTAACTGCGCTCGCCAACCCGCATGCCCAGCGTGGTGAGTATGGGCAAATCCCCCCACATGATAAGGAATTTGCTCTGTCTGTGGGGGAGGCCATGTTCAGCAGTGAACGTCGAACGGCTGAAATGATGATGATGATGAATAGGAATTATTATGTTTCTATGAGCCCACACTAGGATTACGAGTACCTACCATGGTAGGTACCACAACACCCAGACCCGGAATAAAAGGATTGATTTAGAAAATTGATTTGACTGGACAATCAAATAAGTATCTATATAGTGATAGACGCAGAAGTAGGTAGGTATTTTGTAACATACCTACTTTTGCAATTGGTTGGTTTGAGTTGTACTTAGGTAGGTATGATTATTTACTACCTAATGTTGATACAGAAATAAGTATCTAAAGGAGCCTCTTAAAGGCACACTTTAATCCTTTCACTACACTGAGTCTTTCACCGACGGTCATAGGCCCTTTACAGGAAGGAACCTTAATGAAACGCACTACCTACTACACGGATTCTTTCACCGACGGTTATAGGCCCTTTTCAGAGCCACCATACCGCAACCTGCTTACTGACCTAACACATCATGTAGCATGTGAGCAGATTCCGGTATGATTAAATGATTTACGGTGTTGTGTTCCGTCGCTTCCGCGGGCGAATACCTACTGCCAATGACAATTCGCGTCCCACGTCGCAATTAATTGTGTTTTTATATTAATATGTATGTTAGTCTTTAAGGTATAGGTATATCTATATGGGCCGTAGTGTAAGAAATATTCCATCTGTTTTTCATTTTATTGTTGCCTGAAATAAAGTTATTGTATTGTATTAAAGACCAAGAAAGAATCAGTGACGACAAGCAAGCATCGGAATTTCAGTTTTCCACCTTCAGGTTGTCAGGCGTGGGTGGGCGTGGCTGTGGGCACCCCGCCTACCGCTGAAGGGCCCGCAGTCACTCTGGCACGGACGCCGCGCTGCGCGGACATGGCGCGGATCCTGCGCCCGCCGAGCCGCACGTGAGTACCAACATTTTTTACCTACAAATATGCTTCTTCTATTTATTTATTTATTTCAGTAATCTAGGATTCACAGTTTACTTTTCGTTTAATATAGGCGAGATGTATATATGTCGTACTTGAACTTTTAGATTATTTATTAATTATTGTAAACTTAGTCTAATATTAATAAAATTTATTTAAAAAAAATATACACTTATATACATACTATAAAATATAAAATCAAATAATTACAAAATAAAATAGAAACTAAATAAACAAATAATTTTGGTCATGCGGCAAGGTGCCAAGAGCACTGGCGGCATTCCCGAATGTACTTGAACTTGTACTTGTGTACCAATTTGAATCCACATTTTGTATTCCACTCGCTTAAAAGTAACATTGTGCGAGTGTGCTACGTACCTAAGTTAACTATAGTGTAAGAAAATATATATAAAAATACAGTAAGAAAAAATAACTATCAACAAAAAGAATTTATAAAAAAATATCTGGTTTTTTACCCTGTCTCCAAAGACTTTTAATTACTAACTAAAACAATTGAAAACTTTAGTTTTAACTGATTTAACCTCAACAGCAGTTTGATGCGTAGTATTTTTTCAATGAACCCGTCGAATTTCGAAATACAACTATTTTTTTTTTAAATTTTCCGGACACTAATCTTTATAAATACCTACGCTGTAATGGAGCCGGCGGCGTCAGTTCTCTATATTTACACTGAGACCTACGAGCTCGAGGCTGCTACGGAAGGAGCTTTTCGTACATCTAATTGGCAACCAAGTCTTTGGTTTAAGATTTTTTTTATATACTAAGGTGGCAATGGCCTATGAACGCTTTTAAATTGCAATACCAGAGGAATTTGAAAACAACTTTTCGAAATACGTCGCTTTTCATTGAAAAAGTCAGCTGTTTTGTGGTTACCTAAATCAGATTAAGCTGTTTTAGGTAGCAGTCTTGATGTCGAACTTCTCTAACGTTTCATCATTAGTTACAAAGGTGTTCAAAATACAAAAAACTTCTGATTTGAAAAAGTTTGGGAAAATACAGTTTTTTCTCAATAAGCCAGTATTCTTTCTTTTTGTAAATTAAATATTCCTCTTTCGGAATAATATATTCGTTACGGAACACGTAATAATAATTACCTATTCATTGTTATCAATTTTCTATTGTTTAGCGAATAAAGCCGTGTCCAAACGACCGACGAGCGAAATGTCATCTAAAACTTATTTTAAAATGATCCTTAATTTGCCCTTTCGTTTCGTTTCGTTTGATTTTGAGTTTAACTTTTAATCGCTTTACGGCCAGTCCGCCCGTCGTCGCTGACACTGTCAGTAAAACTCTATTCAATAACTAAATAAATAAAAATCATTCGCTAAATGTGTTGCTTAGCGCAAAGCTCGAGAACGGATGGACCAACTTAGCTATTTTTTTTTTGGAATGAGTACCTATTCCTTGAAGTTCGGGGAAGGTACTTATGAAGAGAAAAATTTGAAAAAATGCCCGGAAAAACGTAACAACCTCACTTTTCTTCTGTCCTAACTGTCCTAGCTGTCAATTAAAACATTAGTCAAAAAATATTGAGCTGGATTTTTGAAGACGCCATACGTATTGTTAATTTGTTTTAATTTTTTAAATAAAGACGATCAAGTACTAGTATGGCTCGAGGCTGAGGCTTCCATACACACGTCACACAGGGTCGAAAATCAAGATCTCAAGTGTACGAAACGAAGTGAAAAGAGTCAAAGTAGGAACATAATTAAACACGCGGGCGAAGTTGCGGGCGGGCCAGCTAGTAAACGATATTTTTAGGAGAGCACTGTAAACCAATTGCCCTCCTTTAATTAACTCTCCATTAACCAATCTGACACGTGACCTCTCGGCTCTCCATTAACACATCGATGAAGTGACAAAATTCAATGCGACGGCGGACTTCACGGCTAGGGTTGTCAATCCATCCATAATATCCATCTAATGTTATCAATGCGAAAGTTTGTGAGGTTGTTTGAATGTTTGTTATTCAATCACGCCGTAACGGCTCAACCGATTTCGTTGAAACTTGGAATATAAAGAGTTTTTTATCTAGAATAGCATATTATAGGCTACTTTTGGGCGGAAGCTTATTATTATAAATGTAAAAGCAACTCTGTTTGTTTATTTGTTACCTTTTCACGACTAAACGGCTGAACGGATGGTAATGAAATTTGGCTAGGAGATAGATATGTAATCTAGGGAAGGGGAAGGACAAAGGCTATCTTTTGTCACAAAAAATAATCATGAAGGGGTGAAATAGGGTTGAATGTTTGTATGGGCAATCAAATTGTGCACGAAAGGAGCCTCTAAGAGGCGCACCTTAATCCTTTCACTACACTAATTCTTTCAGTGACGGTCATAGGCCCTTTTCAGGGACACCATACCTCAACATGGTCACTGACCTAATACAGGTGACCAATAAAGAATCAGTGAAACGACAAGAAGAAGAAGAATGGGCAATCAATAATTCCTTAATGTGTAGCAGTGTGCATTCCATACGTGACAGGTTGCAAGCCCGTCGCCGAAAAATAAAATCGATTTGTCCGAAAATAATGAATTTCCAATGCGTGCCAACCCTAACAAGCAATTCAGCACTCGATCCGCATCGGGCGGTCACACACTCGGCGTGACCGCCCGGTTTAAGTGCCGCCCGTCAATGTCCAGCACAGACTCCCGAAAAACCACGCCACAGCTTAACTCTACGACAAATTGGATTTTACCAACATGCCGGAGAGCTGTTGAGCGTTACGTCTATCTAGAATTTTAAGCGGACTTTGAAAAATGCATAGGTAAAGCAAATTCATGAAAATAATTGTCTAAAATGAATTTGACGACCTCGGCCTCTGTGGTGTAGCGGGCATCTGTGACGCAAGTGGTGCGTGTGCGATTCCCGCTGCGGAACAAATGTTTGCATGATCTTCAAATATTTGTTCCGTGTCTTGGGTGTTGTGGTACCATGGTAGGTACTCGTAGTTTCTGATACCCACATCACCCTAAACCCCTGGAATCCTAGTTTGGGGTCGGTTCTCAGTTTTTTACTATTTGACTATTTGGACTAATAATGTTATTTGGACTCATTGCCCGTGGTCTGGTTCAGTTGTCCGGTCAACCGGACTACGGAAAAAATATATCTTCCATAGTACAGTTGACCGGACTACGGAAGATTTATTTTCTATCGTAGTCCGGATCACGGAAGATCTAGTTTAATCTTTTTGTTGGTTGGCTGCGATCTTCTGTAAGGCAGGGGTATCTCTCCAAGCGGGCTGCTCCAATTCAGAGCGAGAAAATCTCGCTGATAGTTCAAAGTTCTCAGTTCGGGGCGATATTGTAGCTTTTTGCTGTTTTCCGGACTTTTCAATTCAAGTGTATAATATTGACTGGCCTCATAGCTCTGTTGGTAGTAACTCTGCCTTCTGCTCTAGAGATCGCGGGTTCGATTCCCGCACTGGACAATAATTTGTGACTAACACAGATGTTTGTTCTGTTTCTGGGTGTTAAATATATCATCATCAGCCTGTAGAAGTCCACTGCTGGACATAAGCCTCCCCCAAAGAGTTCCATGACGAACGGTCTTGAGCCTTCTCCATCCACCGACTTCCCGCAACCTTCACAATGTCGTCGGTCCATCGGGTGGGGGGCCTTCCAACACTGCGTCGCCCGGTTCGTGGTCGCCATTCGAGAACCTGTTGTTGTTAAATATATATCTATAATGTATATCAGTCTCTGGTACCCATAGTACAGGCTATGCCTAGTTTAGAAGTCAGTTGACCGTGAGTGATAGGTATGTCCGGAATATTTATTTTATTTAATTATTTTAAAATGTGGCCAGCAGGTCGTGGCGGCTTCGTGTGGTGTAGAATGGCGGTGAAGACCGCGACGCCGGCGCCGGCCGTCGCCGAGCGCGAGACATGGGGCAAGAAGGTGGACTTCCTGCTCTCCGTCATCGGCTTTGCGGTGGACCTCGCCAACGTGTGGAGGTTCCCCTATCTCTGCTACAAGAATGGAGGAGGTAAGTAACACTGGCCGACCCGCCCGCGACTTCGTCCGCGTGTTCAAGCATGTTCCTGCAAAAAGTCTGCGGCGCATTATGCTGAGTCGTTCTCCCAATTTGTGACCATATCTCCGTACATATTAACCGCCATTGCCATTAAGGCTCAAGTACCTCTTATTTAGTGCCATACCATAGACTCTTATTATATAGGTACTCTTATAACTTAAGCCTAAACAGAAATTGTAACAAATAGGTATTGTGAGTGGTTAAAAAAAAAAAATCTTTCTTTCTTTCTTTTCTACCTTGACACGAGATCACAAATCTCGATTTTTGCTACGATTGCTACGATATAAAATAGTTGAATACTTAAGTCTGAACAGATTTGAACTCATTTTATTAATTACAAAACCTAAAAACCTACTTCAATTTCCAGAATATTTACAAGATTAATATCAACCTCTTTTATTGTTATCAACCTCTATGCGTTTTGCTTACCTACTGAAGATGACACTGGCCCCCTACACTTTCGAATAAAAAATAAAAGTAAGTATGACATCCATTCATCATCAATAATAAGTCTTACGGTACTGACTGACTGACTGACAATCAAACGTAGTGGTTTTATTATCTTTGAAAATCAACGCAAAGCCTAACCCAAGAGTATGAAATTTGCAGGGTCCTGTTGTAACGTATGGGTGCACAAAATTCCCGACACACAAGGTTAAAGTTTATGAAAAATAACAGCAACCGAGCGAAGTCGCGGGCATTACCACGCCATACCAACGTCGACCAAAAAAAATTCGGCAAGTCGTGATTTCAAGAGATGATGACGTTTTTTAAGTTTTACGGGAGAAGTAGCAATCCCTCAGAAATTAAATTAATATGGGACCACCCCGGGATCATACTTTATACACCAGCGCAAGAATTATCAAAATCGGTTTAGTATTGGCAGAGATATCGAGTAACATACACACAAAAAAAAAAACAGCCGACTTGAGAACCTCCTCCTTTTTGAAGTCGGTCAAAAACAAACTTTATAATATTGACTGGCCTCATAGCTCAGTTGGTAGTAACTCTGCCTTCTGCGCTAGAGGTCGCGGGTTCGATTCCCGCACTGGACAAACATTTGTGACTAACACAGATGTTTGTTCTGTGTCTGGGTGTTAAATATTTATCTATTATGTATATCAGTCTCTGGTACCCATAGTACAGGCTATGCCTAGTTTGGGATCTGTTGACCGTGTGTGATATGTCCGGAATATTTATTTTATTTTATTATTTTACCAATTGGATGGTGATTGGAGTAAGCCCCTTACGGCATAGTAAGTATACATTATTTTATATCACCTTGTATTAGGTATAGGTATTATTTTGCTTTGAGACCCCTGGACTACACGTGCCAATTGATTTTACTGATAGGTACTTATACAATGGCGAAAAAGCATACGGCCACGGCCCAAATATTGGTTAGTGGTTACCGTAGCATCTAGCATCTAGTAGTCACGCTAAAAGCATGCGTAATTTACGCTAGCTCACCCTTCAAACCGGAACACAGCATTGCAAGCATTGCATTGCTTGATGAATTTATAACAAGCTGGCAGTACTTGCCCGGATGGACTTTCCACGAAGAGCCCTCTTACTCTTGCCTTCACGTAAGTGTAGTCTAGAGCCGTTGACAACTACCCACTCTACATGCTCTACTTCTACATGCATTATGCATCCACGTTGCGTTGCGGTGAAGGCTAGATGGAAGCACCGCGAGTGGCGCTAAGTGCCACTTGCCACGCTAATTACGGAACGTCTCCGTCGCGACTTAACTCCGTCTTATGTGCATCTTGCACTATAGTTTTGTTCCGTTTTGGTGTATACGTAAAAATTTAACTCCCGGATCTGGGAAGAACACTCATCTGGGAGAGGAATAAAACAAAAATTGAAAAAGGTTTACGAATTTTATCCATAACAATGGTAGGCATCATCTCAGATTTCTCAACTATCAGATCTTTAGCGATGTCAAAGAGGGGTAGTCAAAGGCAAGTCCAAACAATAGGCACATGCCCACATTTTGCAGTAGTGAGTATTTCATACGTTACATACACTCAAATTTAATCCTTATAATATTCAGGGCGATCCTTCAAGAATGTAGTGTGGAGAAGCCAGGAGTCTGGAGAACGGAGAAACTATAAGAGATTGAGAAATATTTTCGACGATTTTACATCTAAGAAAAACGGCATTTATATATTAGCAGACAAAGTCTAAGTTACTCTGGTGAAACCCGTTAATTTTCCAAAAAGATGTGTTGTTTTATGACGAAATTGAAAGTGCTTGTTAACCAAAATGAATATAAAATGCTGTAATATAAAAATACACACATACTTTATTAATTTATGTGAATGTTCGACATGGTAGGCGTACTACTTATATCAACTTTATTTTTAACGTAGCTCCACAAAACTATCTTGTCGGGTTAGATCTGAAGACCGCTAATTAATTGGCAGCATTTTCTTTGTCATTCGTCAGCTATATAGCATACGCCATAAACAGAAGATCTGTTCAGGTATGGTCCAGGGGAACTAGGTTTACAAGCAATAAACTCACTCTATATTATCAGTTCTAGACAACTAATAAACAACAGAGACTAGTGCTACGGTGCTACTATAAGATATTTATTACAAAAACTAGAAACCGACTTCTAATTCCTGAATATTTACAAGATTATAGCCGCTAGAAAATTAAGACCTTAGAGTTTAAAATAGGATAAAAAAACTATTTGGGGCCATCCTATAAAACTTAGCACTCACGTCGGTCGTCGGCGTCGTTTTGCCAGAGTTCTTTTTTTTTTTTGTATTCAACCTCTTTGCGTGTTGCTTACTGAGGATGACACTGACCACCTACACTTTCGAATAAAAAATCAAACTATGACATTCATTCATCTTAAATAATAACTCTTACGGTACTAACTGACTGACTGACAATCTAACGTGGTGGTTTTATTTTCTTTGACAATCAACGCAGAGCCTAACCAAAAGTCCTAAGAGTATTAAATTTGCAGGGTAGCTTCCTGTTTTAACGTATGGGTGCACAGAAAGAAATTCCCGACACACAACCCCTAATGTTAAAGTTTATGTAAAAATAAAAGCAAGCGAATGAAGTCGCGGGGATTACAATACCATACCACCGTCCATAAAAAAAAATCGGCAAGTCGTGATTTCAAGAGATGATGTAAGTTTTACGGGACAAGTAGCAATCCCTCAGGAATTAAATTAATATGGGACCACCCCGGGATCATACTCTATAAACCAGCGAAAGAATCATCAAAATCGGTTTACTATTGGCGGAGATATCGAGTAACATATACACAAAAAAAAACAGCCGACTTGAGGACCTCCCCCTTTTTGAAGTCGGTTAAAAATGTCTCAGGTGCGGACATCATTTTAATAAATAAATAAATATTCCGGACATATCACACAAGGTCAACTGTACCACAGAGACTGATATAGGTACATAAAGATAAATATTTAACACCCAGACACAGAACAAACATCTGTGATAATCACACAAATGTTTGTCCAGTGCGGGAATCAAACCCGCGACTTCTAGCGCAGAAGGCAGAATTACTACCAACTTAGCTATGAGGCCAATCATTTTGAGAATAACGGCCATAGAGTTTCTCTAATTTACTATTCGCTATGCATCCAAACAACGATTCAATTGCACAGTTATATTTTATCAATATCAAAGCTCAAACACGTAACACCATGGAATTCCGACTCATGCGTTGATTGCGCCCCGGCCTCACAGCTCGCCCTTGAGGCATAATAGCCGGTTAACAATCGTCTTGTGCGCTCAAGAGCCGCCCTCAAGAGCCTCTAATTGAGCTTCCCGTGCAATGTGTATGTGTAATTGAATGCATGGTAAGGGTGTGTATGTCTGTAAAGTTACATGCCTATATAGCGATATATTTTTTATAAGGTGAGATAGAACTTTTTTGAAAGAAAGCCCCAACAAATCATCTTAAAGATCCTGTAGCTCCAGCTTCGTTCATCCGTCGGGTGTATTTTTAACTATTTTATTCGATTCCCGTTGTACCCATTATTAGGAATACTGACAGTGGGGACAGATGGAGTACACTGTCTTGGCAGTTGGTAGGTTTGCGTTCACGAAATTTTGATTTTATTGACTATAAACATTGGTTTTTCAGATTGGTAAAAAATTAAAAATAAGTCCTTGATCGAACAACTTGTTCTAGTAGAAATGATAGACTCAACCCAGTGATCCAAATGTCCACTACATATTTCCTGTATTTCTGTGAATGCAAGTGACGAGACCCGGGGCAATGTGAAACCGGAAATGAACCGCCCGTGGCGGAGTGGCCGTCGCAAGGCATTCCGGAAACCACGCAATTGGACTCGTTTGAAGTTCTACATAACTTGACTCAATTGTTTTAAGATCTAACCAGACTTGTTGAAGAAATAAAAAGTGGCTTGTTTCAGGATCCTAGTAAATATATTTCTTCAAAAGATTATAAATCTAAGAATATAAAAAAAATATATATAAATAATATAATAATACCTCAAAAATAAATTACTCCAAAGCTATTTTTTTTTCGTTTTCGTCGTTATAGGTTTCCAGTTCTGGTAGTACCGGGATAGGTTCCAGTCCAGGCTCCAGTGCCGGAGGCGGAGTTAGAGGCAGCTGCCTTAATGGCCAACTACGCTGCATGAACTCACACATATTTTGCAAATTGATCGATTTCATTTTCGCTGACTTTGGACCGGGGAATACGGCGGCCAGTTCAGTTATCAGTCCATCGTCTATAGGTATCAGGTCAGCATCGCGCCTATCCACCATATCCTTGATAGAAATCGGCTTCGGACGTTCCTTTGCCAACTTCTGAAAGTAAATCGCCACGTCGATTTTGTTATTCTTAACCAAATTGCAGAGGTAGTCCGCTCTTCTTAAGATAAGTTCTCTAGCATCTGCCCCTTCTATGGTCCAGTTCTCAAGCACACCACCGAAGGTCACAACGAAGTTTTTACGAGATTTCATCTTCCTCACCCTGTCGAGAAGTACCAAGAACCTTTTGTTTACCCAGACATTTGACATCAGGAGATTCTCTAACTTGACACGTGGTCGCAGCATCTTCTCAAGTGCAATGAAAGCGTCGTCCGGTGTCATTGGATTGTAGGACAAATCCAGAGTAACTAGCTTCTTAGCTTTCATAAGGTTTGCAATGATTATTACTATAGGCTCACCTGTAAATCTGTTATTGCTAAGATCGAGAACAGTCAGCGTGGGAATCAACATCATTTCTTTGATAGCTTCCGCAACACGTTCGCCTTCCAGTGAATTCCAAGCGAGATTTACCTCTGTCAGCACATCGCTCTGTGCCATTTGTTCGAGCAGTTTTGAAGTCGACGGAGAATGAAAGAAGTTATTCCACGAGAGGTCCAAATGAGTGATTTTATCTTTATATTCGAAAGCTTCACCGATCGCAAGAGCCGAAAGTCTTCCCAGCTCGTTCTTGCTTAGGTTCACACGTTTGACAGTGATGCCTTTGATTATCATCTTTGCAAAATGTATCCCGCCTTGTTCCCCCATGTTATTTTTGGCGAGATTCAAAATATTGAGTGATTTATTAACGTGTAAATTCTCACCCAAGCGAAGAATGCCTGTAGGACCGATGCGGCAGCCTGACAGGTTTAGTTCCTTTAGAGTTACGTTGGAGTTCAGCATCTGACCCAAGTGGTAGCAAGCGTCGTCGTTGAGATGATTGTCAGTGAGGTTGAAGCTTTTGACGAACTTGTTGTATTGCAGCGCCATGGCCATTGCTCGCACCCCTTGCGGGTTCACGCCATAGTAACTCAAGCTGATTTTGTCCGTCAGCAAGTTTCTGTGAAACATTCCCACGGCACAAAGGTCCATCTCCGCACACAGAGTTAGGTATAAAGACTGGCCGTCGTCTCCGTGTATGACTGGTTTTTCTGAGCTAAGAATTGCTTTTTTGATTCCCGGATCGTGTACAGCGGGGTAGCTGTTGTATGCATGCCGGAAGATGTCGCTATCTGACTGTGTAATGTACTTCGCACATACTTCTCCACTGCCTGGAGAATAGAGACCCTTTGAATGCAAGATCTTCTTTTGATTCTCTTCCGCAACTTCGACTATGAGAGAAGACCACTCGCTCATCGGCGGACCTTCGCCGGAGCTTTGCTCTTCTAATTGGTAAATGAAATTAGTCTCTTCTTCTTCCTCACTGCTGCTGCTGCTAGACATATTGGATTGGTTTGAAGACAAAAGGAATGCTTTATTTTTATAAAACTATTGAAAATATAGAATATAAGTAAAAATATCTTAAAATATACATAGGCATTAAAAAACCAAAACTTGAATTCATATTACTCTATGCTTGAATTCGAGCCAAAGAGAATAGAACAATCCAAAGATTATATACCTACTTACTCGTATATACAGAGGTCACAGACCATGTAAATAGAATGATATTTTTTTTATTATTTTTTATTTATTAATTCATTTATTTCAGACTATAGTAAAGTTACAGGTCTTACTTAACTTATTCTACAGTCCATATCAATATATATACCATATAATGACAAGAGGTAGTGATTAGTAGAGAAGAACTTAGAGAAACGCATCACTTTTTTATTTGTTTCTTATTATTATATTTTATATTTTTCTCTTGAACTTTTTCCGCACTCTGCTGCGAAACTGCTATTACACCGATGTACACTTCATTTGTTCACGGCGAAAGCCAATTGCACTAACTAATTATTGGCCGCACTGGACAAACATTTGTGACTAACACAGATGTTTGTTCTGTGTCTGGGTGTTAAATATAGATCTATTAGGTATGTACATCAGTCTCTGGTACCCATAGTACAGGCCATGCCTAGTTTGGGATCAGTTGATCGTGTGTGATATGTCCGGAATATATATATATATATATATATATTTTTTATAATAATTAATTAGTTAGTGTCATTAATCGAATCGCTGGCATGAGCCAGGCATGAGCCATGTCTGGAATGAAGTGAAAAATAAAAGAGATTTGTTTCGCTACCGCGATATTTTCGAAAAGGTTCATTGCCTTACGCAAAATACGTCGATATACTTACATATAACCTACGTGAAGCCTGAAACGCTATTCGTACAGATTTGGAGATTTAGTGAGTGTTTTGTTTTGTTGCGTAGAGGTGAATTAGGAGAAAAATTTGAAGAATCGCATCTTGAGGCTATGGACTCATGAAGCGGTTTTCACCCGCGCCCGCCGTGGTTGCGGGCCCGCAGCCTTTGTAGAATACAGATATTTATGTAAAAAGTTAAAGCACATTTCACGACGCGTTTTACGCCCGCGGATCGCAGAGCGCGCGGGTGCATCCCGCCGCGGCTGCGGGACCGCGACCTGCGCCCGCCGGTACAAGATGACCGCCGGTGCAGCGGGACCCGCAAACAATCGCACACGCCGCGGGCGTAAAACGCGTCGTGAAATGTGCTTTAGTTTTTTACACAAATATCTGTATTCTACAAAGGCTGCGGGCCCGCAACCACGGCGGGCGCGGGCTAAAACCGCTTCGTGAGTCCTTAGCCAAAGAGTCCAAAATGTTTAGAAAAACAAAAACGCTCATTATTTCGGAAACCAATGACTCCTGAAGTTTTTCTAGCTTTCTCGAATAATAAGTACGTGTATCAGTATTTTTTTAATTTTCCTGAAAAAAGTCACTGGGTCATTATGATTGCCAAAAATAAAAAAATTGACATAAAATAATTAACGGGAGATGAGGGCCATAGTCTTATGATGCTGTCTCGCAAAAGTCCTCCTCAACGGGTAAAGGTCCTCCTAGCTGAGGGTCCTAACTTTACCCGGTCGTGTCAACTAGCTGCATTTTATTCAGGTTTACGTGTATTGGTGTTATTCATATTCTTTATTGTTTAACGTTGTTAGGTAATACCTACAAATGGTCTTACAAATAAATCCTCAAAATGAACCAATTCATTCTCGTTGACCATGCAAACAAAGCTGCAAGCTATAGCTAGTTTGACATAGTTGTTATATCACAGAGTACTTTGGTTATATTCTCTTTGGTTTGACATAAAATCAATATTTTTGATATTATAATTCTTGATTTTGTAGTTTTTTTTAATCTGCATATTTTTTAGAATAACAAAGTTTCCTTGCCCATCCAAGATGTCTAGCAGCAGTAGTGAGGAAGTAGTAGAGACTAAGATCATTTACAAAATAGAAGAGCAAAGCTCCGGCGAAGGTCCGCCGATGAGCGAGTGGTCTTCTCTCATAGTCGAAGTTGCGGAAGAGAATTGGAAGAAGGTCTTGCATGCAAAGGGTCTCTATTCTCCAGGCAGTGGAGAAGTATGTGCGAAGTACATTACACAGTCAGATAGCGACATCTTCCGGCATGCATACTACAATTACCCCGCAGTACACGACCCGGGAATCAAGGAAGCAATTCTTAGCTCTGAAAAACCAGTCATACATGGAGACGACGGCCAGTCTTTATACCTAGCTCTGTGTGCTGAGATGAACATTTGTGCCGTGGGAATGTTTCACAGAAACTTGCTGACGGACAAAATCAGCTTGAGTTACTACGGCGTGAACCCGCAAGGGGTGCGAGCAATGGCCATGGCGCTGCAATACAACAAGTTCGTCAAAAGCTTCAACCTCACTGACAATCATCTCAACGACGACGCTTGCTACCACTTGGGTCAGATGCTGAACTCCAACGTAACTCTAAAGGAACTAAACCTGTCAGGCTGCCGCATCGGTCCTACAGGCATTCTTCGCTTGGGTGAGAATTTACACGTTAATAAATCACTCAATATTTTGAATCTCGCCAAAAATAACATGGGGGAACAAGGCGGGATACATTTTGCAAACATGATAATCAAAGGCATCACTGTCAAACGTGTGAACCTAAGCAAGAACGAGATGGGAAGACTTTCGGCTCTTGCGATCGGTGAAGCTTTCGAATATAAAGATAAAATCACTCATTTGGACCTCTCGTGGAATAACTTCTTTCATTCTCCATCGACTTCAAAACTGCTCGAACAAATGGCACAGAGCGATGTGCTGACAGAGGTAAATCTTGCTTGGAACTCACTGGAAGGCGAACGTGTTGCGGAAGCTATCAAAGAAATGATGTTGATTCCCACGCTGACTGTTCTCGATCTTAGCAATAACAGATTTACAGGTGAGCCTATAGTAATAATCATTGCAAACCTTATGAAAGCTAAGAAGCTAGTCACTCTGGATTTGTCCTACAATCCGATGACACCGGACGACGCTTTCATTGCACTTGAGAAGATGCTGCGACCACGTGTCAAGTTAGAGAATCTCCTGATGTCAAATGTCTGGGTAAACAAAAGGTTCTTGGTACTTCTCGACAGGGTGAAGAAGATGAAATCTCGTAAAAACTTCGTTCTGACCTTCGGTGGTGTACTTGAGAACTGGACCATAGAAGGGGCAGATGCTAGAGAACTTATTTTAAAAAGAGCAGACTACCTTTGCAATTTGAATAAGAGGAACAAAGTTGACGTTGCGATTTTCTTTTTGACGGTGGCAAAGGAATATCCGAAGCCGATGCCTATCAAGGATATGGTGGATAGGCGCGATGCTGATCTGATACCTATAGATGATGGACTGATAACTGAACTGGCCGCTGTATTCCCTGGTCCAAAGTCAGCAAAAACGAAATCGATCAATTTGCAGAATCTGTGTGAGTTCATGCAGCGTATTTGGCCGTCGAGGCAGCTCCCTCCAACTCCGCCTCCAGAGCCAGAACCGGAGCCTATCCCGGTACCAGAACCCACGAAGAAGGGCAAAAAAGGAAAGAAATAGTTTTACACCGTACTTTTGGGATTATTTATTTAGGAATACCAGTTTTATTTTTGAGTTTTATTTCTGATAATTTTAATTTATTTTTAGAATTGGTGTATTAATGACATTTATTTTCTTAGTTATTTATTTCTCGTTTATATGATATAACATACATTTTCTGTTTGTTTTTTTTTATTGTAGCTTGTATGTGTGAAATGAGCTAGTGAGCAATACTGCAGCGTAGCAGAGCAGGTTTGAATCCAGATTATCTCATAATACCTGTTATACAGATATACTGAGTGCCGAGAAGCGGAATTCGTCGTTTCATAGAATAGCGGCAGTCCATCAAAGCCTGTCCACAACAAACTTTTCCCCAGCAAAGTTTCTCCCACACGATAATTGCATCCGATCTTTGCTTTGAACGTCCCTTTGAAAGAGACGTAATTGACTATCAGAACGCCCTTTGGCACACAAACTAAGTTAGCTCTTCGATGCAGGAAAATTAGTGACGTAATAATGGGAGAGGGTAATAAGCTAATGGAGGGAGGAGGGGGGAGGTCATCCGATCGGCAACTGATCTAATTAAACAGCTATTCGTGTTGAAATATAATCTTGTCTTGCGACGAGATTGCTTCGCTTACTTTTAAAGCCTTTGTGCCTTGATATTATTGGGTTAGAAAGCCTTAACTCAGTAAGTTGTAGAAAATCTCCAATACTTTCTTCTAAAGATGCTGCCGGTGCATATCTAAACATCAAAAGCAGGACGAAGAAAATGTATAGTTGCAGAAAAGGTACGGTCTTTTTATAACACCCAATGGTCATACAAGGTGATTCATAACATATTGTATACCTACCATCCCGAAAGGGGATTATTCTATCAACAAAAAGTAAGAACTTTACCGGAAAAAATATGAATATTAAAAAACAAAAAAACTCAATCGTTCTCAAATAACCAGTTTTTGGTATTTTTATAATCTTTATAACTTATTTATCAGGTACTTAACGTACGAGAAGTTCGGTATCAAGATTGCTATCTAAAACAGCTGATTCATTGAGTTTGAACTGATTTGACCCCAAAACAGATTTTTACGTAGAGATTTTTCAATGAAAAATGTCCAATTTTTAAATTTAAAAAGTCGTAGAACAAACTTTATTGCCTATTCGGTGTAGAATAAGCCCCTTTAGGGATAGCATACAATATGTTATGAATCACCTTGTATGTACCAACCAATATGGTCCTGACCCCACACTAGGATTCCTTGTGTCGTGGGCATCAGAAACAAAAAGTACCATGGTACCACAACACCCAGACCCGGAACAAATATTTGCAGATCATGCAAACATTTGTACTGCACCGCATGCTTCTCGGACGAGCCCTTATCCGCTACGCAACCGATCGTCAATTGTATTTTCATCGAATTTCCCAAATACTGTGTTAATTACCATTGCTATAGTACAGAGATGAATCGCCAGAATCACTTTAGCATGACGGTCACCACGATTTCCCGTCGCTAATTGATTGGCGGTACTTCATCATGGGTCGCACCCTTCACATTCATCATGCTTGCCTGACGTGAGGCCGAAACCTCTCTCGTGTGTCGTATGCTATGTGATTCATAATATGTATAGGTACTATTCCGAAACGGGTCAAAAAATCTATCAACAAAAAGAATGAAAAAATATATAAAAATGATTCTTAGATTAGCTTTTATTAAATGTACAAGACAACATTTATCCATTCCGGCCTTTTTGTCATCAGTTTATAGCACTAAAAATCTTATTCATAACATTTTATCAAAAAGTTTACAAAACTTCGAAATTAATTGTTTCAGTGAAGCCCAAGAAGCTTGGAAAATAGCCTGCCCCAACACCGACATGCCAAAGGTCCTATCCTCTCAGAGACTGTGGGATGAGCCGCTCTGTGAGCTGGAACGGAAAAATTTAATTGAAACGTCCAGCTGCCCAGCAGAGCGCGCTCGTCTCTTCGCCGTCTCGGAGTGGGAGTCAGGACTTTGGCTACATGTCTTGCCTTCCAAAAATTTAGGTACCCTTTTAGACAACAATACCTTCCGGGTGGCAACCTCTCTGCGCCTAGGTTCTCCCTGCCAAGTGGCACATCGGTGCCAATGTGGTGAGACCGCTGACTGTTTCGGTCACCACGCACTTTCATGTGCCCGCAGTGCCGGACGTGTGCCTCGACATAACTCTTTAAATGATATTATCCGTCGGGCTTTTACCAGCGTCAACGTTACAGCTGTTCTAGAACCGAGCGGCTTAATGCGAGACGATGGTAAAAGACCCGATGGCATGACACTTATCCCCTGGAAGATGGGACGGCCTCTAGTATGGGACGCTACCTGCGTCGATACTCTAGCGCCGTCACATATTCCCAGCACATCAGTACGGGCTGGCTCCGCAGCAGCATCAGCGGAGTCCCTCAAACGGCGCAAATATATGCTTCTTGATAGAGGCTATATGTTCGAGCCGTTTGGGGTAGAGACATTAGGCCCATGGGGATCAGGGGCACACAAAATTTACAAGGACCTGGCGGGAAGACTTTTAGAGTGTACGCGTGACCAAAATGCTGGCTTTTACTTCGGTCAGCGAATAAGCATTGCCATACAACGTGGCAATGCCGCCAGTATTTTGGGCACGCTACCATCTGGTGGCGATTTTTTATGACACCTACTCGTAAAAAAACCAGTCGCATTTTTATTAGTACTTAGTCGTTATCAAATTCGTTGTCCAACTTCGATTATACCTATTGGTTTTCAAATATTGTATTTTCGTTGTATTTAAAAATCCATATGGCATATCCAATCGTTTTTTATTTTAAATGTGTAAAAAAGACAACATAAATTGAGTTTGTTTTGTACTTCTGATGCTACCCCAAAACAGCCATGTGTTTTTGCATAGTGTTTTTTCAATGAATAATTACGAATTTCCAAAAGTTGTAGAACAAATTTTGTTGTCAACTGGATACAGAATAAGTCCCTTTCGGGAAAGGATACAAATTAATGAATATGAATAACCTAAGCAATTGGAATCTTTAGAGTTAGAAATCGATAATAAACTGTAGTTTCAATACTTCTTATGGTTTTTACTTTCGGTCATTGACTAAAGCAATGATAATCGTAAACTATTTACATAAAATCTGATGTCCGGTAAACCAAAGCGTATAAATAATGTCAAACTAAACATGTATCAGTAGATCTACAGCAATTTCCTATATAGAAACAATGCGATTCGACCCTCAGTGATTTAATACTACCTGCTGTAATCTTGTAATACCCAATCATCCACGGTGTCCGTTGGGACCGAGCGGAATAGAGGAGTCGATTCAATTATCAGTATCTTATCGTCTAGGATGGAGACTGTAAAATTTATTTGTATACTTAGAACTGAAAATAAACCATAGAGTTTTTAGTTATTGACCAACGGGGAAAAAACCTTACTCTCCTTCCGAGCAATGGGGTAAAATAGCGGTAGATGCCTTCTGCCGGTCTGTCAAGGAACGGCTCTAGTTCAATTGGTAACCTAGAATTTCATCTTAGAAAATATCATTGCGTTTCATAGCCATAATTTACGGTAAATTATATGAATCTCAGGACCCCGTGCTCATTGTCGTCCCTAAAGCTTTTATCCCCAACCTAAGCGACTCGAACTGCTTAAGTGAGTTCTCACATCGGTCGACTTACTCCTTAAGATGCCTCCCCCCGACCTGTTGCATCCGGCAATAAAGTAAATCCCTTCTCCCCCTAATATCAGCCATATTTTATCTTGAGAGGGAGGAACGTAGAAATATTTTATTTATTTTATTGTGGAAGCGTTTTAACCATATTCACGGAAGTAGTGCAGACAATTTTTACCACCTTGACGAAATGAAAAGATAAGTGAAAAGATGCGCAACTAAAAAAAAGTTAAACTAGAGGCAACAAACGAAAAATAAATATCCACCTTTGATGCATATCGGTAATTAACAAATTGCTTTATTTAGAATATAAAATCCTACGTCGGAAAAGAAATACTTATTCATGAATTAAAAAAAATGTTTTACTAGATTTGTAGGAGCTGTGAGTAAATGTATCAAATAACATAATACCAGTGACAATTTGGTGGAGGTAATTGGGTCAATTGAGCACTGATGGAGGTGTGGTAGTGGCCCCGCCTTCCGATCCACAGATCATGAGTTTGAAACCTGTCGCGCACCAATGGATTTTCCATTCGGAAAATTGATGTGCGCTATGCTCTCAAACGGTGAAGGAAAACATCGTGAGGAAACCGGCATGTCCTAGAACCAAAAAATTCGAAGACATGTTACATTTTTTTTTTTTTTTTTTATACAACTGAGGTGGCTACCAAGCATACGGCCCACCTGTCGATAAGCGTTTACCGTAGCCTATGAGCGCTTGCAATACCAGAGGCATCACGCACGCGTTGCCGACTCCTCCCCCCTCCCCCCCTAAAGAGCTCTGGAAACCTTACTCATCGCAGGAACACAACACTATTTGAAACAAATAGTGTCGCAGCCAAATAGCCTGCGATCTTCTGTAAGGCGGAGGTACCCTACCTCCTCCTAAACATGTGCACGAAAGGAGCCTCTAAGAGGGACACTTTAATCCTTTCAATACACTGATTCTTCATCGACGGTCATTTTCGGACCGGACAATAATGAAATCTGGAATCAGTTTATGGATGAAGCGTCTTCCGTTCAGAGCGTGGGTAAAGACTATACTTGCACAATTAACGGAAACGACTCATTTACCAATTCTGTTCACTTCTCACTCATTAGTTCACTAGAAACTTGTACATGCGTGGGCATGTGGAACATTATTCATTATTTATGTAGTCTACATTTTTTTTTGTGTCAAAATATAATTATGTACTTTATATTTGCTAATTAAACGTAAAATGTGTTTTTCGTAGACCAGCTACGAGTGCTACGCAAGCTCTACGAAACAGCGTGAACACCGTTTTTTTGTATCGTTTTATTACATACTTTTATATAAAATCACGCCTGTTTCCCAGAGGGGTAGGCAGAGACCAGGTTTTCCACTTGCTACGATCCTGAAACATTAATAATTTAGTGAAATGGATATTTTGATAAGAAATCAAATAAACACAATCTTTAACTAAATCACAGTAAATTAAAAAAATGCCTGCAGCTCCTCATGATCACATTACTTTGAACGTGATTTCTCGTAAAATATGCATATTTTAACCAATTCATCTGATCTCAAGCAAAGTAACATTCAATTGTCTCGAGAAAGGCGATGTCTCAAGTTTCGATAAAAGCGTATTGTAAGTGGTGACTTAAAAGGGCAATTACCGCACAATTTGCGTCGCCCTCTCGACTCTCGGGAGCGATATGAAATTATTGCCGGTATTGCGACTCATCTGAGATTGCTATACATTTCTGGCAATAAATCGGATGAAAAACGTTTTTATTACCCGACTGACAGGCCAGCGGGTAATGTTTATTTCGCGTATCTACCTATCTGAATATTTTATGATTTGATGCAAAACAAACTTAATTACCGCTTGCATCCAAGCGGTTGGATGGAATTTGTATCATTAGAATCGTCTTTATACGGACAGTGCTATTTTTTTATTTTTTTTATTTTCTTTATGTGGCTATGGTGTCACTGTGCCACAACTGGCCTTTTGTGATCTCCACTTGTTATTTGTGGAGCCCCTTTACAGGGCCTTCAAAGTTTACCACAAAGCCCTGTATGACAGTGCTATAAGCTACAAATATAATCAACAAATTAAATAGAGCAGCAGCCAGCTGTAACACAAAGTCTCAGTTCTGTTTTTTTTTATTTAATGATTGCGTCGTAGAGGGTAAATCACTTCACTAGCATACACTTCTATTTATTTATAGCATGGCCATTTTCTGTTGGGCTAATAGTAAAGTGTCACGTAATACATAATCCTCATAAAGCCTCCTTGTTGGCAGGTGCGTTTCTGGTGCCGTACTGCATCATGCTGGTGGTGGGCGGCATCCCGCTGTTCTACATGGAGCTGGCTCTGGGCCAGTTCCACCGGAAGGGCGCTATCACCTGCTGGGGGCGATTAGTACCTTTGTTTAAAGGCATGTATAGAAATATCTGTGTTATTGGGTCAATGCGCCGTTTGTATATTGCCGTGTAAGGTGTAAGAAGGAACAACTGTCAGCAATGTATCTAGCAAACGTCCCTCAGTATTAGCAAGTTGGCAAGTGGCAGTGGGCAGGCCATATAGCTCGCAGAATCGACAACCGTCGGGGAACAAAGGTTCTCGTATGGCGGCCATTAACCGGACGACTCAGGTTGCACGAAGTCGGTGGATGTACTAGGCCTGTGTTCAGTAGTGGGCTCTATCAGTGTGATGATAATGATGATGATATCCATTGCGTGATTAAGTCAATCAACAATCAGCTCGTGAACCAGAACAATCAACATAAAAAATTGATGACTTTTTAGAATTTTGAAACTGTTTAACATTGGGTCTGAGCATAGTTTTTCATCCTATTAATATTTTTTTATAAGACATTAATTATTTTTCATAGTTTGATATAGAAAGTAAGTTATTACTAATTTTCATTCATCAAAAAACTTTTGTAACATTGCGAAATCAGAGTTTACTTTAGATGTTGAATGTACCACCGAGTCACGTAGCAGAGCTATCAACCCGGACTGTGTATGAGCTTGAATTATTGCATTCAGCACTTAACTAAAGTTACTGTTACGGCTGGGACTTTCCAACTACTTAGGTACTAGTAGGTATAGGCACTTGCTACAATCTTTCCAACGGCGTGTTCGGAATTATGAAAAGATAATTCTGTGACTCTTTAATTCTTTATTGCACACAGAAACATGACACTTTATGGTTATTTCAAAAGTCATGTACCCGAGCGAGTCATGTCATGCGAGCTTAACCCTAACAAGAGTTTTCTGCTAGCAAACCTTTGGGGCTAGAGAGATTTGATAATATAGGGAGATGCATCGTGTACAACAATATAATAGAAAAAAATAAATATTATTTGCGTTATATTCCTACTAAACATTATCTTTAAGACAAATTATATTTATGACCAATATGTCTACAAGCAGATTTACTCCACTTCACCTGACTCGAACTCTAAAAAACAAAACCCTTTCATCCACGGTCAGCCCTTGTCCGAAAAACTCAAGATCCATGCAAAGCAGGTCGTGACACCCTCCACACTTAACACCCATAATTGACACCATTTCCACGCTCCCCTTAAGCCCTTAAGTGCCGCCATACGACCTTCTCTCCATAGATTTGTGGGGCTTATGCCCGCTGATTTCATTTCACCCGATTGTGTGGCACCCCTGAGTGGCTCTCCGATATGATTTTTGAGCAGAAATAAAATTGGTAATGGTGTGGAAAGGTGCGGAAAAGCATATTTTTTATTGAAATGGATTTGAAGTGGTCTTAGGTTGACCGATAAAATATCGTGTACGGTACTCAGACACTCAGTCTACGAGTCAGCTGCGAGTGGGTAAGTAACTAGTGATTATGAAGTAGCTTATATGTAGGAAAACAGTAGGTAGCTAACATTAGACAACGTTACCTTTTCTAGCTAGCGTTTGAGTCGTGTGAGGTATGATAGGTTATGAAGGAAAAGTTTAGTGTTTTTAGCGTTGTCTATCATCATCATCATCATCAGCCTGATGAAGTCCACTGCTGAACATAGGCCTCCCCCAAAGAGTTCCATGACGAACGGTCTTGAGCCTTTTCCATCCACCGACTTCCCGCAACCTTAACAATGTCGTCGGTCCATCGCGTGGGGGGCCTTCCAACACTGCGTCGTCCGGTTCGTGGTCGCCACTCGAGAACCTTTGTTCCCCAACGGTTGTCGCTTCTGCGAGCTATATGCCCACTGCCACTTCAACCTGCTAATTCTGAAAGCTATGTCGGTAACCTCGGTTCTTCTACGGATTGCGTTGTCTATAGTTGTGTTTTCCAGGAAAACATTACCTTTTTTTGGTCGCGTTTGATGATACACACATAACTATATAACTTTCAGACAACGTTACCCTTTTATGTTATCATCGTAAGATAACATAAATAACATATCAAGAAGGAGCTGGAGTAGGATTTCATTCTATAATTCTGTGTTTTTACTAGTTTACTTATTATTCCATATCTAGGTATTGGCTACGCAGTGGTCCTGATTGCATTCTACGTGGACTTCTATTACAACGTGATCATCGCTTGGGCTTTGCGTTTCTTCTTCGCTTCCTTCACGACCATGCTTCCTTGGACCAACTGCGACAACGAGTGGAATACCCCTGCTTGCCGGCCCGTAAGCTTTATTTTATTTAGCATACGGTTCATATTGAACGTTGCTTTTTGAATCTTTGTGACAACTGTTTTGTTTTAGTTTGAAGCTTTCTGGGAACCGTCGGCGGCAAATCGCTCTCGTCTGCGAAACAGTTCATCTGTTCTTGGTCCAGTTCAATCTACCCCATTCACTTCTGCTGCTTCTGAATATTTCAAGTAAGGACCTTTTTCTTGTCAAGCCTTTTTTTCAGTTCTTTTAAACTATAGTATCTGGTAATTTTTGCTCGGGTAATTTAAACTTACAAATCTTGACCAGCCATAAAAATTGGTAAAAACCGTAGTGAATTATTTTTGCGATAAGCAAACAATTTCTAATATAAACAAATTATTTTGTGATAAATAGTGATTCTTTTTTATGGTTTTAAATAATACCTCATTTTACAGCCGTGCAATTTTGGAGCTCCAAGGAAGCCAGGGTCTGCATGATTTGGGTTCAATTAAATGGGACATGGCGCTTTGCCTGCTTGCGGTCTACATCATCTGCTACTTCTCTCTGTGGAAAGGCATCAGCACATCTGGAAAAGTACGAGATTTCTTCTTTCGTTATTTCCTGTAAAAAAGGGGCATGCTTGTCCTGTCACTGGTTCTTCCTTGGTTATATTGCATAAGGTCATTTGCCTGACGTATGGTGCTACTTAAAAGATTAATTACTGTTGGGCTATGTCATCTGGCTTCCCCCATTACAAATCTTCAAGGGACTTGAGTACCTACCGAGAGATAAGGGTAGGGTGATTTCTTTTAATTCCAAATTTGCTCTAACATTTTGTAATTTCCAGGTGGTTTGGTTCACGGCTCTCTTCCCATACGCTGTTCTTCTGATTCTCTTGGTTCGAGGAATCACGCTCCCCGGTTCCGCTACAGGTATCGCTTATTACCTGAGCCCCAACTTCGAGGCTATTACGCAACCTCAGGTAAATCAATCAGTTTGATAGAGTCTTGGATAGCACACTTATCTTCTGGCAACTTTTTCTCAAACTGTGCTGGCACAGTGAGCTATTAAATTATAGTATAATTATAGTCCACTCGTTAACGATAAACTGAGAAGTTGACACTGAGCAGGAATGTTTCGGAACTAGAACTCCTTTGGTAGAGGCGGTGCTGAACCGATAAAAATATTTCATCTGCCCAAATTTTCGGTGCCTCCACCATTCGTTCCACAGCGTAGTTATTATCGCATTGCCGACTATAGGCGAAGATGCGGGTTCAAATCCTGCTGGTCTGAAAAGTTTTGTGTAGCATATAAATTTAATATGAACCTCTAGTTACGAACAGTCATTCACGATCTTTTTTGTGACAGGTATGGGTGGACGCTGCTACGCAAGTATTCTTCTCTCTTGGACCAGGGTTCGGTGTTCTACTGGCCTATGCTTCGTACAACAAATACCACAATAACGTTTACAAGTAAGACCTCTGCACTTATCATTCGAATTTTCTTACGTAAAATGCCTGTTTCACAGAAGGAAAGGCATTCCACTAGCTTCGATCATGAAATACCTGCTACCTCTTTGAGATGTGCAATGTAGCAAAGCGGTGAGCGTAGAAAAAATCCTCCAGTAGGATTGTTTTTCTTTTCCTAGCTTAGCTTAGCTATAGTCGAAACTAAGTACCTAATAATAACTAATTAGGGATACGAGCTAGGGATACGAGCTAAGGATGCGTTCTAATGATGCGAGCTAAAGAAACGTGGTGTAGCTATGTGTGTGAAGTTTATGAGTATAATCGCGTAGCTGCGTTGCTATAATGAGTTCAGAAAGTGTCGATGTCCAGACTTTAGTTAAAAAAATTGTAGCAATTTCAAGGTTTTCAACATTATCACTTTAGATGAAACTAATGTCTTTAGGTGTTCCAAGTGTTTTCTTCAGACTTGTTTTTTTTAACAGGGACGCAATTTTGACGAGCTTCATCAACTCAGCAACCTCCTTCATAGCTGGCTTCGTTATCTTCAGCGTGCTGGGCTACATGGCCCACGCTTCTGGCAGGGATATCCAGGACGTGGCGACGGAAGGGCCGGGTCTGGTGTTCGTGGTGTACCCAGCGGCGATAGCAACCATGCCAGGCTCTACTTTCTGGGCGCTGATATTTTTCATGATGCTGCTTACGCTCGGGTTGGATAGTTCAGTGAGTAGAACGTACTCAGAGACCTTAACCGCTCCCGTTACGAGTACTGGTGGAATGGTGGTAAAGAGGTAATGACCCCGCTTTCCGATTTTATTCCGGTCGTGGGTGCAAATCTCGACAAATGCTTATTTGGTCTTGGAACAAAATCGAGATCGGTACTGTAATCGAGAACGCAATCCCCTGAAATTCGCCTGAAAATCGGTGGCCCTGACAAGGGTCAATGAGCTTAGGAGAAGAACCGGTGCACTCTTAGAGGCTCCTTTCGTGCATAATGACACATATCTTCGAATTTTTAGGTTCTAGAACAAGCCATTTTCCGCTCCATGTTGCACTACCGGGATTCGAACCCATGACTGAAAGGTGGGGCTACTAACACCGCTCCCTGTGGGACACTAAATATAGAAAATAATATAATTCGAATCCTTAAACCATTGGTCCATTGCAGTTTGGCGGCTCTGAAGCCATCATAACAGCGCTTAGTGACGAGTTCCCTCCCATCGGCCGCCACCGCGAGATCTTCGTCGCCTGTCTTTTCACTCTATACTTCTTTGTCGGCCTGGCCTCCTGCACCAAGGGCGGGTTCTACTTCTTCCAACTGCTGGACCGGTATGCTGCGGGCTACTCTATACTGATCGCGGTGTTCTTTGAGGCGATTGCTGTTTCTTGGATCTATGGTGAGTTCTTTGCTTTAATTATATTGAATTAAAAATTCGATCCTTACAACTTCAAAACATTATAGATATTGCATCTTATTTTAAATTATTATTTTCTATTTTTTTATTCTGTAGGTGAACTTTTTGTTATAAAGTATTTTCTTCCATTTCTAGTATATACAAAATTACTCTATGATTCACAGACAGACCACTAGGATCCTAACGCATCTTCCATTTTATCGATTCAACAAAGTCAAGTTTTTTTTTAATTCTCAAGGATCACTTTTTTTACCCGAATCTAGTATAGTATTATGTTATCTGTGCCCGAATTTAGCATGATCTTCGCGATCAATCTTAGAAGACTCCGCATACGAATTATTCAATTTTAACATGTTCAATCCACGGAACGGTAATAATGACGGATAGCATTGTGAAGAAACCAGAAAGCACTGGTGGAGTGGTGGTAGGTGGCCCTGCTTTCCAATCCAAAGTCGTGGGCTCGATTTCCGGGTGTTCACCAATGGATATTAGGTACATTCGGAAAATTTATGTGCGCTATACTAGTGCTCTCGAACGGTGAAGGAAAACATTGTGAGGAAACCGGCATTACCTAGTACCTGAAAGTTCGAGGACATGAGGATAACAGTAGTGAGACTATTTTTAACCGACGCTAATATAAGAGGTATCGAATCGGTGACTATGTTTTTGTTTGGTTCTATCCAGGTACCGAACGCTTCTGTGAAGACATCCGCGACATGATCGGCTTCCGGCCAGGAATGTACTGGCGCGTCTGCTGGCGTTACATCGCTCCGATATTCCTTCTCTTCATCATTGTCTACGGTCTTCTAGACTACCAGCCCCTGCAGTATGAAAACTACGTGTATCCTTGGTGGGCGAATGCTCTGGGCTGGGGCATAGCTGGCTCCAGCGTGATGTGTATACCGACTGTGGCGATTTTTAAACTACTGACTACTAAAGGCACCTTCTTTGAGGTACTTTCCCTTCTTTCTAGTTCTTATTATTTATATATTATTTCTTTATTAATTTTAGATTTAAAGCCGTGTCGGCCGATATTAGGGGGAGGTACTCCGGCTTTTGCTCTGATGGTCGTGGGTTCAAACCTTTTTTAAGTTCAATTATTTGTATGTTGTATCTGATTTTTACATGTTTAATTCAATTCAAACGTCTTCATTGCAGCGACTCACTATCCTGACGACGCCCTACGCCGACACGGTGCACAACGGAACTGTCCACAACGGGATGGTGGTATCGGAGAGTGGTGGGGTTCGACTCACCTCCACGACCCACACTCCGACCACTCCCGACCCCACCGCCCCAACTCTCGCGTCTGGCCCTGCGCTTGTCTGAGCATCGCTCTCTTTTGACGTCTACTATGTCTAACGCTTACGTGAAGTCGAATTAATGCGTAAGCGTTCAGGGATTTATTTTCCAATGAGCTTTACTACATAAGTCTAACGCTTACGTGAAGTCGCATTATTGGGTACCTAAGCTTCCCGGGATTTATACAAGGGCCTGTTTTTAATTGGCGCTAGTATGTTCAACGCTTTAAATAGAGTCTAACAGGGACCTCTTCTGTGACCCCTTTCAAATAGTATTTCTTTACAAACGAATAATTATTTTTTAATTGTATTTTATATATTTTTACCAGATTTTTTTGGTAGACGTCGAAAACAGAGTAGCCGTAGATGAATAGTGAAAGTAAAAAAAAAAGTTTGATGGACTTCAATATGCTATGAATAAGTAGATAAAAATGCTTCGTAGAGTAGCAGTTCTAGGTCTGAACGCTTGGAAATTTATTTATTTTTCTAATGGTTACCACTCCCAAGTTTTAGATGTAAGTGTACCTATCTTTTATCTTAATTAGTTTATGCAGGCTGTGTGTAGAATGTTTAAGAATAAGTTACCATAAGTGAATACATTTATCTTTATGTAGGAAATGTTTGCTTCTATTCTAATAAAAAAATTAATAATTTGAAGTTAATAAAGCGTTATTAAGTAATCAAAAAAACATGATGTGTTGTCAGGTTAAGTTAACTTTTAAGGTAGGTAGGTTAATCATATTATTAGTAATAATTGAAGGAAGGGTAGAAGGAAAGCGAGCAAGAGGAAGAACAAGACTAAGTAACTGATAAATCACCTTCTATCACCTCTGAGGTGAAGGAGCTCGCATTGGAATGATCAGAATGGAGGAAATTTCATCATTAGGTACACTAACAAGAGTTAAGCTCTTCAATTTACTAATAATTAATAATTCAGATAACCGTCGGTGTTTTAGACTTAGCATTAGATTCTATAAACAATGTATTATAATCTATAAGGTTGATGCTGGAACAATATATATAAACCTACTAACTTTGGGAATCCTTTAACTACATGCGCCACATTATAAAGATGATGAATTATTTTATTTAGTGATAAGATTAAAAGGATTAAATAACCGACAGAACCCTTAGTTTTTAGCGTGTTGTAATGTAGATTATACCTAATATATAGATAAAACGTGTATCGTAGCAGTATTAAGTAAAAAATAATGTTTAGATAATAAGAAAACACAACATGCTGTGTAGATAATAGAAACCGTAGTGAGTAGGTAATTTAAAAAAAATATCTTCTTAAAAATACAATTTTAAAATTCTTAGTAGGTATTGTATGTTTGTTTAAAGTTCATACGCCCATAGGTATATAGTATGTATTAGGTTATAATGTGCTTGAATCATCTATCTATTTGTCATTATGTAGCATACTTTTAAATCTTCTCATCTTCTCTTAATAGGTACTTAGATTTTAATTAATAATCTTTAAAATTTTATTCTTCAATCTCTAAATGTTGTTATTAGAAATTTGGGTGCTCCAAATTTAATTGTGTATTTTAGTTTATTTTGAATTATTATTAGAATCATTTCATCACTCCGTCATGGGCAATGCGGAATGATGAATTGAAAACAGTTTTCTTGATTTATTATTATATTTTTAATGGATCTTTCTATTGTATTTAAGTAGTGATGAATCGCTACACGCGCTAACAGTCTGGGTAGGTATGAATTCAGTTGATAACCTAGCGAATGTTGAGCGGGCCTTATGAAGTGCTGAACCCTTGTACCTTATTATACCTTACATAGGTATGAAGTTGTTTCTTCTCTACGTTGTAACTCTCTACGTGTTTGTAGGTATAGATGTTGTTATCTCATTGGTGTTAGAGCTGTGTTTAAACAAAATATGTTTCGTCTGAGTAATCTTAGCCGTTGATAAATCAAAAGTCACACCAGCCATTGTGATTCTTGATTTTAAATAATATACTCGTATTTATACCTACTTGTAGTTTTATTTCAAGCATAATTTCTAAATTTTCCTTAGGTAGGTACCTACCAGATTATTTATAATAACCATTGGTTCGCCCCAAACTGTAGGTACCTACCTAACTATTGGAAATACCTTCTATCTAAATCTGGACAAAGTAGTGGTTTTATTCTCTCTGGGACTAATGTGGGTAGTCATTTTAATATTTTCTAAATCCTCATCTATTATATACATAGGTACCTAGATAGCTATGTATTTTCAGAACAGGCATACCGTTGTTTAGCTAACGATCTGAGGGCTTAGAAAGAGTTTTTGTCAAATTCATACGAAGCTTCGCCGGATTCGATATCGTGGCCACGTCTGGCGTGAGCGTGTGAACGCCTTCGAATAGCACACCTGAGTATAAGTTGCATACGATGGCAAGCTAGACGGTAACGAGACCACGATTGCGCCCCCACGCTAGCGTATACAGGACTAGGGATTGACCCAGTTTTTTATGGTAAAAAACATGTTTTTTGAAGAAAATTTGATATTGTAATGCGAAATATCACTGTCAGTGCCAATAGTAATTTGATGTCAATGTAAATTTCGCGTAAAAATTGACTATAGCCATAAAGTTAAAGAGGAAGAAGAAGCGAAAATTGTTTGTTTTGGTTTAGATTTGGTAAAATTGAAATCAAAAAATGTTTTGAAAGTGGTCAACGCGCATCGTTAGAAGTGAAAATCGCACTGCCTGTGGAAATTTAGACGAGTCACTATTATAAACAGATGTTACTGGAGTATAAGGAGAAGTAACTTTTATTTCTAACTGTTGCAAACTGCCTGCCTCTGTCTGTGTAATATTAATTACGATTCCGTTTTTGAAACAAGAGGCTAATAAATGCTTACTTATTTTAGATACGGAGACATGGCAAAACTCGGGTTGACAGCGATGGGAAAACGCTGACATCGCAGGCGTAGGCAAATGTCCGTAGGCGTAGGAAATAAAGATACCGCTACTGACCGCTAGATGGCGCTTTTTATTTCCATACAAAATAAGGTAAACGCAAGCGTCCTATACGATTGCGTATAACTCGATAGCAAAGTTTAAAAACTCTTTCTAAGCACACAGATTTGGGCCCCGTAATAATAAATTGGAACTTGACCATGACTCAAGAAAGGTAAAGACGGTCAAGTGCGAGAACTTGCGCCCTAAGGCTTCCGTACCATTGGTCGTGGGTTCGAATCCCGGTCGTGCACCTATGGATTTACCAGTCAGAAAATACAATTGTCAAATTTATATTTGCGGTGGCTCACGTAGTCATTGTATTACATTGACCGGATATATAACTTTGTTTCCTAAAATACTTCGAAATTCCTCGATTTCAGACTTTTCTCTTTAATTGTGTTACAAAAGCTCTTAGCATTCCAAATATTAGAACTGTGAGGTAACTGGAAGTACCCTAGAGGTTTTTCATTTTTGCCATTTCCATACAAACATTATACATTACATTCATTGCCATATCTTTTGAACGCATTATGCTAGAGCTTTGATTTTTATACGGCACCATACCTACAGGCCTACAGACCTTATTAGGTAACATTCGGTAACATTAGGTTTCTGAGAAAAAGGGTCTTGACAGACGGACAGACAGACAGACGGACAACAAAGTGATCCTATAAGGGTTCCGTTTTTCCAAATAAGGTACGGAACCTTAAAAAAATGTAGAAAGTTATATGTACCTACTTATTATTTAAGAAAAAATGCCACGTAACACTTGGTGGTTTAGACCTAAAATACCATAGCCTGCCCGAAAAATAAAAATTAAAAAAGAATAACAATTGACGTTGACAATCATAGCAGACTGCAAAGACAACTGACATAAATGCTACTTGATTGATGGACGAACGAACGAACGAAAGAAAATTACATTATACAAGACAGACAATTGACAAAAGTTCATTCGTTCAAAATTCTTGTAATAAATTGTTTGCAAGTTGTTTGCTTGAGGCAAAAAGGTATCTTCTCGAAAAATTCATGAGCTCGAAGAAAATCGATATGGAAACGAAAAAGGAGGAAAGCCCTGCGTCCGAGAAAACTATTTTTGATGCCATTGCTGCTAATAACCTGGACGATTTCAAAATCATCTTGGGGCAACACAAGGATAGCGTCGATTTCTTCGACGAAAATGGTATGTCCGTGCTCCAGCACGCCGCCTATAAAGGGAACAAGGATATGGTGCAACTACTGCTCGATAGGGTATGTAAAATACATTATCACATTGACCTCTTACGTGTTTGAAGTGTGTTTAATGAGTTGGTTGTCTATTACAGGGCGCGGATGTGAATTCGGGAAAACATGAGTATAATTACACTGCGCTTCATTTCGGAGCATTGGCTGGTAGCTCCGAGGTATGTAAGCTGCTCCTCGACGCGGGAGCCAAGCCCACAGCCACCAACTCCGTCGGTCGGACTGCCTCCCAAATGGCAGCATTCGTGGGCAATCATCACACAGTCGCCACAATCAACAACTTCGTCCCGCGCTCTGAGATAGCCTACTACACTATTCCTCAGGGACAACAAACTGAACCATATCTTCCAAGCATCCTCGTCGATCCACTTCATAAATTCGTTCTGGGTGTCAACATTCACCCCGTTCGATTAGCCCTCAATCTACAAAGTTCCCCATTGCTACTGGACAATGCAGAGAAAGCTAGCAAGGTCCTTGAACTGCTCAGTAAAAAGGAGATGACCCGTGGCACTGAAACAAATGAAGTAATGTCTTTCAAGTACCATTACCTTGCTTACATTATAAGAGAAATCCATAACATTAGGGACAAGCAGAGGCCCGGTAACAAAGATGAGAAGAAACATGATGTGGTCGAGGTGTTCTCTAAAAAGCTGCTGAAGCCTGGCAAAGATGGAGTGTCCTTGGACCTGATGGATTCATTCCTGAAGGATTGTGTACGAGAGTTCCCTTACAGGGAGTGCACAACATTTCACCAGATGGTGTCTTCATTGACCAGTAAGGACCCTCCCACTGCCCTGTCTGTTATTAACTGCACTATCAATGGGCAGAGGGGATTTGTTGATGCTATTCCTTACTGCAGCACTTGTGGGGAGGAGAAGCCGGCCAAGAAGTGCTCCAAGTGCCGATCAGTGCAGTACTGTGACCGGGAGTGCCAGAGATTGCACTGGTTTGTGCATAAAAAGGCTTGTAACCGCGAAGCAAGCACCCCTGTCACCACTAATAGCAACACCAGAATCATTGATACCAACGAACTGAGCAATGAGCTGCAAAACCTGATAGCGGGTTAGAATTTTAAAGACGGCAATTAGTCAATGGCACGTTACATATTATGTAAACTTATATTTTTGTTTCCTTGATGTTGTGAAATGCTTTAATATATGATGTGTATTTCCCTACCTATATAATAAGATGTAAATGTAACATAAAAAGTGTTTTATTTATCTTTTATTCAGGTATCTTAAGATTATGTTGTAGCCTGCCCTGCAGTAGGTGACACCTACAGAACGATAACAACTACTACTCCAAAATATTGTAAATGTAATGTTTGGACGTCGTGCCTCTGACTACCACCCATAGAAATCTTAAAGTAGCTGTCTTAGGCCCCTGTAAGAGCACTTTCAAATCTAAATGCTATCTTGAGATCAGGAAAAATTATTATATTTTATTAAATTTATCGCATCACACCTATATCACTCTTCAAGTGCAATTTGTGAGCTTATTTTATTGCTTTTGCTCAATACCTTTTTTCTACAGTTTTTTTAATAGTTACCTACATACGAAAAAGGTAGTGGAATGTTTGATAAAGCATGTATTATTATTTCTCTTCTCAATAGATGTAGCACTGGGAGCCTGTGATCATTATATAGGTAGGCATAATGAAGATTAGTGTATAATGAAAATAGCACTTTTCTCCTTTGCATAGGTTTTGAAGTCCCTTGGGCTGAATTTATAGCGATGAATTTTGAGGAAGATTTTATCAAGTGACAAGCAAGACAATCGAAATGTTTTTAACATTAGAAAGGAGAAATTAGAATATTGAAGATTTGAAACGTTTCGAATATTGCATAATGCTAAGATTGTTAACATGATTCTCAAAGTTCGAAATTCATTGCCATTTAGCTTACACGTTAGGACCGCAACTTTGGTAATCATGTTACGATGCTTGTCTAGGCTAGTCTTTGCGTCCACTAAGAGATGGCGCCACTAGCCGTTTAAGTCGCGTAGGTGTGTGTGGCTCTACGCCGTAGGCCTTCGTAACTGGGTTTTTCGATACATGGGAGGTAACTCAGTAAAAAATAATAGGTTTATGGATAGATAGATTTATTATCATGAATAATACAATAACATAAAACAGTAATTTACCCTTTTCGTAACTAAAAGTATATACACTTACTTCTACTTTATTCCTTTACACCTAATTAGAATTTTACAATGCTGCTTTTACGGTTTGGGTCGATATTTAAATATCAATCTACATATATTCGCTAATAGGTAAGTATCTACCTATATAAAATTAGTTTTAAATATAATTACTTATTATAAAATAGAGAGAGGTACCTTGGCTAACAATAGGTAGGTAAATATTTATTTAGAAACTAAATTATTAGGTATTTTTGCAAGGTTAGCATTAGTACGCGGTCAGCCTAGTTATGTAGATTTAACTGTACAGTTAAAACATACTATTTGCATACATTAGCTTAACCTACGCTACCTTAATCTAACCCTAATTTGAAAAGGCACATCCTATATCACAAAATATTCACAATCTTATTATTATTTGTCTAGAACTACGAGGTAGATCAGTAAGCCAACGGCTAGCGTATACAGATTATAGTTAATAATAAGACTAAAAAACTTGGTAGATCAATATTGCGATGCATGCCCGTGGCACACCCAAAATCTATACAACTTTTGTATAATTTTATTGAATAAATATTCTTTAACTGTTTTTCTACCATCAGCCCTCGCCCAATAGAGCGCTTATTGTAAAACTTTTTACGCGTCGACAAGGAGGTGCAGGCGGTGTGGGAACCTCAGGGGCGGGTGGAGGCAAGGCTGGACCCCAAGGGAATCCAGGCATAGGATTGCTGGGCCATAGACCCAATGGCATTGGAATATGCAACGGCATGTACGGAAGATTCGGAAGTTCTTGCGGGTAGAATGGAGGCAGCCTTTCTTGCGCGTTCTCTGTTGCGGAGACCAAAGGCGCTGGTGACTCAACCAACGGAGGAGATCTCGGTGAAGACGACCGTAGACTGCCTTCCTCGGAACAAGAAGACGCGGCATCAGAACAAGGTCGTTTCGCCTCACTAGATTCTGCGGTAGATGGCTCTGTGCCGTCAGCATCTATACTCTTTCTCTTGCATTTGGACTGGCCGCACGCGCGGAATCCCTTCGCGAATGGGTTATTGTCGATTTTCAGTTTAGTTATGCGGTCGTTCTGTGGGACAAAGAAAAAATAAATTAGTGATTGAATCGTGTTTAGATGACTGATGATGTGTTAAAGAGACCCAGTGCGCTACTAAAACTAAAACTAACCATGACTGACTACCTTTTTACTTTGAATTAATGTGTATAAAACTATTGGCAAGTAGATAAATATGAATTGAAAAATAAAAGTTCGGTTTTAATAATAAGTAGGTAGGTATAAAATATCGTAAAACATGTGAGGCCACAGATAATTGGATGGATGTTTTATCCATGACGCCTCACGGATTTCTTATCTCGTTTAGTGAGTGCAATTTAAACATCCGTTTCCGCATACATCCCCTTCGTTAATAGCTTGTAAGGGATAATTGTCGCACATGTGCGTGACATGGCGACAGGGCAATTAGCAGCTAGTCAGGGAAGTCAGACTAGTGTGTCCCCGCGGCGTCAGTCACCCGTCGGTGGCGCCTGAGACCACTATACCGTAACATGAAACTGAATACCGACCCAGTTGCAGTTTGCATAAGTGACGATGACATTTTTGGGCAACGTCGCCGTTTTTGTAACTGTTTGCAATCGAAAGGTTTTCTATCACGCTTATCTGGCAAAATCCCGAACGCAAATACTAGAGTCACTTGTAAATGAGTGTTTACACGTGATAAGGCGGCGCCGGCGGGTGCCGTTTGCTCACCGGCAGCAGATAACCACCTCTCCAGATAGCGGGGAGTGCTAAAAGCCTGTGTGAGTCGTGCCAAGTGCATTTTTTAGCCGGCTAGAGTCCCAGGCGCCTCCCCGGACCCGCCCTGTCGCCCGTCATGTGACGTCAGCCCTCAAACTTGCCGTCAATTTACTTTTTGCGAGACTATTTCACATTGTCATATTGGCGACCGTCGCCGGTTTTTTAGAAATGTGTAATTAGGGACTGGGCAAATTCGTTTTATTTATCTAGTGGATAACCCAAAATTATCAGCGGAGCTGCGAGGAATTTGCTGATAGAGCAAACTATTGGCGAAACGGCGCAAATCATTGGATACTTTCTTAAGGGAAGAATGTTTGTTAAGGGCTTTTGTGATGCTATAATTGAACTGTCGTGCCACCTAGTTACGCTCCCGAATAAAGCAGCGGCTTCTTTAAAAGCGGAGTCTAATTCGTCGGTAATTCGCAACAATAGCTGAGCCGGCGAGCGGTCGCCGCGCCGGGATAATGCGCAACGATACGTGCCGGCGGCCATTGTCCGGCTGGATCCCGTTACGCGGACAATATCCGGCTAATCCTTCAAACCCGCCGATGAGATCGACGCGAGAAAACTTTCGCGCCTCAGTGCAGGCGACATGCAAAGCTGCTCCGCAAAGGAGCCGCCCTGGGCTCATTACTGCGGGGTGGATTATGCAAGGAAACGTCACGCTGCGCTGACGCTCAAAGGGATGCTTTTCAGTGTCGGAAAACAAACAGCGGGAGGGCTCTGTAGCCCAGTATAATAGCTCGACTGGCGACGCCGGGTAGATTTAATATAGGATTAAGATTCACGGTCTAATGTTAATTGCCGGTTGCAACCATGTGGATGTGTATCGATGGCCGATGCATTTCGACTCCATTGTTCAGAAAATGCTAAAGAAAATGAGATCGATACGGCTGACGCACAAGTAACGGGATGGATTCACAGTTTCTTGCGTTTCCAAGAGCTGCCGAACAAACAGTAATTGAACTAACGATACGCGCCGCCGAAACAAAAACTCCAAATTAGTTGCTATTGTTTCGCTAAGGGGGCTTACACAATAGACACTTGTGTCGCCGTTCGCAAGCCCTGTCGTTTTTTTTTTGCGGGAGTAGTCTCCGCTATGCATACGTTCGTAAAAGCTTTGGCGCCTGCCTGCGGTAAGAAAAAAATACGGTCGCCATAAGTGCGAATCGCCAAATGTTCTCGGAAACGTACTACGGTTTCGGAGAATCTTTAAGGTGTGATCAAATCTGACGGGATTGCCCAAGATTCTATAAGATAACTATCAAATAGATTTCTCGAGAAATGTCCTGTTACGTAGACAGAACATCATCCCATAACTAACCAAAAGAAAATCTGTCTAATGCACGATTATCATGGTTTTCTGCTATTCTCTGGATTGCTCTACTTTTCGTAATAAATGAGGGCCTCTGCTCAATATTTTAATGTCTCTGTTTTTATAGCAAGATTCTGGGTTTGTATGGTGGTATCAAATTTTTTAAGTGGTAGTATTTTATAATACCACCTATTTAATAATTTTAATTTAAGTTTACCTGATAAGCAGTGACAGCAATGAATTCAGTCTCCGGGAAGGCGAAGGCGGCATGAGGGGCTCCCCACGCCAGCGCGGCTGCGTCCCTCGCTCGCACCACCAGCACTCGAGGACGATACTTGTGCATGGAGGTAAGGACCATCTGGAACAAAAGAGATCAAGTTGTTATCAAAGAGCACCAAAAAAATGTAAGAAGTTCATCTGCAATCTTTTTTGAATAAGTATTTAAATAGAAGAGTACAAGTTTGGGACAATATCAAAAATAGCTTTCAATTTTTAAAACGCCATAGAGCCGCCATTTGTACAAATAAAGACATGCTTAGTTTATAGAGTCGAAACTCTCCCCACCAAAATAACTGATATTTTTCAAGCAAAAGCCGTAAGTCTGACTCACACTTGACCACATTATCTACAATCGTATTCAAACATCCATCAGTCCACATTCACTCGACTAAAGCACCGTATAGATTGGCGACATAGCTGTCGCGTCGCGCGTCGGCCGCCGTCGCCGTCTGTGTGCACAAGGGCCTATCGGTACTTGACGCGAAAACCGCTACCTGCAGCCAAGTGCAAGCTCTCCAACTTGAAAAGGGTTGTTATTGTTTTTAACTCGTAAAAAAGACCAGATCTGCTACTAGCTTTTTAACCGGCATCAAAAAATGAGGATTAAGAAATAAATTAATTTTACAAAAACTAGCCAAGTCAAATCTAGCGCTTGGCAGAACTTTGCACCCATTTAGATCTCAATTCTATGTCGAAGTTGACAACCACGCATATTATTCTTGATGTTGAACTTGGCTGCCATTTTCACAAATAAGTTTTTTATGGGATTTTTATTTACATAGATTGTTTTTTATCTAATTTTGTAACTTTATTGTTTGTATTACTTTTTAAAATTGTATGTGCACAATTAGGCGTGTGCTAACGTGAAATGATATTCTTTATTTATTTTTTATAACAAACTAGATAAAAATCGAAGAAGGTGAGCTATACAGCTAACATAAGTAGCCTCAACAGTTTGCAAAGATTATGTTTGTCGGCGATGAATTAGTATAAAATCCTAGATATTTGCATTTCATGGTTAACTTGACTCGATAAACAAAGCAAGTCTAATTACAGAATTGCGTGTGGCGCGATAAAGCCGCAATCGTCGACATTTTAGCTAATCGTAGGTTGTGTTACACGTCTTGTGAGCAGAGCAAAACAATTAAACAATTACCGCAAAACTGGGATACCCTTATTTTCAGATATGACGTCATATCAATAATATATCGGTATCCAAAAATATCGGTAGACTGAATTATGGTATCACTATATTATGGTATCGAAATATAAGGGTACCAAAAATAGAGGTTACCCCAAATATTCCTGCATCCCCCACGGCGGCGGCGCACACCCGCGCCGGTGCGTATTATGTGAACTTGGCTTTGGAAAAAGATTCTTTTTTACTCTCGACGACAAAATTTTACAATTCGAACGAATTGTAAAAATACTCCCCAAGCAGGGCCTCTCGCCGCTCTCGTCTTGCGATTTCAGTACCGATATAAGATATGGGTTAAATAACGATACCCAATGAAAAGGTTGAGAATATGATATCGCTAATTTAGGCTGGTTAAATACCGAAATTTAACAACCGTTTCAAGTCCCTGCTTGTGAGTACTTGAGCTTTGCTTGCCAAAAAGCGATGGCCGTTATTAGGACGCCTGTAATATAACGGAGATAAAGGAGCTCGCATTGGAGAGATCAGAATGGAGTAAATTGCATCATTACACCGACCAGAGCTAAGCTCTTTAAAATAATCCTATCCTACTAATATTATTAATGCGAAAGTTTGTTGGATGTTTAGATGTTATGTTATTCAATCACGCCGTAACGGCTCAACCGATTTCGATGAAACTTGGAATATAAAGAGTTGTTTAACTAGAATAGCATATAGGCTTCTTTTTATGCAGGTACATACCACGCGAGCGAAGCCGCGGGTGGAAGCTAGACTGACATAAAGTTAGATTTTGGCCTGATTTGCGCGGAGCAAATTGAGTTATTGTTCCAGCATCAAGCAATCACTGATTTTCCTGCATTTTTCAGCTTAATCTTTTTTAATCTCTATATTGAGTACCTGCGCTGGTAGGTATGTTCATTTGTATTCATAATGTGCCTCTAGCCAGTAGAGCAGGGGTTCTTAAACTTTGTGCAGCCACGGACCACTTTCAGAATTTTTAAAATGCTACGGACCCCTGGCAAATAATATTGTAGAAAAAATATATATTTAAAAATCACTTTTATTGGTAATTTACTCAAACTTAAGTACCTACTAATGCTTAATTCGCCAAGATCTTTTGCATGAAATTCAGCTCTCAACACTTCTTTACATCTCATGTCAATTAAGAATCAATTTGAGCCGCTGCGGACCCCTGTCACACTTATTACGGACCCCTTGGGGGTCCGTGGACCCCACTTTAAGAAACGCTGCAATAGAGGAAAGTGTGCATGCCAATTTATGAAATATTACCACGACCACGCCTTACTATGTGGATGATTTATGAGCAAGGTGTTTGTTTGTTTAAGGGTTCAGATTTTAAGTGATTTGTATCATTACAATAAAAAAATAAATATCGCAGATGCAGGTAACAACTAATATAAGCACCTATGCTTTATAATTTTTTATATTCGTATCTTTAGCCACAACCTACTCACGAACAGCCGTGTTGGTCTAGCGAGAGGTACTCAACTTTCAATCATCTGAATGTCGCGAGTTCAAGTTCCGGTCGCGCACGAATGGACTTTTTAGTTTGAAGATAAATGGCGCACTCTTTCTGGCGAAGAAAATGATTGTGTGAAAAAGTCAGCTCTGCATGTATCGAGTATATTTTTCCTGTAGCTAATGCTGACTACGCTGCAACTAGTACTAACCTTAAAAAAAAAATGACTGGCCTCATAGCTCAGTTGGTAGAAACTCTGCCTTCTGAGCTAGAGGTCGCGGGTTCGATCCCCGCACTGGACAAACATTTGTGACTAACACAGATGTTTGTTCTGTGTCTGGGTGTTAAATATATATCTATTATATATATCAGTCTCTGGTACCCATAGTACAGGCTATGCCTAGTTTGGGATCAGTTGACCGTGTATGATAATGTTTGGAATATTTATTTTTTATTTATTTAATCTCTTAGTACTTCTTCTTCTTGTCGTGTCACTGATTCTTAAATGGTCATCCTGTATTATGTTAGTGACCATGTTGAGGTATGGTGGCCTAACACCTTCGATGAAAGAATCAGTGTTGTGAAAGGATTAAAGTGCGCCTCTTAAGGCTCCTTTCGTGCACAAGAATATAAAAGATTAAGAATATATATAGTTTAATAAGTAAGTTTATTAGGTGATATGAGTTGGTATCACCTAATATAACTCTAATAATAAATGTTTTTATACCTACCTAGTAACTAAAAGCTGTTCAATTAGTGATTTTTTGATAATTTTATAATTTAATGTGTTCTTCTCGCCTGAAACACAGGATTACCTAGTTCAGGCTTTATGTAATATCTACCTATATGTAAAAATGACCATTAACCTGTAAATTTTTGTGTACCTTATCAATCTTATGAATAAATTATCTTATCTTATATATCAAATCTATCACCACGTTTATGTGAACACTAGGTACTTTCCCATACTACCTTTGTTTTTATTATTGAAATACCGCATTCCCAAAGCTAGGCATGAATATTTGGATTGACAGATAGACAATGTGAAGGTACACTTCGGAAGCTCGTCCATCAAATGGATATGTCTTCAATCAAATTAGATTGAAATCGAGATTATGAGGGCTGGGAATATTTTTTGCGATTGGTTACCAAGTTATTTTTATTTCACCAACTAACTTAGCACTTATACTAAGATTAAAACTTCCACAGTACGGCGGAAGATAAAAATATGTTTTTGTCACCAAACTATAATCTTTTAGAAGGAGGTAGGGCACAGCGAGATTTTCTCGTTCTGAATTGGAGCAGCCCGCCTGGGGAGATTCTCCGCCTTACAGAAGATCGCAGCCAAATAACATTATTTGTTTCAAATAGTGTTGTGTTCCTGCGGTGAGTAAGGTTACCAGAGCTCTTTAGGGGGGAAGGGGGTTCGGGGTCGGCAACGCGTGCGTGATGCCTCTGGTATTGCAAGCGCTCATAGGCTACGGTAACCGCTTACCAACAGGTGGGCCGAATGCTTGTTTGCCACCTCTGTTGTATTAAAAAAAATAATAATCTTGGTGTAGGCAAGCAAAACCAAAATACTGACCTCGTGGATGTTATAATTTTTATAGAAAGGCTCAGAATACATAGTTCTGTATTCTGAGATAGAAAGGCAATTGACATCTGATAAAGGCCTAAAGGATTATTGAAAGCGCAAAATGAATAAATAAATAATACCCAATAGTCACATACATAGTCCTGACCCCACACTAGGATTCCCTGTGTCGTAGGTAACAGAAACTACGAGTAGGTACCATGGTAGGTACACCCAGACCCGGAACGAATATTTGAAGATCATGCAAACATTTGTCCTGCAGCGGGAATCGAACCCTTGCGTCTCTAATGGGCAGTCCGCTGCACCACAGAGGTCGTCGAAAATCTACAGTCTCGAGAAGACTCTAAAATTTTTATTAGCTACTTATTTATTTATTCCATGTTTTAAATACCTGTCTGCACATAAAAATCTAGCATTCTTCCAAGTATTTGTTTTAAATCTCATAAAATAAATCTGCCCACCAATTAATTTCAATGAAATGAAGTCCGAGCTTCTTGGAAATAACATATTATATTGTAATTTTCGATGTTCCTATACAAAAGACTTCAACGCGCTACTTATGCTTCCACGGCACTCTACGGGTTTTTTCTTCTTATGTAATACGGAGGCAAACAGGCTTACGGCCCACCTGATGGTAAGTGGTTACCGTCGCCTATTGACATCTGCAACACCTGGAGCATTTCTAATGCGTTGCCTGCCCTGGAGAAATCTTTTTGTATTTTTCTTAAAGCTCTTCATGTTGTAGGTTAGCGGGAAAACCTCGGAAGGAAGCTCATTCCACAATTTGCACGTATGGGGGAGAAAGGATCTCGTAAAGCGAGTGGTTCGAGATACCCACGTGTCAATGAGATGTGAATGAGCCTTATTCCGGTGACGGTGGGTGGTAACAAAATGAGTGCATATTATATTAATATATATAAGTATAGCTAGGTATAGCTTAAAGTTTTTACTATCCTGCTCGTATCATAATTGCTATCTGCGGAAACTTATAATTGGCCATCAGTGCACATGTAGTATCACTACTGCATGGTTTGTTTAATTAATTATCTAATGTGTCCACCTAGCTGTTAGTTTTCCAAAATGTCTAAAATAAAAATAAATGTCAAAGTTCGTTTGGTTGAAAGTTGTTAGGATGTATGAAACTTGAACAAATGTAGTTTAATCTGGAAAGATTATGGGCTACTTTTTATCCACTACTACGGGAGCAAAGACGCGGGCTCAAGGTACTATATATGTTGTACGTGTTTAAAATAATTGGGTGAAATCAATTTAGAGATGTCGCTCTCGTTTCATGTTAAAATTACAAAACTGTGACAAGATTGTAGATAACAAGTGTTAGGGTACGTCGCGAACCGAAAGGCTACAAACAGACACGTTTTTTACACCTCCGGGATTCGAACCCCTACACTTTCCACCCGGCGTCACACTGATGGCTTGTTCGATTGTTTAATGTGTCGTTAAATACTGACTTACATGTGTTTCACCAAAACATTTTTTATGTCATCATGTGGTGATGATTTTTGGACTTTGTTGCGTATGGGTTAAATTAAGCAGTACAATGGAATGCTTAAGTAATTACCTGTAGTTATAAAATGACCATTATATAATGGACTTTTGAGATACAATGACTTTATTCAATTTAGCTAATACCATCTAGTTAATCCCCTTCCAAAATCAATGTAGTTCTCACTTACAAAATTCTCAGCAAGCTTTTTAATATTTTTCCTATAACTGCCTTTCATAAACTGACTAATCTTTTTCGTAATTAGGCACCTTCACATAGCCTTTGCAATCCTTTGAAGGTTGCGTTAAAAAATGTAACAATGGATTTAAACCTTATCCTTTTTTATCAAGTGGTAAAATTCAAGTGCACAAGAAGTGACGCGAAATCTTTCCGTGCGAATTAACATCCCAGTAGCAGAGATCTATTGTAAGCTATCGGACACAATAGATGAAAAAGACGCCGCCGCCCGACTTGATATCGAGGCCTATCCCAAAAGCAGTGGAGCGTGCGTACGGTTTTTCAACCTCGCTGTCATAATAATATGTGTTATGACGTTTTGTGCTGCGTGATAGCCATGAACGATGTTTATTTTGATAGGTAAACAGCGTGTTTGATGCAGGTTGTAGTAATTATGCAGGTAATTATATATCCGAAAGGTGTAGCGGCTGTTCCCGACTGAGTCGTGTTCTCCTATAAAGTAAACTATGCGTGAATTCATGAATTTAAGTACGTTTTATGAAATAAATGCTGTAATCTTGGCACTTAAATATTGCATGCCAAATTGTATTGAGAAACATAAAAATAATCTCTTTAATAAAATGAAAACCGAAACTAAAAGTATGTACTTGTTAAGTAATTAGGTACTTTAGGAGGTTAGAACTTTCATTTAACTTTACAGATTTATGTAGATTCCACATTAAATTTTCATGAGTTTGTCAAGCATAAATTCAAACCCAAAAATATGAAAACGCAACAGTCATAAAACATCTCGTAAAACGTAAACATTGTTGTAAAACCGAGAGAGCGCGAGTACGTCATTAATCGATGCGTCAACCGCCCTGTCCAAACAGGCCGCCCGAATAAAGAACTACAGTTACTCGCCGCTACAAAGCCTTCATACAATGCCTTTCAGCGTATTTGTTCAAGTGACGAAATGCTTAAAGACGCCTTTGTCCGCCGCGACTCCCGCGGCGTTTGCCAAGCGGCAAAACGTGCAGTGTAACCTCAGCTTTTTATCAACAGTATAAGCTCGATAATTCTTTGAGAACGCGATCGTGTTTTTTATGTTATTATATTACAGTGTAATATCGTTCCTTTCGCTCTTATTCAAACACGAATAGAGTTTAAAATTGTTGTTTCTTTACTTATGTACTTGTTATAGGAAAGTTAAATCATTGTAGGCGTTTCCATTGAAACTGGAGGTACCTACTAGCAAACATGAGATGGATAAAGTCACGACTATCTCAGACTGAGAATGCATTTCGAAGCAATAAACTTACCAAACTTTTTTTTACCAAAGAACGAAAGATAATAACGATTTATCGATTGCTATATTATTTCGTTATGTATGTGTCTTTTATTTATTAACTATCGAATTATGATTATCATAAAAACCATAATACTGAACTAATTTATTGTTTTCATAGTAGAGCAATCAATATAGTATATTCTAACTAGTCTTTCTCAGTCGTTCAATTATCGCAGTACCACTAAAAGCAATTTACAATGTTTACAAAAGGACTCATGGTTCAAAAAAATGTTTGAGATAACACAATTATCTTTGCATTCCAAGACGTGATGAGTTCGCAAATCATCCTCTTTTCTTTATCGCGACAGGACGCAGCGTTTTGAACGCGATGTGTCACTGACGATGTGCACATGTCCTTATTACTGTCATTACTTTTATCGTAAACATAGATTAAAGCGTTTTTGTGCTTACTAATCGTTGCTAATAGGTAACAGAGAGAAATTAAAAATCTTTAGGTATTTTCAAGAGAGTAAGTACAGCAGGTGATTTAGATAATATTTATTTTTCGATTAAGTATTAGTTAAAAAGGGGTTACTCAGGGACTGTCCTTATATTGGGGCGGAGGGGTAAAACAGTCTCTTCTTCCCCAGCAGGTAGATATTCAACGTTTGTACTATATTGGCTTTATCAATGGGTAGGAGACCCGACTTCAAATCTGGAAAATCTTCCTATCTCTTAAAATGTTCATCAGATCTTCATTAAAATTAATGGAATTTACTCTTCAGGTATATTCTTTGTAATATACTATTTATCGAATAAAAACAGAAGTTCCTAAGGATTATAAAAAAAACTGCATAATAGGTGAAGTTTATATGAACGAAGATTCAAACATACATTCGTAGTCATTGAATTAATAACAACCTCTTATTTAAGTCGGTTAAAACTTAATGTGGATCTCGCTGATAACTGTTTCTCGATTTGCCGTAAGTGGGTAATTGATAGGAATTAGTTCTTTATCGACTCGTACGTTAACAATAACTCTATTCCCACAATCTCGGTCAATTAAACGATTGATTGAGCAGTACCAAGTAAATTATTAGCAGATACTGTAGATAAATGCGGTTAACTATAACTGTGAGTTAGACTTTATGTGCTGTTTTCATAGAAAACTGTCTCAAGTCTATCAATCTAAAGAAAAAGCAAACAGTAAGTATTATCAACATATTACAGTACCAACATATTGTTAAAGTTGCGGGATGTCGGTGGATGGAAAGGCTTAAGACCATTCGTCATGGAACTCTTTGGGGGAGGCCTGTATCCAGCAGAGTTCTTCAGGCTGATGATGATGAAAATAGCTAGCAATTTTGTATTCAAAATACTTACATGACCCTGCGTGTCCATAGTGTTATTCGTCAGCTTCAGCTTACTAAACGAAACTGGATTGGCCGTCCAATGATGTCCGGGAGCGGGAGAGTCGGGGTGCAGCATCAGTCGTCTTGGGGACTGGGGTTCAGCGCCACCCGCCGCGGCCCAAGCTCCGCCCGCCCAACGCCACCGGCGGCGTCCAACAAGGGACATCTCTAGGAGTACGCAGTACTCCTCGCGAGGGTCGAGTCCGGAGAGTGAGATGCGAAGAGAAGGGAACATGCGACTGTAATGAAAGAAAACGTTATATTAGTGACGAGGTTGAACCTTATTGTTGAACACAGAATAATTGTAGAAATTGTTAAATATAATGTTTTGATCTGTAGGTATTATAGAGTGTTCTGTAAATAGTATGGCATGAATAACTGTAATGTAAAAGAAAAGGGCATAATATACCTACGTTCTCTGAAAAAGTTTTTTTATATTCAGCATACATTTTTGGTTTTGAATTTACCTGATAACTACATAAACGTAGGATAACATATTCACTGAGAATTTTTTTATTAAATAAATAAATGTAATAAATAAATATTGCGGACATATCACACACGGTCAACTGATCCCAAACTGATATAGGTACATAACATAATAGATTAATATTTAACACCCAGACACAGAACAAACATCTGTGTTCATCACACAAATGTTTGTCCAGAGCGGGAATCGAACCCGCGACCTCTAGCGCAGAAGGCAGAGTTACTACCAACTGAGCTATGAGGCCAGTCAATTATTGCTTATTATGTGTAGAGTAGCTAAGGCCCTTGCGGTTTTGCGGCCTACTTCCGCTTACGATAAGTTAGTAAATGTCAAATATTAGCCAATCAAAATTAAAACATTCCAAGCATCAACGACGTCATGTGCTAATATTTAACTTTTATCATCGTTCCATAAGTGTAACGCTATGGGGAATAATTTTTGCTTGAGGCACTGTAACACCATGAGAACAGAGTCATGAGATTATCAACAAGTGCATGAGTTAAAAATATTTAAAATCGTCAACATAAAGCATCACCCTTCTTCTGGGGCAACCTTTTAGTTCTTTTTCTTTGGCTCGCATCAATTGTTTTACTCATGTACTCAAGTGCCACAAAAAAGCTACTGTTCCAAAGAATTTCTCATCATTCCTTCCCTCCAAAGTCATTTCTCATATCTTTACTTATAGAAACAAAGAAGGTGATAATAAAATTACGGCTCCCACACGATAGGGCACAATAGCCGTAACTCTTGAAGATCTATTCACATTTCTACGGGACGAGAGCGATACGGTCTTTTACTTAGAACCTGAAATGTACGTAATTTCTATGGACTACGAATATTTTTATACTACTCGTAGGTTACATACAGGGTGGAAACTTGGGATAGGGCATAACCGTTGCAGCTACAGAAAACATTCTAACGAGACTAACCCTAACGTATGATGCTATTCAATTCTGCATCCACAACTTCTCTTAAGAAAAGTGTCCATTTTCACAAAATGGTTTTCACGCCAATCGTTTTTCTTAATGGTCCTTTTCACAAATTGCTAAGTTAGTCCTCTTCACAGTGACTAAAACGTTTGAGGCCGTACGAAAGCTCATAAGCGGAAAGACAAGTCCGTCCCGATCCCGTCCCGTCGAATACCAAAATCCCACAAATTATCGTGATTATAAAGCCAGTGATAGTAGTAATGTGTCGACCAACGAGCTTTTGGCACCCGTTTGTTCGATGGCGGCGTCGTAAACCAACGATACTCGTGGCGCCGCCTTATCAGCGGTCGGCTTCGGGGTGGCTTTCACGACCACAGGTGAACTAGCAGTTAGTGTGGTCAGGGCTAGCGGTGAATGTGACAAGGCTTTGATCTTGAGTTTTATGTAGGTACTACCTTTACGGTCTGTGGTGGGTAGTGCCTATTTTCATTGGTAGTAATGAGCAACGGTAGCGCGTACCTTATTAAAAAAAATTGCAATGATATGACTTAGTTGTGACTCGTGTGAAGTAAAAACTTACAGCCGTATTTTAGTCAGGTGTTTTTTTTTCACTCAATCAGTGTGAGGATACTGATATAAGACATTATTTTCATAGCAATTGCCAAATTAAATTCTTTATTTTAAATTTTAAGAGTCCCCGCCACCACTAACTTTGTTTTTACATACCAGGGTAAAAACAATTTAGCAGTATTATTGCTTCTCTAAGCCATTTGTTTCTTTGGTAAAGTATTAATCATGATATAAGTATTTTTAACTAGCACAGGAGTACCTATAAATTAATATAATATTATTATTTTTACCGTTTCATATAATAACAAACAATTTTTTACCCAATATAAAATAATCAAAACTATGACAATGAATTATCTCTTTTTCAGATGACTGTTAAATCATTGTCTTTCCTCTCATCCCGCATCACCAACATTCCATCCACAATCAGAATATTCGCCAGCTAAGCCAGTCCATCAGTCATAACAGCTTTTATCAGGCCGTGGGCCCTGGTCCAGCTAATGCAGCCTGCAGATAAGACGCCGACAGAAGCTCAATTAACAACAAACTAAATTAGCCTCCATTTAAAGTTTACGATGACCGCTACCGCCTTACGTGGCCAGGATAAGTACGGACAGAAGATAAGAACCTGGACTCTGGCTTAGTACGTATCATTCCATGGCTGATTGGTGAATGTAGTCGGAAGTGGGAAAAAACGGAGGTCCGCTTGTTCCCACTTCCCACTACGTTCGTACGTTGCATTAGGTAATGCATTTTTTTTTATGTTATACTGAGTCAAACAGGCTTACGGCCCTCCTGATGGTAAGTGGTTACCGTCGCCTATTGACATCAGCAACACCTGGAGCATTGCTAATGCGTTGCCTGCCGAACCCATCCCCCCCTAAAGAGTTCTGGCATCCTTACTCACCGCAGGAACACAACACTATTTGAAACAAATAATGTTATTTGGCTGCGATCTTCTGTAAGGCGGAGGTACCTCCCCAGGCGGGCTGCTCCAATATAGAGCGAGGAAATCTCGCTGTACCCTACCTCCTCCTCCTCTCACATGCATGCTAGTTCGACAAACTCTTTAAAGAAGAGTGACTACAGAGGATAGATGCTGATGATTTTGGTAGAGGCTGTCTACTAGTAGTTTCAAAAGATTGTGAAAGTTATCCGAGACCCAGAAAAACAAATAACCATCAAATTCTGAATGAGATTCCGCTTTTTCAATTTTAGACAGTAGGCACTTTGGTATATACTGTAAGCTTGCTGTTTTAACTGAAATAAATAATTCTAATTCTAATTCTAATTTGCAATGTAATAGTAAATTATTTGCAACTAGCTTCCGCCCGCGGCTTCGCTCGTGTGATATCTACATAAAAAGTACCCTATATGCTAATCAAGGTAAAGAACTCATTATATTCCAAGTTTCATCGAAATCGGTTGAGCCGTTACGACGTGATTGAATAACAAACATCCAAACATCCTCACAAATTTTCGCATTTATAATATTAGTAGGATAGGATAGGATGATGATCATTATGAACATTTCAGTCCTATTTAAATGCGAAAGTTTTTGTGTTTGTAGTTCAATCACACCGTAACGCCTGAACCGATTTGGATGAAACTTAGAATACGTATAAATTGGCCTGAAATAACGAAGCATAATTTATCCGGGTACCAACCAAGTGAACGCAGTTCCTTGTGGAAGCTAGTAACGAGTTTTGAAAAGAAAAACAACTTGTAATTTCTTGCTCATTAGCATTTCCAAGTGTCCTTTCCAAACATCCAACTAACCCAACCTCACTACAGTTTAATCCGTACACAAACACTCGTAGCTTGTTGACCGTACATTGACAAATCTCTTCACTTGACTACCGTTCCGGCAAGACGTTCTTATCAACCGCTCGGCCACTTATCGGTCCGTTTGAGAGCTGCGCCCGCGCCGACAAAGAGGTGACGAGCCACGCGCAAAATATATTACACTGGTCAGCTCTTCGAGTTATCCGACTAGGATTAAAATGCACCAGTCTAAAATGCATCATCATCAGCTTGTAGAAGTCCACTGCTGGACGTAGGCCTCGCCCAAAGAGTTCCATGACGAACGGTCTTGAGCCTTTCCATCCACCGACTTTATTCTTTATTCTTTCTTTATTCTTTATTGTACACAGAAAACACATACAAAAAACAAACTAAATGAAAGGACATGTACAAAGGCGAGCTTAACCCTAAAAAGAGTTTTCTTCCAGCAAACCTTTGAGGCTAGAGATAGGTGATTATAGAGGTAGGGTTCGTGTACAAGACCAATGAATAAAAATAAATAAATAAATAGTAGATGTATAAACAAACTATTCTAACAAAATATATTTTCTATCTATCTATCTATATCGCCTGCCTACTGCCACTTGAACTTGCTAATTCTGAGATATCAAATATTGAACTTTCGGAATCTTACATCTTTATTTACACAAAGAAACTTAAAACTAATACAAGTTAATATTTACAAAATACACAAGAAACAGTTGAGCCATCTAAAGACCGTTACAAACGATCTATAGATAGCTCAACTGATCCAGATCACTACCAGTCGGAAGCGTCCCCAAGACGCTGGCGGAATTGCCACGCTGGATGGCAATGCTAATGCGCTGGGCCAAATAAGAGCCAGCTCTCGGGTCACGCGTCGCTTCGATCAGACGTCCTGATATCTTTTTGAAAACCCGGAGGGCCCCGTTTCCCCACGGACCCAGGGTCTCAACCCCAAAAGGCTCAAATATGTATATTATGGAATCTTAAATCGAGCATTCGGAATTCTATTTACGATATAGTTAATAAAATGAAGATACCATAAAAAGAGGTCCATAAAAGGCTTCGAGGGCGCGCTAAGCCTGCTCCGCCGGTGGGAAGGGACTTAGCGAACACAATGGGACCACCAAAATCGCGTCGAATGAACTTTAGAGTGGGTCATAAATCGGTAACAACTCGCCAATTGCCACACGGAGGCGCTAAACGGCTAAGAAACCGACATATCCGCTCTAGCATCCGCACTCGAAAACTTGAAACGATCCGAATGCAGCGCGAAAATATTACACGTTTCCGTTCTGCATTCTTCCAAACCTTCGTGTCGAGAATGCTTGAAAGAAAGAAAGAAAGATTTTTATTTTCCTTAAGAACTACTACACATAAAATAAAAATAAAATAGAAGAAATTAAATGCTTAACGATAGAAGATATTGTGCGCAGCAGAGCTCTTGGAAAACATGGCCTCCGCTCAGCATTGTGCTGGATACACACTGATGTGGGCACCCAGCGCTGGTTTTCAGCGGAGACCATAGCAGTAACGTCACGACCTTCTAGAGGTGACTAAAAATAACACAACAGTGAATGAATGTGTGATGAGCTTACTAGCTTAAGCCCACGGCTTCGCTCGCATGATACGTATACAAAAAGTAGCCTATATGCTATTCTACGTAAAGAACTCTATCTGTTCCAAGTTTCATCGAAAAAGATTAAGCCGTTACGGCGTGATTGAACCACAAACCCCCTTCCACCACCGGACAAGCAGACGCACAGGTAAATACCACCCTTACCTGGTCGACATACCACAGTGTCGAACGAAACGTTTCTGCTCCACTTTTATTATAAGTACTGCCAAAGAGTGGAATGATCTGCCTGCGTCTGTTTTCCCGAAAGAGTAAAATCTAGGAGTCTTCAAATCTAGGGTCAATAAGTTCACTCTGGGAAAGCGTGCTCCATCTTAGGCCACATCTCACTTGCAAAAGTGAGTTGGTGGCCAAACGCCTTACCATTATCAATAAAAAAAAAAAAAAAAAAAAACATCTAAAAATCCTCACTAACAAACTTTCGCATTTAAAATACCTACCCAGATAAAGAGCAGCATAATTATGTGCTATTCCAGACTATAATCTATCTCTGTACCAAATGTTTTTCTGGCTTGATTGAGTAACAAACATCCATCCGTCCAAACTTTTATAATTGTAGTAAGATTAGTACGATGACTACCTAACACATGTCTAGACAAGAAAAGGAAGGTGCAATGCATTGAGACTTGTAAACAGTAGTTAACTCTTAATGCGGTCGTCAAGTCGTAACCTACCCTTATCTTTACTGCTAATTTCACTGCCTTTTTATCGCCCAAGTTCAATGTTAAGAGCCTGAAGACAGTGGCTTCGTTGTGCGACATCTGTTCCTGCAGCTTTTTCTAAATCGAGCATTCGGAATTCTATTTACGATATAGTTAATAAAATGAAGATACCATAAAAAGAGGTCCATAAAAGGCTTCGAGGGCGCGCTAAGCCTGCTCCGCCGGTGGGAAGGGACTTAGCGAACACAATGGGACCACCAAAATCGCGTCGAATGAACTTTAGAGTGGGTCATAAATCGGTAACAACTCGCCAATTGCCACACGGAGGCGCTAAACGGCTAAGAAACCGACATATCCGCTCTAGCATCCGCACTCGAAAACTTGAAACGATCCGAATGCAGCGCGAAAATATTACACGTTTCCGTTCTGCATTCTTCCAAACCTTCGTGTCGAGAATGCTTGAAAGAAAGAAAGAAAGATTTTTATTTTCCTTAAGAACTACTACACATAAAATAAAAATAAAATAGAAGAAATTAAATGCTTAACGATAGAAGATATTGTGCGCAGCAGAGCTCTTGGAAAACATGGCCTCCGCTCAGCATTGTGCTGGATACACACTGATGTGGGCACCCAGCGCTGGTTTTCAGCGGAGACCATAGCAGTAACGTCACGACCTTCTAGAGGTGACTAAAAATAACACAACAGTGAATGAATGTGTGATGAGCTTACTAGCTTAAGCCCACGGCTTCGCTCGCATGATACGTATACAAAAAGTAGCCTATATGCTATTCTACGTAAAGAACTCTATCTGTTCCAAGTTTCATCGAAAAAGATTAAGCCGTTACGGCGTGATTGAACCACAAACCCCCTTCCACCACCGGACAAGCAGACGCACAGGTAAATACCACCCTTACCTGGTCGACATACCACAGTGTCGAACGAAACGTTTCTGCTCCACTTTTATTATAAGTACTGCCAAAGAGTGGAATGATCTGCCTTCGTCTGTTTTCCCGAAAGAGTACAATCTAGGAGTCTTCAAATCTAGGGTCAATAAGTTCACTCTGGGAAAGCGTGCTCCATCTTAGGCCACATCTCACTTGCAAAAGTGAGTTGGTGGCCAAACGCCTTACCATTATCAATAAAAAAAAAAAAAAAAAAAAACATCTAAAAATCCTCACTAACAAACTTTCGCATTTAAAATACCTACCCAGATAAAGAGCAGCATAATTATGTGCTATTCCAGACTATAATCTATCTCTGTACCAAATGTTTTTCTGGCTTGATTGAGTAACAAACATCCATCCGTCCAAACTTTTATAATTGTAGTAAGATTAGTACGATGACTACCTAACACATGTCTAGACAAGAAAAGGAAGGTGCAATGCAATGAGACTTGTAAACAGTAGTTAACTCTTAATGCGGTCGTCAAGTCGTAACCTACCCTTATCTTTACTGCTAATTTCACTGCCTTTTTATCGCCCAAGTTCAATGTTAAGAGCCTGAAGACAGTGGCTTCGTTGTGTGACATCTGTTCCTGCAGCTTTTAATAAACAAGTTAGTTACGAGAATGCTTGTGTAGTGTATCCTTCTATTCATTAGCGTTCATACGAGAGGTCCGGCTGGTTTTTTCGTCCGCCCAGATGTGGGCCTGGGCAAACAGTACCGCCATTGTGGTGGCGGATAAAAAATCATACACCTGGAAGTGTCAAATTGTTCACTCGGACTGTGAGAGCGGGCCGTGAGAATCTCAGGAAACTTTGTTTGTAGACGCGGCCTAATATTGTTGTATACTTGAGATGAGGACTGGGGTTTAATTTGACATATCTAAAAGAGTTAGAGTTCAAAGATGGAATAGGGAATAGTTTTTTAGAGAATCTCAGTTCTTATCAGATTGTACAGAAAGATAAAATATTTTTGAAGGCAAAATGTTAATGATATACATAATAGATATATATTTAAGGTAATATATATCTATTATGTATATCAGTCTCTGGTACCCATAGGCTATGCCTAGTTTGGGATCAGTTGACCGTGTGTGATAATGTCCGGAATATTTATTATTTATTTAACACCCAGACACAGAACAAACATCTGTGTTAGTTACAAATGTTTGTCCAGTGTGGGCATCGAACCCACGACCTCTAGCGCAGAAGGCAGAGTTACTACCAACTGAGCTATGAGGCCAGTCAAATAAGACAGAAACGGTAGATTAAAAGACACCAGGGTTTATTGAGAGTACGAATGATAATACCTACAAGGTTTCCTGTTGTAACAGCTCATAATCTTGTTCGCAATTGTGTAAGCGCAAACAAACATGGTCGATATACCTATCATTGTTTCGGCAAGTGGGCTGTTAACAGAATCGATCTAAGAATCTTCCCACTACAAAGCTTGATACACATTTAAGGCGGATCAGGATGTCGATAAATCAATACAACGGAAAGCAGTCGACGACAATGACAAAACTCTTACAACCTTATATTCCAATACAAATAAAGCTCGCATTCAGAAACACCCTTCCATGCCCCACGACTCCGCAAACCAAACAAACTACACTTATAAAAGATATAAAGAAACGCTTGTAACAAAACAAATAAACCAAATTGGGCATCGACAAAAAACGCTCGGAATCGGTTCGGGATGCAACATCATCGGCATTAGCATATTGATGGACCGACTATCTGTGTCCTTTGTTTAAAATCAGCGACACGACATTCAATCATAAGGATTGCGATAAAAAGTTTTATTTCACTGGCTAGTTTTTGCCAACTGCCACTGCACTGCAGGTGGTAAAGACAGTTCCTTAAAAGCGGAGACTGTAAATACCCATTTACATCTTGTAAGCTTGTGGCGAGAATCTTCGAGACGTGATTGTTTTGCGGGAGTTTCCAGGCTATTCTAGCGTTCATGTGTAATTAATTACAGTCAGCAATTGAAAAAGCCTTGCTTACAATTATGTCATAAGTACAATAAAACAATACAGTACTTCCTATAATCAAAGCGGAGGCGATTTTCACTTTGTGGCTGATGATCGTGTGTATTAGTTAGAATGGTCTGCTACGTGATGATGGTAAGCGGCCTGACGGTATGACTTTGGTCCCTTGGGAGAAGGGTAGGCCTATGGTGTGGGACGCTACTTGTGTTGATACACTAGCGCGCACACATCTTCCGGGGACATCAGTTAGGGCGGGTGCGGCGGCAGATTCGGCCGAGGATCTCAAAAGGCGCAAATATGTTAGTCTTGATAGGGCTTACATATTTGAGGCTTTTGGGGTTGAGACCCTGGGTCCGTGGGGAAACGGGGCCCTCCGGGTTTTCAAAAAGATATCAGGACGTCTGATCGAAGCGACGCGTGACCCGAGAGCTGGCTCTTATTTGGCCCAGCGCATTAGCATTGCCATCCAGCGTGGCAATTCCGCCAGCGTCTTGGGGACGCTTCCGACTGGTAGTGATCTGGATCAGTTGAGCTATCTATAGATCGTTTGTAACGGTCTTTAGATGGCTCAACTGTTTCTTGTGTATTTTTTAAATATTAACTTGTATTAGTTTTAAGTTTCTTTTTAGTTAGACAATTTAATATTTTCGAGAATCACATCCTAGAGATTTTCAGAGATTTCCAACTTCACTCCAAAAAAAAAATTGGTTTGCACTAACGGCCGCAATGAAACGGTCACCAGTGTCTTAGAGAACCGAAACATTACAAAATGCAAGGGATGTGTTGTACAACCGGCTCGCAAAAACAAAAAGATCGACGATCTGGTGATTAATTTATAATAAATCAAAATTCACCACGCTGCCAGTATTTAAACTTTTGACAATTTGGAGGATTTTATGATGGATCAGTTTATGTTCTTTATAGAATTTGATGACGGTCTCAACTTTACTATGAAATAAATCAATCAACTAGCTCTACAAAGGTGTAGGTATTTTTACAACGGAGTAGGTAAAGGCATTTAATAGTATCCGTTTCTTAAAAACTATAGCATGGCTTACAAAAACACGCGTGCAGACCAAAGCCAATCGGTAAAAATATTAAACCTTTTTTAATGATGCAAAAAAGGACTCGCAATAAAAATAATATTTACATATGAAAGGAGCAGGAGTAAATCAATTTTAATAGACGAGAAAGGTGAAATGCGGCGTCTTAGCATCTAACAGCGGTAGAAAAACCAATAGCATTGATAGGTCGATAGGCGGAGGTGGGACAAAGCACGCCCGCGGGGAGAGCACCTGCCGACGACATGTTTATGCTTCAACCGAGCCATTCGCCAAATTTATGTACCTTTCGCTACCCTCAGGGCTCACAAGCACAGAGACACACGCGGAAATTGAAAAAAAAAAAGACATAGTCTCGATGTTTTTTTTTTCGACGACTTTTATCCCCAATATTCAATTCAATTCATTTATTTCAAACCTTAGGGACTTTGGAGAACACTTAGTTACGTCAATTTTTACATGAAATTATTCAGAATATAATACTAAAATTAGGTCGGTAGGTACATAGTATATTTGCAGCTGTATATTAACAGTGAAGCGGCTGTAAAGTGGCCTTGTCAGCAGATAAAACTACAACTTACTTGCTACAAATAAAATTAAAATAAACATGGATTAGGTGGACCTGTACAAAGGTTCTGTCAATTAATTTAAATGTTAAGGTTTGGGAGGTCACAGTTTCGCGTCGGTTGGGAGACACCACACCGTAAGCCATAACCGTAATAACGTAAGACATCCTCAGACAGTCAGATCTTCAGGCAAACAGACCCTTGAAGATGTCTAAGGGGGTAGTCAGAGGCATTCCCGAGCATTTGGCGCATGCCCACATTTTGCAGTGAGTACTACAAGGTGACAGGTTTCAAGCCCATCGCCGCTTTCAGAATACTTACTGTACTGGTTTTTTCACGATGTTTTCCTTCACTGTTTTAAGAACGTGTAAATGCGCATTTAATTTTTTTCATAGAAAAACTCTTTGGTGCATGACCGGGTTCAAACCTACGGCCTTCTGATCGAAAGTCGGGGGACCTCCCACTGGCTAACACGGCTATAACGCTGAATTTAAACTTTAAATCACCAATGGCGGTGCTTTTGCGTCAATGCAATTGCATACATTTAACCTAACAGATAACGCATCCATTAATGTAACCGAACCGATTAACAACGCATAATCGTTTTAATAAGGAAGTTAAATCCACTTATGTATTTATTGAGCAGAATAACCACGAAGGGAAATCATGAAATGAAATAGCATTATGCGAAATACCTACACTCATTAAAACATGCGGCCCACTTGCCACTCGAGTTGGGACGAGTAAAAAGCGTAAACCACTTCATTAGACACCTCTTGGTATGTTTTAGGTAAAAAGTGAACAAATCGAATGAATATGGATGCGGTTTCGGTGAAAGTGTGGAATTGATTCGGAGCCTTTTTGGGCGCCGGCGCCTTCGCGGGCTCCATTGCATGTCGTGCTCGTAAATTGCGAATGGAAGGGCCGACAAACGCAGCAGTAATTTAGTTGACAGTCGGGCCAGTCGAGCTTGGCCCGCCGCTCACAAAGCTTATCTACCGGCTTCATCTAACTAATATTATGAGCTTGACGCCGAACACAGAAGACAACAGTCGTTAAGATTATGTTTCAGGTAAAAAGTTCGTTAGCATCGGATTTGCCAATAATTAAAATGCACTTTACCAGTTATCTGCTAAATGGTAGTTTTCCCATGAAAATAGTTTGTATACTAGCTTCCGCTCGCGGCTTCGCTCGCGTGGTAGGTATTCTAGGTAAAGAACTTTATCTATTACAAGTTTCAACGAAATCAGTTAAGATAAGATAAGATAAAAATGTTTATTTGTTCTATAAATCTTAGGTGGTAAGTACATAATTGATTGAAAAAAGAAAAATTACATAAAGGACTATGGACCTCCAAACTAAGTAAGAAACTTGTATTTTGGAGGTTAAGTAACATAACATTATTTAGTAGTACATGATAATGTTAAAAGTTGAGCATTTACGGTGTGCTTGAACAACAAACATCCAAAGGCCCAAACATCCTCACAAACTTTCGTATTCATAATATTAGTAGAAAGTAGAATTTCCACTGATAATACGATAAATTTCCTACTAGAATCTAAAAGGACACGAGGCATATTAACCAGAGATCAATTTAATCGCTTTGTATGGGAGTTGATTGTTCGATCAAAGTTCCCCAAGACCAAGCAGGCGATTTTGAACGCTCGCAGGAGGTGATACAGGTGGTCCTTGATGCGGTTGCAGTGTCGCCGGCGCTCGGTACGGTGGCGATCGCTCGCCGGCTCCCGACCTCGTATAAATCACACCGTTTTATGAGAACTCACATTTTTTTAACATTAGTTAATGAAATGCGAGCGCAGTATGGGACCAGACTAGCGACATTAAAAACGACATGCCATAAGGACGGACAGTTTCTAATTATAATCCTGTCAAAGCTCAAATAACGGATGAATTGATGATAGCCTGAAAAGCGGCGATACCTATCTCAGATAACCGATCGTGAAGATAGTAGCTGATGAATTTTAATATACTTAAAACAGTTTATGCGGTGAAAAACTCTATGACAAGAATATCCCGTATGTATTTAAAACCAGTTTTTAAACTAGACTTGCAAATAACAAAGTGGCCGTCACAAATATCGCGGATGAAAGCGATAACCATTTATCTACCAGCTAACTGAAGTAGCTGAAGCCGGTCGATCAATCAAGCACAGGATCTGCGCTCGTCGTACCGTGGTGCCGTACCTAGAAATTGCTAATTGCAATCATATGTCGCCGCATTACAGATCATTATTGCGCAACGGAAATGCCGCTTATTTTAGGAAGCTTTTCGCGGAAGGAGTTAGGGCATGAGCACACCAATTCCACGTAAGTTATTAACTTCAGAAAAACAGTCAACATCCACCATTACAAATGTAGAACGCTGCCTTCCAATCATAATCATTTCATATTGATTTTGTTCATCATTGTTGTTAAGTACCATGTTGTTAAGTTGAACTGTGTTTGTTAAAACCGGAATGACCGAGAGCTAGAGGTCTTGACTTGAGCTAGTGGGTGAATTTTAGAGAACACAAAGCTTCGCGTTATCGCGATAATGTAAACGCAGCATTATAGAACAAACGCAGCGAATCACGGGAGGTTCGATTCTCCGAAGTTCTGATAGCGTGTGGCCCGTTACAGTTCATATCTGTTTTCATAACAAGCCGCGAATGCCATAAAACGGACATAATTAGCGAAATCACAGCTTAAAGACAACTATTATTATTATTATTTTTATACTACTGAGGTGGCAAACAAGCATACGGCCCACCAATGGGTAAGCGGTTACCGCAGCCTATGAGCGCTTGCAATACCAGAGGTATCAGGCACGCGTTGCCGACCCCTCCCCCCTCCCCCCTAAAGAGTTCTGGCAACCTTACTCACCGCAGGAACACAACACTATTTGAAACAAATAATGTTGTTTGGCTGCGATCTTCTGTAAGGCGGAGGTACCTCCCCAGGCGGGCTGCTACAAATTAGAACGAGAAAATCTCGCTGTGCCCTACCTCCTGTCAGTTATTCGATTCAAGCTTGTGCCCGCGGCTTCCCTCGTCCCGCGTGGTACCTAGATTAAAGCCAAGTGTCAGTTCTCCAACATTACTTTCCTACATTTAGTAAGCACGCTGACCTTTTGTTGTCACCTTTGAGGTCAGCTGTTAGAAAATGCTTGTAGCACCGTGCCCTCCGTTTGTACAATAAGTGGATGAGCCGTTAGGGCGTGATTGAACCATAATATTAGTAGGATATTTATAATATTAGTAGAAAGAGGATATAGTGGAAAATGATGCGAATGCGTCGGTCACACGTAACTTTAGAAGCTGTTGAAGCTGAAGCAGCTAGTCTTTAAAACGCTGGTAAAATAGCTGCGCGTGACAAGCAGGCAGTGAAAAGAAGCTGCATGTCATTTGGCGGCCTCCGCTTCTTAGGAATCTAGATTGTTACAGTATCAATACGCTGTTACTGTTGCGAATTAAAGCTGCGCGGGCGCAGGGAGCTCACTAGCGCCGACAAAGGGGCCGCCGCACGCGATCCGCGCCCGATTCACAATTAAGCCAGTGTGTGTTAATTGATATTAATTCTATGTGCGTGGTGCAAGCGGATAATCGCTAGCGAATACAAAGAAATCTTGAACCGAGAATCGTACTAGGTCAGTACCATAAGGCCATATAGCTAGCAGAACCGACAAACGTTGGGGAATAAAGGTTTCTGTATAGCAACTGCGACGGACGACACGACGCAATGTTGGAAGGCCATCCACCCTATGGACCGACGACATTGTAAAACTTGCGGGAAGTCGGCGAATGGAGAAGGCTCCAGACCGTTCCTTGTTCCCGTTAAATGGTATTCTAGTGAAAAGCGAAAAATTGTATGTCATAACAAAAAATGGCTTCGGTCAGGATTTCTTAAAATGCTATTACATGGGTTATTTTCGTGACGATGTGACTGGATTTCTCTACTCAGGGCATTTATTACGACTTTGGTCAATTTCAGAACGTAATTTAAAAAAAACAAATCTTCCAACGGTCGTGTTAGCAAAAGACTTTATAGAGTAAGCCGTGTTCCTAGTTTTAATTTATGATTTGGTTTTGCTTTAACTACTACGCTTGAGGTAAATTTATCATACAATACATTACTACAGACTATAAAATCCGTAGAGGCACGCTCTATTACATTCAACTTGGTAATTATAAAGGCGGAAAACAACGTCTAATTAGCTCTAGCCAATCAATGCTCTTTGTAAAGACCTACACGATTGAGAATGATATCATAACCATCATATTTCAATTTTCTATAAATTGAATATAAAATTATTTCCGCGTCATTGGTTAGTCGTTTAAGTGACTTTTATTTGACTGTGATGATTTGGCTAGTCATTGGGTCAGCTTAAGGTTGAGGCTTCTTGATTGCGTATGAAAGCAACTTATTATACGAAACAACCAACTGTTGCGTACATAGAATACGCAGTGCGTTTATACGCTAGACATGGGTTCGTATTTGCTATTTCAGCACCATGTTTATAAAGTACCATCTCTTACAATTAAGTGGTTTTAAAACCAGCTATTTAATACTCAAAAGTATTCTTTGGAATTTAAACGCCACCTATACCGGCCAATGTGTCAATGCCAACCTGATACTACTAAGTGGTATGCTATGTATACGTATGAGCCATGATAACGTACGGGAGTTTGGGGCTCAGAAGTGCGGGTGGTTCGCGGTAGTACAGAGTCTATCAAGTCGCACCAAGGTGCCCGGCACATTTGTGTTTTAATGACTGGCCTCATAGCTCAGTTGGTAGTAACTCTGCCTTCTGCGCTAGAGGTCGCGGGTTCGATCCCCGCACTGGACAAACATTTGTGTGATGAACACATATGTTTGTTCTGTGTCTGGGTGTTAAATATATATCTATTATGTATATCAGTCTCTGGTACCCATAGTACAGGCTATGCCTAGTTTGGGATCAGTTGACCGTGTGAATATGTCCGGAATATTTATATTTATATTTATATTTTATGCGTCTTTTGTGCGTATACGTTGCGTGTATGTATTTTAGAAATAGAAATAGAAATAGAAAAATATTTATTTTGCGTCACAAATTAAACAAATGGAACAAATAAAATATAAGCTTAAAACCTAGACACAAAAACGGTCACCACTCAGCTGGTGACGGTTTTACGGTACGGGATTTCATTTATACGCACTACAGAACCCGCACCATAAAACATACGATTTTCATACCACCCTATACGAAATTGAGGAACATTTGAGCACCTGCGTTTTTATACAACGAAAAGCAATACATACGTTTTACCATCCATGCTTGTCAACCACATTACAAATGAAAATCTCAAATACTAATGATATTTCGCATTGTCTAGGTATGTAACATTTGAATGAGGATCCAATTATCATCATCAGAAATGCCAACCTTCCACTGGCTTTGTCAAACGAGTAACGAGAGCCTTTGGTGTTTGCGACAATTACCTCTAAACATGAAAGTTCCATGTCTTTGCACCTGACAATACCCGCGGCCGCTGCTGACGGCTACCAGGAACCCCGCCAAGGCTGTGGTGACTGCTGATTGCTCTGTGGTAATGTGTCGAGTTCAAACGCGCCGCGGACGCGTCATCAACGCAATTAGTGGGCGTTGCGACACTGTTCAGTGACGGTTCGGGGATGGGGGTTTAAGTCTAGAAATTTATTAACGGCTAAGAATAACTACGTGTCTACTCACGTAGGAAATCACACAAACCCTGGTATTCGTTGGTAAAATGTATTCACTTCACTCACACTGACCGCCTTGACATCAAATTCACAGAAAATTGAAATGAGATTATTTTTCTGTCCCCTCAAAATTCCACACAAGACGATTAAAGATACGCATCAAGGATTAGAATACTGTGCTTGTTGCTTTCCCAAAAAAAAAAAATATTGAAAAAAAGTGTATGTACTAACTTCTTTTGTAATTTCAAATCATTGATTTGAAATCTGTTATTTATCTGACATTACCTACAACGCAATGCAGGCAAATTAGTCCTTAAAATTCCCCTCGCGGAAACTAAAATAACTAAATACTCCGCCCCCAGCAACCAGTCCTGGCTACGTCCACTCGTCTCCTATTGACATTGAACCGTTGTTACATATTTCACAGAAGTGTGTTTTGATGTCGCATGCGTGGAAACGTCTCAGCCAATTTGTGTGCGCTTTAATCTTGCAAAACACTGTCAACTATAATGATTGTTCGTTATTACAATGTGTGGCAAACTGCATTCAAACCACATTAACTAGTAGGTACCTAGTTTGTTACTACTGGTTTGTTTGTTTGCTAGTTGAGTGCAGTTGTAATTAATGCAAATTTCTGCAGAAAATGTTGTTCAGTGACTATTTAAGATTATCTCTTTGATAATGATTGGTTATAAAGGTTAAGGCCATGTTTAAACGGCATGCGATTCCTTGATATGTCATATAAAATTCGTTTTAAAATGATCCTTACCTCTACTGAACAGACACAATTTTGTGTTTGACATTTGAGAAGTGCGATATAGCTCAACGATATCTAAAAGTCAAACTCAAAACTAGCTTTATTCAGAAGACTTATAATTTTTACATACATTTTAGATGACATATCGCACGCCGTTTGAACATAGCTTTAAAGGAGACATTCAGAATCCAAAAGAAAGTGCTCATCGTCATTTTTTGTAACAAAGTTGTATGAAATGTCGTGGAAAAATCGTTTCAATTCTAAAGGCAGAAAATTTGGGATGCCAAAGTACTTCTTATTTCTTTCTCTCTGAAGCAAATAATTGTTTACCCAAGAATTATGAGTTGTTTTATATGCAAGGGCAGCATTTATCATGATGTTCAAGAGTTTCTCACAGAACAGTAACGAGTGGGCAATGACGCCGCAGCGACACTTTTATTAGAAATTCGTGCGTCATGTTGCACCCAACCTCACCCACAGATCACCGCTGGCGTAGGGGTGTAAAAGAGTTAATTTTGTTAAATCAAAATTCCATTAGTTAGTTTATATTTTTAACTCACAATAATAATGGTAATAATCTTAATCTAGCGAACTAATGGTGAAGTTTCATTAGCGAAAATCGGTAATAATTAGCTATGACCACTATAGCTTTTTATATCCATTTGGGTTAAACTTTTCTCCTATCTATCCTGGAACTGTTAATAAATAAATAAAAAAGACCCCACACGAGGGTTCCCTTTGTCGTAGGTATCAGAAACTACGGGTACTACAATGATACCACCCAGACCAGGAACATATATTAATAATAATATAATATAACATAATTTCTATGGGTCTTAGAATTAGTTTTTAGCATCTGTACTATTCTTAAGTTACCTGAAATAAAATTTATATTATTATTATATTATATTTGCAGATTATGCAAATATTGGTCTTGCGGCGGGAATCGAACCCGAAACTCTTGCATCTCAGATGGGCCCTCGCCGGCTACACCACCTAGGTCGTCAAGATAGGCCACCTGGGCGTATACAGGATTTTACCAACTTTGGTGTTGTACGGCTGAGTGCCATCCCTAGTTTTTATCATGGGTTTCGGTAGCGAGACGCGATAGGATCGGAGCGTGATGTCTCGATGCGGCAGGCGCAGGCGCAGGCGCAGCCGCAGGCGATGGTATCGGCGCACGAGTGCGGGTGGCTTGGGACTGGGAGTGAGACGGGATAAAGTAAAGTAGTAGAAACTAAAGCGACCATAGGTGGCCATTTTCAATATTTCTTAGTAGGTCTTATCTGAAAGATGGAGCTGAAAGTGAAGAAAGGAAAAACCATAAAGCAAGCCGATAAATAACGAAACAGCTATAAGAACTAACCAATTATTAGGTTCCAATGAAGCGGGCTATAACGAGAAATTAAAGGTTTCTTTACACGAATACCTATATGCTGTTTAGCCGTAATGGCGCAGACAAAAAGCTCGTATGGCTCGTTAGTGACAAATCTTGCGTGAAATGTAACAAATCCGACCCACTAGATGTTGCAACCGGTTGCGACTGTACCAGGCCTAAGTCACTCCAGCTTTACCAATCCAAAATGAGTCCTCTTTTTATGCTAAATTTAAATTCAAATTTTGAAATGATATGTGCCGAAGTAATTCTTCTGTTTTGTTTTATTTTAAGAATTTTCGATATCGTCCATGTCGTCGTCTAAATAGTCATTACATCACAGATTTTCGGTGTTATTTTCATATTCATTTTCTTTATAATTTCACGTTGGTAGTGTAAATGGTCTAAATCAAATGACAAATAAATTTTCCTCACGTGAACCTCGCTGGCCACTACAATATTTGCTAGTCCGATTATTAATTCATTGGTTATATATTATAGTAGAAAGTATAACACGAGGTACATCATTAAATTAAACTTCCTATATTTTTCTATGTAACTTCCTATTTTCCTAAATAAATTTATTACAAGTTATTACTTATGTTATAGAAACATTTTGAAATTAAAAAACTTTTGAATTTTCAAAAAATAATTAGTGATTTCTTTTCAATATTTTGGAACTGCGTTGGTTTCTTGTCCCTATGCCATCGAAAGTGATACTTATAAACGTTAGTAGTATTATTTCTTCTATGGTTGTACGTGTGCACCGAGTTTTTACGAGTAGTATGATTGACGACGCACCCTGCACTGTCTCCGGATAATGACCGCGCTTCTAGAGCCGCATTATGAACACGTATGAATATAAACACGTACGGCCGTGTCTCCACGTCTTTAAGTGCCAGATCAGATAGAGACAGGAATTAATGTTTTTTACGGTAGGTGGCACTTTATATCAGGTTACACCATACGAACCGCTAAGTTAGGAGCTAAAACTTCTCCATACGTCGCTTTAATTTTATGCTCAAAGAGACCGGTCAGTTTTTGCATCATGACATCGAAAGGAATGTGGAACGTCTCCGCATTACAATTTGTTTGGTAGCTCGTCTGACTCGTGAGAATAATTCCCGGGTTCCGAGTAACATGGGTTAAATGCTTGTATCGGGAGATACTGATCTAACCCGAACTGCTCGTTGGCGCCATAAAAACAAAACATCTTCAACACGACCACTTTCTTTACTAAATTATTCGTGGAATTTACGACGTTTCGACCGACAAAATGTTATAACCTAATGAGAATTAACTGAACCGCTGTCGTCCGGCAAAAAACGAATCATGTTCAGCTCGGGCGCATTTTTTTATATTCCACATTCGAAATTATCATTTCGTTTTTTCATGCGTCAATTGTTTTAGCTTGTGGCGAGACAAAAAGCCGCAGGAGCCAGCGATGACTGTGCGATTCTGCTGATCGCTCGAGGAATTCTGTCGTAGACGGGTCTACGTCGTAGCACGATATACATTGACGGATTCGGACGGGGCTGCGAACGTTGGTCATGTTTGTTGACAGCGTTGAATACCTATCATGTTGTAAACTTGTGACAGGTTGAGGTATCGTGGGATGTCCTCCCAGGAGATCGCGATACGATCGGCTGGTGGCGACCTCTCGGCGCGTGCTTCGGATGCCGGGCTCTCGCCGGAATCGCCCATTACGTCCAATGACGTTACATTTTCAATCGAACAACAATTTCTTCTAAGCCATCATTACTGTAAACGTTTTCTATCCAGTACAATTGTATAAACAAGTTTACTCCCTGATATTAGGTAAGTGCTTTAAGATAAACAGTAGCTTTCACACTTTTTATTAAGTTCAAAACAATGTAGCAGAATGAAACCGGAGCGCTTGGGAAAGTTTCGAAAGCCAATAATTTTCCATCACACAAATTTCAGATCGGAGGCTGATCTGAGGACATGGAACGCTATATTTATCAGTTTATTACCCACGTTTACTGGCTGGCTTCATGAATATACCGCCCGCTGTTGTCGGCTCTTAAAACAAAGAGCTTCATGTCAGCTGATAAGCTCTGCATCGTGCTGTAGATATCTCTCGATCTGGCGTGTGGAAGATAAAATACTGCTGTCAATGTTTCAGAACTTACTGACAAGTGAGCTTCATAGGAGTAGTCTCACTCCAGACTAAAACTGACATATAAAACTAGGTGCTTAAATTTGTGACACACAATAAATGTAGCTGGAACGAAGTAAGTGCATGTAAGTTCATTCTATTTTACAAGACTGGCTGATAGCCCTCAATTTTGCATCCGGTGAGTTTATAGCACTATACTATATCTAAAATCAACACAGTAAAGTTCATTTTATGTTGAGAGTTGATTCATAGTGACACATGCATGGTAGGAAGACGATCGGCTGTCATAATCTGATTATTGCTGCGTGCTTAGGGCGGGGCACGCGGCGGGCGGCCGGCGGCGCGGCGGGCGGTCGGCGCCCGCGCACCTCTCGCTCGCTCTTACGGCCAGCGCCCTCTGATAGAGCAGGCCAGCAACACGCCCGGCCAGCAAGCAGGCGACAAACGACCCGTGGTAAAACAAAAGGAATGTTGCCGGCGACGCTTTGAGGCGCTGGCGCCGGTCCCCGCGCCCTAATCACCCATTTTAATTACGACACAGATCAAATCAATTAATCGGCATTTCTGTTAAAACAAGCGCCGAATGAGCTTCTCGATTATTAGATATGATTTCGTGGATGTCTCCGATCCACGGCAAGATTGCGCTTGACGGGAACTGTTAATCGCCCTATAAAGGAATTAAACTGGGAGATACGTAGATAATTACATGTCATGGTTGATCTTCGTGACAAAGTTTGAAGGAAGAATATTTGGTACGAGAAAAGAAGAAACAGGGAAGAAACACAATTTCCTCGATGTGTGCTCTACTGAAAGTTCTTGCTACCTGCATACCACAGACTTTTTTAATTATCAACTTAAATGATTATTTCGAGCAAATTCGGGTTCGCCCTTCTCAACGAATAACACAAAAATAAATAACTAGTTTTTGTGTTGTATGTTTGTTTTTAAAATGGCGGGAGGTCTGTGCGACGACACGCGAGCGGACGGTGCGGCTCGCCCATTTGTCATATTTTGAGAAAAAATAAATAACCTTCTCTATCCCAACCGGTGTTTGTTTGTAGGGCGATTATTGAGGGTTAAGTATTATCTCTGAACATGGACTTGGACAGATGTAAGTTTTCAGTGATTGTGACTTTATTATTTGCTTACAATCGAATTCGAACAGTTGGGAGATGTCATAATACCACAAGGTCATAAAAGATTATGCTTGGAGAGCAAGTTCGACTCATTGGTATTTTACTTGATAAATATATTTCCTCCCCAAGGCAGGGAAACATGTGCATTCCCTTACCCATTTTATATCATATTCAGCCTGTAGAAGTCTATTGCTGGACATAGGCAACCCCCAAAGAGTTCCATGATGATCAAGCTTTTTCCATCCACCGATTTGCCGCAACTTTAACTACTATTATATGCTTGGCGGAAAATGAACAGGCAGGTGGGGTATAAGCTCCGTAAATGGTCGGAGTGATGGCTGCCGAGCAGGTGTTAACTTCGTCTCGGACTCGACCCGCACAAATGAACCGCCCAAATCAACTGTTTGCCTTACCAATCACCACCCAAACCCAGCCCACTGCGAACACGGATAAGGAATTTCTCCAAGAACAGCTTTTAACACTGTTTCAACAACGGCTAAAAGCATTCGGTCACAATTACCAATTTGAACCATTATACACTTGGTACCGAGAGGGTAATGCGGGGCTCCTCACTGCCAGCGCATAGAATAACTCAATTATCCGGCACGCACGGGATAGAGCTCTATACAAGAAATGCATAACATATTTTTGAACCATTTCGGTTCGTATGGCGCCACGGCCAGGACCGGCGCCGGCGCGCCCCCGGCTACTCTCACGCGGGCTCGTTAATACAAAACAAACAAGAGTGACCTCTAGACGGACCCCGGCTTAGCTAACGAGATTCACCAAACGTTCGGATAAAGCGGTAAATTTATCAGTATTTTAGCGAACGCGCGGTGGTCTGCGCCGGCGGCCGCGCCGAAAAAAACGTGTAGGAGATGACAGGAGCTTGGATGAACCTGGCTAATTATCCCCCCGCGCAAAAACCGCGCGATGCGCAGGCGCGCCGATACAGTCCCTGTGCACGATAGCGATTTGTTTCGGAAAACCATCTGAGTGCTTTTTGTCGCTGATCAGAGTGGACGCAATCCGCAGTCCCTATGCGGTCCGAGCCCTAATTACACGCCATTAATTACGAAATATTTTTATTTCAATACAGTCAATAGTCCGACGAACGTGACATTCATTATTGATCTACATTTGGGATGCGGCCTTATAATACTTACACCGAAAGAAATATCCGGTATCCGTCTAATTCGCCACCGGCGTTTTATGTCGAAATATAGCATCGTACGAGTTCCGTAATGATTTCACGATCATGCGCATCGCATTACCTCATTTCCGGGTACAAGATACCTACCGGGGTCTGAGGGAGAGTAAATAAAGTGCCACGGAACGGGGTGAGTAGGCCACGGCCCGCGGGCTGCCATCTACTAAATAACGAGATGGAGTACTTAATAATAGCCTGGCGGAGTCGCGGGTAGGCCCGGCCTCACGCGGTGGTCGTCGGAAGGCGGAGGCGCCGAGCCCTGCGACGACTGTGTAATTTTTTCACTGCTCGTCCCACATTATCGATCAAGAAAAAAAAATAATTGAAGGGGTACGTCGTAAAGCAAACAAGCTTATAATAAGCTGTAATTTGTGCTCGGCCATTTAGAGAAATGCACAAATTGCCGTCGTGGCAGCTGTTTGTTTTGTCTATGATGGAGGTCCGGCCTCGGAGCCTTATATTATCCGTTAACAAGCCCCGCGTCAGATTCGGCAGCCCTAATGGGTTTTCGTTAAGTTTTTGTGATTACTTTGTAATTTATTACGAGTAATGGTTTTCTTTTTAAATTCGTTTCTTGGATTCGACAGCTGGTATCGATTAATTGAGCGGATCGCTTGATACGTTAGTAAGGCCTACTCTTGTAGGTAAGTAGTCTAGTCGTTAATATTTTTCAGTCCACCCACACTCACATAGACTGATATTATTTTCATAGAAACTACTGTCATCTTTGGTTATTTTTCTGAAGGGGTAGTCAGAAGCACATCCAAATATTACATTTGGCACATGCGCCCATTTTGCAAAAGATAGCAATCCATACAGGTCCATCACTGCTTATAAGAATACTAATAACGATGTGGAGGAAACTCCATCGTTCCAACACTTTTTTATGTGGCTGACGATAAAGGCCTATGCACACGACGCTTTTCTAACGCGTCGTCGCGCGTTTTTATACACGCGTTGACAGAGCGTCAAATGAACGTGTGCAAAGGTACACACTTGCCGACTGCATCGCTTTTGATGCGCGTCTTAGATGCGTTCAACGCATAAAAATTTTTTGTAACATGAGATTCCCAAAAGCTAAATAATGGCCGCTAAGACTTGGATGCCGCAGCTGACGCCTCAAAAAGGAAGCAGATTGTTCACTTACCGTCCCCCCTTGGTGATGATCATCTCAGTCCCGATGTCATGGAACCTCTGCCATAGATCAGCGTTCAGCAGACGAGCCTCACAGACCGGTGGCTCCGCGTCAGCGCCCATGCGATGCTCTGAATAAACAAGAGAATAAAATAAATACTTAAGTACTGACGACCACGATGGCGCAGCGGGCAAGAGCTCGGCTGAGATGCAAGGACTGCGTGTACGATTCCCGCTGCGGGACAAATGTTTGCATGATCTGCAAATATTTGTTCCGGTTCTAGGTGTTGTGGTACCATGGTACTCGTAGTTTCTGATACCCACGACACAGGGAATCCTAGTATGGGATCAGGACTATGTATGTGACTTATGTGTGTTATTTATTTATTTAATTAAGTAATGGAAGAACCTTTATTAAATCATTAAAAAAATATAGGACTGCCCTGCAGATATGTATTCTCTCTTAGGTAGGTACAATTTAATGACTGGCCTCATAGCTCAGTTGGTAGTAACTCTGCCTTATGCGCTAGAGGTCGCGGGTTCGATCCCCGCACTGGACAAACATTTGTGTGATGAACACAGATGTTTGTTCTGTGTCTGGGTGTTAAATATATATCTATTATGTATATCAGTCTCTGGTACTCATAGTACAGGCTATGCCTAGTTTGGGATCAGTTGACAGTGTGAATATGTACGGAATATTTAAAAAAAAAGAAAAAAAAAAAACTTACCAAGCATAAAATGTACATTGTAATAGAGTCAACACGACATCAAGTCAAGTCAAGACAACTGACAATAAATTACAAGTTTAACGAAGAAATTCGTTCAAGTCGTGCCGTAGTCGCCCACACTGATGTCAATGCTGTGTTGTGACGCTTAGGAAACAAGAGCTGTTTATTTATTTCTCGATGAAGTGACTAAATCGCTTAGGTACTTGTATTTATAGCTTACAAGCTTACGCCCGCGGTTTCGCTCGCGTGGTCCTTAATTAAAAGTAGCTTAGATGCTATTCTAGGTAAATAACTCTATCTATTCCAAGTTTTTACGGAATCTGTTGAGCCGTTGAGCCGATACGGCGTGATTGAACAACAAACATCCAAAGGTCCTCAAAAACTTTCACATTTATAATATTAGTAGGATACTTAATACGAATATTCCAGTTCGTCGATGTAAAGGACACCTTAATGTTAGCATTTTATTAGCATGTCCTTTTTGGCGGGCTCACTGAAGTGCCGAGAGCTGTAGGAAATTGAATGTGCACTGATATAAGCTGATAATGAGATGTGATTTCCCTTGATTATTGTCAATCAGAGGCTATTAAATATCCTTTAATGAGAACCCATTTGTGATAAAATGGAATACATTATAAAATAACCGGTTTATTTTAAGCTTAAGCACATTATATTATTATATTTTTTACCGTAAAAAAACTTATAAAATGAAACAAAACCTTCGAATAATAATGAATTAATCTTTTATGTTCCCGTTGCTAGAAGGCTCTTTTTAGAAGCCACTGCACATTTGCAATAGTCTCAAGTACCTATAATAGGGTATCCCAAAAAAAATATTTTAGTAAGAAATATAAATATATATGCCGCCTCCAGGCGGCATTGGTTTCATCTACCCCAGCGAAGATCCACCCTGTATAAATAAACAAAACAGACTAAGTCTATATTTTTACCCAACTATAAAATATATAAATGGATATTTCCAGCGTGCGAGACAAAAAGTTATCAACTTTAAAATGTTTTATGTATATATCTAAAACATTTATACTCAAAGGTCCAGTACAAGGAACACAAGGGGTCACATTGCTTTAAAAACCAACAGCTGAACGAAATTAGGAGAAACCGACACAAAAACTCAGTTGAGGGATTATAATTCGTATTAAAACAAACAAAAACTGCCCTTTTACTTATGCGGCTATATAATTGGCGGATATTCTCATTGGAGGCTGCAACGTTGGAATTCCTATGCAGTTTTCTATTTTTTTGTTTTTGACAGTTTTTGTACTAAAATTCAACTTGTTATAGACTAGTAAATAAGGGTCTGGGTTGACCTTTACAACAGTCCCAAGTTTTTGTCACAAAGGGCGGTATAATGTATGATTACTTTTGTTTTTAACATAACATATAATTGTTTTGTAACTATGTAATCACTATGTAGGTTCCTTCATTGTACAATAGCATATGCTATTCGTAAAAATAATTATTTTAGCTCTTGGAACATCCAAATGTCAACAATCAGTTTTTTATTCATTGGAACCTGAAGGTGTTCAAACTGTTCGGTGGGTATTTTGTACTCATTTGCAAAATTATAGTATACTATGAAATAATTCCTTCCTACTAAATCATTAAAATAAATTTGAAATGCATGTCGCTATTTTCTACAGGTGGACTTTAATGATATCCTTCTTTACCATCTATTTAATTATTTGGTAGAGCAAAAAAATACATTTTGTCTCTAGGCAATATGTCAGTCACATCTCATTTATTTTTGTTATGATTTTCTACCGTAAACGCAAACGACTTAATTCTAAACTAATATATAGTTTGATGATTTCATGAACAGAACTGAAAGGCAATAGATGGTAAGGCATTGATATACATATTATCCCTTCATTCCAAAAATTATATACCTACATAAAAAAATAATTGTTATAATCTAAGGAAGGAGTACTTTGACGAAAGATCTAAGGAGAACTGGTATATGGTACCAAACGATCCAACCACATCCACTAAGAATCCCTTGGATAGATAATATTATGTTAAACAGGCGTGAAATTGTTACTGCTATACGACTGAGATCTGGACACATTCCATTTAATAAATTCTCTTATCTAATGCGTAAAACTACTAACTCCAAATTGCACGACTTGTAATGTTAAAGATGATATCTATCATGTTTTGATAGAATGTGTCCAGAATTCATCAGAGAGGGTTAATGTTAATTTAAATAGAAACTTAATTGGTGATTGCAATAGCATACTGGCAAATCCATCGTCGGATGAAGTCAAAAACATATTTAAGTTAGTATATAGATAGATTATCAAGTTTGTATCTTGTTGATTAAGTATAATATTGTTAATTTCTTTACCAGGGCGTCATAATCGTAACAGCGACAAAGCCCTTTTTAATTGAATAAAAAAATAAAGAAACCTCGTATCTTCAACAATGGGTTGAGATTTTTTTTAAATATTAAAAAAATGCTCATAGTATACATTGATATAGTATGTAACTACTTCTTTAAAATGTATGAGCCGTTTTGGCCTTGCTAGAGGTGGTACAACTTTCAATCCGTAGGTCGAAGGTTCAAAACCCGGTCTTGTACTTACGAATGGATTTTTCTGTTCGATGTTCAAATTTTATGTGCTCATTAACACGTGTTCAGAATTATAAAAACATCTTGAGGATACCCGCGGCATAGTCACTCCACGCGTATTGTCCATGTCTTTTCTGTGGATAAGGTTGACTAGGCTGAGAAGATCGAAATAAATCCCCTACAGTGTCTTGTATATGAGTAAAAATATCCACCAGATGCTTTAAAGAATCATCAAGAACAGATGTAATAAAGGCCTTACTATTTCTTTAGAATGTAACCTAAATTAAATTAATTGACACTTAGTAATGTCGCAAATGTACAGCACCGGTAAAAATACTAGTCTTCCATAATTTATAACATTACTAGGAACCTACGAAAGAGCAAGGATACAATTATGTATTGTGCCAATAACCAGATAATTGACTTCTTAATTGATTCTAGATTACTGGGAACAAATTATTGAGCAACTTTTTAAGGTTCACTGGCCTGCACCGGCCGCACCGCACGCACGGCACGCAACATTGAACGGAAATACAGATGCTTGTGTTCCCTGTAGGTATCATCTGGATTTCTCATTAAAGGTCGACCGGGGCAAATCCGTGTCAATTTATCAAAAATGCATATATTATAAATATCATAACAAAAGAATATTTTAGAACTAGTACTCCCTCCCGCCCTGTCTTATAAGTTGCTTCGACTTCACTCGAAATTCCCCACATTTTCAATAATAATATTTTTTATTGCCATAATGACTAGGTAATTAAAAAGATAATTACTATGCCATGTTCATACGACGTAATAGGTCATCTTTATGTGTTTCAAAATGATCCTTATCTATACTGGATATAGTCAATTTTGAGCTTGACTTTTAAGGGGGCTTGCGATAAAATACGCCCTCAAATGTCAATTTCAAAATTAAATTTATTTAGTACATGTAAGGATCATTTTGAAATACATTTTAGACATCACACGCCGTATAAACACAGTTATTGAATTGAACTTTTTATTGGAACTCGTACAAAGATTTTCTTTTTGTAACAGTGTACATTTTTTTAATCTACTTCTATTTGTCGTGTCACTGATTCTTTCTTGGTCATCCTGTATTAGTTAAGTGACCAGGTTGAAGTATGGTCGCCATGAAAAGGGCCTATGTATGACCGTCGATGAAAGAATCAATGTAGTCTTAGAGGATCCTTACGTGCATTTTTTAAATTATGTCGTGTTTAAAAACAATGCGCCAAAGGATAACCAATAAGTACTTCAACTTCTAATGCTAATTAACTGCACAACTTGATAAACAGTTGTACCGAATATTGGTATAGGTATTAGTCCGTTGATGAATTATTCAAAACATCTTATATTTGACTGGCCTCATAGCTCAGTTGGTAGTAACTCTGCCTTCTGCGCTAGAGGTCGTGGGTTCGATTCCCGCTCTGGACAAACATTTGTGTGATGAACACAGATGTTTGTTCTGTGTCTGGGTGTTAAATATTAATCTATTATGTATATCAGTCTCTGGTACCCATAGTACAGGCTATGCCTAGTTTGGGATCAGTTGACCGTGTGTGATATGTCCGGAATATTTATTTATTTTTTTGTTAGATGAAAATTTAAAATATTGTGATCAGAAATAAAATAATTATTACCTGCTACTTACCTGCCTATGTACTAAATTATTTTTTATTTTCTTCATTCACGGATTTAGCGTTATCATTTCAAATGTATTTAGCTTTAATTTGTCATTATTTTTGTTTATTTTTGTGTTTGAAAATGTCTACGTACTCTGTCTGACGTACTCTAAGATACGTAGTTACATTAACTATACTATACGGATAACGTAGTATTTATTTTTACAATATAAACAATACCTACCTTTAAACAATAAGCCTATAATTAAAAAAAAGAAACTGTTTTATCAGTGGCCGCCGACGGCAACTCAACTGATTTCTTAAAGAAAAGACTTAAACGCGCACCTTCAATATTAGTAAGATAGTAAGTTATTTTCATGTAACTTAATTATTATGACATTTAGATAAAAATAATAACTTTCCTATTCTTAATTTATAACTTATATAATAAATAATTATTTTATACCTGATATAAGAATCATATCAGGTAAAATATTTCTTTTCTATTTATTTTATAGGTATGTAATATACCTATAAATGTCTGTTGCCTTTATAGATAGCACACTAGCTTCCACCCGCGGCTTCGTTTGTATTTTTGTAGCTTGTATGCTATTCCATGTTATGGCCTATATTGTATACAAAGATTCATTGTAACCAGTTGAGCTATTTTGGTGTGATTGAGCAACAAACATCAAAATATACAAACTTTCTCATTAATCATATACATAAGTAGGATGAGGCATAGATAAATAATAGTTACATAGGTACTTTCATCAAATAGGCAATATGTTTTCAATGCTATGACTTAATTATAAAGGTTCAGTCAGCTATTTAACTGATGTCTTCAATTTTGTGTAATAAGATTTTTCATAATAGGTAATTACTGATCTATAGTTTCTATTGAGTAGCCAAAGAATAGTTTCAACTTACGCAGTCCACTAAGCGAGGCAGCATGTAGCATTTGCTGTCGCAGCAAATACTCCCCAAAGTGTGCCTGATCCATCATCATCCTGTCAACCAGGAACACTAACAAACAAATCAAAATTCCAGCTACTCTCAGACACTTCACAGAAACATTTTACTCGATCTCAGTTTAAATTACACCGTAAGCTGTAGCACTGTAGTTTAAAATGGTCCAGCACTCAGTAGGGTTCAGAAAAAGTTCATAATTAAAAGTAAACGGAGGAAGGAAATCGCTGGACGAACGTGACAACGGCGCGACAGCTGCGTTTACACTGAATCGCTTTGGGTTTACAGGCGGCGCGTGCGCATGGCCACGCCCAGTCACTCCCATTGGTCGGATGTCAGCCAATAGGCGAAGCAGCGAAGCCTTCGCAGGCTCGAAATGACTTGTAGCGCTTTCCCCGAGCTTTCCGCCCCTCCCCCCCCCCACATGTTTGACAGGTATGTCGGACGCGGTTGTTATGACGATTGACATATGAATTTTGGAGTGCGTAGGCGCATGTATCGATAAAGGCCTATTGTTGATTTGAATACACATCTTAGGATATAATAAATATAAGTGAAATTAATATATAACAATATTTTTCTATACGTACGATGGTAGGTAGATGTAGGTGTAGTAATCATTTCAGCCGTAGAACATCCACTGCTGAACTTTCTCTCCCCCACAAAATTCCTATCATGCGGTGGGAATTTGTCCTTACTCAGCATGCTAGGCACGCAGGTTGGCGCAACCTTCACAATGTCGTCGGTCCATCAGGCCAACACTGCGTCGCCCAGTACGTGGTCACCATTCGAGACCTTTAGCCCTCAATGGTTGTCTGTTCTGCGAGCTATTATAGATATGGCCTGCCCGCTGCCACTTCGACTTGCTAATTCTGAGAGCTATGTATATAACACAAATTCACAGCTAGGTACCTACGCATTGTTCGTTTGTACTCGTTCTGCTCGCTCTCGATCAGGTTTTGGCTGAAAATCAGTGTTTTTGCTTTTTAGCAAAATATTTCACTGAGCCATAGCCTATTTGTCGTACTGCAGCACACGCAAACTTGCCTACTCTAAGATACCTACTTTTTAAAAATTGCTCTTTTGATTATTTATACCTACCTATTGTATGTACTTTAGTTTAAATTGTTTATGTATCTATGTTGGGGCGACCTTCGTTCTTCTACGGATTTCCTCATTTCGGATGTATCAAAATACCCAAAATCAAAATAGGATCAAAATAACTATTAGTTTAAATTACCTCTAAGTTCAAATTAATGTTTGCAAAGAATAACGTTCAAAGCGCCTCAAGTCCATAACAGTCAGACTAATAATAAATGCCTTATTTGGACTCATTGTCAGTAAATACCAACCTACTAATGCATGTAAGTATATTGTACACTATCTTAGGATGATTAGTAAGAACTATAGGTACTTATAACTGCCAGAGGATATTACCTACCTACATCTTGGACTAAAAGACCTTCAAACTCTGATATTTCCGAAAACTCATACTCATAGATAGGTAAGTAGATATCTAAAGTACCTACTTGGATGAGTAATTGGTCACTAATTTTGTGCAAGAGCTTTTGTTACATTATCGCTCCAGATTAACTAATTGCGAGTACCTCCTCATTATCTACGGTTCTGTTTTTGGCTATGTGGTTTCTCCTACGCTTTTATTTCGTACTAACTTGTGCCCGCGGCTTTGCTCGCATAGTACCTAGATAAAAAGTAGCCTACCTATATGATATTCCAGGTAAAGAACTCTTATAATTTTCAAGACGAAATCGGTTGAGCCCTTAGGGGCGTGATTGAACCAATAACATCCAAACAAACGAACAACCAAACATCCTCACAAACCGTGATTGAACCAATAACATCCGAACAAACGAACAACCAAACATCCACACAAACCGTGATTGAACCAATAACATCCGAACAAACGAACAACCAAACATCCACACAAACCGTGATTGAACCAATAACATCCAAACAAACGAACAACCAAACATCCTCAAAAACCGTGATTGAACCAATAACATCCGAACAAACGAACAACCAAACGTCCTCACAAACCGTGATTGAACCAATGACATCCGAACAACCAAACATCCTCACAAATTTCAGAATTAAGTATGAGGTAGGTAACTGGAGAGGATTTTAATTTTTGCCATTTCCATACAAAAGTTAGATATTCATTGCCATATTTTTTTAATCCATTGAGCTAGAAACTTGATTTTTATACGGCACTAATAGGTAAGCTCACAGACCTTAGTTTCATTCAAGTTGATAGGTAGGTACCTTTAGCCGTTTCTGAGAAAAAGGGCCCTGAAAGACAGACCGACAGACAGACAGGCGGACAACGTAGTGATCCTATACTTAGGTTCCGTCCAATTGAGGTACGGAACCCTAAAAATGATTCTTAATTATGCTTATCTACCTACTGAATCTAGGTAGTTTGACTTACTGATATAGTAGGTACCTATGTAGGTAGGTACCTAGGTAATTTTGAGTTTGAGGAGTGCGAGATTATCATTGAGCTATAGCAAAGACTAGGTATACTTACTACACATTATCCTTGGATATAGGTTTTAAGTAACGCACAATTCGATTTAATGTTATTCAATAGGTGGCGTGCATTACCCACCTTGTATCTACTTGTCAACGAATTAGACACGCTCATCATCATCATCATTATCAGCCTGTAGAAGTCCACTGCTGGACATAGGCCTCCCCCAAAGAGTTCCATGACGAACGGTCTTGAGCCTTCTCCATCCACCGACTTCTCGCAACCTTAACAATGTCGTCGGTCCATCGGGTGGGGGGCCTTCCAACACTGCGTCGCCCGGTTCGTGGTCGCCATTCGAGAACCTTTACTCCCCAACGGTTGTCGGTTCTGCGAGCTATATGGCCTGCCCACTGCCACTTCAACTTGCTAATTCTGAGAGCTATGTCGGTGACCTTAGTTCTTCTACGGATTTCCTCATTTCGGATCTTATCACGTAGTGAAACTCCAAGCATAGCTCTCTCCATAGCCTGTTGCGCGACTTTGAGCTTGTATATGAGGCCTATAGTTAACGACCAAGTTTCAGTGCCATAAGTCATCACTGGCAACACGCACTGATTGTAGACTTTCGTCTTGAGGCTCTGCGGTATCTGCGACGAGAAGATATGACGAAGTTTCCCAAACGCTGCCCATCCGAGTTGGATTCGTCGGTTGACCTCTTTGTCGAAGTTGGACCTACCTAGTTGAACCTATCTGTGGCCTAGTTTAGTTTGGGATTGGCCCAGTTGACCGTGTGTGCTATGTCCGGAATATTTATTTAGTATGCAATTATGTATGTATTACCTACCAAAGATAATACAAGTTTCATAATAATTATGTAGGTATGCTATCCCGACCACGAGGGTCAAGGGGGGGTTTCTTTTGTAAACTTTATGACTTGCAACACACTTACAAAAATCAACAATACTGACATCTATCTATTAGTGCACAATTTAAGTGCACAATTTTCAAGAAAGCCGGTAGATGGCTCTCGACTTCAATGTTATCTTGTATAATTTATTTATGTATAAGTTTATCTTGTATAAAGGAGCCATTTCATTCTGGGCCTGGTCCATGTACACTACATAGAAAAAATAGGAAAAAATAGGAGATTACAAGAAAAATACAATTTCATTAATTTGAAGACATTTGCGATGGTACAAGAATAGTTATTCTGGTAAGTTTTTTACTATGTGAACAATATTTGAAGGCCGCCATGTCGGTTTATAATTGGCGTTTGACATGACATTGACATATTTTTCATGTCATGTTGTTTGATTTGATGTTTTTGTTTTGTCAGATAACAAAATTGTCAAAATGACATTTCCGCCATGTCCATCCGCCATATTTTTGTAGCGCTGTGTGTTGCTCTCTTTGTCGAAGAAAATCTTAATGTACCTTAGAACGAAGTCAATTTAAATAAAATAACCAATTAAATACGTTTACTTTATTGCTTAGACATATTTTAGAGTAGTGTACACAGTGCAGGCCCAGGCTCCATATATTGATGAAACGTCTCTTTTAGTTTATTGTAACGAGATTATCCTAGCTGTAAGATTAATCTCCATAACCTTATTTTCTATTTTAAAGTTTGTAAACTCTTTATAGGTTAAAATTGTCCCTACCAATGCTGTGTTCGCCTGTTATTGGCTATAGTATCAGTCCTTAGTCTACATAGCTTAATGTTGAATTTTTGATACATGTGCTGTTGGCGATCCTATTAATAAATAAATAAATGTTGCCATAATACCTACTTTAAAACTTAAGCTCTTCAACCTAAGTAGTTTGTTGTTTCCTGTTTTTTTTTACTTCTGGCAGTACTGAACAAAATGTCAAATAAGTCGATCTATTGTCAAATGTGTCAACTGTCAGTGTCAACTGCTGTATGTATGTAGCCAAGAGTATTTTCTCAACAAAAAATCGTATTTTTTCCAAAAATAATCGCGATTTCCCGTAATCATGATTGGAATGGAATCCTGAGAACTGTGTAATGTTATAAAATTAGGATGAAGTTCTCCGCCCCTTAGATCCTATGCTTTTTCAGGTTTATATCTGACAGATAGTAAACCAAAAGGAAAACACAAAGCGATTAATTGTGTTAGCTCAACGCTGAGCTCGCAGGTAGGCGGTGAAGATGTACCCCAAGTCCCTGACGACGAAGGACTCGTTCCTGGAGCAGACAAAGGCGGCCAGGGAGGAACGCGCCAACGAGAAGAAGCGAGAACAGTCAGCTGTGAAGATACAAACTGTTGCTAGGGGCTGGATTGCTCGCCAGAGATTCTACAAACGTATATTGTAAGTGACTATCTATTGTGTACTTACCTCACTTACCTAATGCTTCTGTTTATGTATCACAATACATAGGTAGGTGCTGTTACTGAAATGCTGGATTTGAAACCCACTGTAATTGATTGCTAAATAAATTGGAACCGCCTTGCCGGCGTTCGTTTTCGAATACATGAAATTTGGGTGTTTTCATGAGCAGAGTGAATAGGTATTTTCTAGGCAAACATGCTCCTTCATAAACTAGTTCACCCCCAAGATCAGGTGACACTAGGGAAAAATATTTGCTTATTATGTAAAAAAAGGTGCTATTTCTATTAGAAGATAGAATTGTCTTCTCTTCATCTTGTAGGATACTGAGGGTAATACACATACCAGGCTTCCCTCATCTTCACCATAAAGGGTAAAAATTAAATGACTGGCAATCTCCTAGCATTCTAGGTACAGACTACCTTGTCCAATGACTGAGTAAACCTAGGCTCAGCCTGAGCAGAGCCAGTGTACATTGACTGGCATTCGTTAGATGGCGATAATCTCTCCCTATATTTATGGAACATACTCAAAGTCTCTAAAAAGAGATTGCCCTATTTAAGCAATTACTTTGGTACAAATATACCTACATGGTAGTAGCTCATACACATAGATAGTAGTAGTATGCACTGGCCAGTACCTGACCTGCTTTGTACCAGCTGCAGGCATGTAGTGGATTAGCAAGCTGATATGGCAGTGGGCCTGCCATATTTGCTGTAGAACCAACAATCTTGGAGCATACAAATATACTTTAATGGAAGACCAGGCTCAGTGGTGTGTTTTGTGACACCTACGTTCAGCAGTGGACTGACATAGGTTTATGCTGATGATTACAGGTATGTGTATCAGAGCTGTAATGTCACCATTTTATTTGAAACTAACTTCCGCTTGCGGCTTCGCTCGCGTGTTACCTACATAAAAAGTAGCCTATTAGCTATTCTAGACTATAATCTATCTCTGTACCAAATTTCATTCAAATCCATTTGGCCGTTTGAGCGTGATTGAACCACAAACATCTAAACATCCAAACATACTCACAAACTTTCGCATTTATAATATTAGTAGGATATAGTGGATTTTTTAAACTTCTTCAACTTGCTTACAATTTTGAAACTGCTTTCTATCATTTTCAGAGATGATTTTGATGAGATCCTTCCTGAAGCAAATCAAGCCACCTCTCAAGAAGAACCTGCACAGCCTCTAGAACTGATCCCCGCTCTTGATGCCTACCGAGTCACATGTCGCCTTTTCCTGATATTTAAACAGCAGAGAGACCGGAGGAGATTCGAAAAACTGTGCAAGTATATTGTGCACAGTCTTCACTCAGAGTCTGTGAAACTATCTTATGTTGGAGTGTTTTTGAATAAGGACTACAGGTGAGCTCAATATGTTTTCTTTCTGTTATGATTGCTATAGAAAATGTGAATCACACTTCACACTAATAATTACAATCGAACAAAAGCAACTGTTTCTCTTTTTGTAATCTTTTTACAACTAAACTACAGAATCAAGCATGTTCTAGGATAAAATTTCCACTGGAATTGTACTAAAGAAAGAATTGTGTAAAGCAGGGGTTCTTAAACTATGTGCAGTCACGGACCACTTTCAGAATTTTTAAAATGCCTGGCAAATAATATAGTGGAAAAAAAAACTAATTTATAAAATCACTTTTATTGGTAATTTACTCACACTTAGGTACCTACAAAAGCTTAATTCGCCAAGATTAATTCGAGCTACTGCGGACCACTGTCACACTTATTACGGATCCCTTATTGGTCCGTGGACCCCACTTTAAGAAACCCTGGTGTAAAGAAAGAACTTTAGTCCAAAATTAAAAAAAGATATTGACAAGCTTGTATTTAAATTGTACATGTATCTTTTCTTTATAGCACAACATAAATTCATATGTTACAATACAAAAATGTTCTTGGATTCTTAAAATATTCTTCTACTTATTGCTCTATGAATTTTCCAGAGAATATGGGTGAAAATATCACTAATTCATAATTAGACTGATGAAACATTTAGTGTACCTACCTACATATTGTCAAATATTGTCTATAAGTGCACAGGAAATGGCAGTCATAAAATTATCACAATAGTTAAAGCTTATCACTATGCACGAGTAGGAACTATTGTTTCTGATACTTAGTAGATAATATGATGTTATATGTTTTGGTAGTAATCCCTAGATAGTAGATGATTCATAGCCTATTCTAATTCCTTAGCAAATTATCGAATTAGATTCTAAGACATGAAAGTGAATTTCCCTAGAGAATTTCTTTGCTGTTTGAGAACTCAGTTTACTGTCCTTGATGGCCCATTGGTGGTATTTTTTGAGTAGTAAAATTACAGCCAAAATCCGTCATTTATTTACATTACATATAATTAGAGAATTGTAATTTTTGCGACAGCTGGAGATTTTACGAATCTGATATTTGACCTTTGAAAATATACGGATTTTTCCTCTTGAGTTTTCCTAGTGTTCCAAAAATGGTAGGCAATCCTTCTAATAAATGCACCTCCATGCCTTCAAATTTCAAATACACTTAATCGGGTTTATATTTTCCTGGTGAAATAAATGTCTTGAATGAACATATATTAATTGCTTGGCCTTGGCTGAACATTTATTAATTTCTTGGTCTTGGCTTAGCCGGGAGGAACAGGCATAGCTTCACCTAGTTTCTAAGACGTTTCAAAGTGATCCTCGTGATTTTATTGAAATAAATGCCTTTTGACTTGACTTTGAATTTTGTTTTAATAATTTCAGTCTACGATGGATAGCCCACATAAAGGACCTCCTCTACAAATGCTGCCTATACCTCGAGACGCTGAAACCCGAGTCTCCAGTCGACATGCAAAGCATTCTCATCCATCTTCACACTCTAGTAGAGTTCACAGCGACTAATACGTGGGCGCTGACGCGCTCCAAGAACTTTGAGAAACTACGGGGAGGCATGACCCAGCTATGTGCTAATGTTATGGGCTCCCTGTTTCATAAGGGATATTATTTGACACTAAAAGTGAGAACATTTTGTATCTTGTTATTTTTAAAAGCAGGAGCTCTCTGTGCAGAGTCCATGAGTGAGAGAAGTACTGCCGCTTTGCCAATAAATTCTGCCGCCAAGCAGCAATAATAACAATTAATTTATTAAGTCAGACAACTTTTACAGCTCCATTGGTATATAGGGCTTTCAGGGCCAAGAAGACAAACAAGCAAAATTTATGAATGTTTTTGTTTCAGTCCCTACTTCTCAGAGGTCTTTGCCGCGAGAAAGTGTTCCTGAAAAACGTCTCCCTGACCGCAATAGTGACGCTTTCTCTGCGACCGCTGGTTTCCGCACAGTTTTCTGAAAAGCTCCTGACAATGTATATTATTCAGATACTGTCTGTCCCCACACTGGTGTTCCATATGCAGCAGATATCGCCTGAGGTATGTATTATTTGCCTAAATTTATTTTACTAGCTTTATTCTTGAGATGTTCTTCAATCAGATGCATGGAAACAACATCATCACTGAATCACAAAAAAATGTGTACTAAATTGTGTAATGAGTAATTTTTGAAAGTATTTATTTCTATGGGAACAAAGAAGACAGGAAATTGATCACATACCATTTGACCATAGTGTGTCATCGCCAGTACTAATGAGTCAAAACTTGCAGTTCCGCCGTACAAAGGAAGATTATCACATAAATTACCATAATCCCTATTAGAAATGGAACAAGTGGAGAGCTCCTGTGACATGACTCGTTACAAATGAGTAATGGCTTAGGACCTCGCATGTGAAGGTCCTAATTAGACCTAATTAGGTGTAATTAAACTCGATGCAATTGACACAATGAAGAATGTGTATTGTTACTGCTTTTCTACTAACCCTCAGACACTAACTTTTTCGTCTCGATTTAGTATGTCCGTCTTTATATTTTGTTTAGTGTTAGAAGAGGACAGGAAAAGTTATGAAACCAATAAAGTTAATGATGGCTAAATTTTTAAACCCAATTTAAGTCACATGCGTTTTACGCTGCTTTTAATTTCTCAATAAAAATTAAAGAAATTTCGTATGAGCTGTAGCGATATATTATATGCAAAGAAGTATTAGCGCATGAAACGCATTTACAAGGTGATTCATAACATATATACCATCCCGAAAGAGGGTTATTCTATTAACAAAAAGAAATAATATTAGCGAAAAAAAACATGAATATTTTTATTTCTCAAATTAGCTGTTTTTGGTATTTTTATCATCTTTTAAGCTAATAACTAAACGTACCAGGCTATCTGATTTATTGAGTTTGACCTGATTTGACCCCAAAACAGCTGATTTTCGCATAGAGTTTTTTCAATGAAAAATGTCGAATTTCCAAAAGTAGTAGAACAAATTTTATTGCTAATTACTTGTAGAATAAGCCCCTTTCGGGATGGAATACATATTATGAATCACCTTGTATAATATTGTATTTGGAAGTAGAATAGTTTGATAAAAAATGTCTTTCCTTTCCAGTCAATAACAGTATTCCGCACGCACTCAATGTTCGACAAGTGCGTGGAATTCCTGAGCACTGATCAGAACATGCGCATCGTGTTCAACACTCTGGAAGGAAACTACGCGTTGTGTTTGCTCGCCAACCTGATCCAGCTCGCGCACTCCGAGAGGGAGCACGCACAGCCTGATACATACTACCCTCTGTTTGTGGTAAGCTCAGTGCCAGAGATTTTAGATTTTATTACAACTACTAGAGACTCCTCCTTCCTCATACACTCAAATAAAAACAAAAAAAAAAGACTAATCCCCAAGCATAGTAACCTTTCAGACCTCCAGTCGATCAGATCCTTGAAGATGTCTTAAGGGGGTTATTCAGAGGCACGTCCTAAGATTTGTACAAAAACCTTTGTTCTGAATCTTTATTTAAGAAGTTCTGCGAGCTATAATAGCCTGCCCACTGTCTTTTCAACTTGCTAATTCTGAGAGCTATGTCGGTGACCTTGGTTCTTTACGGATTTCTTCATTTAGGATATTATCACTTAGTGAAACTCCAAGCATAGCTCTTATGCACACACTTTATGACACTAGGCTTATGACAGTCCAAGCGCTTTGCGTCTACCTCACGCGTCACCGGAATAAGGCTCATCCACATCTCATCGTCACGTGGGTATCTCGAACCACTCGTTTTATGAGATCCTTTCTCCCCCATACGTGCAAATTGTGGAATGAGCTTCCTTCCGAGGTTTTTCCGCTAACCTACAACATGAAGAGCTTTAAGAAAAATACAAAAAGATTTCTCCAGGGCAGGCAACGCATTAGCAATGCTCCAGGTGTTGCAGATGTCAATAGGTGACGGTAACCGCTTACCATCAGGTGGGCCGTAAGCCTGTTTGCCTCCGTATAACATAAAAAAAAAAAAAAAAAAAAAAAAAACCTTTATAATGCGGACAGCCAAGGAGTGAAACTCGTTGCTGGCGTCTGTGTTTCCGAATACCTATAATTTGGGTGTCTTCAAGACCAGAGTGAATAGGTTTCTTCTAGGCAAACGTGCTACACCGTAGACCACATCATTACTTAACATCAGGTGAGATTGTGGTCAAACGTTAGCCTATTTTGTATATAAAAAAAAGTCCTACTATCCCTACTTCCGGAAAAGAAACGAGAAGACCAAAAAAGAACAGCTGGGTTCAATTACTGCCAATCGATCCGAAGCCGAACGCCACCGTAACGCGGTAATGGAAGTCAGCTTGAACTGGATTCAATGAAAACCATCCCAAAGATAGACAATGATGCTGCTTATTCAAATCAGTTGGTATCACGACGAATTATCAAATTGTGTCTGCAAAAATCGCAGCAATCCAATGATATTCAAATAAATAAGTGCAAAACAATATTTGAACGCTTTGTTCGTGGTTTCAGCTGGTTGTGACACGATTCCTGGATTCCTGTCAGCAATATGTAGTGTGCAAGAAGGGCAACCTCAGCAACTGGCATCCGATCCTCGGCTGGTTTTCGCAGAGCTTCGACGCGTACCTACCTCCAGCTATGGGTAAGTCCTCTTTCATATTACTCTTTTTTTTATCGCAAACAAGCATACGGTCCACCTGTTTGTACCACCTGGTTACCGTAGCTTATGAGCCCTTGCAATACCAGAGGCATCACGCACGCGTTGCCGACCCCAAACCCTGTCCCTCCTTAAGAGCTCTGGCAACCTTACTCACCGCAGGAACGCAACACTATTTGAAACAAATAATGTTATTTGTTTCAAATAGTGCGGTGTATGGCGCAATCTCAAAGTGCATAAAAAATTATCTGTAAGGCGGAGGTAACTCCGATCATTCATCATTTTTTATGCACTTTTGACGGACTAACGAAAAATGCCAAAAATAAAACGTTTAAATAATATTGCAGGTAACCTCCGCAGTCAACTTTCTCTACTATGGGGTGCGCCGCTCTTAAAGAAACTGTTGGCTCAGCCCATCAAGGAAATGGTGGATGGGGGGGTAACTGAGGAGGGGGCTGGGCCGTCCCAGCCATCCACGCCAGTTCAAAGTAGTAACCCCGCTGCCTTCATCCGGCGCGCGATTGAAGCGAGAACTAACAGGTATTTTATCAACTCCAAGTCAAAAGGTATTTATTTCTATAAAATCATAAGGATCACTTGGAAACGTAGAAACCAGGTGTAGTTACGCCGTTTCCTCGCGACCAGGCTTAGAGGAATCGGTGACTCATAGATGTTTGGCTTTATGATGATATTTTCTATGATTGGCCTCATAGCTCAGTTGGTAGTAACTCTGCCTTCTGCGCTAGAGGTCGCGGGTTCGATTCCCACGCTGGACAAACATTTCTGTGATGAACACAGATGTTTGTTCTGTGTCTGGGTGTTAAATATGTATCTATAAATAAATAAATATTCCGCACATATCACACACGGTCAGCTGATCCCAAACTATGCATAACCTGTACTATGGGTAACAGAGACTGATATACATAATAGGTAAATATTTAACACCCAGACACAGAACAAACATCTGTGTTAGTTACAAATGTTTGTCTAGTGCGGGAATCGAACCCGCGACCTCTAGCACAGAAGGCAGAGCTACTACCAACTGAGCTATGAGGCCTGTCAATCTATATCTATATTATGTTTATCAGTCTCTGGTACCCATAGTACAGGCTATGCCTAGTTTGGGATCAGTTGAAAAAGATTTCTCCAGGGCAGGCAACGCATTAGCAATCCTCCAGGTATTGCAGATGTCAATAGGCGACGGTAACCGCTTGCCATCAGGTGGGCCGTAAGCCTGTTTGCCTCCGTATAACATAAAAAAAAAGTTGACCGTGTGTGATATGTCCGGAATATTTAATTTTCATTTTAGTATAATTTATAGTAAAAATACAGTCACCAAATTAACAAAAAAAACTCTGCCCTTTTGAGTGTCCAATATTGATTTAATAAACTTGTTCCAGATCAAATGCAAACAAGAACTTCAGAAAACTGGGATCTCCAGACAGCACCAAAGCGGCACTAATATGTTCCATGTACCACACAGCTCTACAGACCATGACACAAGTGAAACTTGACATTTTAACAGGTAAAAGGTTCAATAACTATTTGACAGCCTCGGTGGCGAAGGTTCAATAACTATTTGACAGCCTCGGTGGCGTGGTGGGCAAGTGAGGGATGAGATCTTTGGGTTCGATCCCCGAGCCAAGAGGGCCGTTTGCATGATCTGCACATATTTGGTCTGGGTATATTACCAAACAGTAGGGAATCCTGTGGATGTGTGTCGTCAGGACTGTTGAGTGTAGATTATATGAAATTTTTCATTGAAATATAATAAAATATCTATATCAGAGCAAGATGAAGGTTTGAGAACAATATCAGAATAAGGGCCGTAGAACCTGCTACTGGTTGAACCGACAAAATAACGCAAAAATCTTTAGAATTGTATTCATCTTTGTTCTGTTTGCTATAACATTCTATTAGAGATACCTTAGTCTCGACGCTTAGCTGATAATAATGTTTTCGCAGGACTGTGCAATCAAGACGAGATCCTGTACTCACTATGGCAGTTCCTATGCACGCTGGGACCAAACTGCGGACTGAAATCGTTCCTTGACCTTTTAGCTGTTAACTCCAAGACGTCTGCGCCTGAGTTTCAGATGCTGATTCTGTTCTCGGATTGCATGACGCATTATGTTACGTAAGTTTTTAATCAAAAGATTAAAATCTCAAATCACTTACTGAGAAACCTTATTTCAAAGTCAAAGGTTTTTATTTCAATAAAATCACTAGGATCACTTTGAAACGTCTTAGAAACTAGGTGAAGCTATGCCTGTTCCTCGCGACCAAACCTAGAAGAATCAGGCAACAAACACGGCTTGGGTTTAAATACTACACAAGTATTTGCACATTAAAATACAGGGATCACTACTAAGTAAAGTTTTCTAACAGGCTATAAAACAATAAAATACGTAAGTTGACAAATATGGCAAAAATGGAAAGGGATACTTTAAAAAAAAATTACATGCAAGTACGATGGAAGAATGGAAGCCTTTACCTTTCAAAATATGATATTTTTCAGGATATTAGACGATATGGAAATGTACGAGCAACAAGAGCCATTCAAGTTACAAGACTTTATAAACATGTCACTGTTCCTAAACATGTTTGTGTACAAGACTATTATGGGACAACTACTAGGTGAGATAAAATATTGTACCATTCTAGGTCCTTTACTTGGAAATTTCTTGTAATATTTGAAGTCCTTCTAAAGAAATTCTCACGTGAATCCAAGAATATGGTAATTCCGAAAAATAATAACATACTTGAGCAATACTACTCGGATTCACTCTTGATTTAGGATTTTTTTCTCTCAGAATGTTCCAGAATGTCTTCACCCCAATTTTTAGTTTCACTCAATTATATGACAAAATCGCTAAAAATAATGTAAGGTTAATGTTGATAGTTGATAGTTGATATCGACACCAAACCTATCGTTGATTGATGCAATCGCTGTAAAATTTGATTGACTGTAACTAAAAATTAATTGAGTGACTACTTAGATTACTAGGTTAAAAGTAATTAGTAATTGAACCCTTTACGGTAAATTATGTCAATTTACCGAGCAAAATACCTTTACCATATTTTTTAAGCACAAAAAGTAAGTACAGCCTGTTCTTTGTGTCAGTCGTAATCTATTGTTTCTTGTTTCCAGATCTCAAAACAATTCAAAACAACGAGCTTTTCGCATCCCTACATACGCTTCTACTAGTGTTGTACCGGCGCGACTGTCGCCGTCCCTACACGCCGCCTAATCACTGGCTGGCGAGAGAGATTCGCGACTCGCAGTTCATTCACGAGTTCGAGAAAGGAAAAAAGCCGCATCTGGTAATTTCTGTCCTACTATGCCGTGGTGGCCCCGGCTGAAGAATAGGCCCCTCCATATCTACCTACCTGTCGTAAGACGCGACTAAGGGAAAAAAAGCTAGAAGATGGGCAGCAGCGTCCCCTATTTTCACAAACTGTACTTATAATATAATATAACTGCGCTGGCTAACCCACATGCCCAGTGTGGTATGGGCAAATTTCCCCCACATTATAGGAATTCCCTCCGGATATCTGTCGGGGAGGACATCCTACAGCTGAAATGATGATGATGAATCCTATTACCCTGCTTCCTACATAAATGCGTAGGTTTGTAAAGATGTTTGTTAACTCAATCAGGACGTGACCACTGAACTAAATATAAGATAATGAAATTTGGCAGTCCGGAATTACAGATATGCTAATATTTATCTGGATACCACACGAGCTAAGCCGCGGGCACTTAGTAGAAAGTAAGTTGGAATTATAGTGATTTGTTTGTTTCAGGTACTGGTACAGAAGACACCTCACATGATCGCTCATGGAGAGCGAGTCAGATTGTTCAGGCGAGCCGTGGCTGATGAAAAGGTAACTAGATTTTTGTTATAAATTTCAAGTTGTATCTTAATTGTACTTGAAATGTATAACACTTTAGGCGTTCCTATAAAAAGCGTCTTGATAGTCAGACAGACAGATGCACAAAAAAGTGATCATATGAGGGTTCCGTCTTTTCTAAATGAACTATGAATCCTAAAAACCAGTAAGATATTTTTTGTTCATCAAGAAGAATTGATATTCGAAGAAGTTTTACGACAATGAACGTAAAGGAGATGTTTCTTAGATGTATAGAGCTTGGTACTGCACTGTGTACACTGCTCTAAAAATAGTATTCCCATAGTAAATAAAGACGCTCAAGTGCGAGAACTCGCGCCCTGAGGGTTCCGTACCATTGGTCGTGGGTTCGAATCCCGGTCGTGCACCAGTGGTCATAATCAGAAAATAAAAATTCTAAGTGTAGGAATTGACAAACTTATATTTGTAGTCATTGTATGACATTGACCGCAAATATAACTTTGTTTCCTAAGATACTTCGAAATTCCTCAATTTCAGACTTTTCCCTTTAATTGTGTTACAAAAGCTTCTAGCATTCCATCAAATTTCAGAATTGTGAGATAACTGGAAGTACCCTAGAGTTTTTTCATTTTAGCCATTTTCATACAAACATTATACATTCATTGCCATATCTTTTTAATGTATTAAGCTAGAGCTTTGATTTTTATACGGCACCATAAGACCTTAATAGGTAGTATAAATATCAAGTTGATATCTTTAGCCGTTTCTGAGATAAAGGGTCTTGACAGACGGACAGACAGACGGACAACAAAGTGATCCTTTAAGGGTTCCGTTTTTCCAAATGAGGTACGGAACCCTAAAAATTTACCTGAAGAACTTTTCTGTACCATCGTATTTGTCTTAAAATTAATGAAATTGTATTTTTCTTGTAATCTCCTATTTATTCCTAATTTTTCTATGTAGTGTGTAGACCAGTCCCAGAATGAAACAAACAACTCCTTTCATACCACCATTCATACCACGCCTTTCATAAAAAAATATGTGGTAGTCAGATTTTTCTACAAAAACAACTATATATATATATCAAAGTTCTTAGCTGTAACGTTTGTAGCATGTGCTGTTTGCAGGTGGTGCTAGGGTTAACGGAACGCGCCTGCGGTGGCAGCGCTGGCGGCGCAAGGGCAACTCTTGTGCAAGTCAGACGGGCTCGGTTGGTTGAAGATGGCTATAGACAACTAGGGGCATTACCACCGAGGGCGTTGAAGGGCTGCGTCAGAGTGCGCTTTGTTAATGAACAAGGGCTGGACGAGGCAGGGATCGATCAGGACGGAGTGTTCAAAGGTATTTTCAAGAAACAAGTGTTTCGATCAATCCATGAAACAAATGTTTCGATAAACCTTGAAGTCAAGTGATGATGTAGTTCTTAAAGTGTCATGGAAAACTATTACAAATAAAATTTATCCTAACGGTTCTGCGAGCGGACCTGCCCGCTGCCACTCCAACTTGTTAGTATTGGTATGATAAAATAGGTACTTCTTGCTATTCTGAGATAGCCTTGGTAGCTGTAAAATATTCATTTTTTTTTTTTTAAATATTCCTGATCACACACGGTCAACTGATCCCAAACTAGGCATAGCCTGTACTATGGGTACCAGAGACTGACATACATAATAGATATATATTTAACACCCAGACACAGAACAAACATATGTGTTGTGTTAGTCACAAATGTTTGTCCAGTGCGGGAATCGAACCCGCGACCTCTAGCGCAGAAGGCAGAGTTACTACCAACTGAGCTATGAGGTCAGTCTGGAAATATTCTACTTAATTGCTGGAATAATAGTAGGAAGTTGATGAGCTCGCTTCTCTCGCCAGTATAATTTCCTCGTAAGCGCAGGCCAGAACCTGCTTATAATTTTCACTAAAAACGGGATATTTACCATGATAACTATGCGAGTTTATTTGTTCCCCGATTATTCGGCACAGTTTCATGCGCCATTATACAGTTTATTAAACTCACGAATAATGGTAAATATCCGGTTTTTAGTGAAAATTATGATCATAACTGTGATAGTTTTAAAAATCAGAACCTGCTTGTCTATTAAATCCGCAGAATTCCTAGAAGAGACGATAAAGCGCGTGTTCGATCCGTCTCTGAACCTGTTCCGCGCCACGAGCGAGGAGCGCCTGTACCCGTCCCCGACCTCCTGCATGCAGGACAACCATCTCCAGCTGTTCGAGTTCATCGGACGGATGCTGGCTAAAGCGGTCTATGAGGTACACATGGCATCATCATCAAGGTCGAGTCAAAAATCACTAGGATCACTTGAAGCGTCTGAGACTCTTGGCGAAGCTACACTGGTCTTCATCATTTCATTTCATTTATTCATGCTCCATGTACATATTCAACTTAGATGGTATTTTTAGCTTAAAGTAGGTAAGTACATAGACCCTGTAAGGGCGCTGCAAATCATGTAGTCATATTATATTTTACAAAAAATTAGACTTAAATTATTACAATTATCTAGAACATTTGTCAATTAGAAGGTATGTCAAAATTTTAGAAGAGATGTCAAAATTAAATTAAATCATCAGCCTGGAAGTCCACTGCTGGACATAGTCCTCCCTCAAAGAGTCCCACGACGAACTAATACAGGATGACTAAGAAAGAATCAGTGACACGACAAGAAGAAGAAGAAGAAGACGACGACGAACTACTTCTGTTCTTTATCCTACTAGTATTATAAATGCGAAAGTTTTTGCGGATGTTTGGATGTTTGTGGTTCAATCACGCCGTAACTGCTCAACCAATTTCGATGTAACTTGGAATAGATACAGTCCTTTACCTAGAATAGCTTATAGGCTAATTTTTATTTAGGTACCACGCGAGCGAAACCGCGTGTGCGAGCTAGTATAACATAAAGCCGGAAGAGCAGCGTTGGTTGCTAGCTTGCTAGTCAACCAACTCATGCTGAGGCAGAGCCAATTTTTATCAAAGTCAAAGTCAAAAGGCGTTTATTGCAATAAAATCACTAGCATCACTTTGAAACGTCTTAGAAACTAGGTGAAGTTACGCCTGTTTCTCGCGACCAAGCCTAGAAGAATCAGGCAACAAACACGGCAACAAAATATTTGTCAGTAAGTCGTGTTTAATGTGTTGTGAGAAAATAAAGGAGCCATTTCATTCTGGGCCTGGTCCATGTACACTACATAGAAAAATTAGGAAAAAATAGGAGATTACAAGAAAAAGACAAATGCGATGGTACAAAAATAGTTCTTCTGGTAAGTTTTTTACTATGTGAAGGCCGCCATGTTGGTTTATAATTGGCGTTTGACATGACATGGACATATTTTTCATGTCATGTTGTTTGATTTGATGTTTTTGTTTTGTCAGATAAATGTAGGTTGTCAAAATGACATTTCACGCACGCCATATTTTTGTAGCGCTGTGTGTTGCTCACTTTGTCGAAGAAAATCTTAACCCTTAATTTGGCAAGCATAGATTTTTTTTTTTTTAATTATCTAGACCTAATTAATTTCTTCTATAGAGGCCAAATAGGATGTTAAAAAAAATATGTGTAACTACGAGAAAATCATATTATTATGTGTCATTTCGAATACATTGCCAAATATGCGCGAAAGAACAGTATTTGGACAATACCAATACCAATTTTGACACACTGCCAAATTAAGGTTTAATGTACCTTAGAACGAAGTCAATTGAAATAAAATAACCAATTAAATACGTTTACTTTATTGCTTAGCCATATTTTAGAGTAGTGTACACAGTGCAGGCCCAGGCTCCATATATCGATGAAACGTCTCTTTTATTCTATTCTATTATAAAGGGGGTTTGGGTTGATCTGTTGTAAATTTTCTGGTATTTCAGGGTATAGTGGTAGATGTGCCGTTCGCGTCGTTCTTCCTGAGTCAAGTGTTGGGACAGACGCAGCAGGCGCTGTACAGCTGGATCGACGAGCTGCCTTCGCTCGACAGAGATTTGTACCGGAGTCTTACTTACATCAAACATTTTCAAGTAAGATTATGCTGCTCTATCATCATCAACTATACTTCATTCAAATTCGATGTGAAATGTTTGTAAACAAACCGCCAATACTTAACCAAAAAGGATCTCGCTTCGTGTTGATTTGTGCATTTATGGACAGAATTTGCATTTGTTGTCGATTTATGAGCACTCCTCTTATAAAATGTAGTAAATTAATTCAAAAAATCAACGTCATTTAAAAGTATTTTAGGTTACGTATAGGAGGTTTTTTAGAAATATTTTATATGTAATTTGGCTGTAGTATACATATATACTGGTATTTTCTTGGTTTCTCTTACCATTTGAGCACGTTACTTGTACACACATACATAAAAATAAATAAAAGTTGTAAATTCGCACAGGGAGACGTATCATCGCTAGAACTGACGTTTTCCATCGATGAGGAACGACTCGGAGAGATAGTGACGCACGAACTAGTCCCGGGCGGCAGAGCTATACCAGTTACTAACGAAAATAAGTAAGTAATACATTCGGCTATTACAGCGTAATGCTGAGCTAGGACATTTTTCATATCATATACTTTTCAATGCAAAGAAAGATCCACAGGTCGAGGGTTTGAAACCTGTCATGCACCATTAGATTTTCCATTCGGAAAATGACATGTGAGATGTGCACGAGAGGAGCCTCAAAGAGGCGCACTTTAATCCATTCACTACACTGATTTTTTCATCAACGGTCATAGGCCCTTTTCAAGGCCACCATACCTCAACCTAGTCACTTACCTAATACAGGATGACCAAGAAAGAATCAGTGACACGACAAGAAGAAGAAGAAGAACATTTTTGTCAGCCGTGTAGTACAGAATGTGTGACCACCATTCGATATTAAAAATGAATACTCACATAAAGCGAGAGCTAGGTGTTTTTTTTAAATTATTTTTTATTGATAATGGTAAAGCGTCTAGCCATCAACTCACATTTGCAAGTGAGATGTGGCCTAAGATGGAGCACGCTTTCCCAGAGTGAACTTATTGACCCTAGATTTGAAGACTCCTTGATTGTACTATTTCGGGAAAACAGACGCAGGCAGATCATTCCACTCTAACTAACTGACTTGACTAACTGTTAAGAGCTGCATTACATCCATGCCAAGCGATGTTCTGCTACGAACGCGACGATCCAGCGATTTCAGTCTTTCTTTGGACGTTGGACGTTGTTCCACGACAGAGAGGGGGAGAGACGCGTTTATGATACGTCTAAGGTCCAAGTCATTTCCGTGAGTTTCTCAAATGATAACGTGACAGCTTACCGTATTTGTATGCTGTCACAAAAACCGTCAAGCTATCCACTTCTCACGTCTCATGGTGACAAGTAACTCACGAACATTACGCCTCTGAGACGTGCGAATCGGTTTTATATAGTTCTCGCTTTTCTCTCTTGTAGCAGCAGTATCTTGTTGCAGAATAAACTACATACATCTAATGGCGCACTTCAGAATGCACACGCAAATCAAGGACCAAACGAACGCGTTCATCAAAGGTTTCAGAACTATTATCAATCCGGAGTGGCTCTCATTATTCTCGACGCCAGAGGTAAGTTTTGTTCGGTTATTGTATCACTGGCTCTTTTTTAGTCACTCTGCGTAATGGTCGTGGTATACAAGTTCATTCATAATATGCATGCTACACCCAATTTGCGATAAAGTTTGTTCTACGACTTTAAGTCAAGTATGCAATAATCTGCTGTTTTGGGGTCAAATTAGTTCAAACTGAATTATTTAACTGTTTTCGGTAAATTTCTCGTAAGATGACAAATAGACCAAAAACAGCTATTTTGAAATATATATTTTTTTCGCTAATAAATCTTTCTTGCTAATTTTAAGAGATGTGTCGGTGACTTTGGTCAAATTTTTTGGATAGGAGTGAAATGTTAATTTATTATTTTTAATAGCTATTAAACTATTTTTTGATTTTTTTGAATAATGAATGTTTACCTAAATTTACTACATAATTACAATTTATATTAATAATTACTTAACTATGTACCTACCTAATCACGTGACCTATAACTATTATCTGTTATGAATAAATTACTATTGACTATTGACTTGGTTCTTCAAGGATTTCTTCATTTCAGATTTTATCACATAATGAAATTTAACATAACTCTCTCCATGGTCCGTTGCCACTTTATTCAAGTTATTCAATTATGAGTCATCATCATCATCAACAACCTGTAGAAGTCCACTGCTGGACATAGGCCTCCCCCAAAGAGTAAATAAGTTAATTATGAGTCATCATCTCCCTGCCCTTATCCCACTTCATGTGGAGTCGGCACAACATGTTTTTCCCTTCTATCAGCCGTCATATTAGTATTCACTGCTTTCTTACTCATGTCATCTTTCACAAAATCTATCCATCTTTTCTTTGGTCTACCTCTTCCCTTATATCCTTGCGCATTCATATTAAATAGTTTATTATGAGTAAATAAGTTAATTATGAGTACTAAAATAAAATCTGAGAGGTACTGAATAGCATTCTGATGTTTAAATAGTGATGGAAAATATCGTATAACTTTTGTTTGGTTTATTTTTTGTAGCTGCAAAGGCTAATTAGTGGAGACAACGTGCCGTTAGACCTGCGTGACTTACGCCGCCACACGCAGTACTACGGCGGGTTCCACGATTCGCATCGCGTCGTGTGTTGGCTGTGGGATGTCTTACAGCGGGACTTTACGGAGCAAGAGCGAGCTATGTTCCTCAAGGTAACTGTTGCAACCGCCTTTAAGTTTTAGGGATTTAATTCCATAAGTAGGTTCCAATCAGACTGAAGAAGTCTACTGCTAGAAAAATGATATTTTTTTATACAACAGGTAGCATACAAGCATAGTTCAAAACGCCCTTTTTGAATAACCCTATACTTTATACTCCGAATGAATGAATGAATGAATGAAACCCCGACTTCTCACACAACTCACGACAACTCACTACTTCCATCCCCGAGCATGGTAGACACCTCTCAGATCTCCAGGCGATCAGATGCTTGAAGATGTCTGAGGGGTTAATCAGTGGCACGTCCATGTACGTCATTTAGAACATGCCCATATTTCGGTAGTGAGTATTCCCTACATAATAGTGAAAAATCATTCAAATCGGAATGCCGAATGATAAGCAAGGCATTATAACATCATGGTGATTCATAATATGTATTCCATCCCGAAAGGGGCTTATTCTACAACCAATTTGCAATAAAGTTTGTTCTACGACTTTTGGAAATTCGTAATTTTTCATTGAAAAAACTCTATGCGAAAATCGAAGCGACCTGTTTTGGGGTCAAATCAGGTCAAACTCAATGAATCAGCTGTTTTAGGTAGCAATCTCGATTCCGAACTTCTTGTACGTTTAGTTATTAGGTCTTAAGATGATAAAAATACAAAAAACAGCTAATTTGAGAAAGTTCTTGAAAAAAAACAAAAAAATGAAATGAAAATATTGATGTTTTTTTCGCTAATATTATTTATTTTTGTTGATAGAATAACTCCCTTTCGGGATGGTGTATACCATCCCGAAAGCTGTATACAAGGTGATTCATAACATGTATATGTTATGAATCACCTTGTATACAGCGTCAAGTGAAACTCTTACTCACTTACAGGACGATGTAGTGGGACATGTTTAGATGGAGCAGGCTTGTCCAGCATCTATAGCCTCCTCTCAGCCTAGTCTGCCTTATCCACAGGAAAGACAGAGTCAATACCTAAGACTAAGCCGCGGGTTTCCTCACGATGTTTTCCTTCACCAAATGATAAATAAATAAATATTCCGGACATATCGCATACGGTCAACTGATCCCAAACTAGGTATAACCTGTACTATGGGTACCAGAGACTGATATACAGTGGTGGTCATCTAATTAGAAACACCTAGTCACCTGACATTTTTATAAAGTAACTAACATTATTATAGCATTTAATAGGAGGTAATTTTATTTTCACTACTTTACAATGTACTTTAATATCTCTAGTTTAATTACAAGCAATAATATTTGACAACCAAGACGACAATAAAAATAAATATCAGTGAAACAAAAAGTATCAATATCGTTAGGACTGGCAGAATAGACAACTAATTAGAAACATTGTATGACTTGGTTTGAAATTATATTTTTAAACTGAAATACAGTTCTCACAATTGTCAATCACATTGTAAATATTGCCGCCATTTCTAACTAATTACGAAAAGTTACTATTTATTGTTGTTTTATTAAAAATGGGTAAAAATAAGAGCTGTGATGCAGCAACGAGAAAAATTATAGTGAGCTTTCATTTAAAACAAAAATGGAGTTACAGAAAGATCGCCGATTATTTGGAATGTTCCGTAAAGATGATATTTAACGCCCTCGCACATTTCAAACTACACGGAACATCAGATAACGTGCCAAGAAAACTTCGGCCCAGGAAGACTACAGTTCAAGAAGACAGGCTTATGCTTCGATTAGGTAAGGCGGACCCCTTTAAAGGATCCAATGTTATAAGAAAAGAGGTATTTTCAGAAGACGATCCTCGACACGTGTCCACTAAACTAGTTCGTAGACGGTTGGTTGAAGGAAAATTGTTAGGAAGGATCGCTAGAAAAGTACCACTATTAACCAGGCAACATAGAGAAAATCGTCTAGCATTCGCTCGCAAATATGGCAGTTGGACTATTCACCAATGGAAAAAAGTTTTGTTTTCAGATGAAACTAAAATTAATTTGATTAATTCCGATGGAAAACGATATGTACGACGACCAATAAACGAGGCTTTGAATAACAAGTACACTAAAAAGACAGTTAAGTACGGTGGTGGAAATGTAATGGTGTGGGGATGTTTCTCAGGGTACGGGATTGGTCCCGTGAGAAAGATTGAAGGGCAAATGGATCAATATCAATACAAAAAGATCTTGGAAGAGACAATGATTCCATATTCCGAGGAAAATTTGCCAGTAACTTGGATATTTCAGCATGACAACGACCCAAAGCACACAGCACGCAGCGTTAAAGCGTTTCTTACAGAACAATCCGTGACAGTATTAGAGTGGCCTGCCAATAGTCCGGATTTAAATCCCATAGAAAATTTGTGGCACACTATAAAGACCAACCTGTCGCAGAAACACGTTACTAATATTCATGGACTTAACAGTGCATTTGAAGACGCTTGGAGAAGTATTCCTGTAGAAACTTGTTATAAATTGATTGAATCAATGCCGCGTCGCTGCAAAGCTGTTATTGATAATAAAGGCTACCCTACCAAATACTAATTGTCTAAGGATGTAGTATTTTTAGTATTTTTCAAAACTATTGGGGTTTTGTTCAAATTAAAAATGATTTAAGTAATGATTTTTTTGGTGTTTCTAATTAGTTGTCCGGTTTGTATCTCGTTTTTTATTTTGTTATTAATATAACTTTCAGTTTTAGAAAAACAACCGTTGTTTTCTGTTATTAAAATGGTATAACAATGCAATATAGTATCCGATACATCGATTTTAATACGTAGGAACACTCAATGATACGTTAAAAATTAGTTAGAAAGGGAATTTGCAATAAAAATATAAACCCAGGTAGGTGTTTCTAATTAGATAGACCACCACTGTAAATAATAGATAAATATTTAACACCCACCAAATGTTTGTCCAGTGCGGGAATCGAATCCGTGACCTCTAGCGCAGAAGGCAGAGTTACTACCAACTGAGCTATGAGGCTATTCCAATGATGACATCCTCCTTTTTTGAAATCGGTTAAAAGTGTTAAAATTTTCAGTTCGTGACGTCATGCTCCAAGCCGCCGGTGCTTGGGTTCGCTCATCTGAAACCGCCGTTCTCGATACGTTGCGTTGAGGTGGGAGATGATGAAGACACAGGAGATACCATAGGTAATTTTAGTAACACAATTACACTAAAATATTACATAACAAGGATTATTAAAATTTGATAAGTGGTTCTATAATCAGCCCAGTTGTCCACAAATTAGGGTATAATTAGGGAAGATTTATTTAGTTCCATAAAATTGGTATAGCAAAAGAGTTACGTCAGGATCGTAGCAAGTGGAAAGCTGTGGTCTCGACCTACCACTCTGGGAAACAGGCGTGATTTTATGTATGTATATATGCATAAAATTCCACCGCCATCAAGTATAGTACTAGTATAGCATTCAGGAGTGCCAAATCCAACGAATTCGAGCAATGCCAGGTTACGATTGTAATCAAGATTGAAACTGTTTTCAAGGTTCCCCCTGATCAGATAGAGCACTGACGGACTGAAAGTGATTAGAATTAGACAAATGTATTTATTTTTTTGTTTTTTTTTCAGGAAGCGTCATCCGCGGTTTCTTCACAATCCGAAAAAAGGATCCCCTGCATCGGCTGCCGACCTCGTCCACTTGCTTCAACCTGCTGAAACTACCGAACTATCAGAAACGCAGTACTTTGCGCGACAAACTTCGCTATGCCGTCAACAGTAACACGGGCTTTGAACTCTCCTAGGGCTGTCATAAAGCACAGTTTCAAATAACCTGTGACGTCCCGAAGTCTGAAAATGTACTCTGCATCCCGAAGACTCGATATCGTGTCCTGCGACGTCGCGCGAATTTATAACAAATTTATATGATGTAATGGTCAACTATTGTCTGTATTATACAAAGAGTAACGGAGAATGAAACTAGCTTCCCATTGGTGTACAACAATCAACACTGATTGGTTGATCCGGGCTCCGAGTCCGTAATGTTCGTGAGTTACTTGTCACCAGTAAGTGGTGAATAGCTTACCGTTTTAGCTTGCCATTATTGTGTAACAAAGTTTCGCTGTGTAACTGTCAGAAGACAAGGAGAATTCGATAGAGCCGCGAGACTTCATTTGAATCGCTAATAACACACCATGTGTTATTGGCGATTCAGATGAAGACCCGATGGTAGGCCTCTAGCCTCTATGGTAGCCTCTAGTTATTTTGAGACGAACAGTGAACGAATTAGGTTACTCGCAGAACCGAAAACCGTTGGTGAGTAAAGGTTCTCGAATGGCGACCACGAACCGGGCGACGCAGTGTTGGAAAGCCCCCCGACCCGATGTACCGACGACATTGTGAAGGTTGTGCGAAGTCGGTGGATGGAAAAGGCTCAAGACCGTTCGTCGTGCAACTCTTTCGGGGAGGCCTATGTTCAGCAGTGGACTTCTACAGGCTGATGATGATGAACGAATTAGTGAATTTGTCATTAATGAAATAACGATACGAATTGTTAGATTTACATGTGGTTCGAGAGCTGGTGATGAATATATCACTTCAACTGCTAATTCTGAAAGCTATGTCGGTGACCTTGGTTCTTCTACGGATTTCCTGCAAGCATAGTGGAAATTAAAAGTGTTATCTACTATTTTTCACTAAAAGGGGATATTTGGGTACATAGCCATGATAGTTTCGAAAGTGATAACTTTAAGATGTTGCACAAGTTGGATAAAACCTGACACGCTGAACTGAACAAGCGCGCTTTTGCGTTCAAAATTGCATTGGCACAAGTATTTATAACTACAACAAAACTTGTCAAGTTTTAGTCCCTAAGAAAATTCATCACTAGCTCCCGTACTTAATAGGGTGTGTTAAAACTAGATCTCCGTAGATGTTTAGGTTTAGAATGGGGAACGGATTGTGTAAGTCCAGTCTTGTTATGTGTAAATAGACAATAATGTGGTAAGTATGCCTGTTTCATCATCAATAGCCAAGATGAGACACGAGACTTAACATTAATTAGTCAGCATGGGCCCTGAAGCCCGAGTCCGTGATGTTTGTCACTCACTAGTCACTGGTGAGTGGTGAAAAGTGAATACCTTACCGTTTTTGTATAGTGTCACGTAAATCGCCTCTACAAAAACCGGTAAGCTATTCACTTTTCACCCTTCACCGGTGACTAGAAAACCGCAGTTTCTAATCGTTTTTATAGATGTATAGTATCACTGCTGTATACAATTAGATTTTTTTATTGAATTTTAACTCTCTTCCAGTGATCCAATCAAGAAAGAATGAAGGTAAGTTAAGAAGTGGGCGGATGCTAGTATTACAAAATTTCAATCAATAATAAAAATAAAATAATCATTTGCGTTTTATAGAACGAAGTGACTTGGCTATTGGTATTGTAAAACGGCCAGTAGGAATAGCAGTGAAGAATTTATCTCGTGTTTGTAATCGTTTAAGTACAGTTATTCCGAAGTACAAGTTATCAATTTCTTTGGCTTGGTTGAAGGTGTCACTATTTCACATTTTAAGAAAGCAAAGATTAGACAAACTTGTAAATGTGGCACATTTATATCCTAGCACCGTCAACACATTTTTGTGCAATTCTTTAAACATATACAAGATTATTCATAACATGTATACCATCCCGAAACGGGATTATTCTATCAACAAGAAGAAAAAATATTAGCGAAAGAAAACATCAATATTTTCATTAAATTTTTTGGAATTTTTATCATCTTTAAAACTAATAACTAAACGTACAACAAGTACGGAATCAAGATTGCTACCTAAAACAGCTGATTTATTGAGTTCGACCTGATTAGACCCCAAAACAGCTGATTTTCGCATAGTGATTTTTCAATGAAAAATGTCGAATTTTGGAAATTCGGATGGAATGGTCGGGATGGAATACATATTATGAATCACTTTGTATTATAATGCCTTGAATGTATGAAAATTCTCAAACAACGCAATGACAAGGGGATTTTATACCATACAAAAGTGTCTACTATAAGAATTTTAAGAAAAAAAAATTATTAATCCTAGTTATGGCCCCATACCATCAACAGAGCGATTTTGCTTGGTACCGTCTGCCTAAACAAAATCTCAAAGTTGATGGCTGACGTTAGTTGACAGTCTGTCAACTAACGTCAGCCATGTTCTACCTACAAATGTTCTTTAGTTAGCGTCGTGTCTCCTTTGCACTGCGTTGTTTTAAACGGCGCTACGATAAGGCTTCTGTTCACCACCATAAACCGATTTACATGGAGGGAGTTTCTCGAAAGATTTGTAGAGAGAAACTAAAACTAACGTACCATGCTCGAAAAGCATGGCACGTTAGTTTTGTCAATGTCTACAGTCACGACAAGGATCTCTTTGAAATGTGTTTGAGGTACGCGACCGCGACGCGCGACACGTCTGCTTTGTATGGAGAACATTTAGAGCGCGAGTAAAACGCGACGGGCGACAAAGGCAGCATGGACAGTGACCACTCCCTCGGTCTCGTGTCGCTCTCCATCTTAACTAGGCGTTAGCGATAATCGAGTTATAAATTGGTGAACATTGGCTGGTATGTTTTTCTAAATCATTATTATTGTTATCCTTTTGTATATTATGTATAAATTAGCTTTGTAAACCAAATCGAACGGCATTTTATTTACTCAGTGTATTATGTAGAAAAATAAATGTATTAATTATGTAGGTTACTAAAGTGTTTGTGTTATCGCAAATTAATTTTATTAATTGTAATTATAGTCACTATGTGTTGTATTCGTCTAGTTTATCATATCTGGGAGTTCCAAGAGTATCTATCTAGTGAACTTGAGATCTATACAAATTATATCGCTTATCTGAAACGTCGTAACGCGCCTACATAGAGAGTGACTAAAAATAATTAGAAGAAATCATAGACCAAGATTTCAAAAATATACTAAGTAGGTAATACATTAAACAAATTTGTCTGAATTCCACATGATAAAATCGTGAAACTCCCAGAATTTTAATTACCTTTAAATATTATCTATTACCTACCTACTTTTAAAATGTTACAATTTATGTTATTTTAGTGCAATTTTTCTTCAATAGCTTCTGCACTTGCAATTATCAGAAGTTTCAGCTATCTTTAGTTCTTAATTTATTTTCCCAAACTTAAATGAATCATTACGATGATATTTTGTACTAGCCACGTATATGATGTTTATAACACCATGTGATTCTCTGTGATAAATTTAATTGATATTTATTATTTATGTGTTTTATTTATTCTACCCAGTCTTGCCAAGCCCGGCTAGTATGCGCGCTGCGCGCCGTGAGATATGTCGCGCAACGCGCACGACTAAAGAGTTTATAAGACACTTCGTCGCACGACAAGAGGGTCAAGATAAATGTTACCTAATACTTATAATAAAATACTCGCGTATAACTAGAGAAAACTCCGTAGGTAGCTAAAGTGCTGCTTTTCTCATAAACCGTTTACACTAACTACAGAAAAATAAATTAATTTATTCAATGCTGGCTGACGTAACCAAATTATTTAGTGTTTGTTTGTTTATAGAGAACAAATTTCTAAGAAAAAAAACCTTTGGTACAAGCAAACCCTTTCCAACTTTTGTTTGGAACCTTTTACTTTGCTAAGTTTGCTATACTGCCACCTATTTCACCAAGCTTACAACAAACAAATAAAACTTTATTTTCTACATAAAATATAGATAGCGCTGCTGACACGTAAAAATGTCATAAAAATGTCATTCATGAATGAAAATGTGTCGGTCCGTGTTTGATTTAATTCGCTAAAATCAAGAGCAAAATAATAAATCCGTGAATAGTAAGGAATTATCAAAAGCCCGTTCGGCGTTCACCCAGCAAACCAGTAGCAGCTGTTCAGGCGTCATCTCGCCATTGTTATCTGCTGTCTCGTTCTATCCAAGGCGTCCCTTCCCCGGCGCCTTCGCTCCGCGACTTCGCCCGCCGCACGCCCTTGCCCCCTTCCCGCGGCGCCAGTTTCGCTCGATTTTCGTGGATAGTGGCCGTCTGTGCTTCGCTCCGTTATCGTAATTTTCACGGTCTCATCCTTTGTCCAGGAGGAAGCCGCGACGAAGACAATAACAAGCAACATTTACATTTGAAACTTCGTAACTTTCCTCAAAGTTTGGTTCCGCGATCGATAGTTTTATCCCGTTTCTGTGTTCAGTGAATTCCCGCATAGTCGACCGAGCATGAATAATAAAGAAGTAACCGGTGATATTGTCGCGTGTCCCACGGAAGGCGAGTGGTGATCGGTCTGCTGAGGTCGGCGTGTGATGCCGAGGATTGTGCGGTGACGACCCGCCGCCGACTGCCGACCGGGTGGATGGCGGCTGTCAGCGGCCCCGCGCGGCACTCTCGCGTCTCCATGAGTGTGTCGATGTCGCTGATGCAGGGCGGAGCGCAGAGCGCGCCCCAGGGTGCCATCCTGGCGGCGGCGGCGCCCTACTACCAGGCGCCGGCCATCCCCACAGATGTACAGCCCGACCGGCCCATCGGGTACGGCGCTTTCGGAGTTGTCTGGTGAGTCGCTTTTTGTAAATAATACCTACGCAACTTTGTTTATAAACTTTTAGTGCTTTTTTGTGTGTATGTACTTATCTGATTGTTTTCTTGGGCACACAAGGCCAGGAATGTGCAACTTCCTACTTCCAGTGGCATAGCATTTGTCAACTACCTTCTTTTTCAAAAATAATCGTAGGTACTTTTACTTTACTATGCAAAGCAAAATCGCTTCTCGGACGCCAAGTTAAGATTGCATTGAAAAATGTTGCATAAAATAGAGCTGAGTAAAACGTCATTTACTGCGGCTTGGTAGGTATGTAAGGTTTTTCTAGATTTGGTTAGGAGATGTATCATCATGGGAAAGGACTATGTACCTACCAGAAAAATGTAATTTCTAGGCAAATACCTACAATTGTAGAAAAATATTATCTGTTTTTTTATTCTATTGTTGCCTGAAATAAAGTTATTGTATTGTAGGTATTGTATTATTTTAGTAAAGTTTTTTAATAAGTGAATGAACACTTTTATATATAGGGCACCCATGAATGTTAGCTGAATGACGTTTGACATGACTCTTCTTGACTTTGGAGGTTTTGTCATGATGTTAAGATTGGCGTTTTAAAATAAAACAGACTCGAGACCTCGAGACTTTTATCCCCAAACATGGTAGACAACCTCACACATCTCCAGGCGATCTGATCCTTGAAGATGTCTAAGGGGGGTAATCAGAGGCACGTCCAAACGTTCCAAACATGTTGGTACCATACCAACATTTTGCACATTCCTCATTTACTATTTGCAATCAGTGACTATCTTTATCGGTAACTCTTGCCCTGTCCTTTTCCAACAGTATAGGTACCTACAAAAGAGGAGCACAATGCCTACCTCTATTGAGCCAATAAAGTTGGTGAGTGATTATTAATAAAGGGGAAAGCCCATTGTACTGACCTAACTAACACTTTTCTAAGTAGGTACCTTGTACTATCACCAAAAGTAACGCCTTACCACCCAAAGGGCGTATTTTGCGTGAAGTGATCTCTCGCTACACCTTGCGTGCGTAAATGCGTAATCAATCATAAAAAAATATCCTTTTTGTCCAACAATTGTTCTTATTGTTTTGGTTGCAAATGAACAACAGACTGGGTAATCAAAGTCATAAAAGTACTGGTCCACCCTGAAAGCCTTGTGCAAGCAAAACACTTTCAAAAATGGTAAGGCGGATTTTTTGATGATAGTACCTACTACAGACCATTATTTTACTTAGCACAGATCACAAACTTAATCATGATAATTGTGCTAGCCGAGGACTTTGCCTGCCATGCCATGGTAAAGATATTTCAAAGGTTTCAAAGCCCTGTTTTGATTAATATTAGACAAGGTACTCTACAAAGAGCTCCAACATCCAGCTAAAAGTTAAATCCGGTACCGAAGGATCTACTGGTGAAATGTCTGACAAACAATTTTTGCTGTTATGTACCTAGTACCAGGTTAAACCTTTTGATGCTCCAAATTCGTCTGAATTGACCTGAATTATTAGTTAAAACTGTTTGGTCAATGATCTTGCTATAAATAATTTTAATCAATTCAATGACCCAGTTTTATCAGAGAATTGCTGACTGCTCTAGTCTGATTAGATTAAAATATAAAACAGATATTAAAGCTAAAACAATGAAATTGTTTTCAGTAGTTTCGATACCTTTGAAAAAAGCTCACTTAATTTTTTACCACAACTATGTATAACTAGGTAGGTTTTCCCTTTTTTTATAAGAAATAAGGTAAGTAGGTATTTACCTCTCTTAGGTATTTTTTATTAGGTCATTTGATGATTATTTTGCTGAATCCCATTGGTAGTAAGAAGTCCTGGCAGGTGCAAGGCGAGTTGGTGTCTTGTTTGCTTGTAGTGTCACTGGTCACAATATGAGTTGGTAGGCACAATTTCAATTTTGTGTAAAATATCTTTAATCAAAGATGTAATACCTAAATCTTTAATAAAAGGTAGCTAATTAATATAAAACTAAGTGATTCTAATATTAAAGTAATCAAAAACCTACTAGGTATCAATAAAAAGAAAAAAATACTACCTAGCGTAAAAAAAAGTTGTAGGTACCTACCTAGTATAATTTTTCATAATATTTTAAATCAATCAATTATTTTTATTTTTTATATCTAATAATTAAACACCTTGTAGATAGGAGTTACCAACACGATAAGTTCTTCATCATTATACAAGAATCAGTATCAAACAAACTCAAAAGCACTATTCTTTTGCACGCTATAAAATACCAAGTTCTGTAGGTACCAAGGACCAAAACAATTATTTTTACTGCCCTGAACGAGCTCATCGTTAACGCGAATGAAATCCCCGATACCATTTCCATCCTTTATTTTGTTTTAACGGCTGCCATATCGCTTTAATTGCGAAGATTCTGATCTCATTTCCCCACATTACATATCGGCTGAGCCTTTCGAACAGAAAATAATCAAACTTTTCATCGAAACTTCACGAAGTTTCGAACTCGTGCGACGAAGTAAGCCTGGCCAGTTGGCTTCTGTAAACACGTGGTGCCTGCGATACTACCTATGACGTGTATTCAGCTGTGCACGGCATAAGAACGCTTTTCAATATTCATGGTTTAACAATCTCGTGCATATGCGTCCGCAAAACACTGCCTCCCTCCGCACAATTCAATGCCTTATTGCTTGAGTTGCAGCTCGTTTTTAACACGACTTGTCGGCCCTCCTATCGAAATGGATGCAGCGAATGCGTGTTTATCACAAGGCCAAAGGATAGTAAACTCTACGCGTAGGGGATAGCGTGTATATGGGAATGGTTATTGTGAAAGCGAATTCTGAATTAGTGCAGCGCTCGTGCAGTGAGCGAGGGTAGCGTTTATGTACGGGTGGATGCTTTGTGTAGTCGTCGTGCGTAGGTAGGGCCCTCTCGTGGCGCTCGCCGAGTCGATTGTGTGTGAACGACCGCGATGAGGGGAGCGTCTGATTATTCCGAGACCACGTCGATCGCCGCTCGAGAGCCCTAAAACCCGGCCCATAGTCTGCGCCGCTCTTGGCCCTCGCCATCCGAGCCAGGAGACGCGTCCGTTGAATGCAAATAAGGACGTTTTAACATTTTAGTTATTTTCTGTTCTTTCATGAGAGTTTTAATTTATTCCGAGCTCAGCTTCTCTGCATTTGGAGCCTTTTGTACAGATACGATTTTCGTTTATATTTAACAGTGGCTTGGAACGTATTTGTGAGGGATTTCACTCTGATGCTCATTTCTGAATGTTACGAGTTCGTTTCATCTTTGCCTGACGGCGACAATACTGCGCAACTATTATTGTGGCCTGCCTACGCTTTGAACCTGAGTTAGAGAAAGCTACTACCCAGAGTAAGTGCCCGTTACGCTGAACAATGCGTAACTGCGTATAAATGATCATCAGACAAGCTCGTGGATATACAAAAACACTGCATTAATCATATCATTCATACAAAGTAACGTTCATCATCATCATCATTTCAGACGTACGACGTCCACTGCTGAACATGGCCTACCCCACAGACAGAGCGAATTCCTTATCATGTGGGGGGATTTGCCCATACTCACCACGCTGGGCATGCGGGTTCGCGAGCGCAGTTAGAGCTATTGTTGTTAAAATGAGGGACGCTGCTAACCATCCCCTAGCTTTTTTCCCTAGTCGTTACTAGGGAAAAAAGTAACAAACAACGTAACGTACAAAGTAACGTTAATGTCGATCATCTGCCAATACATGCAATTGACTGTGTGGTAGGCTGTTCACTTCACAGTCACACACGCAAGTTTCACCTCAAACTCAGGTCTTCTATAAACAGCCAATCAGTTACAATCGTTTTTCAAAAAGCGTCAATCTTGATTTCTCTGAATCGCCAAGGATACCGTTATAAGGTTGTTCGCTTCACCTCTCAGCGAAAGTGCTGCGCAAACTTAAATTTCTGTTACTTTTCTGTAACTGCAGAGGCTTTTAAGATGATCTCGTTTTATTCATAGCCAATGTACGCGAGGTGTTTACTTTGTACTTACCTACTAGTAGAGTTTTTATTTAATATAAGATATTTTATACAAAAACTAAAAACAGACTTCAAATTCCTGAATATTTACAAGATTAACATCAACCTATTTTTTTTGTTATCAACCTCTTTGCGTTTTGCTTACCTACTGAGGATGACATTGGCCACCTACACTATCGAATAAAAAACAAAAGTAACTATGGCATCCATTTATCATCAATAATAACTCTTACAGTACTGACTGACTGACAATCAAACATAGTGGTTTTATTCTCTTTGAAAATCAACGCAGAGCCTACTAAGAGTATGAAATTTGCAGGGTAGCTTCCTGTTGTAACGTATAGGTGCACAGAAAGAAATTCCCGACACACAACCCCTAAGTTTAAAGTTTATGTAAAAATAGCAGCAACCGAACGAAGTCGCGGGGATAACCATACTATACAACCGTCGACAAAAAAAAAATTCTGCAAGTGGTGATTTCAAGAGAAGATGACGTTTTTTTAAGTTTTACGGGATAAGTAGCAATCCCTCAGGAATTAAATTAATATGGGACCACCCCAGGATTATACTCTATACACCAGCGAAAGAATTATCAAAATTTGTTTAGTATTGGCAGAGATATCGAGTAACATACAAAAAAAAAATATACAGCCGACTTGAGAACCTCCTCCTTTTTTAAGTCGGTTAAAAACTACAGCCATCTTGAATCAGTGTATAAACTGTGCCACGCATTTTCCTCGCAACCGTTCCGTTATCCCGAACACATGCTAAAAACTGCTCCCATACTTTAAAATTCAGAATTATAATAAGATAGGTACGTCTATTTCAATGTCTATTAGAAACTAGAGAGAAAACAGTGATGCAACGGTCAAACTAAGAACGAGAACTGCTTCAAGATGTTGTAGAGAATGAACACTTCTGAAGCGGGATTCTGTGAACAGTGTAGAATACACTACCGATAATTTGCTTTTCACGAGTACCTAGGTAGGTAGGGTGACATAAATATCATTACCTAGGGGATGGGCAGCAGCGTCCCTCATTTTAACAACTATAGCTCTAACTGCGCTCGCCTACCCGCATGCCCAGCGTGGTGAGTATCGGCAAATCCCTACCACATGATAAGGCATTTGCTCTGTCTGTGGGGGAGGCCATGTTCAGCAGTGGACGTCGTGCGGCTGAAATGATGATGATGTTGATGACAGCCTACCTACAGGCTCAGTAATGTTCAGGTCCAGCTTTAAATTAATTACTAACGGGGTGTGGGCCGATTGATCGGGCCGGGCCGGTTCGCCTAGTCTGAGTCTCCATCCTACCGTGTTTAATTGCGCCAATGTTGAAAAACTTGATCGGCATTTATATATCCTGCTACAGTGTCTAAAGGCCTGAATACTTTTTATTCAACATTCTGTAGGAACAGAATTAATTAGCTCTACCTCAAGGCTTTTCTAGGTGGTACGCTAGGATCGATCTAGCTAGACCATCATGAAGCTATGTGACGTAGCTTACCTAATAAATATAAATCTGTGGTTTGGCGTCGCAAATAGGCTATTCACAGTATACAAAATTTCAGATAACTACCTGTGTTCATCATCATTTCAGCCGTGGAATGTCGACTGCTGAACATGGGATTTTCACAGATTTCCAGAGTGAATTCCTATCATATGGGGGGGATTTGCCCACGCTGCTGGGCACGCGGGTTAGCGAGTGCAGTTAGAGCTATCTTTGTGAAAATAGAGGAAGCTGCTACCCATCCCCTAGCTTTTTTCCCTTAGTCGCCTCTTACGACATTCACGGGTAGGCAGATATGAAGTGGCCTATTCTTCAGCCGGGGCCACCACTACCTGTCAATTTTTGACCGTGCTGAAAGGTTGATTAGGCAATCTACACTCGGGCATTTCTCGTACAAAAGTTCTAATGTTCTTAGAGTTATTTTTAGATCAATGATCATTTTATCTCTCGTGCTGCCATTGACGCAATTCATTTGCGCTTATCTGCCATTGGATACTTACCTAGGTCAAGAAAGCATGACCAACGTCAGTGGATAATGTACAGAGTGTTGCGTTACGACACTTTTTGTCGCCATTGTCGATTTCATTCGTATTATGATCTGTTCAAACTAGTAGGTACTTTTCTGTGGTAGAGGAGCGTTGGTGGCCTGGTTATTTATTTCAAACAAGGCTCCGCTCGCGGCTTCTCAAGCGTGGTACTAAGATAAAAAGTGGCCTATGTCACTCCGGCTCTTTAACTAGGTATATTCATGCAAAAAACACGCCAACCGTAGCTCGTGAAAGAACGAGAAACCAACCAACAAAGAAACACACTTTCGCATTCATAAAAAATATAGGTATATGTTTTTATTGCGTTTCCAAAAGATACCTGCCACCTACCACCCTATACGATACGATACGATATGTGCTTTACTTTATGAATCATTATGAACATTTATGAACTAAAAACACTTAGGTATATTTATCCTAAACCAAAGTAGTATTATGTAGGTATCTTTTGGAAACGCAATAAAAACATATACCTATATTTTTTATGAATGCGAAAGTGTGTTTCTTTGTTGGTTGGTTTCTCGTTCTTTCACGAGCTACGGTTGGCGTGTTTTTTTACGACGATGATGATACCATCATCGTCATCAGCCTGTGAAGGCAACATAGGACTTCCCGACAGATTTCCAGAGCGACTTCCTACCATGTAGGAGTAATTTTCCCATTCACACCACGCTGGGCGCGCGGGTTGGCGAGCACAGTAAGAGCTATCGTGGTTAAGGCGATACAAAAATCAAAATAAATTGTTGAGTGGGCGGAGTCAAGAAAGTGACAGCGCTATGTACTATAATTGAATGCGGAAAGAGATAGCAAGCATTAGAAGGCGCTCGAAAGTAATCGACGTAAGCGACATATAAGAAAATATCTATTATCTTAAAAACTATGTATTTTTAAAAAAAAGGCTTGTATTTAGATACCCAATGCTATTGTCTAATACAATATTTAAAAAAAAAAAGTTATTTATGTTAGATAGTCTCAGAGTATTTTCGAAAAAACTGTTGCAGAAGACCCAACTTTAAAAAGTAAATCGAGAAAAGTTTTACCAATCGCGTTTCTGTCTTGGATTAAGGTAAATAAAATGATCAAGTTATCTTTGTCATAAAAATCAAAACTGTGCGTTTTGCGGTTATTGAGAAAAAACAATTCAAAATCATAAAACAATTTAACCCTCACCTTAAAATAGGGGGCGCTGCTGCCCATCCCATAGCTTTATTCCCTTAGTCACCTCTTACTACAACCCACAGGTAGGTAGATGTAGAGGGGTCTATTCTTCAGCAGGGGCCACCACGAAGTAGGTGTATGAAGTTTATATTTTTTACCTAATCTTTTCTTCAGTAAGAATTAAATTTGCCTACACCTCTCGCCGGCCACTGGCTTCGATTCTAGCTGCTAGACAAACCGTCCATGCGTATTTTAATTTTTATATTCTTTTCACGCGATATTATATAAAATTGGAGCAGACAAGCAATCGATTATTTTGTCGCTAATGTCATCTCCGCATGAACGCTAACCGATGATCGCATGGTCAACTGAACTTGCGTTGGTAACATAAAAACATAGGTTCAGTTTTTATTCATTGAAATCACAAAGATATTGATCACAAGGATTTTTTTTAGGAATAAATATGGACGCCTAACCCCGTGCTTGAACTCTAAAGGAAAACATTATGAATGCGACATAGTCCTTGAACCAAATAATTCTAGGACCTTGAACCAAATAATCGGAGGATAAAATTTGTTTCAATCATTTCATTTGGGGGGTTTGCCCATAGGTACACGCCACGCTGGCCATGCGGGTTGGCGAGCGCAGATAAAACTATTGTTGTTAAAATAGGGGACGCTGCTGCCCATCCCCTAGCTTTTTTCCCTTAGTCGCCTCTTATGACATCCACAGGTAAAAATGGAGGGGAGAAAAAATCTGTAGGGGAAGCCTATGTTCAGCAGTGGGCTATTTTATTTTATTTTATTTATTTGGGTAAACAAACAGTGACACAATTAAACATAGGCTGTAACTTAAATGGTAAATGAACAGATAATTGTGACACCAACACCGTCTACCACGGATTACTTAATAACTTATTTGTATGGGATAGCAAACGATAGTTAAATTCTTAGATTAGGTATCTACATAGATTTTAGAATTTCAAGTAATAGCTTTTTAAATGTACTAGCTCGTGTTGCCGCTATATCTAGAGAGTTGAAATTATTGTTAAAGGAATTAACAAGCCGGAATAAGGGTGAACGTTTACCAGCATTGGTACGGCATCGAGTTGTGTAGAACATACGACATGGATTGCGGCAATGCGTTCTAGTAGGGATTCTATAGCATATTTTGTTTATTAACGGAATACAGTCATACCTGTCGTGGCATAGATCATAAAGTAACATAGTTTTTAATTGCGAGCGTCTTAGTTTAAGGTTCAAAAGTTTGTATTTATCGAGCAATTGTTCATATGATAGACGACTACGATAGCATTTATAATACATACAGCGCAGAAACTTTCTCTGGACTGCTTCGAGAGCGTCACTATACTTATTATAGAATGGATTCCAGATGGGCACAGAGTATTCTAGTTGTGATCGAATTAAGGATTTGTATAAGTATATATAAGTTGATGGCCGAGTAAATTTGGTACTAGATCGCATGACAAAACCATACATCTTAAATGCTTTACTTACTAAGTTATCTATATATGCGTTGAGATGCAGTTTACTATCAAGCATGATTCCTAGGTCCCTAATGGTTTCAACCGTTTCAAGTTCTACTCCACATAATTTGTAAGAAAATTTACTGATGTTTCTTTTCTTTGTAAAAGTAATAGCTTTGCTTTTATTTAGGCTGAGACTCAGCTTGTTATTGGTACAATAGGTGGTGAAACGATCGAGGTCGTCCTGGAATCTGTGGTGATCCCCAATGTTATCTATGGTGTGGAAGATCTTCAGGTCGTCTGCGTAAAGCAAAAAGTCACAGTACGTAAAGCAGAGGTGTACATCATTTATAAACAAAGTAAATAGCAAAAGGCCCAGGATGGAAACCTGTGGGACCCCAGAACTAATCGGTACAAATTCGGACTCGTAGCCGTTGGATACAACTTTTTTGTGTTCGATTTGTGATATAAGATTTGAACCAGCGCCACAAATTACCGCGAATACCGTTGAAAGCTAATTTATCTAGAAGTATTCTATGGTCCACTCTGTCGAAGGCCTTTCGAAAGTCAGTGTACACACTATTGTGTTTAATAAAGAAAAAGTAAGCATAAAAGGTGAGCACCTTTAGTTGGTAATGTATAGTTCATTTCTTTAGTATCAAGTGATTTTTAATCAAATATATCGAAGCCCGAGACGAGATTGTCCTAATGAGAGTCAAGGTCATAGTTGTGCCAATCGTCGGCGATAACGGCAGTACCTACACCACCAAAAGTGAACTGAACGTCAACTGGCCTGGTTACCGTTATATCCAGGTCACGAGGAGCGTATCTCTCGCAGACAACTCATCGTGCGTGCATTATGTGACTTGACATAATTTAACTGACTTATTGCGTTAGATAATGAGTTTGGAACTTGTTTTGGCTATAGTTTGGGATTTTTTTTCAGAATTGCCTACCTTAATATATCTATATGGCCTTATTGTATCTATTCTAGATGAATTTACCGCGTCAGGTGGAACTTTTTACTCACAGGACGCTGTTGTGCCTGGGACATGTTTTAGATACAGTAGGCTTGCCTAGCACCTATATCTACCAACCCCTCAGCATAGTCGGCCTTATCCACGGGAAGACATCAATAGGTGCGCGGAGTTGACTCGAATTTTTCCTTCACCTTTTACACTATCCGCGATAAGTACCTATATTAGCCTTCTGATACACATTCGATCTTATTTTTAAATCAGGGTACCTACAGATTCGTTCTGCACCGGACGAATCTGTAGTTATCCGTAGAAGCGGTCTTGGTATATCGGTTCGTAAGTTAGCAGTATATTTGAAATTATATATATAATTGAAATTACATTATACGGCAACATTTAGGCAATTTATATTTTGATTTACTTATCTCCAAGATGTGAATAGAGAGATAAATAACAAGTTAGCCATTAAGAGTTTATTTGTTCTGTCAGCGTCGATCGATAATTGGTGTTGTGGGAATTCGTGATTGCCTGTTATTGGATTAGTTTTAAGGTATGGAGTAAGTAGTGCCTACCGAGTGGGAAACCGTATTTTACTTAGACTTGTTCGTCGACGTTTCGTCTTGTTCTGTTGGGTTTATAATTCTTAAGTTATTTGTGACGCGTTAAACATTTTAAAGCAATCTTGATACTCCCTTTATAATATAATATATAGATAATAATACATAGATATTCGACTAATTACTTACCTACCTGCTGAGGTTAGTAGGTTAGGTAGTAGTTAGGCTAGCTAGCCTACTTTGCCACGCACAGCGCTTATTTTCTTTACAAAATAAGGAAGGATTCTATTTAACATTTCAAGGTAACAAACGCAAAATACATTTTGATGAAATACTTAAAGGTATTGTCAAGTGTCACGTTTTCTGTTTACTGATGGCAAGTGGCAATGACCTAGTTTTCTTTATAACGACATCTGTGGGTGGGTAATTGTTTTGTAAAAAAATACTTACTTTTTCTGAATGTACCTTAATAATATTTTCGAGTAGACGCGGGTGTGGCGCGGATCGCATTCACCGTGAGTGGGTTGAACCTGAAGGCCCCCGAATGGGGTTGAATCAGTCGGTACGTCTCACCGATAAAACAAGCACGTGAACATTCCCGTATCTTTAAATGGATCATTGTTCTCGTCAGATTCCACAATATTATTTTATTCCTTGTGATTTATTATTTTCTCTCACTTTTAACGCGGTTCTAACGGAATGGTTAAGTCACGTTTCAGCCTGTCTCATAATTACCGTGACAGGTATTCTTTTTATTCCTCTAACCACCAAGCAGCACGAATTCATCTCGAAAATAAAATCTCACATCAAGTCAAATAAAGTGAATCCAGAGCGCTCCAATTTGTTTGAAAGCCGCGTGTGACGAACAAATTCAGAGAGAATATTCAGTAGCGGGAAAATGTGGATTAACAATGTCGGTGGGATTGGCTCTACGTCAAAACTCTTCGAACTGCGGGTGTCAGACGCTTTATGTGTCTAATGTTGGCCTGCCACGAGATGAGATTAATTTGCCGTAAGCTGGACGCTGCTTCCCGAACGCATCTAGGGTTCAATCAACCACACGATTTGTTTATGAGCTTTCGAACATTCAGCTGGGGATTATTATCACAACACTCCTTGGTACTGTACGCGTCTGTACTTTGGTTTGTGTGTTTACATCCAAGAGGTGAATCAACCTGGACCTTACGAACTCGTCATAAAGTCTACACTCGATTTCCGACGATTGTTGAAGTTTACGTGCCATTGACATTCGATGGATTTGCAACCTGCAATCAAAATAGCATGCTAATAATACCACGCTATACGAAAATACTCGTAGACTTTGTTGTTTAGAAGATTTCAAAATCACTATTGTTTTATTTCAATGTAGAAAACCGTATCAATGAGTTCGATCAGCGCATCAAGGCCCTCCCCTAGATGCACAGATCAAAGTCATGTGTTCGCATGTTCGATTCTCGCCTGAGTCGAAAATTTTCAAAGGCATGTGATATGGTTGAAGTTCAATCGTATCCGAATGCATAAACCATTGTTCACACTGATTATTTCTAGACAAGATGCACTGATACTGACAGTTACTGATATCCACATGCAAATCGCAGGATGACCGAGAAAGAACTACACGCTAGTGAAGGCTATGTATAATGTACATCGGTTACTGTTATCTTCTGTTCTAGTAATTGCAATTGCAACGACAGGCCTACATGTTGTTAAAATAAAATTTCCGTGTTCAACCATATGCTATCAAAACGCAATCTCTCGTAATGTTTGGATTTCGATAAAGGTTGTTGACACAAAAACCGCGTTTCTTTTCCTCGTTTTGCCCTGTTCTATCGTAGGTAGCACTTGGTAACTCAATTGGTTTATTAATTAGCAACTCGGGATATTCACGATGATGGAGCGCAAATTGTGCGATTTTACAAACTGTTTTTCTCTTGTTTGAAGTCTGATAAAACTGATGGGTAACTGGTTGTCTACACAGAATAAAACTTGTTCCAGCTGTGTATCGATCACGTGTACTCAACCCGCACGTTGCGTTGCTTCCCTAACATTACCAGCTTGCTATTACATAACCTGTGTCCTTTTGTGCGTCACGACGCAGGAGCCCGGGACGGGACCGCACACGGCGCGTCCCCAATGCCCTCCCGTCCTATCCATCAATCACTTCCTAATCGAGTTTATGAACGTTTGCACGGCGCAGCAGTCCAACTCACCAAACTTCTTAGAACTCATGCGTTCCTGGTAACCGCCGAAGCCGACTTGCCCAAGTAGGTCATCGACAGGTGCTGATAAAGGGTTTCAGTAACCTGATAAGGCATTTGAGTGAGAAAATACAGAATTTCGCGTACCGGGTGCGATGACTTATGTTTTTTGTTCTGTGTTGTGTTTACTACAATTCTGAAGACTACATTTTTAAAACTTTTTTATTATCTCGTTATTACTGTTGTTTGTTGCACTGCTGTTCGTTACAAATTTTGCGATCGATTTACAACTAACTCATGTATGAGCTATATGAATTGAAACTGTTTAACATACAAATTTCCGAACATATAAGTTTTAAGCTCTCATAGTAATCTATATACATAAAGGAGTAGTCCACTCACTCACCACAAAAGCTCGGAAACTACTGGGCCGAGGAGTCTGAAATTTGACACAGACATTCTTTAAAAGATGTTACTGTGCAATAAGAACGGATTTTGACAAATTCAGCTCCTAAAGGGGTGAAATTGGAGTTGAACGTTTGTATGAAAGTCCTTCTTGTAGTTAAGTTGAAGTTAAGAGACATCAAAATCGGGTATCAGATAAATAGGTACCTAATTCAAAATAATAAATATTTACATAAGTTTTTTTTTTTAAACAACCCTCAGGTTCGTAAGTAGGGGATGAAAGTTTGTATGGGAATTATTTATTTGTTAAGCCTATACAATTGTAATTTGGCACGCAGGTTCCTTATAGAGAGAGAGTAAACATTTGTTAAGATATAATTTTACGAAAATTCACCTCCGCAGGGGATGAAATGGGGGTTGAAAGGTTGTATGAAAGTCCCATGTTTTTGAAGTAAGAAACATAAAAATCGGTATTCAGGTAAATAGTTAAAAATAATAAAATACAGATACAAGTTTTTTTTGAAAAACAACCCTCAGAGTGCGTAAATGAAAGTTGTGATTGTGATTGAATGGGATTTTTTTATTTTTTAAGACTATGCAATTGCAATTTGGCACGCAGGTTCAATTAAACATTTGCTAAATAAGAATTTTATGAAAATTCAACTCCCAAAGGGATGAAATGGGGGTCGAAAGGTTCTTTAAAAGTCCTATGTTTTTGAAGTAACAGACATCAAAATCGGTATTCAGGTTAAGAGTTTTAAGAAATAAGATATCCGTATATGAGTTTTATTAAAAGCAGGCCTTGGTGGCCAATTAACCCTCAAGGCCTGCCTTTCGGTGACAGTGACGGGATGGTGACGGTGATGGTTTGTATAAGTAGGTAAACAGCTGTACAATAAGTGTCAGTACTTTGGTAAAGATAATGGAAACGTAGGTTTAAATACAAACGCGGACGAAGTCGCGCGAGCGGGACAGCTAGTACCTGTATAAAATCAAAAGGACACCCTATAGCGGAACTCAAATGGACTTGGGCAGGACACCTGGCAAGGCGTGGTGATGACAGGTGGAGTAAGGCGTTAACTGAATGGCGTCCAAGAACTGGATATCGGAACGTTGGTCGTCCAGCAGCAAGGTGGGCAGACGATATCGCAAGCAACGCGGGCCGCAACTGGATGAGGCTTGCACAGGATAGAGGAGAATGGCACATACAAAGGGAGGCCTATACCCTGCAGTGGGTGAAGTCAGGCTGTGGATTATGATGATGATGATGATGATGTCATACACCGGAAAGACGTTCATCTCCTGATGGTTATAATCCAAAGATTTTGGAGGTCCGAGCTGTTGCAATACGATTTTCATACGTTGTGTAAATGAAAATTTTATTAACATAAGACTTTAAAGCAGAAAATCTATATATAAAATGTTTTTTGTATAGCTTTATAAACCACGTTTATAAAACGTACTTTAAACTCATCATCATCTCCCTGCCCTTATCCCACTTCAAGACGTACTATAAACTGTTCTATAAAATAATAATCTACTCCTAAAAACGTGGGGCGCATAGTTATGTATGTAATAAATAAATAAATAAATAAATAAATATTCCGGACATATTCACACGGTCAACTGATCCCAAACTAGGCATAGCCTGTACTATGGGTACCAGAGACTGATATACTTAATAGATAAATATTTAACACCCAGACACAGAACAAACATCTGTGTTTATCACACAAATGTTTGCCCAGTGCGGGGATCGAACCCGCGACCTCTAGCGCAGAAGGCAGAATAGTGAAGAGTGCTGGCAGTACCTACCTATGTATGACATGCGCCCGACGTAGCTAGGTAAAAATATTTTGTACTTAATATTTCGGTTTAAAAACCTATAGAATAATTAATAAAACTTTGTTTCTTAAAAATTCTCACCACTACACCGACTAATTTGGGTGAGGCAAGATTTCGTATCAGATTGTACTGGCAATTATATTTTAATGATAAAATCGGAATAAAAACACATTTTTCGCATATTTTTGTGCGTATCCGATTATTATCTCGGGAGAAAGTGATGCCAGATGCGCAGTAAGTAATTGTTGGTTTTATATTCGCGTGGTGCTTAGGTAATAACCGCTATCGCGCTCAACCTTTCATAGTACCTATCATCGGAAAGGGTATAGTCAGGGTATGGCGCCAACAAATCATTCAGTAAATTGTCTGGTTTTCCCCAATCAACACTGCGACTCTAGTCAGGTTTCATGTTTGAGTTTTAATTAAATTTACGTGACTAATGAATTTATGAATATGAAAAAGGCTGGCACGAAACGACTAACAATCCGAATAATATTTTTGGTGTACTGTTCTCCGTTTTATTATTCGTTTTGTTTTGTATGCAAGGAGCGTGACCCGAGTTCCGTTTTCGGACCCATGTGAAACGTTTACACAATGTCAAATTGGCTACCTGCCGTTGCAAAATACGACCTTCCTGTCGGCAGGGGCGTTGGCGGCAGCACATTGCTTCATAATATTTCTGAACTTGTGATTCTTTTCATTCGTATAATTTGAGTCGTACGGTTGAACATAATAGATGCATACATAATATCACTCCTATTTCAGAGGGGTAGGCCACGGTTTTCCACTTGCTAAGATCCTGACATACCTCTTTTGCTTTATTCTCTCTCATTACATTCCTCATAAATAATAAGTTGTAATTTTTAATTTTAAAAGTTTGATTATTTTAAGACAAACTGTATTTTCTCTATAAGTGAATTTATAAATTCTTTTGAGAAAATAAATGAGTTAACCGTTATAAATGCTCGTCAGTTTAGGGTACTCTTGACCTGGCCTTGTTCCAAAACGTCACCGATTTGGTCACCAAACGTACGCCGAGTTCTTCACCTTTCGTCAATCTTCTTTCGTTCATCCTCTCTACATGACCAAACCATCTAAGCATACCGTTCTCAATCCTCATCACTACGTCTTCTTTCATATTACGGTTAGTAGTGCAAAATATGTGATACAATCAGTTGGCTCAGTATCATGGGAACCATCCTGCCCTTCGGCTTTCATGCCTGTGTGCTGCTGTTCTTTTATTCGTGATTTCCATTATTTCGCCTAATTATTATTATAAAGTTTCATGGGTACAAAAAAAAAAGTAGGTATTCCTTTATTTTATTTAGTGCTATAATATTTCTGACAGCCTAACAGCGGGCATTGGTAACTAAATATGTAACTTTTATTACTCGGAGAAACTTTCGTTCCCGTCTCAACCATAATGTAGACAAGCTAGAAGATTGATTAATTTAATATCCTTTGCGACCGGTGCCAGTGAAGTTACTTTCATAGCTAACAAAACCGCTTCGTGGTCAGTTCTCTCCCGGAGAGTTAACAATACAATGATATGGGTTTTTTAAGTTATTTTCACTTATTATTGTTATTCTTACCAATCACAGAAGCTAGTTAGAATTCAAATGTCGAGCAATTTCCCCTTTTGCTTCAGAATTGTACCTTTAGTTCGACATAGTGAATATTTTTTGTCCTTACGCGTCATATGTGTTCGGCTATTATAAACATTTTGATCAAAGAGAAATGTCCTAATTACTACCAAAAATATAGGTAGGAGATTATTTTCGTAGTAGGTACTACTGTTAGAACATTGACAACTAAGGCAGTTTTTCGTCCATCGGTTCTAGATTATACTTGAAAGTGAATGTAATCAAAATGAGACTGAACGTATAGAGGTAAAGTCTCGTAATTTCGCGCTTGCTCGCGTTCCTATGCGTCGTCGATCCAGTACGTGTGGAATCCTTAATTTAACCAGTCTGGATGCTCCTGGAGATGCAACTGGAATGAGCTTCCCGCCCGTGATTGCATTCGCGCACGGCTCGTCCTGTGCCTCTAAATTAATGCCGGGAAGCGGAGCTTTTGCTCATGATTATATATTTCTCTACACGCCTAGGTTTTTCGTGTAGCTTTCTTCGAAGAACGATAGAAGGTACAAAGTGAAAATTCGCGCTTATCAGAATGAAAATGTAATTCACTTTAATTTTCATACGTTGTAACTATGGCTTGGTTAGGTTAATACGATATTTTTTTACAAAAACTAAAAACCGACTTCAAATTCCTGAATATTTACAAGATTAATATCAACCTCTTTTTTTGTTATCAACCTCTTTGCGTTTTGATTACCTACTGAGGATGACACTGGCCACCTAAACTTTCGAATAAAAACAAAAGTAAAATGACATCCATTCATCATCAATAATAAGTAATAACTCTTACGGTACTGACTGACTGACTGACAATCGAACGTAGTGGTTTTTATTCTCTTTGCAAATCAACGCAGAGCCTAACCAAAATCCTAAGAGTATGAAATTTGCAGGGTAGCGTAACGTATGGGTGCAAAGAAAGGAATTCCTGAGACACAACTTCTAAGTTTAAAGTTTACATAAAAATAGCAGCAACCGAACGAAGTCGCGGGGATTACCATAACATACCACAGGCGACAAGTTTTTTTTCGGCTAGTCGTGATTTCAAGAGATGATGACGTTTTTTTAAGTTTTACGGGACAAGTTGCAATCCCTCAGGAGTAAAATTAAAATGGGACCACCCCGGGATCATATCATACTCTATACACCAGCGAAAGAATCTAAAAAACCGGGTTACTATTGCCGGAGATATCGAGTAACATAAACAAAAAAAAAAAAACAAGATATAGCCTACTTGAGAACCTCCTCCTTTTGGAAGTCGGTTAAAAATAGAGTTTAATACCATAATCTACCTAAAATAATTATGGACGGAGAGTGTAGTTCATTACGTGAAGATGTTAATTATAGGTAAACTACTTCACTCGGACTACTCCCTGCGAGTTTCCCTCTGTTCCCCGCGCGATCCCGGTGCAGGTTTGAGCAGTTAGGTGCACATGGTGTTTTCTGGGCATCATTGGCTCAATATCTGTCTCGAGCTTTTTAAGTATCGGAGCTCGTGCATAAGTAGGCTCAATCATGCACAATACACTTGCGAGTAGGTACCTACTTTTTTCGAAGCGCACCTGTGTTATTTGAATACAGGTCCTGTAAGGATCAATGTCCTATTTAAAATGCAACCTAGTAATTTAAGTATTTAATACCTACCTGATCTTAGAACCTGGTACTTGTACGAGGTTGTACTTTGACTCGAGATTTCAAAGTTTGAAGCCTATCAAATTGCGAGGGCATCCTCGATAAACGATTATGTTGTCATCCATCTAACGGTCTAATCCGAATCCTCACGCCCACTCACGAAGTAATTACAGACTATCTTAATCATTCACGCGTTTTAGTCATAACTTATTCGCGATCTTAATTGTTTTCACCTTCAAGTACGTGATTACGTATGGACAGTCAAAATCCAAAAGGATATAGCTGAAAAACTATAAAAACAGCAGGTATCACCGCGCTGCGCCGCCGCGCCGTGCCGCCGTAGATCGCATAGAACTTTGAACATATTGCATTTTTATTTTATTAAAAGTGACTAGGTATATCAAAATGTGATTCATTGCCCGTGGTCCGGTTCAGTTGTCCGGTCAACCGGACTACGGAAAAAATATTTTTTCCATGGTTAGACAACCAAAAATATTAAAGGACAGTGTTGCTGTTTAAAAAAAAATATTTTATATAGTCTGGTTTCTTTTTTTTATAATAAAATTATACAAGGTGATTCATAATATGTATGTTATCCCGAAAATGGCATATTGGCAATAAAGTTTGTTGTACGACTTTTAGAAATTCGACATTTTTCGTTGAAAAAAACTCTGTACAAATCAGCTGTTTTTGGGTCAAATCATTTCAAAGCTGTTTTAGGTAGCAATCTTGTTGCCGAACTTCTCGTACGTTTAGTAATTAGTTATAATGATTATAAAAATACTAAAACAAGTCATTTTTTGCTAAAGTCCCTTCTTTTTGTTGAAAGAATAACCCCCTTTCGGTATGGTAACATGACATGTTACTATACCGAAAGGGGGTTATTCTATGAATAAAAAGAAATAATAATAGCTAAAAAACATCCTTTTTTTCATAAACTTACAAACTTTTTCATATTTTTGACATTTATTTTGTGATTTTGACTTTTGATTTTTAATGTGTCTTTTGAATTATATTGTTCTACTTAAATTTAGTACCTACCTATGTGTTTTTAAAACATGAAATAAACAATTTGTATTTTATAATTTTAGGTGGTTTTGGTATTTGCACTGCACTAAAACATTTTCGCATAGGGTTTTTTCAATGAAAAATATCGAATTTCCAAAAGTGGTAGAACAAACCACCTATAATTGGTTGTAGAATAAGCCCCTTTCGGGATGGCATAGTACATATTATGAATCACTTTGACTTGACAATAACTTGAAAAAAAGGTCAAACCAACAATAAGTTTAAACTAGATCTTTTTTCCGTAGTCCGGTTGACCCGACAACTGAACCGGACCACGGGCAATGAGTCCAAAATTTTTAGTACTTTGTGTTTTCGTCGAATTCGACCATAATAATTTAGACAAAATTCAAAACAAAATACGTTATTTACGTATTTAATTGCCTATGACGGATTTTTACATGATTTCGAAAACCAACATTTTTACGGTTTCATGACATTAGTACCTTAACTTTTAATAAAGAATTATGGGCAGCATTAATACCTGCTAGATTTAATTGAAGTTGACTGTACAAGTAAGGATAGGCAAAAGGTCTTTTCCTACCGCTCGAGGGAACAGAACCGGCTCCCGTCTGATCAATTCCGGATCTCAGTACCAGCTATCCAGTTACGAGGGGTGTAGGGTTTCGGCGACACGGCGACGCCACCATTACAATGGAAACTCGGTTCAGCTCTCACGAGCTCGTACTGGATGTAAACTATATGTTCGAATGCGTCGCTTAAATGTGGTAGTATTCTATCAAAGCACGTTTGATGGAAAAATTTGTAAAGGACTTGTTTTATCTTTGATGGTATAAGAGATGTGGTCTCGGGTTTTCTATTGAAGCAAGTATTGTGACAGACCTCTCCAAAAACCTGTTGAGGAACTGGAATGTTAAAACTGATGGTTATCCGTGCCTAACTCTCAATTGCTAGTGAGGAAAGGTTGGGAAAAGTTTCAATGTCCTACTGTACTCTACACTACATTAATCCCACTTCAAACGACCACCAAAATTGTAGCAACAAAATGTATAAACTCGATATTCCGCATTAAATTGGAACCATAGCCACGTGTTTTCGACCTCGATGTTTGTTTACCATCTGCCGGGAACGTGACGATTTCCCCCGTTTGTTTATTTCGATCCGTTATATCGTGCCATAGTTATCAGTAATAGCTCCCGCGCGGACCTAGCCGCTGGCAAACATGAAAATTTAGAACAAAAACACACCTATGTGAAGTTAGCAAGTAGGTACAAAATTTTTCATTTTTTGTACTTCCATTCGATTGTACCCGGTTTGTACCCGTTTGTACCGTTTTTTATTTTGTTTGTACCCTAAAGGGGTAGGAGATATGGGGGTTCGAAAATTTGGTCAGCCACAACCTTAGATAATAAACTTTTTTAACTATGCCAACTTAAAGAGTATCGTTTGTACCGGTTTGTACCAGTACCCTTTTTTGAATACCGGTTCATGATTTTTTTTTTTTTAAAAGTCTTGTTTCTGTGGTAGTTATTGATGTACAAACGAAAAACTCAACGGTACAATTACCGTGCTGATGGGTACAAACGATACGAACGTAATCCTGAACGGTACAAACGGGTACAAACGAATTATAACACGCGAAGTGAATTTTTTGAAAAGTCGTTTTCTGGTAAAAGTGTTGAGGTACAAACGAAAAACTCAACGGTACAATCACCGTGCTCATGGGTACAAACGATACGAACGATATCCTGAACGGTACAAACGGGTACAAACGAACTATAACACGCAAAGTGAATTTTTTGAAAAGTCGTTTTCTGGCAAAAGTGTTGAGGTACAAACGAAAAACTCAACGGTATAATCACCGCGGTGATGGGTACAAACGATACGAACGATATCCTGAACGGTACAAACGGGTACAAACGAACTATAACACGCGAAGTGAATATTTTGAAAAGTCGTTTTCTGGTAAAAGTGTTGAGGTACAAACGAAAAACTTAACGGTACAATCACCGTGCTGATGGGTACAAACGATACGAACGAAATCCTGAACGGTACAAACGGGTACAAACGAATTATAACACGCGAAGTGAATTTTTTGAAAGGTCGTTTTCTGGTAGAAGTTTTGAGGTACAAACGAAAAACTTAACGGTACAATCACCGTGCTGATGGGTACAAACGATACGAACGATATCCTGAACGGTACAAACGGGTACAAACGAATTATAACACGCGAAGTGAATTTTTTGAAAAGTCGTTTTTTGGTAAAAGTGTTGAGGTACAAACGAAAAACTCAACGGTACAATCACCGTGCTCATGGGTACAAACGATACGAACGAAATCCTGAACGGTACAAACGGGTACAAACGAATTATAACACGCGAAGTGATTTTTCTGAAAAGTCATTTTCTGGTAGAAGTGTTGAGGTACAAACAAAAAACTCAACGGTACAATCACCGTGCTGATGGGTACAAACGATACGAACGAAATCCTGAACGGTACAAACGGGTACAAACGAATTATAACACGCGAAGTGATTTTTCTGAAAAGTCGTTTTTTGGTAGAAATGTTGAGGTACAAACGAAAAACTCAACGGTACAATCACCGTGCTGATGGGTAAAAACGATACGAACGAAATCCTGAACGGTACAAACGGGTACAAACGAATTATAACACGCGAAGTGATTTTTCTGAAAAGTCATTTTCTGGTAGAAGTGTTGAGGTACAAACAAAAAACTCAACGGTACAATCACCTTGCTGATGGGTACAAACGAAACGAATGAAATCCTGAACGGTACAAACGGGTACAAACGAATTATAACACGCAAAGTGAATTTTTTGAAAAGTCGTTTTTTGGTAGAAAAGTTGAGGTACAAACGAAAAACTCAACGGTACAATCACCGCGGTGATGGGTACAATCGATACAAACGATATCCTGAACGGTACAAACGGGTACAAACGAACTATAACACGCGAAGTGAATTTTTTGAAAAGTCGTTTTCTGGTAGAAGTTTTGAGGTACAAACGAAAAACTTAACGGTACAATCACCGTGCTGATGGGTACAAACGATACGAACGAAATCCTGAACGGTAAAAACGGGTACAAACGAATTATAACACGCGAAGTGAATTTTTTGAAAAGTCGTTTTCTGGTAAAAGTGTTGAGGTACAAACGAAAAACTCAACGGTACAATCACCGCGGTGATGGGTACAAACGATACGAACGATATCCTGAACGGTACAAACGGGTACAAACGAACTATAACACGCGAAGTGATTTTTCTGAAAAGTCATTTTCTGGTAGAAGTGTTGAGGTACAAACAAAAAACTCAACGGTACAATCACCGTGCTGATGGGTACAAACGCTACGAATGAAATCCTGAACGGTACAAACGGGTACAAACGAATTATAACACGCGAGGTGAATTTTTTGAAAAGTCGTTTTCTGTTAGTAGTGTTGAGGTACAAACGAAAAACTCAACGGTACAATCACCGTGCTGATGGGTACAAACGATACGAACGAAATCCTGAACGGTACAAACGGGTACAAACGAATTATAACACGCGAAGTGAATTTTTTTACCGTTTGTACCGTTCAGGATTTCGTTCGTATCGTTTGTACCCATCACCACGGTGATTGTACCCTTGAGTTTTTCGTTTGTACCTCAACACTTCTACCAGAAAACGACTTTTCAAAAAATTCACTTCGCGTGTTATAATTCGTTTGTACCCGTTTGTACCGTTCAGGATTTCGTTCGTATCGTTTGTTCCCATCAGCACGGTGATTGTACCGTTGAGTTTTTTGTTTGTACCTCAACACTTCTACCAGAAAATGACTTTTCAGAAAAATCACTTCGCGTGTTATAATTCGTTTGTTCCGTTCAGGATTTCGTTCGTATCGTTTGTACCCATCACCAAGGTGATTGTACCGTTGAGTTTTTCGTTTGTACCTCAATAAATCTAACAAAAAACTAATTTTCAAAAAATTCACTTCGCGTGTTATAATTCGTTTGTACCCGTTTGTACCGTTCAGGATTTCGTTCGTATCGTTTGTACCCATCAGCACAGTGATTGTACCGTTGAGTTTTTCGTTTGTACCTCAATAAATCTAACAAAAAACTAATTTTCAAAAAATTCACTTCGCGTGTTATAATTCGTTTGTACCCGTTTGTACCGTTCAGGATTTCGTTCGTATCGTTTGTATCCATCAGCACAGTGATTGTACCGTTGAGTTTTTCGTTTGTACCTCAATAAATCTAACAAAAAACTAATTTTCAAAAAATTCACTTCGCGTGTTATAATTCGTTTGTACCCGTTTGTACCGCTCAGGATTTCATTCGTATCGTTTGTACCCATCAGCACGGTGATTGTACCGTTGAGTTTTTTGTTTGTACCGCAACACTTCTACCAGAAAATGACTTTTCAGAAAAATCACTTCGCGTGTTATAATTCGTTTGTACCCGTTTGTACCGTTCAGGATTTCGTTCGTATCGTTTGTACCCATGAGCACGGTGATTGTACCGTTGAGTTTTTCGTTTGTACCTCAAAACTTTTACCAAAAAACGACTTTTCAAAAAATTCACTTCGCGTGTTATAATTCGTTTGTACCCGTTTGTACCGTTCAGGATTTCGTTCGTATCGTTTGTACCCATCAGCGCGGTGATTGTACCGTTGAGTTTTTCGTTTGTACCTCAACACTTTTACCAGAAAACGACTTTTCAAAAAATTCACTTCGCGTGTTATAATTCGTTTGTACCCGTTTGTACCGTTCAGGATATCGTTCGTATCGTTTGTACCCATCACCGCGGTGATTGTACCGTTGAGTTTTTCGTTTGTACCTCAACTTTTCTACCAAAAAACGACTTTTAAAAAAATTCACTTCGCGTGTTATAATTCGTTTGTACCCGTTTGTACCGTTCAGGATTTCGTTCGTATCGTTTGTACCCATCAGCACGGTGATTGTACCGTTGAGTTTTTTGTTTGTACCTCAACACTTCTACCAGAAAATGACTTTTCAGAAAAATCACTTCGCGTGTTATAATTCGTTTGTACCCGTTTGTACCGTTCAGGATTTCGTTCGTATCGTTTGTACCCATCAGCGCGGTGATTGTACCGTTGAGTTTTTCGTTTGTACCTCAACACTTTTACCAGAAAACGACTTTTCAAAAAATTCACTTCGCGTGTTATAATTCGTTTGTACCCGTTTGTACCGTTCAGGATTTCGTTCGTATCGTTTGTACCCATGAGCACGGTGATTGTACCGTTGAGTTTTTCGTTTGTACCTCAACACTTTTACCAGAAAACGACTTTTCAAAAAAATCACTTCGCGTGTTATAATTCGTTTGTACCCGTTTGTACCGTTCAGGATTTCGTTCGTATCGTTTGTACCCATCAGCGCGGTGATTGTACCGTTGAGTTTTTCGTTTGTACCTCAACACTTTTACCAGAAAACGACTTTTCAAAAAATTCACTTCGCGTGTTATAATTCGTTTGTACCCGTTAGTACCGTTCAGGATTTCGTTCGTATCGTTTGTACCCATCACCACGGTGATTGTACCGTTGAGTTTTTCGTTTGTACATCAATAACTCGCAGAGAAACAAGACTTTGAAAAAAAAAATCATGAACCGGTATTCAAAAAAGGGTACTGGTACAAACCGGTACAAACGATACTCTTTAAGTTGGCATAGTTAAAAAAGTTTAATATCTAAGGTTGTGGCTGACCAAATTTTCGAACCCCCATATCTCCTACCCCTTTAGGGTACAAACAAAATAAAAAACGGTACAAACGGGTACAAACCGGGTACAATCGAATGGAAGTACAAAAAATTAAAAATTTTGTACCTACTTGCTAACTTCACATAGGTCAAAAACACTGCTTGGATTTCTTGTGAAGCCAGGCGGTGCGGCAGATGCGGCAGAGGTCACCGCACCCGCTACGCAGCTGGATATTATGCCGAGTGAGCGTTCAGCTCCCGGCTCAAGGGAACGCCAGGAAATTTAAGCACCAAACATCGGAGTTTGGCTTTTAAAAAAAAAGTTCATCATAAAACCAACTGACAGCATTTTGAACATGACACTGACATGTGAATATAAAAGCCGAAATACACGTTTCCTGTTACATTTATATCGTACTCAAGCTTTACTCAAATCAAACGGCTACTTCGTGACTCGTACGGTCTACGCGGTCGACAGGCGTGGAGTTAGTAATTTTTGTTTCGACTGATCATTAGTTCCACAGACACAGGACTTTATAGTATGCACGGCCATTAACCGTGCACGCACGCCCTTTGTATCCCACATGCTTACGCCGCTAGAGAGGCATTTGAAAACTTAACGGCTAGAATGCTCTAAAACTGTCCCTTGGGAGCTTTGAGAACTGGCTCAATCGATAAACTGTTTGCACAGTGATAACTTTGTTATCTTTCATTTTTAGGTGTTTTTATGCGAAGAACGTGCCCCTCTGTTCGTTTGTTCGCCGGGTGCGGTACTCGGCTCAGAGTTTGGGGTGCGTTCACCGCAACCGCGCGATCGATGCCCAACCCGGGCTGACGAAGTACAAAACCCACCTACCAGACTGGCTGGTTTCGTTGAAAACAGAGGGGTTCTTGTCATTTGTTCCTCTTCACTTAATATTAATGGCATCCAATATAATTTCTATGCCGATAACAAAAACAATTGTGAATGAATTGATATTTCCTCTACACCAGCCCAAGTGCTCTGAGAATGAGCGGGTCTCACTTGTATTTTCCCACGTGTACGATACGCAGCCTCCATTATTCCTGATCAACTTGTGGTTTCGGTTAGACGTCTCTGTTCTAAGTGCGTTCCGTCACGCCACGGGCTATCCGATGAGTTTCCTGTTTCCCCTACCGCTCAGAATGTTTTTAGAGTTCCGTCGAAGTTTTGTAAAAACGGAAAACTTATAGTCTCACTCCAGTATCTGTCTGTCCGTCTATGTCTATGCCTGTCACCGTCTCCCAGCGTTAAACGAAACAACCTAATGATTTGAATATTGGAATAAGTAGTTAAAACTTGGATCCAATAGATCAAGGGGTAATTTTTGTGTGATTTTTGAAGCTCCATCGAGTGGGCATCTCATGTTAGATCAGTCTAACTTAAGAGCCTCATATTCAGACTCATATTTTGAAAACTTTGTTTAAGTTTGAAATTCATAAAAATGGGAGCTCATATAACCTATTGGTATAGTAAAACGTTATTATAACGCTTCTTAGAAATTTTTGACTTTAAATTATCTAAGCACCACACTGGTTGTTTTCCTCGGAACACTACAAAGCTACGTATAACTTGCACCTTGGTCAATATATATTTTTATTTTAAATCTATCGTGCAGGAAAAGTGATTCTCAGAACCGCTTACTCACCGCGTGGCGTCGATACCGGATCGAGGTGGAGGTGTTAACGCTTTGGTCTGCTTCGATAATAAGATTAAGTTTGAATTTTGCTTTTAGTAAGTAAGATTGCCAACTGGGCTTATTCTCTTTCTATAAGGAATGAAAATACCGAGACAAAAGGACTGCCGAGGGCAGTTCTACGAACGGTCCGCATGTGAAACAGGTTTGCTACAGGTACGCGGCTAAAAATTATACGTAGGCAAAGCGAGACCCAAATTTCGGCATCGTTGAGTAGGCCTTTGTCAAAGGCACATTCCGATCGGGTATCGCTCACTGACAAAGGATATTGAAGTTTTGTAGAGAATGGGTCGTCGGTAATAATATGAGCCTCGTAGGTAAATGTTCACATTCGTTTTGAAGCGTCACTGCACATGTGTTTAGGAATTGTGGAATGGCATCGAATTATGTGCGTTATAGTTTCTTAAACGGTGAAAGAAAACGTCGTGAGTAAACTGGCATGTCCTAGAACCTAAAAATTCGAAGACATATGACATTTGCACGGAAGGAGCCTCTAAGAGGCGCCCTATCCTTTAACTACTCCTTAGTCACTCACTACACTTATTCATTCACCGACGGTCATAGGCCCTTTTCAGGGCCACCTTACCTCAACGGTCACTGACCAGTGACACGACACGACAAGCAAGCCAGCACTGCACATGGTGTTAATCTTCTGAATTTTCAAATTTGTACGTTGGTGCTAGCCTCTAAGTTTTCACCTAAATATGTCGGTTTTGATATCAAGCTCGATACATGTTTCTGGTTTAATACTGATAACAAATCAGGCTTTCAAGCTTTTTACACTTTAATTAAGTTAATTAATTGTTTGTTTGTGTAATTAAGTTTGATTATAATTTCGACAAGTGAATGGCTAGCTTAGTTACTAAATATTGTTTTTGTTCAGAGGTATTCATAGTTTATAACGTTCCTTATTTATGAATTGCTATATAGGTAGTTATAATATCGATTTCCTCAATATCTATTACGATTATGATGAACTAGTCACATTATGGTTGCATTCAAACTAAGACCATAAAAAGTACCCCCGTAGTCTTCAAAGGCTGGGTTTGTTTAATAACTTTCTTTCATGGTCGGTCGTAAATTGCTTCTCACCGGCCTCTCTGTCGATTTAACGGCCCTTTACATGACTAAAGTGTGCCTGCCTTTATGAAGAAATTACGGTTTATTGAGACGGCTCGCACTACACCGACCTCACTGTTCTAGTAATTGCGCGCATTTAGCGCAATAAGAGTGCAGTTGTAGAAAATGTACCACTCAGATGCGCCTGACATCATAAGTGGCCCAACCAAATTAGTCGGATAGTCGAGTGTTTCGGGTGGAATGCCCGCCGGAAACTACATCAGGTAAAGCAGTCTGATGAGCTCCACTGTGAGCCATCACGTCACGTTGCTCGGTCGTTCGTCCCGACAGTACCATGCAACGCTCGCTGCGAAAAGGCATATTACTACCATATCAACATAACTAAAAGTCATGACGAACCCAGTCGCGTCCGGTCGTATTTTATAAGGGCGATGGTCTCTTGCAATTTATTATAGAGTTCTGGCGGCGCGGTGCGTTTTATTACAAGAAACAAGATTTACTGTCACGGTCCCAGTTTGATGACAACATTTATAAATTGCCTAAAGAAACAAATTCGCATTTTACTAATGAACACACAACACCGTCAGCACTGCTCTGCTTATCTTGATTAAGGTTTCGGGGTTGTTGATCTGCCGAGAGGAGTGTTAGTGTATGATCCCGCCGCGCCCTCGCCTCGGTTCCCCCGCCCGGGCCCTTATTACTCCTCATTCAACTACCTTCGCCCTTCAAACCTGCGACCTTTAGCTAAGAATGAAAACGCGGACATGTTTTTAATACATTACAAGAGAAAATTTATCTTAAAGATTATAGGTACTACCTATTTGATATTACTACGAGAAAATTAAGCGCTCGAAATGGAGTATAGTTACCGGAAATAGTAGGTAAGTAGTTATTAATTTGCTTCATGTACGACGATGGAATTAATTTTAGTGATAACTAGTTGTAAGTACCCGCGGTTTCACTCGCGTAGAGTCATAGTTAGGTATGTTACTTTAACGTACTGAGCATTTTATAGGTGAAGGGAAATCTCACCTTTGACTTTTGTTCTAATTCAAACTTCTGTCAGCTCCAATTTTTACCGCCTATTGATCATGTCTTTTCTTTGGATAAGGCTGACCAGGCTGAGGGGAAGGTATAGGTGCTTGAACAGGCACTACAGCGTCCCGAGTCAAATAGTTAGAACTGACGCTGTATAAATCATTTAAATTAGATGTAATAAGGCCTTACTCTACAAGTCTTAAAATTTTGAACGGTCTAGAGAGCAGTGGTCTGCTTAATTGAGGGGAAATAATCGATTCTCCTTACTCGGTTCGATGAGAGCGCACATCGTTGGATATGCCACTCGATTGATCTCTTGATTCCGATTCGATTTGATAGTCGTTACCAACAACTATTGTCACGCCATTATAATATTTTAATAGCTATGCGAATCTGACTAATCATTACTGTTGTTGGTGCAATACATATCAGACAGGAAAAAGTGGTTTTGGTCATATATTGGCTTAAAACATTGCTATATAATATCTGATATACCTAATAAGTCGTTGATATAGGTAATTTCTAGTATAAATTAAAATTAAAGTTCTAAATGCTAGTTTTGCCTTAGCGTAGGTACTCAAATCTAGGTCATTTACTAATTGTATTCGTAAGTCAGTTGAATAGAGCATATCAAAACTCGTACTTTCACTAAAATAACGAAATGTATGGTAAATACCAGTGTCAAGTATAAAATTTAGATGGTCTGTAGTTTATCTAAATATAAACAAGCTGGAGGTAGGTACAATGATTCAGAGCGAAATAATGACTCTACAATGTGTTCGGTTACTGTAGGTATATTATTCCGAAATGGGTTTTATTCTATTCATTCATCAAAACGAAAGAATATTAGCGAAAAAAAACAGATTGTATTCAGTTTTTTCTGAATTTTTGCACATGAGCTGTTTTTGGTCAATTTACCAGCATAATAACTAATTATTAAACACTAGCTTCCGCCATGGTACCTTCATAAAAACAGCCTATATATGTTATTCTAGGTAAAGTAGTAGTAGTAAGATATAATTTTTTCAATATTATTATTTTATTGTGTATCTTAAGCTAAGAATTAAAATGAATTTGTTAGCTAATAGGTATTTATATAAATCGATTATTATATAATGAGATGTAACTCTTTTTTGGTATCAATAAATGAACTAAAGAACTTTATCTATACAAGTTTAACGAAATCTGTTGATTGTGATTGAACAACAAACATCCAAACATTCTCACAAACTTTCGCATTTAAAATATTAGTAGGATACGAGAAGATTGACATTAAAACCCTAAAATGGCAGAATTTTTGCACAATGCTCTTTGCATTAAAAATGCCGATTTTCATAATTTCAAATTCCAAACGTCGTAGAACCAACATTTGTGCCAATTGGGTGTAGAATAAGCCTCTTTCTGCATAGTATACATTATTATGAATCACCTTGTATTTTAAGATAACAACTAAATCGCCTAGGTATTTCGTAACTTGAAATGCTGTTTCAAGTTTCCATACTGTACGAACTTGACACATATTTTGAGCTCAAACACAAAACAGAAATTGTTTCACACTTTAGCCAGTGATCATCCATACGCTGTGCTGTGTATAACTCTGATTAAATTTAATTTCTATTCAGTGATTCATTTCCTAGCTGTGCATATGACATGCCGTCGTAGCATAATGTTTGCGCGATGAGCTTCCTGGCTTCCTGCATGGAGATCAGACTACACCTGTCTAACCAATTAGAGACTTCAGTGAACAAGGTCTATAGCGCGAATGTTGTTTTTGCGTCACGGCGCTGTTTAATTGGCTATAAAGACCGAGAAAATTACAGTCTTCTCGGTAATTATAAAGAGCGTCCAACAGTCTGTGCTTTTATGAATTTAGTGGTATTGGGGTGAGATTTTTATGCAGATAATATTCAATAACGGGTTAGTTTTTGCATATAAATTGAAAAAAAATACACATTAAAATGAAACAAAGTCCGACATGTAAAAATAAAAGCCTAATCCCTACTGGGGGTGAAATATAACTAAATTGTCTAGCTAGCTTAAGTTTAGCATCAACCAATTTTTCTATTCTAATGTCGTTATTCATATTTAGTTAGGTAACTCGAATATTTAGGTTAGATAAGTTAAAACGAGTTACGTAAACGTAACAATTGAAATCATATCCACGTATATCAGATGTAGTCCAGACAAGACACGGAACCAGACATTTATAAGTTATTGAGTGAAACGATGGTCGATAGTGATAATAAGCGTTTCTTTTCTAGTGGAATCATGCTTCTGAAAAGCTCACTTCGTCTTGGATCGCTATGCTCATCACTTTGTATTATATAGGGCGTGATGCCCTTATATTATGGATATGTTGTCTGTTCAACTATTATCAAGCGTGCCCTTGTCTTTTCCAGCGGGACGAGAGGCCACTTATTCTAGAGCACTTAGGTTCTTCCGACACAACTTCCACAGGCAAAAGGCAGGCTAGTCGTAAATAAACCCTAGAACTAGATTGAATCAGATGCTTTATTGTGTCCTATAGCTTCCGCGCTAGGAGTTGGCAACCGCAATGTGGGCTAACTGCTCTCACTACGGATTTAGAAGGGACAATGTCGCTTGTTAATGTCCTACATGGGCAATTTTTAAGCCAGGGTGTAACAATCTCGAGCGATATCTTTAATAATACAGAATTATTATTTTAATGGCCTATTTCCCTCGTGCCATCAACTTTCCGATTTTGTTTAGGCGGTGACGTAAGTTAACAGTCTCCCAAGATCTTGTTGTGCACGAAAGGAGCCTCAAAGGGCGCACTTTAATCCTTTCACTACACTGATTCTTTCACCGATGGTCATAGGCCCTTTTCAGTGCCACCACACCTCAACCTGGTTACTGACCTAATACAGGATGACCTAGAAAGAATCGGTGACACGAAAAGCAAGCAGTTCTCAAAGATTTATGGTTCAAATTTGTGTAAGACGTCGTGGCAGGGCCCCGTGTAGCCGATACGATTTTTTGTATAATCTAGTGAGCTTTGATATAATTGCTACCATGGTGTACTAATAGTCGTGAACATCACGGTGTTGCTAAGAATGGAGCAATTCACGACATGTGTAGAAGAAGCTTTACTTTACTCCCAATGTGTCACATGGTCAAGTTGGAAATAAACCCTTTTCTTTGTTACTGAAATAACTTGTGCTTTGTGCGTGGGTATTCGCAGTGGGAATAAGGAGGTTTGGTTTACATTTAGATTGAGAACGGTCTAAAGAGAAAAACACATATTTGGATTACTTTGCCCTCCACACGTCAGTGGTTATTTTTTGGTCACCACGCTCACTCTTCAACTAAAGTAAATACTACTAGCTTCCGCCCGCGGCGTCGCTCGCGTGGTACCTAAATAAAAGTAGCCTATATGCTATTCTAGGTAAAGAACTATTCCAAGTTTATGTATTTATTAAGTTATATTCCAAGTTTCATCTAAATCGATTGAGCCGTTACGGAGTGATTGAATAACAAACATCCAAATGAACATCCTCACAAACTTTCGCATTTATAATATTAGTAGGATTCTCTTCTTTGCAGTATATTGCTGCAAGATAGGTTCTTCAAAGAAAAATGGTTACAAAGATTCACTATAATGAGAAACCAATATATAATAGGCCAACTGATTTGTTCCTCTTTGTTGCACCGAACAAAACAAAGATTTTGCCGTAATCACTTTCCAAGTTCTAAAGAATCGGTTCTATTCAAATCTGAAACCACTTAAAACTTGAAAGAGTCTTTTTAGAAGTGGAACCTTGCCGAGTTTCTGAGTCATTTCACTAGAACTATTAATCAGGTTAAGTTTCTGCCATAAAAGCTCAAGAAACTGAATATGTAGGCAGAATCCCACGATTTCTACGAATAAATAACTTGAGTTCGTATGTGCTTGTGACCTGTCCTGGTGAAGTTTATTGGTCAAACCTGCGTCGGTCAAACATGGCTTGTTGATCGTGCGAGCGAAGCGAACAAGATATTCGAGTCAGTTGGACGAATCAGCATTGATGTTTATCCAACGAATGATTAATCGAAGCTTCATGAAATTAAAATGTGTAGAGATATTAAGATAAACAGAATTGCATTGAGGGGGTTTTCGATCAAGTGTGGGGTGGTGTTTGAGGTATGGGTGGCAAAGAATGGCGAAATAAAAATTTACAGTCATGTGGGGTGTCATATGAAAGCTGGATTGGACAGACATTTCAAATTAATATTTTATTTTTATTTTAGCCGTTAGTAATAGTATAGAAATCTGAGATCGTTGGAGATCTCAGTTCGTGGCGATCTCTTAGTAAAACGAATTACCTACTTTAAATACCTTAAGTATTATAGACCTCGGTGGCGCAGCGGGTGAGTGCACGTCCGAGACGCAAGGGTCTTCGATTCCCGCTGCGAGATTTTTTTTTTGCATTGTCATCAAATCATCGTCAATCGTCATCATAATCAAATATTTGTTCCGGTTCTGGGTGTTGTTGCACTACGGTACTCGTTGTTTCTGATACGACACAGCGAATCCTAGTGTGGGGTCAGGACTATGTATGTGACTGTTGGGTGTTATTTATGTAAAGTAATTCGCGGAAAGAGTATCTCTGTATATGAGAGCTTCGGTCACACATTCAATGTTGAATGCTGAACGTTAGCACTGAAGTGTAAGTAGGTCGTGAGAGTGCAGAAGTGCCAACTCTGCAGTCGCCAAGAGACCGCTCTGATAACGTGCACAAAGGTCTCTGGGTTAATAGTCCATCATTAGTGCACTTCATTATGCAAATTACATACAAGGAGACTAATAATATGTACACTATCCCGAAAGGCGCTTATTCTATCAACAAAATGAAAAAAATATTAGCGAAAAAAAAAACAATTTTGAACATTTGGGCAGTAGTTGGTTGGCATTTGGGTAGAGCTGTTTGCTGATTTAATCAGAAACTGTTTCGTGGAACCCCTCAGCAAATAGCAGTAAAACAACTTTGCTTTGTATCTAAAACAGACTTCTAAAACAGAGTTTTTTTTTTCAAAAAGAAAGCTTACATCCTACTTCACTAATATTTTTTGAGGATGGTTTGATGTTTGTTGTTCAATCACGCCGTAACGTCTCAACCGATTTCGATGAAACTTGAAATAGATAGAGGACTTTACCTAGAATAGCATATAAGCTAGGTAGGTAATCAAGGTAACACGCGAGCGAAGGCGCGGGCGTAAGCTAGTATAACGTAAGAATTGAACGTTATATTTTGTCAATTGACAGATAACGTTTAACGAGCTTGAGAAACTTTGTTTAAAAGCAATATTATGTACGTTTCCGTTCCCGTTACTCGGGATCCGGGGAGACACTTCCGGCCGAGTGTTCACAAGCTGCACCTGCTTGCCACTTCGTTAGCTATCGTTTGTGAAGCTTAGTCTTACACGTCCTACGAAAACTCATCAACTGAAATCTCAAGTCAAAGTTCGTTTGACGTATAACTGGCTCTTCCTTGGATATCCTGCGTTGGTCATTGTACGCCTTAAAGCATGTTGAAAACTCATGTGACTCTGTGGCTCCTGCTGGAAGTATGGGTGGTGAAAGAAAGAATTTAGGCCGCCACAGCTTCATTCCGTTTAAAAAATAATAATAAAACAATTGGGGCTTTAAATAAAACATCCACACCACACAAGGCATGTCATACAGGAAAAGCTTGATAGTAGCTAGATGTACTCTGTATAAATCATCTAGAATAGATGTTATACATAAATCATCATTTAAACAGAATCAGGTGGAACTTTTTACTCGCTTCAGGACGCTGTAGTGTTAGTATTAAGATGGCCGGACACATACCATCCTCTCAGCCTAGTTGGCCTCATCCACAGGAAAGTCTGTGGTCAATACGTGCTAACTAAGCCGCGGGTTTCCTCACGATGCTATTTGTCAATTTTATTTCCACTGGTGCAAGACGGATTCGAACCCACCCGCAAACCCTTCTGATACCAGAGAGGTATCACGCACGCATTGCCAACCCCGACCCCTCCCTCTTCTAGAAGAGCTCTGGCAACCTTACCGCAGTAACACAACACTATTTGAAACAAAAGTTTGTTAAAGTCTAACTAGGGTTAGCATTAGATAGATAGATAGAAAACTCTTAATTGTACACCACAAGGACATGTTACAAATTACACAAAGGTACAAACATTCAATATCAATAGCGAAGTACAATGGCTGGTCTTATCGCTAAGAGCGATCTCTTCCAGACAACCTTTGGATGGACAGGAACTGAAGAGAACGATATGGGTCGGTGTCACAATGCCAAAACTAAAATAAACTAATATAAGTACAACATATAAATATTTAGATAGTTAATAAATAAGAGCAAGATGATGATACAGCTTATTGATAAAAGGGAAACATTAGTCAGTTAGCATTTAGACAGAAAGTGGTGGAGCAATTGCTTCTTGAAAATGGGAAGGGACTTAGCTTTCCTTTTATCCATAAGAAGATTAGGAAGAGCATTCCGCAGAGGGACAGCTTGTACAGTGAAGGAATTTTCGTAGAAAGAAGTGGAGTGGACAGGAGTTTTGAGCATATACCTATGAGTAAAGACAGTTTTGTGCACGCAAATATTAACCTGAGTTATTTTAATCCATTGAGCACAGGAAGCACGTGGCCAAATAATAAACCCAACAGAAATTCTATAATAAGCTTTCGTGAATAACGAATAATTAAGTACCTTGATTAATATTAAGTAATTGGAGGAGGTAGGGCACAGCGAGATTTTCTCGCTCTTAATTGGAGCAGCCCGCCTGGGGAGGTACCTCCGCCTTACAGAAGATCGCAGCCAAATAACATTATTTGTTTCAAATAGTGTTGTGTTCCTGCGGTGAGTAAGGTTGCCAGAGCTCTTTAGGGGGGGAGAGGTTCGGCAGGCAACGCATTAGCAATGCTCCAGGTGTTGCTGATGTCAATAGGCGATGGTAACCACTTAGCATCAGGTGGGCCGTAAGCCTGTTTGCCTCCGTATAACATAAAAAAAAAAACCTTGGTAGGTGTGGCCTCATTTTAGTCCGTTCGCCCTATTTAAACATGTCTTTAAACGATTGAACGCGACTAATTTCTAAATAGATAGCGTAGCAGGCCAAAATATTTATGAGGAGCGATTTGTTCATTCGCTCGTTTTTCGTGGTCACTGGTTCTTTCTTGATCATGAGGTCAGTGACCAAAGTGACCAATGGAGAAGAAACATAGTTTGGTGAAAGGATTCAGTGTACCTTCGGGTTCGAACCCACGAATCGAAAGGCGCACTGTATCAATTTACGGTTATCACATCGATGGTCGTAAATTTAGATGGTATCTCGACTTTTAATCGAAGTTCTAGTTTCTTCTCTAACTTATAGTTATTCCGTCTCACGTTGACTTGTCTAGTGACCTTTAAGTTACAATATACGATTCAAAATGCAATGATTCACGAGACTTTGTGAAATAGAATATCTATACTTTATTAGTGGAACGTCCGCGCCTTAAATCTTTTACCTCCCGCTGCTGCCCTTACAGGTTGAATTTCGATGATTAAAGAAATAATTATACACCCTATAGTTACTTTTATAGTCCTGACATTAGGATTCCTTATGCCGTGCGCTTGAAAGAGCTTTGAGACCGCCGCGGCGCCCAAAGGGCCAAAAGAGTTCCATTCTTAGTGCTCCTCTAGCCCACTTAAAACCTACCCTTCACTGGTTTCTAGGTTATGGTTTCGGCTGTTCATTGCTAGTCAGTAAGTAACGCAAAGCTTTGAAAGACTCGCCAGTGACCTTTCGTGCTGCGATAATTACGAAGCCAATTCATTACTGTATGGACAACTGGGTATTGTGTTTTTAATTGGGTCTTAATGGACAAATTTAATCTTCTCTTCATGAGTTCGAACTCAATTAATTCGCAATTCGATTTCATGTTCTTGGTTCTGTTATTACTATGTTATGTTGATACCTAAGTAGGTACTGTCAGAAATTTGAACCGTTGGAATAACATAATGAGCTATGAACTATTGATTGTGAAACCGTCATAAAACTGGATGAAATGAAACAGAGATTAGCTTCATTATGTTTTAGTTCCGGGGAACGTAGACTGATTAGGTATTAGGATATTAATTATCTTCCTAAGTCGCCCATTAGGGGATGTAGTTGTGTTATGTGAGGTTCTCGAACTCGAGGACTCACTAAAACCACCCGGTGGCCGACCTCTTTGCATGTCAAGGGGCTCCGTTATCTACATACGGAACGCACCGGTGCCCCTTTCGCATTTTGCCTGAGCACTTGTCCCTATGCCAACCGAACTAAGAGATCACAAGAAATGTTCACTTTCTAAAAACATGTTTAATCTAATATTAATAGCGCTGTTCCATCCTCATGCATAACGTATTTTCCCTTACTGTGCTCTTAATGTCGTGTAAAAACTTTTAGAAAAATCTAGTTTAATCCTACGAAAGTTAAGATATTTGCGGTTTAATCACGTTGTGTGTGACGGCTGAGCCGATTTAGAATATTTACGTGGCCTGAAATATAATTCAAGTACCACGCGGCTTGGCATAAAAAAAATGTTCATTAAGTACGCTGAGAATAAAATAATCTTGTAATTCCTTACAACTCTAAACTACCTGCGTAGCATTCAAAGATGGTAAAAGAGAAAAAACCCGTCGAACTCGGATGGCACAGGTGGTGCAGAATTCCCGCGACACGGCAGCTGGCCAACGACTGCACCTGCCCATCTGGCTTACCCGACTCCTTCGCATTTTATTATCTTTTTGTTAGTGTACCTTTTTTTCCAAAACTGTCTGTTGCATTATTGTCAAAATTAACTCCCAGTCGAACGGCATTGCAAATTTTCATTTATCGTAATCTTATGTTACCTGTTGGAAAAGGCTCTGCTACTAGTATGCTTAGAATTTCTCTACGAGATCATAATGAGGAGTCAAATAATCAAAGTCAAAGAAGATAAAGAGGAGAATAAAAAAGGGGAGGTCCGTAGACAAATTAAAGTCACCAACATAGCCTAGAGGATTAGCAAGTTGAAGTTGCAGTTTGTGGGGCACGTGGCTTGGAGGTTCGACGGCCGTTGGGGCGGAAAGGTTCCAAAGGGGAGGCCACGCACAGGAAAGAGAAACAGACGTAGCTTCACCTAGTTTCTAAGACGTTTCAAAGTGATCCTAGTGATTTTATTGAAATAGACACAACTGAAATGATGATAACAACTGCTCAGCTGGTAAATTAACTTTAAAATATTTAATTACTTTGTTCTTGAAGATTATAAATTTGAAACTTTGTAATACTAGGCGAAGATAGACAAACTTCCATTTGAGAAAGCTATGATGACAGTCTAGAGACTGGTCGTCTTAGGGTTATTTCGTAGGTAAGTCATTGGATTTCAGAATTCGGTACGATCGGATAACAGTTACTATACAAACGCTGGCACTAGTGATTCTTTTAGCAAACAAGCTAAAGTCGGATCGCTTCTCTTGGGGTCATAAAAAAACCTGAGTAATCTATAGTAAAAAATGCAATAGCAGTCTGTGGCAGTTTTACATTCTTTTGCACTCAGTCGGAATTTAGTGCCGCGTTCTCAGCAGGTCTACAGACTTAAGAACCATTGAAATACTTTGTGGTATTGTTATTCGAATGCTCTTCGCAAAGGTATTCCACTTTGCCAGGTAGTTATTGGTTAGATCTTATGTTTTGTTTCCAAAGCTATCATCAGTGCTGAGACCTCTCATGGAGTGGTGGTAGTGGCCCTTCCGATCCACAGGCCGTGGGGTCAAATCCCAGTCGTGCACAAATGGATTTTCCATTAGGAAAATTTATGTGCGCTATACTAGTGCTCTGAAACAGTGAACGAAAACATCGTGAGGAAGCCGGCATGAATGTCCTAGAACCTAAAAATTCGAAGACATGTGACATGTGCACGAAAGGAGGCTCCAAGAGGCGTACTTTCATCCTTTCACTACACAGATTCTTTCACGATCGTAGGCCCTTTTCAGTCCACCATACCCCGACCTGGTCACTAACTTAACAAAGGATGACTAAGAAAGAATCCGTGACACAAGCAAGTATCAGTGCTTGCCAGTTGCAACTTGGGTTCTAGGATAACCGATCCTGTGTTTTTCAAACGGTTTGGCAACTCTATCTACGCTGACGCTTTATCATGCAGTTCTCACGGTGCTTCGGCCACCCACGCGAAACCGGGATTTGCGAAATTGCCTACATTACCTCAGATATCTCGCCCGTCCTCGTACACTGTACAGGGTTTCGTTATCAACACCTATCAACCAAGGCAAACCGAAAAACTAGACCAAGCTTTATCTTTACATTACAATCAGATTTCAGCTCACTTTTCTATGTTATGTCGTAATTTTTTATTGCTGCGGTACTATTCTCTGTTTGTAGGTCTAAGAAAGGATTCTCTCCGTGTCGTAGTCGTATATAACGCACGTCAACAAATTGTTTTAGATAAGATAGATAGATAAGATAGATAAATTGTTTAAGTCCGCATAGGGCATAGGTCTCCCCAAGCGTGCCACGACGAACGGTGATGAGCCTTCTCCATCCACCGACTTCCCGCAACCTTTACAATGTGGTCGGTCCACCGGGTGGGGGCCTCCCAATACTGCGTCGTCCGGTTCGTGGTATTTTATATATAGCTAGCGTACGCCTGCGGCTTTGCTCGCGTGGTGCCTCGATAAAAATGGGCAGTTTTGAAAAACCCTCAAATACGTATTTCATTATTTGACTCTAAGAGTATTTGTACCAAGTTTCAGAAAAATCTCTCCATGCGTTAAGATTCTCCCATACAAACTTTGACATCTCATTACACCCTCTCAAGGGGTAGTTTTGAAAATCTAAAAATAAGTTTTTCTTTATTTTTACCATACATTATTTATAGTTATTTTTAAATCTGCCGGTTCAAGGAATACGATTTTTCATACAAACGTTTTAAACCATTTTCACCCTCTAAGGAGTTGATATTTTGAAAATCTTTCCTTAGTGGATGTGTTTGACATATAAGGCAGCAACTGTCCAAATTTAAGCTTTATAGCTTTAGCGGTTTGGGCTGTGCGTTGATCGCACTTTGAGGCCTTGCTCTTTTATATATACAGATATCTTAATCCAATTCCATAATAATGAACTGCTTGTCGCCCTTCAATTTGACATTCGGCTCTTAATAAATTGGGTTCAAGTTTTAAGTAATTTTTTCTCCATATAATGAGTTTTGCCTTATCTGTATTAAAATCTGGTTGGTTTGTTGTGCTTTGTCAGCTATAGGCAATAGTATCACAGAACAGAAATATTAGCTATCTTAGAAGCTGGAAAAGTCATAATATTACTTTGGAAAAATCACTAGTATAGATTTAGTGGCTTCTTTCAAATCCTATACCTAGTCCCACGCTCGCATTAAAAAAACAGTAAATTGGCTATATTGCATCGATTTTATTCCCAACGAGACCATCAACTATCATGAATTGCACTCCCCGTCGTCGGTGCCATGTCGCCCGAGGCACCAACATGAGCGCCGGTGACTCATTCAAGCGAAACTATTATATCGCTCGAGTTTAACTCATAGGGGAAAGCGCTACAGCTGAATAAAACCTCAAATCTAAAGTCGTAAAACTGATGTTAACTTGATTGACTAGATGCATCAAGGCTTTATAGCTAACCAAAATTTGAGCGATGCTCCGGAATGGCTGGATCTACTTCATAATCCAAATTTATGCTGTATCGGAGTTAAAAACAAAACCCGCAAAGTTGAAGAAAACAAATTTCTGTTTGGGCTGGAAGTGTCTTACAACCTGAAGCCGTATTCAAACGGCGTGTGAAAATACTTTTGAATTGTATTTGAAAAATATCCTTACGTCTACTTAAGTTAATTTTGAGTTTGTCGTAGCGCTGATTTTGACCTAAATTATAGCAAGCCGTTTGCACACGGCTTGAAACATAGCCTAAACTTTGTATTCCATAAAAAATGCCTTTCAACATACCTAAGGCTTTTATTTTCTGTTGAAGCTCTCCATGAAATGTTCTCTTCTTGTTCCTATTTCAAAGGACGAAAATATAACAGGGCCATTCAATATCGTGATATAAGGGGGTGCTTATTCCCAATATTTGGTTTGTCCTTCCCGTAATTTCGACGTTAGCGTGTGTAGCGAACGGATTGCTTTTCCCTGGTATCATCAGAAAGGGCCTCGGTTATTAAGGCGGTATTTTCATTATTTTTGTCTCTCTGTGTCTACTATATGCCATTAATTATCAAAATGGTGTCTAATTTCAATGTAATTTTTTATGTGGGGTTTCGGATAACCGGAAACATTATTAGTAAAGTTAAATCGGTAGAAAAAAGGATCAAAGGTTATCCTTTATCTATCTTATTCCCTCTGCTGGCAAAAAATCACAACACTTAATGAAGAAAGAGAGACAGAGCGAGAGAGAGCTTGATAATATTGTGGGTTCGGAAAAAACGTTTTGCTCTTAGCTACCCATCATCATAATTTCAGCCGTTCGACATCCATTGCTGAACATGGCCTCCCCCACAGACAGAGCAAACTCCTTATCATTTGGGGGGATTTGCCCATACTCACCACGCTGGGCATGCGGGTTGGCGAGCGCAGTTAGAGCTATCGTTGTTAAAATGAGGGACGCTGCTGCCCATCCCCTAGCTTTTTCCCCTTAGTCGCCTCTTACGACATCCGCGGATAGGTAGATATTCTTCAGCCGGGCCACCACGGCCCTTAGCTATAGTTTAAGCAAAAACAACAAAAATTTTAAAACTTTGTTTTTCGCATGTTTGGGGTCGTTGCGATTTCAAATTGAATTTAATGACACTGAGGCAGGCAAGGCCGACCGATGAGTAGGCCCCTCCGTTTCACCTGCCCGTGGATGGGAAACAGCAGGGGATGGGCAGCAGCGTCCTATTTTCACAAACGTAGCTCTAACTGCGCTCGCCAAACCGCATGCCCAGCGTGGTGTGATTGGAAACTCGCTCTGGAAATCTATGGTGGAGGCAATGTTCAGCTGTGGACGTCCTACGGCTGAAATGGTTATGATGAAGGAAGAAAAAGGGCACGCGTCGACACTGGAGGGGGTCGGAAAACAGCGCCTTAACTAATAAGATATTACGGCAAAGCTGTAGCGTAGAGTATTTTTCTTATATTTTGCTACAGGATTAGGAAATTTGGTAATTGTGACAAACATTCCTTTATTTCCACACTAATCAGTTTTCTTTTATCATGAAAATCTTTAAATTGGGTAGTCTGTCCAAGTGTGTAGAATGGTTGGTCTTCCAGAGCCAATTCTAACGAACATGATATTTTTAAAGCAACAAGCGACCTCTCGTGATGGTATTCAAATTTATGGATTACTGTCCAAGTCCAATTAAGGTGCATTCATATCACCACACCGACAACTTTTTAATTTATGTCGCAGCTTTGAAGAGATTACGTTGACCCTTCGAGAGAGAATGGGAATCCCAAAAGCTTTGACTTAAATTAAGTTGAAAAGTGGGATGCTTAAGAATACTAGCGCAGCTTTTTGTGTTCTGTAAGTAATATTCATTGACCCTGTTATCGGTTAAAGTAGAAATAGGCACCTATCATTATTAGTCCAAAAATGCTGAGAAAATTAGGTTGAAAAAAAAAATTAACTAGACGTCTATAAATAAATAAATAATAATAAAAAATAATAAATAAATAAATATTCCGGACATATTCACACGGCCAACAGATCCCAAACTAGGCATAGCCTGTACTATGGTGACCAGAGACTGATATATATAATAGATAAATATTTAACACCCAGACACAGAACAAACATCTGTGTTTATCACACAAATGTTTGTCCAGTGCGGGGATCGAACCCGCGACCTCTAGCGCAGAACGCAGAGTTACTACTTACTGAGCTATGAGGCCGGTCTATCATCTCTTTTCCCAGTGTTCAAGCTATCTCCATATCAAAATTTCCGTTCAGTCGTTACTGAGCTGAGTGGTAACTTACATACACATATCCTACAAATATCATAAATGCGAAAGTGTGTATCTACTTTCGCATTTATGATATTTGTAGGATAGTCAGAAGTAGGATATCACACGGGACTTAATCACGTTCCTTCTATTAGCTACCTAATTCCTTTTGCATAGGTTTGTCCAACGACGTTTCTATTGTGCTCAAGCTCATCATCAACATTTCTCAATAATGGATATTTTTGTTCGCAACCTCGGCAAAAAACTTCATCAATATTATTTTTCTTTTGTCTTTTTAAAAACTGACTCAAGAAAACCATTTACGAAATTTCATCTGACGCATTGTATCAGACAGATTTTCATGTTAATCCTCCGTGAAAGTAAGTTCAAATCAGTAAAGAAAGATGTCAGATAATGTTCTGAAAGTTGAGTAACTAGTCCTTGAAATGGTATCTCAGTTCAGAGTTTATTCATTGATTTCCCTCGATTAGGAGGTCTGGAGCATGGCGTTGGACCGGACGCCCGAGGCGACCGAAATGTCTACGAAATATCACGTCTTCCTAAGGTGCCTGTCGGATTTTCGCGACACACGATATACGACCCGACTACTTTGCGCCCGGGGTGACAGGTCTTGTGAGCGTTAGAAACTCTGTGGCAAAGCTATATTCCCTTTCATTAGATCGGTTATTTTGCTATAAAATTAAAGTTATAGATTTAGACGATGTGTAATCGTAAGTATATAACGTAATGGCTCCTATATTTAAACAAAATACTTAGAAAGGGAGGCACCCTGTAAACATTACTGCATATATTTTCTAATGGAGTGTTATGTATGAAACTTTGTTACTAACTTTTGGCCTCATACACAAGCTCAGAGTCGCGAGGGTAGCTGTATGGGGAATGCTCGAAACCGTTCTTTGTGGCAGGCATTTGTCCAGTAGTGGACTTTGTCAGAGGCTAATGATGATGATGCTATATATGAAATGTTACCGCACCTATATCGCATCCGGAAAACAGAAAACCAAAAATTTTATCGTTTTTCTTCCAAGAAGGACAAACAATATTGTAGGTATGTAAATACGCTTGTAAATACTTTCTTACAAGTATGTCGTAGGATTCAAGTATAAGAAAGTATAGCACGTCTCCCGAGCCGCCTAGCGAAGCGGTCGTGTCACTCAAAGCCCCAAAATTCCTCGCACACGATATTTTCCGAAGAGGGTTCGTCTGAGACACCGCTGCCTCTCAGTCAGGAATTATTGAGAATTCCCGCCCCTGGGATGGGGATACACTTGACTGCTACTTGGCGTGTCATTTATTATTAATTTCGCATATTTCGTATTCTTATCAATTTAAAAATGGGTTTAGATTAGCTTGCCTGACGATTTACACTGGTAAAGCACGTTTCGAATTAATCAGTTCGGGTCGACGTGCTCGGTCAGATTTACACACAATGGCAGTGCGAGCACGTTTGCGTGTAAACCATGAAATATTAGTAGCTCTTATTGGTGGTTGGGCTCGTTTATCGAACAGTGGCTGGCGCACGCTGCCCGTTAAAATTTTAAGTTCTATCGCTGAAATTCTACCCGGAGCTATTATTTTGTGCCAAATAGGCGTAAACCCTTTTTGAGGCATTGAATCGCAAAGAGCCGTATACTCGGACGACCCTCGTCGAACGAAACTGCCCTATCTCTGACGGGCAACGGCTGGCGGATTATCAAACATCCATTCCTCCGTTTCGTTATATCTCTTAACGTTCTGTATGACATGTTCGTTTTATTAATAATGTACTGTAGTTTATTATCCCGATTATGGGTGTATTTGTATATTATCATGTCTACTACCTTATCATTCTGGATTTGTAATTTTCTTAAAATCTATTTCTTAACCGACTGCCTAGGAGGGCTGAGCTTTTCAAGTGTAGATAGATATATTAAGTATACATTTATTAAGTTGTAGTTGTAAGTTACATTACATGTACCTACCTAACCAACATCTTCATCGGTACTTATGAAATGTATACATGTAAGTGTAGGCGATTGTACGTAGGTCTGTCTGTCTGTACATTATGTATGTTCTTTTGGTTCATCCTGTGGTTGATGGATTTGGATAAGTAAGATCGCATCGGATTCGTCTTTATTTAATTTATGAGTAACTATGTAATTGGTTGATAAACATATGAAAATAGTGTCGCCTAGCGCCGAGGTAACTCGATGTACTTAATTCAGATTGCTTAGTTAACGGAATTTTCATACACCCGTGTTTCGTTTCGCTTCCTTATCTAGACGTACGATTTCTTTGTTCGTTGTACGCAATTTCCTAAAGAGGCTTGTGGGTTGCGCGCAGAACGAGGAGATAACCGCATAGGGCCCAGTCTCGAGATGGCAGATACCTTGGCTGCGTAGCTCCCTCCAGTCGTCAACAATATAACTCCATGCCAAATAAAAGCGAAGGAAAATCAAGCTTAGGAAATTAATTGCGTCGAAATTGTATGTTGGTTTAACATATTTCTTCTAATATTTACGTGGGTTCTTTGTTTTTGAATTAGGTCGTAATTTCTTCAATACTTTAGGGGTCATTGACCGGAAATTTGTACTTTGATGCGGGATATAGCAATCGCGTCGTCTGAGTCCCTAGCCACTGCCGCTGCCGCTCTCCTGAAATGTGATTTTGATTAAGAGATGTAGCGGCGAATTCTGGAATATTCGTATTAGTTTTTCATTGACTTTCATTGGCATCGAAGTGCCGCTTTTTGAATTGTGATTAGAACGGCAGGTGCATTCGATCGTCCTTTTGAACGGCATATTTTCTTACTCTCTCAACCTGGCATTGACTGGTAAATTGTAACTTGTGCTCTTTTTATCGTTGGTTGTCGTATTACTGTCAGGCTGTTTATTTACTTAACTTAAAATAACATAGCCGAATAGCCTTAAAAATGTACATATTCTGTATCAAAAATGGCTTGGTAATTATGTTGTAACATTTATAGTAGGAAAGATTAGTTTGGTCGGCTTCTTTAAAGTTTTCTAACTGGTTTCGATATCGTTATCTTCTAGTGACGGCGGCTATTATGTAGCTTCTCGAATTATTCTCAAAATCTAAGATCGCATGACTTCATCTCATAGAGAATATTTATCAGATTTAATCCGGTTGTTTCTGTAAACTCATTTGATGCGACTCACGGAAGCTTATATTTACATGCCTTATGGGATTCATCTGTTCTGCCTGTATATTTCATAGCTAGCACTAAACCCATATAGCTAGTCGATTCCGGCTTCATTTCCCCAGGTCGATGGCGGCTGGCTCGTTTGACCCCGATATTAACGACTAATGACGCAGTTTTTGCTGGGAGCCTAATTAAACCGGCGTTAACTGGTTTAAAACGCTACATATCAAATAGGTACGTTCTCCAACCCAATAAAAACGCTGTTCCATTTTAGTAGGTACATTTGCCTGCCTTTGTCCATCGAAGATGAGGACCAGATATCGGCGAAACAGTTTCGAGACGTGTTACAGTTATAATGTGTTCGCGTGGAGACCTAATTACGTGTCTGCGTGGAGACTTGAGACTATTTTATGGAAAAATTGAGATAAACTTTGAAAATCTTCTGTTTAGCACGATATAGGTAACTGATATCAAATCTTACTTGAAATGCGAAGTCATTGAAACTCTTACAAATATCTCTCTCTAGAGCTCTCGTATTGGTTGTCCAAATATTAACTACTTTCTATATAATTAAACTATATGGCCTAGAATAAAAATAAAAATTGTTTTGGAATGTATGAACAAAGCTCTTACATATGAGACCCACATCAAATATTATGTACATACCTATAACCTAATTTATTTTTTTACCCCTATTGGGTACCGATATCGTAACAATCCTTCAGTCGATTTGACTCGTATTCTTACCAGCTAATCTCGATTGTACAACCTGACCTATTAAATTCCATGCAGATCGGAACAACGGATATCGAACTGGTATAGGTACCTATATACAAACATACTCGTCAACGCCAAATCGTCCAAGTTCTTTGAGACATGCGTTTGCTTCGCTCGTTCGATAAAATACGAATGTGGCCTATGGGTAGGCGTATTGGTTTGATAGCTAAGTCGCGAGCGTGGGAGCGTTACTATGATTTGTTTACACCGGTCTAGTGGCTCTGGCGCGATCAGCTGAGCGCGTGACGTGGCCGCGCGGGCGTGCGCGCTCGCGTCACACTGTGACGTGTCCCACCTTGCCCACTGAGCTGCGCTATTCACTGTTCGCCACTTGATTACGGCAATAAACAATTGCTTTGTCAATCTCAATCCGCGATGCTGATGAGGCGTTCATCTTCTTGTGCTATTTGCGTCGTATCATAGTGTGTTCATTAAGTAGCGATTGCTGCAATGATGTGTTGCGTTATTTATGCTTTCTGCTGCTCTGTATTGCTATTTATCACTGTCGTATTAGGTACGGTTAAATGTTAGTTTAAAATATACTTTTAAAAAAATACCTACCATTTAACAATGAAACTTGAAGAATTTGCTTAAAATAGCATCTAAAAACACTAGGTATGAAAGTACAGATGCTCGTTTACTTTTTTACAGCTTCCCGTTTTAAATTCTATTCGAAGAAATTACCTATTGGACACTTGCACTTTGGTTTTTTTATTCTGTAAAATATGTACCTAGGTATTAATTACCTACCTGGGTACTTGGGAAACTAATCCCCGTGTCACATACCTTGAATTCAATATCTTCTCTGAATGTCAATAGCAGGAGTTCCCAAGTGCCAGGCGTGCAGCAGTTATACGATACGTGTAATGTACTCGTTGATGTATGAAGTAGCGAGGCAGCTGCGACCGCACACTGCTATCGGCTTTCAAACTGCCTCCTAGGGCTACGGGTACTAGGAGTAATACATGAGGTACTTGGGTATATGGACTGGTTTAAGGCTTCCCATGTGCAGTATATTACGCTAATCTCTGAAATGGTTACAAATTCTCGAGACCCCGTGATTTGTTAGGGAGCATTACGAGATTTCTTATCTTATATATCGGGGTAACGTAAAGGATTGTTTAAAATTAAGATGGTTGACTTCAAATTATATAAATACAATTTAAATGATGCATACGGTGGTAAATACATAACTCTTTATCAATTTACCTATTGGTAATTAAAATTTATTTCGAGAAACTCTGTATCATTTCCCAAGTCATTATAAATAAATCATCTTTGCTGTCATTCTGCATCTGTGCAAATGCGCATTATAGTTACACGTGTAGCCTAGAAATATCCAACCTTATTTATGTTCCTCGCTCCCTATGATTACTCTCATATTCTATGCAACCGCGAGCACTCGTATACGTCATACCGTAAACGTACAAGTACTCTCCAACCGCTTGTACCGAAGCCCCACGAAATGAGGCCGTGGAGTCTCGAGCTAGCACTATTTGCTGACGACTTTTTGAAACTACCGCCAAACCCAAATCAGTGAAGGTGGAGTATTGAAATGGAGCAATCTGCTACGTATTACTCCAGTAATCTTTCTCGGCCGAACTTTCCGTAGCCGCGCTTAAATTTTTCGAGGTTTGATTAGTTTTCTAAGGAAGGAAGTTAGAAGTAAACACGAAAGTTGTCAATTAAGATCAAATCATAGCAAATCAATCCCTTTGAAAAACAGTGAACTCCTGTTATTGTATTTAATGCAACATAATTTATTTCCATCGAACACGGCAGCTGTGTAAATCCAGTGAACGAACAAACGTTTCCGTATTCAATTCCCTATAAGTTAGGAGCGCGGCAAAAAGTAATTTCCTAAGTCTCTACAATAAACCGTCGTCCGCGAAACAATCTGCTGTTTTAACGTCGCCAGTGAATTTATTGGCTTGCTCATTGTTTCCAGCAATTAATTCCTGCATAATAGGTCAAGCGCCGATGCTCTAACGACTTCCGGGCGGTGCCAGGTTTGAGGACCGGTACACGATAATGTGGAGATCATTACACCACATTATTCACCTCGCACTAACGAGAATAGAACACAGGTTACACAAGCCTAAAAAGCCTTGGTTCGTGACATTCACCTATTTATAGGGCACCTTGTAACCTGTTTTCCACGAAAGTCGAACGACTTTGAAGTCTTAATAAAGGTAGACGTCCTTAAAAATATGTTGTGGGACCAACCTCCGAAAAGAATACCTAGATATTGATGATCGACGAGGCTTAAATTGGGTAATCGATACGGCAGTAAAGAGTACGAATTTAATGATAATTTGATAAATGTCAAATTAGCTCCTACTTCAGTCGCGAAGACGGCCCTCGCCTGCTCTTGGCTGATTTGTTTCAAGAAAGAGCATCGGTTGCTGTATGACATCTGACTATCTCTACTTTGCGTACTTTAACATGTGCGCTGTATCGCCTCGAGGTACTCGGGCCCACAATAATTCACGCAGACGGACGTGTAAAAACGTCCGATACGCTGACATTGACACACTTCCACGTGGACTTCCTGCCCGCTCCCACTCGGAACTCCATTTGTTTTTGTCATATTACACTTTTTTTTCCTTGTTTTAGTTAGCTCGTTCAGAACCACTCTTCATTCCGTTTTCGTTTTATTTAGTTTTCACTTTTATCTATTCTGTTTGTGTTTCATGTTCACTCCTGTTCGATGTTTTGAGTGTTTTATCCTTGCATGCACTCTGTTAGCGTGCGGTACATCATCCTCCTACATAAACATCGAAGCATAGTACTATAAGACGTATCGTATCTTTCATTGTACATTTTTAGAAATAGCTAGACGTGCGTTTTATTACTATGGTTGTGTGTGCTTTAAAGGTCGTTGACTATTTTTCCATGTGCATATATGACTTACTTTTGTGTAAATAGGATACTTACAGTATACCTACATAAAACAAAGGTTGCTTTATCGCCGGTAAAATCCTAGTAGCTTTATAAAAGTTTCAAGCCCAACCTCAATCAGGTTTTGGCGTCTCGACAAAAATATCGTTTCGTGTGATAAGCCGGGGCTCGCGTGAGTACAGCCGTTTGGAGCTGATAATATATTGTGCTCTGCCGATGGTATAAATATTGCAACTTGATTGTGTAACCGCCCACGGGAAATTAGCCCCTCCCCAGTCCATATACTGTATCATTATTTTATACATGCTTGTCCTGATAGCACTACTCCCACAGCTTGCCGTCCTATATTTTAATTATAACTCGGACTATAAGATATTTTTTACAAAAACTAAAAATCGATTCCTGAATATTTACAAGATTAATATCAACTTCTTTTTTTTGTTATCAACCTCTTTGCGTTTTGCTTACCTACTGAGGATGACACTGGCCACCTACACTTTCGAATAAAAAACAAGAGTAACTATGACATCCATTCATCATCAATAATAACTCTTACGGTACTGACTGACTTAATGACAATCAAACGTAGTGGTTTTATTCTCTTTGAAAATCAACCCAGAGCCTAACCAAAATCCTAAGAGTATGAAATTTGCAGGGTAGCTACCTGTTGTCACGTATGGGTACTCAGAAAGGAATTCCCGACACACAACAGTTTAAAGTTTATGTAAAAATATCAGCAACCGAACGACGTCGCGGGTATAATTATACCATGTCACCACCGTTTACGAAAAAAAAATCGGCAAGTCGTGATTTCAAGAGAGGATGACGTTTGTTTTTAAGTTTTACTGGACCAGTAGCAATCCATCAGGAATTAAATAAAAATGGGACCACCCCGGCATCATACTCTATACACCAGCGAAAGAATTATCAAAATCGGTTTAGTATTGGCGGAGATATCGTGTAACATACACACATCTCCTATTTGAAGTCGGTTAAAAATAAAATAGCATAGGACCACCAAGATTTAAAAAAATACTGGCACATTAGTACATTCTTCTACCTATATTTTTATAGCCGCTATCCATAGATTTCGATAGGTACCCAAAGCTAAGTTTCGATGATGCTTCTTATTGCCAATTAGCAAACCATTTATCTCGCAATAAACGTAAAACTAGGCAAAAAAAGATGTTCGATTTATATATAGGTAAAACGGAAATGCGAAATGCGGATATTCATGGGTTAACTCTTTAGCTTTATTGTAATCGCGGCTTTAGCCCTGAATACATTTAAAATTGTAAGCATTTTGCGGTACTAATGAATGGTGTTCCTTTTAATTGAAGGCTTTTTAATATCTGATTAGAACGAAACTGGGGGCAAAATTGAATATTGAACTATGCGACATGTGTTTTCTACAAAAAATTAAATTTTTGTAGGAAATTTGTAATTAAAACGCTCTCAGATCGCTCCCATTTTAAGAGCTGTTTATTAATAGGCCTTAGTGACGATAACTCGCGAGTTTCAAGTCCTTTGAAAGTCAAAGAGAAGTTAGTAAACTTTCACTTTCTGAGAATTACTGGTAGGTATTTCTGATAGATTATTTAAAGTGTGAGATGGAGTTTTACTTAAAATTCTTGATAATTTATATGGTTGCCACTGCCATCTATGTTTTACCGCTACCATTGTGTTCTGCCAACTTTTTTTACAAACTTTCTTCAAAGTACCGTAACCAGTTCTATTAATGTTGGCCTAGTGTGAGGTACCCTGACCTCGATCCGAAGGTCGTGGGTTCGAACCCGGTCGTGCACCAATGGATTTTTCTGTAAGAACATTATGCGCGTGTTATCACGTGCTCAAAACGTGAGAAAACCGCCGCATAGTCAGCTGCGCAAGTATACACTATACCTTTCTTGATAAGGCCGACTAGGCTGAGAGGATGGTATAGGTGCTAGATAAGCAAACTTCATCTAAACATGTCCCAGGCACTACAGCGTCCTGTAAGTCGGTAAAAAGTTCCACCTGATGCTGTATATATCATCTAATATAGATGTAATAAGGCAATACTGTTGGGGAAACGACTATAGAAACGTACAGTAGGTTCAAACAAAAAAAGCTCTTTGTTTCGGAAACCGTTCGTGGTAGAAAATGCTGTAAGGTCATCTACTATAGAATGTAATGTGTCGACTAATATTGAAATTCTTTATTTGCTCCCATAATTAACTGAGGGTGTCGGGTGTCGAGGGGAGGTAAGGTTAAAATGGGGAGGTGAAGTTGCACGCGGAGTGAAGTGTATGGAAACAAAACTTTTAGCTGGAACCGGCTTATCGGAGAGTCTAGTCATATTAAACCAACTCAATGTGTTTAATATAACTAGACTGTTGGCATGGGGATCAAAAGTAAATCATTTTTTGCTGAAACTATTTTCGGTGTTTTTAGTTTTAAAAAGTATCGACACCCCGAAATAAAGTAACTTTTATAGCGAGCTATAAAATCTCGTATTATAGGCCTTTGTTTATGGTATGGACGCATGAAGGTTTATCTTGAAAATGTGGTACAGTGTAAACACCGCCCAGTTCCATAACGTTAATTTATTCCCATTGTCCCTCGAATTTTGTTTTCGTAACGCACGTGTGAGTTACGCTATCTCGACGCAGCTTAGGCATCGCTATTCTCAAAGCCTCTTTTTTTGTTATAAGCTTAGCGATGAGCAGATCGTCTGCAGCGGTTTCGTAAGAACCTAGACTAGCTGAGAGCTAAGCTTACCGCGAGTTTCCCGTGAGCTTCTTCCAACACTAATACCTAACACGTATCATTCATGCATCAGTTGGCTCGTTTGCCGAACTAGGCTGAGTTAGTTAAAGAAACGCTTTATCACTTAAAACAGGATGTTTACCACGATTTGTGAGTTTATTATTTCGGCTCAGTTTCATGCGCCATGATCACGGAGTAAACTGTTTCACAAACCGTGGCAAATATCCCGTTTATAGTGAAAATTTGAAAATTGTTTTATAACCATGATACCAGGTATATATTTTTTATTTTATTAAAAATAGCTTTTCTAATGAAACTCTGTAGTCGTTCAATGATACTCAATGAAATCATAGTTAAGGAAGAAACGCCTTCATTAAAGCTTTTTGTGTTGGATTGTTTGAGCAGTGAAATATTTGAACTGTACATTCCCCGCGCTGTCACTTTCGCATGTCGCTCCGCCAGACGCCATTCTTCGTAATGTTTTCTCGCGCAGGTGTTCCGTACCTGTGAATATAAACTCCTACTTTTCAAAGTTTATTTGAAGACGTGTTAAGGGCTTTCAGCGCCGTGTAACTTCTATGGCTCATGAGCATCTAGAGCTTTATAAGGCATTATATATGTAGCTATATGCATTATGTGAAAATAAAATGAACAAATAGTGTAAATCCTTTATCTGATTTTGTTTATATTGCGTTGACCGTAGAGCAACTTGAGTCAACGTTAGTTAGAGTAGATAATTGGATATCACTTACTACAGGTAGGCCGTTTGCCATCTTGGTTGATAAAAAAATATGTATTTATTTTCAATAGTTTCAATCAATCGGAAAAAAGAACACCACATTTTTATAAGGATTTAGGTGGGAACTGAGGTACAAAATTGTGATATAACATTTCCGGTAAATAACAGGGCTTTCCTTTTAAAACGATTGTTATACGCAATGGACGTGTGAAACTTTTGATGAATTCATTAATTTTAATGTTTATCATGCAATTTCCTTTTTGTGCGCACTTTAAAATGGTTTATCGACTGTCTGTTTTAATATATCATTCATTACCTTTATACGCACGCATGCTATAGGTACATTTTCTGTCGATGACTTCGTAAGCAGAACACAAGACATACACCATTTTAACAGGAATGCGGGAAAATCGGAACAAATAGAAATTATAAATTCTCGGTGGTTGTATTGAATTTCCGATTTCAATATCCCTGATTTTCCCTTGGTGTGACTTGTCACGCTATTTTTCCCAAACGCCAGAGAATGGCTTCCTTATGTCCCGCTCTAGCCTGCTAGATCGGAGAGTGAGAGAGTGCGTTCCACCCATTGAAATCCCAATTTAGGTCAGAGCCTACGGTTACGATCACGCCTATTTTTAGATAGATTATTGAGCATTTCAGTTTTTATCTACGTTTTGTCCTAGCATTTCGTAATCAGGCACTTATCGTGTAGCTTAGACTATTTGATGATACCAGCTGTTCGATATAATTATTAATTTTCTAAAGGTTGAGTCGTTGCCGAGTCTGATTGCAAGCTGAATAGAAGGTTGTGGTTAATCTATGGCACAAGGTGTTTGCTTATACAATCCAATATTTGCAGCTGCGATACTTGCTCACAAGATGGACTCTCCATCTTCCCAGCCCACACCCATCAGTAGATTAATAACAGCCGTAGCTTACCTGTTACTATGCAACATATTATGTAACTTGTAAGGAGTGTCTGATACACCTGAGTACAGTTTTTTTTACAGTTTTAGTTCTAGGATAATCGTATTATTTTGATAAAAATTGCGAATTCGCTGTCTCTGATCAAACCTAGAGGACTTCAATATAAAAATATCGATGTTCACTGGTATACTAAATTGGTAACTATACACCGTAAAATCATTGTTTATCTAGAACAAACGTTCTGTGCCTATAGCAAGCGACATTTCCGTTCTTGTTGATCCTTGGTTCATCAAGCAGGTGATAAAAGGTCACCCTTACAATATGACCTACCTATGACAAAACTCATATTAAAGTTATCCTTGGATTCCAACGAATCAAACTCCATCGACCTTGGCTTAAAAACCCTTTAGAAAATTAAATATTCTTCCAAGTTACGTATTGCTAACCTTAGTTTCTGATACGACGGTTCAAGAAAGCTGCTAAACTGCATAATTTTCAAAGAACCAGTAGGGGCTAGCCTTCGAGCGTTCGACGCCAAAAATGGTTTCCTGTCATTGTTTGCAATGATTAGTCGGCTTGCTAAATCCAGTTTATCGTTTAACAGTGACTTACTGTTCTGTAACATTTTGTATGCGTATCTTTGTTATACATTTTTAAAAGGTATTTTATTGTTTAAATAATTGCATGCTTTGAATTGTCAATGTAGGTTAGTTCCGAAGAAATATTTACCTGGGTATCAGAAACTACGAGTACCATAATGAGTACCTACCACAAAACCCAGACTCGGAGCAAATATTTGCATTTCTTGCAAACATTTGTCGGAATCGAACCACCTATTGCGTCTCAGACGGGCACTCGCCCGCTGCGCCACCGAGGTCGTCAATTAAGTTATTTGTAATCTTTGCTTCTACCTCTTCTAAACTTCACTCTGTTTGTATAAAGCGCACCGCTATATAATACTAGTAAAGACCAGAGGGGCTGTTTGAAATAATCTAAGCGTAGCCTACCTATTTGGATAAAATTGAAAACCCTATCCCTGTACTTATTTGGTGAATTATCCCTACAATATGATTTGTTTGATCTCGTGTTTCGGTCCCAAGTCTCATGTAGCCGTGAACAATAAATCAGTGCCATCCCTAATTTGAAAATATCCCAAATGTTCCCGGCAGGGCTAGCGCTAGGTCGTTGCTCTCACTGGCCCTGGCATCCCTAATGCCCCTGTCGAGCTCTGCGACGGATATTATCGCGGCTCCAACGCTCCGATAATAATCGCAAGGGCAGCCCTAACGGTCCTTTTACTGCGAGCGTACCTCCGTTTCGGAGCTTCTACAATACCCTATACCTTTTACAAACTTGTCTTTATCCCTTGGTTTTTGTTTGCGTTAGCAAATGGGTCATATCGAAAGCAGTTTGAATGCATTTGAATGTTTAATTTAAATGCATGAATTCCTATTTAAGAAGGCAATGAGCGAGTATTCATTGTTTGTATAGCTTATAATTAATTTTGCTACAAAATACAGTAAACAGTTTATTACGTGCACGAAAGTGGGTTTCGCGGTGTGAGTTGCGTGTACTTAGTTTTCTAGGAATATGGACTTCTACGGAAGTTTAAAAAAAACATAGTCGACAAGTAGTCATTAGTAAATAGTAACAAAAACAAAACAGTCATTAGAATGACACTGCTACACTCCACACATTCATAAAATTTAATGATGTACCTACTATGCATTATTTCTAAGTCACGAAGGCGGGAGTTGTGCCTTTGAAATAATTTTCTTATGCTAATTCCGGGCTGCACGTTCAGATACTATTCCAACGAGTACCGTAGCTGTTAATTCGACGCTTTTCGTTGCAAAACTATATCCAATGATCTGGGGGTCAAATCAGATCAGATTCAACTGGTTTAGATAGCAAGTCTTTATGTCTCGTACGTTTAATAATTGTCAGTGGTAATCATACATTATATTTTTAATTTATAGTGATAACCCCCACCAAGGGAATGATACGGCGCTTTCAGCCGTTTGGATGTCCTAAAGTATTTCGCTCCCACGAGAAGTGTCTCCGTAGCTTAGTTGGTTAGAGCATCCCCGTATTTAGGGGAAGGTTGCGGGTTCAAATACCGTCGGAGTCGAAATTTTTGGGATATTATAAAAAAATATCGTAATCATACATTGTTGAAACCATAGAACAACTGACTAGACAACTAATGAAATTAATGTTACATTGTTTTATAAGATCCTTTTTATAAGATCTAAAGTCTAGAAGAACTACCACAAACATCACGTTTACAACGGTACTCTTTGAAGGTTAACTTGGATGACGTACTGTCTATATTGATCAAACTAAAGTAAGCACGTTTATTGACACAGTTACATCATAAGTAAATAAACATTATACAGGTTTACTTTTAAACTAAAATTATATCTGATCAAAATTGCAATAAATCCATTAACCATAACAAAATCTTTTATAAACTAATGTAAGGCACGTGGTCAAATGCTAGTTAGCGTTAAGTTTATTTGTTAGAGACAATTAGAATAAATTAAGTTAGTAACATTTTCGATTCTACTTTCCATTCTGATCACTGTTTTCAGGGCTTTTACATGTTATAAATAAATCTGTACAAATTTCTTTCTGAAATTTAATTTAGATTTTCTTTGTCCGCAGGGCGGTGACAGATCCACGAGATGGTCGGCGCGTGGCCCTCAAAAAGCTGCCCAACGTGTTCCAATCGCTCGTTTCCTCGAAACGCGTCTTTCGCGAGCTCAAGATGCTTTGCTTCTTCAAACACGAAAACGTAAGTTTTGCAAGCCTTTATAACATCTTGGACAAACATAGAACCTACAACATCAAGGGTTTCAAGAAAAATACAAAAATATTTCTCCAGGGCAGGCATTAGCAATGCTCCAGGTATTACAGATGTCAATTGGCGACGGTAACCGCTTACCATCCGGTGGGCCGTGAGCCTGTTTGCCTCCTAACATAAAAAAAAAGATATCATCTTCGGCATTTCTGTCTCTAACTGACGATTTAAGTAGTGCCTGAGTTGGGTTGGGTAAACATTATTTGTGATGGCTGTATACTCCGATGCGTGAGCCAACTGCACGGCCACGAATCGTGTGAATTGTATGAAACATAGATAAAATGCCACAAAAACCTACATATTACATGCCTACAGAAAATATAGACCTATAGCTTTAATATAGCTTTAGAAAGTAAGAAAAAAGAAAAAGGCTCGCGAGTGGTACCCCCAAGCAAATGTTACTGGTAACTCGTACCTCCAGACATAAGATCTTTAAAGAAGTTTAAGTCAAAGGCTGGTTGAATATTGATAAACTGATGTGCAAATAACCTCTGAGCTTAAAAAGATCAAAGACAAACAATGTATTATCCCCTGGGGAGAAAAAAAACCATAGATGTTTTGTTTAAGAAGCATTTTCAAAGCACTGGTGGAGTGGTGTTAGTGATCCCGCCTTCGGATCCAATGGTCGTGGGTTCGAACCCGTTCGATCAGCAATAAATTTTCCATTTCGTAAAGTGAGCGCTATAAGTTGTCCTCTCAAACGGTAAAGGAAAATATCGTGAGAAAACAGATCTAGAGCCTAAAATTCTCATGTGTCACGTGGTGCACAAAATAAGCCTCTAACAGGCACATTTTAATCCATTCACCACACTGGTTCTTTCACTGGTCATTGGCTCTTTTCAGGCCCATCTTACTCAACCTGCTAACTGACCAATAAAGAACCAGTGCATATCACTGCATAAGCATGCAAAACTATTATTATCCGGTTAGCCATAACGCTCTTTGTAATTCGTTGTTTGAATCAATTTAAACGAAACGCTGAAGGAGAAACCGTATTTTCCAAAACCAGTTAGACAATATTCCACAAAGGGAGCAGTATTAACTTACACGCGAAATCGAATTTCGCCTCACTTCGTTTACATTCAGCAAATTAAAACTCGCCGTCTCAACGAATTTCATATTCCCTTGAGACGCGAGTTAACGACTACGGTAACAATTTCTCACGTACATGATAGCTTTGGGGCCAAGGCAGTAGAAACTGTTGGTCGTTTCGCCTGCCAACCTCAAAACACGAAAATTGCCAATGCTATCAAATAATCGAATATTTTTGATAAGATCGAAAATGGGAGGTCCCCCGACTTTCGATCCGAAGGTCGTGTGTTCTAGCCCGGTCGTGCACCAATGAGTTTTTCCATTTGAAATTAAGTGCGCACTAACACGTGCTTAAAACGGTGAAGGAAAACATCGTGAGGAAACCAGTAAGTATTCATAAAGCGGAGATGGGCTGTCACGTATGGCATACTCTCTAATGCAAAATGAAATGACCGGGCTCTAACCCACGATCTTGGAACCACCGCCTACGATGGGGGGTTCAAGAATTAAAGAGATGCGATCTTTTTTTATATTTTTGATTAGAGTTTTTCGTTCTTGGCCTCTTTGTGGTAAGATACGTTGGTTATTATCACGTACAACCAACGTGAGCGTTTTTAAAAAAAGTTTTTCTAAGTATTAGGTAGTGGTCTTCCTTGTATTCTAAGTCAATTATAATGCCTTATCTACAAATGATAAAGACTCCTTCAAGTGTTTCAGTGAAAGGTCAACGAGGTAGTCGATAATACATAAATAAGGTTGAAAAGGTTTCTTATCTTAGTCAAAATACTTACAACCTTCAAGTAGCGAACCGTTCTCACGGCTATTAAGACTGGAGGGGAATAAATTATCATCACGTTTGTTTTAGTTACGTAATTAGACCCTTCAGTGTAGAAGTGCCCAGTTTTATGAATTCTAATGGAAAGCCTCTAAATTCACACCAGCATCTGCAATTACTCCATTGGTTTTTAAAAGATCAATGCATAATTTTATCATCAAAACTTCATTTCATTCAAACACTACAAGGTGATTCATTAAAATGTATACTATCCCGAAAGGGGCTTATTCTATCAACAAAATTTTCAATAAACCCCAAAAACGCTGATTTTTACATAGCGTTTTTTTTTTCAATTATAAATATATCTAATTTCCAAAAATCATAGTGCAAACGTATTGCCGATTAGGTGTAGAATAAGCTTCTTTCGAGAAAGCATAATATTATTATGAATCATTATCATATTCTACTTCCTGCATAAATTATAAATGCGAAAGTTTGTGAGGATGTTTGGATGCTTGTTGTTCAATCACGCCTTATCGGCTCAACCGATTTCGTTGAAACTTGGAATAGATAAAGTTATTTTCCTAGAATAGCATATAGGCTACTTTTTATGTAGGTACCACGCGAGCAAAGCCGTGGGCGGAAGCTAGTATTATATAAATCTTTTTTTTTTGTTTTTAATCTTTTTTTTTTTTTATTTTTATCACTGTGTTGTGCACTCGATATGATAATATGGTTCTTATGGGATATAACGAAATCATTATAATGCTGTGTGCGCTCTTTCATAATTTATTCATGTTAACCGTGTTATCGATCAGTGTATATTGTTCGCGGTTGTTGCATTCGGGTACCTACGCGGGTTTGTATCCAAACGAGAGAACTGCCCACGCTGACCATTGTTTTACTTCAATTACGTGTCAAACTGTCATTCGGGCGGTGACCGCATGTGTTTATGTGTGCTTATCTTTGCAGGTTCTGTCGGCGTTAGACATCCTCCAACCGCCCAGCCTCGACTTCTTCCAAGAAATGTATCCTTTTATCTATCAGATAACACTCAAATAAATCGTTCGGTAAGTGTGTGCCTAGGTGGATTTAACGGTGAAGCGGGCGCGTTGACCTCACGTGAGCCCTAACTCTGCATTTGTACTTAGAATGGACGGAACTGTTAGAATGCCGGCAAACGCTCCTATTTACTGTTTTCTTTAGTATGTTATCACCGCGTTGAGTTTCCAAGGCTCTAGGTAAAGCTGATACCGCTTTAGCTGCTAACTTCATACTTTATATTCTGTCGATCAATCCTATCGGATATGTTGGATTATCGTAAAACTGATTAAATTGTTCATCCTGTATTGGGTCAGTGAGCAGGTTGAGGTATGGTCGCCGTGAAAAAGGCCCATGAAGTGCGCCTTTAAGAGGCTCCTTCCTATTCGGATATATTTAAACCGCACGAAGTTACCTTCACTTGCATGTAATTTACAATATTTGTTTTTACGAGTAGATGTAATCTTCTGCAGATATTGTAATCATATCAAAGGAACGCCAATATTAGCTAAATTATCGCCTGTATTTTTGGACTGTACAAAACATAAATTTGTTTGTACATATTAAATTTCTTTGTAGGACGAAGACATCGTAAATATTTCACCTGTCAGAATTTCTTATTTAAAAGACTGACATATTTACTCCGTGTTGTGAAACTAATTTAGAAGTTTCTGCCCCTAATAGAATCTTCCACAGCGGCGTAGACCTTTAATTTCATGCTGTCAAATCATATTGCAGCCAAGGTTGATCTTCCAGTCACTGACGTGAACTTTTCTCCGGGCCCGGTTACCGTCCAATTTCCTCGTCGTTTCGCAAACGATTTATCAACATCATGGGTGTATAAAATATCTACTGGCATAACTGTCAGTTTTATGTTTCAAATTTTATACGGCACCCATTGTGATTTTATGGCACTTCGTGATCTTTTACGGCTTGATGTATTTTTTACCTTTTTTCTCAAGATTTTTAAATAAAAATATTGAGGTTTAGTTGCAAAAGAATCCATTCGTCCTAGCTAATGATTGTCAATACCACTTTAAATGGGACATTTATTTCAGTAATGTTGTTCAATTTGTTATAGCCTCGGGCCGAAGACCTCGGGGTGAAGTTTACTTCTATCAAAACAATATAAATATTGTCCAAATGCAATTTTATTAATAGATGCCCAATTGGTTTAAATAGCCTATTATTTGTGAACGGCAGATGTGTTTTTGAATTAAACCTGGCGTATACATTTTGTAATTAATTATGTTTACCGATAATGGTGTTCATTATATTTCTGAAACGATCCGTGTTGTGCGGATGAAGGTTCATAGATATAAATTCTAAGGCCTTGATACTAAGTGATACAATGGATTGGATAGAGTGAACGAGAACAGCGTCAGCTGTGGGTACAATATCAGCGTTTCTACCCTCCGAGCTCTGTCGATTTGTTCCCCCTTCAAGTTTTATTGAAATTCGAATGGCACTCGTCCGGTTGCCGCGCTCGAACTGAAGCAAACCGAACACCAAAAGGAAAACACTCCCACGTCCTCGTCGGCACGCTATTCTCTGAAGAATTGTAAGTTTGAATTTTAATCATTCCCGAGACGATCGAATTCTTTGACATATGACGTTGAAATAAGTAGGTACGGTAGTTCCACTAGTCATACAAAAGAGAAAACTTAGATCAGTGAAGAGCAACTGTGGAATAACGAGATGGCACATCTCGTCTTTGTCTATCGTTCGCGGTCAGCAATCCGCTCGAATAAATAACTCTAGAGTCTGCTTAGATACTGAAGCTATCACATTCGTTTTAATAATTCACGAAGAGGAAATAATACTGTCTAAATAACAGACCAGACATAAAACGCAAAGGATTTCATTTGTAATAAATCAAACCTTTGTGACCTTCGTAGTTGTTTCTAAGATAAAGAAATACACATTTATGAATAATGTTCCTCAGACTGAATGGAAATGCACAAGGAGAGCAATGCAAAAGTAATACCAATTTATAATAAAATAGGGTTTATAAAAACGGGAACGCTATTTGGAAATGTAGCCAAGCGCAACAAGTTAAATGCCTTGGGACAATAACTATAAGTTACAAAGGTTTTAAACCTACTTAATTTAAAACCGGATGGGACATTTTAAACAACAGAAAGCAATGGGACCTTAGGAATAGTATTGCCTCGTCGTCCCATCAATGGGACAAAATGAACCACGCGAAAATGTTTCTGTTGAAGCCACTGATAGTCAAAAAGTCATAACAAATTATAGCTGGAAGTACCTTACCGCCTTATTCAATATAGTCGTATAAATCTCCGATATCTAAAATAGGTGATGAATCTATCCATCTCTATCCATCTCTTTTCATTAATATGAAAGTGACAGAGAAAAGAATATTATACAAAGCCTCGATAAAATGACAGTTATATCTCCAGCTCTGCGATAAACTGTTTAAATCCGAGCGCTTTCTCAGTGTGAGGATAACAGAAATAGATCTAAGTACTTCCGCTAAATAAAATGCAGTGCAGCTCTTTGTGCATCGTAGTGACGTATTTCTAAGGCCCTGCACGAGTTACGCTCCGCAGGCCAGATAGCTCGCAGAACCCACAAACGTTTGGGAATCTCGAATGGCGACCACGAACCGTACGAAACAGTGTAGGACGGACTGATGACATTTTAAAGGTTTCGGGAAGTCTGTGGATGGAAATGCTCGAGGCCGCTTGTCCTGGTTACCCTTTGGGGGAGGCCTATGTCCAGCAGTGGTGGACTTCTGCGTCGATAATAATGATGTTGACTATAGAGCAAAGATGACGTTTGGGTGTATAATGTAGCGATGTCGAGGGAGCTTTTGATAGAGGTGAAGGAAACTTTCTTTCTTCATCCAACTTCGGAAAAGAGATGCAAAATAACCACGCTCTTGTGCATGACTGCCTAAGGAATGTGAGCCACGCATGCTTTGAAAATTGCAAACAATAGGGGAGAAATGCATCATGCGACAAACTCACGCAGTTTCATAATAAACGACGCCACAGAATATCTTGCAGCTTCTTTCCATCTGGAAGCCTGAATAGTTAGCTTTCAAAACAATATTTTGTTATGGAAGCTGTTCAAGTACCTACAGTTCCTTGATTTTACACAATCTTAGTAAATTACGCGTATACAACCGACGCAACAGTATTTTTATTTAAAAATAATACCTAACAGTCACATACATAGTCCTGACCCCACACTAGGATTCCCAGTGTCGTGGGTATCAGAAACTACGAGTACCATGGTACTACAACACCCAGACCCGGAACAAATAATTGCAGATCACGCAAACATTTGTCCCGCAGCGGGTACCGAACCCGCAGCCCTTGCGTTTCAGCCGCTGTGCCACCGATGTCGTCAGGATTTCGATGCTCAGTTTCTCAGAAATGCTTCAAAATATGAAAACTTTAGGGGGAGTGAAGTATAAATATAATCGGACTAGCAATATATCATTTGTGTGAAGTAGTAAATAATACTGACTCATCCGTAGCGTTTCACACGCGAATATATTTGAATATTTTTGGCTAAATTCAGTAATTTTGAACGTTCGCAGACAATGAATAAAGAAAGTGCCAGGGCAGAAACACTCGTGCCAAACGGTACGACAAGACGGCTGAATGAAATGTCAATTTAAAGAAACGTAATGAATTCCATTGTCATATCTTTTTCGCGAAAAGTCAGCCGTCCGTTAGACAAAGAATAAGGAAAATTGGCAGTTGTGAAATATAAGGTCATCACTCAAATTAAACATGTCTTTAAAAGTCACATCATTTAAAGAGTATTTTGCGAAAATCCTAATTTATCTCGCACAAAGGGCTCGTTAAGACTATTTTGAAGTGCGCAATTCCTTGAAACTTTATTGCGGAAATAAGCCGTTTTCGCGTGAATTCATTTTGCGTATCATAGAGCACAAGCGTGCAGTAATCCTTGGCACTTCTCTCTCAGGACACGTCACGGAACAAAACAAAGTTTCGCATAACACCCCTTTGTGAGCCGTCCGCTGACTTGCCATTGTTTCTTATTCCATTTCTTTTGTTACACGAGCCGTTTCTTTTATTTGTTTGGTGTCTCCGTGTTTTTGTTCGGGGTGTGCAGGCGCATCGCACCAAGGTGCAGCGCCCTTGCCGCGCTTCCTAATTAGCGGCTCTGCGTGGGCAGCACGCTTGGCCTGATTTAACCTCGACTCGACACGTCACGGCTGACCGTGCTGCGCTAGTATCGCTACGACAACCTCCTTTGTATTGCAGAATACAAAAAATGCCCTAGTATTACTACCTGTACATATTTATAAAGAGTACAACACCGATTCTTTGTTAAGTTTCATTTCATTGTTTTAACTTGGCAAACCTATAGTTTTTTTTGCCATTTCCACTTCACAACTTCTGTGTATAACTCCCCTTTCTTATAAAAGCTAGTTAAATTAAAGCTTTGTTTAAAATGATTTCCGTCACTGTTTCCCATCATAAAAACATTTTTTCATTTTCTTAAAAGAGATGGCAATACTTCAAGCATTATTTATATTTTGACAGATTTTTTAAAAAGTCACTATTTTTTATACCGGGTCATAATATTAAAGTAGAATACTTTTCACCAAAAGAAACATTTTGGGTGAATAGTGTTCTAGTGTTCAATTTGAAACGATTAGGTTGTGTCCCATCTACTATCGTATAGGTAGGTATACCAAGTTTCGTATAAAATTAGTTGTCGTCCGTGAGCGAAGAATTGATTGAAAGTCAATAGGTCGAGTTTCGTCATGCGACAGATTCTAAGGCTTCGACGTAGTTATGAATGCGCAGATATAGGGCCTCAACCTTTTTATTACAGTGACCTTAGCATACATGCTACCTAATCTGTTTTCCGAAACTTGACCCGTTGGCCATGTCCAGTCGACTGACATTCTGGAAACTGCCAATTTCCTAGGACGCCGTATGTTGTAGGTTATCGAGTCCTTAACCCTGTTTTGCGTACGTGTGACATTGACCTTTGTACATACTCGAACGTGCCAAACACGCTCTTTGTTTTAGTCCTTAGTAGGTTTTAACTTTTAACTGCGTTATTGATTGATATTTTCAGTGAAACAGCCAGGGTACACTTAACCTCTCATATTTTGTTTAATATTTTATATATTAATAAAAGTCTATGTTCTATTCTCTTTTTAATTTTTATTTCTTTACTAAAATGTGGCCTATTCTCTTTCTCACTGAAGCACTTTTATGATGATACCCTACTAGGTATATTCTTTTTAAGTATTATAATAACATACTTAAACTCTATATTATTTATTAGGTATATTTATGTATTTATTCTCCCTCTGTTTATTTTTTTTTGTAGAACTCTTTGTATAGTGTCTTATTATATAGTCGCATGTTTATTTTAGTTACCAGATCGTACGTCACTGCAGCCCTGAACTGAAAATCAGCGCCGTTAACTCGTTAGCAGCACATGCTGAGCTCAGGGCTTTTCATACTTACTGTACATGGCAGCGCTTTCCACGCACATACCTACACTTGTTTTCTCTCTTTCTGTCCACCTCTATGGTTTTTGTATTTGTGTGTGTCATACTTTTTTTCTGGTTGTTGTGTACAGTTTGTGTGAATAAATTATTTCTACTACTTGTACTACTCTACATTCTAGCTTCGGCTCACGGCTTCGCTTGCGTTGTTTTTACAAAAAGTATGATTTACTTAAATGCTATTTCACTCATGCTAATCACAAACGATATCCAATTCAACTGAAAGTATCTGGATGGAATTTGGCACGGAAATAAATTACAGTCGCATAGACAAGCTAATACTATTATGTTTGTAAAGATGTGTGGATGTCAAGATGTTTTTTACTACTCTTTCACGTCGCAAATACTGAACGGCTTGGAATGAAATTGGCCATTTATCTAGTTAATATCCTGGAGTACAATAACATTGTGCTCCTATTTTAACCGGGTACCACGCGAACGAAGCCGCGTGTGGAAGCTAGTACAAAATAAAATACTATCGAAAGCAGTAACTGATCTTGATTCATTACTGAATAAACTATCAGTAATGGCAGTAATTGAATTACACCCCAGGCCCTTATCTCAAGTGATTCATATGACTCTCATATTTATGCTGTAGATATGTGATATGATAGGACGGTGACATTGACGTCACTTGGCACTCTCAAGGTCCTCAACCTATGACACGATAACACTCGTCTTATACATTTTCGGGATTTTATTTTCTTAATGTCTGTCTAAATTGAATTAAAGTTGTTAAACAAATGGTTACATCTCCGGGTTCCGTACCTCATTTGGAAAAACGGAACCCTTATAGGATCACTTTGTTGTCCGTCTGTCTGTCTGGACGTCTGTCAAGACCCTTTTCCTCAGGAAGGGCTAAAGGTATCAACTTGAAATTTATACCACCTATTAAGGTCTATGGGCTTATGGTGCCGCATAAAAATCAAAGCTCTAGCTTAATGCATTAATAAGATATTTCTCGCACTTGACCGTCTTTATTTGCTATTTCCTCGTTATGACGTACGCGTGCGTATAGGTTCTCAACTGTAAAATTTGAACTATTGTAGTAGCTTCTACCTGCGGTCTCGCTCTCGTGGTACCTCTGTAATGTAACTTTTATTTTAATTACAGTAAAAATAAAAACATTCTCACAAACTATCGCATTTTTTTATTACTAGTAGGATTCCAGGCATAATTTCGGGCTTGAATAGTATGGCATGTTTAAACTTAATATAAATTATTCTTACACCTTCATACGACCTTAGATGATCACCTTATTTCGGCATCAAAGGGATTCCATAATCATTAAGATTAGCGATAGTGCGATATTAATGCCGAGTTACACCAAACACTAACATGGCGATTAATTTCGGCTATATTATGGCATGTGGCGAATCCCATGAAGTATGAGTACGCGTGGGATTATATTATTACATGGTCAATTTATCTAGTCTAGGAAGTTGGCATCGCGTCGCTCTGCGTCGTTGGTCGCATAGTGGGTAACTATAGCCAAACCCGACAGGGGTCCGACTGAAATATGCTTGGTACTTTGTACGTTTTTATACGTGCTTCCTTTTCAGCCGTCATCTTGTTCCGTATAGCCGTAAAACTGGAAATAGAGACCGTTGCGGCAAAGATTTGATTTTGGGCGCTTGGATAAAATGGAATGTATTGTGGTTTATCATTTTCTAGACTATAAAGTTTTATGGGGTCTTAGCTTCGCTTTATATTGTAGCGGTTGTAGTACCTAGTTTGAGGTTTAATGGTCACTGGGTCTATCCTTGACCTGTACAAGGTGATTCATAAGATGTATACCATCCCGAAAGGGGCTTATTTTTTCAGATTAGTCCCGAACTTTTTAAAATCTGCTGTTTTTGGTCTTTTTATCATCTTAATGACTAATTATTAAACATACGAGAAGGTCAACATTTGTATTCCTACCTAACACAGCTGAATAATTGAGTTTGAATAGATTTGACACCAAAAACAGCAGATTTTTGTAGTTTTTTTTAAATGAAAAATGCCGAATTTTCAATAGTCAAAATTTATTGCCAATTGGGTGTAGAATAAGCCGCTTTTAGGATAGTATCATCATCATAATTTCAGCCGTAGAACGTCCACTGCTGAACATAGGCCTCCCTCCCATAGACCGTCCTGTACTGCCTGCACCCACACAATCATTTAGGGGCATTTGCCCATACTCGCCATGCTGGGTATGTATTCATATTATAACAGTTTTTCTTCGTGTGAATTGAGAACGTTATCGTCTAATCTAAAATAGATCATCTGTGGGTTTTGTCACCAATCAAAACGTGGTAATTCCAGTTAAGCTTGCTCATCTGAAAAGCTTTTAATCTCGACCATTTTAAAAGAGCTTTAGCATTACATTCTTGTTTACCAATGTCGATCAAACCGCTTGTATATCAGTTCTACAACTCATTCGAACTTTATGCTATGAGAATATGATACATTAAACAGAGGAACAATAATCGAGACTTCGCATTAATTACCATAGTAGTTCAGTGAATGCACGATTACAATACAATGCGCGGTGAAATTAGTGAATTCAATCGAATCATATCATTATTGTTGTCTCACCCTCTGACAGGGTTCGATGCAGTCTAAGGAGGAACCGGTTGGTTTTTGTACTATAGGTATCCCATTTTAATCACATAAAATAAACCATTATTATTATAGCGGCCCAATAATGTTTTGATCGTACTCACAAATAACATGGTTTTAGTCTTGTTGATGTGAACAAGTAATTTGATTTATTCCCAAGACGAGTAGCCTCCGTGAGAGACTCCACTATCAGGCACCACATTTAAGACCTCTCGATTCGGTCAAAATAACATTTTGCAACTCCCTTCGTCAGTTGCCTAATATTAAAATAGGCCCTTATAAGGAACCTTTTTTTTAGGATTTGTTGAACATTCCGTAGGTCACTCCGCCTACTCGAATGATCGGTTCGTTGGACAGGTATACGGCAATATAATTTACCTTCGGCTTCTGAAGGTACTTCAAAGCCGGATTCGATTTAGATAGTCTCGCACGGCTATCGGCTGCCTTTGCGACTTAACTCAATTAACCGCCTTCGTCTAGGTATGTAGCCTCCGCTAATTTGTGAAAACTAAAATAGCCTCGTAAATAGCGTTTCCCCACGCGGCTTTCACGTATTCTCATAAGAGCTGTCATGTTGTTTTTTTTTTTTAAAGACTATGTCTGACTTCGTTAACAATCGAAGATTTACATTGTTTTTCAAGCTGTGCTTTAAAATCAATAAGTACTTATCAATTATGAACCCCAAAATAAGTAGTTAAGCCTTATTACATCTTTTCTAGATGATTTCAACAGCGTCCGGTGGAGCTTTTACTTCATTACGCTGTAGGCTTGCCCAGCACCTGTACCATCCTCTCAGCTTAGTCAACCTTATCCAAGGGAAAGACAATTGGTCAATACGACTGACTAAGTCGCGGGTTTTCTCACGATGTTTTCTTTCACCGTTCTGAGCATGTGCTAGTGGCACCTACATTTTTTGAAAAGATAAATCTATCTGTGCACGGCGGATTGAAACTGCGGATTGAAAGGAGGTACCTGTTACTGGGCCAACACGACTCAGTAAGTAAGTAACCATAACTAAAGTAATTGAAAATTGTAGGAAAACAAAGTGTCATGTTCTTAATTGAGTACCGTTAATAAAGTTATTTAAACCGAAAATGTCTGCATTCCTTCGAGTAGGTACCTACAAGTACCAATAAAAAGGAAAGTTAGTTCTCCGAAATTTATCCCTGATATTTGTATGGCACACGAGTTGGGCCGTCAGGGGAACGGTAACACGTTTTATGTTTATGATCCATCTCAGTTACGTTATTTACGTAACATTTGAGCTTTTTATTTATAACTATATCGAAATATTCGCTTATATTTCTAAAGTATTCGTCGGAATATTTCTAAAGTACATCTGAAACAAAAATCGTAAAAAAATAACTCATCCACCATTGAAATAAAAAAAACATAAAGCTGTAGGACAGGCAGTACAATCTGTTACCGGAGTTTCTGTAGATAAGTATTTTCTTTCGCCATATAATTTTTATTTCACAAAAGTTTAAGGACCTCGTAACCTCTGTTAAATATTAGAAAGATTTGTCTGGGAGTTACGAATTGTGAAGAGGCAGCTCGTCTGCACTGTTTTTTTAGAACTGGCCTGGCATCCAATGTAAATCGCTTCATGTTTTAAAGTACCCAGCCACTTCACGTGGAATTTTGTAAACTGCCAATACGATGAGATGAGCACACAAACACAAACTGAACAAAAATATGTGAAAAATACATTTCGTATAACGTAAGGGCACGCCAGACACATCTAAGCATTTGGTTTTATTTACTGACTCCTTTAGGTAGAAGAATCTGGCCATAAATAACCAGCTTTTATGATATTTCCACGACTTCATTATACCTTCAATCATTTTCTGTGTGTTACGACTCGTAACCGTATTATATTACAAAGTATGAGTTTTCAAGAATTTTTGATTCATTCTTGCGCAGATTGTAACGATAGAAAATTGTTAAATGCGTAGAATGTAAGTCGTAGCTTACTGGGCAGGCTGTTGAGATAGGGCGGGAAGGGTCCCACCCCCCGTTCATGTATTCTGTCAATTTTACCAGAGCGCCCTTCACCTCCCGGGATCTTAAGCCTTGCATAGGCTCTAGATTAGATTTGTATGTGTATCATTTAACTATTAATAAGGCAAACTGATAAGACTGTTATGATGATCATACATGATAATGTATCGTCATCATAACAGGCATGACAGGACTAAAAAGTACATCCTCATTGTACAGGACCCTTAGACTGGCATTTTCTAAGAGATGTGTTAAATAATCTGCCTGCTATTGCTATATATACCTACGAGTATGGTACTATAAATTACAGGATCAAAATCAAAACCACGTTTATAATTAAAAAAGCATGTTACACTATTTACGACTAACTATTCACAGCTTAGAGAATAGTAATTGCACAGCTATTTTAGAGTCCCTATATTGCATGACCGAATAATTAGATGTTAATTTCAAATACTGAGCAGCGAATTATTGTGCATTATGAACACTTGTCGATAATCTGTGTCAGCGACTCAAATGCTCCGTTTAATTTGGTTTTATTCAAGCTGTACATTATCGTCTCCCCTATTTCACATCAATGTGACAAATCTTATCAAATTATAAAGAGTTTTGTCAATAAAACTTGTTAGAGCTACTCAGGTAATAAAATAACAATAAGAAACCATCTTCTTAATATTCGGTTAATGTTCCGAGGCTGTGATCGCTTGTGTCATCGCCCTGTGTCTTTGTAACTCCCGGTTTCAAATCTAACAAATGATATATCCACGACTATAATTTCACCTCTTACTTTGATTAGTATAATAGAACCACAAATTATCCAACGGTTATAAGAACTTGTACAGTCATAAGTTCCGAGTAATGTATGGTTATACGTTTTGATGGAACACGCTGTGGCGATTAATGAGCTCGATCGGTCGACACCTACAATCTGACGGTTCTCTCAGGTGATTAATCGCGCTGTGAAATTAGTTCTCATAGGTTCCACGAGTCCTGTAACTTAGTAGTCATTAACACAATCAGTTGTAATCAACAACTGCTACATTGTTTTGAGAACAACCATGAGGGCTAAACTTTCAAGCATTTCTACGTTTTGAATTATTAATTAGCTGAACGAGCCATTGGCTCAAGGCGTGGTAACTGGTACCAACTACAGAGAGGTAAATCTACCCTTTCGGACTACATGAGAGACTCCCAAGCTATTTGCTTATGTTGCGTGGGGCTCTGTTCACTTAGAAAGCACTTGGCACGAGGTGACCGAGGGGATTCTTGGCCGGGACTCGAGATCAGTGCTGGCGTAGCCCCTTGTGCCCGGCCCCGCCTGTCTCGATGACGTCTTGGAAGCTTGCCCGATAGGCTTTAGATAAACGCTACCGTATTGCGTTTTACTCAACAGACAAATCTACCATTAAAAACGTCGCAGTATTCACTGCAACCAAATAAAAATGTGTCTCATTATAAATGTAAGTTTAAATATTCTTGTCACCATAGAGAAGCTACCCAACGTCTCAACCATCCACTGCATGCATTCGTTTAAGCTGCGTCTAAATTTTTCAGGCTTCAAAATGGCATACCACTAAAGTTAAATTTAAAAACGTTGAGAGGAATATTCACCCTACGAAGTGCTTACTGGCTGCGGACTTCGTTACTCAGAATTACTGCGGTCTCGACACAGTTCAGTTCGGAGCACGACGCAGACATTCCTGCGCCAGCCGCTACCTACAAGCCCGCTACATGTTTGCCAATGACACGCTCAATTTACTATTTGGCCCGTAAACTTCAAAATAGGGCTCATAATTACAATAAAACACCATTAATTATTAAAAAATAAACGGTCTAGGTCGGCCAGTTGCCATTCCAAATATTTTTAGAGGTATTTGATGAAGTAGAATGTTTTTCGGGCTACAATGTTCTTTGACGGTCAATCTCAAATAGCGTCTGTAGAATGTTTGAATTTTAGCCGTTTCTTGCAGAGTTCTAAATTACTTTGATGCGTATTCAGAGACTAGAGGAGTTTCAGGACTCGTCTCTGTCGGGGCAGTCGTAATCTTATTCGTTGCCATTCGGGAAAGTTTCAAGTTTCAAAGGTCAAGTTAGGAGCAAACTCCCTTATTATGTTTAGGCTTCATCTTGTCGGCGGCCGCGGCGGTGGAAATGAGAAACGCGAATGCGCGGTTGTTATTTTTAGTTAATTTCCATTGTGAAGATTAGCATCCTGCTGATAATTCCTGGGGAGCGCTGGCGGAAGCTCTTTGGCGCAGAATATTGGCGCTTCCCGCTCCCGTGTCGGTAATGGCGCAGCTTCATTGTGGATTCTATCACAAACTTTTCTTATTACAAGTAAATGGACATGGTTATGTACAATGCGCAATTTTTGTTTGTTTATTATTACGACACTTCGGGTTTCTTTTTGCAAAGCGCTCATAAATATTTTTTCTGCTACGCCGCAGTAACTCTCTCCGTAGACGTTTACTATATCTGGCTTTACTGTCTGAATACATATCCCCTTATCTAAGGAGATGAAATGTTTATATTTGCAATAAAACGCGAGATCCTGTTTCCAATAATGCATAGTATAATCCTTGCGAGACTCGCCCGCCAGTTCTGGCTTGCGATCCATGCATAAGCCTCTATACCTCAACGTACGTTTGTTAGCTTTGCCACGTGTTGGCTCAAAACTTAACGGGCGCGTATTTAATATTCATCACTATTAAATCCGCTTCCATTGACCTTGCAATATCTCGCTACATATTCCGCTTGAAACAATAGTGCTGTAGGGTCGTGGAAACCGTTCTGCCGTAACACAATGTAAATATACCTCATTAGTATCTAAAGAATGAATCAAATTTAAGCTTTTGCTTAAGCCTGCTATATCAATGTCGTAACCAAAACACACAAATTTTGAACATTCCTGCAAACGGAAGCGATATACTTATTCTAATGACAAAATTTCCACTCTAAATTGAAAACACAAACCGATGGCTTAAAAGATTATCGGCTATCCGAATTGGGGATCCGCAGATACATATGCGGATCGGAGCAAGCCGAACTTGATGGATGGCGGATGTAGAAAGAGGGACGGATGACACACATCGCCTCGGATTATCAACTCACCTGCTCCCCGTCCGTCCAATGGTAATTGGACATTACATGTACAAATACGCTCGTTGTTTATTTATTGAACGAAATCGGAGAATTACCGATGATTGGATGTTAAGTATAGCGGTCCGATTATTATAAAAAACGTCCGGATTATCATCCGGACAAGGACCGAAATACAAGTTTCATCTGTTTCACGGCTCTTTCACCATTTCCCACCAACTTACAAGTAGGTAGTTACTTGCCAGCTGTCATAGGTACCAGTTGATAATATAAGATATTTCCAGGGAAAACCAGGTTTTTATACATTTTCCGGATGTATTTTTCGAGATCGAGATAACAAATGTCTAGCCATATGATACAACGAAATCTCACCAGCTCATTCGTATTACATTCACGTATAGTACAGCTATATCCCTGTTTGTCCATTGCGAAGGAAGGAGGTCCATTTATCAATGTCTCCCTTCCGCGCGCCGTCCTTCTGCGTGGTCATTCGCACCACCCGCCTTCGCCAAATGTCTTTTATGGCCTTCTAAATATTCCTCATTTAGTCCCAAACCAATATCTCGTCCATTATTAGGTGTTTATTTGCATTACTTTTTATTTTATTTTCAAGGCTGCTATTGACCCGCACTCTTCTTACTTTTTACCTAATTAAATCTTATTTACCTATTTCTTAAATATTCCAGACACGAGCTAAACAGTTTCTATATATCAGTTGCATATGCAAATATGACGGACGATTATTAGCGAAAAAAAAAACATAATTTTAATTGTTTTTTTTTATATATTTTCTCGAGTTTTATAATAAATAAATTTTTGTAGGTATTCGATCGAGTAACTACTACCGTATAGAACGACGGGTTTTACAAAACCGTTAAAAGTATGCTTGCCATTTGAATTGATATAATTCTATTGGATTTTATATACTTGTACATTAACAATTGTATAGTATGCCTCAACATTAATGCACATTAGTTCGAGAAACAGCTAAATTCATACAAAACTCTAAACATGGAACAAAGAATCTGTATCCATTAGTCGCAAGCGGTATGACCACTGTAAATCAACATTACCTCGCATTCTCTAATTTATGTTCTACAAACTCGTTGGCTCTAACATAATAAGCAGAGAATATTCATACGTTTCACGGCTATTACGTTATTGTGAGTGTGACAGTGCTGCGGTGACGAAGTGTGCATTGTTCAGCGTTTCTCGGGGAACAATGGTGCTGAACTTGCTAATACGCTGGCCATTCCAACGGTAAGGGAAGCACGCTTACACTGAGAGCGAGTACTAAGAATGCAACCGGGGAATATTTAGACAACTGAACTTGCATTGTCATGGAACTCGCCAACAGTACCTTCATGGATGTAGCCTTTAGCTTACGGTTGTATCTTCTAAAATCTTTGACTTTTGAAATAACCATTTATGTATCATGTTTCTGTGTGCAATAATGAATTACAGAATTACAGAAATTATGCATGTGATGTACCTAATGTAACTTGTTTTTTTTTTATGGAACGATGGTTATTTTGTTTAGCCGTGTGCTCCGGATAAACATTTTTTTCTCAGAAGTCGTAATGATTAATAACGTAATCTGGAAGTACTTAATATTTTTCACGGCGTTTATTCCTATCCATTCTCTACCATGCAAGCTGGTTATAACCCCTTCAAGAGAGCAACTCTTTATTTATCGCTATAATTTCACGATTCATATCTGTTCCTAGTAGGTTTCGGATCGTAAGCTCGGAAATGGCCTTAATGGTTGCAACGAAGCCAGGGTTTTTTGTTAACGTATTGTGGAGGACGGCCGCCGGGAGCTTGGGTGCACAGCTGCAGAACATCCGGGCTTTGTGTCTACATTCGTGTCTATGTAGTTAGCAAATAGGAGTGTCTTTATCTTTTCGCTTGTACACGGCGGTCGGTGGTATTTGGAATGAAGTGTAATTAAAGAGTTGCAACTGAAGTCCTTTGTAGATAGGAAACAGCGTTTGTTTTGTAGATATTTGTTTAGTTGTGAAAGAAGTTTAATTAAATCGGAGTGGCACCATCTACTGCCACTAAGAATAGTTAGGCCGTTAAGCACGGTCGTTGTAACTTTCACATAAGTGGTTGATAAAGTTTGCAGGTATCCTATTCAGCACCGAAAATGTAGCTCATAAAGGCGCATATGAACAGTAAACTCGATTATACAAATTCAATACGCTAAAATCAAACAATATTGGCTGTTAAAACTTCGTTATTCATTTCAGTACGTTCAAACGCGATATTGTTGGGATGCAGGGGTCCAACGCTTTCGGGGGCGGAGCCGACCCCTCGTAAATAATTACCGTGTCGCGTATAGGGGCGCAGTCCCTTTCGAGGGTGCTAGGGTGCTCCTGATCGCCGAAAAACTTTAACGACCGGTGCATGGCTTTTATCGAATAACTCATCGGTGGAGTATCCAGATAAATAAAGCGATTTCCTTCGTTTGAGGCGAGTTGGCATTTTTGCATGAAAATACAGGCCAGATAACAGTCTTATTTACATAAAACTTTCAAGATATAACATTATATATATGCCTTCGTATCATTATAATCCAGCGTATTCGTGCTTATTGATAACAGATATACCTAAAAGGTTTTTTTCACATCTTAGAAACTTCTGAATTGCTATATCTTACTACTATTATAAATAAATGCGAAAGTTTGTTACTTAATCGCTGTTGAGTTTAATCGAAAACGCCACAACGGCTGAACCCATTTCAATTAAACTTGCATTAGTTCTTTACCTAGAATAGCATATAAGCTATTTCTAGGTCTTCTTTTTATTCTTCTAGCTTTTTATCTAGTTACCACGCGAGCTAATCCGCAGGCGCAAGCTATTTGAGGTTTATATTATTTGGTATGTTTAGAGTGGGTTAGTTAGAGCATCTTCATATCTCTATAAATATTGAACGACTATGCAGGCAGGCAGCATTCATAAAAGTTATTTTGTAATGCACATAAAAACCCGGAAAGCGTTGAGATGAGCTTATTATACAATGTGGTTACTGAGTTATCCAATAATCTTAGCGTGAATCAAGTAAATAAACTTATGAAATATCTTTATTACCCTCGGCCTTGTATATCTGTTTACTGTCTGTATATAGTTAGCTGTGTGGTCCGTGACTGCAAATTGTTTGAAGTATTACACGCTTAACTGTTTATTTTGTAGTTTAATAGCTAGTAATAACTTTCTGTTAGCACGGATAATTGCTGTCTAATTACAGCTTAAAGCTGGCCAATGCTTATTTCTACAGACATAACCCAACTTCCGACGTCATCTGTTCATCATTTTCTTGAAAATGACGTTTTGAGTGATATAAATAGTGCGATATAGATTCAGTTCCTCGCCATTGAAGACTTATTTGTGCGCACTAAAACCCTTGTTGAGTTTTTTCCCTCTGAACGTAATCATAACATTAAATTAATTGAAAAGTCAAAGGATGTCATGCGTTCTGTAATATCATATACGGCATGATCACCATGAATAAACTTATTGCAAAAACGAAACGAAAGGTTTCTCGAGCTTTACAAATCGTCTGTACCTGAATCGAATCTCGCAGGGCTGGAAACCGCCGTCTACCAAGGGTATCTGCTACCTGCAACGAATTGAAATAGATTAAGCAACTGACCGCAAGCCTGTACGTGACTCAGAGCTCTGGTTTTTGCTTATTTGATGGTATAAAATGGGCATATCCAGTTAATAGATACGGAACTCCCATTGAATTCCCGATGCCTGCCAAAATAGGCATTTCTGGCGCTCGCATCCGTATGATCCACTGGCAGTGCTTGTGCGTCGGTAAATTATGTCCAGTCATTTAATTAATTCGCTTTATATGGCAACAGTTTTTCCGACACCACTATAATATATTTAGATATTCTATATGATACTGTTCTTTGATCAGACCACTGTGATCTGACTTCAAAGGCGTGCATGATGCGGGCTGATGAAGATAATGTACGTAATTGGTGTAGCTCTATGAGATTTATAGAAGCCTTTCATTTCTGTGATTCTGTGGTTGGGTTTTAATCCTCGTCTTGAAAATGAAATACACATAATGTGGGACAAGGACAGAAACATAATGATGGTTAGGAAATAAAATGGTTTTTAGCTATTGGCTTCTGGACTTGTTCTGTTATCCTGACAAATCAGGAATAATCCATAATTTATTACCAACAGTGGGTACCTACTACAGAGTATTCTTCTATTAACTACTCGTATCGCTATGAGCCTTCTCTTCCAAATATAACAATACGGGTTGTAATACAATATAGGACGATGGCTTAGGTATAGTTACTCTTCGCTCTGTAATAAGTAACTAACCTATGTTAGAGGGCTTTGTGTAAAACTCTTGTCATGAATTGTTACCAACATTTGTTCCAGGGCAATTATAATTAAGCGCTCGCCACACCGACAGCGATCTGTCCCAGCGGTCGCGAGACAGCGATTATCGCGGTGCTCCCTGAATGACGGGCGTGATACAAATTTATGTAATGTAAAGTGAGGATCACATCGGAGTGTCCACGTCTGCCAGATCACTGTGGCGGACATATCGCTCGTGGTGTGATAAAGCCCGCCTGCTTTAAGAGAAGAATCTGTGCAGCGCACAGTTGTAACGTAATACATACATTTTCTTGGATACAGGTTTAGACGTATAAAATGCTTTGAGTTTAATGATACGAATGGTTAATCTAAATCGAAGTCTTTTAACAGTTTAATCGAGGTAATCTGCTCATCGGTGACACCATTTTTACTATTATTCTAAGATTTTTAATATTCAATTCTATATTCTAGGTATGTTCTTGATAAAGTGATAATGAAACTGGTCACCTAAGGGCACAAATATCCATAATTCCGTCTGATTACTAGTAGATTATGTATGATAGATGAAATGGGGTTTCTCATCACATAATCTTTATGAGCGCTACAATATTGTTGCTACTAATGTTGGCATTGATCGCATTTCGCAATTGTAATTCAAGTCGCACGTCCAGGGAGCCACAGCTTACTTCCACCGCAACAAGTGCGATCTACCGCGATTCGAGTCCTGTAATTTTTGTAATGCCGGCGGGCGGCGCGCGTGCTGCAGATAAGAGAGGTAACGAGAGAGGTGGCCCTCAATTCGACCCTGGACGTGAAATCTAAGTGTGATGCAACACGGGCCTGGCAAAAACAAAGAGGTTGGGGGTGTTGCTGCCTTGAATAGCAAAGTATAACAAAATCAGAGTGTGCACGAAAGGAGCCTCTTAGAGGTGCACTTGAATCCTTTCACTACAATAATTCTTTCATCGACGGTTATAGGCCCTTTTCAGGGCCACCATAACTCATCCAGGTCACTGACCTAATACATCATGACCAAGAAAGAATCAGTGATTCGACAAGAAGAAGAAGAGCCCTAGTCTGCAACGTCAGTCACTTTTCGATCGTGAAAAGTGAATAGCTTACCGTTTTTGTATGGTGTCACGAAAAGGGCGCCTACAAAAACCAGTTATATTAACTTTTCACGGTCAAAAAGTGAAAAGTGAGAACTCACTAAATTTGTAGACTTGGGCTTCCGTACCTACTTATATACTAGAGAGAGAGAGAGGTATATCTAAATATTAACTACAAACACAGTGGAGATAATAGAACTCGTTCAAATGTCCTGTAATTTTGATAATGGCCGTCGCAGGCACGACTGCTGGAGATAGGAGAGATAACGAGAGAGGTGGCTCGTAGCTACGGCGCTGGATAAAACGAAGTATCACGAGCTGTATCTTGTAATAAGTACGCTATGTATTAACCATCGGAGCGCACAAGATTCCGCCCTAAATATCTATTCTGTAAAGTCGCTTCTGAATTTGCCGGAACTGATTTTGCTAAGCTATTGCTAAACGTATCGAACTCTTGCTGCTCTAAGAGCAAAGATTTTGAGTTTGTGAAACCTGTATACACGTCTGGCAGGATATCACTCGCGGTAAACTTATCAAAGGAAATCTACTATCACCAAAAGTTCCGCCTGACCATAAGGGCGTGTTTTGCGTGAAGTGATCTAATGCTACATCTTGTCTTACTTGCGTAAATGCGTAATCATAAAATAATAACCTTTTTTTTAGTCCAACAATTGTATTTTTTTCATATGAACAATAAACTGCTCTACCAAATTCATATAATGAATAGTTCACCCCCAAAAGATAGATATGATTAAAGGAATGTGCCGGACAGGCTAACTTAGTTGTTAGCAAAACAGTTTAAAAAGTGGTGAGGCGGATTTTTTTAGAGATGCTACGTAGTAGGTTCATATTTTGGTGATTCGTTTGAAAAGTTCATAATGTTCTGACACACAAAAAGCTAATATTTACGAGTTTTTCTTCGCATTTTTCTCCAGAAACCCGTCGCATCTGAACGTTGTAGCTATTATCCCCAATATTGGGCCTCCAGGCTTTCAGTTTCAGGGGGTTGTAACAGGAGCCACCCTTTGCGTAGCCGGCCCGCCTGTCACGGCGGCGGTGGCTCCATGACTTTATTTTTTGCCTCCAGCGTGCTTGTAGGTGACAATATTTGCCAATTATGAAAACATGACTTTTTAATTCCATATTTCGTATGCATTTTTCGTATTTTGTAGCGCTCTAGAATTGAATGCAAAAGATCGTGTCATCATGAATTTGTTAGTTATTTCTACATTATATTATGTACTTAAAGTGGGCAGGCCATATAGCTCGCAGAACCGACAACTATTGGAAAGTAATGGTTCTCGAATGGCGACCACAAACCGGGCCACGCACTGTTGGAAGGATGGACCCCCACCCGATGGACCCACGACATTGTGAAGGTTGCGAGAAGTTTCTAATCCATGGATGGAAAAGAAACAAGACCGTTCGTCGTGGAACTTTTTGGAGGAGGCCTATGTCCAGCAGTAGATTTCTACAGGCTGATGATGATGATGATTATGTACCTACTTAGTGTTATATCAGTTAATGTACAACTGTTATGGAATCCTAAGGATGAGCGTGACCGAGCTTCAGAGAGCTAGTATTACCGAAACTGCAGTTCCGTCAGTTCAATTCACACCACGACCGTCAAATTTGATTAACTCACATTAGCTTGTGAACATTCTGGCCTTTATTTTCCCTGCACACGCCTCTGGCGCATCAATTTCCTGAACTACAGCTATAAAACAGTTACGTGATCACCGAGCTACTGCAGAGCGACCTGCACAAGATCATTGTGTCGCCACAACACCTCTCTGCGGACCACATCAAAGTCTTCCTGTACCAGATACTAAGGGGTGAGTGCTTTACCTTGTTCTCTTGTTTGACGACTCGTATTCATAGTTACTTCCAAAACTTTAACAATTAAAAATATCTGAAAAGCGACTAAAAGACGCAAAGTAATAGGTAATGAATACAAAGCGCCGCCCGCGTCTTCTTGCTATTTAAATTTCTAAATTGTTTTCCACTTTCCGGCGTTCGAAGGCTGCATTAACATGTAAATTGATTAGACGATATGAACTTTATGTTACAAAACAATATATTATTTCAATTTATCTCATTGTAATATCAATCGCGAAGTACTCTGTTATCATACAAAAGGGTCTCCATACTTATTGCCCCGCGTGAACTGAATTCGCGAGTAACAAACGGTTGTTATTGTTGCCTCCAACATTTGCCAGTCACTCGAAGGCTGGCTTATAACTTAGGGTGCTGCTGAACTGTGGATCCACGGATTGTTGTTCCAAACCCCTTCGAGGAGCATTAAAGTAACCATATTGTAGGGAAACCGTCTGATCTGAATTTAAGGTGGTTTCGTTAATGAGTCTTGCCATTTAGTTACAGATATATTTGATTTGAAAGAAGTATAAAAAATCCGTACGCAGAATAGTTATTAAAAGTAAATTAAAAAAAAAATAAGTAATTTTTTATCCTTGGAAGGTATTATGGTAGAAAGGAGTTCAGGAACTATTAATAAATGTTTAACTTAGCACAAAACCCTATCTCAAAGTTTCGTGGAAGTCTCAACAAGTTTAGCTTTATAATGTGAAGCTGATTTTATGCTCGAAGTTGGAGCGAGTAATATGGAATAAGGGTAAATCATGCTTGTGAGATAGGTAGTAAATAAATAAAAAGGAAACAAAACTTTTTCAATAAAATATTAGTGCCTATTACCGGCCGGACGTTCGAAGTTTGTTGAAAAGATTGCCTTCACCTTGTTGGACATAATCATTGAAAACAACTTGTTCCATTTATTCATCGTGTTGGTAAACATAGTAAGTTGATTGCGTTCGTGCTATCGGACAGAGTATTGCCGATAAATTCAAGTTTAAAACAAACCTAGTTCCTCAGAGAGCGGCCCACTTCGAGTCGCGACAACGCTGTGCGCACTTGCTTCACTTGTGTTGCATCCTACACCCACCCACTTCCACCTGCCGTAAATCAATTAAAACTCCCAAGAGCTTCCAACTTGCGTCCAACTAGATGCTCCGCAAAAAAAAGCCTAGCGCATTACTAACTCGCATTTACATTACAACCCTCTCCGCCGGCTTTCATTTTAGCTACGTGAGCTAAGTAGCTATGCTAATGTTGTCCACTCTTGCAAATGAGTAGCCTCGCCGCCGTCGTCCTGTCTCCCGATTTCGCATTATTAATTTGTGCAATTATTCGTACGATGCCACGAGATTTCCCGGGAGTGAAACGCGCGAAGGGAATCTAGAAAAATGCGGTCGTTAAGGCCCCAGCGCTCGCTTTACTCGTTTAATTAAAAAGTTTACTGTTGCACCGCCTTGATGGCCCTGGCTTAAATCACAGACAATTGAACGACTTTATATTATGTTGTAAGCCATTTGGTATTTCGGCTGAAGCTTATCAAACGGTTTGCTATTTGGTTCTTGCAACATTGAATAGAAGTTAATGACGCCACTGGCGTTGCTCGCCGTGCCACTGAATGCATTCGTTGCGATTATCAAAGGGGTGACACGCGACGCGGATGATTTCAATATTCTGCGTGCACTTTTGTATATACAAAGCCGTCGTCGCCTGTCCTTTTCTCCTGCCAGCAAATATTATAATACAACTTGCATAATTTGTGCCAAATACCTTTTGGATTCCATATATTTAAAGAAACATGTAATATGATGGAAACATACATAAAATAAACAGCGGTAATCCACATAGTCGACAAATAGGCTAATGGATCGTCGGGTATGTGGTCGACTCAGCTGGCTCACGCGCATGGCTGGCATGCCTCTGACGTGATCAGTGGCTGGCATATGCTCGGCCGGCTTATTGTGTCACTGATGCAAGCTTTGTAAAGTTTTACTCACATGGGGCATATAGTCATACAATTTGATTCATAATATATCGTATATCCCGTATGCTATCCCGAAAGGGGCTTATTTTACACCCAATTGGCAATAAAGTTTGTTCTACGACTTTTGGAAATCTAACAATTTCTACTGAAAAACTCTATTAAAGAACTCTAGAAATAAGCTATTTAAATAAATAAATATTCCGAACATATTCACACGGTCAACTAGGCATAGCCTGTACTATGGGTACCAGAGACCGATATATATTTAGGGGTCAAATCAGTCTAAACTCAAATTTTCAGCTGTTTTAGGTAGTATCTTGATGTGAAACTTCTCGTATGCTTAGTGATTACTTATAAATATGATAAAAAGATAAAAAACGGCTTATTTGAAAAAAGTTCGGGGAAGAAATCCATTTCTTTTTTGCTAATATTCATTCTTTGTGTTGATAGACATCGGAATGGTATACATAATATGAATCACCTTGTATGCTCTGCTCTCGTTTAAACCAGTCAAACTTCGTCATAACCATCACATCCGCTAAGTTCTATACCTTGATTGGACAGAGGTGCAACTGGCATGAAAAGTTAGCAGTACCTAATTGAGAATTTCCTACTGGTTTGTTGCAGTATGAGAACTCGTTCCACGTTATTTATTGTAGTCAACCACCTCTAGTTTAGAAAGCAAACAGCGAAAAAACGTATGCAAATAATTTTAAAGACTGGTAGTCTAGTCTGACTGATGTACTGTACGTGTTAGCTAGCCTTACGGGGCTGCCCACAAGCGCTGGCCAGGTATGCTAATATCGAGCGCCGTCATCAGTTCTCGTCCGCTATACTAGATTTAAATAATGTATGTATAGGTCGCGTCATGTAAAAAGAACGCTAGCGGTCAAGCTGCGCAATGGCGATTTATCGGTCTATTTGGTGGAATGCGGTGCGGAAAGCAAAGGTCGAGTGACGAACCAATGGCGCACCGGCAAGCATGCGGCGTGTGACCCGCCCGCCCCGCGCCGCACCTCATTCCACCAAATAGACCGATAAATCGCCATTGCGCAGCTTGATCGCCAGCGTTCTTTTTACATGACGCGACCGATATGGATTGAGATGCGACCGGACGCTGCAACGTCAAAACGCTGCAATGTACACACCTGCATCAACCACTCATACATATGGCATGTAGACCCATTCCTTCGCTCTCACTAACAAATGATGATTCTGATTATCACTGTAAGGACTTTATTCGTCTACCTGAGTTTATTAAAGACCACCTGTCCATTATATCCACATTACATCGACATTTCTCCTCGAAAACTCATTCTTATGTCATTTTGATGAATGTAATGTAACTGAGTTTTCAGTTAGATGACAATGATGTAGAGCTTCTCGTTGTGATAAATTGGTATCTATCATTCAAAATGCTACAGAAGTTGGAATTAACGGATTGTTCGGGCAAGGTTTTGGTTGCGGGTAACCTGCTCTACTGAAAAGAGCGTTTAATTAATGTAATTCATTAAATGAATCGGGTAGATAGGATCGAGTCTGCAATCTGCGAGGACTCGCAGGCGACGCGACAGTAACGAGCATAATCATGGTAATGCGCGTTCGGCTGCTTCTACCTCTACCGTCTATAATATTATTTATGCGCGAGCTTTTTCCACAAGGAAATCACCTCCACGCACCCGTAATGTAAGCAACTCGGGATTTTGTCCTGATATATAGCCTTCCGTTTTGTACCTCATGCATTTTAACTATCCGACATTCAATTACAGTAGTCATCTCTCGAATAAAACGAAGAAATCGTTGAGTATCTTGTTTACATGACGACAAAGGAGGAACCGGAAAATGTATTGACACAACACAGGGGCTTCGGCGCCGGTCGACGGAAAAACCGCTAAGTGGAAAAGCCTGCTGATGCCTGTCTCTTTCCTTCGCCCTAATGGAATTTACTTCGCTAGCAGTGGAAAAATGACTCTTCGGCTCTCTAAATCTTCTAAAATAAAAAATAGGCTCACGGCATTTATCCGAATGGTACTCATCCCCTCAGATATCCAGGCGATCAGATCCTTGAAGATGTCTTACGTGGGTAGTCAGATAGCATGTCCAAGCATTTGACACATTCCCCTTATTTTGCAGTAGTGAGTACCTATTCCATACGTGGTAGATCGCAAGTCCATCGCCGCTTTAAGAATACTGGTTTTCTCACGATGTTTTCCTTCACCTTTTAAGAACGTGTTAATGCGCACTTACTTTGTTTAGAATAGAAAAACTTATGCGACCGGGTTCGAGCCCACGACCTTCGGATCGAAAGTTGCAGAGCTTCCCACTAAGCCAGCACGGTTTCTTTTCTTAGTTATCGTACTCATGATATAAATGTAATTACGATACATTTGTTAAATGATCAAAATGTCAAGAGTCTATATTGAAAGAGTTAGAAAAAAATCATGTTAAGAAGACGCTGATGAAAATTCAGATCCATGTGATGAAACCTAGTATTTTGGGATGTTGAACATGTTGCTCGCTGATTGAACCGAGGCATGTGTATTCCGCTGAGGAAATAAGGCTATATATTTTCTCAACTCCGAATTTCACAGTTGCGCATGACGTATAATAAATTCCACACGTAATACCCATTGCGTGTTAAATGAAATCCCGCAACTGTAGCTCGTGTCGTGATCCGCATAATTCGTCAGTGGACAACGGAACCAGCCAGTGCTGTAATTTTGCCGCCCCTTCTCCGAGTTGGCTACTAATCTCTTCCAGTAAGTGTTCACGACCATCTAACTGAACTATCAGTCGCGCTGAACATTTTTCGCTGACTAAATTTAGACTTTTGCAGCTTTTTCGCGATGCATACGAGTAATATGTTCGCGCTGCCAAAAACGAAAAATCTGAAACACAAGCGTTCATCTTCATATTCATTACATTAAATGCATCACACCATTTAGCTTTTTTCATCCACCGACTTCCGGCAACTTTTACAATGTCGTTGGTCCATCGGGTGGGGAGCCTTCCAAAACTGCGTCGCCCGCTTCGTGGTCGCCATTCGAGAACCTTTACTCCCCAACGATTGTCGGTTCTGCGAGCTATATGGCCTGCCCACTGCCACTTCATCTTGCTAATTCTGGGAGCTATGTCGATGACCTTGATTCTTCGGCATATCGGATCGCATGGTGAAATTTAAAGATTGATCGAGAAGTAAACTATGTCTTAACTAAAGATTATGACGTCAATAATCGATTTACTTTGAAAAAGTTTTATAGTGACCTACAAATCAAATAGGTTGACCGTACGTGCCCTACTCTTTCTAAATAAACGTTTTAGAGCACGAAAATACGCGTATTTATAGAATCAGTGTTTCCTTGATCAGTCTCGTAAAAAAGCCGCAGGTTGGGTACATAGATAAACGATTGCAACAAGCTATTCGTTTATCTTGCGCGAGATGCGCCTATGTCGTGATTTATTCGTTGTTCTGGGGATCGGTCCCGCTCGAGGAAGCAGCTTCATCTCCGCGACTGAAAGATAAAGCCGGCGTCGGCTTAGGGGCGCTTAGTTTATATGAATTTTAGAATAACAGTACTCTTGAAAGTTACGACTGGACTTAGTTGATTTTAAAGAAGCTTTTGTTTGAATTGCGACCAACAATCCTGCATACTGATTTCTGTGTATAGATTTGTATACTGTATATAACGTGTTCCGTGACTAGTATTGTATCCCAAAATTGGATTATTTGTCGTTTTTTCTCCTAAATTTTAAATTCAGGTGTTTTTTGGTCTTTTTATCATCTTTTAACTAATTATTAAGCGTACAAGAAGTTCTTAATCAAGATTGCTACCAAAACAGCGGAATAATTAAGTTTAAACTAATTTGACCCCAAACCAGCAGATTTATGCAGTGTTTTTTCAATGAAGAATGTCGCATTTCCAAGAGTAGTAGAGCCGCATATGGAGATTGTCCTTTTCGCCAATTACTAGAGTAGGGACCAAACCTAAAAGATCAGGTAACAAACATAGCTTGCAAACGAATAAGTTAGTATACGGTCCACGGGTGTTTGTTCAGCGGTCAGTCGTGACTGAACAAACCTCACGGTGTAAAGCTCTTACCATGTTACAATTAAACCAGTTTCCTAAATTATCGGTAATTCGAAAACCGAACTAAGCGTAAACATCTCTGAAACAAACTAAACTACCGTTGATAAAATATATACCGCTTTTTGACCAGATTTCATGTTATACTTTTAAACCTTTATACATAAGGCACAGTTAATTATCAAATTTTTGTCTGAATTTGTATGGTAAGAGCTCAATTTGTAGGGTGCTCAATACTTTTGCCTCAGGCGTAAATCTACTAAGACCTGGACTGCGGTAATTCCAGACACAATAGAAAATATATTGTCCTGATAGTGTTTAAGCAGACAAGAGGTTAAAGATTCTTTGGAGAAAACCAGTTTAGCCCAGCTCCAGAAGCGTTTGAGAAATTTCCTGATTCATGTAATCGCACCATACGGGCTTGCAATTAATGTTGATGATGGTCGATCAGATGACGGTTTACACCGGAGCATTGTACTTCAAAGCAAGGAGCAAACTGAGTACTGTGGCGAGCGTCGCGGTCGGCTGCGCGTGCGCCGACGGACGACGACCTGCTCTAATGCTTGCCTTTATTATTCTCGGGTCCCTTACGAGTTTTTATGACCTCGAACTCATTACCTTTGAATGTACTAGTACTTTATGTTATTTGAACTGGTGATTTAGCATACTTACTAGCTTAATGGCTTAGTTTTGTAGAATTGCCTTATCTGGTAGTATTGAAAACAGTGGTTGCATCATTTATAATTTGATCTGAGTAGTTTAACCAATTCATCGCGTCAGACGTTTCAGGGTGTGTGCTACTGCGTATTCGAAAAGGGCGAGGCCGTCAATAAAGCTGAGACCCATACCTACACATACACCCTAAATTTGATAAGCTCTTTTAACGTTTTCGTCAGCTTCAACTTTTGGAAGCTCCTAGTATCATTAATAAAACATACGCTTTAAAATTATCAATTTGTTCCGTAATTGAAATGACATTCGCAAACTTTGATGGTACCTCTCACCTTCATATGTGCGAATTAAGAGGTTATGCCGTGAAACGTTGGGCGGTGCGTGTGGAAAACTGCGGCACACCCTTTGGGAAATTAAACTCGCTACGTACTGTCGTTAATTTGTTTTGGCAGACAGCGTTAGATGTTACTTTGTTACGCTTGTTACACCTTTGTTAGAACAGCTGGATCAAGCTTTATTTGAACGGCATGCGATATGTCCTTGATATGTCATATTAAATTCGTTTAAAAAAAATAGCCTTAGCACTGACTAAATAAAGTAAATTCAGAGTAAGACATTTGAGGGTGTGCGATATAGCTCAACGATATCGCAAGCTTCTAAAGTCAATCTCAAAATTAACTTTATTCAAAAGACGTAAGGATCATTTTCAAATACATTTTAGATGACATATCTCCTAGGCTACGCTGAATGAAGTTCAGGATGTCTGACATGTACAGACATTTCAGACACAAGATATGCTATAATGTACAGACATTATAGCATATCTTTATCAAACCTACGGGAGATCTCCTCAAAAAGCACTTTCAGTGAATTTGTTGGCGTAGAGTCTATACCGAAAATTGGTGACTTTAATAGCTGATTCCACCCGTACAAATGGGCAGGGCTTGAGTCAAATTTCGCACGCCTTTATGCGTCATCGCGCTTATCCTGTATTTATACGAAACGATCACACGACGACGTACTAGTGCTACCGAATAGTAGTTAATATGGCGTGCGTTTAGATGGGGGTGTTTTTCTCTTATTCGACTGAAATGTATCTAGGTACCTATTTGTAGGGGGTAGATACACCCGCGTAGCTGACGTCAGGTCCGAACCTGACGTCAGCTACGCGGGTGTATCTAAGAACCAGCAGGCTTTTGTAAACATTTAATGAATCGAGATATCGATATGTGTAGGTACCCTTCTACTCAACTGAGCAAGAACATCTATGAACATTAGCATAAGTTGAATAGGGTTTTGCAGAAATGAGAATGATAAAAATCTGATCTGCGGGGTATTTTGTGTTCACCATAATGTATTTTTGGATGTGGTACATGGAATATTTTTAAGAAATAATAAAAATGGTACCAATTTCAGTCAAATTGGATAGGAAACCGCCACCTTAACGCTCATGAATCATGTTAGTTTGAGTTTATTTGGTAGAAGATTGCTTAGACAGGTGAACTAGTGGTCCTCGACTAAGCTAGGCAGCTGACGCTCCTCAAATTCCCAACGAAATAGTCGACGTCTATGTGGCTTAGCCAACTGTTCGTGCTCACGAATTCTGCCAACGTAGACCTAGACAGAGACAACTTGTTATTACGGTAAGCGCAGCCTTGTTCAGGGCTCATTAGATTGAATGAACCGAGCTAATCGCTTTGGGGTAATGTACGCTTGACTTGTGCGCGCTATTATGGAAAACGGTGCAAATTATGCATAGCAGATACAGTTTGAGCCGCCTGTATACACAGCAAAGGCGTATATATACATAGATTGAACCACATAACCGAACAACCGAATGTTTGCTTTAATAATAACTCGAAATATGAAACCAACTACCAACTATGAAGTTGTGTCTAATGACTTTGCTTTACCTTCGTGATTCTCATTTGCGCTTTCGCGACTCTCGTATTTAGTTACAACATTTTCAAAGCTTGGCAAAGGGTTAGCGTTTCTGACTCGCGTTAGTCGTTTCTAATGAGGCACACAGCTTGCTTCACTACAGTAATATATGTAACTGTGTATTACCTACATACATTTCAACCTTCCGTCCTTGACCGTAACATCCATACTGAGATAAAGATTCAAATAATCGCTCATTTCAGCAAGTAATTATCTCGCAGCCCGTGCGGTACTGCTGTAGTTGAACTATGGGTACGGCACTCATCTAATATTTATAGCGTGGGAAATCTGTGGCTCTTCCTGTTTACCGTTCCGTCCGGCTCCCAGCAGGACCAGGGAGACGCGCTTTAAATTGAACCTTATCTACTTTTATGCTGTTATACCTAATATTGGGATCCCAGGGATTTACTCATCGTTTGGTTGAAATTGGGTTAAAATAACAGTTTCAAAGTACCGATTTATCCATGTTATAGGTAAAGTTTTGAGTAACCCTTGTAACCAATCTTGGCCCAATTGAGTAAGATACCTACTTACAAATTGTGATTGATAATCGCCAGAAAATTAGGCATTGAGTAAAATATTTATTCAATGACGCAAGGTTTCGATTGCCTTGGACGGCTTCACAATTCTGTATAAAATAAAGTAAAGTGTAGTGGCATCTGAATTTTGTTGAAATGATGTCAGCACTGCGTTAGCACTAGGATATCTGAAAACTAGTGATGCCTCAGTCAAAGTGGAATGATCCGGATTTCGATGTGACAAACGGTAGTAATATTGACTACCTAGATCTTACCCAAAAGTAGTTTGAAGCAGTTTTTGTTTCCATCTATCATCCTATTGCTAGATTCTAAATACTGATCACGTCGATACCAACTGACTATAAATTCGTTGATCATTAAAGGCGTATCAATTTTCAATGATGTAAATGATTAATGTTGATGTTTAAATTACATGTCGGGCTTAACTCACAGCAGATGTTAATTGCTAACTAATATATATGGTTAGTTTGAGTTCCACTGTAAATGGTTTGACGTTTTGAAACTGGCCATTCGCTTTAATAGCCATAGCAAAATTGTTATAAGAAGAAAACTGACTTCACTAATTAGAGGCATACAATTAGGTGATATTGACGTTTCGGAAATTTGGCAAAATTTAATTTGCATATTAGAATCGGTAATTATGTATTTAGTTTTTGAATTTTCGTGGGTTTTAAATATAACAATAATATGCTTCTTTCAGGTCTAAAATATCTCCATTCGGCGCGCATCTTACATCGAGACATCAAGCCTGGAAATCTTCTCGTGAATAGCAATTGCGTCCTCAAGATCTGCGACTTCGGACTCGCGAGGGTAGAGGAACCTGACGCAAGCAAGAACATGACACAGGAGGTCGTCACACAGTATTATAGGTGAGGAAACTCTGATAATACAAAGATCTACAAGATTGTAATTGTAATGGTTTTAAGGGTGTTAAAGGATTTTTGATAGTCTTGCCCCTTAAACTTAAGGGGAAAATTTAAGAAACGATCATAAGACCTGTCGTACTGTATGGATCTGAGTGTTGGGCAACCAAAGGGACGGATGAAAGAAGAGTGCATGCTGCGGAAATGAGAATGTTGAGATGGATGTGTGGAGTGACTAGAATGGACAAGATACGGAATGAGTACATCAGAGGAAGTTTGAAAGTAGCGCCAGTGACTGAGAAGTTGAAGAGCAAAAGGTTAGCGTGGTATGGGCATGTCATGCGGAGGGAAGAATGTCATGTGACTAGAAGCGTTAATTATGAATGTGGAAGGATATAAGGGAAGAGGTAGACCAAAGAAAAGATGGATAGACTGTGTGAAAGATGACATGAGTAAGACAGAGTGAATACTGATATGACGGCTGATAGAGGGGAGTGGAAGAGAAAAACATGTTGTGCCGACCCCACATGAAGTGGGATAAGGGCAGGGAGATGATGATGATAGTTTATGACCTAGAAGGGCATTTTTATGCTACGTTTTTTTTTATCCGGGATCCTAGCGTGAATTAATCCGCTGAAGTAGGTATCTGTGTAAATAGTTTGGGAAACTTTAAAAACAATTCAATATCTGGAGGTGACAGGTGATCCATCTCCATAATCAATTAATCGAACTCCTCGTTTTATGACTTGAAACCGATAACAACGGATGCAGCTTCTCTCGTATTATTCTGGAATGGTTTAGCCCGATATTCGGTTCTGCAAAGCCATTTTCCATCCACCTTGCGAATCGATATACCTCCTACCTTCCTACTACGGAACGAAGGCATACCTACGTGTTTCTATGTAAATTTTATGGTAAATAGACAACTGACAACAGCTAGAGGGGTAGGGAGTAACTTGAGTGGCGACCGCGGGCAGGAAGACGATGTGGAGGGCAACCCTCATCACTAGACAGACAGGTGCACTTATTTTAGTCAGTTAATCAGCAAGGTTGTTTCTGTTAGCTTTTTCTTCCTAGTTTATACGCGTCTGAAGCTCCTAGGAATATTATATCTGTCAAAATTTGCCTGGGTTGGCTGCCTGCTGTGAAATCTGTAGTGTTATGTCCTAGTAGGATTCTTATTGTGTTTACTATAGTAGTATCATGTCTTGGATTCCAATTTCACGTAAAAATGTGACGTCAGCGTATACATCCCTACGACCACTTGCTCGTAGCTTGCATGCGGTCTTTGTAGTAAATGCGGCATTGCAGTTCCGGTTGTTGTGCTAACCAATATTTTTTATACCTACGCTACGTAAAATGTCGAAACGGGTCAGTTAAACTTTATTCAAACTCAGCTAAAAATTTAGTGCCATCGTTCATTTTTGACTTGACCCTGCGCTATTTAGTGAGGCAAGGACGCTAACTCATGGTTATCTGCTAATGATTGTATTCTCCTCAAAAATTCAACGGAAAATAGTGAAGAATGTCTTCAATCATGTTTGAAGACCAAGATAGGATGAGGCGAATGAAATCGGTATTTTTTTCAATTGTTTTTTTTTTTCAAGTTTTTCAATAACATAGTTAACATCGGTGGCCTCCTTAGCCTCCTCCTCCTTATCTGTTCACATTTTTCTATTTGCTTACTAGTAGTCCTCTCCGGTTCTTTTGATCCAAGTAATTATGTCGCTTTAATTATATCTTACACCGTTTTCATAAACCTGAGCTTAATTGAAAGCATCCAAGTGAACTGCGAGTGTTCCGTTGGTGTTTAGTCGGTAAAAACTGAAACTTAAATAAACGACCTTTGTCTACGTTGGCCACATCTTTGAAACTAGGCCACGGCTCGTGCACCACTTTTTCCCCCAAAACTAGATCCCGAAACAACGGATGCGAATACACTCAGCGAAAATATATTTTGCCTCATGACACAGACGCTGCTCATTTTACATTTACATCGTGAGCGTGCTTTTGTGAATTCCCTACGTTTCTTCTTTCTTCTTCGGCTTTGTTGGGGTCGACTGGATTTTTCTCTTTATTGTTGCGCTTGCCAGCAGTTTCTTGTTTTAAACTGAAACCTGAATATTTTTCTGATCATCCTTTATAACGTATGCATAATAGCGAATCCATGACCTTTTCGTAGTTATAGCTATGTTTTTATGCATGTCCCTACGTTGCTGAGAGAAGAGAGAGCTGCTCTTCAAACCAAAGCTCTGTGTCTCATTTCGAAAACTTGAATGAACATAAATCTTGTGTAATAGCGCTGTTTACTCGTAGCAACCATTTTCGTATTCGTCCAGTTTGTCTCGCCTCAACCACATGCGTAAGTTTTCCTGTTTATCGCTCTTATTATCAGTAGTGTGTCCCTGTTGTGGCCATTGATATGTATGGAGCTTTTATTTGACTTCACATTTTGTATTTTATATTCAAAGTCAAAGTCAAAGGCATTTATTTCAATAAAATCACTAGGATCACTTTGAATCCTGTAATTTGATTGATGTTTTAATGAAAGAATTCCAAGTAGGTAGTTATAGAGACTCAACAAAATACTCAGTATTGTATGTATTCAAGCTTCATCTTACGGAAATCCATATTAGGAAGTGGTATGTCATTGTAATTTTTCTCGTCTTACATACACACAACACCATAAAAGTGAATAACACAATGTGACATATTGATTATTGCGGGGAGCACTAATTGTTCTCGATGGGAAACAATCCTAGGCTCTTTGTTTGTTAACAATAGTGACTTCTATCTATGTACGTATGCTTATTGAAATTAAGTAAGTGCATACTGTCGAGACTTGGTTTCTTTCCTAAACCTGCTACAAGTGTCATTAACTTTAGGTAGGTTGTGTGGAAGATACATAGTGGGTTATAAATATATCTATATAGGCTCTCGTAAGTTCACAGTGCTAAATGTACATTTATTAGGTCTGAATAAATTGAAATCGGCTTTGTGCGAAATAATTGAACGATTCAAATTGAGGTTGATTTCATTTCCGGGTTTGATTAATCCCGTTTTCCGTTATGAATCATTTAATTTTGATCACGTTTTGTTTGTGTTTTACGGTGTGAAATCAAAGATCGTCGCTTTTTGTAGTGTCAGTAATTACTTAAAAATATATAAGAAAATATTTCGAAGAAGATAAATGTCAAAAGTAATAATAAAAATGAAAATTTACGAATGAATCTTTAGACTCAGTTTAGGTAGGCCTTACCTTGTGGTGACAAAAATTTACTCCACTGAAACACATCAAAATATTTTATCATTGACATCGCAATGTTCAATCTAATAATTGACTAATAAGATTAGATAGGTATTTAAAAAAATCAAATGACACCTGCTAATATATTCATTGTTATACAATTCCAGAGCACCGGAGATCCTAATGGGCGCAAATCACTATACGGCCGCGGTGGACGTGTGGTCAGTCGGCTGCATATTCGGCGAGCTTCTCGGCAGGCGGATACTCTTCCAGGCGCAGAGTCCGGTACAACAGGTGAGAGTCAAGAGTCAAGGCGTTATGAACATAATCAAGATGCGAACCCAATATCGGTCCTTGTGTCACGCCGAAATCGATTGAAACGGAAAAAGACGTAACTTTTAAAACTAAATTGTCACAGTTATAATTAATATGGTAATTGAACCGCTTATAAATCTCGTCTCATGTTTCAGCTATTTAAAGCTCGATGCCCTTAGGTACAAGAAAACTTTGCTGAATCAATCCAAGGCTTTACTGTTGTCCATGTATAGCTCTTCTTTTGGCTATCTTAATATTGAAAGCCGTGGTGGCCCCGGCTGAAGAATAGGCCCCTCCATATCTACCTATCCGCGGATGTCGTAAGAGACTACTAAGGGAAAAAAGCTAGGGGATGGGCAGCAGCGTCCCTCGTTTTAACAACGATAGCTCTAACTGCGCTCGCCAACCCGCATGCCCAGCGTGGTGAGTATGGGCAAATCCCCCCACATGATAAGGAATTTGCTCTGTCTGTGGGGGGGGCATGTTCAGCAGTGGACGTCGAACGGCTGAAATGATGATGATGATGACGAATATTGAAAGCCAAAACGCCTAAAACTAAAGTCTGGCATCACGTTACAGCTGGAGTTGATAACAGAGCTGCTAGGCACGCCGTCGCTAGAAGACATGCGGCACGCGTGCGCCGGCGCGCGCGCACACATGCTGCGCCGAGCGCCGCGCCCGCCCGCGCTCGCCGCACTCTACACCCTCTCTGTACAAGCCACACACGAGGCCGTGCATCTACTGGCGCAGGTATATTACTGGAAAAAACTGCTTTCTCCAAACTTTTTTTAAATAATCATCATAATTTTTGGTCTTGGTACCATCTACCTTTATAAGGTCTTATTCACATTGCATGGGTAGTTAGTTATAATGTCGATTAGTTCGGTCAAAAATAAAACTCATAATAAAACGATATTTCTTGATGCGTGAATTGGCACGGTTGCGTTTTAGAGATCGACACATAGAAATCGTTGTGATCTATAATTTGTTTATCTATATGAATGCATGATTGTAAAAACCCCCCTCAGACCACTTTTTTCGAATTCCTTTTTATGATGGAAAAATGATCCTTATATTAATATAAATATAAATATAAATATTCCGGACATATTCACACGGCCAACTGATCCCAAACTAGGCATAGCCTGTACAATGGTGACCAGAGACTGATATATATAATAGATAAATATTTAACACCCAGACACAGAACAAACATCTATGTTTATCACACAAATGTTTGTCCAGTGCGGGGATCGAACCCGCGACCTCTAGCGCAGAAGGCAGAGTTACTACTAACTGAGCTATGAGGCCTGTCAAAAAACTAATAGGAATTTATGTTTAAAAAAATGAACATGTGGCCTCTTTTGTTTTACTTCATTTAAATACATACAAAAAAAATGTATTTAGAACAGTTTTTTTACACCAGATAGTTTTTATTGATTTTCCGAAACTTTTGCATTTGGTCGGAGGGGGGTTTTTACAATCATGCATTCATATATATTTGGAAATCGCCCGTACTGAGGCTTAAATTACAGACTTTATTATTTGTAATTCCAGATGTTGGTATTCGACCCTGCAAAGCGCATTTCCGTAGTAGATGCGCTCGCGCACCCATACTTGGAGGAGGGCCGGCTGCGCTACCACTCGTGCATGTGCAAGTGCTGCTATAGCTCGCCTCCTGCTGCGCGCCACTACTCGCCCGACCTCGAGCCACAAGCCACACACCCCTTCCATGATGGCTGGGAACGGAAGCTGTCCTCTGTGCATCAGGTCAAAGGTAACAAAATAGATCAGCCTTTGAATGCGGGTATATCCTACTAAATCACCAGGGACAGGTTCTCAGCTATACTTCCTAATTTGGTGCCCTGATGGGCTCGAATGGGCTATGTTTGGGATCGCAGACACCACAGAGCCTCAGGACGAAAGTCCACAATCAGTGCGTGTTGCCAGTGATGACATAATTATGGCAATTTGACTTGGTCGCTATTAGCTCATACACAAGCCCAAAGTTGCGCAACAAGCTATGGAGCGTTTCACTACGCGATAAAATCCGAAATGAGGAAATCAAATCAGTAGAAGAACCAAAGTCACCGACATAACTCTGGTAATTAGCAAGTTGCAGTGGCAGTGGGCCATATAGCTCGCAGAACCGACAACCGTTGGAGAATAAATGTTCTAGAATAACGAAACAAAGCGAATCAAAGGTAACGATTGATCCAATACAAGTGTTTAGAACGCCACCTTCCGCGCGACTTACATTAAAGTTGGGAGCGGTAACTTATCAAATGACATGCCTTGTAAGTCTCTTGTCTGTACTTTCACCGGTACGTCACCCTTCAAACCGGAACACATCATTTCAAGCGTTGCCTCCTGGCGGCAGATTATATTACCAGTATTGCTTAGCCTGTACCTTCTTAAACTGCTACACTCAAGCCTCTCCTGTATCCTTCCACTTCTCTCAAACTTTTTCTATAACAGCACTCACGTCAATAAAAAAATTGCCGACTGATCTTACTCCCCACTTCACCCAATCCACAGAAGAGATCCACAAGTTCATAGCGGAGCAACTGCAGACGTCTCGCGTACCTCTCTGCATCAACCCCCAATCGGCGGCGTTCAAGAGCTTCGCAAGGTAAGGGGCCGCCTCTCCACCGCAACCAACCGACACTAGGTGATTTCTTTGCGATACGTTACCTAACACGCTTGGCGACCGCACCTACGGCCCTAGACTCCCGAGGCGTGCGGACAACATTGTTTTTTTATCAATTCGTGTGCTGACTTTGCATCGGCCGAATGCGCTCCCTTGTAGAACTACTGATAAGGCAAAAAAAGTTGGTCCACTCAAAAATACTCATCTTAACAGTCACTAACTTAATTGGGTCGTTAAATATCGCCATGCTCTTTTCTAACACTAAACAAAAGATAGAGGCGGGCATACTTTTATCTAGTTTTATGAGTGTTTATGAATAAAAGTGTAACTTTCTAGGGATCACCTAACGATGGCAGTCATGTAATTCCTAAAAGTTATTAAAAGACAAAACACTGCTTTTTCGTTCCATTATTTTTTTATTGTACATAGAAAACACAATAAACACAGACAGTGAAAGGGCATGTACAAATGCGAGATTAACTCTAAGAGTTTTCTTCCAGCAAACAATTGAATCTAGTTAAAGTAAGGGCCATTATACCAATGCAATTAACCTAATGTGCCATTACGTAATATATTAAAAAGAACACAGAGGCCCTAGTCTGCGAAATCAGTGATCTCACTTCTCACTTTCGACCATGAAAAGTGTATAGATTACCGTTGTTGTATGGTGTCACGGAAAGGGTACAAAAACCGCACCATTATGAACCTTCTTACCTCTATTGCGAAAGTTCAAACTCCTCTGATCAGTGTTGTCTGCAGGCCTGAAAGATAATAAAACAGACGAAGCAAACGGTCATCACAACTCGGTGTGGCACGGCGCGATCTGTATGCACGGATGTCACTATCGTGTTCCAATTCCAACCAATCATAAGCCGCTACCCGTTTATTGTAGCCAATGGGAGTCAACTATTCAACAGCGGACATCGCTTGAATTGAAGTAGAGTCGATGATTTAGCTAAAGAAACACTTTCATATTCACTCTTCAAAATACAGAAAATAACCAATGAGATAGGCTGAACCGTTACGGAGTAACGGTGTACATAACACGTGCGTGATGCCTCTGGTATTGCAAGCGTTCATAGGCTACGGTAACCACTTACCAACCGGTGGGCCGTATAATTGTTTGCCAACTTAGTTGCCGCTGGAATCATGACCTATTTTTTTTATGTCGGTTATAAACGACGCCCATTGTTGAGTTTTGAATTCCCATTTGTTATGGTAATAGGGAGTCCGTAGTCTCTTGACTAAGAAGTTGAAGTCATTCAAGCAAGAGATGTAGGGCCAGCAACCGTGGTCGCAGAAGTAAAGAGCCTATGTCGTTTTTGCAATCCTTATATACCTTACTCACTTAAATCTGTTATTGGTAATTGATATTTGAGGTTTCGTCGGGTTACTCGTAATTTCAGTTGTATTTCAAAGATTTTAAGGATGATTTTAACCTGCATCTAGTTTTGGCATTGGTCAAGAATCGAAAAATGACTTTTTGAAAAGGTTCGCCATGAACACTGTCTTATTGGAACGAGCTAGATTTATACTCAAAACCTCAACTCTAAATTTGAGTTTCTAACACAGATGTGTTTGACAAGCGAAACTCAACTTTAGCGTCTCTCAAATACTACTGACTTATGAGAACGCGGACTAAATGAGAAATAGCAATTGCCTAAAATAACAAGGGTGGTAATTATTCTGTACGACTACAGGATAATGCCTTTTTAAATGTCTCAAATACATTGCTAACACGAGACCCGAGAAAACACCTCAAACCTATTCTGAAGTCCTGCCTATTGGTGGAACTAAACCTAAATAAAAAGGGAAAATTCCATCGTACGAAGGCTCCACTTTGGCCTTCGGGACTTTGTGGATTCAACTTCTCTCCGGACCATTTTTACCATCAGCCAGCACAATAATTGATGGGACAACTGGCATCGATTTGTCTCGCCATTGATGGCACAGCACATACAACTGGCACTGGTTTTACTCCCTCTGGATCATTTGTGATTTGAACTTGATCTTAATAGTTTCTTGAATGCCTCCTTTAGAATAGGTGATAGGGCATTTTCAAAGGCTTCATGTTAGTAATGTATTTGCAGCTTACGCCATGTATTCACTAAGTATCAATTGACACGCAACGCGTGACGCTCAGCACCTTCGGCAACGTTGAACAACATCGCGCGATGTTGCCAGGAGACGCGCGTATTGTTTGTCGCCGTTCAACATGTAGTAGTGTTTGCTTGTGGCGTGTTTAGCCTGGCCGCATACGTCAGAAAACGTCTGTTAGATTTTTTTTATCAACCAATCAGTAAGGACGGTCTAGCGACATTCATAATCAGTCAGGACCGTATGATTGGTTGATTTAATTTTTCTGACAGTGTGCGGCCAGGCTTAGGCGTTTGCGGCAACAATATAATTAGGCGACAGACAGCGTTTTCAAATGTTACGCGTCGTCGCTTAACATTGCTGAATAGGTTGAGCGTCGCGTATCAATTGTTCCTAGAAAATATATAGCTTTATACCCCTCCCCGCCATCTGTAGTTACCTTACACAGTACGGGTGGTTTTGCTCCCGAATTGTGCATGGGTTTTTATTGTTCCACGCTTCGAGCGATGACCACGCAGTAGCTTCCGAGGCAGAATCAACCCTCTTGAAATGTGGTTCACGCTTACTAGCCAGTAGCACAGCAGTTCAGTAGTTGTATACTCCGCGCCAGAAGCTGACTAAAATACGTAGAAATGACAAAAGTTGATGCACATTGCTCTGCTCTTTCATATTCTCATTGTGAAAAAGTTAGAGAGCTTTCTTTCGGTGCTCTATGTGTGTAATTGTATTTGTCCCAGCAAGAAAAAACGCTGTTGTTCATTTAGTTCAAATCTTTAGACCATAGATTTAATTTTTACGGTGAAATTATTTGAATTGCGATAAAATGTATGCATTAAATGTAGTGTGAATAAATCGCAGTTTTGTCTACTTTATTATTTCTGGCGCGGAGTATAATCAGAGAGCCGTTAGTCTTTTTCCCATGTGCCATGTACGCTTCAGTTTTTGGATGTGAGTGAAGACAGAGAAAGGAGGGGGATTTAGCAGATTTTCCTTTTAAGGTCACGCCGGCGGAAAGAGTGGCAACGAAGCGACTATTTAGCTAAACTATTGAAATCCAACCTTATTAACTTTAAAATGCGGCTGACATCACAAAATCACACTGTGAGGCTCGAAGCATATCGCGTGCGCGGTGGTCCAGAAGTAAATAAGAATTTATTCCAATTGTTAAGCGAATTAGTCGCTTAGCCGTTCTTCCGTCCGTCGGCGATTTTTTAGTAAAGAAAAAATAATTCTGAGCTCAACTTCGAGGCGGCAAGTGATAAAATACTGCCATAAATAAATTGTTCTCCAACACTGTAAGAGAAGCTCTGCGCTAGTTTATCAATATTCACTCTCATGTTAAACTGTGTGTATGCGACTCATGGGTAACTCGACAGGCACCTCTCCAACTATAGTAATAACTTGCTTTTTCTGTGTTTTTGCGACAGCTCTAGATCGGGTACGAAAACAAAAGTTTGTTCCCCTTTCAAGACGGCGGCAAAAATACTTCTGCTATCGCCAGTGATATTTCTGTGCGCCGCGTAATACGCCCAGAGTCCCAGTAAGCGCCCTAGCACGCCTTTGCACATGTGTCGTCCATCCATGTAGCCCTGGTACTTTTAAATGTTGTTTGATCGAAGGGAGATACACGATAGTGCATGACAGGACATTTGAGAATTTTATACAGAGCGGTTCTGTATTATTTATTAAGCAAAATACTTATTATAATGTTACAATTCAAACAACTTTTAAAAGTAACGATCCTAAATAGTGCTCGGACAAAGTACGTTAGGGCAACATTTCTTAGTTCTCTTTTTTTTTCAACAATCACAAATTGTATACAGCATTATTACAACTATTTTGATTTGAACTTAATCAAGTTCAATAAAAGTGTCAGCCTAGATGGACGAAGTGGCAAAGCCACTAATTCTCCAGAGATTTGAAAATCAAACATATTTATTTTAAATACTGCTGATATTAAAAAATTGCGTGCCCCATAGCGCAAATTTGTGTTTTCGGCCGTATTCCAAAGTCAATAAGTTTTACTTTCAATTGATTAGCGAATTAGTCGCTTCGCCACTCCGCCCGTCAGCGCTTTCCCTAATTAAAAAATAGATGTAGTAAAGAATTTATCAGATAATGCTCAGATAATAAAGATTTCTACATAATGTTGCAATTCCGTACGGTAGTCGTTCCGTTGTTTCAAAAGGGTTGATCGTTAGATTCGTCCCAGTCCTTATCTCGGTTCGGTTGCAGTGCATGGTATTATGCGAATGTGTCGGATTGCCTCGTATCTGAGGTTTATAAGTTGGCCATGAAATTAGACAAATCAGTCTTAATATTCGTTAATTTTAGGCACATTTGACTCTGCTTGAGTTCAATATATTCGGATAGAGAACAAACAGTTTCATATATTATATCAAAGTCGATTCAAATAACACAATTTTCTTAGATCATCTAGCTCGAACCATGGCTGGCTTAAACTCATTTATGAGCGCTAATGATTGTTTTAAAAAGGTTGAAGAGCCCTTTCAAAGCAATGTTTTGACGGATTTTAGAGGGTCCTGTCATTCCAGACTCGATTTAAACTGAACCTTGGGCCACGGTGCTAAGGTTTAATTCTGGAATGACATTAGTGCATGTGTAGAAAGCGCAGTGCCATGTTCGGTTGTGGTGATAGGGTATTTAGATTCAAGTAGTTTGTGATGCAGTTTTGCTATACAGTTCTCTTTTATTATCATTATTATTCCAGTCAAATTAATTCGTTGACTGGTTGGTCAACTGATGTTTTTGCATGACTCTTTTTGGCTCGGTGGATCCTGGAATCTATAAGCAATCTGGTTGTACTTCCAAAATACTCGTACTGAATGACCCACGGTCAACAGTTCTACAAACGTGCATCCTTTTCACTTATAAGTTTTTGATTCCTCTGTTCGTTTCTAAGACTCGTTCTTGCGGTAATTATGTACACAATTCGAAAAGAAAATGTTCTTTTTCTTCACATCTTGGGATCCATCGAGCAACAAGTGCCGTGGGTGTGGGGTAGTCCCATCTAACCGACAACTTGACTAACCTAGGTTCGACACTTACGCTCTATTCCAGCTCCACAGTCGCCCATCCCTCAGAACTGCCGCCTTCGCCCCACCAATGGGAATGACCCTAACGCACCATCTACACCGACACAAGATAAACGACCCTACCTCCCGAGCACACGGCCTGTAATCCCGTGAAACTGGACTAAACGGATTTTGAATTTTATGACAGCGCTTTAATTTCGAGTGTTGTTAAGGATGTCGTATCGCGTTGTTGTAGGGTTCAAATTCGAATGTTGATGTAGTGGTAGCACGAAATGAGAGCGAAACGTTGTAGTTGTAAGAATATTTAGCAGTTTATGGGAGCACCCAATACGAAAGTATGTAGATATAGTAACAGCTTGATGAAATTCATTTGTTAGATATTTGTATTCATAATGAAATTATATAAACATCACAAATCTAATGAAATCTTAATTATCAAATTCAATTAATAAATATCTAAATTAATGTTTAATAAATCTTGAATCTCGTTCAAAATTTACGCAGCTGTCTACGAGTATTAAAATATATAAAAAACTCGTTTTTGACTTTAAAGAAGACAGCTCGCGTCTTTCTTTACCAAAAACTTAATTCCTATACGTTTATCGTATTGTATTATGTAATATGTACATGTTTGTAGTATAGTGTTGTGGACTCACTAATTTAATAAATCTTTGTATAAAATATAGGCGAAAATATTGCTAGTGATTGCAGTAAAAATTACAACGAAATTTTCATCTAATGGGTTGCCCAAAAGAGATTGAAGAGGCGTAATATTGACGAATGATTCGTAATAAAAAGAGATGGATAGATTCTGTTTTGTCGGCCAGTATACATTATTCTGTGTATCTATATCTACTCAAGTGTGTTTATTTACATATGCTTAATGTATTAGACGTAGTTATAGTTTGATTTTTATATCTATTCCATATTTTAATGATTGTAATTTGGATCGACACACAAATTAAAGGGCATTTTCAAAAAAATTGGCCGACGTGCCTAATTAGACGGAGAATCAGGGGGTTTAAATACCAAGCGAAGTCAAAGTCGAAAGGTGTTCATTTCAATAAAATCACTAGGATCACTTTGAAACGTCTAAGAAACTAGGTGAAGCTACGCCTGTTCCTCGCGACCAAGCCTACCTATTAGAATCAGGCATTAAACACGGCTTCATGCCTATAATTTTCAATTATCCTTTTCGCAAAGCTTCAGTGCGGTGCCGATCGGACATGGCTTAGAAAATAATAAAATAATCAGGTATTAAATAAAAGCTAATAAAAATGCCAAAAGACAAAGTGAGCTTCAGTAGAAGAAACTTGCTGATCCCCGAAACATTGCCCTATAATTTGTGTGTCAACGTTTTTGGTGTGAACGTTGCAAGCAATAAACGTTGCAATATTATTAATGACTTCTATAACAATTTGATTTTAATCTACTGACTTATTTTTAAGCTAATGAACGTGTTCTTTGTGTATCTTCTAGGGCTGCGTACAGACTACCGCTGCGTACTTAAACGATCAGTTGTGTGCCAACTCGAATCTCTAAACGGACGTATGTGCGCAGCCTTATAACTGTGTTTAATTATTATAAGCTTATTCCCTTAACACCATTTGTATGTAACATCGACTGAACATTTTTACGTAGATAGGTTAGACTAGCTGTTAGTATATGAAATGGAAATGATAAACTAAAAACAAAAAAATATTGTACGATTACGATTAATTCAGATCATCGCGTAGTGAGATATTGTATATCAATGTGTTTGTATATGCAATGTGTAATTCGAGCATTTAATAGTTTATATTAGAGGTTTGATATAAATGTACCTACCTATATGTGTTAGTGTGCGTGAATATTTTAATATGACATCGTAATTGGCATTTTCATACGTATGGTATACAAAATTGATGTTCCCATTCATCACGCTGCTAACGTTAGCATAGTAAGACTTGTGAGAGTGTCGAGCGACGTCGTAGCCTTAAAACTAGTTCAAAACTACTATAAAAGAATAAATTGTAAATAAACAAAATGCATAGTATTAATGTTAGGCTCTAGTTATGGTAATGGGATGTAAGCCGATGTAGTAGCCCGCACAGAAAGGAAAGCCTTCTTGATGTTGCGCGGTTTTGTATTTCAATACTGATTTGCAACCAATAAGGCTAATTTTCTTCCTCCGTAGCTAAAAAATTACAAGTTACGTCCGCCAATAGAAAATGAACTAGATGGCGAACGAATTTTGATTTGCAACGCGCAACAACAGAAGGCTTTGATGGTACAAAGGAGGCGAGCTTGTGCGTCTTCAGTTTCCACAACTCAAATATTTGCTCAATCAATAACACTCTCAAATATCCCACGATTAAGTTAGAACAACCTTATTATTGTAACACTAAAGTTCATTTTTCGTGTGTAAGTTGAATACGCCCAAGCCGTGCCGCGACAGACCCACCTTGCCTTATCTCAGAAAACTGTCACTGTGATCCGTTAGGCGTAATTATTGGACTTATAAACACAACCAACACACCAATTTATAATAGTGTGTCCTGTAAATACTTAGTGTAGCGAGTGGTTATTAGCTCATTTTATCCTCATTTTCAATTAGAAAGCATAGTTAATAATGTAACTAACCGCTGTTTAATATAAACGCGGAGGACGGTAGCGTAAACAGTTTACGCTGTACGCGTCCTCCAAACGATGTAAATAGGATAAGTAGGTAAATAGATTAAGGTAGCTGAACTTGCGGTAGACAGAGACAGAGATGATTCGTTTTGAGTGTGAAAGAGACAGCGCTATCTCATGCCACCGTCCAGAGACCCTTGTCTCTGAATTGATCCGTTGCGATTGCTCACGTTCGTGAGAACGTTAGATTTTGCTGTGGATAACGAGTTGCCGAAACAATCCGCTAGAGGTACTGTTTCGGACCTCAATAAATTTTCCAATGTGAGTGTACGCAACGGTGAGAAACTCTGACTAAGAACCAACGCAGACCAAGCGACAAACTGCTCACGCTTTTTTCCACAGAAAGTTCAATCTATGAATCAACATCATAGCTTCAGCTACAGGATGTCCACTGTTCAACATAGGCCTCTCCATAGATTTCCAGACCGATCTTACGCGACAAATTTAATAAGGTCGTCTTTCCATCTAGTGGGGGGCCTTCGCTGAGCTTTCGTTGTCCGTGCCATGTGCCGAATTCAATAAGTATGATTTATTATTCAGTGGGAAAATGAAATGCGATTGCCAGTTGGCCTGCGTCAAGGCATCAGCTACCGATGGATCTTGCGCCCTGAGCGCTGACGAGTTCATACATTGTGTAATTGTACGTATTGCGCTTCCGAAGATCTCGTATAAATATTTTAAGTTTTAAGTACACGACTGTTCATTTACACAAGTGATTTTTAGTTTTTAGGTGACATCACGTTTTAGTTGTAAGGCCAGTCAGCCAATGCTTTCGTTTATTATTAGGTGTCGCACGCTCGAATGCTTTGCAAGAGGCGATGTTTGCTAGTTGTATGATTTCCTAATGTAAATATAGTGATTGTGATAAGTTGTAGGTCTCTTGTCAGTAGACGCCTTTGTAATCAAGTTTTTGTGTTCAATAAACTATTACTTTAATTCTATAATTTACTTACATGATGCAAAAATAAAAAAAAATACAAAATGTGGAATAATAATTTGTACTCTTCATGTTATAAATAATTTCTGTACCAGTCGAAATGTAAATAGTAGTTATTTTGTGCACTGATAGTCTATCTTTAGTTACTCAAATAGATAATAATATCAAATGGCTGTCATATTTTGTCATTATCGACCGAAACAACGTACACACTAAGTGCGTTTACACGGCACAGACTAACGCTGTGCAGCGTGTTGCGCGAAAGTCTGTGTGAATCACATCGTCTACGCGGTACAACACCAACTTCAGACCACGTCCACAATTGCACCAACTTTAGTCTGCACAAACACGCTACGCAGACTAAAGTCGGTACCGGGTGGACGGCCTATAAGACTTGTAGAGATGTTCGCTTCTAGACGAGCGCTGACTTCGACCGACAATTCCTATTACAGACATGGTTTAGTTAATTCAAAATTTGTCACGTTGTCAGTTCCTTGGCCAATAGGATTCATCCTTGCGCTTAGAACCTTCTGAGCGAAATAGCTAACCTCTAGCGGGAGGTTTGAGAGACTTTGTAGGCGCTTTTCTTTCCCCCCGGTATGAAACTCAGAAGCGTTGTGTAATATGTAAATATGAAATGAATACGTGTTTATGTTGTGTACCGAGTTACTTAGATGCATTTTACCATATTGTTGCGAACTGCCAAAACTATTGTAATAATTTTGTAGCGATGCAAGCGCGGCCATTTAGATATACAACTCTCGCAGACATTTTAGATAATAATACTCATGGAACATCCTTAAACATTCCACAGACCAAGTGTTATCTATCACAGTTCAGATTGTCATGTGAATTGACTCTTTCAACTCAATTTATTATGTTGGTTAACACAATGAACTCTCTCACAGATTGTCAAGTGAAGAGTGAAACTCAATTTATTATGTTAGTTAACATATTATTTTATTAATTTAATTCACTGATCTTATGTCACATTGCTACTTTTTCTTCAATACGACGCAAACGGTCAATTTTTGTTTTTCTCATCGAATGTACAGCTAAGTGTAAAAGTGTAAATAAAGGGCGAATGTTTGTTTTATTGCATGGCCGCGCCTGTACGTGTAGTGCGGGACTCGGTGTAGTGTGGCCGAACTCGCGACACTAACAATAAAAATATTGCATAATTTAAACCTATTTTATTTAAAAACCTTGCTAGTCATTTATTAAGAAGGGTCTACAGTCACATTTCTTTATTTGTTTTTTGTGACCAGCTTAGTCAGAAGTATGGGGCCAGTAGCAGCAACCACGGCCATTATTTAGATGGAAATCTGTTTTTTGTTCACAGTAAACAAAAACATGTAAAAAAATAATCAAACGAAAATAATTACAAATAATAGATATCACGTAGGTAGTAGTAGTAGTAGTAGTAGGTATTCGTTTGATATAGCTTTATACACTATCTGATTCCTAAAGAAGAAACAAAAAGCTTGCTAGAAATCCTCACAGGGCTACCCTACCTCAACGGTCTTCTTTCTTTTTTCCTTCTATGGCGTCTGCTGTTATTAAAGTCAATATCGCCAGTCGCAAAATCCGAAATGAGGAAATCCGTAGAAGAACCAAGGTTACCGACATAGCTTTCAGGATTAGCAGGTTGAAGTGGCAGTGGGCCGGCCATATAGCTCGCAGAACCGACAACCGTTGGGGAACAAAGGTTCTCGAGTGGCGACCACGAACCGGACGACGCAGTGTTGGAAGGCCCCCCACCCGATGGACCGACGACATTGTTAAGGTTGTGGGAAGTCGGTGGATGGAAAAGGCTCAAGACCGTTCGTCATGGAACTCTTTGGGGGAGGACTATGTTCAGCAGTGGACTTCATCAGGCTGATGATGATGATTTGCTTACACTCGTGCTAAGGTCCTAAGCTTACCGAGATTACACAATAACACGAGAAAAATAAAATAAAACCGCAAAGCTATACAATTTTCAAAAGTGGCTAAAACTTGAGTTCTCAACCTAATACAGGATGCCCAAGAAAGAATCAGTGACACGACAAGAAGAAGACGGTCGTAAATATGTAATATCATGTGATTTTAATACCAGCAAATCTTGATAGTACAAACCCAACATGATGATCAACTAAATACATACCATGCAGATCGTATTGACGGTTCGAAAGTTATCTATGCTGAACAAATAAACATGCGACATTGATTCGCTTTTGATAAATAATATTGTTTATAAAAAACGGAATCCCCCAAGGTATATTCCTCAAAGGTAGGTAAGAGTTAGGTATGTACCTACTGAATGTAACTCTCCCTGATGCAGTATTTTTTATCTCAATTCTAAAAATAATAACATGCTTATCAGCGTCAGGGACTGTACCAACCTCTGATTATTGCCTTGTTTGTTTATACAGCGATCATTATTGTTGTATCTCAGGAACAAGTCACAAGTGTGAGATGGAGAAATACGTGCTTTTTGTGGTGGCCACTCTGTTTTGTAAGTACCTACTTACTTAGTTACCTACCTATCTACCAATATATTTTTTAGATGCTAGGTATGTATAAACAATATTTTCTCAAAGACTAGCATAGGCCCGCCGCGCGCCGCCGCCCAAAGCTCTTTCTTTATGACCCACTTCATTAAAGGTACTCTATTTTTTAAGAACCCCCTTTTGGATCCCTTCATCCTTCAGCAACTCCTTAGCCGATTTAACTCATATTCTTACCAGCAAATCTTGAGTGTACCTACCTATAAGGTTCAAGGTTCGATCTGCAAGGAATTTACCTAAAAGGATTGACTGTTCGAAAGTTACCTATGCTATTTTGGAGGAGGTAGGGCACAGCGAGATTTTCTCGCTCTTAGTTGGAGCAGTCCGCCTGGGGAGGTACCTCCGCCTTACAGAAGATCGCAGCCAAATAACATTATTTGTTCATTTGTTTATTTGTATAACATAAAAAAAAAATAAAAAAAAATCTCTAAACATACAACGCCGAACAAGTTGTTTGAGAGTTTGAGAGATTCATATCAATTAGTAACGTTAGGTTGGCCAGTTTATAATTGTATGAACATTATGCAGCATGCCTGAAGATTTGTATTGCAATGGAATAAAGTTATCATTAATAAAAGGTCTTTATTTAATAAATGCATAAGTACATTGTCCTGAACCCACTAGGATTCCTTGTTTCGCCGGTATCCGAAACTACGAGTGCCATGGTACATATCACCCGGAGCAAATAATTGCAGATCATGCAAATTTGAACCGCCGCGGGGACTGAACCCGCACCTCTTGAGTCTCAGCTGGGCATTAGCTAACTATGTCGCTGGAGTCTTAAAAGGGGTTATTAAATTTTACTATTGAGTCAAGTCCGCCATTTTGAAAAAATGCCACAACGGGCATTGAATAAAGGAGGTTACTTCGATTGACAGCGTCATTAAACGATTTCGGAACCGGCAAGGCTGGTTAACAACTCAGCACCATAGCACACCATAGCTAGTACCTAGCTATATCGACCGTGTCCAACCGCGGCGAATTCTAACCTTTGGTCGTACCTACTTTCACCTTATTTGTTAAAATTTCCTATAGCCGTTCTAGCCACACCACCCCGCATCACCAAACACTACCGTTCAGACTACGAGTACAATCACAAGACAGATGCTTTTTACAAGTTCCACGCCGAGGCCAGACATGGGTGGGCCAGCAATCAAGTCTGCGAAATCGAAGGTAAAGTCAGTGGTGGCGAAAGGAAGTTTCAAAATTGATAAAATCTTACTTATGATTCACAATGAGCCAAACGCGACTTCCCAATCTTTCCATAATGTCAATTAAAAAGGGCAGAAAAGTAAATTTAGTATTTGTTGTTTTATTTTGGAAACCGCCCCGGGTTCCAACTCATGCAACGCCGCCACTGGGTAAAGTGGTTCTTTGCTTCTGTTCTTACCCCAGCACTAGATCAGCATCGCCTCAACTCGAGCGGTTTAGAATTCTTTGTATGATTCCGTACTGCAACGACCACGAAACTTATCATCTCTGTAACCGTTATCACATCGCGTCCCTCGGGACATGTTAGTAGACGGCATTTGTTTTCGGGGCGAGGGGATGCCGATACGGTGCCAGGGCGATAAGATAAGAGCCAACCATGAACTTCACAGTTTTTTTTTTTGTTTTGTATCGAAGGGATTTGGTTCATTTCGATTTAGGACGTTTGATTGTGTTGTAAGTTTTAGCTTGAGCCTTAGATAATATATGATCTAAGGCTTGAGCTATGGTCTTGCCAAGATTGTTGTGAGGATTCAATTTCCTCGTAAGGAAGCTTTTTAGGTAACAACTGTGATACCTACCTACAGTACCTTAGTCAAACTCACACTTTCAAACAAGGTGAGGAACGGCTGCTTTAGGATTACCTACATAGATAATTTTAGGTACAAAGAGGATCAATCTCGGCCGGTTTTTTTCATTTCCGGCCTTAACTTATTACCAAAATTATATAGAAGATTTATTACTAAAATTATAATTCACAGTTATTGTTAGGTTTTGTAAGATAGTTTGAGTTAGCGTCGATGCAAACTAGGCGTGTAAGCCTGTAGGTATCTTGGGTCTCAGGAGAACGAGTTACCGTATAAGTTTGTGATAACCGGATAATTATCAGCGAACGTGTGTTTTACTAAGTCCTCTTGTAGGTATAGTTACCTACTACCTAGGTAGGTAGCTACTTAATAAAGTTAGTAACTTACTAAGGCCCGTATTGAAAGATCGTCAAACATGAGAACGATCTTGAGTTTGTCCCATATAAAGTTACTAGTTGTCCCGCCCGCGACTTCGTCCGCGTTTGTTTACCTACCTAGACTATTTTCCATTATCCTTACCGAAGTACTAACACATATTATGCAGCTATTTACCTACTTCTACCTACCATCACCGTAACCGTAACGTTAACCCTTACCGTCATCGTCCCGTAACCGTAACCGTCACTGTCACCGTCCCTTTACCCGTGACCATGATGGTGACGCATCATGGGCACGGAAGGCCCCCCACCCGAGTAAGTAAGTAGGTACTATTTTTCCTGATCTCAAGATTGCGTTCTTATTTGAGATCTATATATAAGCATAAGTACCTATATTTATGACCAAAAGGGAAGGACGGTAGATATCTACATTTAACTAGCGATTTTTACATTTACAGGCGCGAAGTTAATGCGAGTAGAGTCTCAAGAGGACGTGACCCAAGCGCACGGCATGTTCAAGAGGTACCCTGACTTGCCGCGGTACGCGTGGGTGGAGCCGGACGGCCTGCATCACGAGTCCGCTGAGGAACGGCCCCTTATTTACCGTAAGGACCTTTAGTTAGTACCCTGCAATACAGGTGCTGCTGCGCTACAACGCTGCTGTAGTCTTCGTAAATATTTGTCCGTTGCAATTACCTTTCGAACCTATGACCTTCAGATCGAGACTTGACCAACACTGCTTTTATTAAAGAGCCGTTATCTATGCTATATATCCTGCTCTTAAATAGAATGCAACTGATTGCAGCTGGATAAAAACAGTTTGTATGGACATCATCAATCATCACAAGATCACTTTTACTAAGTTAAAAGCGGTACACTAGTACCTATATTAAAAAGAGAAGCCAGCCTTACGTGCGTAATCTTTGAAATTCCAGTGTCTCAAGAGCGAGTTGATGTATCATCCAGCCAATGTAATGTAGTGTCCCGAAGCGGGGACATTGACAGCTACCCTTGCTACCAACTCCTACCTTTCTTCTGCAAGGTCAAGGCGGATGATGCACAATACGATTCGAGGTGTGCTGTGTATGGAGCAAGTGAGTCTGATTGATTCTTCTTTTCAAACAATGTGAAGTATTGTGACCAATGAATTTGCATTCTCAGTTTGCCACCCACTAAGTGTATCTCCGGTAGAATCTAAAATCAATTCTAGGAGATTTATAAAGCATCACAGAACTTTTGGCTATAGTGTCCCGGGCTGCAGAATAGGGCCCCTCCATATCTTCTACCCGTGGATGACGTAAGAGGCGACTATGGGAAAAAAGCTAGGCGATGGACAGAAGCGTCCTCTATTTTCACACAAATAGCTCTAACTGCGCTCTTCAACCCGCGTAGTACCCAGCGTGGTCAGTATGGGTAAATTCCCATGATAAAAAGTCCCTCCGCAAATCTTTGGGGTGGACTTCAAACGGCTAGAACTTTTTACTTACAGGATACTGGGAAATGTTTATAAATAAATTAAATAAATAAATATTCCGGACATATTCACACGGTCAACTGATCCCAAACTAGGCATAGCCTGTACTATGAGTACCAGAGACTGATATACATAATAGATATATATTTAACACCCAGACACAGAACAAACATCTGTGTTCATCACACAAATGTTTGTCCAGTGCGGGGATCGAACCCGCGACCTCTAGCGCAGAAGGCAGAGTTACTACCAACTGAGCTATGAGGCCAGTCATTATATGGAAAGCCTTGCACCTAAAAGTACCTAGATACCTACCTCTTAGAATAGTCGGCATTATCCACACGAAAGACATGGTCAACACGTACGGAGCTGATAAAACCGCGGGCTTCCTTAATATGTATTCCTTAAACGTTTAAACTATGCACATTTTCTGAAAAGAAAAATGATTGGTGCACGGCCCGTATTCGTATACCCGATATAATACCCGTATATATATATATATATATATTCTGTGTCTGGGTGTTAAATATATATCTATTATGTATATCAGTCTCTGGTACCTATAGTACAAGCTATGCTTAGTTTGGGATCAGTTGACCGTGTGTGTATGTCCGGAATATTTATTTATTTATTTATTATATTCGATACTCACGACTTTAGGACTGATGATTTCTCCATCCGACAAAGTAGAGGTCCAAAGGTCCCAAAATAGACACTAAACGTGATTACACGATTTCAGGCTACCAATACATACCATCAATAGGCAGCTGCTACAAGATCCCATCAGCCGCCTACTCCTGGAACGAGGCATATGCGGAGTGCCGAGCCGAGGGCTCCCACCTCCTCGTGGTCAACTCCTTAGCCGAGAGCCAGGCGGTCCAGAACTTGACGAGAACCGCCTCGGTCAGGGGATCGAGATTCCCCTGGTTCTACTCGGCCGGCTTCAGGGCCGCGCCGCCTCAGGGTAACGAGACCCTGGTCTTCAAAACCATATTTAGTAAGTTGTCATCCACCTATTTGACTGACCTCATAGCTCAGTTGGTAGTAACTCTGCCTTCTGCGCTAGAGGTCGCGGGTTCGATTCCCGCACTGGACAAACATTTGTGACTAACACAGATGTTTGTTCTGTGTCTGGGTGTTAAATATATACCTATTATGTATGTCAGTCTCTGGTACCCATAGTACAGGCTATGCCTAGTTTGGGATCAGTTGACCGTGTGTGATATGTCCGGAATATTTACCTTTTCAGTAGGTAGGTACAGTCACCTCTAATATTATGTAGGTATACCTTTCATTTTCACACTGATGCCACAGTACTACTAAACGTAAAGCTGTAGCTGTACACAGCAAAATCTTACTTTTATTGCTACTAGCTTGTAAAAAAGTAGCCTATATGCTATTCTAGGTAAATAATTCTACGGCATAAATAAGGCACGGCGTGATTGGACAACAAACATCTAAACATCCAAAAATCCTCACAAAATTTCGCATTATTATTATGAAGATAAAATTGTTTTCTTTGATTGTAAAAAATAAGTCAAGTAAATAAGATTGTTGTTCCAAGAACATACTTTATAATAATAAGGCAAAGATAAATTGAAACTCTTGGAATAAATACGTATCGCTTACCTATACCACAGATAACATAATACTATACTAGTAGCCTATACAAAACACATTCTCTAGAAATATTTCAGGAAATTAGTTTTTCTCATTTGGAGAAATCATTTTTTTAACCGACTTCAAAAAAGGAGGTTCTCAAGTCAGCTGTATTTTTTTTTATTGTTTTTTTTTTCTGTGTATGTTACTCGATATCTCCGCCAATAAATAAATAATGCTTTCGCTGGTGTATGGAGTATGATCCCGGGGTGGTCCCATATTAATTTAATTCCTGAGGGATTGCTACTTGTCCCGTAAAACTTAAAAAAACGTCAGCATCTCTTGAAATCACAACTTGCCGATTTTTTTTTGTCGACGTTGGTATAGTATGGTTTATCCCCGCGACTTCGTTCGGTTGCTGCTATTTTTACATAAACTTTTAGGGGTTGTGTGTCGGGAATTCATTTCTGTGCACCCATACGTTACAACAGGAAGCTATCCTGCAAATTTCATACTCTTGATTTTCAAAGAGAATAAAACCACTACGTTTGATTGTCAGTCAGTCAGTCAGTACCGTAAGAGTATTATTGATGATGAATGGATGTCATACTTACTTTTGTTTTTTATTCGAAAGTGTCATCCTCAGTAGGTAAGCAAAACGCAAAGAGGTTGATAACAAAAAAAAGACGTTGATATTAATCTTGTAAATATTTAGGAATTTGAAGTCGGTTTTAAGTTTTTGTAAAAAAATTCTTATTATTTTATACAATAAAAGTGGCAAACAAGCATACGGCCCACCTGTTGGTAAGTAGTTACCGTAGCCTATGAACGCTTGCAATACCAGAGGTATTACGCACGCGTTGCCGACCCTTGAAAATTTCATAACGCCCTTTCTAAAGAACCCCATACCTACTGTAGTATAAGTAGATTTTTTTTTCTATGAATTCCAGACCAGACGCTTGAAGAGGCGGGCTTCAGCGTGTGGTCGCCGAATGAGCCCAACAACGTACAAGGCAACGAACTTTGCGGCAGTTTCTTTCGGAACGACGGGAAACTAAACGATGTCAACTGCAATCATGAGTACGGATTCATTTGCGAGACGGAAGTTCAGAAAACGACTTAGTGATACCTATACGCAAATCCGCCGTTACTAGGAACATCTGTATACAAATTGAATCATAAATGTACACTATCCCGAAAGGGGCTTATTCTACGCCCAATTGGCAATCATTTTTGTTATAGTACGATTTTTGGAAAATCTACGTTTTGGAAAAAACTATATGTAAAAATTAGGTGTTTTGGTATCAAATCAGTTCAATCAAACAGAATCATTCAGCTGTTTAAGTTTGCAATCTTGATTATGACCGTCAGTCGTTAATAATATGTTAATAAAATGATAAACAGACCAAAAACAGTTAAATTGGGAAAAATCTGTAAGATAAATATTAAAAGATTTGATATTTTTTCCGCTTGCTGAGTCGAGTCACTGCTTCTTTCTTGGTATTAACTATATTACTTATTACTGTATTACTATATTAGGTCAGTGACCTGGTTTCTGAGACATTTCTTGTCCAAACATTCTTATGATAATGGTTTTTTTTACTCGAATGTTAGTTCATACCTTCGGCAGTTCCATTTAATTTTGGTGTAGATCTGATGAAATCTTTGGAGGTCAAGAATATTATTCCTCAGAAGTCGGTTTTGTTTTAAGTTTTTTAAATGTATTTATTTCCTCAAAGTTTCGAAACAGACGAAAAGCCGTGTTGACTACAAGGCCCGGATATTGCCTTTCGTTTCAGGAAGGACATTATAGATATATAAGCTAGGTAAGTACTGTTTAATTAAATTTTGTCTATTTAAAGTTGTCTCATCATTTTCATACCCTACAAAAAGTCTCATTACTTTTATTTATTTAATATTGTGTACTACTTAATATATACGACTTATTTATATATACGAACGCTGGGATGGATTTTGTTACTAAATCACGCCTGGACGGCTGAACGGATCTGGATGAAATTTGGCACAGAGCTAGATTATAGTCTGGAATAGCTCTCTTTATACTCGTAGGAAGCGAAGCCGGGCGGCAGCAAGTGTTGAATAAAATAATTTGGCCTATTAGTCACGAAATTCAACGATGGTTTTTCATTTTTAACCGACTTCAAAAAGGAGGAGGTTCACAAGTCGGCTGTGTTGGTTTTTTTTTGTGGTTTTTTGACGGTGGTATGGTATGGTTATCCCCGCCACATCGTTCGGTTGCTGCTATTTTTCATAAACTTTAACCTTGTGTGTCGGGAATTCCTTCCTGTGCACCCACGCGTTACAACAGGAAGCTACCCTGCAAATTTCACAGGTAGGTACTCTCGGGATTTTGGTTAGGCTTTGCGTTGATTTTCAAAGAGAATAAAACCGCTACGTTTGATTGTCAGTCAGTCAGTCAGTACCGTAAGAGTTATTATAGATGATGAATGGATGTCATACTTACTTTTGTTTTTTATTCGGAAGTGTAGGTGGCCAGTGTCATCCTCAGTAGATAAGCAAAACGCATAGAGAGTGATAACAAAAAAAAAGAGGTTGATATTAATCTTGTAAATATTCAGGAAATTGAAGTCTGTTTTTAGGTTTTGTAAAAAATCTCTTATTATTTAGGACATTTTTGATGATAAATCAAAAATAATTGAAGGTGATATCCCATTCGACTTGGTAATGGTACTCGTTCGAACCATGTTTTAATAAGACCATTTTTTTTCATGTTTTCCATATGTAATCCCTCTCGATGGGTAGTTGTTACAATACGCTGTGTTTAATTATGACAAGACCCTCAGCTATAAAGGGGTGAAGGACGATTCTTCTGATGTTCTTGACTTCCACTTGAGTCTCTACAAATAATTAATTATTATTTTGTAAACACAAGTAATAAGATAATGATGTTTATGCTATTGAGTTTCCTGTTTTAAGAAAACAGGTAAGTACATTATTGGCCGTCATTTGACGGTTGTAGACCTTAACAATGTTAGGCGCTCGTTGTGTGCTGGGAAAGCCGACTTCATCCTGTCCCAGATCGTTCTTAAAGTAAGTAAAATGTAACTTTTATTTTTATTTTTTTTGTTATACGGAGGCAAGCTGGCTTACGGCCCTCCTGATGGTAAGCGGTTACCGTCGCCTATTGACATCTGCAACACTGGAGCTTTGCTAATGCGTTGCCTGCCCTGGAGAAATCTTTTTGTATTTTTCTTAAAGCTCTTCATGTTGTAGGTTAGTGGGAAAACCTCGGAAGAACAAGGAAGCTCATTCTACAACTTGCACGTATGGGGGAGAAAGGATCTCGTAAAGCGTTCGAGATACCCACGTGTCGATGAGATGTGGATGAGCCTTATTCCGGTGATGCGAGGTCCGATGGTAGAACCTCGATGCGGGTATGAGGTCAAATAGTTCCTCAGAACACTCACCATTGTAAAGCCGATAGAGCACACAAAGCGAGCCAATATCTCGGCGCTGGCTCAAGGGCTCCAGCTTACTCACTAGTTAGTACCTATAGTAGTCCATTAACCAAAGCTCACTAGTTTTAGTTATGTTGCAACTGTCTCTTTACAAGATTATTAAAAAATTATGTAAGCTCTCCCGAAATTCTTTGATAAAATCTATGCTCTATGTTTGGGGTCTAATCAGTTAAAACTCAATATTATCATAAGTCATAAAATGAATGGTTCATCCTCAAAGGATCACAATAAATAAGGAGATGGGCCGGACAGGCTTACTTAGCCGTGTACAAGCGAAACAGTTTCGAAATTGGTAAGGCGGAAATTTTGGTGATAGTACCTACTAATATTTATCTCATTACACTTGTAAAGTTTAAGAATCTGCATGCGAATCTTGCGTTTATCTGTTTTCAAACAATCGCATGTCCGATTCAAGTCTAGAAAATCACCCCATCTCAACGAGTCTATGCTCTCAAACGACCGTCATATGAATGTAGCCGTTTCTAAGAAAACACTGACAAATATGTAACCTAAACATTGAAACACTCCGATTAAAAGTACCCGCACTCATGTAACAATACATATTTGAAATATTCTACATAATAATAAGTACCTTTATCTGGTTGAATGAGCTTGGGGTAAGTACTAATTGTGAAACATATGCTACGACCCCGACTATGCTTGCGTTGCTTGTCTGTCGTGTCACAGATTTTTGCATCGCGCCATATCGTGCATGCCCACCAAAAGCTTTCCAAAATCTATCGAACTTTCATGTGATATCTCTAATTATCGACATCTGTGTGAATCCTTCTACTTGATCCCTTCATCAGCTCATGGACAATCGGAGAGGAATGTCATCGAGGCTAGTTGCCAAGGTCGGTTACCTGCATATAAGGTTACTGCTGTTCCGCTATTTTATCTAGAGTAAATCGTCAGAATTCCTTCCAAGCTCTCCCCAGAGTAGCAGAAAGCCATCATCTCCATTTCGGCTGATGCGTATGCTACATTCTTTTTGACCAAACCCCCGTCCAAGTTCTTTGAGAGGACTACGCTTGCTCGATGATTGTATCTCGGTTCTGGGTAATGTAGATCTCATCATCATCATCATCATCAGCCTGAGGAAGTCCACTGCTGAACATAGGCCTCCCCCAAAGAGTGCCACGACGAACGGTCTTGAGCCTTTTCCATCCACAGACATCCCGCAATCTTTACAATGTCGTCGGTCCATCGGGTGGGGGGCCTTCGAACACTGCGTCGTCCGGTTCGTGGTCGCCACTCGAGAACCTTTGTTCCACAACGGTTGTCGGTTCTGCGAGCTATATGGCCGGCCCACTGCCACTTCAACCTGCTAATTCTGAAAGCTATGTCGGTAACCTTGGTTCTTCTACGGATTTCCTCATTTCGGATGTCATATAACTTACTAAAATAATATGTATTTTGCGTATTAAATTACTAGACCGTCACTGGAAGCTTTATATTGAGATACCGTATCCGTTTCCGTCGCTTTTCTACCAGTTTTCGTACTTTTTTACCCTTATGTTTCCGGTCAAGTGGCGCCACCTGGCGGCCGCGCGCCATTTTGGTTTCGTAAAATGAACCGCGCCATCCAAGACTCATTGGCGTTTCGTATTCCGTCGAAGCAACTTGTGTCCAGCAGCTCTGTCTCTGCGACGACCGTTGCAAATATAGGCTATTATTTTAAATTATATTTCGTGAACAAGTAAAGTGAATTATTATCTCTTCTTTAAAACTTTTGTTTGGTTACACTGTGAAAAGGGGAAAGAACTGTAAGTACCCTTCTATGAACATTTAGCCTGCTTGGTACGTGATCAATTCTTTTAACGGGTTTTTCCGTTCGGATCTCGTACTTAATATTTTTTTAAAAAACTACCTACCAGTGTATTTGTGAAAAATATTTTTGTTAAATACCCACAGCTTGGCTTATAAAATGTATTTTTCGATAAATATTGTAGAAAAGATCTAACTTTATTTCTTTTGCAGTAATGGATCCTAATGATCTGTCCCTGGCTGCCGAGCCGGAGGCTGTGGCTGGTATTGGTGCGGCTCGCAAGCGCGTGCGAAGCAGCTCCACGAGCAGTAGTTCATCGAGCTCGTCGTCTGCGAACCAGAAGCCGAGCAAGAAGCGACGTCGCCGCCACCACCGTAAAAGGAACAAGCGCGCACACCGTCGGTCGGATCCAAGGATGAACAAGTTAGTCCAGGATATGGGTGAGCTACAAAATATTGTTACCAATTTTATTACCAGTCAGTCTGGTAATCCAGCTTGCCACGACGAAGCTTCTATTTGTTCTGAAGTCAGTGGAGAGCTATATCAAACTCATAACGTCACTGATGAACAATTTGTTGACGATGAGTGTCAAAATCCAAGACGAGATTTTACTTTTGAAATCGAGACGAAGCTTAAGGAACCCGCAGTTCCTAAAACCCCCGAGAATTATTTGAAAATGCTACTTGAAGTTCAGCGCTTAGGTAGTTCCGCTTGGTCAGAAGTAAGATACGCTGATACACAGAAATCTTACAACCATACTCCAGGTTTCATAGACTTGGAAACAAACGAAGAGGTAAAAACGTATGATACCTTACGTCACTTGGCACTTGCTGATAGATCCTATGCCGCTATAACCTACTGCATTCTTAAACAAAAGGAAACATTGCAGGAAGGCATTCGTAATCTTCTCTCTTGGGCTAAAGATACAGATGTTAAGTTCGAAAATCTGAGCAGTAAAGTTGAAGAATTGTTTCAAAAAGGGGATTTCAATAAAGTTTCTTCAGATCTTTTGCAACTAGTTTGCGGCCACCGAGCCGAAAGTATTGAAATGCGCAGAGAGACTATTACAAGCCAAGTTAGGGATCCTTTAGTTAAGGCGTCCCTGAATAGAATACCCCCGTCCTCTAGCTACATATTTGAGTCGGAACCTTTCACAGCCACGCTTGAAAAGTCTGGGGGGGTCCGCAAGGCCTTCTGGCCTCCAAAAACCGATGCATTCTCTCAGGGGAAATCCAACCAATCCAACAGCCGCCCCTCGCGGGGGCAAGGCGCTCGGAAATCTGTGTTTCCATCGCGTGGAAATCAATATACTTCCAATGAACCTAGCCTCCCAATGCACATGCATGCTAGTAACAACCCACCCTCGCGGGGTGGATACCACCATAGCAATTTTCAATGCAGAGGTCAACCCTCAAATATTCAATATGAGAACCATCAGTTGGGAGGGGATCATTTCACAACCGAGGCTCGCGGCCCGACCGTGGAAATAACCGAGGACGCTCAAATGCTCCTAGAGGTTCTAGAGGAAACCAAAAAAGGTACAAACAATGACTCGCATCATTTCCAAGCAGGTCAGTTAGCGCACTTCCACTCACAATGGAAGAGAATGGGAGCACCAGAAATTATCCTAAAATTGATTCAAGGTTACCGTATACCATTTTGTCAAAAGCCTCCGCTAATTTACCCAAATGTAAACACAAGTTCGTTTCACACGCCTGTGTCGGCAGAAATGTCTGCAATAGTACACAAAATGAAATCACAGGGCGTTCTAAAAGTAACTCGACTCACTCCCAGCTTTGTGTCCCCTCTGTTTCTGGTGCCAAAACCCGACGGGTCAGCCCGACCTATATTCAACCTGAAAGCGCTAAACGACTATATACTGGCCGAACATTTTCACCTGATAAACATGTATCGAATTCCGGATTTTCTACAGCCAAAGGACTGGCTTTGCAAAGTAGATCTTTCTCAAGCGTATTTTCACTTAAAAATAGCAAAGCCCCACAGGCGCTTCCTACGCCTTATTTACAACAAAGAATTGCTAGAGATGACTTGCCTTCCATTCGGGCTAAGCACTGCCCCCAAAACATTTTCGATACTAACGAATTGGGTGGCTCAAACATTACGAGAAAGATGGAATGTCAGAATTCTGGTTTATCTCGACGATTACTTGATAGCACACCAAAATGCATACATACTTCGCGAGCATGTCAAACTAACAATTCAAACATTGAAAAGTCTAGGATGGGAAGTAAATTCCCAAAAATCTGTTCTCGGTCCTCAGAAAAGCCTGATTTATTTGGGGGTACTGTGGAGACCCTGGGACAATCTAAAATCACTGCCAAAAGAAAAGTCAATTACGTTAGTCTCAAAAGTAAATCAATTATTAAATCAAGGAAAGGTAACCTTAAAAGATTTGCAGAGAATAGTCGGGCTCCTAAACTTTGCCAGCTTTGTTATCCCTCGAGGACGACTCAATCACCGGCAACTGATCATATTTATGAACTCCCTACTAGGCCTACCGTCAAAGGCCTACCAACTACCAGTAGGTGTTCTCAAGGAACTAAATTGGTGGACAAAGAATTGTATGCTGTCAACGCCACTACATTATACCCCTCCGACAAACTTTCTAACAACCGATGCGTCAGATCAAGCCTGGGGGGCACAGTTAAACGGATTGGCTCTCTCGGGACATTGGTCGCAAGAAGAGCAATCGTTACACTGCAACCAGAAAGAGATGCTTGCCATACTTCACTCTCTCCAAAGCCAAGTTCATACACTACGTCACAGCTCAATTCTAATACAGTGCGACAACAGGACAGCGATCGCTCATTTACGGAAAGAAGGAGGTACGAAATCAATACCACTTATGGAAATAACTTATCAAATTCTGAATTTGCTAGATCAACACCAAATACATTTCACCATACACCATATCCCAGGCAAGTACAACAATCATGCCGATCACTTGTCACGTCATCGCCACCCTCCAGAGTGGCACCTATTACCAGCCTGTGTGGACAAAGTATTTGCAAAGTGGGGAACCCCCATTATAGACTTGTTCGCCTCGGAGACCGCGCATGTAGTCTACAATTATGTGTCCAGAGACCTGAAAGATCAACAAGCCCTGTTTCACGATGCGTTTAGTGTCCCATGGAACTGCCCACTCGCGTGGGTGTTTCCACCACCATTCCTAGTCCCAAAAGTCTTAGCTCACCTAAATCAGTCAACGGGCATATACCTAATAGTAGTTCCCCGATGGGAAATGGTATTTTGGCGCGCAGACCTCAGGACCCGAGCTTTGACAGCACCGTTAACTTTGAAGAACCTACAGAGATATCTAGTCGACACGTCGACGGGGCTGCCTCCTCCGAAAGTAGAGAACATAGTTCTCGAAGTGTGGAAATGTGGGGGTGGTCAGAGGCTATAGAAACATGGAACACTGAACAATTATCGTTGCTTAAAAATTCTTGGCGAAAGTCTACTCTAAAAACATATGAGGTGGCCTGGAAACGTTGGATTTTCTGGTGTAGCTCTAATAACATTAACGCTAAAAGTCCTACGGGTTCACAATTAGCACAATTTCTATCAGATTTACATTTAATTAATAATCTATCTTACAATACAATACTTTTGCATAAGTCCGTAGTTTCTACGTTATGCAACGCTGAAACTTCCAGTCGTTTAAGTTCACACGTTCTGGTTAGACACATTCTGAAATCAATTGCACTGAGAAATCCAAAAAATTCCAAGGCTCCCGTCTGGGACGTTAGTAAACTTACTTCCTTTTTAAAGAACTATACAGTAGATATGAGTAATTTGTTCCAAACTTCGCGTCATACCGCGATACTATTGCTACTTTGCTCAGGACGACGCATACACGACCTGACCTTACTTACTATAGATCCTAATCACTGCATAAGATCCAATGACAGTATTCTATTTTGGCCTCAATTCGGATCAAAAACTGACAGTGCTGTACACAGACAATCCGGTTGGAAATTATTATTAAATACGGATCATCCTAACTTGAATCCTCTATTATGGATAGAAAAAACCATAACGTTATTAAATGAAAGACGTAGCACAGCTAAATCATTTAATTTGTTTATTACAGTAAGAGGTGTAGCTAAACCCGCCTCACGCACCGTCATAGCGGGCTGGATCAAAACCCTGTTCAGGGAGGCTGGAATTACAGCAACTCCAGGTAGCGTGAGATCTGCGGTGTCTTCCAAAAGTTGGTTGCAAAATCAGCCTCTCGACGAGATCTTGGCCCGAGGGAACTGGCGATCAGCTAATACGTTCCAGCAATTTTACCGACGAGAAGTAATGAGCAGCAATCACTGTGAAAATATTACACAATTGTTTAAAGCGATAAATTAGAAGAATTGTTGCTAATATTATGATTATTTATGATCTTTTATTTGATTTCTGATTACAACACAATCTGTTTAAACTTTAATTTGTCTGTATTGTAAATAATTATCAGTATTTAAATAAAATCATATAGGTACTTACATAAACTTACTGTTGTTTATTTTTTAATTTTAATGTCACATTGGCGCTAGGTTTATTACCTAATACTTGCAAGTGGCGGCACCAGGCGAAAACAAACAGGTCTCAATATAAAGCTTCCAGTGACGGTCTAGTAATTTAATAGCAGCGTTTTACCTGAAATAAAACGCATATTAAAATACTTACCTCACTGGAAGCTTTCACTTTTATCTCTGCCTGGTGAAATTGAGCCAATGAGTCTTGGATGGCGCGGTTCATTTTACGAAACCAAAATGGCGCGCGGCCGCCAGGTGGCGCCACTTGACCGGAAACATAAGGGTAAAAAAGTACGAAAACTGGTAGAAAAGCGACGGAAACGGATACGGTATCTCAATATAAAGCTTCCAGTGAGGTAAGTATTTTAATATGCGTTTTATTTCAGGTAAAACGCTGCTATTAAATGCATGAGTATCTTGCCTCTACAGACAAACAAACGTAAAAATGTGTAATAGGTATCGCTATCTTTAGATCATAAATACGAGAACATGTGGGCATCACTTTCAATGTAAGTACTATCGTGGAACGATGATTATTGCCAGAAGTTTTTTGTTGTTTTTTTTTATTTTACAAGGGTCATGGACCGCTGTGGTCGATAACTATAAATCTTATAAGGACTATAAAATATATGAAGTAGAGGGGCCTAAAAATGAAGTGGTGACGTTGCTGAAGAGTTTAGTGGAGACGTATGTAAGTACAGTAAATACAGGGTGATCCATAATAAGTATACCAATCACTTAGCTGAAATTCGCCTTAAGCGCGTCACACACGGCAGCTATAATGTAAAAATGTATATTATAGCACGATACATCTCATTACATCTTTCCATAGAAACCGTCAGGAGACCACACAGGGCAGCTATAACGTATCTTTTTACATCTTCGTATCTTCTGACAGTTTCTATGGAAAGATGTATGGTTGGTGGAGATCCTACAGGACGGGTAGAGAGAGAGTGCAGATTTGTTATTTACAGGGAGTATAATATTTACAATAGGTACAAGGTATTTACAAAAGAATAGAAGATTTTAGGAAACACGATACAGCACAAGACCAGAGTAGAAGTAAAAGTAAAAGTAGTCTGACAGACCGTCGTCCGACCGAATCAACAATTCGTTCTATTCTTCGTCGCTATGCCAACTGAGAGGTATTTGAATTTGGCGGCGACGGAGTGATAGTGGTGGCGTAGCTCGCCACATATTCCCCCTGGCCAGACCGTGACTACGGTCGATAGAAGTCGGGAAAGTGAACTCTCCTGCCGCTCCGAGTTCTCTTCTCTTCAGAGGTTGTAGTAGTAGTAGGAGGAGCTGCAGGCTTCGTTGTCGGTGGACTTAGTGAGGTAGGATCTGTGGTCGTCTGTGGTTTTAGTAGATGTGCTTCTTTCGACATGTATGCTGGTTTCAACCTGTCGACACTGACGTTGACTATCTTGCCATTGACGTCAAGGGTGAAGAACTTAGGTTGCCTTTCAATAACCTTGTAAGGTCCAGCGTAAGGTGGTTCGAGTGAGCGACGCACGTGATCTCGACGTAGAAATACATGAGATGAGTTGTTCAGATCACGCGGGTAGTAGAAGGGTGACGTAGTGTGCCACGAAGTAGGTCTTGGTGTAAGTTTCTGAATATGCGAACGAAGACGGGCTGCATATTGAGTGACGTCCGCTGTGGTGCAGTCTTCGGATGGAGAAAGAAACTGACCAGGTAAGCGCAAGGGTTCGCCGTACACCAGCTCGGCTGCCGACGTCTTGAGATCGTCCTTCCATGCGCTGCGGATGCCAAGCAAGACGAGTGGAAGGGCTTCAGTCCATGTTGATGAAGTGTGACACATGATTGCTGCCTTCAGCTGTCGATGGAGACGCTCGACGATGCCGTTCGCAGCAGGATGGTAAGCAGTGGTGCGGAAGTGGCGCGCACCGATGAGAGCAGTGAGAGACTGGAAAAGGTGGCTCTCAAACTGGCGTCCTTGATCGGTAGTCACACGATCTGGGCATCCGAATCGTGCTATCCAACCGGATACAAGGGCAGCAGCGCATGTTTCGGCTGTTATATCCTTCAGTGGAATAGCCTCAGGCCATCGCGTAAATCTATCGATGACGGTGAGACAATACCTGTAATCAGAGGATAAGGGTAACGGACCGATGAGGTCGAGGTGTATGTGAGAGAACCTCGATGAAGGGGTGAGAAATGATGAAAATGGTGATTTGGTGTGTCGAGTGACTTTGCTTGACTGGCATTGCAAGCATTGTCTAGACCACTCTCTACAATCTTTGCGGATCCCTGGCCATACAAATCTTTGTGTAACCAGTCGCACTGTAGCTGAACATCCAGGGTGATGAAGTCCATGAAGCATCTGGAAAACTTGTTTTCGGAGTTCAGGTGAGTTGTAAGGTCGAGGTGGTTTAACAGAAGTATCACAGTAGACTTTTATGTCGCTATCCATAGCTTTAATCTTTCTGAGTTTAAGGGCGGAGCCGTGGAGTATCAGATCTTGCAGTTCTGAGTCTGAATTCTGAAATCGTGCAAGAGCTGTGTAGTCGATTGTAGAAATCTCCTCCACTCGAGAAAAGGCGTCAGCGACCACGTTGTCCTTCCCAGGTATGTAGCGTATATCGGTGGTAAATTGAGCAATGAAGTCTAAGTGTCGATATTGTCTTGGGGAACATTTCTCTTTATTCGTAGAGAACGCGTAAGTAAGCGGCTTGTGGTCGGTAAATATTGTGAAGTTACGGGCTTCCACCATGTGTCTAAAGTATTTGATAGCTTCATAGATTGCTAAAAGTTCTCTATCATAGGGGCTGTATTTCTTCTGAGCGCTGTTTAGTTTGTGAGAGAAGAAAGCAAGGGGTTGCCAGTCTGCATCTTTGCGTTGCTGGAGAACAGCACCGAGTGCTATATCAGAAGCGTCTGTTACTATGGATAGTTCTGCTTCCACGTCTGGGTGAACGAGTAGGGTAGCTTCAGAGAGGGATGTTTTGCAGTCTTCAAATGCTCTCATTAGATCTGGCGTCATCTCTATTGGATGAGAACCTTTGACTTTTGGGCCAGATAGTAAGGCGTTCAATGGCGCTTGAAGGTGAGCTGCGTTTGGTATGAATCGACGGTAGAAATTCAATACTCCAAGGAAACGTCTCAGCTCTTTCACAGTCTTGGGAGTGGTATATTCTTTGACAGCTTGAACTTTGGCATCGAGCGGGCGGGTTCCTTTGGCAGAAACTTGATAACCTAAGAAGGTAACCTGAGATTGTCCAAGCACGCATTTCGAGGTATTCACTAGTATTCCGTACTGTTTTAAACGCTCGAATAATAGACGCAGATGTTTCTTGTGCTCTTCCAGTGAAGATGAAAATACCAAAATGTCGTCAATATACCCGTAACAAAAATCCAAGCCAAGGAGTACCTCATCGATGAACCTCTGGAAGGTCTGGGCAGCATTGCGAAGCCCGAAGCTCATGAAAGGAAAGTCAAAAAGCCCGAAAGGTGTAGTAATTGCACTTTTTGGTATGTCGTCGGGATTCATGCTGATCTGGTTGTAGGCTTTCACGAGGTCTATTGTCGAAAATACGCAACATCCGGACAGTTGGTAAGCAAAATCTTGTATGTGACGGATGGGATACCTGTCGGGAATAGTCCTGGCATTGAGAGCGCGGTAATCACCGCAGGGTCTCCAGCTGTCGTCCTTCTTTTTCACCATGTGAAGTGCAGACGACCAAGGACTTTCCGATCGTTTGGCTGTGCCGTTTGCTTGCATTTCGTCGAACACTTTTTTTGCAGCGTTGAAACGAGCTGGGTCGAGGCGTCTTGGCTTACAAGAAACTGGAGGGCCTGGTGTGGTTCTGATGAAATGAAGAGTGTTATGTTTAGGAGTGGATCTCACACCAGCCGGTCGCGTGATTTCAGGATATTCGCATAAAATTTTGTGAAATTCAGACTCGCCTGTTATTGTTTTTACGGATAAACAATCGCTATATGAATTGCAGTGAATGGCTTTTACAGAGAGTGAAGTGACGTTGTCAATCAAGCGTTGATGTTTACAGTCGACGAGCAAACCATAAAAACTCAAAAAGTCTACGCCGATTATAGGTTTACTAACGTCAGCGATTGTAAAACTCCATCGAAAATCTCGTCGGAGGCCTAGGTTGAGCTGTAGGTTGATAGGGCCGTAAGTATGAATCACTGTGTTGTTTGCAGCTAGTAGGTCAAATTTCGATTTAGGGCAGGACGTCTTGATAACTGATCGCGGGAAAACACACAAGTCAGAACCAGTGTCCACTAGGAACTGCATTTTCGACGCGTAGTCGGTTACAAATAGACGGCCTGATGATGAAGAAGGGCAGTCGTTGGCCGCTACATGCGACCGCCCTGAGAGTTTTCCGCCTTGAAAGTACAGGGCTGCTTGCATTTTATCGCCTCTGATCCGTAGGTGAAGTGGTAGAAACAGTGTGGATGGTCCGGAGGTGGTTGTTTCGGTCGTGAGCGTGAGCGAAATCGGTAGTTTCTTCCTCTTGGTGTTCGTGAGGGTGAGCGTGACCGTGCTCCTTTAGCTACCTGTTCCGTGAGCATAGATACCTGCTTCGTTAGTTCCCGGACTTGGGTTAGCAAACCATCTTCTTCTTGCAAAAAAAATGGTACCTTGACCGCATCTCGCTGTTCTTCCGACCCGCCGTACTCGGAACTCCAGAACTCGGCGTCCTGAAAATCTTCACCAGCCTTCGACATAATCACGTCGGTGGTCACCAGTTATGGTTAGTGGAGATCCTACAGGACGGGTAGAGAGAGAGTGCAGATTTGTTATTTACAGGGAGTATAATATTTACAATAGGTACAAGGTATTTACAAAAGAATAGAAGATTTTAGGAAACACGATACAGCACAAGACCAGAGTAGAAGTAAAAGTAAAAGTAGTCTGACAGACCGTCGTCCGACCGAATCAACAATTCGTTCTATTCTTCGTCGCTATGCCAACTGAGAGGTATTTGAATTTGGCGGCGACGGAGTGATAGTGGTGGCGTAGCTCGCCACAGATGTAATGAACATTTCATTCTCATCTAGCTTTAATATAGATTTTTACATTATAGCTGCCGTGTGTGAAAGGCTTTATTTTCATAATAAATCTGCTGTTCTGGGGTCGAATCAATTCAAACATAATTATTCAGTTGATTTTAGTGTCAAAGTTGATTTAAAATTTCTCTTAGTTTAATTATAAACTATGGGTTTCATCAATGACAAGTATTCTCACTTCACTTCTGTCACTCTGACTTCAGACTTCACTTCAGACTGAAATTGTTTCATGTCATTGGCCAAAATTTCTTTTTGAAATTTACCCTCAAACTTCAAAACTACGTTACCTACGTTCATCATAACTTTAGCGTGAAGATTTAGACTTTAGAAAGTATTATACTTACAGAATTTTACCACCTCTGTGTTCTGTAACACTTAAACCGACTAACCAACAGTTTTGAAGTTCAGAATTGATAGTATTCGATTTTATTTCAGGAAATACCAGCTTATGAACTGAAAGGTTCATCAGCACAAATATTAATTGCACCAGAGCTAGTAACAGATGTTGATGTTTTGGTTAACGCAGCGAATTTAAAGAAAAACATTGTTATCGACGATTTTTCTAGGTAAGTTGTATATCAATATTCCTAGGCAAAGATTCGTTACTTCTTTATGCGTTACTAGCTGAACCCGCCACTTCGTCCGCGTGTTCAAGTATGTTGCTTCCTTGACTCTTGTTACTCTTGTTACTTGTTGATATCTTGATTTTACGACCCCGTGTTACGTGTGCACCGAACCTTCAGAGCGCGAGCACTACTCGCACTTAACCGTCTTTATTGAATAATGGATTATCTCCTAAAAATGAAATCTAAAACCTTGATTATTCTGTGGTAAAGCCACGGACTAAATTAGCGAATAGTTGTCACAGATTAGAAAATAATTACATAGACCTAAGAAAAGCAGCGATTTTTCATTCGATTTGATGAGTTTATGGAATAATTTTTTTTAAATAGAGCCTATGTAACACAGTTATAGTGTAACTTTCTATTAGTAAAATATTTTTTAGAAACGGGTCAGTCATTCCAGAGTTTATTCCCTACATACAAACAACAAAAAAATATTCCTACCTATAATATTAGTGTAGATGTGGATAAATTAATATAACGGACTGGGCTATGGCTTATCTGATAGTAAGCTTTAACCACCCTATATGAAAACTGCAACAACACCTACCCGTTTCCCCGGACGGACTCTACAGTCTTCCTGCTCTGAACGCAAACATTTGCCGAATCCCGATAAAGTAGCCCCAGCCTAATAAAGCAGTACAATGTATTTGATAAAATGTTGAGTGTTATTTTAGGTTGATTGGTGCCGAAGTAATTTCGACACGTGGTAGTCGGCCATTCTCTTGGACTTCTTACTTCGATATTGATGATGTAAGTAGTAAAAACAATAGGTACTGAATTATCTTAAGGTTCCATGATTTGATCCTTGGACGTCGGCGTTGTATGTTCGTATGAATATTTGTTAGAGCATGGCTTTCGAACCGTCATTCCGATCTGCAATGAATTTAGTAGATCAACAGGTTCAAGATTTTCTGGTAAGTATGAGTAGTACCTATGAGTTAAATCGGCAAAGGGGTTGCTATGGGTCCAAAAAGAGTTAAAACACTTAATACAAATACATGGAAGTGGGGTGTCATAATGAAAGAGCTTTTTCATTCATTCCAAAACGATTTTTATTTCTATTCTTGGCTATAAGAAGTAAATTAAGTTAATGTAAGTCGTATTTTGTGTACTTGGCCTCCCGCGATACAGGCTAGTCCTAGTGGGACCTCTAGTAACTTGTTTTTCTTGTCATTCTTATTTTTAGTAAATATTTTTTTTTGTATTTGTATTTGTATATGGTTTTTGAAATATAAATATAAATATTCCGGACATATTACACACGGTCAACTGATCCCAAACTAGGCATAGCCTGTACTATGGGTACCAGAGACTGATATACATAATAGATATATATTTAACACCCAGACACAGAACAAACATCTGTGTTCATCACACAAATGTTTGTCCAGTGCGGAGATCGAACCCGCGACCTCTAGCGCAGAAGGCAGAGTTACTACCAACTGAGCTATGAGGCCAGTCATAAACAAATATAACGAAAATAGTAAAATCCAATTAAAATCAAATATAACATGAACTCCTATTTGGTAGGTACATAAACAAATTTTATCTTAATTTAATTGTGCCTCGACGATCATCAAAGCACCAACTTTTGCGTGAAATCGCGAGATCTCAGTTCAGGGCGAACCAATAGTTGTATTCTTATCGACAGAACCTGAAAAAATCATTTGTCTATGGCAAATAGCCCGAAGAAATTATTTGCAATAGAGTATAGCGGCTGACTCATGTTTTCACTTAAACGTTCCAGATTTATTCATACCTCCACAACACAAGCACTTCGCATCCGAACAGCACCGAGCTGATCGAAGGTGGACAGAGCTTTGAGAACAGAAAGATCCTGGGCCTCAGGATCAACACACCGAAGGATAATCAGGACAAGCCCGTTATATTTATCGAATCAGGTAGAGCAAATCACAAAAGCGAGCCAAATTATCTACTGTATGGCATTTATTTTGAAGGATATAAGTAACAAGTGCTGTTCCCCAAATAAGTGTCCCAAAATAAATGTATTTTCTTTCTTTCTTTCTGAACAAGAGGACCGAGCTCAAAACACGTACCTAGGTATTAATTAAAAACACGGTATTAATCAAATATCTGACGTGAAGGTATTTCGATTTGATGATGTTTTCATTTTTGGTTAATAAGTAGAAAATAAACGATCGAGTTTTTTTTAAGTAAGCCATATCAGCTCAATGCCATATAGGTATCATCACTGGCAACGCTCTCTGATTATAGACGTATTGAGGCTCTGTAGTATCTACGGAAATTAAACAACAAAAACATTTGGGTGTAGCATGTATAACGTACTAGGCAATATAGATAAATAGATAACACTTTATTGATTACCACACGGAAATAATAAATGAAATTAACATAAAATACACGGCAATGGGCGGGCAATATATTCATCGAGAGATACAAACTGTTTAAAAATTAAAATGTTTTTGTTTCCAAGGAATCCACGCAAGGGAATGGATCACTCCCGCTACAACAACGTACTTCATCAATGAGCTGTTGACGAGTGAGGACCCGGGTGTGGTGGCGATGCGGGACCAGTTTGACTGGCGCATCTTCCCTGTCATCAACCCTGACGGATACCACTACAGCTTCACTTGGGTAAGGGTAACTCTACCCAAAGAGTATTCATTTTGCACTGGCGTCATAGAATAGAACAAACTCCTCCAAGTAGACCGATACGCCTTAGCAATAAAAAATAGGCTCTCGACCTTATCCCCAAGCATGGTAAACCTCCAGGCGATCAGATACAAGAAGATGTCTAAGTCAGAGGCGAGTAGGTGAAGAGGTGAGAATTCCATACATTCCATCGCCACATATAATAATAATAAGAATACTTACAGACTTGCTCACGTGAACATGCGCACTTGAACTTTACGAACCGAAAGACTCAATGGTGCACGACTGGTTCGAACCCGCGGCCTTGGGATCGAAAGTCGGGTACCTCCCACTAGGCCAACTCAGATTGAATTTTGAATTATTGAATTGAATTATTTATGAATACCAAAAAACACACATAAACAAAATTTTGAAACATAATCACAATTTACAATATTTATATTTAAAATTTCGTACTTAGCAGCCGTGCTAGGTCGAACCTGTGGTACGGACTGCTAATTTTTGTTACCTCCTGGAACGAAATCTATTGTACCTACCTATAATCTATGTTAAATGTATCATATTCTTTCTATCACAACAATACTACAAGAAACATCGAACATAATAAATATTCATAATAATGTGGGTAGATAAAAAAGATTGCCGCACTGTATTCAATACAGTGGATTAAACGCCTTTAAGGTCTTATTTATACTGTTTTGCGTATAGGACCGGATGTGGAGAAAAACCCGATCGCAGTCGCCGAACGGATGTCGCGGGACTGACGCTAATCGCAACTGGGACCACAATTGGATGAGTGAGTACCTACTACCAATAATACTAAAATGAGTTAAGCGCGTCACACACGATACATCTTTCCATAGAAACCGTCAGGAGACTACCCACGTCAGCTACAACACGCCACGATAACAGTGGCGGATTTGCAGTCTTGGCCGCTCTAGGCCACAGGCCATGTGCAGCCCCTTTCTCAGCACCCATCATATAGACTAGGTACATAATGAATTTACTTTATTGCCAACTTTATCTAAATCATCATCATCATCAACATCATCCTGGGACATAGGCCTCCCCCAAAGAGTTCCACGACGAACGGTCTTTAGCCTTTTCCATCCATCGACATCCCGCAACATGCTATCATCAGTGAATGTTTTGGTCACGATATGCCGCTCCTAATATCTGGCCGCCCTAGGCCCGGGCCTACTGGGCCTTATGGCAAATCTGCCACTGAGCTATAATGTATCTTTTTACATCTTCGTATCTTCTGACAGTTTCTATGAAAAGATGTAATGTATCGAAAGATGTATCGTGCTATAATGTACATTTTTAAACTATAGCTGCCGTGTGTGAAAGGCTTTATAAAGAAAAACAAAAATACCAATAACAGCCGATTTGAAAAAGCTCAGGAAAATACATTTTTTTTTTACTTATCTCTTTCTATACAATATACCGTTATTTGGATGCGATCTTCTGTAAGGCGGAGGTACCTCTTATTTAGAGCAAGTAAATCTCGGTTTCCTACCTCCTCCCAAAATGATCAATGGTCCTGAGGTGGGCCATTCACCTTTATTACTGAAACCTTTTTCCATATACTGGCCTCATTGCTCAGTTAGTAGTAACTCTGCCTTCTGCGCTAGAGGTCGCGGGTTCGATCCCCGCACTGGACAAACATTTGTGTGATAAACACAGATGTTTGTTCTGTGTCTGGGTGTTAAATATTTATCTATTATATATATATCAGTCTCTGGTACCCATAGTACAGGTTATGCCTAGTTTGGGATCAGTTGACCGTGTGAATATGTCCGGAATATTGATATTTCTTTATATTTATATGATTATTATGTTGACAGCTCACAGTTCCTCAAGTGACCCTTGTGACTATCAACTGTACGCTGGTTCCAAGCCGTTCTCCGAGGTGGAGACTCGGACACTGTCAGAATACATCTCCAAGATCGAAAACCTTCAAGGCTATATCGCCTTTCACTCGTACGCTCAGACGCTACTGCTGCCCTACTCCGATTCTACCGAACATGTGGATAATTACGACGACTTGGTACGTTCATGGCCACTCATCTTAATGAAAAATAATAACTTTATCAGGTTTTTTTTATATACATCTGAGGTGGCAAACAAGCATACGGCCCACCTGTTGGTAAGCGGTTACCGTAGCCTATGAGCGGTTGCAATACCAGAGGCATCACGCACGCGTTGCCTACCCCGAACCCCCCTCCCCCTAAAGAGCTCTGGCAACCTTACCGCAGGAACACAACAAATAATGTTATTTGGCTGCGATCTTCTGTAAGGCGGGGGTATCTCCGCAGGCGGGCTGCTCCAATTTAGATCGAGAAAATCTCTCTGTGCCCTACCTCCTCCAGGTAACTTGAGGTTAACATGACAAGATAAGTATTCTTATAAGCGGCGATGAGTTACTCACGCTCCCAGAGTTCGTTGAGATAACGTTGTAACAAATATCTTACAAAAAAACTTACGTTGTTTTCTCTTTTGTAGGTACAAATAGGCAAAACCTCTTTGGAGTACGGACGTGCAGTAAATGGCGAACAATACGATGGACCTGGTACGGCAGCGGAAGTACTATGTGAGTTCCTAATTTTTATTAAAAGTTCCACTAAAATCTGAATATTCTAGCGACTCGCCATGGCATGTGTTTCACGGTTTTCCCTTCACGTATCTCTCTCTGAAGCCCCTCCATAAAGAGATTAACTTTTCTCCTCAGACAAAGCTTCAGGTGGTAGTATGGACTGGGTGAGGAGCGCGCTGGGCACGCCGCTAGTGTACACTTACGAGCTACGCGGCGTTTACTTCCACTGGCCAGCGAGCCGGATACAGGAGCAAGGAGACGAGGTCACGCAAATGATGCTTGGTTTAGTCACGGAGGCCAACAATTTAGGTTATTTTTGAATGTTTTTAATTCAATATAATATTATGTAAACTATTTGTTTTATTTTTGTCTGCCTGCGTCTACGTTAGGTCAAGGGCAGAAATAAACTAGGTCTAAGTCGGGTCTATGTCAAGTCTACGTAGAGTCTACGTCGGGTGTATGTCTGGTCTAAGTCGGGTCTACGCTGGCTCATCGTTGTGCCTACGCAGGGTCTACGTCGGGCCTACGTAGGGTCTTCGTCAGGCATTCGTAAGGTCTAAGTTTGTTCTACGATGGGCCTACGTAGAATTTGCGTCAGGTCTACGATGGTCCTACTACAAAATGAAAAGTTTAAATTTTTATACCCAATTTTCTCAAATTAGCGGTTACTTAGCTGTGCATTTTTATCATATTTATAACTAACATTATTGCCGATTGGGTGTAGAATATTATGAATCACTTTTTATACAAATGTTTGTATAATCAGAATCGGTCCTAACGGAGTACCACCAGCGTGGGTTGTTATATTAAAACTCGCATTCAGCTGAGTTAAGATTCATTTTGCAGAATATGATACATATAATGTAGGGTATATTATATGTATCATATTCTGCAAAATGAATTCTTGTCCTGCGCTTAGTTCGTAAGCTACTTTATATACCACTTTATTTTATCTATCATTTTATTCTATTCTAAAATTTTCAAGAGGTTTTGTCCTTAGGGGTGTCTTTGATCAGCACCAAATCGTCCTTTGTGAACTGGGCCGAGCTGATATCTTTGTCTTGGAACGCGCTGTTGTCCACTACTTCGATGTCACACTAAAAATAAATTTACTAGATTATATATCGGACGCCGTGGTGCCCCCGGCTGAAGAATAGGCCCCTCGATATCTACCTATCCGCGGATGTCGTAAGAGGCGACTAAATGAAAAAAAGCTAAGGGATGGGCAGCAGCTCCCTCATTTTAACAACGATAGCTCTAACTGCGCCAACCCGCATGCCCAGCGTGGTGAGTATGGGCAAATCCCCCCACATGATGAGGCATTCGCTCTGTCTGTGGGGGAGGCCATGTTCAGCAGTGGACGTCGTACGGCTAAAATGATGATGATGATGATGATATATCGGACTAGCTTCTGCCCACGGCTTCGCTCGCGGTGTACCTACGAGGATAACAAGTAGCCTATGTGCTATTCCAGACTAATCTATCTCTATACCAAATTTAATCCAGATCCGTTAAGCCGTTCTGGCATGATAGAGTAACAAACATCCATCCTTCCAAACTTATGCATTAATAATATTAGTAGGATTTGCTTTGCAGAATATGATCATAATGTACCCCACTTGTCCTGTGCTTAGTTCATTACCTACTTTACATATATGTTAACTACCTATCTACCTCGATCCGGGTGACGCAGTGTTGCAAAGCCCCCCACCCGATAGACCGACGACATTGTAAAAGTTGCGGGAAATCGGTGTATAGAGAAGGCTCAAGACCGTTCGTTTTGGAACTCTTTGTGGCAGGCCTATGTCCAACAATGGACTTTTACCGGCTGATGATACTTATGATTAACTACCTACATGAATAAAAGCTAATGGATGGGCGGCAGCGTTCCCTCTAACAATAATACTTTATCTAATTCAATGTACAGGAGGAAAAATAAATAACTATTACTGCGCTCGCCAACCCACATGCTAAGCGTGGCGAGTACCTATGGGCAAATCCCCCCAAAATAATTCTTTCTGGAAATCAATGGACGTCCTGCACTTGAAATTATGATGATGATGATAAAATAATCAATCTAGGCTTATTATGAAATAATTAAATTATTCTATTCTATTCTAAAAAGCCGTGGTGGCCCCGGCTGAAGAATAGGCCCCTCCGTATCTACCGATCCGCGGATGTCGTAAGAGGCGACTAAGAGAAAAAAGCTAGGGGGCAGCAGCGTCCCTCATTTTAACAACGATAGCTCTAACTACGCTCGCCAGCCCGCATGCCCAGCGTGGTGAGTATGATAAGGAATTTGCTCTGTCTGTGGGGTAGGCCATGTTCAGCAGTGGACGTCGAACGGCTGAAATGATGATGATGATGATTCTAAAAAGTATTTAAAGTAGATTACAGTTATGTCTTCAGGCGTTTCTTTGATCAGCATTACGTCATCCTTACTGGACTGCGGGGCGGAGCTGATGTCTATTTCTTGGAACACGCAGTCGTCTACTACTTCGATGTCACACTGAAAATAAATTAACTAGATTATTCATCAAGCGAGTGAAGATCTCTCGAACAATTTGAACAAATCGGCGTTGTTTGTTTGTGTTGTATGTTTATTTGTTAAAGCATAACTTTCGAACAGTCAACGAACAGTCAACGATCTGCATGGAATTTAATAGGTCAACAGATTGTACTATCTAGATTAATTAGTAAGAATATGAGTTAAATCGGCCAAGGGTCTGCTTAAGTATAGAGTCCAAAAGAAATATAAATGGTTTTGAAAAAGTAATTCTACTAACTATATATAGAGTGTCATATGAAAGAGCTTTTTTCATACATTTAAAAATGGTCATTTTTAGTCCAGTTCATATGGTTTTTAAAAACAACAAAAACATTCGAAAACCATATAATGTGAGCTCCCATTTGATAAAGATTCAATGACTTCGTGGTTCAGGTAAGATTGCCGGCCGGCCCAGATTCAATTTTCAAGGAAATAAGAATATTGTAAGCTCCAGTAGTTTGGGCTGTGTGTTGATAACTTAGTCAAGACTTCATATAAAATGTATATATATATTTAAATAAGATAGCTGGGCCATGAAGGATTAAACTTACAAGATTTCCATCAGCTGTAGAAGGTTTTTGACTCCTGCTGCTTTCTGAAGCTTGCCTCTGAAAAAACACATTGTGTGATAATTGACACCGATTCTTGGTCATCCTGTATTAGGTCAGTGACCAGGTTGAGGTATGGTGCCCTGAAAAAAGTTTTGACCGTCGGTGAAAGAATCAGTGAAGTGAAAGGATTAAAGTGCGCTTCTTAGAGGCTTCTTTCGTGCACATGTCACATGTCTTCGAATTTGAGGTTCTAGGACATGCCGGTTTCCGCAAGATATTTTCTTCTATAAAAAAGAATCAGTGACAGAACAAGAAGAAGAAGACGTGACTGTAGCCAACTACTTAGGCCAGGCTACTTACAATGCTTCGTTTTCTGACGCTCTCACGAAGAACGTCCAGCTTTTTCTTCTCGGCTCGTTTGAAGAACCCACACTGTAAGAAAATTAATTCTAAAATATCTAATTGTATTTACCTAGAAGTCGGAAAAAGAGTGCTAAGTACGATTAAAGAGGGGTTCTTTTGGTTGGGTTAGAGGGTTCGCAACGCATACACGCAACGTATAACGCAGTTGTCAAATAATTGAAATATAGACGCTACAAAACAAAGATTTTAATTTATTTGACTTATACGGTTGTGCGTTGCATGTATATGCGCTACGTTCATACGAAGCAAGGAACCCGTACCGTACCCTTGTCTGCCAAGGATCTGTACGTCTGGATCTGGACGAGGTTCCTTTTATTTTCCAGAACATAGATATTGTGTGTGTCGTAATGTATTTTTATTTCTCTGGGAACCGAAAACGCATCTCTTGTGGCTCAGCCTAAAACTCACCTTCACACTTCAGGTTAAGCAGGTCTTGCATTCTAATATAATGAAACATAATAACCAGCATTTTATGAGGATATTATCACTACGTTCCAGCTGTCGGGTAGAAAGCTCACCTGGTATAGAACTAGTATCAATATTAGGAGCAATATCATTGCCACTACCACGACTATCGCGATGACCAAGTCTTTATTGTTTTTAACTGACAGAATCTTTTCAAAGTTTATCCGGGTCGATGACCTGAAAAATAATAAAACAATCTTTTTAAACTCGCAATGCTATAAAACTGAGTTCAAATGCTGTGCGATATGTCAATTAAAATTTATTTAAAATCAACCTTATATCTACTTAATAACGTCAAAACTGACTTAATTAAGTAGATATGAGTTTGACTATGGCCGTGGTGGCCCCGGCTGAAGAATAGGCCCCTCAATATCTACCTATCCGTGGATGTCGTAAGAGGCGACTAAGGGAAAAAAGCTAGGGGATGGGCAGCAGCGTCCCTCATTTTAACAACGATAGCTTTAACTGCGCTCGCCAACCCGCATGCCCAGCGTGGTGAGTATGGGCAAATCCCCCCACATGATAAGGAATTTGCTCTGTCTAATGGGGGGGGGGCATGTTCAGCAGTGGAATTCGTACGGCTGAAATGATGATGATGATGATGAGCTTGACTATTCAGAGATTGCTATATCGTTGAGCTATAGGTATCGTACACTCTCAAATATCAAACCAAAATGACCTTAATAAGTAGACGAAAGGATGATTTTGCAATAAATTTAAACATATTGCAGAGGATAAATTTAAACATATTGATATCGTACGCAGTTTGAACACGGCTTCACTTTGAGACTTTTCAACTTACTTCGCTTGCCGTACTTCGTCGGTAGGCTCTAGAAGTAATGATAACTTTGAAGTTGTGCGTAAGTTTCCTTTACTAATATCAGTTTCTGAAAAAGTACAAGAGTATTTATTGTTTTGACTGAACTAATGGCTGCCTTCGGTTTTGCTGTCGCTGTACCCGTATAAAAAGTCTTTAGTAGTAACTCTCCTTATATAATATATCTATGCAAAAAATCACGTCTATCTGTTCCTCCGTGTCCGCGTGAAAAGAACAAACACTCGCATTTCTTTAGGAAGTTAGAAAAAGTTACCATCCAACGTGGCAATTCCGCCAGTGTCTCCAAGACGCTCCCGACTTGTAGTGATCTGGACTTAATTAAGTAGATATAAGTTTGACTATGGCCGTGGTGGCCCCGGCTAAAGAATAGGCCCCTCCATATCTCTATCCGCGGACGTCGTAAGAGGGGACTAAGGGAAAAAAGCTAGGGGATTGGCAGCAGTGTCCCTCATTTTAACAACGATAGCTCTAACTGCGTTCGCCAACCCGCATGCCCAGCGTGGTGAGTATGGTCAAATCCACATGATAAGGAAATTGCTCTGTCTGTGGGGGAGGCCATGTGCAGCTGTGAACGTCGTATTGCTGAAATGATGAAGATGATATTTCTGGCACTTAATAAAATGATATAATATTAACTTATTACCTATACTTTTCTTGGAAATCTCAAAACTCGCTATAATTTTGTTCACTGCTCCAGGTGCGATCGTCAAACTACAATGGTATGTGAAATGATTATCATCACTTGAGATCTGCTGTTGACACACCTCAGTTGTTACTATCTGAAATAATCACCATCTATATATATAAAGGAGTAGTCCACTCACTCACGTATACACTCACTGACAGACTCATCACGAAAGCTCGGAAACAACTAGGCTGAGGAGTCTGAAATTTGACACAGACATTCTTTAAAAGATGTTACCGTGCAATAAGAACGGATTTTGGAAAATTCTACTTGTAAAGGGGTGAAATTGGGGTTGAACGGTTTATGAAAGTCCTATGTTTTTGAAGTTAGACATAAACAAAATCGGTTATCAGGTAAATAGTTCAAAACATTAAAATACCTATATAAGGTTTTTTGAAAACCAAAGGTGCCAACCAATGGATGAAAGTTTGTAGGCGAAGTCCAATGTTTTTGAAGTTAGAGACATCATAATCGGTTATCAGGTAATTAGTTCAAATTAATAAAAACCCGATACAACTTTTTTTTTAAAACAACCCTCGGGGTGTTTAAATAGGGGATGAAAGGATGATGATAATGAGTTAACATTTGTTAAGAAATAATTTTTACGAAAAATCACCCCCGAAGGGTATGAAATGGGGGTTGAAAATTTCTTTGAAAGTCCTGTGTTTTTCAAGCTAGAGACATCGAAATCGGTTATCAGGTAAATTGTTCAAAATAATAAAATACCGATATAAGTTTTTTGAACAACAAACCTGATGTAAATAGGGGATGAAAATTTATATGGGATTTTTTATCTTTTAATCCTATACAATTGAAATTAAGCACGCAGGTTCCTTAAAGAGAGTAAACATTTCATAAGAAATAATTTTATGAAAATTCACCCCCGAAGGGGATGAAATGGGGGTTGAAAGGTTCTTTGATAGTTGGACGTGACGGGATGGTGATGGTAGGTAGAAGCCTTATGAAGTAGGGAAATAGCTGCATAATAAGTGTCAGTACTTTGGCAAGGATAATGGAAATTAGTCTAGGTTAGGTATAAATAAACAAACGCGGACGGAGTCGCGAGCGGGACAACTAGTATAACTTTAAACTATCTCCGCATTTGCCATCGTAAAAAATGGGTGTTCACTTTACCGTAACTTTCTCGATGAAAGGCTCCTTGTTAATTTCTAATACAGCAGTTAATCCTAGCCACGTCACGGGCCCGTTGTTGGAAATCTGCAAGTTAATTTCAACTTGAGGCAAACAGGCTTACGGTCCACCTAATGGTAAGCGGTTACCGTCGCCTATTGACATCTGCAACACCTGGAGCATTGCTAATGCGTTGCCTGCCCTGGAGAAATCTTTTTGTATTTTTCTTAAAGCTACTCATGTTGTAAGTTAGTGGGAAAACCTCGGAAAGAAGCTCATTCCACAACTTGCACGTATGGGGGAGAAAGGATCTCGTAAAGCGAGTGGTTCGAGATACCCACGTGTCGATGAGGTGTGGATGAGCCTTATTCCGGTGACGCGAGGTCCGATGGTAGAACTGAATCTTATCATGTTTCTATGCTTTGTTTTATTTTTCTTTACTCCTTTATTATATCAGTGGTGGGTCGTTGCCGAGATTTGGAAGCCATTTTTGTGAAGCTGTTAACCTGTTGCATAAACGGTTCTCGTTGCAACTGTTTTGAAGAGGACCTTTTGAGGACGGTTGCGGCAGAAGCGGCCATCGTTGCAATTGATTTATTGGTAAATTATTGGCAAATCAGTGTATTTTATTGGCAAAAATTCGTATATTACAATTTATTATTAATCGTTAAATTACAGTGTTTTGCAAACGAACGAAACGAAGACGCTCGCAACGATTGTATTCGTTGAATCATTGCATTTTAGACTTTATTTTCTCGTAAAAAAATAACGCTATTCAAAGAGTAGTTTGCAGAATTCGTTTTCGTAACGACGAATCAGGACGTAAAACGGTTCTATCGTCATAGACCTTAAAACGGTACCAATTTGTAAACGGTTCGTCCTTGAAAAGCCCACCATGTATTATATAGTTTTTGATTATACTCACATAATATTCATGTTCATCACTGAACGTAACGATTTTACTGTTTTCCAAATCCTTATCAGTAACAATTAAACAGTTGTTCGATCTGTAACAAGTAACATAACTAAAATTAATAATTTTATAAGTTAGGCAAAAGGTACGGCTGGTAAAGGTAAATGGTAAAGGTACCGGCTACGCTACTGGCAAGATAAACTATTATGAGTTATAGGAATAATATTTTTTTATTATATATTATTTATTAGTTTTAAGTTTCTTTCTGTAAATAAAGTTCTTACTTTTATAAAAAATAAAAAACAAATCTTTATTATATCTCCAAAAAAATAGTGTCAAGCGTCAGCGATTTTTTATAGTTTTCGAGTTAAGTTCTTTAAAAAAAAGTAGAAAACTTTCTTGAGATATTTTTTGCTACTGCATTTTTATGGGTTATTCTTTTATGCATAAAATAATCAGCCACTTAGCTTTGATGAAAACTATGAAAATGTTGGTGTAAAGTCAGAAAATTACATTCGGTGTTTAAACATCTCTAAAAAGCTTCCCTGCAGTCATTTTTGGTTAGTTAACAAACGAATTAAGCTTAAGAATGATAAAATGGCCAAAATCAATTTTCTAATCAGATAACTCCCTCACCACATAACTCGAAAACTATAAAAAATCGCGGAACATACATGGGGGTGATTCGGGTATCCCAAAGGGTGTTCTATCTCTGGACTTTCGCTTGACACTATTTCTTGGGACACCCTGTATATTCAAAATATTAATCTTTTTTTTGGCCTTCCTCTACTCTTATATCCATCCACATTCATACCTTACGCTCTTCTCGTTACATTATTTTCATCCCTTCTCATGACATGCCTATACTAATCTATTACTTCTCAACTTTTCCGTCACTAGCGTTACTTTCACCGTCACACCGTCACCGTCACATTCAAGAATAGGCCTCTCCATATCTCTTACCCGTGGATATCGTAAGAGGCAACTAAGGGAAAAAACCTAGGGGATAGGTAGCAGCAGCCCTATTATAACAACGATAGCTATAACTGCGCTCGCCCACCTGCATGCCCAGCGTGGTAAATATGGGCAAATGATAGGAAGTCGCTCCGGCAATCTGTGGGGAGGCCGAGTTTCGGCAGTAGACTTCAAGCGGCTGGAATGATGATGTTTTTTTTATATAACTTAGGTGGCAAACAAGCATACGGCCCACCTGTTGGTAAGCGGTCACCGTAGCCTATGAGCGCTTGCAATACCAGAGACATCACGCACCTTACTCACCGCAGGAACACAATACTATTTGAAACAAATAATGTTATTTGGCTGCGATCTTCTGTAAGGCGGAGGTAACTCCGGGCGGGCTGCTCCAATTTAGAACGAGAAAATCTCACTGTGCCTCCTCCTAAAATGACAGTGAAGAAAATTACCCGTTCATCAGCACAAGACTTGGGTCCAGCAGGTACGGCTTGGATAGGTTTCTCGGCTCGTATTTATCGAACATCGTGTTGATCAACTGGGCCGTGATGTCTAAGCTGGGAACGTTGGTCGGCTCCGCGGTGTTTAGCAAAACTCGTAACGTGAAGGATGTCTACAAAAATGGTTAAACATTAATTTACAGAATGTGTAATGAGAATGTATACAAAAAGAGAAATGTAGACGACTTCACACGCGTGGTACCTAGATAAAATTTGCCTATAATGCTATTCTAGGTAAAGAACAACTATCTATTACAAGTTTATCGGAATCTGTTGAATCGTTACGGCGTGATTGAACCACAAAGATCCAAACATTCGCATTTATAATATTACTAGGATTACTAGCTACTTTAAACAGGAGGACAATCTGTCGTCACGGTAGTAAAAACCATCTCAGAGTTATATAAAAACTGACATACATCCCGCTTCAATGGTTTCGGAAGATTGCACGAGTACTCGTCTGTCTCATTTCCCCTGAAGCAGTCGGTGGGCGGGGAGATGCGGGCTCCGTGGACTATGAGTCGAATGTACGGATCGTTTGCGTCATTACCGGTATTGTTCACCTAGAAATCAATATTTAGATTAAAATTGTATCGACGACTTGTGGGGTGGATTTTCAAGGTAGTTTTATGCAGTATCAATTTGAAACTTACTGTATAAGCGTGGCCATTCCGAAAGCGTTTTGGCTTGAGGACGCTTCCGACTGGTAGTGATCTGGATTAATCGAGCTATTTATAGATCGTTTGCAATGGTCTTTAGATAGCTCAATTGTTTCTTGTTTATTTTGTAAAATAGTTGTTTCTTTACTTGTATTAGTTTTAATTTAGTTTTAATACGGGTTATGTGATTTTTCAGATTTGTTTCTATCCTGTTTCGTACAAGACGGCCATTATGGGCAGTTTTGGAAAAATTGTGTGACTCTACAACGCCACCTCTTCTGAGCTTGCATTTTGCAACATATTTTTGACTCACTAGTGAGTGTGATGCAAGAGTATAGACAAAATTAAGGCCATAATGATGCAAAAGTCACGTGTATGATTGAAAACTATGTTGCAAAATGCTGACTAGATAACCTGATTCCCTTACCTGTATGAGTACAGTTTGGTTTTCTGACGTCATTGAGTTTATGAGCTCGTCACCATTCCAAAACATATCGTATGTCAGATTGGGCTTGCACGCTAACGTGCCGCAGCGTTGCTTCACGAGCATGCTGTTCTCTAACTTACTCCAGGCACTCAGCACCGCCCACGGTTTATAGTCTGGTGAAGTTTTTTTTATAAAATATATTTCACGAGGGAGTGAAGCGAGCGAAGATCTCTCAAACAACTGGGATGAATCGGTGTTATATTTTTTGGTATAGCATATGTAATTGAGTAGGTCAACAGGTTGCACTATCACGATTTACTGGACCGATTTACTTTATTAAGAGTTAAATCAGATAAAGGGGTTTCTCAGTGAAAGGGGTCCAAAACGGAGTTTAAAAAAACTCTTTGCAAAAATCTGCTGTTTCGGGGTCAAATCAGTTCAAACAATGAATCAGCTGTTTTAGGTAGCAATCTTAATGCCGAACTTCTCGTATGTTTAGTGATGATTAGTTATAATGATAATAAAAATACCAAAAATAGCTAATTTCAGAAAGTTTGGGGTAAAAAAGAGAAAAATATGAAGAATTTTTTGTTTCGCTAATACTTAGATATTATTTCTTTTTGTTATAGATAGATTAACCCCCATTACAGATGGTATACTCGTACATGTTATGAATCATCTTGTACGTATTATAAAAAATAGATATTATGATAAGAACAACCTTTTTTCTTTCGATCACCATTCATGTCACTGTCCAAAACGTTCAATTTCGTACGAAACGAGTAGTCAGCAAGTCCTGAACTATCCTGAAATGTTATAGCTTTAAATAGTTAACTTGAACATCTAAAACATAATATTCAGTATCATTTCAGCCGTACGACGTCCACTGCCGATCATGGCCTCCCCATGTCATGGCCACAGAGCCAATTCCTTATCATGTGGGGGGATTTGCCCATACTCACCACGCTGGGCATGCGGGTTGGTGAGCGCAGTTAGAGCTATCGTTGTTAAAATGAGGGACGCTGCTGCCCATCCCCTAGCTTTTTCCATTAGTCGCCTTGTCTATTATACCTAAACCTAAGGCTATTATCTAGCTGAATTCAGAATTTTGCTTTTATATAGTTGATTTACTTACATGATTTACTGTGACATTTTGACAGTATTTCTGTTCCTTTTCTGTGGTCAATTTGTACAAAAACGTAGGTATTAATATATTAGATTTCCCAGTTGAATAGCTTGTAACCGAAATACCTAAAACAATACAATTATTCTTCTTTGAATAATACTAACAAACAATGTCTTCCATAATTAGTATCATCGTCATCATCAACCTGTAGAAGTCCACTGCTGGACATAGGCCTCCAACTAACGAGTTACACGACAAACGGTCTTCAGTCTTTTCCATCCACCGACTTTAACCTTCACAAATGTCGTCGGTCCATCGGGTACAGGACCATCCAACATTGCGTCCCCCGGCTTATAGTCGCCGTTTGAAAACTTTTATTTCTTACTTTACATTCAACTATTAACTTACTTCCAATAACTGAATTGCACTTTTGACTGATTGTGGCGATGAGACACACATTCATTGTGAATGATGTAGCATGTTCTTTTACAATCTGAAACAAATCACTAATATTATAAATGCGAATGTTTGTAAACATGCAAAGATGTAAGTAATTATTTACATCTTTGCATCTTTACAAACTTTTACGAAATGTTTATAGCACAGTCACGTTATGATACGTTGTAGTGAGTAAAGGCTTATAGGCAGCTCAGAAGCGATTTTAGTTCCTAAAAATCCATAGCGCAGTCAAAAGGTTAGGGTCCGTCCGTATATCAGCAGTGCACACGGGAGCGACTGCAAGAGGGGTTCCGAGTAAACAAGCAAGTGTTAAACAGAAGAGTAGTAAGTTACTCACAGGACCGCCAAGTAGTTCGAGGGACGTGGAAGCAGTCACCGTCGGAAGACAGCGAAATAATCGCACCGAACTCTTTGCGGGTGAGCCAATCGCCAATTCTGAATTTAAAAAAAAAAACAGATCAATAAGATCGTGACTTTTTAAGGTGTTTTTTAGTCAGTTGAAAGATGTCATCAGACAATAGTCTACAAACGAAAAAAGCACAAAAACAACGTAGGTACAACAATTTAATACATACAAATATATATTATGTACCTACCTTTTATTATGCCATAAAAATAAAACGGAGGTCTATTTTTGTATGAAAACGGTGACACGTGAAGTAAACTTGTTCACGGTACTTCAAAGAAATAGTTATGTGAAATCTCATAACGTGAAATGAAAGCAGATGTCACAATGAGGTGTACGTTTAGTGACCAAATTGGGGACGTTTTGGAAAAAGGCCAGGTCAAGAGCTCCTAATATGGCTCGATGAGGGGCCTTAATAGAGTTAATAAAAAATCCATGGCTCACCATTGCAACCATTAACGTCAACATCCTGGACTGTCTGGAGACTGAAGCCGAACCTTGTCACCCCGCTGTTGATATTGCCTTGAAGCCGCTGCGTCAGTGCCAACTCAGCGAGCCTGATTTCTTTGAACTCTCCACGGCTGAACAGCGCCTGGCTCAGCTCATGTCCGGATATCACGTAAACAGCACCAATTCCATTATTCTCGTACGGAGCGCTGACGATTATTTCTGAAAAGCCCAAGAACGATACTACGTGTTCCGTTTCTACATAAAAGTAGTATAGCATACAGGATGGGGAAAAATGTTGGGGCATGAAGTGTAGGTTCCTTTAATGTTAGATGGTTTTGTTCATAGGAAAAATTTCAATATTGTTTTACGAAAAAAAAAACAGTTAGCCTAAATAAAGAAGGTCAAGTGAGAGAACTCGCGCCCGAGGCTTCTGTACCATAATAACATGGGGTCAGAAAATTTAAATCCTCAAATGTGGAAGTGAAAAACTGTTTGTCTGATAATAAACCGTGATTGAATTAATCTCAGCTACTTATATATTTTATTGACCGCAAAAACCTCTAATCCGTAAATTATTTCCAAATTTCAGCCACTTTTATCCAACAATTCTCTTATATATAGTAATATATATATATAGTAATATATATATTACTATATATAGTATATAGTAATATATAGAGAGAGTATTTTTTTTCCTTTATTTAAGTTACAGGCAAACCCTCAGAGACAAAGCATTCCTTTCTAAATTGTAAGATTACTGGAAGTCCTTCTCGTTGGGTCGGGGCGCAACTCAGCTGCCTTTGCCCACAGCTCTCCTGGCATGCGGGAGACATGTACATGTAGGTACAACCCAGTCCCATTTCAGCTTAGCGGCCTTCGAAGCCTATGATGATATAAGTCACTTTGTTCGAAGCTATATCTGCGATTCTGGTATGTGAGCCTTTCTTGGTTCCTCCTTTATGGGTTCTGTTTTTTTTCCAAATGAGGGACTACGGAAACTTAAAATTGACATTTGTCGAAAAAACGACATTGTCTCAATCGACTGTATTTCTCACCAAGGAAACTTATCCCAAAGTAACTTACCAAATCAAATAGGCTTACCAGGGATGCTGTCACCATCAATATCGTTTGTAGCAATAGCCGATCCGAATCTACTATCTGCGTTGTTTCCTAGAATAGTCCGCATTCTGTTTTTATCATTGCGTGATTGCTGCAACCAAAGAGAATAAAACCACTACGTTGCTGCAACAAGAAAATGTCAAAGATTGACCGGATGATAAAAGTTAAGGCTTTATTACAACTGTTCTAGATGTTTTATACAGCGTCAGGTGGAACTTTTTTACGCACTTACAGTACCTGGGACATGCTTAAATGGAGTAGGCTAGCGCTTATATTAAATCACCATCTATCCTCGCAGCCTGGTTAACTTAATCCACAGGAAGGCCCTATAAAGGAAGAGTATTTACCAGATCTCCTCCAACGTAAATATGCAGTGCGCCCAACTCCCTTCGATTTCGTTCGTCTGGATGCGCGGGGGCCCCTACGAGGAGCTCTGAGAGTCCGTCCAAGTTGATGTCAGCTGAGGCCATTGCGTATCCGAACATAGAACCTAGAGCCATGTTGTCTGTGTAGTAACCCTCAAATGTGGCTTTGCCCAGATCATGCATTATATCCAATTTATTATCGGAATATGTCTTCAAAAACATTATCTGGAATAAAAATCATTTCGTTCACCATTACTTCCCGCTTCCAAATTACCACTTTTCAGTACTTAGTTCCCAATTCCAAGTTCCCGGTTACCAGTGCCGGTTTGCCGGTTTCCAGTTCCCACTTCTTATTTTTTTTTTAAATATAATTATTGCTAAACTTTCTGGAGGAGAAAGTTAATCAACAAAATAGGTATAATAAGGGTAGAATAAGACTAACGTCTCAAAATGTTCTTTGAAAAGGATGCAAAAAGGGATACTCATTTTTGTTACTTACCCTTCCATTCAAATTCACACGGCGCGTACTAACAGCGTATAATTTCTCAGTTTTGTTGAAGAAATAACCAACTGCCATGCCGTATCCTGGAAAAAGATACGAGAAAGTAGATTCTACTTCCGTCACTACATGTGTTGGTCTAAGCTTGAGCCGGAATTTAAATTCTTTTCAGGATTTTTTTACGGGAGATGAGGACCATGGTTGGATGATGTCAGAAGGCCTGCAACGGCTTTCCGTATTTGTATTACTTTTTTTATCTATTGGCGGATCGGACCTATTGATCGGATTGACGGTTCGAAAGTAATGCTATAACAAATAAACATGTCAACATACAACGCCGATTTGCCCAAGCTGTTTGAGAGATCATCGCACGCGTCACGCGTCGCTCAATCAATACTCTTTTACAACTTAGGTGTCCCATTTTTATTTTTTTTGTCTGTGTTTTTTTCTTATATTGCTATTTTTTTGTCAACATTTTCGATGTTATTATTTGCTGTGTATGTCCCATTCTTGTATTCCTCGTCACAGATAAATATTTTTTTTTTATTTCTTTCTTTTCTTTCACTGTTTAAAACAACTAAGCGCATCATACGCACTTACATACCAGTGTTATAATAATCGTTAAATTCAGTGTTGCGCTGTACAAAATGATCCTCCACCAAAGACTTTGAAGTTTCCATGGGGTTATCGATATGAACCGAGAGGATGTCTCCGAGGTACGCAGTTTTAGCCACTAGCAAGTGTCCATTGTCTGTGTCTGCTAGTGTGTTCCACCCTGACCCGCCTGATGTGATCATATCTGAAAAGGCGTGGTACATTGTAGGCCAGGCAGGTGTATTAGGTGAAACCAAAAGGTCAGAGTCCGCAATGCTCGTGAATTACTCACTAGTCACCGGTTAGTGGTGAAGTGAATAGCTTGCCGGTTTATTTAGGGGCGCTTTACGTGACACCACACTTTTCACCTCTCATGGTGACAGGTGAGTAACTCACGAACATTACGGATACGGTTCAATAGATACGAAGTTTCTCTTTCTTTACAAATCTCAAAAACACGATAAGAATAAAATGACTTTCGATTTAATTGTTTCGAACATTTTTTTTAAATTGAATGTTTTGATCTTGGTATAAGTATATCGTAATACCGTAGGGCTACAAACATATTATGTTTGTAGCCCTTCGGTATTACGATATGATTTTTTCTTTATTTTTTATTCTTTACTCGTTTACATAAATAAAACAAATACATTTTTACCTATGTCACTTAATTTCATTTTGGGCTTGAGATTATACATTTTTGATACAGTATCTGCAAACTTAACGCCATTGTCCATCCATTCGGAGTATTTATTTGCTGCGTTGTTGTACCAATAGCATGCGCCGAAGACATCAATGAACTTCTCCTTGTGATAACTCCTATTTCTTAATATTTTACCGATAATAGTCTTCGTCATTAATGGAGCACATGTCTGAAACAATCAGTAGGTAGTTTTGCAGCGGTTATAGCGATATGTTCAATGCTTTGATGGGTGGTAGTCCGCTGCGGCCGTATGCGCTAGAATTTTTTTTTCGGACAGAGTTCTGAACGACTCCTATGGCGACGTGATGGTGATCGTGTGACCTTATTATACGCGCTCACGGGGTGCTATTCTGTAAGCGATATGGCAATGAAGTTCGTAACTTTGAGGATCATTTCACCAATCTTAGCAATTTCTATTTTATTTTAAAGTGATAACCCACACTAAAGGAATACCATGTTTTTTTATAATATCTCAAAGAGAGTTAGAGCAAGTTAGAGCATCTCCGTATCTAGGAGAAGGTTGCGGGTTCCAATCCCGTCGGAGTCGAATTATTGGGATACTATAAAAAAATCTATCTTGGCAATATCCAAAACGTTTCAAACTTGACAAGGGACAACTTCACGATCTTAACTTCTCGCCGTTCGTTCGTGTTTGAAACCTTTCAGATGTCGCTAAGACTGATAAAATCAAAGTTGCGAACTTCATTACCATTTCGCTTACGCAATAGCACTGCTGTTTGGGTTCTAATGTGTGTATCGATAATTCGCTACTTCAGTAAAACCGGTCGTCACCTCGTTTTCGGTGACAGTGGCCAGCAGCGGTGAACAAAAACAGCCAGGTTTATCTAATATTTTCTGTCTATCTTCTCTCGGCCAGCGAGAATGCTACGTACCAAAAAATAATTTGAAGTAGCTGCTATCGAAGCACCGAAAAAAAAGTTTTGTTTTGGATTTATCTCTTCTGCAATAAAACATTTTATGATTAGATAACTCATTTAAAAAAATCTTAAAGCAGTGTCCAAACAGCTTTATTTCATCTCAAATTTATTTTAAAATGATTCTTACGTCTTCTGAATAAAGTTAATTTAAGTTTGACTTTTAGGAGCTTGCGATATCGTTTCGTGCGATAGCTATATCGCCTCAACTGTCAAACTCAAAACTGACTTTGTTCACCAGAGGTTCGGTTATTTTGAAATGTAATAAAGAAAAGTATATGACATATCAAGGACATATCAAATGCTGTTTGAACATTGCTGAAGAGATGACTCGGTGGCGCAGTAGTCAGCGCATCCTCGTAACAAGGAAAAGGCCGCGGTGCGACTCCCGTCTGAGTCAATTTTTTTTGGGATATCATAACAGTTGCACAGTTTATTTTCCTCAGAAGGTTTATCATCATCATCATCATCAGCCTGATGAAGTCCACTGCTGAACATAGGCCTCCCCCAAAGAGTTCCATGACGAACGGTCTTGAGCCTTTTCCATCCACCGACTTCCCGCAACCCTAACAATGTCGTCAGTCCATCGGGTGGGGGGCCTTCCAACACTGCATCGTCCGGTTCGTTGTCACCACTCGACAACCTTTGTTCCCCAACGGTTGTCGGTTCTGCGAGCTATATGGTCTCAGAAGGTTAACATAACAAAAATATGTAGCAGCATGATCAAAGTTCATAAAACGATGTATTTATTTTGTATCGCTTAACAAATAGGCTACGGATACCCACGCACGTAGACAATGTCCTTTCAGTTACTTTCAGATCCTTGAGATACATGAGGGAGATAGTCAGAGCACACGTCTAAACATTATAATATTAAACAGTCCAATAGAAGCATTCTACTCGTATACGTGACTAGTTGCAAGCTGATCACCAGTAATCACCACATAGAAGAATACACAACTTTTACTGATTTACAGGGTACCAGGGTTGCCGTGGTAAGCTAGGGGATGGGTAACTGTGTTCCAACAATCCCCTATCTACAATCGCTTTATCCGCGCTCACCAACCCGCATGCCCAGCGTGGTGAAAAATCCCCCCCAAAAGATTTTTCGGGTGCAGGCCGTAGGTAGGTACATGGTCGGTTGAGCCGGAAATCTAATGGGGAAGCCTATGGTCAGCAAATGTTGATGGAGTTTCCACTAATTCGACCGCTAAACTACAGATTTTTTATACAGATATAGTGCTTTTCATAGAAATAAGGCGTAGAACAAACGTTTTTTAATAGAATAGGTACCGATTAATTTCATGTTAATTCGTAGGTACCGATACATTTCTAGAAAACAATTTACTTCCTCTGAGCAAAATCTTATCCAAAAGAGCTCGTCTTACTTTTATAGAAGCTTTATCTATTTTTCTAAAAGGCCCCCGCTTCTAGGGAAAGATTAGAAGCGTCTATACTTACCACGCGCCTGTTTTGTCTTTCCTTCAAGATTTAAGTACTCCATATCGATCATAGAACAATCTACGTCCTTGGATAGGTCATTTAAAGGACAACTGTACACTTTTCCCACGAAATCTTTGCGAGGTGCGCCAACAACTATAACAACAAGCGTAAATTCAATAGATTTAAGACGTTTCGAAATTATCGATGCGATTTCAATGTATTATGAAATAATGGTCCATTATTAAAAGATATTTAATAATGGTCATTATGAAATATCTGTCTGGTGTTGTGGTACCGTGGTTGATTCTTCTAGATTTTATTTTCTACTACGATACGAAGACATTACTACGGATCATCTAGAAAAAAAAAACATATCAAGGACATATCGCATGCCGTTTGAACATTGCTTTATGCCTGAACAGCACAGCACATTACAAAGAGCTGAATTTGTATGGAGAGCTGTGCTCGGGAGTGCGTGATGGTGCCATTTTGGTAATTAAATAAATAAATAAAAATATTCCGGACATATCACACACGGTCAACTGATCCCAAACAAGGCATAGCCTGTACTATGGGTACCAGAGACTGATACATATAATAGATATATATTTAACACCCAGACACAGAACAAACATCTGTGTTAGTCACAAATGTTTGTCCAGTACGGGAATCGAACCCGCGACCTCTAGCGCAGAAGGCAGAGTTACTACCAACTGAGCTATGAGGTCAGTCAAACTATTACGAAACTATTACGCTATTTAGCATACCCAAATTGAAAGTTTTTAGGTAAGTATGTACATTACCTAATCTGGCCGGAACTATGTCCTGGTATGCTATTGTGAAACCAAACTCTGAGGTCTCCACGCCATGTCCTGAAGGCTTTATCTCAGTGAGCGATGGTTCGTGGAAGAATTCGCAAGACACGGAGCGGAGAGCCCCGCACAACAATAGCAGGAAAACTACCCTCATTTCTGGAAATACATAAAAAAGTCTAGTTTTTGAATTCACGTAAAACTCGCAAAAATCATTAAATTAACCTAGCCATGGTGGCCCTGGATGAAGAATAGGCCCCCCATATCTACTTACTGTGGATGTGGTATGAGGCGGCTAAGGTAAAAAAACTACAGAATGGATTCACAATGGTAGCTCTTACTGCGCTCGCCGAGTATGGGCAAACCCACATGATAGGAATTCGCTCTGGATATGTGTGGGGGAGGCAATGTTCAGCAGTGGACGTCCTACGACTGAAAAGATGACCGCCAGGGGGCATTGGTACGGTCCACCATGTATATATCGCTATGAGTCTATAGCACGAAGGTTTTATTTATTGCCGTAGGACTTTTTACGCGAAAAGAACTCTACCTAGAGACCATAGAGATTATATCATCAAGCCGCGTTCAAACATGTATACTTTATACTAAAACAGTTATGCCTACGCCTACTGTAAATCAACACAATATTTTGTTTAAGCAGGTATTAGGGGTTTGTGATATCGTTGATCTATATCGCAAGCCACTAAATGTCAAACTTTAAGGACGTAAGGTCTATTTTAGATGACATATCGCACGTCGTTTGAACACGGCATTACCCGGGATCAAATATTTGCTAGAGTAGTTATTCTCTCATGACGTTTAGTAAATTGTATTTGATAAAAGGAAAGAAAAACAAATGTATCATCAATGTAGTCACTTACGTAGGTTAGTTAAGCAAGATTGGCAAAAAGGAAAACCTAAAAATACATAAATCTGATTTAAAATAAATTATTTGCCAACTTACCATGTAATTCACAATGTAGATTTTTAGCAATATTATAGGTATTTGATAAACCACATTAAAGTCTGGAGCACGAATACACATAGAATATTATGAGGAAAATCATAACTCAGTTCTTATTTCAGCCATGACAAACAGGCAAATGAATTCATCAAACATACCACGTACAATAATAATATATGTAGGTAAATACTTGGCGAGGAAATTCCGATTAATGGAATTATTAGCAAAATTTAAAAAACGTTTTAAATCTTTTATTTAAATGAAGAGTTCCATAGATCGTTAATTTGTTTTAGTACTTTTTATATTATATATATTTATATTATATGAAATATATATTATATAAAATATGTATATTATTAGGTATGCTAGTGGTTCACCCTGAACTGAGATCTGTTAAATGTCTGCTAAAAGTTGGTGCTTCGATGATCGTTGAAGTGAAATTAAGATAATCTTCGAAAACGGTATCTTTGCATTTCTTTGCTAAATAATATTCAATCTTGCGTGAACTACGAAGTCATTAAAACTCTCTGCCAGTCAGTCGGATAGTCGCAGGTACCTGCTTGTATATTAATACTACTCGTACCTGGTACTTGCGACTTCGACCGCAATCAAAACAATTTTCATCCCCCTACTTTGCCTTTAGGCATGATATTGCGAAAATTCTGAAACATGTATTTCTTTATTTCTTACTAAAAGCCTAAATATGAATTTTCAGATCCCTAACTTGAGGAATTGTGGATATACAACATTTCAACCCCTATTTTCAAGACTACCCCTTCAAAGATTTTTTTTTGTGACAAAATATCTTTTGTTTTTTGATTTTTTTTTGGGAAAAAAAACACTTACGTGGGAAAGGTTTTTCCCAGGACTTATCCATCTCCTAGTAAAATTTCATAACGATCCGTTCAGCCGAGCTAACAAACAAACAAACAGTGTTACTTTTGTATTTATAATATTAGTATGGATATAGCATATGGTATGTATGGATATTTAGATACATGTGTGGATGAGGATATAAGGAAGGAAACTTAAATGTGTACGCCAGGTTTTCGAGCCATATACAGATAAGTAATTATATTTGTCACTAAAGTATTTATAGAAAGGACAATTTATTCAACTAGTCAGCTAGTTAGTGTACTACACCGTTACTAGCAATTAAGTCAGGTGGCACCATGAATTGTGAGTAGTTATTTATTTTATACTTGTGACTGCCCACGGCAACAGACATACAGATAGAGTTACATTCGCATCTCAAGTATTTATTATTCCCTTTATTCACCACTCACTAACTTTATCGGCCCGATAACATAAATAAATAAATAATAAAAATATTATTATGAAACATATGCTAAAATATGGGGATCCAAAAGGGGCATTTAAAAAAGTTATACTAATACATTAGGTGTGTTTTCATATGAAAGAGCTTTGTTCGCGCCTTCCAAAACGATTTTTATTTTTATTCTCGGCACTAATTGTTTTTGTGTTACAACATAATTAGTAAACCAATATAACCTGAGCTCCCATTTGTAAAAAATCTGTGACTTCGTAGTTCAGGTTATATTGGATATTATTAGGACATGCTAAACATAGCTATTTCAAGATTTTATCTTAATTGTGCCTTTACGATATTCAAAATATGTACCAACTTTTACCAGATATTGGGTGGTTTCAGTTCGGGGTGAACCACAAGTATTAATAGTATAAGCTTTTTCAACCTATTTAATAAAAGATGGTCTACTGATGCCAATTTTGGTTTAATATATCTCAAGTACACGACTTACAAAACAGTTTACAGAAAAACTACGACTCCCTGACCACTCTCGACAGTATTCCCCGTTCGAATGGCCGTCCTACCGTCGGAATTGACAAAAATGATAAATATTTTACGAATAACAATTACCACCGAAATAATGAGAAAAGTCTTCATAAGTTCAATAAGGAATACTCAATTAACCGATTATCTAAATCAAATTGTCTAATTAAAATCGTATAAATACAATAAATCATCAAATAATTACTTCATACAGTGTAACTGCTAACAGACGGCCGTCCTATTAACGGAATGTCCCTATTCCGGCTCGGCCATTCGATAAATGTATGTTTCCATGCATACACCTTCTTACATAAACATAACAATTTATTTCTATGTAAACTTCTTAAAATTAGGTATCATTTGAGTGAGCTTAATATCTATTACAAAATCAGTTCAAAGTATAATTATAATTAATTTACTATAACTAAATCACTGATCCCTTGCTGAATTTGGGCAGAGATGTCATTCTTGATCATCGTTTATACCTATTGCAAAACATGTTTGATAACTGGTTACAAGGATACCTGTGAAATAAAAACAGAATCATTAAATTAAAACAATAGTGCTATTAAAAATAATGTAAGTGCATTGTCGGTAAGTATCTTCTGTCTTCTCATCGCTAATTATTGGAAGTACTCAGGTAGTTTCGTTACTTTAGACCATGACGAGATCGCTATTATTTAGAGGCCTTTTCGCAGCAGCGTTACCTATTTTATTCATTATTAATATTATGTATGTATCGTCTTTATTTTTTTTTTATTATATCTTACTTATGATATACTTTCATTTCATTTCATTTCATTTCATTTCATTTCATTTCATTTCATTTCATTTCATTTCATTTCATTTCATTTCATTTCATTTCATTTCATTTCATTTCATTTCATTTCATTTCATTTCATTTCATTTCATTTCATTTCATTTCATTTCATTTCATTTCATTTCATTTCATTTCATTTCATTTCATTTCATTTCATTTCATTTCATTTCATTTCATTTCATTTCATTTCATTTCATTTCATTTCATTTCATTTCATTTCATTTCATTTCATTTCATTTCATTTCATTTCATTTCATTTCATTTCATTTCATTTCATTTCATTTCATTTCATTTCATTTCATTTCATTTCATTTCATTTCATTTCATTTCATTTCATTTCATTTCATTTCATTTCATTTCATTTCATTTCATTTCATTTCATTTCATTTCATTTCATTTCATTTCATTTCATTTCATTTCATTTCATTTCATTTCATTTCATTTCATTTCATTTCATTTCATTTCATTTCATTTCATTTCATTTCATTTCATTTCATTTCATTTCATTTCATTTCATTTCATTTCATTTCATTTCATTTCATTTCATTTCATTTCATTTCATTTCATTTCATTTCATTTCATTTCATTTCATTTCATTTCATTTCATTTCATTTCATTTCATTTCATTTCATTTCATTTCATTTCATTTCATTTCATTTCATTTCATTTCATTTCATTTCATTTCATTTCATTTCATTTCATTTCATTTCATTTCATTTCATTTCATTTCATTTCATTTCATTTCATTTCATTTCATTTCATTTCATTTCATTTCATTTCATTTCATTTCATTTCATTTCATTTCATTTCATTTCATTTCATTTCATTTCATTTCATTTCATTTCATTTCATTTCATTTCATTTCATTTCATTTCATTTCATTTCATTTCATTTCATTTCATTTCATTTCATTTCATTTCATTTCATTTCATTTCATTTCATTTCATTTCATTTCATTTCATTTCATTTCATTTCATTTCATTTCATTTCATTTCATTTCATTTCATTTCATTTCATTTCATTTCATTTCATTTCATTTCATTTCATTTCATTTCATTTCATTTCATTTCATTTCATTTCATTTCATTTCATTTCATTTCATTTCATTTCATTTCATTTCATTTCATTTCATTTCATTTCATTTCATTTCATTTCATTTCATTTCATTTCATTTCATTTCATTTCATTTCATTTCATTTCATTTCATTTCATTTCATTTCATTTCATTTCATTTCATTTCATTTCATTTCATTTCATTTCATTTCATTTCATTTCATTTCATTTCATTTCATTTCATTTCATTTCATTTCATTTCATTTCATTTCATTTCATTTCATTTCATTTCATTTCATTTCATTTCATTTCATTTCATTTCATTTCATTTCATTTCATTTCATTTCATTTCATTTCATTTCATTTCATTTCATTTCATTTCATTTCATTTCATTTCATTTCATTTCATTTCATTTCATTTCATTTCATTTCATTTCCTTTCATTTCATTTCATTTCATTTCATTTCATTTCATTTCATTTCATTTCATTTCATTTCATTTCATTTCATTTCATTTCATTTCATTTCATTTCATTTCATTTCATTTCATTTCATTTCATTTCATTTCATTTTGCTTCACTTATTGTGCTTACGAGCGATCACCGCATTACGCGGCATGTTTCACTCATACCTACATTGATCATCACATTATACGAGCGATCACCGCATTACGCGGCATGTTTCACTCATACCTACATTGATCATCACATTATACGAGCGATCACCGCAGTACGCGGCATGTTTCACTTATACTTACATTGAGCATCACATTATACGAGCGATCACCGCATTACGCGGCATGTTTCACTCATACCTACATTGAGCATCACATTATACGAGCGATCACCGCATTACGCGGCATGTTTCACTCATACTTACATTGATCATCACATTATACGAGCGATCACCGCAGTACGCGGCATGTTTCACTTATACTTACATTGATCATCACATTATACGAGCGATCACCGCAGTACGCGGCATGTTTCACTTATACTTACATTGAGCATCACATTATACGAGCGATCACCGCATTACGCGGCATGTTTCACTCATACCTACATTGATCATCACATTATACGAGCGATCACCGCATTACGCGGCATGTTTCACTCATACTTACATTGATCATCACATTATACGAGCGATCACCGCAGTACGCGGCATGTTTCACTCATACTTACATTGATCATCACATTATACGAGCGATCACCGCATTACGCGGCATGTTTCACTCATACTTACATTGATCATCACATTATACGAGCGATCACCGCATTACGCGGCATGTTTCACTCATACTTACATTGATCATCACATTATACGAGCGATCACCGCATTACGCGGCATGTTTCACTCATACTTACATTGATCATCACATTATACGAGCGATCACCGCATTACGCGGCATGTTTCACTCATACTTACATTGATCATCACATTATACGAGCGATCACCGCAGTACGCGGCATGTTTCACTCATACTTACATTGATCATCACATTATACGAGCGATCACCGCAGTACGCGGCATGTTTCACTTATACTTACATTGAGCATCACATTATACGAGCGATCACCGCATTACGCGGCATGTTTCACTCATACTTACATTGAGCATCACATTATACGAGCGATCACCGCATTACGCGGCATGTTTCACTCATACTTACATTGATCATCACATTATACGAGCGATCACCGCATTACGCGGCATGTTTCACTCATACCTACATTGATCATCACATTATACGAGCGATCACCGCATTACGCGGCATGTTTCACTCATACTTACATTGATCATCACATTATACGAGCGATCACCGCAGTACGCGGCATGTTTCACTCATACTTACATTGATCATCACATTATACGAGCGATCACCGCATTACGCGGCATGTTTCACTCATACTTACATTGATCATCACATTATACGAGCGATCACCGCATTACGCGGCATGTTTCACTCATACTTACATTGATCATCACATTATACGAGCGATCACCGCATTACGCGGCATGTTTCACTCATACTTACATTGATCATCACATTATACGAGCGATCACCGCATTACGCGGCATGTTTCACTCATACTTACATTGAGCATCACATTATACGAGCGATCACCGCATTACGCGGCATGTTTCACTCATACTTACATTGAGCATCACATTATACGAGCGATCACCGCATTACGCGGCATGTTTCACTCATACTTACATTGAGCATCACATTATACGAGCGATCACCGCATTACGCGGCATGTTTCACTCATACTTACATTGAGCATCACATTATACGAGCGATCACCGCATTACGCGGCATGTTTCACTCATACTTACATTGATCATCACATTATACGAGCGATCACCGCATTACGCGGCATGTTTCACTCATACTTACATTGATCATCACATTATACGAGCGATCACCGCATTACGCGGCATGTTTCACTTAAATTTGTTGAAATTATATCGTCTTCTGTTAATAAACATACACAGTTACACGTCACTTCTAGTAGAAAGCGTATTATAAAACCTTGGATTACCCCTGGTCTTTTAAGATGCATACGCCAAAGAGATAAACTGTACCGTAAATTAAAAAGTGTTCCCCTTAATGAAACAAACAAATTTATTTACAAGCGGTACAGAACCTTTTGCAATAACCTTCTTAAAAATCAAGTGCAATTATGAACGAAATGAATTTCTCAATGCTAAAAATAATCCGAAAGCAACCTAAGGTCATAAAAAATGTTGCTAACATTAGCCGCAAGCATAATTCTTCATCTGATCTCTTGGGAATCTCAAATTCTCCCTTAGCGGCAGTAAACAAAGTAAACTCTTTCTTTGCAAATGTTGGAATAGATCTGGCATCTCTAATTCTCAAATCTAGCCCCATTCTATCTAGCAATTCAATCTCACTCTTCTGAGCTTGCTAAAAAACCTCACCTCTCAGCTCAATGACACTTTTTAGCATTGAAAATATCGAAATAGAGCTTATAATATTACATCTCAAGGATAAATGAGCCTTTGGCTAGGACGAAATCTCCTCCTCAATTATCAAAGTAGCACGGCATACTCTCATTCCTGTATAACTATGTTTTTAACCTTTGCCTAAGCACACGTGTCTTTCCAAAATGTCTTTAAGAAAGCTATTGTTCATCCAATACTTAAAAGTGGTGATACTACAAAAATTACCAATTATAGACCAATTTCAGTTCTATCAACTATATCAAAGTTATTCGAAAAGATTATTAATAAAAGGCTTATGAATTATCTCAATACCAATAACATCTTATCTGTCAATCAATTTGGTTTTAGATCAGGTATATCCACTGAGGACGCGGTTATCAATCTGACAGATTATATAATCAAGAGCTTAGATAAAAACAAAAAAAACCATAGACATATTTCTTGAAAGAAATATAAAGCTTTGACACTGTCTCAATCCCGCTCCTCATTAGAAAGCTAGAAAATATAAGCATACGTGGCATACCTTTACAAATTTTCAAAAATTACCTTTCAGATCGCACACAATCGGTTAAAATTTATAGCTTGACCAGCTGTGATTTATCAATAACCTTTGGTGTAACGCAGGGAAGTGTACTTGAACCAACTCTTTTTCTAATCTATATAAATGATTTATGCAACATAAAAAATTCCTAACGGTAAAGTCAATACTTATGCACTACTGCACTCCTGATTAATGGTAAAAACTGGACGGAAACCTTTAACTATGCCGAGCTAGCTTTAAACACGGTAATGGATTGGCTTTCGAATAACCCCTTGACTCTTAACTTGTCTAAAACTAAATTAATCACTTTCTCTCTCAATTCAACTGGCCAACCCCCGCCTTCCTATCAAATTCATGCCCATAATTGTAAAAATCAGATACATATTCAAGCCTCGTGTTACTGACCTAATGTGGAACGAATTTCGTCCTTAAAATACCTTGGAGTTATGATTGATCGGAATATGGCATGGAAGCCCGAGTCCACTGTCTCACGCACTCGCAAACTAATATACATTTTCAAAAATCTACGCAATGTAGTTGACCTCAAATGTCTCAAAATGGCCTATTTTGCACTTGCTCAATCTGTTTTAACATATTGCATTACAGCATAGGGAGGTACATTAAAATCTGAAACGATAAAAGTTGAAAGAGCTCAGAGATTTATTCTAAAAGTCATGTCCAACAAACCACGTCGTTTTCCTACATCAGAGCTATTTTCCTCTGTGCAAAGTTTCCACGTTTCGGCAGCTCTTTATTTTACAAACCATTCTACGCAAACATACCCAACTACCTTATGACCCCTTCCTGGCACAAACCAAGCGTAGGTCCGACTTGATCTGTAAAATTGAATCACGGAGAACAGCAGTTGCTGTTCGCCATTACCATTACATTAGTTCGATGCTCTATAATACTATAAACAAAGAGCTAAATATATATCCTCTAACAATTTATAAATGTAAAACTAAAACCTTAGAATGGCTTCAAACACTCTCTTACGAGGAGACCGAAAATCTGCTAACAAGTTACCAATGAAGATTAAAGTGTTGTTTTTTGTTAAGCCACGCAACACACACACACACACACACACGAGCACATCCACATATCCAACCTTTATTCTTTAAACTCAAATTTGGGCTTAAATACTTCTCATTCTAAAAAAATTACTCAGTTAAATAGACGTAGCCTTATGTCACGCATTATGTAAGCAATATTAATATTATTGTACTTTTTTTTTGTACTTTTGCCTTTTATATACTTTATCGAAGCATTAGCCCAATCTATTGTATTATATCAATTACTTTAAACGGGAGGCGGGCGCTGGAAACTGCTATACAGTTTTTAATTTAACTAATGTAGTATTCCAACGTGCTCCTATTGTTTCTAAATTGTAAAATTCGTTTTTTGTTCCAAATAAAATTATTTTGAATTTTTTTTTTTACTTACAGTGATCACCACATTACGTAGCATATCTCACTTACACATACAGTGATCACTACAATACGTAGCATGTCTCACTTATACATAATATCTACAATGATCACCACATTACGCAGCATGTCTCATTTATATTTACAGTGATCACTACAATACGTAGCATGTCTCACTTATACTTGAAGTAAGATTGCGTTAGTAGGTACCCTCACATATATATAAACAATTCATCAAACAAATAAAATTAAATAGGCAGGTATCAGCACTCATTGATTGATCATTAATTTGCCTGCAACATTTTGACGAAAGGACTTGGACGTTCAGTCGTAACATCGTGAATCGGGATAGGTATATAATTATTAATATGTAAATATTTAATTTTTATTTTTTTTATTTACATATTGAAGACCTTATGTATATGGAAAAACATTCACTATAATGACAGACCACAGACCTTTAATATATTTATTTTCAATGAAAGACCCATCAAGTTAATTTAATTTAATTTAATAATATTTAAATTACACCAACTTTGGATCGACGCCGCCGGTGATACGAGAGCTGACTCATTCCTTGCATAAAGAATTTCTCTGGAATTTCAACGCGGGAATGCAGCCAGTGCTCTTGGCACATTGCCGCACGACCAAAGTTATTTGTTTCATTACTTTCCATTTTATTTTCTAATTATTTGTTTTTTTTTAGTTTAATGTATATAGTATGTTTAAGTGTGCATTTTTTTAAATTATCAATTTGTACATTGGTGAACTACATTTATTTTCATGTAATTTAATTTCAATTTTCATTGTTATTTTATTTTCAAATGTTTATTCAAAAGATAAGTTTCATAAATGTATGGAGCTTGGTACTGGACTGTGTACCAGATTTAAGATATAGCCAAGCAATGTAGTGAACGTTTTTAATCGTTTATTTTCTTTAAATTGACTTATTTTTTGTATTCTTACAACAAGATTTTCTACACAACGCTTCAAAAATATATGGCGGATTGACGTGCGTGAAATGTCATTTCTTCATTTTCTTCATTCTAATTCATTTTTATATAATATCTTGAATAATTTTTATTAAAAATTTTATTTTATTTTATTTTATTTTATTTTATTTTATTTTATTTTATTTTATTTTATTTTATTTTATTTTATTTTATTTTATTTTATTTTATTTTATTTTATTTTATTTTATTTTATTTTATTTTATTTTATTTTATTTTATTTTATTTTATTTTATTTTATTTTATTTTATTTTATTTTATTTTATTTTATTTTATTTTATTTTATTTTATTTTATTTTATTTTATTTTATTTTATTTTATTTTATTTTATTTTATTTTATTTTATTTTATTTTATTTTATTTTATTTTATTTTATTTTATTTTATTTTATTTTATTTTATTTTATTTTATTTTATTTTATTTTATTTTATTTTATTTTATTTTATTTTATTTTATTTTATTTTATTTTATTTTATTTTATTTTATTTTATTTTATTTTATTTTATTTTATTTTATTTTATTTTATTTTATTTTATTTTATTTTATTTTATTTTATTTTATTTTATTTTATTTTACACAAGGAACAGCCATCCAAAGACCGCTTCAAACGATCCACGGCTAGTTCAATTGAACCAGATCGGAAGCGTCCCCAAGACGCTGGCGAATTTGTTACGCTGGATAGCAATGCTAATCCGTTGGGGACCCAGCCCCAGTACTATAATTGAATGCGGAAAGAGATAGCAAGCGTTAGAAGGCGCTCGAAAGTAATCGACGTAAGCGACATATAAGAAAATATCGATTATCTTAAAAACTATTTATATTTCTTTTTAAAAGGTGTCTTGGATTTAGGTACCCAATGCCATTGTCTAACACAATATTTAAAAAAATAATAATTGTTGTTAGATAGTCTTACAGTATTTTCGAACAAAACTGTTGCAGTGGACGCAACTTAAAAAAATAATCTATCGAGAAAAGTTTTACCACTCGCGTTTCTGTCTTGGATATAGGTAAATAAAATGCTCAAGTTATCCTTGTCATAAAAATCAAAACTGCGCGTTTTGCGGATGAAATCATAAATAAAACAATTTAACCCTCACCTTAACAACCTGTTTTGCCGACCTGTGTCGGTCTTCCTGACATATTCTACACATATCATGTAGGTAAATAATAAGTACTCAGTCAAAACTAATTATTAGGCTACTAATTATTTTTTTCATATCACACAAATAATTACGGTATGTTGCAAGTCCCTGCATTTGCACACGTTGCAGGTTGGACCTACAGGCGTAATTCCTGCCTGCAACCCTTCTATTTTCCGTTTCCTTCAACGAAGCTAGCAAAATAATTGTTTAAGCATGCACTAATGCATAACGTCTTAGAGTAAGTTTACGCTATCTGCGTACTACCGACTTGCCGAAGTGCAATAGAAAAATAATAAAATGACATACCAGAGTGAGCTGATTTCTATCCACCACTTCTGAAATATAAGCTTTTTCAACCTATTTAATAAAAGATGGTCTACTGATGCCAATTTTGGTTTAATATATCTCAAGTACACGACTTACAAAACAGTTTACAGAAAAACTACGACTCCCTGACCACTCTCGACAGTATTCCCCGTTCGAATGGCCGTCCTACCGTCGGAATTGACAAAAATGATAAATATTTTACGAATAACAATTACCACCGAAATAATGAGAAAAGTCTTCATAAGTTCAATAAGGAATACTCAATTAACCGATTATCTAAATCAAATTGTCTAATTAAAATCGTATAAATACAATAAATCATCAAATAATTACTTCATACAGTGTAACTGCTAACAATAGTTTTTTTGTTATATTTTTCAGGGGCGTGGTTCACGTTACTGAGTGTGACTCCTGGGTTTGCGTTCTACCATGAAAATTCTATAAGAATTTTTACCTTTCCATTAAAACCCGATGCCAATTTCGGATTCAGTATATCATCTGTGTCGAGAGGTCCCACGTAAGTGTTTTTTTTTAATACCGATTGTTCCAAAGGTCTCTTCGCAAAAGCTTATTTTAGTTCCGCTTTTTGGGAAGTCTTTCGTAATAAGCTATTTATTTGAATACAATTTGATTCATAATATTAACGTAGGTATGCTATCCCGAAAGAGGCATAGTCTACATCCAATTGGGAACAATGTTTGTTCTTTTTATCGCCATTGAAAAAGTTGGAAAAAATCTAAATATTAAACGTACGAGAAGTTCAACATCAGATTGCTACCTAAAACAGCTGAATAATTGAATTTCAGACTTAACTGAAAACAGCAGATTTTGGCATAGTGATTTTTCAATGAAAAATGTCAAATTACCAAAAGTCGTGGAACTACGTTAATGTAAATTGGGTATAGAATAAGCCCCTTTCAGGATTGTATGCATATTATAAATTACTTTATTGTTTACACATCTAATTTTTCAGGTCGAAACTTGTAGTCGGGGCACCACTAGCAGATAACACAGGCCAAATATACATCTGCAAGCTGAGTGATAAAGAAAACACTTGTGAGAGTGTCGATAATACTGTTAATGTAAGACGTAAGTACTCGGATTTGTTATTAGTTAGACCTAAGGGTGCTGTAAGCGACAACGAACCGGGCGACGCAGTGTTGGCAGGTGACCGACGATATTGAGGAATTTGCGGGAAGTCGGTGGATCAACAAGGCTTAAAACCGTTCGTCATCGAACTCTAGGGGGAGGCCTATGCCCAGCAGTGGACTTCTACAGGCTGATGATGATGATGAAGGGTTTGTTATCGTCGCAGATACCACAGAGCCTCAGTGATATTATGGCACTGTGACTTAATCGCTGACTATTGGCCTCATACACAAAGTCAAAGTAGCACAACGGATTTTAATGACAGAAATTCGAACGCTAGGACGTAGGTACTTACGGAAACAAATTGTAGTATAACCAAAAACAGATGATTTCGAAAAGTGCGGGACAAAAAATTAAAAAATTCTGATTAGAAATTTAGTTTTTTTCCAGTTAATATTTTTTCTTTTCGTCGATAGAGTAAGCTTCTTTCGGTATAGTTAAGATATTGAATCACTTTGTCTAAAACTAGTTATTATGAAAAAGAACAATAATTTTTGTTGTTTAATGCAGTGTTCAAACTTCAAACGGCGCGGCGTGCGATATGTCATGCAATTTTTTTGTGTTAAGGTGAGGGTTAAATTGTTTTATGATTTTTGAACGGTTTTTTCTCAATAACCGCAAAACGCACAGTTTTTATTTTTATGACAAAGATAACTTGAGCGTTTTATTTACCTAAACCCAAACGCGATTGGTACAATTTTTCTCGATAGATTTATTTTTTAAAGTTTGGTCCTCTGCAACAGTTTTTTCGAAAATACTCAGAAACTATAAATCATAAATAACTTTTTTTTAAATATTGTGTTAGACAATAGCATTGGGTACCTAAATCCAAGACACTTTTTTTAAAAATACTTAGTTTTTAAGATAATCGATATTTTCTTATATTACGCTTACGTCGATTTCTTTCGAGCGCCTTCTAACGCTTGCTATCTCTTTCCGCATTCAATTATAGTACGTAGCGCTGTCACTTTCTTCACTCCGCCCACTCCGACAGTTTATTATGATTCTCATAGCGCCTTAATACTAACTTTCTTGATAAAGTTCAGTTGACTTAGCAGCTTGCGATATCGTTCGTAGCACACCATCAAATGACAAACTCAAAATTGACTCTGTTCAGTAAAGGATTTTGATTTTGAAACGATTTTTTTTGACATATCGGGGACATATCGCATGCCTTTTGAACATCGCTTTATACACAAACATTATTCAAACGTTATTTTTTTTCTATACCTTTAAATTCATATGTTTTATATTGTAAACACTTACTAGATACATTAAACTATAAAATCAAATAATTAAAAAATAAAAAATAAACTGATTTGTAAACGTTCTTTATATTTTCGTTTACAGCTTATAACGATTCGTTTTCTCTTGCACATAACTACTGGTTTGGAGCGACCGTTTTTGGGACTGATGACTCGTTTGTGGTAAGTCATTTTCCTTCAGTTTAACTTCTGTTAAGACCATGTACAGTCAGCCAGTTTGATTTGTCGGCCGTTGTAGAACCTTTTCACACGATATTTGCGGCGCATCGCGTCATCGCTGGATTTGCCACTAGATTTGCCTGTTGACGTTATATTAGTCCGAGGATTTAAGCATTTCAGTCATAAAATTAAGTGACTTATATCCTCATTGGTAACTAAAATATATTAATCTAAAGAGTTTTGAGTAACACGATGTAAAAAAAAACTCTTTATGTAGCGATAATATAATTAAAATTGATACAACACGCAGAAATTAACTTGGCACCTGCGTGGAATGTGCTTCCCCCTCCCACCACACGCCACCGCCTACCGCTTTCGCCAGTGAGAATGAGACATAACATTACAGCGAGGTGCCTAGTTAACTTAGTTAACTTAGTTCTGCGTGTTGTAGGTACTCCTAAATTTATAGTCTTTGAAACTACGAACACTTTAGACTACGCAGTCATTGAAACTTTACCAAATGGGAACTCAAGCTCGATTTGTTATTAGTATTTTTTACATCTCAAAAACCATGTAGCTTAGAATAAAAATAAAAATCGGTTTGGAATGTATGAACAAATCATATGAAATTTCAAGCAGATCGGATTAACGGTTCGAAACATACAACGCTAAATCGCCCATGTTGTTTGAGAGATCTTCGCTTCGCTCGCTCGATCAATTAATGTGTATGATTTATTATTAATTTGTTTATTGATTGAGTCCAAATTTCACAGGGGTGTTCGCCTAGATCAATCGACGACGGAAATGTTCCCAGTAAGTAACATATTCTCTCTTTATCTCGATTAAAACTAAGATTATTGATTATTAAAATATCTAAAAAAAATAGTTTTTGGCATCTGATTCTGTCTCCATCATTAGATCTGTCTAATACTTGATACTCCTAAATTTATAGTCTTTGAAAAAAAATACAGCTGACTTAAGAGCCTCCTCCTTTTTAAAGTCGGTTAAAAAAGATTATTTCTCGATGCAAATAATGTCTGTTCATCATCATCATCATTTCAGCCGTACGACGTCCACTGCTGAACATGGCCTCCCCCACAGACATAGCGAATGCCTCATCATGTGGGGGGATTTGCCCATACTCACCACGCTGGGCATGCGGGTTGGCGAGCGCAGTTAGAGCTATCGTTGTTCAAATGAGGGACGCTGCTGCCCATCCCCTAGCTTTTTTCCCTTAGTCGCCTCTTACGACATCCGCAGATAGGTAGATATGGAGGGGTCTATTCTTCAGCCGGGGCCACCACGGCCAATGTCTGTTTGTGTCTTCGAATTTTTGGGTTCTAGGACATGCCGGTTTCCTCACGATACATATCTTATTGAAATCAAACGGGTGTTTATCGCGTGCCTTTTAAATTTTACTTTATTCTTCTTCTTCTCTGATTTAAGGGCATAGCTCTTGTCGGTTTATTGATGTAATTTCCTCCATTCTGATCTTTCCAATGCGAGTTCCTTTACTTTCTTATACGACATGACGGCATTTAACTTTATTAAAGCTTTAAAATAAATGTTTTCAGCAAAATACTTATTATTGCCTCATTTTTCAGAAAATAAACCACCTGAATATGGTACCTACGGCCATTGCTTCCAGTACCGTGACAAAAAAGCTCCAGAGGCAGTAAGATCACTCAGTTACCCTCAGAGGCAATCAGACACTACGATGCTGGGTAAGTTTTTCAGTCATCATCATCATCATCAGCTGAAACTGAACTCTTGTAGCTGTCGTGGTTCGATGGCAATACAATATCACGGTGTCAGCGAGCTGATCTGATGATGGAGTCAGGAGCTGATCCACGGAACTCCTCATCAAATTGACGGATTTAGCTGAAACTTTACATACCTGTCGAGGTCCAATTACAATAAAATACAATGGTGGTGATGGAGTCAGGAAAGTTTCACAGAACTGTTCACCACTAAGGTTGTTTTTTTATATTTCTTGTGTCATTGGTCTTTTACATTGTGTACCTTTATGTGTGTTAAATATATCCTACTTCCTACTATAACATTATAATTACTAAAGTTTGGTTGGATGGATGGATGTTTGTTACTCAATCACGCCAGAACGGCTAAACAGTGGTGCAATTGTGTAAGCATAATGGCAATGAAGATCGTAACTTTGAGGGTGATTTTAATAATCTTAGTAAGATTAAAAACGTTCCTAACTTGACAAGGGAAAACTTCAAGATCTTAGCTTCTTCCTTTTCATGTTTGAAAAACTTCAGATGTCGCTAAAATTGATAAAATGATCCTTAAAATTACGATCTTCATTACCATTTTGCTTACACAATAGCCTGGCTGATCCCGATGAAATTTGACAGAAATTTGACACAAAGGTAGATTATAGTCTAGAATAGCACATAGGCTTTATTGACTTTTTATCTTCGTAGTTACCACGCGAGTAAAGCCGTGGAGACAAGCTAGGTTATTTTATTTCATAGCTACAGACCGATAAGCTAAAAAGATGATTTTTCCGCATTTGCTACTAATCGTTTTTTATTTTTAGAGGAGAAGATGGATTCTCTAGGTTGGACCTTATTTATTGGCTCCGACAAGTCGATGTTGATTGGGGGTCCCGCCGTGATATCAGGTGAGTTCCTTAAAAAAAATATTTATTACTAGAGTCGACAAAAAAATCGTTTATTAGGATGTCATTAATTTGGTTTTATTTGCTTATAGGACGCGTTATAAAACCAAGAACAAATGGGGTATCCTACGTCTCCGGGGCTCAAAGCAATGTAAAATACAACTTTGGTAAGTTAAAATTCAACTTTTATATAAATGTACAAGCGTATAACTTACTTTATATTATTTGGTTACTGTAGCTTAGAGACGTTTGTAACTAGAGGCACGCGTTGCCGACCCTGACTCAAAAGTCATCATTAATCATCATTTCAGCCGAACGACGTTCACTGAACATGACCTATGTTCCTCCCTCCCCTTCAGACTTCCACTTCCTTTCTTTTAGGGTGGAATATGCCCATACTCACCACGCTGGGCACTCGGGTTGGCAATATTTGTTAAAATAGGGGCTGCTGCCCATCCCCAGGCTTTATTTCCTTAGTTGCCTCTTACGACATACACGGGTAGGTAGTGTAGGGGCCAATTCTTCAGCTGGGCCATCACAGGCGTAACAACAAAGACTAAAAGGTAAAAAAAAAACATTATTTTTAAATACTTTTTAGTTATCTCGAAAGCTTAACGAAATAAATCAAACCAATAAAAAATATTATTATTCCAATTTATTTTATAATGATGGAAAATTTAATGATGTTCCTGACGTATAAAGTTTTCGAGACAAATTATAATAAATATCGCCACAGCAAATATTTGATTGAGTTTCTTAACTATATGTTACGGGTAACGGAACCCGCACGTACCTAAATATACGTTACGGGTTACGGAATCCCCGGCTCGTGAGTTAAACATTTGCTGAATTTATTTTTCTCGCTCTCTGATACGGGCCACTACTGATTAAATATTTCGCTTTTTAGGGTACGCTGTTGTATCTGGGCAGTTCTTCTCATCTAAAAATAGTATCGCCGTCGGCTCACCGTACGGCACCTACGGCCTTGGAAGTGTAAGCTGTGTATTAATTTATTTGCATGAAAATTGAGCTTACAGAATGAAAAGTAATATAGCAAAATAAAATATAGCCTACTAGCATACGCCCGCGGCTTTGCTCGCGTGGTATCTTGATAAAAAGGAGCAGTTTCGAAAAACCCTTAAATACGTATTTCATTATTTGCCTTTATGAGTATTTGTACCAAGTTTCACATAAATCTCTCCATGCGTTAGGATTCTCCCATACAAACTTTGACATCTCATTACACCCTTTCAAGGGGTAGTTTTGAAAAACAAAAAATACAGTTTTTCCTTCTTTCTATCATTCATTATTTTTAGTTAGTTTCAAATCTGTAGGTTCAAGGAATACGATCATTCATACGATTATTTTAACTCCTTTTCACCCTCTTAGGGGTTGATATTTTGAAAATACCTCCTTAGTGGACGTGTTTGGCATATAAGGCAGCTGCTGTCCAAATTTCAGCTTTATAGCTTCAGCGGTTTGGGCTGTGCGTTGATCGTGGAATGATCGTGGGTGATTGCCCGTCTGAGTCGCAAGTGGTGCGGGTTCGATTCCCGCTGCAGGACAAATGTTTGCATATAATATATTTGTTCCGGGTGTGGGTGTTGTGGTATGGTACTCGTAGTTTCTGATATCAGAATGAGTCCGTTTGGTGAGGAGAGGATGGGGACCCGAGGAGTCCTAGTGTGGGGTCAATTCAGGTGAGTCAATAAAATAATACGAGTATATAAGGGAGTGTTTTTCAGGTAACGTTTCTAATCGAGAAAGACATGACTGATATGAAGAAGGAAGTGATTGGTCCCGCGGTGGGCTCAATGTTCGGCGCCGTGCTGTGCCCCGTCAAGCTGACGGCGGGTCCCCTGACGGACCTGTTGGTTGGCGCTCCCGCCTACACACCTGGAGGAAAAGATGGAAATGACTACAACGTCGGAGCGGTCTTTGTTTATATTGCTAATAGTACTGTAAGTTTATTTGTTTATTGGTAATCAACAGCGTTTATTTAAATCTAGGCAAATATTTACAAACTTATAATAGATATAAGGCCGATAAAAGATTACCCCAATATTGTAAATAAAGCTATAAGTTATTGAGGCAGGAAAAGTTGGTGCAACCAATAAATTGGTAGAAGTATAATCAATTCTGCTTCCTTTCTCAATCCTTTGCCGTGGTGGCCCCGGCTGAAGAATAGTCAAAGACAAAAGATGTTTATTTCAATATAATCACTAGGATCACTTTGAAACGACTTTGTAATTAACTGAATCTACGCCTGTTCCACGTGACCAAGCCTAGACGAATCAGGCAACAAACACGGCTTGGTGTCTATAATTTTTTGCGTTGAGCTTTTTTCACAAAATGCAATGTAGAGCTTCAGTGTGGAGCCGGTCGAACCAGGTGAGGTTCAAAAGAACAATATCAGGAATTCTTGGGATATTATAGAAAATCTATTAACAGGAAGTACCAAATTAAAGCCAAAATTTCAAAAAGTTACTGAAAATTACATATTAGCTGTCGAGGGGCAGAGCGACATTTCTACCCGTAAATTTTGCAAGAGGCGACTAAGGGAAACAAAGCTAGGGGATGGGCAGCAACGTTCCCTATTAACAACAAAGCACGCACACACGTAACCGAATGCCCAGCGAGTATGGGCAAATCCCCCCAAAGTATTGTTCCCGAAAATCTATGGGGGAGGCCTATGCTCAACTGTGGACGTCCTACGGCTGAAATGATAATGAAATGAAATGATTTATTTTGCTAATGATGATTACATATTTTTATGAATTCGTTACATATTTTTCGTAGGTACACCAACATAATTGTATTAACATAATTATGTTAAGCTTTCACCTCAAGCCACGAGTGCTTAGGAACTTTCTGTATTCAAAAGTTTTTTTTTTAATTCCAGGCGTTAAGTTTGAACAGGACTATTATTGGCGAATCGTCAAAATCGCATTTTGGCAGTGCGATCGTCAGCCTCGGAGACTTGAATAACGATACTTTTGACGGTAACTATAGCTACTTGTCTTGAACCTATAAGCGTGCGATTTGTCATCTAATATGTTTAAAATTTATTTCAAAATAAGCCTTAGGTACTGATGATGAAAGTGAATTTTGAGTTTGACATTTCAGGGCGTAGCGTAGCTCAACGATATCGCCTCTAAAAGTAAAATCAGTTCAAACTCAATTATTCAGCTGTTTTAGTATCTTTATGTCGAACTTCACGTACGTTTAATAATTAATAATTGATGATATAATTAAATAATAAATAAATATTTCGGACATATCACAAAAGGTCAACTGATTCAAAACTAGGCATACTATGGGTACCTGGTACCAGTAACTGGTACTGTTATACTTAATAGATAAATATTTAACACCCAGACACAGAACAAACATCTGTGTTAATCAAAAATGTTTGTCCAGTGCGGGAATGACCTCTAGCGCAGAAGGCAGAGTTACTTCCAACTGAGCTATGACGCCAGTCAAACTTGGACTTAAACCTTGTTTAAGTCCTTCTGTCAATCATTGTACACCAGCGGCCTGTGGGTTACATATACCAGGATGTCTTTCAGCGCCCTTCGCGTCCTTTACAATAATTTGTTCAGAGCGATGGTGGGGCTGACTAAATTCTGTAGCGCGTCCGGCATGTTTGCCGACGCACATATAAAAGACTTTTTTATACTACCTGCTCGTCAATGCCATATTATGTGTCATGCAAACCTTTCCTAAAGTAAGTCATAACAGCCCTACGGTCTAGCCGGGTCATAATGTTGTACTGAATTTCATTATTTCCCATGGGACATAATGTGATTTGAATTTGGAATGCAACACATGTAGTTGTTCTTGATCGAGGTTGGTTTCAAATATGTTTGGGTGCAATGAGATTTTATTCTAATTAGGCAGTATGTTAACATTTTCTTTGCACTGCCTACAAATTAAAAAAAAGAAAAACATGAAAACTTTTTACGAAATTCATTTTCACCCGCGCACGAAGAAGGATTTTTTCGAATGTCGAACTGACCACTACAGAATAGACTACAAAAAAAGATAAAAAGGCACCAAGCGCTCAAACTGCTGTGCTGTTATCTACACCGAAATTCAGTTTCGATTCGAATAAACTTCTAAAAAATGTCAAGTGACGACGACAGTGATTTTGATTCGACTCCAGAATGCATACAATCTGAAGCCTCTGGTATAGTTGGAAACTTACTTCCAGAAAAATCATTTCTTTCTACATAACAGTAATTTTTTTCAATTGCCTCGCAGAAAGTATAAAAAGTAGAGTATGCATCGCGGGCTTAAATGTGTATTTGTCTTGGGCGATCTTGAACCCCTCGTACTCATACTCAGGATTCTTGCCTTAACTCCCTCGCTCCGCTCAGGAGTTAACCATAGAATCCCTCGTTCTCGGGGTTCAATATAGCGCCCTTGACATAATACACTACTTTAAGCCCTTGTTGCATAATCTACTATTATGCGGTACTACGTAGTAAAATAACATCTGTCAGGGCTGGGTAGCCCTAACATTCTACTCAGGGCCTTAACTGATCGGCATGACAGTAACCTGCAAAGGTATTGGATGTCGGCCCTTATTAATCCTTTTGCGGAACTAATTTATTATATTAATTTAGTACTTTGTGTGTTAATTTTACTAATTTTGTGTTTTTATTTACCTCATGGATCATGGACCCAATTGTTGTTTGAATAAATATAATTTTAATTTTAATTTAAAAGACCAAATCTGCTTATTAGAGGCAGTTTGGGAAGAAATAATAAAATGGAAATATTGATGTTTTTTTTCGCAATTATTTTTTATAGAATACCCATTTTCGGTGTGGTTTAGGTACATTTTATGAATCACTTTGTTGAGTGAGCCTCAATGATACGTTTGTTGAGGTCGGGTTGTTGGTTGACACAAATTAATGGACGGCCTCGGTGGAACAGCGGGTGAGTGCCCGTCTGAAACGTAAGCGCTACGGGTTCGAGACAGATGTTTGCATGATCTGCAAATATTTGTTCCGGGTCTGGGTATTGTGGTACCATGATACTCGTAGTTTCTGATACCCACGACACAGGGAATCCTAGTATGGTTTCATGACTGTGTATGTGACTATTGTGTGTTATTATTGTTATCGGATGTTTTAAGTTTTTTTTGTCCCTACCAGAGATTGCGATAGCAGCTCCGTACGCAAACGATGGCCAAGGAACGGTGTACCTGTACTCCGGTGCCGACATTGTGCGAGGCGACACCTTAAAGCCCATACAGGAGATAACGCTGGAACCCCCCCAGAGGACCTTCGGATACAGTATGACTGTTTTGAGGGACTACGATGATAACGGCTGCAATGGTAAACCACAAAATGATCTTTACGTCTACTGAAGTTAATTTAATGTAATATTTAATATAATTTGAGTTTGGTTTTTATATTTTTGAGCTATATCGCACGCCCTCATTATATCAAACTAAAAATTGACTTTAACAAGTAGACGTAAGGAGAATTTTGAAATGAATTTCAGGCCGTTTGAACACAGCTTTGGCCTGGATAATTTACATATCCTTAACTAGGGTCACTATAGTACCACACTATAGTGGGACATAGTTTTAGATAGATTAGGCCCAGAAGCTGTTATATATGCCTTATACCAGGAAATACATGGTCTTACTGAAAAATCCGCGGGTTTCCGCACAAACGATGATATAAGCAAGTCGTTAAAATAGATGATTTTATGCGTCAAAATTTTTGGAAATATAAATGAGAAAGTTTGTGAGGATGTTTCTTGTTCAATCACGCCGTAACAGCTCAACCGATTTCATTGAAACGTGGAATAGTTAAAGTTATTTACCTAGAATAGCATTTTTGGCTACTTTTTATGTCGGTACCACGCGAGCGAAGCCGCGGGCGGAAGGGGAGAATGAAAATGTTTTTATTATTGTTATTTTTTGACTATTAGACCATGGCCTAATCAAGTGGGGCCTTTTTTAAATTGCCCAAATGATAACGGTATATGTGATACAAAAACAGCAATAGACTACAATCAGCTTAAGGTGTTAATATTAAACTTGTTTCCTAAATAGAACTGGCAATTGGAGCTCCGGAAAGTAACAAAGTCATGGTGCTGAGATGTATGGCTGCGATCACCATTGAGCTACTGCAGTTTGAAACTAAAATATCGGGAGTAAGTAATCGATTTATTGAATAAAACCTCCACTTTTTTAAATAGACAAACAAATATCTAGTACTATTCCGCTAATCTACCACTTGTAAGCTCAATAAAATTGGACTCTTGCACCTCTCGCACAAGCCATGTAAAGCGTTGTTACGTGCTACTGCACGAACAATCACACAACTTAATAAGAATTCGATGCATGTCTAAGGGGGGTAGTCAGAGGCACGTCTGAACATTTTGGCACATGCTCACGTTTTACATTAGTGAGTATTCGATACGTGATAGGTTGCAAGCCCATTGCCGCTAATAAGAATACCTACTTACTGGTTTCTTCAGGATGTTTTCCTTTACCGTATAAACCCTTAAATATTTTCGAACAGAAAAACTAATTGGTGCACGCCTGGGGGGGTTAGTAGGAGTCGGAACAATAGTTTTCATTCTCACTCGTGCGTAGTGATAGTAGACAAAATGAGCAACAGTAATGGTCCGCAAGAGGTACTGTTACGGATTCCATACATAAACACGTGGATCACGCTCCCAAGTGAGTGTAAAAACCATGGTGCCAACTCCCACTCACCCCTCAGGTCAGACTCATCGCTCAATCAATGCGCGCTTAATCAATTATTTGTGTTATTCACATCTTGAATTTTGACTTTTTATAACACCAATCCATTGTTGTTTCAGCCTAAAAATGGAATAGATAAAAAAGAAAATCTACAATTATGCTTTAACGCCAAGTTCCCAGACAAACCAAAGATCGTCGAAACGGGTATGCATCTTTATTCAAATGCTTACAATAATGACTCTGCGTTACAGCCGGCACACATAATATGCAGCCGGCATACATATTATATATATACATTCTTACTATGACTTAACACCAAGATATAAAACATGTATTCTACGTGTTGTGTGTATGCTGCGTGTGACAAGCAGGTGTTTAAAACGCGGATTCTTCTAATTCGGAATATTAAGAAAGCGTACTTTTAACTAAATGATTATTTAAATGATAAAACCGCATGGCCTGAAGTCGCTCTGCCCCTCGACAGCTAAAATGCCATTTTGCAGTGTCTTTACAGTTTTTGCTTGCATCATATTTTAAGTATTATTTAATTATATAAGCATTAGGTACATATTTCATCAAGTGTAGCGTGTGCTGCCCTTTGATCATTTGTTGAAGCTCACATTTGTCTTCATTTTTTTCACATTTTTGTAAGCTCTTATTTATTAAGGATTATAATTAGATTACTTTTCCCTTGAGCCTCACCTAGTTCGATCGGCACCACACTGAAGCTTTAAATTCCATTTTGTGAAAAAGGATCATCGAAAAAAATGATAGGCACCAAGCCGTGTTTGTTGCCTGATTCTTCTAGGCTTGGTCGCGAGGAACAGGCATAGCTTCACCTAGTTTCTAAGACGTTTCAAAGTGATCCTAGTGATTTTATTGAAATAAATGCCTTTTGACTTTGACTTTGATTCCGCTGCGAGCGGAGCGGACTCAGTACGGGGTCCGTGTGACTCACAACCTACTCGCGGCATGTGACAAGCAGGTGTGTAAAGCACGGATTCCACTGCGACCGGAACGGACTCAGTACGGAGTCCGTGTAACTCACAACCTACTTAATGCATGTGACAAGCAGGTGTGTAAAGCGTGGATTCAACTGAGAGCCGAGTGGACTCCGCTCACAACCTTCTAACTTGTAGCTCTCAACCTACTTGCTGCATGTAACATGTAACATGCAGCGAGTTACATACTCGCTACATGTGCCATATGTACTATATGTATACAGGTGAGTTTTTTTTTTCAGGGCTAAAAAAAATGTTTTTTTTATTTTCACAAAAAAATATTTTTTTAAAGTTTTTTTTTTGCATTTCTGTGTTCTATGTTCTATAATTAATAAATAAATGTATTATAACAATTTGTATAAAGTTGTTGGAACACCTGCAAATTTATAAATTAAGCAATATTTATTTATCGAAGGTTTATTATTTTGGTCGGACTATGTGCAAGCAAAGCGATTATTATGTAAAAAATAAAACCTTAAATAAATATCGGTAAATAAATATTGTTGAATTTATAAACTTTTAATAATGAAGGTGTTCCAACAACTTTAGACACTAGTTATCATACATTTATTTATTTATTAACAAACAAAAAACCCAAAAATAAAAAACAAAATATTCCAAAAACCAACATTTTCTGAAAAACAGTAAATAAATTTCAACTTTTTAATGCAGATCTTATTTTTTACAAAATCGAGCCCATAACTCCTAACATCACTTTTCGATTACTCTCACGGTTTCCGATTTCGCCTAAGTGGCCCTGAAAAAAAACTCACCCTGTATATGTGCTATATGTATTGTAACTGCTCAGGTAAGATTTTATAATGAACTTCCGGTAAACGCAACGAAACTTCCTATTAGAAGATTTAAAGTGTACATAAAGAATAATCTTAATAAGAAAGCGTACTATAAACTAAATGATTATTTAAATGAAAAAACCGCATGGCCTGAAGTCGCTCTGCCCCTCGACAGCAGAAATGCCATTTTGCAGTGTCTTTACAGTTTTTGCTTGCATCATATTTTAAGTATTATTTAATTTTATATTAGCTTGAGGTACATATTTCATCAAGTGTAGCGTGTGCTGCCCTTAGATCATTTAATTTTGTTGCTCGCTCACTTTTGTAATATTTTTTTATCACATTTCGTATAAGCTGTTATTTATTAGAGATTATAATTAGATTACTTTTCTTTTGAGCCTCACCTAGTTCGATCGGCACCACACTAAAGCTTTAAATTCCATTTTGTGAAAAAGGATCATCGAAAAAAATGATAGGCACTAAGCCGTGTTTGTTGCCCGATTCTTCTAGGCTTGGTCGCGAGGAACAGGCGTACCTAGTTCACCTAGTTTCTAAGACGTTTCAAAGTGATCTTTATGATTTTATTGAAATAAATGCCTTTTGACTTTGGTACATATCCTCATTGCTTTAACCCGATGCGAGTGTGTCCTGTGCGTCTTATCTTATTCCCTTAATTCGGAAATAAATAATGAATAAAAAAAAGAACAACATTTTTATTCTATAATATTTCTTTTATCAGTCAAAGCTGTTTTTTGAAGTATCTCCCCCCAAAATATGTAAGACTAAGTACTTTTACTTTGGTGACGATGAATACGAGTATGCAATTAACAACTGAGGTAACTTGAGCACTGACATTATAATATATGTCAGAAAATACAATTTGTTCATTATCTTTTTCCAGATATAATAGTGCAGATCCAAATTCACCACGATGGCGTTACATTAGCATCTCCAGTTGATGGGCATGCTACCTTCAAAATAAGACATAACGATGCAAAACAGAATGTCAAACTTTGCGAACCTATAACCCTTTTTTTGAGTGGTAGTGTAAGTATTATAATAATATTAAGTATTGTCGACATCGGTGGCGCAGCGGGTTCGATTCCCGCTGCGGGATAAATTTTTGCAAGATCTGCAAATATTTGTTCTGAGTCTGGGTGTTGTAGTAAATTAACATTATTGACCATGGTACTCGTAGTTTCTGATACCGGGATACAGGGAATCTTAGTGTATGGTCAGGACTAGTATGTAATGTTGGGTGTTATATTATAATATTCTGGAGAGACGTATTATGTGAGACTGGGGGAAAACGGAGTGACTTCGTTTTTTATTTTTAAAAAACTTCAACATACGCTGCACCCCTTATGGGTATCATCATCATAGGGCACAGCGAGATTTTCTCATTCTGAATTGGAGCAGCCCGCCTGGTGAGGTACCTCCGCCTTACAGAAGATCGCAGCCAAATAACATTATTTGTTTCAAATAGTGTTGTGTTCCTGCGATGAGTAGGTTAGAGCTCTTTAGGGAGGGAGGGAGTTCGGGGTCGGCAACGCGTGCGTGATGCCTCTGGTATTGCAAGCGCTCATAGGTTACGGTAACCGCTTACCAACAGGTGGGCCGTATGCTGGTTTGCCACATCAGTTGTATAAAAAAAAAAAAAACTTCATCATAATAGCTTGTTAAAGTCCATTGCTGGACATAGGCCTCCCCCAAAGAGTTCAATGACGCATGGTCTTGAGCCTTTTCCACCCACCGACTTCCCGCAACTTTTATTTGTTTTGTTTTATTTTATTTAAGTTCAATTGTCTTATTTTACAATAATAATAAGTATTATTTTAATTCTGTCTTCTTGACATTATACAAATATGTGTCATAAATGCCCATTGCCCATATTTATAAATTATATGACGATGTCGGAGGGACGAGCAAAACGCCGTGTTTTTTGCATGATTCTTTTAAGTTCAGTTGCGAGGAACATTCTTAGCTTTAACTAGTTTCTATGGTTTTTTATGTGATCCTAGTGATTTTACTTAAAATTAACTCCTTTTTAATTTTGACATTACTCGACTCTCAACAATTTACAGATCGGTGACTACAATAATAAAATTGGATACAACTTGGCGGCTTCCCTTCTAAACGACCCATTGACAAAAGATGACTTCAAAAGCTCAGAGGTGATACTGAATAAGAACAGCGTGCTATCCTTGAGTGGTTTCATATGGGCCCAGGAGTGTGGAGATACGCTTTGCATTCCCAAGCTGAACATGACAGCTGAATTTTCTGAAATGTAAGTATCTAAACATAAGACATCGCTTTCTTCTTTGATATTGTGAGTTGATATGACTATTAGGCCCTCTTGGCCCCAGATAAAGAGTAGGCTCCTCCATATCCACCCTACCCATTGATGTAGTAGAATATTCAAAATAGAGCGAGATCTAGGGCTAACTATTCGTTATGGATCAAACCTGGATCAAACCTGCTGTGACGACAGCAGACATTTTATGGCGAGGCTGAAAAGCAGCGTAGCTGAGCCCTCGATCATTTCACCTGTCTACCTACATACATACCAAAACTTGTAAATTACCAATTGTATTTTTATAGCTGTGTGTAGGATTCTTGGTGAATAAATGCCCTTTTATTTTATTTTATTTTATTTTGTCATTCCATCGTTTTACAGGACTGACAACGTAATAGGTTCTGCGTTACCGATAAATGTGTCGATAACGGTCGATAACTTAGGCCAAGTGGCGTACGACGCTTGTCTGCGCGTCTACGTGGTGGGAGTGGGGCTGCCAGACGTGTGCAAGATCGAAAGAGCGGACGAGGCAGAGAGGCTGCTATGCAAGCCGAAAAAGCTTCTGCGCCGGAACTTGCCCTGGGTAAGTAGTAACCACATATATCCATACTAATATTATAAATGCGAAAGTAACCCTTTTTGTTTGTTTTTTACCTCATCACGAATAAACGGATGAACGGATCGTAATTAAATTTGGCAGGGAGACTACATCTTAGGAGAAGGTAGGGCACAGCGAGATTTTCTCATTCTGAATTGGAGCAGCCCGCCTGGGGAGGTACCTCCGCCTTACAGAAGATCGCAGCCAAATAACATTATTTGTTTCGAATAGTGTTATGTTCCTGCGATGAGTAAGGTTGCCAGAGCTCTTTAGGAGGGGAGGGGCTTCGGGGTCGGCAACGCGTGCGTGATGCCTCTGGTATTGCAAGCACTCATAGGCTACGGTAACCGCTTACCAACAGGTGGGCCGTATGCTTGTTTGCCACCTCAGTGGTATAAAAAAAAAAAATCTTAGGCAACTTTTAGCAAGTATCTAACTTTAGTCTTTGAACAGATTGAAAAGAATTGTTTCTTCTGTGGGTGGCGCTTTGAGCCGTTTGGTTATCCTAAAGATTTTCGCTCTGACATGAAGTGTCTCTGTAGCTTAGTTGGTTATAGCATCCACGTATCCAGGGGGAAGTTGCAGATTCAAATCCTGTCGTAGTCGATTTTTTGGGATATTATTTTTTATATTTCAACAAGTAAATAAATAAATATTCCGGACATATCACACACGGTCAACTGATCCCAAACTAGGCATAGCCTGTACTATGGGTACCAGAGACTGATATACATAATAGATATATATTTAACACCCAGACACAGAACAAACATCTGTGTTAGTCACAAATGTTTGTCCAGTGCGGGAATCGAACCCAGACGAAGTAGTACAGTACAAACTTTTACTTCCAGTAATTATTTTGTATTTTTATAGGCTATAGAAGTTATCACCTTGGATACGACTAAGCTTACCAACGAGGATAAGAAAATAGAAGTAACGCTGGAGCTTTACGACGATTGCAAGTCTGATCCTATTGCTTCGGAAGCCAGAGACTACCTATTGATTGCCGATGCTGACTCTGTAAAAGTTCATGGGTAAGCTGTATCGGTGTTGGAAGGCCCCCCACCCGAGATAGACCGACGACATTGTGACGGTTGCAGGAAGTCAGTGGATGGAGAAGGCTCGAGACCGTTCGTCATGGAACTCTTTCGGGGAGGCCTATGTCCAGCAGTGGACTTCTACAGGCTGATGATGATGATCAAGCTGTATCAGCTTTCAGGGGAAACATACTCGTAACATAATCACATTTTAGAGAACAACATACAGGGTTTTTTTCTTATATCATGAAATTTCATTTGTTCGCTTAATAGGACATTATCAAAAACAATAACAGAAAATAAAAAGAATTACATGGTAATTTTTAAGTCACGATTAAAATAAACAATTCATTGACAAAGTAAGCGTCGATTCCGGCTGCGAATGTGGTAATTATTATTAATTTCCGCAGAAAAATTTAGTTGTTTTGTTTTAATAAAACCATAATTTTGTGATGGGGAAATATTAAAACAAGAATTAAATAACTTAGGTTATTTAAATTATGTGAGTTACTTATTAAAGATTAAAGAAGAAAAGTTAAAAATAGTTTTTTAACGTTATTTCACAATAACCTAATCCTATTTAATTATATTATTATTATTATAAATGCAAAAAGTTTGAGTGGATGTTTGTTACTCACGCCAGAACGGCTGAACGGATCTGTATGAAATTTGGCACAGAGTTAGATTATAGTCTGGAATAGCACATATGCTTCTTTGTATCTAGGTACCACACGAGCGAAGCTGTGGGCGCAAGCTAGTATTTTATTTTTAAAATCGGAAATTTTAACTGGCCGTTCTGTCGACTCCGAGCATGCGCGTCCCGCAGTGAAAAGCGAGACGCGAAGTGAACGGTCGCGTTCACTCACCTTGAGGCTAAGGACTCACGGTTTTCACCCGCGCCCGCCGTGGTTGCGGGCCCGCAGCCTTTGTAGAATACAGATATTTATGTAAAAAATTAAAGCACATTTTACGACGCGTTTTACGCCCGCGGCGTGTGCGATTGTTTGCGGGTCCCGCTGCACCGGCGCCGGCGGTGATCTTGTACCGGCGGGCGCGGGTCGCGGTCCCGCAGCCGCGGCGGGTTGCACCCGTGCGCTCTGCGATCGGTTGGCGTCTGGAACTCAACTGATCGTTTAACCGCCCGTCTTGCGATAATAAACCGCCAAGTTTGCGAGCGATAGTCGCAACCGCGACGGCTGCGTAAACGCAAAAAACTCCGGTCTCGTGAGTTTTGAATATAAAACTCCATTCCGCCACCGCGGTGGGTGCGGGTGAAAACCGCTTCGTGAGTCCTTAGCCAAAGAGTCCAAAATTGTTAGCGTTTTCATCAAAAGACGGTACCTACGTGAAATTTTATACTTTTCAATTATACAATACACGTTTATTTGATCAGTTTGCATTTTATCCACATTCTGATTTTGCGTACTAATTATTACATCATATTATCATCATCATACATAAAAATTATAGCTTATTGCCTCCATTTTTGAATTCCATATGATTAATGAGTAGGTACTTCAACCATTTTCGTTGTGAAAGAGCAACCAATCATTCGTGTCTGGTACAAAACTGAACATATTGTTTTTTTTTGGTGTTTGCTAACTTTTTATTAGAGATTATTATTAGATTATTTTTCTTTTGAGCCTCACCTAGTTCGATCGGCACCAAACTGAAAAAATATACTTAAATTTTTTAATAATTAATTATGTTTTCAGACGAACAGACGAAGGGCAGGACGACATGGTGAATTTGACGAGAACTGACATATCTATGCAGAAGACATTCGAACACGTTTACACGGTAACGAAAATTTGGTTTTATATTATTGAGTTCTGGCGCAGAGTTAGGTTGGAGCAACGAGATTAAGGCACCACTTACGTACGGACCTCGGCTTGGGCTGTTGCCAGAGAAAGGTTTTTTGAGGAGGGCCTCACCCTGAAGGCGCAGAAACGCAGGGACTGGACGTCGTCGTCGTCCCAGCCGGCGGGGTTGGTGTGTTTCGAAGTGCGTTTCATGTGCCGGGTTTGATCTGAATCTCCAAGAAAATGTATTGGTCTACGGAGGGGTTACAAGGCTGGGACATCGTCCTTATAAATTTATGTAAAAAAAACCTTTAAGTATACCATGAGCATGCATGAAGAATGTGATGAGAGTGAATGAAGCCAAAGCGTATTTAATGTAAGTCTGCGTGTAAACTTGTACCTTAACACCATCTTGTTTGTATTTTCAGATCAGTAACAGCGGCCCAACAAATTGGATAAACATCAATATGACGTTGTCGGTGCAAAAACAAGATTTCGTCACCATTTCTGTAAGCACTTTACTACACTTTGCCCTGTTGCCTTTATAATAATAACATTAATATAAATTTTATTTCAGGTAACTTAAGAATAGTACAGATGGTAAAAACTAATTCTAAGACCCATAGAAATATATACCTTAACCTAAAATATATAAAATACCTATTATACCTTTGATGACATTCCAAGTGAGCTTGGGTTTGACACGATAAAAAAGTCAAGAAAATCTAGTATTCAGTGTACGAGTATATTATTCTTCTACCTCGAAAGGCTTTTTCAACACCCAATAGGCAATCAAGTTTGTCCTAAGAATTTTGGATATTCTAAATTTTCAAATACTGTACTTTACCCTGTTTTATGATGATATTTTATATAATTGGTAATGTGTGTGCACTTTAAAAAAAAACTATTAAAAATACAGCTGTTTTGGGTTTATTCAATATACTAAATCTAGTTTTTATTGCTGCAGTTGATCGACCAGATTTGTGAAGCCTCGAACACCACGGACTCTGATGAGAATTTATCATACTCTTGTTTCGTGCCGAAGCTGGACAGTAACGCGAAAATCGAGGTGAAAGTTATCATGCAAGTTGTGCCTGATACAATAAGTAAGTAAATAGGTTCTTTTTAATACCTAATAGGCCAATGTTTGACCACAATCTCACCTGATGTTGATCCACCTATAAAATTATAAAAATATCAAAAACAGCTAGTTGGAAAAAGTTAGGAAAAAGTCTGGAGTTTTCTTTCTTCTTAATTCTTTCTTTTTAAATAAATAAATAAATATTCCGGACATATCACACACGGTCAACTGATCCCAAACTAGGCATAGCCTGTACTATGGGTACCAGAGACTGATACATAATAGATAAATATTTAACACCCAGACACAGAACAAACATCTGTGTTAATCACCAAATGTTTGTCCAGTACGGGAATCGAACCCGCGACCTCTAGCAAACTATATATCTTATTTCTGTAAATAAAATAACCCCCTAGAAGTTGGTAATTTATATTATGAATCACCTTGTATAGTATTCTTGTCCCAGTCACATAATATCAATGAACAGAGATGCCAATAGATTTGTAGGCCATTTAAGCTATCGAAGGCTTGACTAATAACGTAAAGGGTTGGGAAATTTCTATTGCATTTTTGGCCACGGCATAAAAATAACTATCTTACCTTGATTGCATGGAAACATGATAAACTGTATACCATTTTCTAATATATTTTGTTTAATTTTCCAGGTGATATAATAGGCAAGGAAAAATTAACCGTTTATTCAAGCATTTTAATGGATTTGGACGAAACTCATAAAAATGCAAGGTATGTTTCGGCAGTTTCTAAATGAGAAAATGTTATAAAATCTTTAATTTGAGTTTCAAATCTCGAGTTAAAATACGAGTGTTTTTTCGGTATGAGATCGAGGAGTTCTCGCACTGAAAAAGTCGGCCCATTCGGTACGAATTGATGAAATTGCAAAAATCGTATTATTTTCCTTCCAGAATCAGTTTTTTACGTCAAGTACATTCAGCTAAGAAAGTGATTTGAATTCACACCAACAACATTTTGATGGATAGTCTGACAGACAGACGGACAACAAAGTGATCATTAGTCATAGTCATATTATTTATTCACCTTTGGAACACTGGGAACACTTGGTTTTGTTAATTTCATCAAATTATATAATAATAATAATAAAATATTCCGGACATATTACACACGGTCAACTGATCCCAAACCAGGCATAGCCTGTACTATGGGTACCAGAGACTGATAAACATAATAAATATATATTTAACACCCAGACACAGAACAAACATCTGTGTTAGTCACAAATGTTTGTCCAGTGCGGGAATCGAACCCGCAACCTCTAGCGCAGAAGGCAGAGTTACTACCAACTGGGCTATGAGGCCAGTCAATATGTATAATAAGGTTTCCGTTATTTCCTGTTTAGGTACGAAACCAATACAGCACCATAGTCTTCATATCTCAACTCGTACAGACATCAGTGACCGCAAAATGTGGGCAATGTACCCAATGTTCGGACATGCCTCTGAATACTTCCCTAAGACATCTCCAAGAATCTGATCGCCTAGAGATCTGATAGTTTGCCTACCATACTTGGGGATAAAAGTCCTGAGCTTATTTCATTTTACTTTCATTGATTGTATTTTTTTTACAGCGTCACAAGTGAGCTGAGACTTATAGAAGGCGAAATACCAATTTGGATCATCATCGCTGCTTCTATTCTGGCACTGATAATTCTTCTTATCATATTCTTCATACTGAGAGAGGTAAGTTCAATTATTACTAGTTGTTCGCTCCGAACTGAGCTCTCGCAATAGGTATTTGTTAAAAGTTGGTGCTTCGATGATCGTTCATGCCTATAGCATGTTCTATCTAGTATCCAAATCTTACCTGAACTACGAAGTTTTTACCAAACGAACTTTTACCAAATGGGAGCTCACGTTAAATTCGTTTTCTAATGTTACTATTATCGTTGGATCCTAAAAAAAACTTAATGGCCTAGATTATATTGAACAAAGCTCTTTTATATGAGACCACTTCATGTATTTGTATTCCTTTTTCTGTATCCCATATCCTTACTTTAACAACCCCTTAGCCGATTTAACGGCTTAAAATACATACCGGAGTAGGCAGAGACCAAGACTCCCATATCCTAGATCCTGACATACATCGTTTCCGTTATTCACTCTTATCATATTCTTCAGCTCGTCGTTTAGGATAATCTTGACCGCTTTTTTCCAAAACGTCACCGATTTGCTCCAAGACCGTTCGTCATCGCCCTCTCTGGGCTCTCGGTGATATATCGAATTCCGTTTGAACAGGCACGTCCAAACATTTTGGCACATACCCACATTTTGCAGTAGCGATTTTAATTTTAATCACGATTATTCTTACAGTGCGGATTCCTCAAACGAAAGAATAAACAAAACTTGAAGCAAGCTAGAATGAGTGTGAGGAGACAAACAATAATGGTAAGTTAATAAATTTTTCAACACACTTGCTCATAAAGTGGCTCTAAGGTCACCGCAATTAGGCACATAATGATACCTGTAATAAATCTGTAACTTTTTCTTTGCTATAGTTTCAAAAACTTGAGTTATTTTATTTTATTGGTTGAGTTGCTTTGTTCTTAAAAAAGATTCGATACAAAAAAGATCGTGTGCAAAAGTAAAACAAAAAATTTATTCTTTTAGTCTATGGCCGATCGCCATTGTAAGATGCGCGCGCATTGGAAAACTGACTAATTTTTCCCGCCATTGCGAAAAAAAAATCACAACTCGTTTTTACAGTTATTTTTGGTATTATTTTATTCTCAAGTGTGTTGAAAAACGTCCTATGATATACGTGTGTATTGATTGAGCCGTCCTCGGCTCTCTTAAGACTCAATGACGCTTCAGCGGTAATCACCAAACTTACACACTTGTATCACAATGTACTATTGTATGAGTGGCCAACTCTTATGACAGGGCTATTAGGTCGCATTTATGCCCAAGTCTGATGACAGAGCTGTTAGGTTGCATGAATCTGAATTATGAACTCTGTTAACAGAGCTGCTAGGTCGCATGTGTGGCCAACTCTGTTGACAGAGCTGTTAGGTCGCATGTATAACCAACTCTGATTACAGAGCTGTTAGGTCGCATTTATGCCCAAGTCTGATGACAGAGCTGTTAGGTTGCATGTATAACCAACTCTTATTACAGAGCTGTTAGGTCGCATGTGTGGCCAACTCTGTTAACAGAGCTGTTAGGTCGCATGTATAACCAACTCTGATAACAGAGCTGGTCTATCGTTGGGAGGCTTTCCAACACTGTTTCATCCGGTTCGTGGTCGCAATTCTCACCTTTATCCCCTAAAGGTTGTCGGTTCTGCGAGCTAAATGGCCTGCCCTCTGCCACTTCAAATTACTAATTCTGAGAGCTATGTTGACGACCTTGGTTTTTCTCATAGATGATTTTTATGCTTCAGCATGACAAGGTCGGAATAACCATTTGAAATATATGACGCTCATACATTATATTATAATGCCGACTTACAGATTTTTAAGCTTTTTTTTTTGTTACAGCGACAGTCAATGATGAATCGGCCTCGAAGTCAAGACCAAGAGAGGCTAATCAAAGAGGCTATTTTAAGCCAGGAAAACAACAAGAAGAAGAAGGACCGTCGCGTCGTTATCAATGACTTATAAATTTGGAAAAATGAGTTTTTGCAATGTGCATTGAATCCTTTAAACTGGTGGTTCTTCCAACATGAATTCCGTGAGTTTTGCCACTCTAAGCACTAATTATTATGTCGCCACGCGTTTGTAAAATATTTTGCTATTTTACTTATAAATTGATTTATCTCAGTCACTTATTCAGTCCATATATAACGCGTTGCATCCACACACTCAATCTAGTAGCGGAGAGAGTCGATCTTTTTTACTGCCCCCTGAGCGAATGTCGCAGGACGTTGTTATTATATATTCTATGCTATTCTAATTAGATTTGACTTTTTGTATTATTTGACATTATTATTGATTGACGAATTCTTTTTAAATTTTGATTTGGTAGGACATTATATATTGTATTTATTGTGGCAAATTTATATTTTTGTTATTTGACATATATGGATTGACGAATTTTTCTATTTACTTTTTATTAGGCTTGACATTATATAATTTGAATTTATTAATTGAAGATTTATGTTTGTTGTTTCTTAACTAGTAAGTATAATGCTATGAATTAAAATTAATCGTATAAAATGTTTGATATGTATAATAATAATAATGTAAAGGATAATGGTACACTATTGCATTAGGTGCTCCTGTAAAAATAGTGTAACTTTTGGTAAATAAATAAAATAAAAAATAAAATAAAATATCACACCTCCTCCTTAATCGTATCCATATCACATATATTATTTGTAATTATTATTCACAGGCAGAAATGGAAGGTAGGACTCAGGTAATTAAATGTAATTTTATTTTTTAGATGATTTTTTTATGTTATTCGTATTTTAATGGTTGTGAATAAATATCACAGGAGTAGGTATATCATAATTATTTTTCGAATAAACGTTTATGATTTTTATACTTAAACCAGTTCATTGAATCTTTCTATATCTTAAAAAACATTATCGCTTTGAAGGTGAGGTATATAGTGTTAAATATTTAGGGTAGATACATATTGTTAAATAAACAAAAAATAATGGTATAGCACTGTGACTTGGTCGATAACTTGACAAAACACAATCTCAAACTCTCGTATCGGGCTATTATGAGAGCTAGGATTGGAGGTTCTACGTTATAAAATCCGAAATGAGCAAATCCGTAGAAGAACCAAGGTCACCGACATAGATCTCAGAATAAGCAAGTTGAAGTGAACCGACAACCGTTAGTGAAAAAAGGTTCTTGCATCGCAACCATAAACCATTTTCGGAGGAGGTAGGGCACAGCGAGATTTTCTCGCTCTAAATTGGAGCAGCCCGCCTGGGGAGGTTTTTTTTTTTTTTTTTTTCAAGATTCAAGATGTTTATTTGCAGAAATAAGTGTTACAGAGAGGTCTTAAAGCTATGAATATGGCACTTATAAACTTATTCACTCTTTTCGAGCATCGAAAATTATTGTTTTAGCCGAAAGACTGTAAACTTTACACATACTATACTTAGTAAATTTTTGGGTATAATACAGAAACAGGACTCTTTGAATATAAATAATATACAAGCAACATACACTGTAAAGTTAGCTATAGGAAACATTACAATAGGCACGTAATTTTTGTTAGGAGCGTTGGCGAAAAGAAATGTACAGCAGCATTTTTTATTTTTCAAGGTATTCATCAATTGAATAGAAACAGTTTTTAATTTAAAAACATTTTAATTGTTTTATAAATAATGTTAATTTTGGTTCATTTTTTATATATTTAGGCAAATTGTTAAAAAAATTTACTGCCATGTAATATGGGCTTTGGTTTAACATTTTTATTCTTGAGTATGGTAAATAAAGTCTATCTTTATGGCGAGTATTTCTGTATCGCTTACTTTAGTAAAATGACTTTTATTTTTGTAAACAAATATGCATATATCAAATATATATATTGATGGTAGCGTTAAAAGGTTAAATTTTATGAAATATGGTTTACAGCTTTGTGTGTTGTTAATTTGGGCTAAGATCCTAATACATTTCTTTTGTGATACAAATAATTCGCTAATATCGCTACTATTTCCCCATAGCATCACTCCATACCTCAGCCAAGAGTATGCATATGCATAATAGGTTGATAAAGCTGTCTCTGTATTGGTACTATGTTTTATTTCAAAGAGTGCATTTATAAATTTAGAAAGTTTTGTTTTTAAGTGTTCGATGTGATTCTTTCAATTTAGATGTGTGTCTATTTTTAAACCGAGTAAATTAAATGTTTGTACTATTTCTAAAGGGGTATTACAGAAGATCGCTGCCAAATAACATTATTTGTTTCAAATAGTGTTGTGTTCCTGCGGTGAGTAAGGTTGCCAGTGCTCTTAAGGGGGGGGAGGGGTTCGGCAGGCAACGCATTAGCAATGCTCCAGGTGTTGCTAATGTCAATAGGCGACGGTAACCACTTACCATCAGGAGGGCCGTAAGCCTGTTAGCCTCCGTATAACATTTAAAAAAAAAACCGGATGATCGCATTGCTGAAGGGACCAACGACATTGTGCAGGTTGCGGGAAGTCGGTAGATGGAAATGCCTCAAGACCTTCGACGTGGTGTGCGTTCCCCCAGCAGAATGTTGTCGAATTTCGGGATTTAAGTATGCAGGGAATTAGAGCATTTTGTGCGTCCACAGGAAAAATAGTTATTTATGAAAAACACATTCTACTGGGGGAACGCTTTAAACGATCTTCCAACAGAATGTCATCGAAATAATGGACGTAGCTAAAAACAAACTAAATTATTAATAAATAAATGAAAAAATATATATAAACTTTCCCCCAGCAGAATGTGTTTTTCATAAATAACTTTTTTTCCTCTGGACGCACAAATTTGAAATTTCGTGCACAATTATACAAAACCATGCTCTAATTCCCTGCATACTTCAAATCCCCAAATTCGACAACATTCTGCTGAGGGTACGCACACCTACTAGAGGGTAATATTGTTTTATTATTTTGTTTGTGGTATTTGCACACAGCGAATCACTGAACTTTTGTAATTGCATCGCGCTACACATCAAAGTAAAAAAATGTCCTAGCGTCTTCGAAGTGTCGCCATAGAATATACAGCAGTTGAAGAGGAAAAAAAAGCGTTCTCCAACGTTTTATTTCTCGTCAGGGAAACACGAATTTACGAAATTGCCGCGCGACATTAAGGAACGTGCACTTGATCGAGTTAAAGCACTGCTCACGTCTAGCGGACGAAATAATGTCCGCTTGTTATGTATGTATTTGACGTCTGCAATTGTACGTTGCGTGTTCGTGTACGCTACGTTCACACGCAGGAAGGAACGTGTAACTTTACTTATTACACAAAGTTTGTATTTGACGTCTGCTTTTATACTTTTCGAATATACGCTGCGTTCATACGCAGGAATAAAAGCGTAGTATTACATATTACACTACCTTTTTGTATTTGACGTCTGAGTTTTTACGTTGCGCGTATAGTTACGCTGCGTTTATAAGCAGGAAGGAACTTGTACCATTAGGTAAGTAAATAAAACACTACGCATGTATTTGACGTCTGCGCTTATACGTTGTGTGTATGCGGTGCATTCAAACGCAGAAAGGAACGCGTTACCATTATCTGTCTTTTTTTTTGAGTAAAAAAAACTTCTTAAGTAAACTCAAACTTTTGTGGTTCAACTCTGTCCGCTCAATATACATAGAGCCAAAAAATGCTTGACATGAAATATTGCTCAGTGTTACGTTGAAACAATTTCTCGGTTTGGTTAAATGGAACTGCACAAGCGTCTGGATGAGGGATGGATGGGATACGATTCTAATAGGTATTTTTACACATTAGATAGAATGCACAATGAAAGAAATTGCTCATGAAAATTATCCTACTAACATTATAAATGTGAAAGTTTGTGAGGATGTTTCGATGTTTATTGTTCAATCACGCCGTAACGGCTCAACCGATTTCGTAAAAACTTGGAATAGATATCTATACCTAGATTTGATGGACGGTTTTACAAATATAAAATAAAATAAAATAAAATAAAAAGCCTTTTATTTTCTACCACTTATTAAACTAACATATCTTATCAAATTTAACTACACTTATTTTCTTAATATTAATTTCAATGTTTATCTAATTCTCTAGTCTAAATCCGCAGTAGTCGCCTCCACGGCGTAGGCCTCCCCTAAATGCCTCCATAAAACCCTTTCCCTCGCCTTCCTCATCCATTCCGGTCCACACAATACAAATATATATACTGATTACTAAATTTAAGAATCTAACTTTTAAATAAATCCGTCTATAATTCATCTATAACCTTTCACAAAAGTTTTGTCTCTAAACATTTTCAAAATAAAACAAATAAGGTATCGTACCGAGTTCCCGAAGGATTTGAAATTGCGGTACCTACATTGATTCTACTGGGAGCTCTCGTTTCAATAAAAAACAGGGGAAATACAGTCACATTGTGTTAGCTACACTATATCCATTTGTTCAAACAGTTTCCAGGGCAGACGCAACTTAGTTTATTAAGTAGCGAAGCGACTGACATCAAGCTGCACATTTTACACTAGCTCCTATTATTTTGTAGCAGTAGGTTTTTAAATCGCGTTCTTCGTATTTAAATCTCATCATTATCAGCCTCTAAAAGTCCAACTCTGGACATAGTCCTCCCCTAAAGAGTTACATGACGAATGGTGTTTGCGCCTATGAAAATTGAGATCTCAAGTGTATGAAGTGACAAGAGTCAAGGAACTCGCGGACAAAGTCGCGGGCGGATCAGTAAGAATTAAAAAACTACCCCTTGAATTCGAAGTTATTATGATTTTACTATTTATTAACGTAAGCAATGTATATTTATACTGACTGGCCTCATAGCTCAGTTGGTAGTAACTCTGCCTTCTGCGCTAGAGGTCGCGGGTTCGATTCCCGCACTGGACAAACATTTGTGACTAACACAGATGTTTGTTCTGTGTCTGGGTGATAAATAAATATCAGTCTGGGATCAGTTTTGGGATCAGTTGATCGTGTGTGATATGTCCGGAATATATATATATATTTTTATTATACTTTTTACCAGCTTTTAACTTGATTGAGGATTTTCTTCTGGTTGTAAGTCAATTCAATTCAATCATTTATTTCTAGTTAGTGATTTACAGTGTTAATAAATACACAATAAGCAATTAATAGATTAATTAAATAACCAATGTCAAAGTGTCCTAAAGAAAGCCCATTTTTTAACGTTGATAATTTGTGCCTAACGTCACAAATCTAAGTTCTTCTGTGACTTCTTCTCAGTGTAAAACGAAACCCTTTGCGAATTCAATCAGGAGTATCATCGACACTCAAATAACTTCTTTCAAGGTGCGGATATTGACTTTGTAACAGGTACGAGCTTTTAATTATAAACTCTCGTAAATCTCGTCATATTTTACGTCTCTAAACTTCCACCTTCACTTGGGAGGATCTGTACGATGCAACAGATAGGGCCATCGAGGTTGCTACATATTGGTCGACCAGAGTTTGAGTATTCTTTGACTCGAGAAGAAGAAGAAGACGTCTGTAAAAGAAATGAATAAATGAATGAAAATACTTTATTACTGCGATCATATCCAGATAACCTTTGGATGGAATTTAATGGAAGATCGTTCAGAATGCACTTGAATATTTAGATAACCCAAATGGTTTAATACCACTTTGTTCCACGAGGTGATATCATCCAATGTGGAATTATACCCTTATTACACCTAGCAATTAAAGAATAGAAACAATGAATTTATGAAACTCAAAATACTTTTTATAATTAAATAAATAATACCTTTGAGGAGGAGGTAGGGCACAGCGAGATTTTCTCGTTCTGAATTGGAGCAGCCCGCCTGGGGAGGTACCTCCGCCTTACAGAAGATCGCAGCCAAATAACATTATTTGTTTTAAATGGTGTTGTGTTGAGGTTGCCAGAGCTCTTTAGGGGGGAGGGGGTTCGGGGTCGGCAACGCGTGCGTGATGCCTCTGGTATTGCAAGCGCTCATAGGCTACGGTAACCGCTTACCAACAGGTGGGCTGTATGCTTGTTTGCCAACTCAGAGGTATAAAAAAAAAAAAAAAAACCAACAGTCACATGACCGCAACTGTCCTGACCCCACAATAAGATTCCCTGTGTCGTGCGTATCAGAAACTACGCAGTAGAACAACACCCAGACCCGAAACAAATATTTGCAGATCATACACACATTTATCCCCCAGCGAGAATCGAACCCGCACCCCTTGCGTCTCAGACGGGCACTCGCCCACTACGCTGCCACCGAGAGCAAGGTTTTTATGGAATTTACTGAGAATACGTTTTCGTAAGGCCATTTGTATGATCATCCATCGTTTTTTACGTACCAAGACTTACCTATTTACCTAAATGAGGAAACGGGGCCTTCCGGGTTTTCAAAAAAATTTTGATTTTTTGATTTTTTTTTGACAAATTTCTATTCTCTTTTTGTGGAGGGAGTGTATTTTTTCACTCAAATCACACTAACTGCTTATTTTCATCGCTTGCTGTGACATTTTATTCCCCTCACGACGACGACTTAAGGATACAAGGCTTTAGAGCTTGTGCCAATAATTGAATCATAATTCTGAGTACTTCGTACAGTTTGAAGAATAAAATCATTATTAATTGGTAAGTAGGCACCATCCGTAATCAACAATAATTGAATTTTCTTTATTCAAAAGGTGTACTCAAGGCCCATCTCCCCGGGAAGTTAAGAAGCGCGTATTAAAATGCTTCCTAGCAAATTTATCCAATTACGAAAATTAATTTATTCTTTAACGGTCTATAATAATTATTTTTAATTTTGCCCATTAAAATGAACAATAAATTTGAAAGGAAAGCGAGGGCTATAACTTAATAACGAATACTGAACCAGCAGTTATCTATAGTATCTTTAGTCTTCGAGTCCATATGACGTTGGATCACCTCGGAATAAAAATGCCTCTTTATATTATTACAGTAGATTTTTCTACTGTATTAATATAAAGAGGCATTTTATAAGTGTCTTCTGTTCACCTTGGAATTTAATAAATGTCATTAAAAAAACGCTATGCAAAAATTTGCTGTTTTGGGGTCAAATCAGTACAAAATCAATGATTCAGCAGTTTAGGGAATCTTGATTCCGAACTTCTCATACGTTTAGTAATCATACTAATATTATAAATGCGAAAGTTTTTGGATATTTGTGGTTCAATCGCGGCCAAACGGCCGAACGGATTTGATTTAAATTTGGCACAGAGATTCAAAGATTATAGTCTGGAATAGCATATAGGCTACTTTTTATCTTCATAGGTAACGCAAGCGAAGCCGCGGGCGGAAGCTAGTATAATATAAATAGCAGTTGAATTGATAACCTTCTCCTTTTCGAAGTCAGTTAAACGGACTTAACCAACAATGGGCTGCACTAATAAAACAAGCAGTTTAAGGAACCTTTTTGTGTGGCTTTGTACGTTTTAATTACTCAGATGAACGGCTGAGGATTTTTGACAGGAACATTTTATACCTTGACTATAATTACATCGATATTTTTTAATTTAAGCAAGGAGCTCGCTTAAATGAGGTGAGCGCAGTTTTTCTTTGGTTGTTTGAATAATAAATTACTTTATTTTAATAAATTACTTTCTCAAAGTACCAGGTCGTCCAATATGGTGGCTATAGCACCAATGAGTATTTATGCACTTTTATAGCACTTTATACGCTTTCCGTCACTAGTGTACTATACGTAAAAAGGCTATCTATCAACAACAAATATATTAACGGCTATAAACAAAATTTCGAACTTTTCAAATCCTCTGTTTTTGGTTCTTTAGATTTCTAGTTTCTAAGACGTTTCAAAGTGATGAGGAGAAAGCCGACATCAGGATTGATACCTAAAACAGCTGAATAATTAAGTTTGAAGTTATTTTACACCAAATCAGCAGATTTATCAATGAAAATAATTGATTTTTAAAAGTTTTTAGATTAAATGATTTTGCCAATTGCGTATAAGCCCCTTTTGGGATAGTATACCTACATATTATGAAAAACCTTTAACTACTATCCTAAGTCACTCTGGTGATTATGACTTACCACATAATTGCGTAAAAATAACGGGGTCAACCACATAATTTGGTGAACGATGAACCTAATGCAAAACTCAGTAACTGCTACTGCGACCAAACATTGTTTACAATGTGAAAAGTTTCAAGAGGGGAACTGAATATTTATTAGGTATTATGAAAAGTGGCAAACTGCAATGAAATCTAACTTTGCTGTCCACCAACTTTAAATACAAGGTGATTCTTATTATGTATACTATATGTACTATAGTATATGTTTTTAGGAGGAGGTAGGGCACATCGAGATTTTCTCGTTCTGAATTGGAGCAGCCCGCCTGGGGAAGTACCTCCGCCTTACAGAAGATCGCAGCCAAATAGCATTATTTGTTTCAAATAGTGTTGTGTTCCTGCGATGAGTAAGGTTGCCAGAGCTCTCTCAGGGGTGGGGGGGTTCGGGGTCGGCAACGCGTGCGTGATGCCTCTGGTATTGCAATCGCTCATAGGCTACGGTAACCGCTTACCAACAGGTGAGCCGTATGCTTGTTTGCCACCACAGTTGTTTAAAAAAAAAAAAATACTACCCCGAAAGGGGTTTATTCTGTTCCCAATTGGCAGTAAAGTGTGTTCTACGAGTTCTGGAAATACGATATTTTTCATTGAAATTCACCATGCAAAAATCAGTTCAAACTCAATTAGGTAGCAATCTTGATGTCAAACTTCTACGTTTAATAATTAGTTATAATTTGAACTCTGTTTTCTGCTTAAACAGAGTTCATTCTTATTCATTAGGTAATTTTTTTCTGTTATTGTGTTTGATAATGTCCTATGTTTTATAAGGATGATAAAAATACCAAAAATAAATAATTTAAAAAAGTTTGGTATGATAATTTGAAATGAAAATGAAATGATATAAATTTATTTTGACAAACACAGGCAGAAGACACAAAAAACAATAGAATAAAGGTTAACGATAGGGAAATAGGTAGACGTAACACAGATAACACACAGTACAAACAACAACACATAAGTAGGTATCTATGTCATTTACAATATTTAATTTAAAAAACTACTTACCATCAGGGGAGCTTCAGGCTTTACCAAGTTTGTTGGTTATAAAAAGTGTATGGGTAAGAGATAAATTTTAATCGATGTAATCTTGTGCTGACTCTACATAATGTAGGACAGGGGAGAAAAGATGATGATGGCATAGTTTTAAAATTGGTTTAAAACCAACACATTCGTATCTAGCTTTTGTTAGAATCATGGAACTAATCTAACTTTTGTTTGCGAAGTGGCTTTGAACCGCGCGGGAGTTAGTAAAGAGAATTCAATTAGGTACGCTCTGTGTCTCTTACATTAAATACTCCACTTATATATGAGATCCGGCTGGAACATACATTTTAAAATACCTTACCTACTATAGGGTTATTAAGTGCAAAAAACCCTTAAAACAGTTTGTTCAGGGCTGACTTTTACATTTGAAAAAAAAATTCTTCGAAATCAAACTCAACACATAAAATGTTTAACTGCGATGGAAACAATTGCATCATACTTTAGCATAAAATTTAGCATCACAATTAGCATAATTACCTTAATTTTGAAATCGATACTTTACATCGATAAAGTAATTAGAGAAAAACATTTTCAAGTCATTGTTTTCTGCGACTGCAAGTAGAAAACAGAGTTCTAATGACCAACCACAGGCAGTGTGACCTGGCTGGCGAAAAGGCTGGCAACGTTTTCTCGTTGGATCGTTTACAACACACAACTTTAATAAAAAAATTAACCATAAATCTTTGAACTGACTAAACAAAATCGCAAACTTGATGGTACGGGGCAGGATCACCGTAAAAACGCCCTATACTATGAAACCGTAATAAATAAATGATCTTCATTCTGATAGCAGAAGTTTTCTTTCCAATATGCTTCGACACACAAACAAGCTACAATTCATAGCATTTTATTATCTCTTTGGGCGGCTTCTTAGTGGCTTCAAAAGTATTTTTTGTTACATCATTCGATATTTTCATTCACTGAATATACGCTGCGCCGAACAGAAAGCTCGTTCTTAGTCAAGATTCAATAAATAAATAAATAAATGTTGCTTCTTCCTCAAGGAGACTCAACCTCACTCAAGTATATTTAATTTCTATTACGTATGGAAATACAAATTTTAAGAGATTTTGAGGAAACCAATGTTAACTATAGGTAATTTATAATCTTATGACGACCTCGGTGACGTAGCGGGCTAGTGCCCATCTGAGACGCAAGAGCTGATTCGATTTCTGCTGCCGGACAAATGATTGCATGATCTGCAAATATCTGTTAAAAATTAAGAGATCCGTAAACAAACGAAAGTCACTGACATTACCTGTGGATTAGCGAGTCTAAGTGGCAATCACATAGTGCGGAGAACCGACGACCGTTGGGGCAGAAAGGTTCTATTTTATTTTATTTTATTTTATTAATGAAACAAAATCCACAGCTCTTAGATAATATGGTACAACTTAACTAATTCACTTTACTTAAAGCCAATAAAGGATTTAATTTTTTTAGCTAATACATTTATTAATTACGACTGTCACTGATTTGACACAAAACTAATATTATATATATGTGTTTGTGTGTGTGTATGTGTATATGTGTAGAAGTTTTCAATAAAAGATTTATTGAGCGAGTGGAATTTAATAAAATATGGGCTAGGAGATCTTTTACATTTTGATGATGACAACGGAAGGCTTAAAACATAAAAGCATCATATCCCTAGGCAGTAGACAAAACCTTACTACTCTCTATGATTAGCCATAGATAATATTAGTCGATTGAACTCGACTAAACTAAACATAAATAGAAGGCGGTAATTTAATTACTATTTCAACACTCCTACCAAATTAAAGCCTTGTAACGTTTGTATTTAGACAGAACAAAACAAAAATAAATACATTAAAAAAAATATTTTGAACAAAGTTTAGGAATTGAAGTTTCTTACCCGGACTCTATTTTCCTACTCAAGACTCAACACTACATTTTTATAAATAACAATAAATGTACTCACTGTGTAAATACACAAATAGATAACTAACAATAAAATATTTGTGTAAATGTTCAGAAAGAAATATAAGTACATAGGTATAATTACTTGCAGATCATACCTATTTTGCTTCTGTTCAGCCGAAACTTATCTTTAAGCAAAGGTTTTGTGAACATGTCAGCATATTGCTTCTCTGAACACACATTGTTGAGATCAAATACTTTGTCAAAATACTTTTCCTTTACAAAGTTATATATCTATGTTTACACCGTTTATGAAAGTCAATGTTTTTATCACACTAACTAAAAGCACTCTGATTGTCAATGTTTAAATTCACTCACATCACACAATAATTGCTTTAGCCACATTGCTTCCTTCCTCCATTTATGATGAAAACATAGCCAGTAACTGAGCATCTGCTCTCTACATCATTTGCATAATCCACATCACTATCAAATCATCATTTTCATCGTTGTTGTGTAGTGCAGCCCATAGCTTTTGGTTGCATTCAGGTATTTGAAGATTTTCTTTACAGCATTCCAATGGCTATATGGCTATTATAATAATTGAGAAATCGACTCACCAGACTCACTGCAAACATAATGTCAGATCTGCTTACTATTACTTTATGCATCAAGGATCCCACTGCCTCTCTATAGGGTATGTTCTTCTCTGGTAGAACATCACACTTATCCAACTTCACAAGTGGGTCGGCAGGAACACTGTTGGGATTTGCATCAGTAATGTTAGATTTGTTCAGCAATTGAGTAATGTATTTAGTCTGGTGGATAAATTACTTTCTCTATGTATATCCAGCTGCATACCAACATAGTTTGTAGATTTACATGTAGTTATTTCAAAGTTTGTTCTTAGATCATTTAGAATGTCATCTAATACCTCTTTTTCTTGGGAAACAATAATTCATTATCAAGATAGATCAGAAGATAGCATTTTACTTCTTTGTATGACCCAATATAGACATTGATCTACCTGGCTTCAGCACAGAATCAAACTTTTTATTCCAGCACCTGGGTGCTTGCTTTTTACCATACAGTGACTTAACCAGTTTACATACCTTGTTAGGTTCAGTTTTCATACCTTCAGGTACAGATGTGAAAATGTTTTCTTGAAGAACACCATATACCATAATAAATATAACACATCAAATTCATTATAGATTTTGTTGAATAGCAATTGATAATTGTAATCGAATAGAATCATACCTGACTGTCGGTGAGAATGTTTCGTTGTATTCAATACCTGCTTTCTGCGAGTAGCCTTTTGCACACAGTCAAGCTTTGTAGCGGAGGCCTGACTATTCATCTTTGATACGAAACACCCACTTGTTACCAATTATCTTCGAATCTGCTGGCTTTTCAACAAAGGTCCATGTACCATTTTGGTGATTTTCTTCAAGTTCATCATCTATTGCTTTCTTCCACACAAATAAGAGTTCTCCTCTTTTCGGTTTGGTTTTCAAGAAGAAGCTTCATTTCTTGGTCTCAGAGTCATTTTGAATAGTTGCGGAGAATTAATACTTTCTGATAAGTATTCGGATTCTTCAGAGCTATCTTCGCTTTTTTTTTATGTATTGTGTTTATGGAACTTGATGTCTCATTGCAGCTCTCATCATAACTGTCAATGTCATTCGGAGACTCGGTCAATTCCACCGGAACACAGTTCTTTTTTTTATGTCTTGTGTTTATGGAACTTGATGTCTCATTGCAGCTGTCATCACAACTGTCAATGTCAATCGGAGACACGGTCAATTTCCACCGGAACACAGTTGTTCTCACAGTTGATTCGAGAAACACGGCATCTCTACTCTCACAGTCTGTGTTTGGGTTAATCTTTAACCTTTTGAATGCTCACAATATCCTATGTTTTATTTCTGAGAGCATACACACACACTTTTCTTGAAAAGTCATCTGTGAGTGTGAGGAAGTATCTAGCCCCTCCTAGAGATGTTGTCTCCATTGGTCCGCATTATATCGGAGTGAACCAATTCTAACTGTGCTGGCCTTCATGTTGGAGGATAAGCGAGTTTGTTTACCTTCAAGGCATGTCACACAGGACACTTCAGCCTGGTTTCGGAAACTCACTCCATCTGTGCAATCTTTCAGCTTTTGTAGGTCCGGGAAGTTCAAGTGGCTCATTCCCTGATGCCACATGTATGCATCTTGTTCATCAACCACGGATATGTATGCATGAGCTTCTTGTGTACTCAGCCGGTACATATTATTGACTGAACTTGCTGTAGCCACCACTGTGTTTGATTTACTCAAAATCACACAGTCATCACGGTTGAACTTTACTTGACCACAATTTTTGATAATCTGGCTCACTGACAGTAGATTAGTGGCCAATTCTGGCACATACAGGACATTCTTGCACAGTATTTTACTTTGTTGTCCTTTTCCATCCAGTACATCAAGACTTATTTGACCACAGCTTTTCACAGGCAATATTTTATCATTAGCAACTTTTATATTCTTTATTGGAGGAGTAATCACATCCTGGAGCCATCCTTGGTGTTTTGTCATGTGCCAAGATGCTCCGGAGTCAACAAACCATGACTTGTCATCTTGTGTATTCTGACTGGCCATAAACACGGCAGCATAACTAGATGGATTTTCCTTTTTGTTGTTTTCATTTGTTCTGCAGTTTTTACTGTAGTGCCCAAACTTGTTGCATGAAAAACAGCGAGGTCCTTTCTTATAGTTTGACTTCTTCTCACCTTCTTTGTTTGCTGTGAATGCTTTTGTATCATTTTCAATTTTCACATCTTGAAGTATCTTTGCTTTTATAGCATCTGATGTTATCCGTATACCAGAACTTTCAACAGCCATGATCATGGGTTTATACTGCTCGGGTAGACCGGAGAGTAGCAATGTACCGAGCCACTCGTCATCTACTTTGAACCCAATGTTCCTTAGCTTATGCGCTGTTGACATTATCTTGCTGACATAGTCCTCCACATCTTGACATCCGGTCAAAGTTGTAGTACAGAGATCTCTCAATAAGCCCACTCGTCGCGTAAGTCCCGAGTCGTCAAATGCATGGGACAGGTTTTCCCATACCTCTTTTGCTGTCTTAGCTTCTTCAATGTGCACGTAGTTCACGGGGTCGACCAGTAATATAATTTTCGTTTTGGCTCTATTATCCTTTTTGATGTCTTTCTCGGAGCCCTCGACACACTCCCAAAGCTCTTCATGTTGAAGATACGTCTTCACGGCGAACCGCCAGGTGTTGTAATTGTCGCGGCCCGTTAGCTTTTCGATGCTAACTAACGAGTTACTCGAGGACATGTTTAGAGATTGGAAATTTCGAGTTCATCAGAAAATTTCGACATGAAATTGCAAAACGTTGCGCTTTTGTTTTCTTTCGGGGGACCGGCCGGCACTTTTGACTTTACTTTTGCACTATTTTTATATTTCGGTTTGACGATTTTATCGGTCAGGACTACTGGGACACATAACCTGTAGAAGTTTTCAATAAAAGATTTATTGAGCGAGTGGAATTTAATAAAATATGGGCTAGGAGATCTTTTACATTTTGATGATGACAACGGAAGGCTTAAAACATAAAAGCATCATATCCCTAGGCAGTAGACAAAACCTTACTACTCTCTATGATTAGCCATAGATAATATTAGTCGATTGAACTCGACTAAACTAAACATAAATAGAAGGCGGTAATTTAATTACTATTTCAACAATATGCGTGTATATATGTGGTGTATGTATGTGTGTGAATAAGTGTGTCTTCGAGAGGGTGAGTGTGTTAGTGTGGTGCTTGAATGTGCATGTGTGTAATGGATGTGAATATGAATATAGCAATAGACTTTACAAACAGTTACATGTTGGGTTGTTTCAACCTAATGAAGACTTAAGAGTGTTCAATGATAACTCAATTAGTCCTCATTAAGCATCTTTAAAATTTCGCGTTTAAATGTCAATTTACCACAATGGAAAATATCGGAGGACTTGAAACTTTTGTTATAGGTCCGGTGCAACCGACTGACGAGTGAATGTTGGGCATAATTTGTGCTTGTGTGCTTGATGGCAAACAGAGGATTCTATGGTGGAAACCGCAGAGAGCAGATTAGAACAGCCCCCCACTAGATGGAAATACCTAATAATGGCTGCGCTGGGAACCGTTGGATGGACCTCACAAGATCGGTAGCTCTGAAAATCTATGGGGAGGCCTATAATTTTATGCAGTGGACATCCTATAGCTGAAATGATGATAATTATAATAAAAGACACAAACTCGAGGGTAGCTCAAACAATTTCCAGGGCGAAAATTTCTCAAATTTTACGCTAGAATGATGTTAGAATAATAGTACGGAATGTGGGAATCTCGGATTTCCATATTTATGAGGGTAAAATCGTTAGATATTCGATCGTATAGCTGTGTTGATATCCTCTTCGTAGGGACATCTCAATGCGGCTGACTCTCCAAACTGAAACGTAGGTAGGTACGGTACGGGGCCTGTGACCAAAGTGTGTTTGTGTGTGTGTGTGTGTGGGCTTGTCAAGTAGAGTCGCAAGAAGTCAGTGGATGAAAAACGCTCAAGCTCAAGAAGTCCACGCTTCACTTATTATGGTCAGCGGTGGACTTCTTCAGGCTGATGATGATGACTACCGCGCCGCTGACGCTCCCGCTAGTAGACGCTTTCAGGCCGCTTCGGTGACGTCGGCGTAAGCGGAAGCTTTTTTAGGAGACTGCGGGAGGTTTGCCTGATCAATATTTTTTTATTACATTCAAACAAATGAAGTGTTTTTCTGACGATAAATTGTTTGCTAGCGGTTATATAGTGTAGGTTTTTACTGCCAGTATCGCCTGTTGTTTGAAGTCAGCCGAATCGAGCAATCATGATTGGGGACTAGAAATGTAGATCGAAATACAGCAACTGTTGTACCCTGTTTAGTGAAATTTAATTTGATAGGCACACATTTATATATATTCTCATATACTTAGTGACTAGAAAATACCTATACTGTCATAAGTTTATTTATCAAGTCGATACAGAATGTTAGTATTTTCTTATTAAAACGAAATATAACGAATATTTTTCTATAATAACAAAGGTAAAGTTTGTTTGTAAAGAAAAACAAACGGTAAACAAACGGTAAAGGTAAACTTTGTAGGCAATCCCGTTTTTACCAGCTCCGCACTTATTGACCATGTCTTTTCATAGGATAAATCTGACTAAGCTGAAAATATATTAAATAATATAAAGTATATATGTGCTGAGCAAACCTATTCAAGCCTCAAGAGTGCCACGACGAACGGCTTTTGAGCCTTCTCCATCGGGTGGGGTGCGTTCCAACACTGCATCGTCCGGTTCGTGGTGACCACCATTCGAGAGCTTTTTTTCCCCAGGCCGGTTCTGCGAGTCCTCTGATGATGGCTTACCCACTGCCACTTCAACTTAATAATTCTGGGAGCTATGTCAGTGGCCTTGGTTCTTCTAAATATTTCCTCGTTTTGGGCATACCTAGCTCTCTACATAAACCGTTGCGCAACCTTGACCTTGTGTACCTATAGCTTGTGCTTGTGGCCAATAGTTACCGGCGAATCTCAGTGCCATATGTCAACACGCACTAATTGTGGACTTTCGTTTTCATATAAATCTCAAAATAACATCTTGTAAGCGCCAAAAATGCGCAAAAAATACGCTCAATGTGTAACGGCACTAATAAATTTGATCAAACAGCAAGATGCCACATAAAAGCCAATAACTCCCTGAACAGCCTACTGTGGCCCTAATGGCCGCCACTGCAAGCAAATTAACCATTATTGCGTCGAAGGCTTGCCAAATATCTGTATTAGTGGCCGATTCAGATATCAGTATGCAGGGCTGAACTTGAACAGAATAGTGAAGGATGCCCTCACGCAAGGTGGGCGATGATCTGCAAAATCTAGCTGGCAAACCATGGCGTGTTACCATGGTACTCGTAGTTTCTGATACCCACGACACAGGGAATGGGTAGAGCCCCTAGTGTGGGGGTCAGGACTTTGTATATGACTGTTGGGTGTTTAACACAGCAGCGAAAGACCGGGCTGAGTGGCGCGCCTTGGGACCTAGATACGTGCATCAGTGGACTGATATAGGTTTTATGATGTTAAGGTCGAATGAACTTTGGCTGAACTCAGTGGTCCGATTAACGAAAATAAACTTAAATTTATGGGAAAAGAGGAACCAACTGAACACTTTCTAAACAAACAGATTTGTTTAAAATCGTTTGTCTATTTCCTACTTGGATAATGGCGCTGGACTACTAGGCCAATTATTTTGTTAGTTTTGTATCTTTTTATGCAATTAACTTTCTGTTTTTCTTTGTATTATGAATATTGAGTTCAATACCAGCGGGTATAAAATGGAACAAAATCGATAGCGTCAAATGTGTAGCCTCCCTTAGCTGACGAAGCCAGCCTTTCCTTTTTCTTCAACGAGGAGATATCGATTTTTTTTGGTATCATCCACGCCGCTTATAGGTCTAAGTCCGGCCCATCTCTAGAAAATCGGGTAAGTACACAATAATAAAATAATCTGCATTATTTTATTGAGTATATTGTGTTCTGATGGAGTGTTCTGTTGGGTTATAGTTTCGATGTCCGGTATTAAATTCAAACTACTGATTATGCTTCAACTCACGTCTCAAATAAAATTGGTCAAGGATCATTAAAAAATAAAAAAAAAACCCGTGATTGCTTGTCTGTATCAGCTTGGTCGCGAAGAATAATCTTAAAGGACATGGAATTCTTGGGCTGCAGCCCTTTGTGATTTATATGAATAAAGTTTGATTCCTTAAGTTGTGGTTAGATTGCGCGCTATACCAGTCTGACCAGTGCGATTTCGATGAGTTGATCTAAGGGTGCGTCTTCATTGGCAAATGCGCCGCAAATTCGCTATTCGTGCACATTGCTACAACGCATTCATGCACGCATATATTACAGCAATCTTTTCGTAAGAGGCTTACGCGCCACGCACTTTTGACGCTCCCTGAAGTAAGATAGGTTTTAATAAGTAAAACAAATGATTATAAATATGAACAATTTATTAATAAATTGGTAATATTATATTGTGTAAAAGGACGCAGAGCGACAGTGTGGCCGCCAGTGGATGTGACGCAGGGAGGGTTCCGCCGCCTTGGTGGAGTTCAGCAAGACTTTCACCTGGTGACAAGGAATTGAGGTATTACAACCGTAAAAATTTCTAAAACCGTAAAACCGTAAAATACTGCGCAAATATTACTGATATAGGGAAAAAGCTACGGTCCACCGCAGTCTAGGCGAGTTACCATATCAAATATTCGTAGTTTCTGGTAGACTCGACACGGAAGTCCTAGACTTGTATTGATAAACATGACAGCGATCGAGATTGAGATTGAGAAAAATTACATTTTTGTATGGGAAGAAATAAAGGACGCTCAAGAGATGTCATTTTTGTTTGAAGCAATTTTTACCATAAATATTGTATAAACTTCTCACGCCAGTGAAGCTCGGAATGTTTCTGCTGCGCGTAAGTACGCTTTGTGTTGCTTTTTATTGCGAATAGTGTAGGATCCCTTCTGCATTTTATTGGACTTGAGGAATAGCGCTAGATTATATGATATGCCTATTTATAATATTACTATTTATAAATCATAGCTATATCAATAGTAATTGAGTTTTGGCTACCTTTGATAACGTGCAGGATAACATGCGCAGGCGGTGGGCCGGGCGGCGGCGCACGAGCTACAGTACACGTGTATCTCCCGGCGTCATCGTTTCTCACTCGTGCCACGCGCAGCACAGAGTTCGCACCATTTGCTCCGAATTCTGTCCGGACGCTGTTGGAGAGATACCGTGAACCAATAGTTAGGGTTGGATGTTTTGTGGAATATTAACCCAGCCCTGGGATGAAATAGGCTAATGAATAAATAATAATAATTAATAATAAATGTTTATTCAGAACAAGCATTTTCATAAATCAAATAAAAAAATATAATTCTTATATGAAACTCAAAATTGCTTGAAGACGAATAAAAAAATAGGTTTAGCCTATTTTTATAAGATTAAAAAGCCTTCTTAATGCGTGCTTGCTTGTCGTGTCACTGATTCTTTCTTGGTCTGTATAAAGTGGTCCTGAATAGTTCCTATAACCGTCGCTGAAAGATCAGTGTAGTGAAAGGATTAAAGTGGATTAGTCCTTTCGTGCCTTTTTAATTTGAGGAGTATTCACCTGATCCCTCCTCGAGTAGTATCATCGTTCAGTAGATCTTCTTTCCTGTACCACAGTAGCGACGGGCCCCCTTCCATCTTAAGGCCTCGCACCTCACACCTCAGTGCCACTGTGCTCCCGAGCTCGCAGACTTGTTCGGCCACCTTCGCGCCAGCACCGTCCACGATGAGAACTGATACTTCTGTATAAAAAAACGGATAAGGTCTACACACTGTTCGAAAATGTTATTCAGTACAACTTCTGTTCTGTGCCATTAAGAAAGTATGTAAAATATGTAGGTACCTACCTATTTCATCATGACGACGAACATCGAACAAGGTGATTATTTAATGCTATGCCAAAAGTGGCTTATTCTACACCCAATAAAGTTTATTCTACGACTTTTGGGAATTCGAAATTTTTCATTGAAAATACACTCTGCAAAAATCAGCTGTAGTTTAGGGTCAAATTAAGTAATTTTAGGTCTTCTTCTTGCTGCCGAACTTCTTGTACTTGTAATAATCCTACTAATATAAAAAATGCGAAATGTGTAATATAGTCTGGAATAGCATATAGGCTACTTTTTATGTAGGTAGGTTATGTAGTAGGTGCCCGCGGAAGCTAGTTAGTTATAAAGATGATAAAAGACTATACTATAGGTACCTACCACGCTATATTGCTCACAAATTATGAAGGGTTGCATAAGGAAACCAAAACTCAAAAGCGATATGCATTAACATGCACACACTACTAGTTACAGCGGAGTTGGTGTGGGTAATTCGTGTTTGCAAGCTAATGAGTTTGTTAATGGGTCGTTACGCTTGCTTCGGAAACTTGGAATGCTTGTCTAATACCAAAGTTACTAGTGCTTCCAAAAGGTGCTTAACGGCGAACGATATTATAGCTCATATAGAGATAATATCCTATCCTGGTGAGTAAGGTTGCCAGAGCTCTTTAGGGGGGAAGGGGGTTCGGGGTCGGCAACGCGTGCGTGATGCCTCTGGTATTGCAAGCGCTCATTGGCTACGGTAACCGCTTACCATCAGGTGGGCCGTATGCTTGTTTGCCACCTCTGTTGTATAAAAAAAAAAAAAAACCTACTAATATTATAAACGCGAAAGTTTGTAAGTATGGATGCCATCCATCCATACTTACAAACTTTCGCGTTTATGTTTGTTACTCTTTCACGTAAAAACTACTGAATGGATTTTAATGAAACTTCACAATAATATAGCTTATACATCAAAATAATACATAGACTACAATTTATTAAGATATTGTGTGAATTGTTCAAAATCCAACTGACATTATTCAGTCGAGGTCTACCTTTTGAGAGCATTCCGCTTTTCGTTTGAACACGACTTTAGAGATCTGAATGATCTGGTTTGTTTGAGTTGACATGTCTACCATAAATTGGTAATATGATTTGTTTCGCCCATCAAAATGACTCTCTATCTCTGATACTTCCCATCGAATAATTTGATGTTTTTTTTTAAATACTAGGTACAGTATAATCTCACTAATCCGGCACTTCGATAGATCGGCACGATCCGGCATCCTCCGCCCACGCCTCCCTTTCCCCTCTATACCTGTGCGCTTTGGTCGTATTGTTTCTTTCAAGTGAGAATCCATAATACATTACATACATTTATTCTCTCTATGAAATGCTTTATTTTATTTATTACCGATGACTTTTTCAGTATAACCCAGTAATCCGGTTTTTAATAGTGCCGGATTACTGAGATTACACTGTACTTATATCCGGCGGGGTCGACGACGATGTCTCGTCATTGCCTAAATGGTGCCCTTGAGCTCGTTACCCCAACTTACTTACAGTACCATTTCTCGGTCCCAACGCCCTCTGCGCTCGCCATAGTCCAGTGTCGCTGCATAGGTCTTAGAGGCCAACAGACAAAAAATCCGGCAAGAAAAAACGGGGAATGACTCTACCTGGCACTCTCAGCGTGACTCTTGCAGCGCGGGGCGGATGAGTCGGCATCTGGCAATCGTAGTGCGACGCATCTGAGGCACGGACTTCCTTCACTTCCAGCCTCCAGATGTCTGGAGGGATAAACCTTGATGAATACCTAAAATGAAACAAGAGAGTAAAAGCTTGTGGCCAATGCTATTAATATAGCTTATTATTATAGCTCGCAGAACGGACAACCGTTGGGGATCTTTGTTCCCCAACGGTTGTCCGTTGGGGACTCGAGTTGTCTCGAGTGGCGACCACGAACCGGACGACGCAGTGTTGGAAGGCCCCCCGCCCGATAGACCGACGACATTGTTAAGGTTGCGGGAAGTCGGTGGATGGAAAAGGCTCAAGACCGTTCGCCATGGAACTCTTTGGGGGAGGCCTATGTTCAGCAGTGGACTTCATCAGGCTGATGATGATGATGAATGCTATTACCGGGTGGTGATATAAAACGTCGTGCTTTTGAGACAAAAGGCATACAGTAACCCCTAGACCGACCTTCGTATTCTTGTAGGTAATCAAAAGGAAGGTTCAAAAATTATGTATTGCCTGCTATAAACTGGTGCTACGATTACTAATCCGTTGCTTGCTTGTCGTGTCACTGATTCTTTCTTGGTAATCTGTTTAAGGTCAATGACCAGGTTGGTGAAAGAATCAGTGTAGTGAAAGGATTAAAGTGCGCCGTTTAGAGGCTCCTTTCGTGCTCACTAATCCGTAAGTTGCCGCCTGACGCTGTTTAAATAAATGATCTTGAATAGATATAAGAACTTGCAACTTTTTAAGAGAAAAAAGTACCTAAATGCTTTACCTACTGTCTGATATGAGGTACCTTACCTATCATCTGCTGTGTACTGTTGCGTACCAGTGTAGAGTAATTCCATTGGATCATCGTCACTTTTTCGACGGACCCATGATACCTGAAAAATAATGAAAATCTGAAGAAAACGGTCGTGCTGCCGCTTGCCTAGTTAATAATAGATAAACTAAGTTTGGCCGTGGTGGCCCCGGCTGAAGAATAGGCCCCTCCATATCTATCTACCTATCCGCGGATGTCGTAAGAGGCGACTAAGGGAAAAAGCTAGGGGATGGGCAGCAGCGTCCCTCATTTTAACAACCATAGCTCTAACTGCGCTCGCCAACCCGCATGCCCAGCGTGGTGAGTATGGGCAAATCCCCCCACATGATAAGGAATTTGCTCTGTCTGTGGGGGAGGTCATGTTCAGCAGTGGACGTCGAACGGCTGAAATGATGATGATGATGATGAAACTAAGTTTAGCGACTCTCGTCAACGAATCAAGAGACCGGTATTGGCATCATTGTTTACATATAATTGAATCAGTTTCGTACCAGTTTATCGTGTAGTGCGTCAACTTTGCAATCCAAGTGCGCAGTCGACCCAACTAAAGCTTCTATTTCTAGCGCTCCTGCAGCATAGATCCCGCTGCCGGTTCCAACTCTGGGGGAAAAACATAAAGATTGAAACACCGTGGTATTCTATAAGAGAGACAGAGAGAGCTGCGCCCAGCTCCAGAAGAAGCTGGAGAGCGACTTTCATCCAGACTCTCGCGAGGCGCCACGTAGAGGCTCTCGGCACGAGTCTTGGCGACTGAATGCGGCAGGAGTGCTAGCCATCCACACTCTCGATTTATTCAGTGGCCCGCAACGTCTTTCTCTGCGTTTTTTATCTCGTGTCCTTTGACTTGCACCCGAAAAACCGACACGAACCGGAGCGATAGCGAGGCGAGGCGAGGGGAGACGAGGGTACACAAGCGCACCTTCCTCACTCTCGCACTCGCGTTCCCTCGTGCAGCCTCGTGGAGAGTCCGAGAGACGTAAGAAAAAAATTACTTTTTTATACTACCTGCTCGTCAATGGCATATTATGTGTCATGTAAACCTTTCCTAAAGTAAGTCATTACAGCCCTACGGTCTAGCCGGGTCATAATGTTGTACTGAATTTCATTATTTCCCTTGGGACATAATGTGATTTGAATTTGGTATGCAACCCATGTGGTCGTGCTTGATCGAGGTTGGTTTCAAAAATGTTTGGGTGCAATGAGATTTTATTCTAATTAGGCTGTATATTATCATTTTCTTTGCACTGCCTACAAATTAAAAAAAAAGAAAAACATGAAAACTTTTGACGAAATTCATTTTCACCCGCGCACGAAGAAGGATTTATTGACCACTACAGAATAGACTACAAAAAAAGAAAAAAAGGCGCCAAGCGCTCAAACTGCTGTGCTGTTATCTACACCGAAATTTAGTTTCGATTCGAATAAACTTCTAAAAAATGTCAAGTGACGACGACAGTGATTTTGATTCGACTCCAGAATGCATACAATCTGAAGCCTCTGGTATAGTTGGAAACTTACAACCAGAAAAAAACATTTCTTTCTACTTAACAGCTATTGTTTTCAATTGCCTCGCAGAAAGTATAAAAAGTAGAGTATGCATCGCGGGCTTAAATGTGTATTTGTCTTGGGCGATCTTGAACCCCCCGTACTCAGGATTCTTGCCTTAACTCCCTCGCTCCACTCGGGAGTTAACCATAGAATCCCTCGTTCTCGGGGTTCAATATAGCGCTCGCGACATAATACACTACTTTAAGCCCTTGTTGCATAAACTACTATTATGCCCAAGCATGGCAACCAGGCGATCAGATCCTTGAAGATGTCTGAGGGGAGTTGTCAGAGGCACGTTCAAAAATTTTTGGCTGATGCACACATTTTGCATTTGAGTATTTCATACGTGACAGGTTGCAAGCGCATTGCCGCTTATAAGAATACTTACTGGTTTCCTCAGGATGATTTCTTTCATCGTTTAAAGCACATGTTAATGCGCACTTAAATTACCAGAAAAACTCATTGGTGCACAACGGGTTCGATTCCACGACCTTCAGATCGAAAGAGGATGACATCCCCTGCCATTTGAACGCGGTTTTCACACCGTTACTGAAGACGTAAAATATTTCATGGTACAAAGATGTGTGGCTTTCATACGCAATATTCGGTTTTAATTTGCACCTTATTACCAGCATCGTTTGTTTCCGACTTTGGACCAAGATGCGCACCTAACTTTAAAGAATTGCTTCCGTATACTCCTTCGCTGGTGACTACCTCCTTTTTTGAAGTCGGCTAGTGATACTCACTTATCATTCCTATGATGCTGATGCGTATTCGAATAAGTATCAAATATGTAATTGAGCAACGGTGCGCTGGACCCCGTCTCTCCAGGCTTTCGTCTCCTGTCCATCACCAGGTGACTTGGCGTCGTCGCATCTCTCACACTCACCACCCGTCTCTTTCTATTCTTGCTATCCTCATCAGTCCTGTCCTTCTCTTCACCTTTTGAACTTTCATTCGATTTAGTTTGTTCAAGGACATCGTAGAAGTTGAAACTGTTTATGGTGTAATTAAAGTTTTGTACAGTTTGGTTTAGCCCCGAGATGTGTAGCATTTGGTAAAGTTTGGTTATTATCGGCGTGGTGTTTAAGTTCTGGGTCGCGTTCGAAAGTCTTGAGACTTCAGCATCTGTTCCTGGAAAGGGAAACTGTGGTGAGATAAACAGTCAAACTTAAATCAGCGGTTGCTATTTGGAGAGTAATATAGACCATAGTGGGTATAAATTAATTTTTAAAACAGATCATGCAAACATTTTTCGCGCAGCGGGAATCGAACCCGCCCTTGCGTATCAGATGGGCGCTCGCCCGCTCCAAATACAAATACAAACTACGATACGCCACCGAGGTCGTCTATATCACATAACAAATGAAAAAATTAAAACTAATACAAGTTAATATTTACAAAATACACAAGAAACAGTTGAGCTATATTAAGACCGTTACAAAAGATCTATAGATAGCCAAATTGATCCAGATCACGCTGGTCCCGAAGACGCTGGCGGAATTAGCACGCTGGATGGCAATGCTAATTTGTTGGACCAAATAGGAGCCAGCTCTCGGGTCACGCGTCGCTTCGATCAGACGCCCTGATATGTTTTTGAAAACCCGGAGGGTTACAAATTAACCGGTTAACAAATTATAAAAATTGCTTTTACGCGCACTTAGTGACAAGACCACGAGCAAAATATTGACCTGGCCGCCTAAACCGTTTGTTTCCATTTGTTCAGTTTTCATACAAAAGCACTCTACAGCTTTTTACACACCTCCGAACCTTTCAAGACCAATAACCTTTCAAGACCTGTGTGAAACTTCGATTGAACTCATAATGAAAAGCTAACAACCATAAACCGCTTCAAACTCTGTAGGTAAGCGTTTCGTAAACATTAGATATGGGTACTCGTTTTCAGACCTTTTAGCACAGACTTAGACTTTATTTTATTTTCGGGATATTATGGATCACCTTATAGCGATATGAACAAACACGAGTCCCTAATGTTCGTGAGTTAGTCACTAGTCACCAGTGAGTAGTGAAAAGTGAAAGGTAACTCACGAAAATTGCGGACTCGGACCTTGATGATGATGACGAAGTATACAGCTATGTTTAATCTTATCCAGGCCGTTGTGGTCCTGGCTGAAGAAAAGTCCCTCTAGGTACCTGTGGATGTCTTAAGTGTAAAAAAGCTAGGGGATGGGCAGCAGCGTCCCTGATTTAACCACGATAGCTCTAACTGCGCTCACCAACCCGCGTGCACAGCGTGATAAGTATGGGCAAATACCCCCACATGATAGGAAGTCGCTTTGAAAATTTGCGGCTACGGCCTACGGCTGAAATAATAAATAAATAAATATTCCGGACATATTCACACGATCAACTGATCCCAAACTAGGCATAACCTGTACTATGGGTACCAGAGACTGATATACATAATAGATATATATTTAACACCCAGATTCAGAACAAACATCTGTGTTAGTCACAAATGTTTGTCCAGTGCGGGAATCGAACCCGCGACCTCTAGCGCAGAAGGCAGAGTTACTAACAACTGAGCTATGAGGCCAGTCAAAATAATAAATCTTCTTCTAAACAGACATTATAATTTGTTCGCTCCATTCATGCCAATCTTACGATGTTATGTTATTTTCCTTAACATACAATGGCCACGAGGTTATTATAATAGTCAGTTTCCTAGCTATTTATACGTTCAAAAGTGATACCTACTTCTTGAGTAATGTTTACAGCTTGTTCATACTTCGTGATTTCTCAAAATGTTGTTTTCAAAGCGTTACATAATTTGAATAATAACGGCACTCTAAAATACAAGTTGAAGGCTCTCAACATTGAGAATTGAATTTGGTAGCATTAAGTAAATATTTTTAAATGCGCCGCCGTTTTCGAGGCCCTTTTGAATAGATCGTTGGACCGTGAAGTTGGAGTAAACAATTTGTGGAATAATTTACTTACCTACTGTTGTTTTTGTATTCGGAGGTCGTGATGGTCTCCTGAAGTTTTCACCCTTTTGAAGGATTTTATTGTTGAATAGGCAATTAAATACTCCTTTTAGATGCTACCAATGGTATCGATGGCGTGATGGGCTAGCTGGCGGAGACGTGAGACGAGCACGATTGATTCCTGGGTCTGGTATTGTGGGACCATGTAGTAAGTACAGTAACAAAAAATGCCTAAGCACAGAGACGTGCTTGGCATTTTGCGCAGTCTGACGCGCCCCGTTGGCGCTCAATAGTCAATTGACGATAAACATTTCCAAATTATTCCTGTTTGTCCCCCTAATCTGTCCCCAGGGTGACAGAAAGGACAAAAAAATATGTCTCTCCCACTGGCTTCGTAGTATTCCAGTCTAGCTATTTAATCCAGCGCTGTATTACTACTGAAATACAGAGTCCCGAAACTAGTGAGCAATCACACCAAACCGCTGGGTTACCGTAGCAAGGAGTCGTCAATTCTACTAACAAACCTTTAAATCGATTGCAATGGAAATGCAATCGATTTATTTATCGATTGTGTTTTCATATATATATATAAAACCCAGCTGAAGTAACGTTTGAGCCAAAACTAACGATCGATTGATTAAATAATGAAAGCCATTCTACTAATTAAATCGAACTTCAAAATTTCGCCATCACCTATTCCGCAAAAATTTTGACACATCCATGAATAATATTTTAGTGGCTGCATTTCAGCTGCAGATCAACTGTGTTTCGGCTTTAGTTACGATTCGGTTCTGTAATCTATTTATAGAATGGCTTTTTCGGTTTTAATCCAACTGCGATCGGAACTGCACTTAAGTTGGAACTGAATAGAACGTTAAACGTATATTAGTAGATAGGCCCTTGATCACTTTCTTGTTTCATAGGCCACATTACCGGTACCGGCTATGTGAAGATATAGAAGTCGTAAAGCCACGATGAGAGCATTCAGGTCTAGCCACCTAATGGTAAGGTAGAGCCTACCTCGACAAGGCAGTGCTGTGAGTGCGGCCAGTAACAACGCCGCAGCGGCCGGCGCACACATTGCAGCTACATCACCTCTGCATCTACAACAAAAGGATTCATTTCATGTTCTGTTATGGTAAAAAGGTACATAGACAAATTATTGAAGAAACTTAGTTCTGCAGCAGACGCAGACAAAAAGATATATCTCTTTACAGATGTAGAACAACAATTATTACCTAAACAAAATTAAAAGATGTTTGACTTGTATATATTGGGGCATTTGTTATTAGGATACAACATAGTATTCTGCTGAGCAGGGTATTCGTGATTAAAACATTAATTCTGTATAACATCATGTGACATTTGCCAGTTAACATTAGTTCTGCGTGTAGCACCCACACCCATTTGGGTTAACGCCTTTGATGTCCACCAGAATACCTAAGAAATACAGGAATTATAGTGTGAACTGCTAAAAATTAAATTATTATAAATAAAACGATGGGGACACCAAAAATTAAAGAATGGCCGAAGTCGTTATGCCTAGTCTTCCAATGCTTGGGCCGTGGTGCGTGCCCCTTAACATTTAGTATGAAAATTAAGTAAAAGATTTTCTAGATATTTCAACAATATAAGACCCGTATTTATTATAAATAATAGTTTGTCTGATAACAGATCTAAAAATTCCAAAAAAAGATATATCAAAAACTGATGTCAAGATAGTTCTTAATTTTGACAAAATCTTTAGGTCTTTAGGCATATTTTTGCATAACTTTCTTAAACCAAATAATAAGTGACTTTAGGCATATTTTCGCATAACTATAGCAGTTTTGATTACCTACAGCCTTGAAAAACTGTTTCAAACCTATCTGAAAGAAAGAATGACTAATAGTCAACAAGGGGCCTATAATTGTTTTGTATTATTGTATTAAATTAAAGAAATATATCTGTAGGTATGTAGTGAGAGCTTACACTAGTTTTCAAATATTCCACGGAAAGACAGGCTTTATTGGTCTCTAATTTTTTGGCACGTACACAGTTCTACAACCTCCGCGGCAATTTAAGCAGTAAATATGATGATGGTAGGCGAACTTCTTGCGAAACTTCCCTGGCATACTGCCTACGCCTAGTTTAAATGCAAATCCAGGTATCAGAGAATGTAAAATGCTACTTTCCTTAGGCAAGTGTTCAACACCTTACCTCGCCTAAGACACTGAACTCTATATTCCACTAGCTTCCGCCCGCGGCTTCGCTTGCGTGGTACCTACGTAAAAAGTAGCCTATATGCTATTCCAGACTATAATCTATTTCTGTACCAAATTTCATCCAAATCCGAAATCTTCAAATATGTAACGTGGGTATCATAAACTTTGAGATCATGCCACAATATCCAGAACCAGGAAAAACATTAGCAGATTACGCAAACATTTGTACCACCCTGCGGAGATCTAATTCGCACCTCTTGTATCTCAGCCGGTCACTCAACAACCACGCCACTTAGTAAACCATCTATTACTCTTTAGAATCAACGTAAAAAGCCCCTGAAGTTTGCCTTTTTGCATGCTGCGTAATGGATGAACCGATTTTATATTAAACACATTGTCATAAAGGCCAACTGAAGGTCATATTCAGCTCATTCGAGTGGTTACACTTAAAAATAAATTTTATTGTTGGCCGATGCTTTCATACATTACCGGCTATCATAACCAATGGTTACAATAACCGCCCGTTTATTTATTGGTAAGCAATAGCTTAATGACATTTTAACATGCTATGTAGGAAGTGAATTAATATTCCGCACATGATACAAACAAAACGTGTAGGCAGTAGTCAAATTATGTTTACAATGCTACGGCGTAGAAGCTCTACGGCGTAGAGCTTTAGGTTCTTGGTTTACAGAAGCATTGTCCGTAATATAGCAGTTACCAAATTTTTTTTGCCAGAGAAATTATGTCAAATTCAAAGTCGCTTATTTCAATAAAATCACTAGGATCAATTTGAAACGTCTTAGAAACTAGGTGAAGCTATGCCTGTTCCTCGCGACCAAGCCTAGAAGAATCAGGCAACAAACACGGCTTGGTGCCTGTCATTTTTTTCGATGGTCCTTTTTCACAAAATGGAGTTTAAGGCTTCAGTGTGGTGCCGATTGAACTAGGTGAGGCTCAAAAGAAAAGTAATCTCATTATAATCTCTAATAAATAAGAGCTTATAAAAATGTGAAAAAAAAACAAATTTGAGCTTCAACAAATGATATAATCGAAATTTACGAATGTTATAGCGATATCACTGATTTATTAACGGCCGTCGTAATGACGGTGGATGCAGTTTAGGAACCGCGCAGTTTCTTGGTTGATTATAATTTGGATTGAGTCAAATCAGGGAACGAGAAAACTTTCTGAAAGTGTTGTAGATACCTACTGCCATAGATAGTACACGCTGATAGAAACCAAATTGAAATATACATTTAAACATACCTTGACTGTGAGTATTCATCTTTTTTTTTAAGTAGTGGCAGTCCAAGAATACTATTTATGCAGGTTTTTTGTGGGTAAGGTCGTCTTTTATTGGTACCCTTATCTTCAGTCGCTACTTACGTGTAGTCAAGGTTATCTTAATATTTGACAGCAATTAAGAAAACTATGACCTTTACTGGCGGTAAAGTCAATATAATTATTATATATTATTTTAGCTTATTACGAAGCGATTCTCTAGGGTTGTGACCCTGAAAACGTTTTCCATTTCCGTCCACGCTATGTTATTCTGTCGCATAAGTGAGAAATGAGAAGTCTGAGAGCAACACCCTTAATACCACAGAGGTAGAGTTTCTTAGTTAGTTTTTATGCTGTACACAACCAAATTCTTTGGTCAAAACACAAAATATACCTACAACAATCTTTGCAAACAAGCTATTGGAAATACATTATCGCATTCGAAATTCCATCGCATTTCAGGTCACCATATTAATATTCAGAATTCCGCTGATCTTCCCAACTCGGATTCCGGATAAATTTTTTTGAGCTACTGCTTCCAATTTATGTGCTTATGGTTACCGGGGTGACCTCCTCTTCCTCCCTTCCAAATGAGAATGGCGAGCTTTAGACCGGATTGATCACGGAGTTCTTAAAACCAAGCAAACTATGGTACTTCTACCCAGCTCCATAAAGTCACGCGCATCAAAAGCAAAAATCAGCGGCATTTTATCGACTTTATAATTAATTATACATGATAAGAGCCACCTTGTATACTAATTTTATTTGTAAAGTCAACTGATGATCGATTTGTTTTAGATTTGAAGGAAAAACTTCTCATCCGACATAGTTGTGAACCCCACTCGGAATCTTACACAATAGAAAATAATCAGTTCAACATTAGCTCCCTACAAGAAGCTCAAAATACACGTCAGTGTCTTGTTCAATTCGGTCTGAGTGAGCCCAAATATTACAAATTTAATTATTGCGAACGTGAACGTCAATATTCATCACATCACATCCCACACCTTGATTATTTCATTTGGAGATGTATAGTAATCCGCAACTCAACGAAAATTATTTTGCATCGAAATTGGTTTGTATTTTATTCTTTAGAAATTGAAAATAATTTGGTCACGACGTAATCCCATTCCACACCCCGAAGGATTATAGATCTCCAGGCACTCAAGATTCTTAAAGAAGTTTAAGGAGAGTAGTCGTTGGCACGTTCAAAGGTTGGCACATGCCAACTTTATGCACAGTGGTTAGCATTCCATACGTGACGGGGCGGAAGATCACCGGTGCTTATTAGAATACGAGGTTTGTAATGAATAGAACGATTTGATACCTTCCGGATGGCTAGTACCATCAGCACTACACAACTGGAGCTTTTGTGATGTGTGTGAAAGACACCTTATACAAAAACTTGATATGTTTCTAGCACTTTCTTACTAGTGGGACAAATCCGTGAGTTTTTTTTAATATTCCGGACATATTCACATGGTCATCTGATCCCAAACTAGGCATAGCCTGTACTATGGGTACCAGAGACTGATATACATAATAGACAAATATTTAACACCCAGACACAGAACAAACATCTGTGTTTCACAAATGTTTGTCCAGTGCGGGGATCGAACCCGCAACCTCTAGCGCAGAAGGCATAGTTACTACTAACTGAGTTATGAGGCCAGTCAATTGTTGAGTTAATGCATAGGCTGATAGTACAACGGGTCCGGAGACAGTTACAAAAAAAAAATACTTATACAAATATTAACAAAATACTAAGCTATAAACTGTAGCAAAGCAATATTTAATAAGCTCTAACAATACTGTTGAGTGAACAAAAATAAAGCTCCAATTTAGGCGAAGCAACCCTTTACGCTTCATAAAAATGATCTATGAAAATGCCACGGAAAATCTCAAGGACCCAAGTACCTCCATAGTAGCACCTAAGAGGATGAGAGACAATCTTCATAAATAACTTATTCAAAACAAAATTCTGGTCCACAAAACTCCTTTTCGCTTACACACAACACACAACTGAGCTCAAAATGCGTATTATACCTACCTTCTTTAATCCGGTTAGGTTAGTTTCCATTATTCTACGGTATATTAAAGACAACCTACTTGTACTTGCGTAGCGTTCCTGTTACTGATTTAAATAGCTACCTAATCACTGGTTGTCTAATTTCGTGTTATTTGGGATATATTTAGATTAAAAGATGTGCTTTCGGTTCTAAGTGATCCTAGTGATTTTATTGAAATAAAAACCTTTGACTTTGACTTTATCGACAAAGCTTAATGTAAAAGCTTAACTTAGGTGAAGTGCGAGAACTCACGCCCTGAGCGTACCATTCCATGGGGTCAGTAAATCAAAATTCCAAGTGAAGAACACTTTCTTATTTTGCGGTCGCTCACGTTGTTTAATATTAACCGCAAATATAGCTTTGTCTCTTGTCTCAATTATCACTTTATATTTACGGACCCCTATGTCTTAGCCACCCCTTGGCTGTAACTCACATTCTTAACAGTAAATCTTGTGATAGTATAAACTGTTGACATACTTAATACTATGACGATGAATTCGAGATCCGATTGACGGTTCGAAAGTTATGCTCTAACCAATAAACATACAACGCCAATTAGTCCAAGTTGTTTGAGAGATGAGGCTTGTATAGAATCGATAAGAATGGCACATACAAATGGAGCCCTATACAGTGAGTGAAGTCAGGCTGTGGATGAGATGATGAGTTTGAGAGATCAACGCACGCTTCAGTCAATCAAGCAGTAGACGTATATATCATTGTAATACGAATTTTAACGAACCGAACTAGAGTGCAAAATGGATATGACGTCTCTGACACTCATTGACTCACATGTGTGTACGTACTCTTCTTTACCGAATCTGGTCTTTAAATTTTTAAGAGGTTCTCAGCGGATAAATGGAAGGCCTCACGAAGTTGTTCATCTATAAAACAAACAAGTTCCGTTGTGGGGTAAACTCGGAGACTCCCCTCTTATTGCCATGTCTCCAAACTTCTAAAAACGTTTGGGGCTGGGCTAATATACAAACTGTGGCGCTACTGAATGACTGGCTGACTGACTATTAACGCATAGCCTAAACCGTATATACTAGAACCTAAAATTCTAGAACCTTTAAGTGTAGTTTTTTAATCGTGTGAGGTGATTTTTAGACGAGGAGATTGACTAAAATACTATGCGCGTCGGGCTAAAGTTGCGTCTGTTCTAAATTATCGGTAAAATGTAGGAAATTTACTTAGGATTTTTTTAAATGTCCTCAATGGCCGAAACAAATTAATGAAAGCTGTATTTTTATTTTATAACTCCAATTCTCACAAGACTATAATGTAATACGAATAGATAGAAAGATAAATAAAAAGAAAAATAACAAAGAGAGAAACAACAAATAATAATAATACTAAGTAAAACCTTCTCGCTAAAAGCTAGGACAGGATAAACAAATCAAATAAGACGGCGGTATACAAAACGGTGTATTTAAGGTGAGGGTTTAATTATTTTATGATTTTTGAATTGTTTTTTCTCAATAACCGCAAAACGCACAGTTTTGATTTTTATGACAACGATAACTTGAGCATTTTATTTACGTAAATCCAAGACAGAAACGCGATTGGTAAAACTTTTCTCGATAGATTTATTTTTTAAAGTTGGGTCCTCTGCAACAGTTTTTTTGGAAAATACTCTGAGACTATCTAACAAAAATAAATATTTTGTTAGACAATAGCATTGGGTACCTAAATCCAATACACTTTAAAAAAAAAAATAGATAGTTTTTGAGATAATCGATATTTTCTTATATTTCGCTTACGTCGATTACTTTCGAGCGCCTTCTAACGCTTGCTATCTCTTTCCGCATTCAATTATAGTACATAGCGCTGTCACTTTCTTTACTCCGCCCACTCGACAATTTATTTTGATTTTTGTATCCTCTTAATAAGGTTTCATAATTCAGACTGGCGCATCTACTTTTTGGACCTTGTATTAAGTATTCTATGACATAGTCTGGTTTTGGCCGTCATTCTTTCAAATATGGTTGGAGAAATTATGACGTGAGTGACAAATATAGTATTGATTGGCATTTTAATATTGTCTTTGATTGTAATTAATGAAGTTTTAAAAGAATTGCTCGTGCACAAAGTCGCGGATCATTCCACTGTTTCTCTAATAAAAACACGCACGTAACTTGGTTCTTGATTACTGGTGTGCTAGTGAAGTTTAGCCTTAAGGTAGTTAAGTTGGTGAGTGAAAGTGTCCAACACATAAAACCAGCAAGGATAGTTTCGGCTCTAAAGATTAAACAAAGAAACTTTTGGTTTTTCGTCCTCAAACGAGTTTGGCGTAGGTACTACTTTAGTTAGGTTTAGGGGTTTGGGCTTGTTAGATAGCTACTTAAAACTATACAAGCTTGACATTTGTTTTTTTTAATATCCTGGTGTGACTATGATGGTTTTGACGACCTCGGTGGGGCAATGGGCGAGTGCTCGTCTGAGATGCAAGGTGTGCGGTTTCGATTACCGCCGCGGGCAAATGTTGGCATGATCTGCAAACGTTTGTGCTGGGTCTGGGTGTTGTGGTACCCTAGTAATCGTAGTTCCTAATACCCACGACACAGGCAATCAAGTGGTAGGTCGGGAGGGCCCTAGTCCGTAATGTTCGTGAGTTACTCACTAGTCACCGTTTCCGTATGGTGTCACGTAAAGCGCCCCTATAAAAACCGGCAAGCTATTCACTTTTCACCACTCACCGGCTCATTTAAATGTGGGCTCGCTACTCAGGCCACAGGCCACAGGCCTCAGGCCACTCACGCTACTACGCCCTTATTCATAATTCACTTACTAACTTTATCTGTTTGAAAGTGACTGAATAATACATTTATTCTTTTCTATTTTTGTAAATCCACTGCAACATTTCAGGTGGCACCCTTCATGCATCAACTATAGCCGGTATAACAGATGGTTGGACTGTTTTAATTGTATTTTTAGGCCACTGTTCAATATTTTCATCCTCTACGTTGTAGAGTCTACAGCATATATTTAAATTCCCATTTTTTTTATAAAAGCATGGCTTGTTTTTTTAACCTACTTCAAAAAGGAAGAGGTTCTCAAGTCAACTGTATTATGGATTGTTTTTTGAATACCAAAAAAATTCAATACATTAAAGCGTTATTAGGATTAAAGTTTTTCCATAGATTAATTAGTATTAACCTGGTTATATTAATTTAAATCAAACATATGTTTGCACTCAACTCACACTAACAGCAGAATAACAATAATTTCATAGAAAATTGATGCTTACTGCTATCAAGTCAAATAAAGATGTAGTCTAAAAGCTTTTAACCCAAATTTAAAAAAAAACGACTGATAGCGAAAACCGGCCCTTCCGAAAGGCGATTATACCAATACAATGTGTTGAAGTATACAAGCTGTTCCTTTACAGCTGTGTCTTATGATTTGATTCGATCGTACCTACCTAATCAGCTTACTGTATGAAATAAAAACATTACACATTCGCAAACTTGGTCTCACGTGCCCTGGGCTTTATTTAAAAGACTTCATCGTACTTCATACTTTAAAGACTTCATGTCAACAAACATCAACGTCTAACCCTTTTATTATGAAACTGAGTTTAGACGAGGTCTAAATAAACCCTTGTTTTGTGACGTGTTATTTCATACAGTTGCGGTATGTCATTAGAATTAGAATTAGAAGAATTATTTATTTCAGTTAAAACAGCAAGCTTACAGTATATACCAAAGTGCCTACTGTCTAAAATTAAAACTTAAATATACTCTTAGCGAATAAAATATTTTACAAATGTTATCATTAAAGATGTCGACATGTTGGACCTCGTGTACATAGGCATTTAATGAGTGAGAGCTCTTAGCGTTGGCGCATAATGAGCGTGACAAGTTCGCGGCGTGTGGCAGGCGAACAGTCATAATGTCAAACGTATGAAATGACACGTTACCCAAATTATTGTTTGGGTGCAGGCCGTACAAGGTCGGTCTCGCCAGAAATCCATATGGGGAAGCCTATGTTCTGCAGTGCACGTCCTAAGTCTGAAATGATGATGATGATTAAGGTTACCTGGAAGAAATCGCTTTCAGCGATAAGGTCGCCTATTGTACTACATTAAGTTTGTTGTAGATTTTATATGTCATCCTTGTGTACAATAAAGTGTTAATCTATATTTCTATTCAAACTTCTCTGCAAACTAAGCCGTATCACGCATCACAAAACGCATCGTAGAACGGCCCCCAGTTGATAGAAAGACGACTTAATAAAGGTTGCTTGGGGCTGTTGGGTGCAGGCCGCACAAGATCGGTCGCGCAGGAAATCTATGAGGGATGACTAAGTTTAGCAGTCTGGACGTCCTGCGGCTGAAATTATGACGACTTTCTATGCCATTGACATGTCGAGAGCATCAGCTACTTCCATCGCACTGTGGTGATACTAATCGTGTTTGCTTCACACATTGTTCGCTTGGAGTTTTGAGGAACTGCCGATGGGGCAATAATGTCGTTGAAGAATTGTTTTTGTTGGGATTTTACCAACTTTGTTATTCAGACACTAAGGAAGCAGAAATTTTAATACGGTTTTGGAGTAAAAACAAGCAATATTTTGGGTGCTGTAAATTGATTTTCGTTTATTTTTTACTAGCTTCGACCCGCGGCTTTGTTCGCGAGGTTAGCTTGTGATTAAATAAAGAAAAATCCGCCGTTTACTTCAAGTTGTTTGATATATCTTCACTCGCTCGATCAGTTAGTTCCTGGTTAGTACTTCAGAAAAAGAGAAGGTTTATGATCCGGCACTTTATATTCCGATTTTAGGTCTGTACCGTAAAATCGACTCTATTTTCACACTAAACGAACGCTTCAGAATAATATTGCTTATTTTTGTCTGTCATTTCGCAATACATTTTCATGACCCTTTGTTACCGTCGAGCTCGTTACGAAAAAGGAACCAATGGAGGTTGAACTGTAGATTATTTGTACAGGATATTTAAAGAGGAAAATACCAATAAACGCCTCACATGACAAGCGCCGGAAGAAGGTTCGAGGATCCCAGCTTAGCACAGACACCACAATAACATCCCACACATGAATCTCAATCGTATGACCTAGGGTATAGGGCTTAAAATCGACTGGCAAGTTAATTTATCAGAGCTCGCTCAGTCACGATTATTGTGTAGTTACTTGCGTTTATGTCGCAATTAAATTAAATAAGCTCTTTAGTGCCTTATCTGGAGAAAACTGCTATAAACGAAGAACGGCAATAACGGATCTATTTTTGTTTATAGGTAGTATAAGGTAAGGGCTGTTGATTTTGACATTGTTAATCGATGTCAACATTTTTTTGTATATTTATATTGTTATTGTGAGGGTGGTTGGTTTTGATATCGATAATTTGTATTTTGGTATTTTTCTATTCTGATGAAGCGTGTCAGTTGGTGTAGCGTCGAGTTAATCGGGAGGCCCGTTCTAATAACTTTCAACGTCTACGTTCTATTCAGTTCCAACAATGTTTCAGTTCCAATCGCGGTACGAATATTACCCGTAAAGCCATTCTACTACATATACGACCAAACTGAATCGTAACTCAAGCCGAAACTGAAACTGAAATGCAGCCGCTAACATTATTTACATTATTATTCATGCATGTGTCAAAATTTAGCGGAATAGGAGCTGGCGAACTTCTGACATTCGGTTAAAGAGTAGATTGTTAGCTTTAGCTGAAATGTAACTGCAGCTGGACCGTTATCCAGCAGCAGAATACGACAACACCTAAAAACGGACGAAAATCTGTCGTTCATCTGCTTTTCGATTAAAGATTTAAGATGTTTATTTGCAGAAATAAGTGTTACGAAGTCCTTAAAACTATTAATATGGCATTTAAACTAATTTCGAGGATATAAAATGTTATTTTAGACAACCGACTAAACACTACACACATTATAGTACTGGAACTAAAATCAACTGTTTCACGGTCGATTGCAGTCGATTAATAATCGATTGCAGTTTGTAAGTAGAATTTACCCCCAGGTCAACGACTGCTAGATTAAATTACAAAGCACTTTGTAGCTAATTGTTGCACTTAAATTACAGCCACTAGCCGTAGGTCTAGCACCAGTTCAGACGTTTTCAAACGCGAGCGTAATCCAACTGACAACGCGCATTGACACGTGATTGATATGCCTACTGACACATACAACAGTCACGTGATTGTCGATGACAGGCGTTTAACAGGGTTCGTGGGACGATGTCTGTATGAGTTATGTTACTCTTGATGTGCTGTCCTGTACCTTCAGCATACAATATGTATCTTTCATGTATTAGTGTTCATGTTTTTTTCTGATCTACAAGGTGATTCATAATATGTATGCCATCCTGAAACGGGCTTATTCTACAACCAATTGACAATAAAGTTTGTTCTACGACTTTTGGAAATTCGACACACGTGGTCAGAAAATCAAAATTCCAAGTTTAGGAATTGACAAACTTATATTTGCGATCGCTCACCTTGTCATTGTATGACATTAACCTTAAATATCATTTTGTTTCCTAAAAAACTTCGAAATTCCTCAATTTCAGATTTTTCCCTTTAACTGTGTCACAAAAGCTCCTAGCATTCCAAATTTCAGAATTGTGAGGTAACTGGAAGTACCCTAGAGGTGTTTGATTTTTGTCATTTCCATACAAAAATTATATTTATTCATTGCCATATCTTTTTAATGCATTAAGCTAGAGCTTTGATTTTTATACGGCACCATAAGCCACAGACCTTAGTTGGTATAAATTTCAAGTTGATACCTTTAGCCGTTTCTGAGAAAAAGGGTCTTGACAGACGGACAATAACGATAAAATATTGATGTTGAAAATAGTGTTGTTGATGGAATGAACCCCTTTCGGAATGGTATATATTTTATAAATCACCTTGTATATTCCTTTAACTAGCTGTAAGTTTTACGAAAAGTAAAATGAAATGAGCACGGACGTTCAGTTATTTAATGCCACTAGCAGACACCCAGTCATTTGATGACCCCGCTGAACGTTGCTTTATTTAATTGATGTATTAGGAACGATTAAGGCAAGACAACGCCACGAGCGTGCATGCAAGATAGACAGTAGACATTAGTGACCAACTCTCTTTTAATTTTCTTTGTGAAATTACTGCTGTGCTATTAGCCAGTGCAATGCAATTTCCAACGTCGATTACAAATACCAGTACAATCGCTTGTGGTAATTTAGAGATTTAGAAAGATTTAAGGAATTTGTTAATTGAAATCTACTTTGATACTTTGCCGTTTTTGAGAAAAAGGGTCATGGCAAACAGACGGACAGATAGACAGATAGACGGACAACAAAATGATCCTATAAGGATTCATTTTTCCAAATGACGGAACGGAACGAATGGCGGAACCCTAAAAATCATCATCATCATCATTTCAGCCGTACGACGTCCACTGCTGAACATGGCCTCCCCCACAGACAGAGCAAATTCCTTACCATGTGGGGGGATTTGCCCATACTCACCACGCTGGGCATGCGGGTTGGCGAGCGCAGTTAGAGCTATCGTTGTTAAAATGAGGGACGCTGCTGCCCATCCCCTATCTTTTTTCCCTTAGTCGCCTCTTACGACATCCGCGGATAGAGATATGGAGGGGCCTATTCTTTACCCTATAAATATGTGTTGAAAAGAGAGAAAGAGAGTCGAAAAAGAGTTTTTAAAAGAAACCACGGCTTAGCCTGTAGTACCTATCCGTATGAGAAATGTACAAAACGTCTCAATCTTTTCTTCCGTTTAAAGCCCACTGCATCATGGCTTTCCATCAGCAAAAATGGCCTAAACGAAACAATAAAAAGGGTCACACGAAACATCCCTCTCGAAAGGTCGGGACCCCATTTCACAAACAAGAAATACAGCACATTTCTCCAAAAGCCTTCAATACAGTTATACGCCTGAGTTTCTCTACCGGCCCACTTTACTAAATAAAAGCCGGTTCTTGAAATAAATCAACCAATTAGGGTGCGTTCACGTCAACGCTGTTTACTGCACTGTGGCACTATAACAAGTGACAATGAAAATAGTATGTATGTATCATTTCAATTGCAAGGATTACTGTGATCTGAGTTGAATTTTTGTTTTGTGAAAATAGAAAAAAAATGATAGGCACCAAGCCGTGTTTGTTGCCTGATTCTTCTAGGCTTGGTCGCGAGGAATATGCGTAGCTTCACCTAGTTTCTAAAACGTTTCAATGAGATCCTAGTGATTTTATTATCGCAATTCAGACAGATACTTAAGACTGTGTAAGCCTTGAAATATTGGGTCAAAACAATCATAATCTAACTAAGTTTAACGTCGCTCTGTTGGTGTGAACGTGTGTTTATGTGGATGAGCCCTTATCCCTTACCCACCTGCCTTTTTTCTTTTGCTCGTCACATAAATGTCACCTGTCAATAACGGCTATAAAACGTATTGAAGCGGAGAGCGGGCCTAAACTCATTACGGGCTAAGCAGCACTTCTGTTTAAAAAGGTTCTGTTTTTTCAACAAACGGCCAAGTTAGAGTAAGACTTGTAAGTGGGTGGACTATGATAAGGTCTGTATTAAAATTCCACAAGGCCTTAACGTATTTAAAAGTTCGTAATATTACATGGAGCTGGTCAGGAAACATTGTTGAGCTTGTAGTGACGACAGTTAGAACGATAACTAAATGGTGACCGAGAAGAAACATGGGGAGTCTTGCAGAGGGATGGCAGGCAATATAGGTATTTAAGCTCGTAAATACTGACAAAAAAAAAGTTCAAATACAAATAACGAATCTTTTGCCTACCTACGTAATTCTGAGATAACTACGGAACCTCTATAGAGCCGTTTTCCTTGTAATTAATTAGATGTACATTTTAATTATGGCACAACGGAAGAAAGCAATTTAATCTTGTTTAATTTACTTTGTGGCTTCGAAAAAGTTAAATTGTTTATTTAAAGATGAGCTATGACATTGTATGAACATTATATATTTTTGGATTATATGTAGGTGTTTTGATCCGGTTCTGGGTGATGGTGTCCAAGCCAATTGAAATATGCGACATGAAACAAGTGAAGTTTATTATGTAATGTACTGTTTTACAAGTTTTAAAAATAATATTACAGTAACACGAGTGGATAAATAGCGGCCTCATTAAATTTTTAACCGTTTTGTTCATAATCGTTTTTGTGAAACGTTTTACTTCATAAATATATTTTTTGTAAATTTGTTAATTTCAAACAGGCCCTCAATTACTGCGGGTTGCTCAATACCTGTCAGTTTGGTATCCTTTTGATTTATGTTGGAAAAAACGAAATTTCCGGAGCGTTTATCGCTCGGAGGCGTAATCCTCTTTGAGCAGTTTTACCTTTGAATCTTTTGCTAATATTATTTCCCTCTGAGGTCATTAGTGACAATTTTGTTCATAGTAAAGCCTGGATTTCTAAAAAGCGAAGCTATCAATAATATTTATTGGGATAACCTGTATGCGGTCTATTACACGCTCCATCTGATGTAGATTAAACTATGGTTGAAAGCCTGTTGCGGTCTCCCTTCAACACTTACCCAAAACAACATAATCGCAAACCATGAGGGGACGGTAAGAAGCTTATAGAAAGCTTATCGAGGTATATACTCGTATATTGATTGCATAAACATTTGCGGGGAAATTGTAAATTTAAGTCGGCCCTGGATTTGCCAATAGGCCATACAAGGTGGTTCATAACATGTATACCATCCTGAAAGGGGCTTATTCTATCAATAAAAAGAAATAAAATTTGCGAATAAAAACATCAATTTTTTTTTTCACAAAATTTATCGAATTCGGTGTTTTTGGTATTTTTATCATCTTTAGAACTAAAAACTAAACGTACCAGAAGTTCGGAATCAAGATTGCTACCTAAAACAGCTGATTCATTGAGTTTGACCTGATTTGACCCCAACACAGGTGATTTTCGCATAGAGTTTTTTCCATGAAAAATCTCGAATTTGCAAAAGTCGTAGAACAAACTTTTTTGCCAATTGGTTGTAGAATAAGCCCCTTTCGGGATGGAATACATATTATGAATCACCTTGTATAGGCCGCGGCCTATAGCGGCATCAGATTTCAAAGCTCTGCAACCTCTGTGTTTTTTTTAAATTGCTTATTCGACATAGAACCAGTGTTTGATTGAAGGCCAGGGATTGATATATTCTGAATACATTATGGGCCCCATTATCGTCTAGAAAGTACTTTCGAATGGTGAATTCGTTCTATAATAAAATTATTATATCTTTAAATAGAGTTTAGAAAAACAATATATAATAAATAAACTAAAATAAAAGGAACGCATTTATTACAAAAAATAAAAAATAATTAGTGAAACAAAATTGTGTGCAGCATCAGCCTTCTTATTTACAACCTAGATAGATAACACTTTATTGATCACCATACGGAAATAATACATAAGATCACAATTACAAATTTACACGGCAATACAATGGGCGGCCTTATCGCTAAGAGCGATCTCTGCCAGGCAACCTTAGGATGGACTGGACTGAAAAGATTAGAGAAGGGGCAAGATGGTGTATCTTAAATTATGAAGAAAATTATTAACTATAAATAGAATAAAGTAGGTATATTAAATAGATAAATCAAGATAATCATATATATATATATATATATATATATATATAATACATATAGTGACATTTATATAAACACATACAGATACTATATCGTATATAATTATAATAGGTACACAGAATTTAAGAATATAATATACAATAAACTTGTGCTTCACAAACTGCGAAACCAATCAATTACCGTACGAGATATTTTAAGTGAGCGGAGTATGCCAATAATATATCAAAATCGACATTTTTAAAGGCACTACTAAAATCAAGCATAGCATCACCGTTCTTAAATAACAACAAGTAGTTTTCAAAATGCTTTGTTTTTCCTACAGTATACTTGCCTAATTACTTATTGAAAACAAACGGGTGTTTATCGCGTAGGTAACCTACGCAATAAACACCCGTCTGTTTTCAATAAGTCATGTATACTGATCGCGAATGTTTGAAAAATACAATTGCCTAATTGTCTTCAAAAGGCGTCCGTGAGATATCTGCAATTTTGAAAGGAGTCCGTAACTGCAAAAAGTTTCAGAACCTCTGCTGTGATGCCTTACCTTCCTATAAAATGCATGTTCCATAAATTCCTGACCCCACGATTCGTTATCGCAATTTATGACTGTCCACGATTGGCTGAACCCGAGTGACGATAAAATAAAAATGTGTCGTTAACAACCCCATCAGGTAGGGTTATGTTTTAATAAAAATGTATTTATTACACGACTGACCTTGGCATCAATGATTGTTAATATGAGGGCTATTTGGCGAAAATGGCCTAGAACTTTTACTGCTTGTAATAAAGGAAAATTGGTTCGTTTTGTTTATTCGATATACCTTTCGGCGCGGCGGTTTAATGGTTTTTGTGAGTACTTATCTACGAAAAATGTTAGGTGGGTACTTATACTGTTACGGAGAAATTGTTTACCAATCATTACGTTCTGCTTGTTGAGAGGGTTGTTTCGCTACGCAAGCTTCGGGGAATATCCTGTTTCTCAATGCAAATATCTTTTTTTTTTTTTTTATACTACTACTGAAGTGGCAAACAAACATACGGCCCACCTGTTGGTAAGAGGTTACCGTAGCCTATGAGCGCTTGCAATACCAGAGGCATCACGCACGCGTTGCCGACCCCGAACCCCCTCCCCCCCTAAAGAGCTCTGGCAACCTTACTCATCGCAGGAACACAACACTATTTGAAACAAATAATGTTATTTGGCTGCGATCTTTTGTAAGGCGGAGGTAACTCCCTGGAGAGGTTGCCCGCCTGGGCGGGCTGCTCCAATTCAGAACGAGAAAATCTCGCTGTGCCCTACCTCCTCCTAAATGCTTCATTTGGGCTTGCTTCAATACAACGAGTATGTACAGTGTTTTGTCAAAGATAAGTCTGTGGCACTGGATCAACTAGCACTATAGAATAATCAGTAGCGGGTATCTGGCTGAATACAAACTTTTCGAAGTCATTGAATAATTTGCAAAAAAATATATTATTTGACTGGCCTCATAGCTCAGTTAGTAGTAACTCTGCCTTCTGCGCTAGAGGTCGCCGGTTCGATCCCCGCACTGGACAAACATTTGTGTGATAAACACAGATGTTTGTTCTGTGTCTGGGTGTTAAATATTTATCTATTATATATATATATCAGTCTCTGGTACCCTGGCTATGCCTAGTTTGGGATCGGTTGACCGTGTGAATATGTCCGGAATATTTATTTATTTATTATCCAAGGAGATCCGGTAAATGACCAATTTTATGGTGTATGTAAAGAAGTCCCTCAGGGGGGGGGGGGGGGGCGCTGTAGTTGTGTAACGGATTTTTTCCATAGTATATCTTTAGTTCCGAATTCCTAAACTCATGCTAAACCAGTGTAACCTATCTATTCTACTAAAATAATAATCCAATTAGCCGCTAGCCCGAGGCGGGTGCTTGTAAGGACTAATAAATATGTATGGAATATGATCACTGAATGTGGCCGTACCTACTAGAATTAGCTGACATAATGCCCATATACCTCTTCGCTCATGAATTTCCCAAACAATTTCGCTCCTGCTTAGTGTTTGATGCTGAAATTTTAATACGAAAGTCAATGACTGTACATTGCTTTTCATTATTATTGAAAATGAGTGTTTTTTTTTACTTTATAGACAAACTATAAATATGGTCACATGCAAGTAGGACTCACGCCCTGAGGCCTCCGTGCCATTACATTAATATTTTTGTTTTTTTTCTCCATTATTGTCAAAAGAGCTCCTTGCCTCAAGATTTTATGTTACCGACAAGTACCATACGGGCATAAATGATCAGTCAGGTGATTCAATCTTTATGTATACAATCTTTTTACCGCTTATTCTACACCCATATTTGGATGTTTGTGGTTCAATCACGCCGTAACGTTTAAACTGATTTCAATGAAACTTGAAATAGATAAAGTTAGATAGAGTTTGCCTAGAATAGCATATAGGATACTTTTTATCGAGGTACCACGCGAGCGAAGCCGCGCGCGGGATCTAGTTAGTTATAAAGATGATATAAAGACCAAAAACAGCTGATTGTTTGGGAAAAAATATATGCTAAAGAACAATACTGAGAATTTTAACATATATTTTCGTTTAAATGTTTATTTTCATTTATTATGTATTTGTGTTTATATATGTTTTTATTATCTCCCTTTTAGAATTGTATACTAGTTACAAAACACGTTGTGGTATTAAAACTCATACTCTTTGAAGGTCTGTTTCTTTTTGCGTCATATGCTGGTTTATTTCCGCAAGCATCTTTGCATGTGAAAATGCAAATACACATTCCTTATTCCTTGTGCATAATAGGAAGCGCTCATTTCGTCGTGATGACACTTCAAATGAAAATTTTCCCTCCCTCGGTGGATGCAATGAATTTTATATCAGTTACTAATATGAAGATAACTCATGGCTTGCTGCTCTTCAGAAAATTAAAATAGCTCAAAGGAAAACAGATGGAAGTTTGCCGCGACAGCATGGCGGAGTTTCCTAATTTTCTTTTTGAAAGAAAATATTTATTCCCGAGTTTCTTGACGGTTGATGAAAAATATTATAAGAAAATCTTTAAAGCTTTTAAGAATTTATTTCAATAAGGTAATTTAGGACCCTACAAATAATAAATGCGAATGATTGTGATTAAATCACAACGTGATAAAGGATATACCTATCTACTTTGTTGATACTTATCTTAGCTCAGTTGGTAGTATTTTTTTTTATGTTATACGGAGGCAAACAGGCTGACGACCCTCCTGATAGTAAGTGGTTACCGTCGCCTATTGACATTAGCAACACCTGGAGCATTGCTAATGCGTTGCCTGCCAAACCCCGCAGGAACACAACACTATTTGAAACAAATAATGTTATTTGGCTGCGATATTCTGTAAGGCGGAGGTACCTCCCCAGGCGGGCTGCTCCAATTTAGAGCGAGAAAATCTCGCTGTGCCCTACCTCCTCCGAAAACTAGTAACTTTGCCTACTGCGCTAGAGGTCGCGGGTTCGATTCCCGCACTGGACAAACATTTGTGTGATGAACACAGATGTTTGTTCTGTGTCTGGGTGTTAAATATTTATCTATTATGTATATCAGTCTCAGGTATCCATAGTACTGGCTATGCCTAGTTAGGGATCAGTTGACCGTGAGTGATATGTCCGGAATATTTATTTTTATTATCTTAAGTAACTTGGGCGAATTGTATGTTTGTCGTCGTCAATCCGATCTGCATGGAATTTAGTAGGTTTGGTTACATAATAAAGCTGTTAAATCAGGCAAGAGGTTGCTGAGATATAGAGGTCAAAAGACGTTTTAAAAATACAAATATATGAAGTTTGGTGTCCTAAGAAAGAGCTTTGTTAATACATTCCAAATTGGCCTAGCGAATTAGCATTGCCATCCAGCGTGGCAATTCCGCCAGCGTCTTGGGGACGCTTCCGACTGGTAGTGATCTGGATCAGTTGAACTATCTATAGATCGTTTGTAACGGTCTTTAGATGGCTCAACTGTTTCTTGTGTATTTTGTAAATATTAACTTGTATTAGTTTTAAGTTTCTTTCTATAAATAAAGTATTTCCAAAGCGACTTTAATTTAATTCCAGGCCTTATATTTATATGTTTTTGAGATACAACGAAATTAATAACATTTAATAACCATTAAAACGTGAACCCCCATTTAATGACTTCGCGGTTCAGACAGCGCGATTTCTCAGGTTGGGGCGAACCATCATATCCTACTAATATTATAAATGCGAAAGTTTTAGATGTTTGGATGTTTGTTAATAAAACACGCTGTAACGGCTCAACCGATTTCGTTGAAACTTTGAATATACAGAGTACTTTACCTAGAATAGCATATAGGCTACTTTTTATGTAGGCACCACGCGAGCGAAGCTGCGGGAAGAAGCTAGTTAAATAATGTATGTTATGGATCAGACTATTATTTATTCTGTGGTACAAAATGAACGAAGCCGTTACCGGTTTGTTAACTAATTTAATCATCGTTCGTCAGCATAATTGGCTACATGCAATTATGCAGGCAAATTAATTGATTTTCTCCAGAACAGTGGCGGATTTGCCCTAAGGCCCAGTAGGCCCGGGCCTAGGGCGGCCAGATATTAGGGGCGGCAAATCGTGACAAAAAAATTACAGATGATAGCAAGAAATAAATCAAACGCTAAATATTTAAAAGGCTGCTCCATAGACTTATTAGGTACTACTAGCTACAGTAGACTTAGCTTCGAACAGATTTCGTCGTTTCTGATTTGGCAATAAAGTAAATTCATTATGTACCTAGTCTATGCGTTGGGTGCTGAGAAAGGGGCGGCACATGGCCTGGGGCATAGAGCAAAACTGGAAATTCGCCACTGCTCCAGAATTTAACGTTCAATACAGATCATCATCATAATCATCACCATCCAAAACCTGACTTCACCCACTGCTGGGTATAGGCCTTCCTTTGTATGTGCCATTCTCCTCTATCCTGTGAAGCCTCATCTAGTTGCGGCCCGCGATGATTGCGATATCGACTGCAAACCTCGCTGCTGATATCAGTATTCATTGAATTTTCGCAAGTGGTAATGCAATGATCTACAATGGAAATGAATCTTTGACGCCAACTGTGTAGTGGAAACACTACCCCGTATTTTTAGTTAGCCGTATTTATCACATTGACATCAAGTTGGATAGCAATTTTTATTTAGTTTTTCTATAAATGTTGAGCTACGTTGAGCTACGAGTATATAAGAATAGGAATAAGAGAATAAGAGTTTGTTTATTTGACACTCAAAAATAACATAAAGAACAAAACAAATACACAAGCAAAAAGAAAGAGATAAAGTAAGTAGGTAACTATCCTTTTCAGTGCGACTGTGCGATTGCGCCAAACCAGGTCCATGTCTCAGCATTTGCCACTCCCGAACAAAGTAGGGAAGCAGCGCTGGTTTTCAGACTGGACCTAATAGGGTAACATCACGTTGGCGAAACATTACAGAAAATACACAGAAAATATATTAAAATATACAGAAAATAAAATAAAAATATATTTTTTACAATCCTAAACATTGGTAGAAATAAGTTTTAATTTATAGGGCATTAAGTATATAAACTAATTTTGTGCAAGTCGTGCAAGTGCAATATCGTAAGCCCTCAAATGTCAAACTCAAAATTAACTTTAATTAGTAAACAAGGCACACGGTACACGCAACTTTGCTCGCGTGGTACCTAGACTAATGATTTTCTAGGTAAAGAAGGAAGGGTAAAGAAGGGTCTTTTAGGAGGAGGTAGGGCACAGAGAGATTTTCTCGTTCTGAATTGGAGCAGCCCGCCTGGGAGGTACCTCTGCCTTACAGAAGATCGCAGCCAAATAACACTATTTGTTTCAAATAGTGTTGTGTTCCTGCGATGAGTAAGGTTGCCAGAGCTCTTTTTAGGGGGTGGGGGGAGGGGTCGGCAACGCGTGCGTGATGCCTCTGGTATTGCAAGTGCTCATAAGCTACCGCTTACTAACAGGTGGGCCGTATGCTTGTTTGCCACCTCAGTTGTATAAAAAAAAAAAAAAAACTATATCTATTCCAAGTTTCATCGAAATCGGTTGAGCCTATACGGCGTGATTGATCATAAACATCAAAACATCCTCACGAACATTTATAGTAGGTATTTTCATAGTATAATATTAGTAGGATGACATCGCTCGCCGTTTGAATATGGCTTCAAGCGTTTTTCGACTCGTTCCCATTCTTTTGTGAGTATGTAATAAACGATAATTACTTTTGGGCTTCGCTAACGGCTGTAACCGTTTGCTTGGAGTAAGTAATTTGGATTTACTTTGTAATTGTTATCGTTGTAACAGTTTCAGTAAATGAATGGCAGAGTTAGCCTTTCTTAGTATTTTCTGTGTAGTTTGCCGACAAAGCGGCAAGATAACAATACTCTAAAGTAAGGTATTTAGTTAAAGTTCTTTCAAATATTAAGAAAAAAAAAATGTATCCCCAAGAGTGGTATGCACACACACACACACACATCCTCTCCTCATCCTCTCAGATCTCCAGGCGATCAGAACCTCCAAGGTGTCTAAGGAGTCAGAGGCATGTCCGAAAGTTTAGCACATGCCCTGCCCACATTTTGCCGCATGAATGTTCCATACGTTAGTACAGGTTCCAAGCCTAAGATATTTGCCTTACCCGTGTCACAGATAACATAATACTATACTCCCGTGTTCATTTACCAACCCATAAGACCTGTTGGAAGATGGTAATGAGGCCTCTGAGCATTGTGCTAAGATCCTCTAGCGATTCTGCCATTATTATTTAGCTAAATCTAAATGAATGACTGTCATTTATTTTTGCGGATGGCATTATGGCTAAGAGCGTTTGTAAACCACCGCGGGCAATGAGAAAGAGATGACATTGCAGTAGCAATAGACTGCATAGCAACCCAAAACCTTACGCACAAAGTAATTTCCATAATAGAAACAGTCTGTAACAACAGCCACTGTTTTGGGAACAAGTTGTAACTTGAAATTACAAGTCTACAGTTTACGTAAACAGTGGTTTCGTGAGCAAACACTGGGGCCTCTTAGTTCTATTAACAACGTGACGACACGAGACAACAATGAAAGCCCGTCGCCAGCGTTTTAATTAGACAAAGAAAACTGTACTGGACATTTTTTTCGATCTTTTGTCTTTTGAACAGCTACTCCTTAGATAATTTTGTCAAAGATCGGAGGCCGGCAGCCATCAAATCAAGTACCTAGATGATTTTAAGGTTCTAGAAAATAAGTATATGTAGTATTCAGCGAGAGAAAAGTGACAAACCTTTTCAAAGCTCGCAAGCAGCACGCGCGCGGCTCGCAAGCATTTTACGAACAAATTTCAAAAAAAAATGCGCAAGTGGCTTTTGCCAAAATGGATGCACTTTATTACTCGAAATTGCGATGAAAAGAACGTATGATATTCAGAGTTGAGACTGAGCCGCTCTTGCAAAAATTTTATAAAAATATCGAGCAAAAGAATAAACAAATATTATCCTAAAGTATCGAGCTAGATACCTTTGTTATTCCAATTACTTCTTCAACATGATACGACTTTTGTTTTATTTACCTTACTACAACTCCTTATTGGTTATTAGGTACGATCCGTGTTGTACTTGTTACGTTGTTGTTTAAAAAGACTTCTTAATGAGTCTGTTGCCACAACTAAAGCGCTGTTTTGTATAGAATCAGTGATCATCATTATGACGGCCGCAAAACAGGTACGCGAAATAGTAGATTATGCAACAAGGGCTTAAAGTGGTGTATTATGTCAAGGGCGCTATATTGAACCCCGAGAACGAGGGATTCTATGGTTAACTCCTGAGCGGAGCGAGGGAGTTAAGGCAAGAATCCTGAGTACGAGGGGTTCAAGATCGCCCAAGACAAATACACATTTAAGCCCGCGATGCATACTCTACTTTTTATACTTTATGCGAGGCAATTGAAAACAATGACTGTTAAGTAGAAAGAAATGATTTTTCTTGAAGTAAGTTTCCAACTATACCAGAGGCTTCAGATTGTATGCATTCTGGAGTCGAATCAAAATCACTGTCGTCGTCGTCACTTGACATTTCTGGAAGTTTATTTGAATCGAAACTGAATTTCGGTGTAGATAACAGCACAGCAGTTTGAGCACTTGGCGCCTTTTTTTTCTTTTTTTTTTGTAGTCTATTCTGTAGTGGTCAGTTCGACATTCGAATAAATCCTTCTTCGTGCGCGGGTGAAAATAAATTTCGTAAAAAGTTTTCATGTCTTTCTTTTTTTTAATTTGTAGGCAGTGCAAAGAAAATGTTAACATACAGCCTAATTAGAATAAAATCTCATTGCACCCAAACATTTTTGAAACCAACCTCGATCAAGAACAACTACATGGGTTGCATTCCAAATTCAAATCACATTATGTCCCATGGGAAATAATGAAATTCAGTACAACATTATGACCCGGCTAGACCGTAGGGCTGTTATGACTTACTTTAGGAAAGGTTTGCATGACACATAATATGGCATTGACGAGCAGGTAGTATAAAAAAACTATTATACATTCGATACATCTCGTCGCGACGTACAAGTGCCCTTAGATCATTTGTTGAAGCTCACATTTGTCTTCTTTTTTTCACATTTTTATAAGCTTTTATTTATTAGGGATTATAATTAGATTACTTTTCTTTTGAGCCTCACCTAGTTCGATCGGCACCAAACTGAAGCTTTAAATTCCATTTTGTGAAAAAGGATCATCGAAAAAAATTAAACGCACCAAGCCGTGTTTGTTGCCTGATTCTTCTAGGCTTGGTCGCGAGGAACAGGCATAGCTTCACCTAGTTTCTAAGACGTTTCAAAGTGGTCCTAGTGATTTTATTGAAATAAATGCCTTTTGACTTTGACTTTGGTCGCTCTGGAAATCTATTGGGGAGGCCGGTTGAAATGATGGTGATGATGCTGATGATAAAAAAATTAAGTTTGCACGAGTTATAATGGTAGCCAATTTTGGTAACGAATTTGCTAGGCCACCTGATTGACGCGTCATGGCAAAACGACTTTTATAGCCGGGATATGATCATCAAAGAACGGGAACACGTGCCCACGCTGAAGGCGTCACAACTTTGTTCAATTTCAACTTACTTTACTAGGAGGTAGATTTTTTCGTTCTAAATTGGAGCAGCCCACCTGGGAGGTACCTTCACCTTACAGAAGATCGCACCCAAATAACAGTATTTGTTTCAAATAATGGTGTGTCCCTGCGGTGAGTAAGGTTGCCAGAGCTCTTTAGGGGGGAGGGGGTACAGGGTTGGCAACGCGTGCGTGATGCCTCTGGTATTGCAAGCGTTCATAGGCTACGGTAGCCGATTATCAACAGGTGGGCCCGTATGCTTGTTTGACAACTTAGTCGGATAAAAAAAAGGTACCTATTAATAAACAACGCCGACGTGACGGGTCGTAAATACCGGTCACCGGTTTGTAGAAATAGGACTGACATGTAGATGGAAGATAAATCGAAACTAAGATGACGTAAACTTTAGGAACAATGGTTTATTGGCTAACCCAATTAATCTAAATCGTCACTCAACCGATTTTTAGTTTTACTCACTACGGCAATAACGTTTATCGTGACGCAAGCCACAGATTGATGAAAGAGACATCAAACTGATATATTATTTTTTTAGATTGAGTTCAATTAAAAATTGCTTGTGAACAACATCTAATTCTAATTCTAATATAATAATTGTGCACAACATACCAGGGTAAATAATAAACTGATTAGTTTTGGTTGCGAGAAACGCCCGTATTCTAAGCTCCGTAAGTAATATAACTTATCATAAGACATGTGCTAACAGTACCTACTACCAATCATTTGGTAAAGATGGCAAATAAAAAACTTTTTGTTGAAAGGAGTAAGCACTTTCAGACTCTAGAAGGAGCGTAGAATATTTCTAAGCCGTTTGATTGTTCAACGCCGTAGAAGACATTTAAGTCTATTGTTGTTTACTTTCTTCTTTTGTCAACAGCCCATTTTATAACCCACTCAGATAACTAAATGTTTTCCAGTAAGAACCGTTCCCTTTGTGTTGTAACGTTCTTTCTACCGACGACTTATCATGTAGTGTCACTGATTCATTCTTGTTCATTCTGTATTAAGTGAGTAATCAGTTGAGTATGGTGGTCATAAGAATCATTTTGAAATAAATTTAGGATGCCATAATATCGCTCACACTTAGTCTTATACTCAGTTTCAAACAATGTTCAAACGGCTTGCGGTACCTGAAATTCCTTACAAAATGTTCCTTATGTCTACTTGATGAAGTCCATTTTGAGTATTACGCGTATTGTTGCTGTTTAGCAACTAAAATTTACTTTTTAACCGACTTTTAAAAGGAGGAGGTTAACAAATAGGCTGTATTTTTTTCTCTTTTTTTTTGTATGTTTCTCGATATCTCCGCCAATACTAAACCAATTTTGATAATTCTTTCGCTGGTGTATAGAGTATGATCCCGGGGTGGTCTATATTAATTTAATTCCTGAGGGAATGCTACTTGTCCCGTAAAACTTAAAAAAAACGCTATCATCTCTTGAAATTACCACTTGCTGAATTTTTTTTTTGTCGACCGTGATATGGTATTGTTATCCCCGCGACTTCGTTCGGTTGCTGCTATTTTTACATAAACTTTAAACTTAGGGGTTGTGTGTCGGGAATTTATTTCTGTGCACCCATACGTTACAACAGGAAGCTTCCCTGCAAATTTCATACTCTTAGTAGGCGCTGCGTTAATTTTGTCAGCCAGTCAGTCAGTACCGTAAGAGGTTATTATTGATGATGAATGGATGTCATACTTACTTTTGTTTTTTATTCGAAAGTTTAGGTGGCCAGTGTCATCCTCAGTAGGTAAGCAAAACGCAAAGAGATTGATATTAATCTTGTAAATATTCAGGAATTTGAAGTCGGTTTTTAGTTTTTGTAAAAAACGTCATATTTACTAATTTATTCACAAAAAAAAAGTTATTGACATATCAGACTCCAGAGAATCTGTCTAGACGATCAGATGGATAGATTAGCTGTTAGCTCTCCTTCTCCTCGTCTGATTACATGTTGATAAATAATATACTACCTATACCGACAGAGGCATATACTATAAACAATTGGCAAAATATTCAGTCCTCTCCAGTGACTACATATTTACGCCGCTTGGTGTAGAAACCTTTGGACCATGGGGCCCAAGTACAAAAAAGCTCTTCAAAAAAATTATACCAACTTTGGTCGACGCCGCCGGTGATAAGAGAGCTGGCTCATTCCTTGCACAAAGAATTTCTTTGGCAATTCAACGCGGGAATGCAGCCAGTGCTCTTGGCACCTTGCCGCATGACCAAAATTATTTGTTTATTTAGTTTCTACTTTATTTTGTAATTATTTGATTTTATATTTTATAGTATGTATATAGTATGTTTAAGTGTATATTGTTAAAATAATTAGATTATATATAATTATTATTCTTAAGGTTAGTTCAGACACGATTGTATAATTGTAATTGAATAAATGGAATTAATTATTGGCAATAAAGTTCTATGGCTATTGGAAATACGGTATTTTTTATTGAAAAAAAACTGCAAAAATCAACTGTTTCGGGTTCGAATCAGTTAAAACTCAATTGTTTAGCAGTTTTAACTAATAATCTTGGTGTCCGACTTCTCGTACGTTTAATAATTAGTTATAAAGATGGTAAAATTACTAAAAACAGCTTATTTTAAGAAGTTCACCTTGTATGTATAGTGGAGAATAAAACAAAAGATCTATCTTTAGTTCGCTGACAACTCGAACTAGGCACTTGAGTGTACCCCTTGCACTCTAGTCTAGAGGTAGAGGCGTTGGCATCGTGCCCAGAATGATAAAACCACCGTAAATTTACCAAATTAGCGATAACGTAATAATTTGGAACTAGCAAAGATTGTTGTCGTCTCGTAGATGTCAATATTGGCATGCATATGTGATGTGGCTTTATTAACTTCAGGTCGCAAACTGGCATACGCCCACCTGTTGGTAACGCTCGCATTGCTGAGCCCTAAGACATGTGTTTCTAAGTCTCATGTGCCTGTAATTATAATGGCTACGTCACCCTTCAAACAGGAACCCAGCAATGCAAGCATTGCTGCTTATCGGCAGAATTTATAGTAAAGGTGGCAGTACTTCCCCAGACAAACTTCACAAAGAGCCCTTAACTATATGATATTGACGAGACCTATCTTCATCTTCTTCGTCTTGTCGTCATTGGGTCAGTGACCAGGTGGAGGTATGGTGGCCCTATTATGAAGGCTAAGAAGAAGTTGAGGATGAATACAGAATACAGAATTTATTAGTAATACCATTATTACATGTCATATCATTCATTAAATTAGATATAAAAAATAAAAATTATTAATTATAATATTGGTAAATTGATGACGATTATGATGGTTTTTGATGCTAAAGACTTACCAGTGTTATTATAATTTCATTGCACAAGCTGTCTGCCTCCGAGATAATCTCACGCATGAGATCCACACGTGTTACACTTATGGCTTTCGGCCCCCACTTATGAAAAATTGTGGCAAACGGTAATAAATTATTACCCACTGACACCGCACTCAGAGCCACGGTGGCAGATGGTGACTTCTTATAGCGTAAGAAGTCTAGAAATAAAGTTAATGCGGCACATTTCGCTAATCATTGGCGTGTATCTACTTTCGGGACGACCCTTTGGGCACAGAATAAATAGCAGCAAGACTTAGGGTCAGATGACAGACTCGGCCCAATGGGCACCCCGATATTACAGTCATTCATCCAGCTATCGATTTAATTATGAAAAATAGACTCCGTTTTAATTTAAAGCGATATTTTACGGTTCCGTCGCTCGAATCATAATCGTGGAGGGTTACGCGATAAATATTCAGATTCAACCACTGCCGGCTCCCACGACCATTCAGCAGTTGATACTGAATGAATGACGGAGTGTTCTTGTCTTGACACAGATTTTTTCTTAGTCATTCTGCATAAGGTCTGAGACCAGGTTCAGATATGGTGCGTGGACCTGTGTAGTGTCGGTGGGACCCACCAAAATGAACGTAGAATCAATTCGAATCTATCTGATTTTCTTCATATACGTATTATTGTATTGTATTGTAAATGTTTCAACACAGCTTAAAAGTAGCCGAAAAACGTCGTAACGAGAATTGGCCAGAAGCTCATATTAAAATCTTACTTAAAATTTAATTACCTACTGGCATTGCCGACTACGGCAAAACTGCAGGTAAAATTGAGGCACTGCAGCAAAGTTTCGTTTATTCAATAACTAGCGGCTGCACGCGGCTTCGCACGCTTGTTTCCCGGATAAAAGTAGCATACACAGCTCATCATCAGATCAACTACTATAATATTGTATTAACATCGGATTTCGATAGGCATGGTAGTATGCAAAGTTTTCGGACTATTTTCTGAAGAGTTACATGGAACAGCTCCTGACTCCATCAGTGAGTAGATCTCATTAGATCTCATTAGATCTACTCACTGTCACCATACTATTTTATTGTCATCGGATCTCTACATGTGTGCAAAGTTTCAGCAAAGTTGCAGCTTAGCTATTTGGAGACAAATCCAACAAATCAATGATTATAAAAATCGGTTATGGTGTTCTTGAGTAATACTTAAATGGTGTAACTAACCCATTTTGTTGTATATAGATTTCAGAACACCCATCTAGAGTAGGTTTTCGAATCAGACTTGTACGACAGCAAAGAAATATAGTAGAAATTAACGACACTTAGTTTCAGCCGTCGAAAGAGCATGCACCTTGGATTATAACCGCATATTTTGACTGGCCTCATAGCACAGTTAGTAGTAACTCTGCCTTTTGCGTTAGAGGTCGCGGGTTCGATCCTCGCACTGGACAAACATTTGTGTGATAAACACAGATGTTTGTTCTGTGTCTGGGTGTTAAATATTTATCTATTATATATATCAGTCTCTGGTACCCATAGTACAGGCTATGCCTAGTTTGGAATCAGTTGACCGTGTGAATATCTCCGGAATATTTATTTATATTTATTGCGGCGATATTTGCTGCGATGTTTTACGAAAGTACCCTTGAAACCTTCACTTACTAAATTCCAATATCCATTTTCATATTCGGCGCAGGCAATACATAAAATGGCGAACGTGACATTGTTGTCGACGTGTCAGCATTTGAGATCGCGGCTACACCATTTCCTGTCACGTACATTTGTAGTTATTCTTGCTCTAATATCCAGACATAAGTACAGTCGCGAACTTTATTATGGGACCCACTTCCTAGTAGATAATTATATTACTAACGCTATTGCGTCAACTTTATTAAGTCCTCACTAAATCAATAGTAATATACCTATGACGTATCGTTAAAATATCTTGTCGAATGAAATGCCGCATTTTTGCATAAAAGTTATAATTTCTATTCGTTTAAGAAGATATGTCAGTGCCATTTATGATTGACAAGATAATTATGAAGAACGATTTTCACAAAAATATTTAAGTAATCATCATCATCATCATCATCATTTCAGCCGTACGACGTCCACTGCTGAAAATGGCCTCCCCCACAGATAGAGCGAATTCCTTATCATGTGGGGGGATTTGCCCATACTCGCTACGCTGGGCATGCGGGTTGGCGAGCGCAGTTAGAGCTATCGTTGTTAAAATGAGGGACGCTGCTGCCAATCCCCTAGCTTTTTTCCCTTAGTCGCCTCTTACGACATCCGCGGATAGGTAGATATGGAGGGGCCTATTCTTCAGCCGGGGCCACCACGGCCATTTAAGTAATAAAATAATTTGATATACTCACGACTTTTATTATGTAGACACGTGCAAAATTGGTAACTAATAAATGTGAGAACTAACAAAAAATGGGAGACGTAATTTCTCCGAAACTGTTGTTCTGCATTGGATGATGATTTCAAGCTTCTCTACTGGAACCTAATTTGCCTAATTGCACGGTGCATAATGTACTGAAAGGGGCTTATTCTATCAACAAAAAGAAAAAATATTAGGGAAAAAAAATACACTTGCGTTCGTTCCACGTTTCACTTCAAAAACAGCAAAGTAAAATTTCATTCAATTGAAAAATAACGAGGTTAATAAAATAATGGCTGAAACGGAAATAAAATTCTCTGAATGTGACGAATCAAAGAGTCCATTAATATTAATTATGGATAATTTAATTAATTTGAGCCAATAGCGAGTAATTTGGTTGAATAAGGCCCAAGTGCCTTGCTTCATGTACTAAAGTATCCAAATAGAACCAAATAGAACCAACTGGGTTTGTTAGCACAATCAGACAAAGACACATCATTGTCTTCGGAAATAATTCTCTGTCAGCCGTTAGATAGTCTAAGTGCCTCGCCAAAACTAGATTATGTATGACGAGCTAAGAGTCCTACAACACTCAGATTTTGTCACGTCGCGGGAATCGAGCCCGCGCCTCTCGGCTCTTGCGTCTGAGCTGGGCCCTCGCTTGCCTTACATCTAAGGCCATCAAGATCTTTTCAGCGCCGCTTCCGAGCAGCATCAATTAATTCGTCAATTCGACGATGATCCAATTTACCTGAATTTGCTCTTTGAACATAATTGAAAGAGAGCTAGGTACCCTTGCCAATGAAAGCCTGGTGTGAATGGAAACTGGGTAGTCTTTGATCTTGAACGCTTTGCAATGACTGAAGTATTTTATCCATAGAGCCATCTTCTTTTAGACAAAAGAATTGTGCTATTGATTGACTTACCCCTTAGGTATTCTATCGTTACTATTTATACTGACATTAATTTTATAGAAAATGCTGTCTTTAACACTTTTTTTAACTCCTTAAATTTCTACTGTCAACAAGCTTTACGCCGAGTACAAACTTCATTTTTATTTTTTATGCTTCTTAGGTGGCAAACCAGCTTACGGCCCACCTGTTGGTAAGTGGTAACCGTAGCCTATGAGCGCTTGACCCCGAACCCCCCCACCCCTTAAAGAGCTCACTGTGAGTGATAAGTAATTTAAAATTTATTTCTAAATGTTACTTAACTCTTCTAATTAAAGTCAGTTAATTTAAACATATTTTAGATGACATATCGCGTATCATTTGAACACGGCTTTAGTCGAGAATTTTTTTTAATTATTTTTCTCAACTATGGGTGATAGTTGACTGGCACTATTTATGTTGTTTCAAATGCCTTAGATTCTTCTACCAGTATTATGTACCTATATAAAAAGACCACCACCAAAATCTACAAAGTACAGAAAGCGTGTTTTTCTAGTAAAGCTTCCGGATACGTAAGGACGCGATACTGAGGCTGTTTCCGCTGTTGAATAATAGCCACTGTGAAAACGCCCATTGATGTCAATAGGTAGTGTACTCACATTTATATAGTGTAGGTATTATATATATAAAATAAATAAATAAATATTCCGGACATATTCACACGGTCAACTGATCTCAAACTAGGCATAGCCTGTACTATGAGTACCAGAGACTGATATACATAATAGAAATATATTTAACACCCAGACACAGAACAAACATCTGTGTTCATCACACAAATGTTTGTCCAGTGCGGGGATCGAACCCGCGACCTCTAGCGCAGAAGGCAGAGTTACTACCAACTGAGCTATGAGGCCAGTCAAATTACTACCTATTATTGTGCATGTTTATTTTTGATTATACTCCACCAGCCCTTATCGCACTCAATTTTTCCAGTCTATCCAAAGGTTGTCTGGAAGAAATCGCTTAAAGTGATAAGACCGCCCACACAACAGACCCATCACAATTATTTCTAGTTTTAATTATTTTTTAATATACTTTTGTTTACTCTATCTATCTATCTATATTTTTTTTTTCGAACGGATTTATATGCTGTGGGTCTCTTACGACCACTGCCAGCTACACCGGGCTTTGCTAAGTTTGCTTATTTTTAAGTCATGAAAGCGTTTGATTATTTTTGTACCTTTTTGAATCGCATGTCGCATAATTGGCCAATAACTTATATGAACTTTGACTTGAGTCGGTGTGTTTGGAACATTACCAAAAAAGCTATTCACACACACCCATAATGACACACGTATTTTCATCCGTTTTTTTTTGTGGAGGTGGAAGTGATACTGAATAAGTTGTAATGGTATTTACCATTATAATAAAGCCTTTGCTTTATTACAATCATCATCATCATTTCAGCCGTACGACGTCCACTACTGAACATGGCCTCCCCCACAGACAGAGCGAATTCCTTATCATGTGGGGGGATTTGCCCATACTCACCACGCTGGGCATGCGGGTTGGCGAGCGCAGTTAGAGCTATCGTTGTTAAAATGAGGGACGCTGCTGCACATCCCCTAGCTTTTTTCCCTTAGTCGCCTCTTACGACATCCGCGGATACGTAGATATGGAGAGGCCTATTCTTCAGGCGGGGCCACCACGGCCCTATTACAATATTTATTACAATACCCATGATTATTTAAATGATAAAGTTTTGTATTGTAATTTAAAGCACTGTCATACCTACATCAGATGTTTTAATCGAAAATCTATTAACAAATATTGCATGCGTACATCTCTGATTATGGCTGCTCTGAAATTACTTGGACTTTAAAATGGAAATTTTGCTGGCTATGCTTGGAGTTTCTTTGAAGGATAAAATCCGCAACGAGATTATCCGACAGAGAACCAAAGTCATCGACATAGCCCAGAGAATTAGCAAGCTGAAGTGGCAGTGGGCTGGCCATATATGCCGAAGAACCGACAACCGTTGAGTTCTTGAGTGGAGACCACGTCTAGGCAAACGTAGTGTGGGGTGCCCCCCGGCTAGGTGGAGCGATGACCTACGAAAGGCGGCGGGTAGTAAGTGGATGAGAAGGGCCGAACACCGGGCTCAGTGGCGTGTATTGGGGGAGGCCTATGTCCAGCAGTGGACTAATGTGGGCTGATGATGATGATGCTATCCGAATTGCGGTTTTCACCGTAAAACCGCGTACAGATTATGAGCAACACAACACAACATGCAAAGCAACGAACTTCACTGGACGGTCTGCGTGCAAGCTACACGCTTCAACTACGAACATCTGTTTCCGTCATTGATTATAATTTAAGTTCTTATTTTTTTTTTTTACTTCTTTATAATATTTGTAGTGTTAACGCCTACGCTTTTATTTACGGCAATGTTCTTCGCACGCCTAGCTGGAATCTACGAGGCTCCAGTGGTATTTCTACGCAACGTCACTTCGTTTTTTCTATCGGCAAGCAATCATTGCTTCTCTGTATTTTTAATCAAAAAACACTGTAAAAAGGACATTATACACCTAAATTCAGTTCGGAAGTTTCATTTGTGTTCCCCTGTGCACAAACATGTAGTTATATTATTTATTCAGAAAATTAAGTATAACAAACTAAGAAATAATCCTAAATATACTAAACTAATCTAAATAACAATTTAACTAACGACTAAGTACTAATAAAAATTCGACTGATTTTTATACGAGTAGGTATCATAGTTGTCATCTTAGTTCTTATTTTATGTATTTTATTTATTACAAGTTTCCGCCCGCGGCTTTGCTCATGGTATGGTATGTACAGTACAACCTACATAAAAATTAGCCTATTTGCTATTCTAGGTAAAGATCTCTATTCCAAGTTTCATGGAGTCGGTTGAGCTTTTACGGCGTGATTGAATAACAAACATCCAAACATCCTCACTTTTGTATTTATAATATAAGTATGATAGTAGGTATGACAGGATTGTCAAAGTATACATAAAAACTAAAAATGTAATAACATAACTAAGTCAACAACTTATTACCCACTCTCATACCTAACAAAGTAAAAATCATTTCCATGTCTAGATTAAATCTTGTGACAAACAATGATTTTTCAATTTTTTCCAGTTTATGGAATCAATATTTATTTTTTGTAAATCTAGGTAATTGAATAATAATAATAATAAGAATACAGAATGACCAAGAAAGAATCAGTGACACAACAAGAAGAAATTAGTTTTCTAATGAAATTGACATAGGTATACAATTTATCTTCACTTGATCAGATCTATTGTTTAATTTGAAATAACATCGTATATGTAGTATATGTATAAGTCGTTATGTGTCAGATAATTTTCATAGGCGAGTGTTCAAATGATCCTACTGGTGTCGGCATGGCGCACAGATAACAGGTAGGTATTGGTAGGTTAAATTGTACATTAATTTATTCACATTGTGATTAATTTCATTAATCTTTGCCATGCATGCTAGGCTTCTAAATCCTACTAATATAAATGCCAAAGTTTCTGAGGATGTTTATGGTTGAATCACGCCGTAACGGCTCAACCGATTTCGATGAAACTTGAAATAGATAAGAGTTTAATATAGCAGAGTATAATAGCATATTTATTTATTGGAAAAACAACAGCTTATTAATCTTACTAAACACCAGTGTACATAAAAGAAAGGCTTCTTTTTATCTAGGTACCACGCGAACAAAGCCGCGGGCGAAAGCTAATGTCAAGTAAATTGAACGAGGTTGATTGATTGAAATTGAAATTACATAAAGCTAGGGGATGGGCAGTCCCCTATACACAACAAGTGCTTTATCTGCGCTTGCCAAGCGCATGCCCAGCTGGGTGAGTATGGACAAATCCCCCCAAATTATTGCTTCTGATAATCTATGGGGGAGGCTTATGTTCAGCAGTCAAAGTCAAAGGTTTTTATTTCAATAAAATCACTAGGATCACTTTAAGAAACTAGGTGAAGCGAAGTGCACGTCCTACGGCTGAAATGATGATGATGATGATAAAATTACATAATGCTTTTTTTTGTTGGTTAGTTGGTTAGTTTGTCCGTCTTTTATGTAGCAACGGAGCAACAGATGACGTGATTTAACAAGGTTATTTTTAAAGAGTTATAATATAGAGTATTTTTATCTGCATCCCAGCCACGGGCAGAATCTAGTACCTAATTTATGAGTATGCGCTGTCTCCGCTCACTTCAACTATTGGTCTATAACACAATATTAAACCACCAGTTCATGTGTGTCTGCTGTAGGTTACAGTTACATAAAGTCGTTAATCATTTTCCTATTACGGCCGTCATAAAGTGTCTACCGCTTATTAGAAAACCAGGGCTTTATAGTTCTAAACTACACAAACACATATAAACGGTTAAACTTACATTTCTGTGTTTATTTTGCAATCAACTCTAATTAGTAGTTGAACTACTGTAAACAAGATAAGTAATTAAAACACAAAGTTAGACTTATTCAATTTCAACCTAAAGTTAATTGGTAAAATACGGGTTAGACGGTCGGGTTAGTAGCTGAACCGTGGTTATTTATATGAAATGAAATATGTTTATTAAAAAAATAGAAATCCCGACTGACTGACTGATACACTGACGAAATTATATACAACGCCCGTTCAGCCTAAGCCGCTAGTCGAATAGACTAGATAATATATTATTAGATTACTATAGATAGATAATATAGATAATTAGATTACTTTTCTTTTGAGCCTCATCTAGTTCGATCGGCACCACACTGAAGCTTTAAATTCCATTTTGTGAAAAAGGATCATCGAAAAAAATGATAGGCACCAAGCCGTGTTTGTTGCCTGATTCTTCTAGGCTTGGTCGCGAGGAACAGGCATAGTTTCACCTAGTTTCTAAGACGTTTCAAAGTGATCCTAGTGATTTTATTGAAATAAATGCCTTCTGACTTTGACTTGGGTTTGGAGGATATAATATCTGTCTCAGTGCTTATGACCTTTAAAGTGTTTTAAAAAAATCTTTAAAAAGGGCTGAAATGGCGTATGCGTGTATGGGTGTGTGTGTTTTAGAGTACTACTACTGTTTAGGGAAAATGTATTTCACAATTTTTCAAATGTACTCTGTGAAAGTCTGATCTAGAGCTTGGCAGAACTTGGCACCAATTTAGATCTCAATTCTGTTGTCGGTGATGTCAATAACCACGCAAATTCTTAGTATTGAACTTGGCTCCCATTTTCACATTTATGTTTATGTTGAGATCTAAACAAGGTGATCCATAACACGATGGAATCACGTAGTGAAGGTTGCGGGAAGTCTGTGGATGGAAAAGGCTCAAGACCGTTTGTCGTGGAACTCTTTGGGGGAGGCCTATGTCCAACAGTGGACTTCTAGGCTGATGATGATACACAAAAGGGGATTGTTATTATTATAGCATCCAATTGGCAATAACGTTTATTCTACGATTTTTCGTAAAGTATTCAACAAATCAGTTGGTTTCATCATCATCATCTCCCTGCCCTTATCCCACTTCATGATTTGGTGTTTTAAAATCAATATAAACTCAAATATTCAGCTGTTTAAAGAAGTTATCCTGATGTCGAACTTCTCTTACATATAATAGTCAGTTATTAAGATGATAATAGGGTCAAAAACAGCTGATTTGAGAAAGTTCGGGAAAGATATGTTGAAAAATAATTATTTTTTTTGATTAAAGACATTATATCAAAAATGATTGTTTCTGTAAATCTATGGGGGAGGCTTGTGTTCAGCAGTGGACGTCATATGACTGAAATGATGATGATAATGATACATTATTAAGAATCACCTTGTAATACTAACTAAATTAACGATAAATGCTCGGCAAATATTGATGGCGAGCCAACGCGAATTTCGAATAATAAATCGAATCAAGGATTTGGATCCTTTGTTTAAATACGAACTGATTGCCCCCGAACCCGGTTTTATTGAATAATTCCATTTTAAATTAAGTGATTTGTTTGCCCAGACAGCTCGTGCCGAGAAAAATTGGGTACTCGATCATGGGTCACCAATTTTTAATGTGTACGTATGAGGGTGTGGCCATCTTGGAGTTAAAAGAAATATATTGCTATCCTATTAATACTATAAATGCGAAAATTTGTAAGGATGTATGGATATTTGTGGTGCAATCAAGCCGTAACGGCTCAACCAATTTCGATAAATCTTGAAACAGATACACCTAGTTCTTTACTTAGAATAGCATATATACCACTTTTTATCTAGGTATTTTCCTATGTCCCACACCTAAATGTATTTGTCCCAAATGCAAAGATAATATAATATATTGACACTCTTGCTTGCTCGGTTATCGTGTCACTGATTCTTCCTTGGTCATCCTGTATCAGGTCAGTGACTAGCAAAAGGGCCTACGATCGGTGATAATAATAATAATAAATATTCCGGACATATTACACACGGTCAACTGATCCCAAACAAGGCATAGCCTGTACTATGGGTACCAGAGACTGATATAAATAAAAGATAAATATTTAACACCCAGACACAGAACAAACATCTGTGTTAGTCACAAATGTTTGTCCAGTGCGGGAATCGAACCCGCGACCTCTAGCGCAGAAGGCAGAGTTACTACCAACTGAGCTATGAGGCCAGATAGATTCAGTGTAGTGAGAGGATTAAAGTGGGCCCCAGAGGCTCCTTTCGTGCACATGACACATGTCTTCGACGTTTTTGGTTCTAGGACATGGCGGTTTATTATAAACACTCTGAAAACATATATAACCATTCAAAAAATACACTAAATTGTACATAAATACAGCGTCTGAAATCCATTAGAGATGTAATTTTAATTAATCAGCCTTAGGCTGTTCAAAGCGATAATATTGAACTTTTAATTATAAAATTAATCTATTTTAATGTAATTAAAATTTTGCAACAATTCACACAGTAACGCATTTGTTTATCGATTTACGTCTAATGTATTTAATGTAGCGGAAAAAATATTTCATCTGCCCTAAATTTTAGATTATTTTGAACATGCATTCTATCGCATTCTAGACAAAAGATGCGGGTTCGAATCCCGCTGGATCAATAACTTTGAGTAGCATTTTGTAAATGGTTAGGTATAATGTTTTTATTTTATGCATGAGTAACTAAGTACCAATGTAGGTAGGAATAATCTAAATACGTCTGCATATTTTTTTATACAAAAAATTTATACAAGAGCCAAAGAAACTATAATTGCTCGGCAATCTTACTATCAGATATCCAGACATCTTGAAGATTTCTAAGAGGTGTAGTCAAAGGCACGTCCAAACAATACATTTGGCACACGCCCACATTTTTCGAAGCAGATAGAAATCTGTACGTGACAGCTTACAAGCTTATCGCCCCTGATGAGAACACTAACGATAACACATGCCTGTGATTTTTTTGTTTTAGTATGTTCCGGTTTTCCTCAATTGTTTACAACTTCAGAAAATAATTATTTCAAGAATAAAAAATCATTGGTGCACAAAAGGATTCAAACCCAAGATTTTAGGATCGGAAGACAATTAATGTTTCACACGCCCCGGAGAAAATTACCTAAACGCTACAAACAAATTAAATTTTGATACAAAACTTACCCGCACAAAAATCCATTCACAAACACACATTAAACGAAACCGAACACAGAAATAACTAACTCGCGAAATACTTAGCAACTGCTACGCGGTGCTACGTCAGTGCTACGCGGTGCTACGAGCTACGATCTACGTGCTGTCGGCTACGCGGCCAACTTTCGACTGGGAGCGGCGCCTAACTTATGGTGATTAACACAATTTTGCCAAAACAGCTCACACTTTGACAGGCATTTGCATTATATTTGCACGTTCATATAAGTATAGATTACCGATAAAATGTAGAGGTCGAAATGTCATGCGAATTATTTCAGTGTGAAAGTGTAATTACTTTAAAATACAACTGAATAGCGGCAATTTTAGAATTTTTGATTGGACGTTTCTGTATGTTTCAAATGAGATTAATGTGTTTCAATAGTCTCGTAAGAAACTTAAAACTAATACAAGTTAATATTTACAAAATACACAAGAAACAGTTGAGCCATCTAAAGACCGTTACAAACGATCTATAGATAGCTCAACTGATCCAGATCACTACCAGTCGGAAGCGTCCCCAAGACGCTGGCGGAATTGCCACGCTGGATGGCAATGCTAATTCGCTGGGCCAAATAAGAGCCAGCTCTCGGGTCACGCGTCGCTTCGATCAGACGTCCTGATATCTTTTTGAAAACCCGGAGGGCTCCGTTTCCCCACGGACCCAGGGTCTCAACCCCAAAAGGCTCAAATATGTAAGTCCTATCAAGACTAACATATTTGCGCCTTTTGAGATCCTCGGCCGAATCTGCCGCCGCACCCGCCCTAACTTTATAGTCTCGTTAGAAACTAAAAAAAAAAACGAGATGATAATTTTAAGCTAGTTTAGGATACAGCTACGTTTAAACGAATAGCGATACGTCATCTTAAATTTATTTCAAAATAATCCTTATGCCCTCTAAATAAAGTATGTTATGAACGTGTGTATCGCCCATCCCTCAAAGCCCAACTCAAAATTGACAATACAAAGAGCTAATAGGTCACACAAGTGCCGGAGTTTTTAGGCCGCGAAGGCCTCCCGTCGTGTCATGAGGACTTTTATAGCTGAGTAAGTTTGAAGCACATTGTAGAGCTTCCACTGTTGCCACCAGCGGTCACCAATCCTTTTGGTGACCACGCCCAATTATTAACGACTAGGCAAGCCATAAAACGCTTCCGCACCTTCAACATTACCATCATTTAGGTAAAGGACATCCACTGCTGAATATTGAGTGGCCCATTGATTTTCAGAGTGACAAATTTTATGTGCCCTGCACCCAACGGGGGTACCGTTGGGTGCAGGGCACATAAAATTTGTCACCTATAGTCATCTTTCCATCTAGTGGGAGGCCGTACTATACTTTCCACCCTTTATAATATTGTGGTCATGTGCTCTATTCTAGTGCTCTCAAGCGGTGAAGGAAAACATCGTGAGGAAACCGGCATGTCCTAGAACCTAAAAATTCGAAGACATGACGTGACATTTGCACGAAAGGTACTAAGAGGCGCACTTTAATCCTTTCACTACACTGATTCTTTCACCGATCGGAGGCTTTTTTGCAGGGCCACCATACCTCAACCTGGTCACTGAACTAATACAGGATGACCAAGAAAGAATCAGTAACACGACAAGCAATCAAGCATGGTTTCATGATTCTGTCCATTTTTGAGTACCTATTCCATAAATAAACAGTTCTGGGTTCCAGAAGGCTGTGATCTTAAGTCCTTATTTGTTTGTAAGACAGCCCTTCAGCGTGTTGAAACAGGGTCTTAACCTAATAAATTACACCCTTTTTGAGGTGGGAAAGTACCGTGTCGAGTTACTGAGACCGTAAAAATTAAATTAAGGCATGTTGTTTTCTTAGTGTCATTACTTATCGGGCGTTTTTTAGACGCGAATATAATGCGATTTATAATATGTCTACTTTAATGGTTGTTATTGTATCCCCAATATGCAATAAAGTTTGTTCTATCACTTTTGGAAATTTGATATTTTTCATTGAAAACATGCAAAAGTTTACGGTTTTTTGGTCAAATCACTTAAAACTCAGTCAAATCACGAATTTTTCAGCTGTATAAGCTAGCAATCTTGATTTTAAACTTATCGTAAGATAAATAAAATTAGTTGAAAGCATTATAAAAAGACAAAAAAGGCTAATTGAAAAGTTCAGGAAAAATATCGGTTTCATTTTTAATTTTTTTTTTTACATTGGCGAACGTTTTTTCTTTTAAAGTAAAGTAAAGTAAAGTAAAGTAAAAATTTATTGCTTGAAATACATGTACAGAGGTGTTAATGTTATTATAAAATGGAATCAATGTATTCTGCCATGTTATGGTGTGCAATTAATTTAAAGAAAAAAGCAACTTTCGGAACAGTGTATATCCTTGCATGCTTGATCGTTAAAACATGCTTGCATGCGTGCACGTTTATTGGTTTATAATGAGACGTGACACTACGCGCGTATCATATTCGCAAAAAGGTTACATACGTCAATGCACGCCTAATCTGTAATATAAAGCGAGGTGAAGAAGCCTCGTCCCTCAAAAAGATGTACTTGAACGATCGGCAAACTCTCACTGTGTTTGATCACTAGACACAACGTGCGGACAGTGCACGCAAAAACCAACACTTTAGTGAACGCTATTAGATCGTGAATCGAGTAACGGTTTTGTAGTTGTGTTCTTAACCCAATATCGGTGCAGAGGGTTTAGGTGTGTCATAAAATGAAAATGAAATAACAGAACCGATATTTTTCTAACCCGTTTATTGTGGCGATTACGAATCATAGTGAGCTCTTTTAAACGGTGAAGGAAAACATTGTGAGGAAAACAGCATGCTCTGGAACCCAAATAACTTAGACGTGATATTTGAACGAGCTGGCTATATGAGGCGCACTTAAACCCCTTTACCGCACCACTTTCGTCTCAGACTAGCCCGCTACGCCACCGAGGTCGTCACCGTGATAAGTTTCAGCCAAAGCTAATAATCAATCGAATCTTTTACGAAAGGCATTCTACTGATTCAACGTCAAACGTTCACCAGCTCCTACATCGCAAACATTTTGTCACACGCATAAATAATAATGTTACTGACACTAAATAATGTTGGCGGCTGCATTTCAGCTCGGACCAACTTTGTTTCGCCATACGTTACGATTCAGTTCAGTCATCTTTTTTTTTTTTTTTTTTTATGTTATGCGGAGGCAAACAGGCTTACGGCCCACCTGATGGTAAGCGGTTACCGTCGCTTATTGACATCTGCAACACCTGGAGCATTGCTAATGCGTTGCCTGCCCTGGAGAAATCTTTTTGTATTTTTCTTAAAGCTCTTCATGTTGTAGGTTAGCGGAAAAACCACGGAAGGAAGCTCATTCCACAATTTGCACGTATGGGGGAGAAAGGATCTCGTAAAGCGAGTGGTTCGAGATACCCACGTGTCGATGAGATGTGGATGAGCCTTATTCCGGTGACGCGAGGTCCGATGGTAGAACCTCGATGCGGGTATGAGGTCAAATAGTTCCTCAGAACACTCACCATTGTAAAGCCGATAGAGCACACAGAGCGAGCCAATATCACGGCGCTGGCTCAAGGGCTCCAGCTTACTAGTGAGCTTAGGTTCTATTAGTAGTATCTATTTAGTAGTTGACTTTTTGGGTAATTTTCGAAACGTAATCGAAACTGAACCATACATGAACAAAGTCAATACTCGCTCCAATGCTCAGTGGAGGAACGTTGAAATTTCGATTAGACAATCCCTACCAAAACTCCGGAACAAAATTAAATATTTGCAGATCATGCAAACGTTCAACATTGTTGGTGAAGCTTGAATAACTTATACTTTGTGCTCTATTGGTAACATACAAGGTGATTAATGATATGTATTCTATACCAAAAGGGGCTTATTCAACAAAAATAAAGAATGTAAGCGAAAAACAATGTTATTTTCTTTTCCACTTTCCCGATTTCTTTCAATTTAACTGTTTTTGGTATTTTTATCAATTTTAACGTTTGAGCAGTACGGCTTCAAGATTGCTACCTAAAACAGCTGAATTAGAACTGATTTGACCCCAAAAATGGTTATTTTTACATAATGTTTTTCCAATGTTGACTGGCCTCATAGCTCAGTTGGTAGTAACACTTCCTTCTGCGCTAGAGGTCGCGGGTTCGATTCCCGCAGTGGACAGTGGCAGTGTGTCTGGGTGTTAAATATATATCTATTATGTATATGTCTCTGGTACCCATAGTACAGGCTATGTCTAGTTTGGGATCAGTTGACCGTGTGTGATATGTCCGGAATATTTATTTATTTTAATGTAAAATATCGTTATCTGTCGTAAAACGTGCCAATTGGGTGTCGAATAGACCCCTTTCCTTGTATGTAAATATACTGGCCAGGTGTCCCGCTAATTCAATATGACTCACCGAAAATGTGTTAATTACTTGAACTTACTCCCCAGAGCTTTAGGGAACGGTCTCACCTAGCGCCGACTCTCTGCTGGCTGCAGGTGAATTGTATTGGATGAACTAGAAACTAAAAGCGTATAGTAACCACTATATCATTTTTTTTTGCGGTCTAAGCTAACAATTCACCATGTGAGACCGTGCCCTAACGTTTATAAAACTGTTGTCTTATCGACCCTGATATCTGCATCAACACCGCTTTCATGGCTGTGGTAGTCCCCTCCATATCTTCGCGTGGAAGTCGTAAGAGTGTGGCGATGGCGCGTGTGAGAGTGGCGTTCCACTACCTTTATTCAATAATAAAAAAATGGCTGAAAATGTGACTATTGTTCAATGTTTCATTACATTAACGTTTATAGGTTAACGGCATACGACATAATACGTACCTACACGACCTAGTGATGCTGACCCATTTACCTTTATTTATTACGACTGCAAAATAGAATGGAATTTAAACGTACTATAGACTAAACGGTTTAGTTAGACGAAACTTACATTAGATGGACACTCATGGAAACTTTCATCATCACTTCAGCCGTTCGACGTCCACTGCTGAACATGGCCTCCCCCACAGACAGAGCAAACTGCTTATCATGTGGGGGATTTGCCCATACTCACCACGCTGGGCATGCGGGTTGGCGAGCGCAGATAGAGCTATCGTTGTTATAATGAGGGACGCTGCTGCCCATCCCCTAGCTTTTTTCCCTTAGTCGCCTCTTTCGACATCCGCGGATAGGTAGATATGGAGGGGCCTATTCTTCAGCCGGGGCCACCACGGCCAAACTTGGAAACATGGAAACTTTAGTTACTAAATATCTGTCGTTATTGATGAATGACTTCTTAAATTATATTGACAGATGTCGTCATACACACTTACCCCCATTCATAATAGTCTTGTAAGCCGATAATAGCTATAGCTTATAAATGCGAAAATTTGTAAGGATGTTTGAATGTTCGTGGTTCAATCACGCCGTTACGGCTCAACCGATTTCTATGAAACTTGGAATAGATAAAGTTATTACTAGAATAGCATACAGGCTACTTTTTAACAAGGTACCATGCGAGTGAAGTCGTGGGCACAAGCTAGTATTAAATAAATCCTCGATAAAATGAAACTTATTTTGAATATGGCCGGTATTTTGCAATAAAAAGTTAATAGTTAGCTTTATTATATTTTTATATTTAAAAATTAAATAAAATCCCAGCTTTGCGTGGTTTTAACTAATGACTAATAAAATGCTAGCACGATGATTGGATATTTTAATATTCGCCAGCGCCACTCAATCACCACATTCAAATAGGTAGAGCTCTTTAGGGGTGGGGGGGTTCGGGGTCGGCAACGCGTGCGTGATGCCTCTGGTATTGCAATCGCTCATAGGCTACGGCAACCGCTTACCAACAGGTGGGCCGTATGCTTGTTTGCCAACATAGTTGTAAAAAAAAAAAAAGGTTCGCTCGAATCGCATGTAACGTCTCCTTACGTCATGACTAAGAATTTTAGTCTTCAATGTGTTTAATTAATAACTATTATTATAGCAATGCGTAAAAAGTTAATTACAGAATTCCTACGAACGAACAAAAACTGTGGAAGTCTACTGTGGAAACTACTATTTAATTAGTGTAAGCTCTGATCAGCGAAGCAGGAAGAATTTTCAACTTTGACTTCGTTTCTTGCGTACTGCGACGTGCCACAGATTATTTTAAAGCATCTAGGTGGAGGCATAATTGCTGAAATGCGTCTACCGCCATATAACGGTACTCACAGCTGACGTAAATATTTTTAAATTAATTCTGAAGGCATCGTTCTATCAAACATCAAATTGCGCGCCACACTAATCGCTCTTCGGTAACTTTACGATAACAGCGCAGGGTCCTATGTTCATGTTGTTCCAAATAGTTTTAAGTATACCCGCTAATTTGGTATCTAAATTAGCAGAATAAAATTCCTACGGTCATTTGGGCCATTATTTGTCTGTTGTGAAATGCAATGCTCGACTAAAGCTAGCATAATCTTATAAGTAAGCTATATGAAAAATTAAACCAAAATTTGATGTTTCGTAATTTGAACTAGTTATTTTTCCATAATAAGTTTTGAGCAGCTTTAAGCTTAATAAACGTTTATAAACACGTATGATTGTTACGTTCTAGGATTAAATCTACACTGGAATTGTAATGAGGGTTGTTATTTTATTAAATAAAGAATTTTTGAAATTGAAACACTAATCGCTCTTCGGATCGATCTTCAATTGGTCGATCTTCGACTAATCGATCTTCGATTGATCGATTGGTGTGTTAAGGGTAACTCACACGTTTGAAATCAGCGGTGCATTTCGAGAGATTAAACTTGGACAATTTTAATAAGAAGGTGCATCTTTAAGTTTTAAATAACATTTCAAAATTGTTTTTTTTTTGTATTTTATTAACTATAATGAATCATCTTACAACATCGGCTGTACTTATTTCCGAAAGGAAATATAATTGAACTTTTGAGCAGAACCAAAGACAAGCTACCAAGTTGGATAAAAGTTATCCTTTCTCGTCCCCTTATTCAATAAGAAGCTGCGTCAGAGATACGTCCAAACTCTTGTTGTTATGCGACAAATGTTGACAGTTTTATTTTCCACTTACATTCTCGCTCGAAATTTTTTACGAATGCGCGATCAATTGCACTTCAAATGTTGAAACAAAAGACTCTCACGCGAAGGCTACTATTAAACGATGCAGATAGTTGCGTAAGGCAGTACGCGGGCAAGGGTGTGTAAGAATGCGCAATAAAACAGGTACAAATGTTACAATTACGTAAGGCCATACACGGGCAGCTGTCGGCTGCTGGGCAATCTGCAGTTTCAATACAAAACTAATATTATAAATGCGAAAGTTTGTGAGGATATTTGGATGTTTGTTGCTCAATTACGCCCGCTCAACCGATTTCGGTGAAACTTGGAATAGATATAGTCCTTTACCTAGAATAGCATTTAGACTACTTTTTATGCAGGTACCACGCGAGCGAAGCCGCTGGCGGAAACTAGTGTATAATAGTTTTTTTTTAACTTTTAGGGTATCGTTGAGCTATAATAAATGTCAAACTCAAAATTGGCTTTAATCAGTAGACGTAAGGATCATATTGAAATACATTGTAAGCATAAATATTAGATGAAATATCGCACGTCGTTTGAACATAGCTGTTATATATTCTAAGCTATTCTAATTAGATTTAACTTTTTTATTATTTGACATTATTATTGATTGACGAATTATTATTTTCTTTTTTAATTTTGATTAGGTAGGACATTATGTAAATTGTATTTATTGTGGAAAAAAAATATTTTTGTTATTTGACATATTGACGAATTTTTCTATTTACTTTTTATCAGGCTTGACATTATGTAATATGAATTTATTAATTGAAGATTTATGTTTGTTGTTTCTTAACTCGGTATTATAGTAGGTATTATGCCATGAATTAAAATTAATCGTATAAAATGTTTGATATGTATAATAATAATAATTTAAATGATAATGGTACACCATTGCATTAGGTGCTCCTTTAAAAATTTTGTAACTTTTCGTAAATAAATAATAATAATATTAATAAATAATAATAATAATAACACGCTCTAAACCTTTTATCCATAATCAGTCACTAACTTTATCGACTCAATAACTCTCGCCCTGTCCGGGTAAGGTACCGTGGACATATTTTATTAATCCATATAATTATTATTTTATTCATACATCATTTTATCTTTTGTTAGAAAGCGATTATAAATAATGGAGTTAGAGAATAAGGGGCGAAATACATAATTTACGGAGTATGAGTAATGAAATTGTTTTAAGCCCGTGTAACTTTATCATGCATTGAATATCATGTCTCAATTTTCAATTCAATTTACACGACTTCTGTGGCAGAGCTTGCGACGGATGTGCGAGAGGTGGGTTCGATTCCCGCAGTGGGCAGAATTTGCATGACCTGGTATTATTTGTGTCTGGCCTGCTTTCTTGTAGTTTCTGATACCAAAAACATAGGGAATTCTAGGGTGTATAACTGTTAGTAACTAATAGTATATTATTTTAAAAAATAGTGCCGCTACTTGTATCCCTAAACATGGTAGACAACCTCCTAGATCTCCAGGTATTAAGATCCTTGAAAATTTCTAAGGGCTTAGTCAGAGGCAAGTAATATTTTGGCACATGCCCACATTTTGCACTAGTGAGTATTCCATACGTGACAGGCTGCAACCCATAGTCGCAATAAAAGAATACTTACTGGTTCCCTCAAGATATTTTTCTTCACCGTTTTAAGCTGCGCACTGAAATTTATCGAATTGAATAACTAATTGGTGTACGACCAGGTTCAAACCCACGAACTTCGGATCTAAGTCTGGATGTTAAGCTGTTTGGATGTTTTTTGTTCAATAACGCGGTAACGGCTCAAACGATTTCGTTGAAACTTGGAATGGAGATAAAGTTCTTTACCTAAATTAGCATATAGGCTACTTTTTATGTAGAAACCACGCGAGCGAAACCGCGGGTGGAAGCTAGTTCTCCATATAATGACACCATACAAGACTACCGCGTTGTTTGAAGACACAAAAAATGCTTTACTTTTATCAACAACATATAATGTTGATATTATATAATAGAAACAACTTTAATGATGTAATTTTCCCCCAAGGTCTAGTATTAACTCGGTACGGCGTGTATTTCATAAGATAAAAATAATATATTATTTATTTACATGTCAATAGTTTTCGTAATCTTCAAGCGTAGCCCTATGTTTTCTCGTTATTACGTAGTTTGTATTGATGAACGGTATTATACAAAGTTCTTGGGTATTATTCAACACACGACAGCTGACAAAAGCAAAAACCAGCCATCAAAAAGAGCCTATTCTAAGAACCACTATGTACAAAGCACAAAATATCAAACATCTACTTACCATATATATCAAAGGAATCTCGATAGAAACGTAACGGGACCGCAAAGAAAATACAAACACAATTTGTATGGGCCGCCTTAATAAACGACCTTGTGAATTGAGTTATAGCCCTTAAGAGGCCCTCGCGGACACCCGCTATTCCACACAAACGTAGTTGTTGACTTTGTAGTCATACTGGTGCTTTGTCAAAAGATCTTTAGTATCATCATCATCAGCCTGTAGAAGTCCACTGCTGGACATAGGCCTCCCCCAAAGAGTTCCACGACGAACGGTCTTGAGCCTTTTCCATCCACCGACTTCCTAGCAATCTTAACTATGTCATCGGTCCATCGATCATTTATAGTTCAATTTAATTATTATAACTAACAAAAGAGACGAATATAATAAAATCACACCACTTCTGCTCCATTTCATGATCAAAATCAGACAATTACTAAAAAATAGGCCCTTATAATGCAAAGTGTTCCGAAACTGGTATAATACCCGGAAAGAGGTATTCTTATCATCTTTACTAATGACTTATTATTAAAAGTTTTTTTTTTTTATACAACTGAGGTGGCAAACAAGCATACGGCCCACCTGTTGGTAAGCGTTTACCGTAGCCTATGAGCGATTGCAATACCAGAGGCATCACGCACGCGTTGCCGACCCCGAACCCCCCACCCCAAAAGAGCTCTGGCAACCTACTCATCGCACGAACACAACACTATTTGCAACAAATGGTTTAAGAAATGTTTACTTGCTGTTTATCCGATAATTAAACTATCATCATCATCATCATCATCAGCCTGTAGAAGTCCACTGCTGGACATAGGACTCCCCTAAAGAGTTCCACGACGAACGGTCTTGAGCCTTCTCCATCCACCGACTTCCCGCAACCTTCACAATGTCGTCGGTCCATCGGGTGGGGGGCCGTCCAACACTGCGTCGCCCGGTTCGTGGTCGCCATTCCACCTTTACTCCCCAACGGTTATCGGTTCTGCGAGCTATATGGCCTGCCCACTGCCACTTCAACTTGCTAATTCTGAGAGCTATGTCGGTGACCTTGAATTAAACTATGCAAATCAGTATCTCCTTCAAAATGTAAATCTGTAAACTACTGAAGATTGATTCCATATTGCAAACCTATTTACTTTTTTACCCAAATCAAAGGAACTAAAAGTCAATTTAAGCATTGCCAAATCTTGAATGGCCGTGGCCGTGGTGGCCCCGACTGAAGAATAGGCCCCTCCATATCTACCTATCCGCGGATGTCGTAAGAGGTGACTAAGGGTAAAAAGCTAGGGGATGTGCAGCAGCGTCCCTCATTTTAACAACGATAGCTCTAACTGCGCTCGCCAACCCGCATGCCCAGCATGGTGAGTATGGGCAAATACCCCCACAAGTTAAGGAGTTTACTCTATCTGTGTGGGAGGCCATGTTCAGCAGTGGACGTCGAGCGGCTGAAATGATGTTGATGAAATCTTGAATCAAATCGATTAGACATAGATAAGTATGGATTGTTTTTTTTTTCATAATTACAGTAAATAGTGTCGATAACAAGTCATCGATTTCACGGACCGAGCGTTTTTAGAGAAGGTAAGTGTAATGTTTTGTATATTGAGGGTAGCGCCATTCGCTACACTCACTGTTGGTACCTACAATAAACCAGTCTGCGATAGTCCGTCTTTTATTAAACACTTCATGTGGCGCAGCCGATATTCTTACCTAATTACCTTATTTTGTGTGTTCTACGATGCCTATCGGTAAAATAGAAACATTTGAAATAGGTACCCAAAATTGGGAAGCGTACTGTAGGCGTGTAAAACAATTTGTGGTGCTGTGGTGCATGAGGATGCGGAGGAGAGCGGTGGCCGGGCCCAATCTGACGAACTTGGCGCGGTAGATTTAAATGAGCCCGTTAAATGTCAACAACAAGATAAGAAGTGCCAGCATCAGACTCACTCACCTCATGCTATGAAGCTGAGACCTCGTGTACCTAAGTAGCTTTTATTGGTATTATGTACAGATACTTAGTTGTACTGTATTAGATAAGTATATCATTTCTTAAACTTCATAATACTTGAAAGCTTTGTTTGTTGTGTAACCTACATAGTTTATTTATTGTAGGTATTAATAAATGTGAACAATATTATCTTTGATTTAAGAGGGGAAAAATGTAATGTTTTGTATATTGAGGGTAGCGCCATTCGCTACACTCACTGTTGGTACCTACAATAAACCAGTCTGCGATAGTCCGTCTTTTATTAAACACTTCAGTAAGGCACAGCGCGATTTTGTCGCTCAACATTGGAGCGGCCCGCCTGGAGGTACCTCCGCCTTTGCAGGAATCTTGGGTGTCAGCTAGGCACTCACCCACCAATTTATATTAAGAACTAGCTTCCGCCAGCGGCTTTGCTCGCGTGGTACCTACATCAAAATTAGTCTATATGCTATTCTAGGTAAAGATCTCTATATTCCAAGTTTCAACGAAATCGGTTGAGCCGTTACGGCGTGATTGAATAACAAACATCCTTACAAACTTTCCCATTTATAATAATTATTATAGTAGGATTGACAGACTGAAACCGTGTTCAAACGGCATGCGATATGTAATCTATTTTATTTTTTATGATCCTTCATAAAGTCTCTTAATAAAGTTCATTTTGAGTTTGATTTTTAGGAGCTTGCGATAACGCACATCGTCAAATGTCAAACTCAAAATCGACTTTGTTCAGTAGACGTAAGGATCATTTTCAAATGAATTTTATATGAAATATCAAGGACATATCGCATGGCGTTTGAACACGGCTTGATGTGAATAAAAAACACACTCCTCAAAATATTACCCGGGTTATTCCTACCTACTTATTTCTTCTCCGTCCCGTTGTATCTTATATTGAAATACTTTGTACAAAAGATTTCAGAAACTTCTGACTTCGTAATGAAATGCTAAAACGACCCTAGGCAAACGTTATGACAAAGTTTCGCAAAACTTCAATCTCACAAAGTTTCAATTTTGGCCCAAATACATTCTGCTGAAGCCGCCTATTCAATAAGCGACTATGACCCCAAATGCGTTAGACATCATGTTCCGTCAACATTAGTCGCTTTTATCAAGTTGCCCAACATTGGTCATGTTTGTTTGTCGGTTGTCTACTTTTTCTATTGCGAACCAAAATGAGATAAATAGTTTTTTGAAACTATTATATGTATAGTTATGAAAATAATTTTCACAAAAAACGGGATGTTTAACATGATTTGTGAGTTTATTTGTTCCCCGATTTTTAAACCTCCTTTTGATCTTAGAAATCCTTTTGCCAATTTAAATATACCAGTCAATTTCTATAGTACAACATGTTGACCTAGGTACTGTAATTTCATGCAGATTGGATTGAAGCTGACGGTTCAAAAGTAAACAAAAAAAAAAAAAACAAATAAACATACGACGCCGATTCGCCCAAGTTATTTGAGAGATCTTCGCTCGCTCGATCAATTAGGCACTGACTGGGGCCGTATCACCAATCGACAAATTTCATAATCTTACTTAGACAATGTCTAGAGACGTAAGATTATGAAATTTTTAGTCATGTCGTGTAATTAAGGCAACAATGTCTGGAAACATTTGTCGCTCAATGAATACACAGCTTTATAAAATAAGAAGTAGTACTCAGACGATCCACTCTGGATCAAACAATCTAATAAACAGAAATTGAAAGAATATAGCAATTTTCAATAGGTATAAAACTGGTCTGCTCGTATTTTACTAAAGTGTTTTTTTTATGTTATACGGAGGCAAACAGGCTTACGGCCCTCCTGATGGTAAGTGGTTAACGTCGCCTATTGACATCAGCAACACCTGGAGCATTGCTAATGCGTTGCCTGCCGAACCCCTCCCCCCCTAAAGAGCTCTGGCAACCTTACTCACCGCAGGAACACAACACTATTTTAAAAAAAAATGTTATATGGCTGCGATCTTCTGTAAGGCGGAGGAGCCTGCCTGGGGAGGCACCCCAGGCAGGCTACTCCAATTTAAAGCGAGAAATCTTGCTGTGTTTGCCTCCTCCAAAAAAAAGTGTCTCTTATTTTAGCAATACGCACTGACGTTATTCCGTCCTCCCCCGGTGCCTTATTGTTCTTAAGCTGTTTGAGGGCCGTCCTGATCTCGTATAGGCTGACGTCCGGGATGTCTTCGGTATAGTGCCGGGTCAGACGGGCACTTGCATTGCTTGCCGTGCTTGGAGCAGGACTTTGCGATGAGATGTACAGTTGTCCATAGAACCGCTTGGTCAATTTCCACTAGCCCGTTGTTCAGCTCATCTACTGTTCCGCATTCAGCTAGGCTTTGGAAGCGATTTTGGAGTTCTAACTGAAAGCTCTCGGGGATTTGAATTTGGACAGGACTTGGGCGAAGAGTAGATTTCATCAGACGAGACCTTTCCAGCTTAATGTTGATATTCAATGAGCCTCTAACCATACGGTGATCACTGCCGGTTTTGACCCTGTTGATCACAGAGACGTCATTGAATATTTGCTTCTTGGTCGTCATGATGAAATCTATCTCGCTTTTGTTACCACCGGGGTGCAGCCACGTCCATTTTCTGGACGGCCGCTTCTTGAAGAAAGAGTTCATCGCAAATGGTCCCTCCTTCTCCATGAAGTCAACCAGACGCTAGCCCCTTTGGTTTCGCTGTCCAAACCGAACTGACCCACTTTCAGTTCATCGCCGTTCCTCATTCCTAGCCGCGCGTTGTCCCCCATCACAACTGTAAAGTGTGTTTTCGAGGCATGCATAGCATTTGAAATGTCATCATACATAGCCTCCACTTCATCGTCTGGGCGTTTCGAGTGTGGCGCGTATACATGTATCACCTTCAGCGAATACCGTTCGGTGATTCTGAGTATAAGGTATGCCACCCTACTCGAAAAGCTCACTATCTTTACAACATTGTTGACGAGGGACTTATGGACGAGAAATCCGATACCATGTTGGGATAGCTGATCTCCCTCCCGGTAGTAGAATAAGTCCTCCCCCTCTCTTCGGACTTCTGATAATCCTATGTTGACCCAGCGCAACTTACTTACTACTTCTTCCAGCTCAATCAACTTCTCGTCGGTATTCAGTGTGCGTGCGTTAAAAGTCGCCCGGTCCAGGGTTCGTGGGGGTTGGTAGCTGCGCCTCTGCCGGCGATTCTTAGCAACCCCTGCTCCGCCGTTACCGTGGCCGCTGCCAGTGCCAGGAATAGCGGAGCTGCTGGGGACTGGGGCCCTTTTTTTATTTATGAATTATTATTTACTATTTTTTTGTTAAATACCATCACTCGAAAGAGGATTAAATAATATTACCGTAGGCGATTGAATCTCTAAACCGTTGAGCATTGTTGAACTTGGTTGGTACCGTGATTATTCCGAGCTGTCAATACTTATTGTACGGGGTGATTTAGGAGCCATATATCAGCGCACAAAGGGCTCGCAATGAGCACGAAGTTGCCAAGTTGAATACAAGTTCCAGCTAAAACTTTGAAGCACAATTCAAACAGTGTGGCTGACATGGACTAGGCACCAAATAAGATATTTTTAACAAAAACTAAAAACCGACTTCAAATTCCTGAATATTTACAAGATTCATATCAACCTCTTTGCGTTTTGCTTACCTACTGAGGATGACACTGGCCACCTACACTTTCGAATAAAAAACAAAAGTAAGATGACATCCATTCATCAATAATAAGTAATAACTCTTACGGTACTGACTGACTGCCTGTCAATCAAACGTAGTGGTTTTATTCTCTTTGAAAATCAACGCAGAACCTAACCAAAATCCTAAGAGTATGAAATTTGCAGGGTAGCGTAACGTATGGGTGCACAGAAAGGAATTCCCGACACACAACCCCTATGTTTAAAGTTAATGTAAAAATATCAGCAACCGAACGAAGTCGCGGGGATTACCATAACATATCACAGTCGACAAAAAAAAATTCGGCAAGTCGTGATTTCAAGAGATGATGACGTTCTTTAAGTTTTACGGGACACGTTCAATTTAACGACACGTTATGTATAAGTTTAATCCCTCAGGAATAAAATTAAAATGGGACCACCCCAGAATCATACTCTATACACCAGCGAAAGAATCATCAAAATCGGGTTACTATTGGCGGAGATATCGAATAACAACACACAAAAAAAAAAAACATCCGACTTGAGAACCTCCTCCTTTTGGAAGTCGGTTAAAAATACCCTAAATTTAGGGGAAAATACCCTAAGTTGTGGACACTAGTATCACTAGTTCCATAGGTATCGGTTAACAATTACGAATATACTCATATTTCTTTAACGTTACCTACTAAGGATACAAAGTTGTGTGACTTGTACCATCAATGGTACAAATCACTGACATAAAGGCAGACTAGCCTAGGTATGAGTTTTCGTGGTCACTCCTTCAAGACTGCGAAAACCAGGAAACTTCTGTGCTTCTGGTAGGAGTAAGGTTGGCTACGAATCTAGCCAGATCACTCGCACGCATAATGACTCGCAACCACATTTTAGGAAAAGGGAGATTTATATACATAACATACATCCATACATGGCAGGTTGCAACCCTACCGCCGCATATAATAATAATAATAATAATAAGCCTTTATTTCTGAAGTTTTACATTTCTTTTCATCACAATTTCCTCTATATAATATCCCTTATTTCAGAGTGCCTATCGGCAAAGGCCTCCTCTAGCTCTTTCCAACGTGCTCTGTCCAGTGCTGCCCATCTCCAGAAGGGGCCAGCTGTTAACTTTATTTCATCCTCCCATCTTTTTATTTGTCTTCCCCTTGTTCTTTTCCCATCTCTTGGGTACCAGTTTATTATTATTTGGCTCCATTTTTCATACTTGCTGCGAATCGTATGTCCTGTCCGCCGCATATAAGAATACTTAAATAAAATAAATAAATAAATATTCCGGACCTATCACACGGTCAGCTGATCCCAAACTAGGCTTAGCCTGTACTATGGGTACCAGATACTGATATACATAATAGATATATATTTTACACCCAGACACAGAACAAACATCTGTATTCATCACACAAATGTTTGTCCAGTGCGGGAATCGAACCCACGACCTCTAGCGCAGAAGGCAGAGTTACTACCAACTGAGCTATGAGGCCTGTCAATTCTTAATTCTTATGTAGTGGTAGCTTCACGATTTTTTCTTCCTTTTCGAATAGCAAGATCCATTGTTACGCGACCGACATTCGGGCACAAGCCCTTGGGATCGAAAGTATAGTTACCTTCCACTAGGCCAACATGGTTTTGCACTGATGAAACCAGGCCATTAATAATATCTTTTTACACGTCTAGACATCTCTAATGTCGTATGTTATTCGCTTGACAGTTCCACGAACTATTCTCGTTAGCTTCGGGGAACTATTTTGTTATTACTACCTAACGTCTTCCCGCGACTTGGCTCACATCGTAGCAGTTACAAGTAGCCTTTAAAAATGTCAACACGATAATGAGTGCCTGAAATACGGTAAGTACAAAAGCGACGCCATAATTAACACACACACACTCAACAGAATAACAGTAGTCAACACACTCGTCCGTCACTAACAATCACCAATCACAAGACACTATTGAAAAAATAATCTGTCATGGCGATATCTGCATTGACCAATAGGAGGTGCATTCTGTAGTCTATGATAGGATAAAGCACGGTCCGACAAATAATGTTCTTTACGTCAATTTTGGTAACGCCTAGCCCGTAATCTTTATGTTCCACGCAATAATCTATAGGTATATTTTTAAAATACCTCGTTCATTATTATTTCTACCTGATAATGCTATATTTACATATGTATGAACGTTTATTGGTGTTCGTCTCGTCATGTCACAAGGTCCAGTCTGAAAACCAGCGCTGCACCGTACTTCCAAGTTTAGCTTATGCTGAGACTAGAACCTAATTGTCACATTTTCTTTTCTTTCTTTCTGAAAGAAAAAAATGATTTCATAAAATAAATATGAATTTAACAACACGGGCAATAAAATCGAAAAAAAAAATATATATATATATATATACCGACAAATTGCACACGAATACCGTTGCAAAACTTGAAAAACCGCATTGCGTTTAAAATAAAGTTTAACCAGATCAGTTATTCGGACCGCGAGCGAAACCGAGCCCATTACGAGGTCATTACAGTCAGGTGGAAAACGCAATACGTGATCTGATTGTATTTTAAAACAGCTCTGAAAAAAGATTGTGACAAAGATTGTGTGATTTCTCGCACCTATCTTAAAAGACCCGATCCACAGAAGATATAGAAGAAGGCGTTTAAATGGGACGTTTTTAAGTGGATGAATACCATAAACCCTACAATACCATACTAATATAATAAAGAGAAAAAACACGAGCCGAGAGCTGGCTCCTATTTATTGAGACGGATCAGCATTGCCATCCAGCGTAACAATTCCACCAGCAGCGTCTCGGGGACGCTTCCGACTGGTAGTGATCTGGATGGATAAATTGTACCTAATTGATCTTGTGTATTTCGTAAAATAGTTCTAAATATTTATTATTATTATTTAATGTATTAGTTTTTTTAATTCATATATTTATTAAGGTCTTTGTGTCACTTTGCCCAGCCCTGTCTTTATTGTATGTATGTGGGATGCGAAAGCAAAATAAATACTTTTTCTTGAATTTTTCATTTATTTTTCTTTAAACAAAACCTCTTTACAGCGTAGCGTCTTCGTCGTGTCTCTCCACCATCTTATATTCTATCTCCCTCCCTCCGTTTATCCATCTCACTCATTCCTTCCTTTCCTTTCCATTCGTCCTTGCACATTCGGATACTATCATTCAATAATCTGTCAAACATCTCACTGTCACAATAATTCGGATACACACCTGCATTCATATCCTACATTCTCGGCCTTCCTGCACTTATTGTCTGCCCTCAGACACACATACCATCTTCGTACATACTTCCATACCTCATACAACTTCCATACATCATACATACTTCCAAACCTCATAATCATACAACTTTGATGAGTCATAACCATACTGGCATAGCATCATACAAAAACTAAGTAATCTTATAAAGAAAAATAACAAATCTTATAGCCAATCTTATAAGTACTTAAACTAACTTTAACATCGAACATCATTATAAAATGAACTGTAACAAGCATAGCTTAACATCATAGTAAATTTTGTACTGAACACAACTTTACATTTCAGTAATATTTTATACTAATCAAAACTTTACATCATAGGCACTAATCTAATAGCTAAGAATACAAATCAGCTGTTATGCTATATTAGGGCATCTTTACATAATTTAGTAAAAATTATCATCATCATCATCGTAGGGCATCTTTACATCATAGGTAGATACATCATACTACCATTACAAAACATAAGCATATAAAATAAAAATCATCATCATCATCATCATGCATCATCTTTCATAGGTTTCATCTTAAATGATTACTGTTTTGGGCATAAATCAACCTTGTAAATTCTATTCAGAGTCACTCACATAATCTGGCCATGGTTTCATATGATCAGATGACGTAGTGGTCTTATTAGGTCCTTCAGCTTGAGAGTCAGCTTTCTCCACATTGTATCTATTGTTTCTCTTCACCTTGGTGACCTTGTAGGGTCCTAAGAACTTGGGTTTCAACTTCATACCAGTTCCAAACTGGGTTCTCTTGATACAAACAAGATCTCCTTCATCATAAGTGTTAGCTGGTTTCCTCTTTCTATCATAACTTCGTTTGTTTTCTTCTTGGATGTCCAATATCTGTTTCTTTGCACTCATCCTGAGTTCTTCTCTATTCTCCATGAAATTGTCTCTTTCTTCCTGCATCAATAGCTCTAGAAGTTGAATGTCCTCTTTCCTCTTCATTTTAGTACCAATAAGTAACTCATATGGTGTAGTATTGATGCTTCGTTGGTAAGTACTATTCAATGCTATTTGAACTTTGTTCACCAGCTTGTACCACTGAGTGGGGTTTTCAATAGAGAGCTTCGTCAAGATTGCTATCAGTATTCTATGGACTCTTTCCACCTGACCGTTTCCTCTTGGTATTCCTGTGGTAATCTTTATGTGTTCAATGTTTTCATCTTTGCAAAATTTGCTGAAGTCATTGCTTGTAAAAGCTGCTCCTCTGTCAGAGATTATACGTCTTGGGTTTCCAAATGTTTGTTGATATATCAACAATTTATTCAGAACTTCTTGGGTTGATGTCGTCTTCGTTGGGAACAACCACACAAACTTGGTGAACCCATCAACAATTGTAAGTATATAGTTATACTGCTTCTTTGTTTCCACCATTGGTCCAATGTGATCAATATGGATCGTATCCAAAGGTATTTCACCTTTTTCGATAGGATTAAGAAATCCTTCCTGTTTACCACTCTTCCTGGATGCTAACAAACATGGTATGCATGTAGCAATATAGTCTTCTATCTTTTTGCCTAGCTGTGGAATATAATAATCTTTACCAATCAATTCCAAAGTTTTCTTCTTTGAAAAATGACCATTTCCATGAGCTCTTCTTATTATTTCCAGCTCCATCTTTTGAGGTACAACCACACATCGCTCTTGGCCTTTGCACAGAACACCACCCTGTAGATAAAAGTCATTGTATGGCTTTTCTTCTTGTAAGATCTTCATTATCGCCTTTAATCCGTCGTCACTTTCTTGGGCGCGTCGTAAATCACTATGCAGGTCTGAAAATATGGTTGCCACATATGGATTTCTACTTAGAGCATCAGCATGTCTCATCTTTGAACCATCTCGATGTTCAATCTCATAGTCATAATCTTGTAGGAATAAAATCCATCTTGCTACTCGCGTAGATGCAACTAAATCTTTCTTGTTCAATGTCATTTGGAATGCTTTGCAGTCTGTTACAATCTTGAAATGTTTTCCATACAGATAGTGTCTGAACTTCTTGATTCCTTCTATAATGGCTAGCGCTTCCAACTCGTAACTCGTATATCGGCTTTCAGCATCAGATGTTTTTCTGCTCATGTAGTGAACTGGATGTAGTTCACCATTGCAATCTTTCTGCATCAATATGGAAGCATATGCTACACTAGAAGCATCTGTATGCAGTTCTGTTTCAGCTTGCTGCTCATAAATTTTCAAGACAGGTTTGCTTGCCAACTTTCCTTTTAAAATCTTGAAAACTACTCTATGTTCATCATTGAATTCAAACTTCTTATCTTTCTTCAGCATTTCTGTCAATGGTCGTGCTATCAGTGCATAATTCTCAATGAATTTTCTGAAATAGGAACACAGTCCTAGGAAGCTGTGCAACTGTTTCTCAGTTTTGGGCTCCGGAAACCTCATAACTGCATCCGTCTTTTCTGGTGATGGTCTGACTGTACCTTCTTCGATAACATAGCCCAGATATTCCACTTTTCTCACCAGAAGCTGAGATTTCCTCCAATTTATTTGTAGTCCATACTCAGAGGCAGTTTTTAGGACTTCCTTCAGTCTTTCAACAGCTTGTTCTTCATTCAATGCTGGAATTAGCAAATCATCGATAAATATTATGACAATACCTCTTGTTATCAAATCTCTAAATATTATTGATATAAATCTGGTGAATACTTTAGGAGATGTAGCTAAGCCAAAAGGGGCCTTCAGGAACTCGTACTGCGATGTCATCGTTACAAAAGAAGTATACTTAATGGAATCTTCATGTACTCGTAAATGGAAAAATCCATTTTTTAAATCTAGTGCACTGAACACCCTTGCTTCCGCCAATCTGTCAATATGGTCATCAATAATAGGCAAAGGATATTCATCTTTCAAAATTTTCTTGTTTATCATCCTGTAATCAACACATATCCTTAAACTACCATCTTTCTTCCTAACAAGTACAAGTGGACTAGCATATTCAGAGAAACTTACCCGAATGATGCCCTCTTCCAACCATTCACTTATTTGGTTATCCACTTCCTCTTGTTCCTTTGGTGAAACACGCCGTGGTCGTGATGCAACTGGTATGTCATCTTTCAGTGTGATCTTCAGTTCGATAGGAGCGTCCTTCGTTTGGCTTGGAGTGTACTCATCCACTAACCTTGCCACTTCTTGTCTTACATCTTCTTTCATCACATGACCTACAAAATCATCTGAACTTGAAACACACATGATACTACTCATCCACCCATTAGGTTTCATCCACACACAGCCGTCTTTCATAACCAAAACCACATTTTGTAAAAATTCGTGCCCTAATATTAACTTATAAGGCATAGAGTCTCTAGGAATTATGTAAAACCGCACATCGTCGTACTGGTAATTGTCTATTTCGATACTCGTTGAAAAACTTCCTAGTGTTTGCACCGTTGCAAACCCTAATCCCGTCAGCGAAATACTACCGTGCACACATTCCGGCGAACCTATTTCGGCGTAAAAGTCACTGGAGATCAAATTGATTTCGCTACCGGAGTCTATGAGCGTATCGGCTCCACATCCTAAATTTACGATCGCACTGTCATCGCTAACGTAGTTCATAACGTAACCGCACAATAACTTCACCCATTTTAGTGGTTTCTTGTTGCCGCAAAGTTCGTTCGTCACATCTTGTTTGTTTACATCGAAAACGTCAACATCGCTGCCATGACACATTTCGGTTGCCGCCATTTTGCCTTCCGAACTGTCAGTGTCGTGGATTGCAGCGCCACCTTGCGTCGCTGCCGTTGAAGCTACGAATGAACGTTTTGGAGTGTTCTTGTTCGTTCCGCTGCCGCTTCCGCTCCCGCCATTTCTTGAGCACGTGGCCGCCGTTTCCAACTTTGGCGTTGATGAACTTTTTCCAGCTTCTCTTTTTGGGCATTCTAACGAGATGTGCCCATACTCATTGCACTTGAAGCATTTCTTTCCTTTCGTCTTATGGGGACAGTCTATACTTCTATGATTTTTCTCTCCGCAGTTGTAACATCTTATCTCCGATGAATTGTTTTGTTGTCTTGTCTTTGTAGATAGTTGGGGCTTACTCTTCTGCATCTTCTCTCGTAAAGACTCATAGATCTTGAGCTTTTCTTTCAAATCCGTATAAGCAGTGACACCGTACAACATAACTTTGTTTATCTCTAAGTCGGGGATACCATCAACTATGTATTTTATGGCAACATAGTCAGGCATTTTACCTCTTTTTCCCATTTCCTTCATTATCAGCATGTAATCCAAACAGCATTCGTTATGTTTCTGCTTCCTGGTGCTCATCAGCTCATGCATTGCTTTTATATCAACAGTGTCCGGAAATTCTTTACCGATGGCTTGTTTCAGTTCGTCCCATGTTTTATGGATTTTTTCACTTCGTAACCATAACGCTGCCGTACCTGTGAGCGAACGCCTCGCCACCAGAAGCCTCTGTGTCGGTGACCATCCGAAGATACCTCCATTGTCTTCAATGTCCTGTATCCATCGCTGGGCCGAATATGTCCGATCTTGGCCGTCATACTTTGGGATCAGATTTTCCATAAGGTGGAGCATTCCCTGGGGACTTTGGACATGTCCCGTTGCTCGACCGTCATCATCATCATCGTCGTCGAAGGACTGGAACTTACTGTTTTTCCTTCCTGGCATCGTGGATAGTTTTTTCGTCTTTGCGTCGTAGTTTTATCGTCCTTGCGTCGTAATTTTATCGTCGTTGCGTCGTAGGTATTATTTTACCGTTGTCGTCGTCGTTGCGTCGTTCAGTGGAAAAGATGTGCTGTTTCGTCTTCTGCGTCGTAGTGAAAGATAACCTCGTAACACGCCTGCCGCCGCGTGCCGGTAAAATCACGCCGGTTGTAGCCGTCTTCTTGGTAAAGTATTTTGCCTCGATCCCGGACGAGCTCCCAAAATTGTGGGATGCGAAAGCAAAATAAATACTTTTTCTTGAATTTTTCACTTTTATTTCTTTAAACAAAACCTCTTTACAGCGTAGCGTCTTCGTCGTGTCTCTCCACCATCTTATATTCTATCTCCCTCCCTCCGTTTATCCATCTCACTCATTCCTTCCTTTCCTTTCCATTCGTCCTTGCACATTCGGATACTATCATTCAATAATCTGTCAAACATCTCACTGTCACAATAATTCGGATACACACCTGCATTCATATCCTACATGTATTCGTTTAAATTTTCTTTCTGTAAATAAATAAGTGCAGGCGACTGTACATATAAAGAAAAACATGAACATGAGTCTCTATTTATTCTATTTTGAATTCTAACCCCAATTCCAAAAATACATTTTATCCCCAAATTACCGCAAAATTACCAAAAAATTATAGCATGTTTGCTAAGCAAAAAACCCATGCTTTATAACACAGGGACTCCCGCAGTGAGTTGTTCCAATGTTCCAGTGAGTTCTGAGAGCACCGAGTGGCACCAACAAAACTGTTGATAGCACAGAGCGCGGTCGGAGCTGCCGCAGCCTTGAACGCACAGAGGTACGCAGTCCTCGCTTCTAGTACATTCCAATGCTGAAACAAGCAATCAATTTGAATCAAATTTTCTACGAGGTAGGGTACAGCGAGATTTTCTCGCTCTAAATTGGACCCCGCCTTATAGAAGATCGCAGCCAAATAACATTATTTGTTTCAAATAGTGTTGTGTTCCTGCAGTCATGTTACCAGAGCTCTATAAGGGGGTGTTCGATGTCGAAAATAATAGATGCGTGCAAAGTATTCAATTTATCCTGGAATAACTCTCAATCTTCTATGTTTTTACACACATATGAGTTTAGGTACTTTGATTTCGTGGAATGGAAAACTGTTTTTTTCATACGAGTTTAAAATGTGCTCCAGAAAAATCAAAATACCTAAGCTACAACTTATCATAATCAAGACCACGAGAAACGAGAATAAGAATAATTTACCAAGATTCTAGACTATAATGATTAACAAATTCTACTTACCAGAAGCGGCATATGCCATGCACAAGACCAATAAAAGTACACAGAACATAGACTTCATGTTGCTAGGTTGTACGATTAAAAAATCTGTAAGTTCTATCTTAGGGATAGGTACTTATGCCAGAAAAGTACTACTAAAGAATGATTGCACGCTGAGCTATTACACTTTTTATACAGAGGTGTAAGGCATTGCTAAGTAGGTGACAAATCCATTTGGTATGCTAGCTAGTGAAATTGAAATCGTAATATCAATTACCTTACTTATCAATTTACTGTACGTGTTATAGTTTAATGATAAGCACTAACTAAACAAGGCGATTCATAATATGTACACTATCCTGAAATCGGCTTTTTCCAAAGAATATTAGCGAAAAAAATACAACATTTAATAAAAAAAAATATTATTCAACTTTTTTTCATACCATCGGAAAAAATGATTTTGATCACTTTGTTGTCCGTCTATCCATAATTAAGCTACTGTCAAGGCCGGTTTTAATAGATGGTGGGGTTGACCCTATGGGCATTGGGATCGGAGGACCATTGTGGTCAAAGAATTCGCCAGCCTAGGACACTGGCAAGGCTACAGCTAGGGCAATGACCTTGCCCTGGCTGTAACCGAGATGCGCCGCGAGGAGGCTTCTTTCCTGCATCCCTTTTTTCCATAATGAGGATAGCACGGAACTCTTTTTTTTGTGAAGATATTTTTTTTTTAATTAACCCCTTGTTTAAAATAGGCACAATATGATATTTGTCACGAGAATTTACTCGTCTGTACAGTCGTAATTACAAGTAAGTCACACAGTATCTTCATTAACAATTCTAAATATACAGTCAGTCTCTACCTATCTTTAAAAACTTAGTTTTCCAACATTACTTGTCTTCACTTTCTCCTCCATCTTGACACTTGTTAAGACTTTAAATTATGTGTATGTATGTATTAGATAGATAGATAGATAGAAAATTCTTTATTGCACATAAAAATAGTACAAAGGCGAACTTAATGCTAAAAAGCATTATCTTCCAGATAACCTTTGTGTTTGTGGACAGAAGATTATGTATTCCTTGATATTCATTGGTCTGTAAGTCTCTATCTAGTATCTATATATATTACCTATATACATTTATTTATATATTTATTATGTATATTTTATATATCTAATCTATACATTTATGATATTAGTGTGTAGGGTTTGAGGTTTTAAATAAAAGTTTTATTTCACTTATTATTATTATGGTCGCCACCGTCCTCTTCTACTTTGTATATCCTGTCCATCCAAAGGTTGCCTGGTAGAGATCGCTTTTAGCGATAAGGCCGCCCATTGTCACACTATTTTTATGGTATTTTATTTCCTTGATTGTGTATTTTCTTTTGGTGTTCAATAAAGCTATATTCTATTCTATTCTAAATGTTTGCGATGTACTTTTGACCCAGGTCTCGTTGCAATTATTAACCCCGACTTCACAATCGGTACCTACATTTCAATCTCAATCTTCAAACCTAAGCACCTTCCCGTGTTTTATTCAAAGTAGGCACCTAATACATATTCCCTCGAATCAACGTAATCTTCATCTTAATTCAAGTCATTCCGAACCTAAAACCGCGCTGACGAGACGCATTAATTCGGCGCGACATGATGTAAGCCCGCTCCCGATCAGCCGATGGATTTCCATTTGTATCTGTATACTAGTGAGATGCGCGTGACTTTGTTCGCATTATCTTCATTCATGCTTTGTTATATTAGGAGTTATTTTCCCAACTCGTCCGTTGCCGCCGTCGAGTCGGCCGGTGCGCGACGGTGGAACAGTCGTTGATAGTGATACCAATCTGAGTGCTGATTTTTCTGAGGATTGTTATGTTATTAATTCGTAAATCGGTATTGAAAAACGCAGTACAGTCGCCATGCTGACTATACGTGTCGGTAACAATGGTATCGAAACCGTAATAGTACAATGACTGGCCTCATAGCTCAGTTGGTAGTAACTCTGCCTTCTGCGCTAGAAGTCGCGGGTTCGATACCCGCGCTGGACAAACATTTGTGTGATAAACACAGATGTTTGTTCTTTGTCTGGGTGTTAAATATGTATCTATATTATTATGTATATCAGTCTATGGTACCCATAGTACAGGCTATGCCTAGTTTGGGATCAGTTGACCGTGTGTGATATGTCTGGAATATTTATTATTATTATTAATAACAACCTAGAATCCGCATTTCGATGGCGCGATTTAGAGACGGATACCGTTAGCCAACAGGTTCACCTCTCCCATATTGAAGTGCTTCGTGCTGAGAGTGATCAAACCTACCTAGGCCGATCACTCTTAGCGCGAGGACTTCTTTCATTAGTCTTATTTTAAAATTGTTATTAAGTATTATTATTATTTTTTATTTTTTATGATGATTATTATTATTATGTTCCTATTGTGTGACTAATACTGTATTTTAAGCTAGTTTTTAAGTTACTAACATGCTATGGACTTGTTAATCGACTGAAATAAAAAAAAAAAAAATTAATGGCATGACCAATCAAAGCACAAATAGTTTGGAGTAAAACGGTTGACTACGATTGGGCAGACGAACAGATGGATATGGCGAAATAATAAGGATTCCTTGTCGTACTTCGGAATCCGGAGAAGACGGATGTGTACAATTTTTTTTTCGGTGATCCTTTTTCACTTAACGGAAAATAGAGCTTCGGTGTGGTATGGAATGAACAAGGTGATTCTCAGAAAAAATGTCAGGTATTAAATAAAAAAAATCTATTAAAAAAAATGTGTAAAAAGACTGATGATGAGCTTCACCAAATACTTAGTTCTTTGAAAAAAGTTTATGTGAACTAAGGAAGGCCCACGAACTTAAACAGGAAGTTCATCGCTCTCACAAAGAAAACAAAGCAGGATGAAAATAAACATGAGTTTTCATAAAGAAAGCGTGTTTGAACTTTAGGAGTTTTATGAAGGTTGGAGAAAATTATTTTCTGTAAACACACCATTTGACTTAAGTTTGTGGAACGCACTTAAATTACACTTTTCATTTTGTTTCCACTTTCATCATCAGCCTTAAGAGGTTCACTGCTGAACAAAGAGTGTCATGACAAACCGTCGAGCTTGCTCCATCTTAATAACTTCCCGATATCTTCAAAACATCATCGGTCCATCGAGAGGTAGCCTTCTGATACTTATTGTCCGGTTCGTGGTCGCCATTCAAGAACCTTTATCCTAATGGCTGACGGTTATGTTTTCACTTTACAAATCCATAAAAATATAATCCTTTATATAATTTGTTTATTCACGATTTTTTCTATTCCAATTATGGTAAAAAAATTGACCTAAATCAAATCTTCCGAATCCCCAATGATGGTAGTCAACTTTTATCCCCAATGATGTTAGTCAACCTCTCAGATCGCCAAACGGTCAGATCCTTGAAGATATCTAAGGGGGTAGTTAGAGGCACGTCCAAACATTTTGGCACATGCCCACATTTTGCAGTTGTGAGTATTCTATATGTGACAGGTTGCAAGCCCATCGCCGCTTATAAGAATACTAACTTGTTTCCTGACGATGTTTTCGTTCACCGCTTTAAGCACGTGCTAATGTGCACTTAAATTTTACAGACAACACATTGGTGCAAGATCGGGTTTAGACCCACGACCCTTGATCGAAATTCAGGGTCAAATTCAGAATTTTCCAGATATACAAACAAAGTCAAGAGCAGTGCCTTGTTTCTTAGATATTTGCTCTCTGAGTTACTAAAATAGTAGGAAAATAGAAAAGGGCTGGCCCTCGCACCATATGGGAATCGTAGTGTAGGGAATAATCTTATCCGATTTTTCGGATATGGTTATATTGTGAAGTAAAAACTAGCTAGGCACGGGTCTCAATGATTGCTAAGATTACAGAACAGCTTTTCCTTATAAGGACTACTAGCTTTCGCCCGCGTTGTACCTAAATAAAAAGTAGCCTATATGCTATACTAGGTAAAGAACTTCATCTAATCGGCCTGATTGAATAACAAACATCCAAACATCCTCACAAACTTTCGCATTTATATTATTATAGTAGGATTAGTCGGTTCGAATCCCATCAGATTTTCAACAACATTCATTGTAAGAATTCAAGGTATAAAATTACATATCAAGCGTTAATGCGTCCGAAATGTAGTACATACAAATGTAGTACGAACGTTTCGACACGCATGTTGCGTAATGCGTTTTGCGTTTTTATGAACCGACTTAAAAAAGGAGGAGGTTCCAATTCGTATGTTTTTAGAGTTCCGTATCTCATTTGGAAGAAAACGTCCGGTTGCCCGTCCGCTAGTCTGTCAAGACCCTTTTTCTCAGAAACGGCTAAAGGTATCAACTAGAAACTGTTGAATAAAACGTTATTATCCACATTCAACCTCTTGAACCATGTGATTTGTAAAAACTGCAAAGTTTCCAATTCTTATTTTGTTGCAATTTTATTAAAAAAACAAATGTGATTTCATAAAACGTAATTATGTGTCCATACGATAGCATAGATAGCGAAGGTACTTCTTTTACGCAGTAAAGTATCTACATGTTGATTCTACATAGGTCACATTAAACATTTCCGGAATTGACCACTTACATAAACAATATTTAAAAAGTGGCATAACTTTATTTACAGAAAGAAACTTTAAACTAATACAAGTTAATATTTACAAAATACACAAGAAACAGTTGAACCATCTAAAGACCGTTACAAACGATCTATAGATAGCTCAACTGATCCAGATCACTACCAGTCGGAAGCGTCCCCAAGACGCTGGCGGAATTGCCACGCTGGATGGCAATGCTAATTCGCTGGGCCAAATAAGAGCCAACTCTCGGGTCACGCGTCGCTTCAATAGGAAAAAAGTAAAAAAGTTATTACTACATTTGAAAATTGAACTCTTTAGCCGTGGAATACAATTTGTTTCATCTGATTGTTAAGAGTTTTCACATTGTGGCGACATTTTAAAAATTGCGTGATTACAATAAAATGGATTTAACTCGGGAAAAATTTCGTTGCATGATTTTTTACGATTTCAAGTATAATTTGACAGCTCAGCAGACCATCGTTCGGCTTCAATCTGCTTTTGGCGAAGAAGCACCATGCAAGACGACCATTTATAGCTGGTTTGCAGAATTAAAACGCGTTCGTGTCAATCTCCATGATGAAATTCGTGAAGGTCGCCCGTGCACCGCTGTGAATGACAAGAACATCGATGCTGTGCGCCGTATGATTGAAACAGACAGGCATGTGACCTACCATGAGATCCGGACATCTTTGGACATAGGCATGACTCAAATACAGTCAATCTTACACAAACATTTGGGTGTAAGAAAGCTGTGTTCTCGATGGACCCCACACAATTTGACCGATCCTCAAAAAATGTCACCACGGAGGAGTGGTACAATTTTAAAAAAAATTGGTTCTATCATATGAAAAAGTGCATTGACGCAAAGGGAGAATATTTTGAGAAACAAAAAATTCTTTTTTGACCATTAATAGTATTTTTTTATTATCGATTCCGGAAACTTTACGTTAACGTTAACGTATCACATTACAATCTACTGAGGAGTAGGTAGCATAGAGGTGAAGCTTTCATAAACACATTCAAAATTAGTAACGGTTTCTGATTTCACTGTTTGCAAATAAATATCTCTGCTATTTCGTATCGGGTGTCGACAAATATTATGATAAGATCCAACAAAGATAGCTGGTAAATAGGGCAACAGAAAATAGGTAGGTATATTTCTGTCACAGTATACCCTTTCTGGGAATTTGGCATTATGTTCTCTATTTGCGAGAGGACTGAATACTTTTGATCAACGATTTTTAAAGGCTGCGCAGTGATGAAATTGAAAATAACTCACTTTTGCTTAGTTTTATTTGTATAAAACAAATGTGTGTTCAACTTTTTTACGGCGGAAGGTATAGTATGCCATCCTACAGGTTTATCCTAGTTTGGATATCTATGTTTTGATTTATACACCACATGCATTGTTTTAATTTATAAGTGATACATGTATAATATCTTGCTCTGTAACGTTTGTTGTGAAATAAATAAATTATAAGTAATTTATTATTAAAAAAATATTAACAAATTAAATTACTCTTATAGAATGTCATCAATCATCATCATCATCATCCACAGCCTGACTTCACACACTGCTGGTTATAGGCCTCCCTTTGTATGTGCCACTCTCCTCTATCCTGTGCATGCCTCATCCATTGCGGCCCGCGATGCGAAATATATATCTATATCGTCTGCCCACCTCGCTGCTGGACGACCGACCTCACTAATATATTTAGTTAATACTCAAGCAAAAGTGCCATCCATACCTAACATGCCCATGGATGGAGTACAGTCTTGAAGTGGATGGGCATGATCCAGTATCTCTTCTGATCCAGGTCAGACCAGATTTAATTTTTCTAATATTTTTATGTTCAACCTACTATAATGACGTGTAACTAGTAATAGAAATAGAAATACTTTATTAAGCCATCTTATAAAAACCATGTATACTTAAAACTATATTAAGGTAAGTAGGTAGGTAGGGACATTGAAAAAAACAAAACTATTACAAAAAAATAAAAACATTCCATCAATTTCTTGTATACGCAAATTTGCGGTAGGTCAGAAATAGTTTAAGCATACAAGTTAAAGAATCTTTACCACCCGCGCTAGTGAAACACTGTGTTACGGCGTAGTAGCGATTCTCGTCCCTTGCATTAAGGCTCGTTTTAGAATGCCCATTCTGCAGCTCACTCGTTATCGCTTCGATTAACGAAGTTGTAAACATGTAGTACAGGATGACAATACAGACAAATCACTAAAGGTATGCTAAGGCTCGTATTCAGAGACAAGACTCAAGCATTGATCTGTACTTAAATCTCGATTTGAGGCGAAATTCTAATTCTTGAACAGTATTTAAGTATAGATTCAATGATCGCAGTTCGCCTGAGTAAATGCTTATTCTGAAACGTCAATCAGACGAAATCGGTGCTTGAGTTTAGATTTGATTTGACATTAATCAAATGACATTTACGTTCCGTTACACGTACTTTGATGCATATTTATACTTCACTTTATTTTGATATTCTATTTCCACCCTGGCTGTTTGAATTTCTACGTAAAACGGATCGAAAATTATAATTAAATCAAAATGTAAACGAGAACATTTGAGTACAGATTTGAGACTCGATTCAGCTGAGAGTAATTTAAATACCGTTCTTGAATAAATAAATAAATAATAAATAATAAATATTCCGGACATATCACACATTGTCAACTGATCCCAAACTAGGCATAGCCTGTACTATGGGTACCAGAGACTGATATACATAATACATATATATTTAACACCAAAAAAAGCTAGAATAAAAGCTATGTTTGAGAAGAGATTCAATACTTAAATAGAGTTCAGCTGATCTGTGATTAAATCTATGCTTGAGTCGTGTCTCTGAATACGAGCCTAAGACCTATAAAGATAGTGTGTCATTACAATGTATATAGAATATAATCCAGAGTCGAGATCTTAAACTTACATTAAACTTATTTAATCTAACTGATTGTTATTAATAAATTAACTTTGAACTTTGATAAAAAGTTGTGAGTTCTTTCTTCCTCTTTTTTTCTTACAAATCAAGAGCTTCTCTGGCAAGCAAAGTAACCAAACTCCCTTCCAGGCTCGTTACAGCGTTGAGATATACCGCCCATTTGTTCAGGCGGTCTCACGTCCCCGTTATTATTGTCTTCGTCTTGCAAACTGTTACGTTATAGCAGTGCAGCAACTGCTTGGTTTTTCCTGAAACACACACACACAGAAGCAAGAAAGAAGAAAGAAAGCCCCCCTGAGACTGGAACTTGAACCTTTTCCATCCACCGATTTCCTGAAACTTTAACAATGCCGTTGGTCAATCGGGGGCCTAAACTGCATCGCCCGGTTCGTGGTTGTTTCCGATTCTGCTAGCTATACGGCCTACCCACTGTCACTTCAGCTAATGCGAGCTTTGTCGGTGACCTTAGGTCTCCTACGAATTCCTCATTTAGAAATTTATCACGCAGTGGAACTCCGAGCATAGCTCTCTCTATAGCACGTCACGCGACTTTGAGCTTATTTATGAGGCCAATAGTTAGCGACCGTCTTAGCGCCATGTTTTATCACTGACAACACACACTAATTACTAATATTATAATATGTGCTGTGACGCACAAATATCTGTTGCGATACTGAAGTCCACCTACTATGCATCGGTAACAAGATTACCGGAACTTGTGCTCAGTAGCTTTTGGCTTGAATATGGCTTTATTACCAGATGTTTAATGTACGAGTCCCCTCCGTGCTTCTGAGTTTCTATTTATCTAAATATCATCGGAATTTCTCAGAAATTAATTTCGTATTCGACAGCGTTGTAGGTCCTTGAAATATACCGTGTTTCATAATAATGTAAAATTATGCAAGGGGCTTATTCAAATCCATTGGGAAATAACAGTTTTATTGTCGTAAGACTCGGAAATACAATTTGTTTTGTTAAAAAAAAAACCTCAAAGACACCGGTGATTTGTGGTCAATTTACCCACTTATACAGCTGTTGTTTTATATAGACCGTCAAGGACTCGTGCCGTGAGGCTTCCGTACATAAGGTCGGAATGTAGAGACCGCAAGATCGGATAAAGCTTTTACCGAAACAGGTGTACCATTGACTGTTACTAAATTGAAGTTTAACATAACGAGCGAGACACGAAATTTGAAATGAATTTCAGCTAAATATATTTGTTTACCTCAAAAACCTCTAGTCTGGTAATTAAATCAAAATCCATTCAGACCCTTTTTGTTTTTTTTACGGTAATTTAAGCACTCTGACCATTCCATTTGCTATTAGTTGTTGCTTCCTTTGCCGTTCCTGAGAAAAATCATCTTGACAGACAGAAATACCGACCGATTAACGACAAAGTGATTCTATAAGGTTTCTCTTTTTTACAAATGAGGTACGCCCCTAAAAACCCAATAACCATGACACTATCTAAAATACGCAAAGTATTTTCTGCATGCAAACATTTATTTATTTAGTTCTGTTAAAATAAATACAAATACAAACCTCTCGTACCTGTCGTAAAACCACTGGGAGTTAAAGCAGAGAGTCTCCAAGCTAATAAAGTAAAGTGTCTATTTAGCTAAATGTTGTCAGGACAAACAAACATGAACTACATCAGTGTGAAACTGATGAATCTCTGTGGACGAGATATGATTTCCTTATACAACAAACGCGGAAAACTCCTCTATTCGAATATCATAAAAGGTAAAATAAAGACGGTCAAGTGTAAGTACTTGTAGAATCAAGTTGTGCCTCGTAGAAGCTTAGTTTGAAAACAACGTTACATGTTTTTAAATTTTCAGGTTTTTTTTAATTTGATAATATTTGCAAGTTAATATTTACAAAATACACTAGAAACAGTTGATTTTTTAGTTTATTTTTAGGTTATATTATATGACACGCTGGCACCGCGCCGGAGTCTGTTTCCTCATGACGTTTTCCTTCACTTTATTTGCCTGTCTGTGGTGACCTCGCTGGCCGTGGTGGCCCCGGCTGAAGAATAGGCCTCTCCATTACTATCCGTGGATGTCGTAATAGGTGACTATGGGAAAAAGCTAGGGGATAATAGAAAATAGCTTTGAATGCGCTCGCCAACCCGCATGCCCAGTGTGGCGAGTATGGGTAAATCCCGCCAAATGATTTGGTGCACTGCACGCCGCACAAGGTCAGTCGCGCTGGAAATCTATGGGGCAGGCCTGTGTTCAGCAGTGGACGTCCTACGGCTGAACGGATGATGATGATGATATTTGACAGGCCTCATAGCTCAGTTGGTAGTAACTCTGCTTTCTGCGCTAGAGGTCGTGGGTTCGATTCCCGCACTGGACAAACATTTGTGTGATGAATACAGATGTATGTTATGTTCTGTGTCTGGGTGTTAAATATATATCTATTATGTATATCAGTCTCTGGTACCCATAGCACAGGCTATGCCTAGTTTGGGATCAGTTGACCGTGTGATAGGTCCGGAATATTTATTTATTTATTTATTATTTATTTGCCTTAGTGTGGGTTAAACTTTAAAAACAAATCACAAAAGAAATTATTTTTTTCAAACCCATTTACAAAGTCAAAAAGTTTTCGGTGGGGTGTTGGCGCTAGCATAAATCTCAGGGCGGGCGTTACTGAAAATTGCACCATGAAAACATACGACACTGTTAGCGCTATAAAACTCAACAGCGAGAAAATGTTTTGTTTTAAAAACGCATCATGGGCAGTGTTGATTTTATGAAGATAACATTTTAGCGAATAAAGGTTCTCGAATGACGGCCACAAACCGGCAGGCCGATTTGACAGTGGCGAAAAGTCGGTGGGTAGAGAAGGCTTGAAACCGTTCGTTTCGGTCTATCGACCCTGTGATTTTGCACCTCCTGGACCTCTTGGACCTCTATGGACCTCTATGGAGTCCTGTGATCAGTGGACTTGTAGGTCTCTAGGCTGATGATGATGACATTTTTGAACGAAGCTCATGAGGTCATTTATATCCAACTTCAAAAGGAGCCTACCCGTAACCGTTCCGGATTAGGTATATAAACTTAACTGTAAGATATGTCCAGACTCCCATAAAATATAAGGGTTAAAATAATAAATCAAAGGATCTACGCATATTACTGAGACAGTCAGTAAATTCGTGCCGGCCTCTGTGGAAATAAAATCTGTCCCTTTCAGAAGTTCAGTAATATTTTTCAATGTTTGCCAGTCGCTTGAGCAGAAGGTCCATTGTTTCAGCTATAGGAATCGATGCATGTAGCCAATAGCCAGATGTTAAAAAAACATGGTGATTCATGCTATGTATACTATCCGAAAGTGGTATAGTCTACACCCAGTTTGTTCTACGACTTTTGGGTATACCACATTTTTCTATGGAATCTATGGAATAAGATATTTTTTACAAAAACTAAAAACCGACATCAAATTCCTGAATATTTATCATCCTCTCAAGATTAATATCATCCTCTTTTTTTGTATTCAACCTCTTTGCGTTTTACTTACCTACTGAGGATGACACTGGCCACCTACACTTTCGAATAAAAAACAAAAGTAAGTATGAAATCCATGCATCATCACTAGGTAATAAAATAACTCTTACGGTACTGACTGACTGACCGACAATCAAATGTAATGGTTTTATTCTCTTTGAAAATCAACGCAGAGCCTTACCAAAATCTTATGAGTATGAAATTTGCAGTGTAGTAACGAATGCACAGAATGGAATTCCCGAAACACAACCCCGCAGGTTAAAGTTTATATAAAAATAGCAGCAACCGAACGAAGACGCGGGGATAACCATACCATACCAGACGACAAAAAAAAAGGCAAGTCGTGATGTCAAGAGATGATGACGTTTTATATTAATTATAAGTTTTACGGGACTAGAAGCTCCTTTCGGGATAGTATACTTCTTCTTCTTGTCGTGTCACTGATTCTTTCTTGGTCATCTGTACTAGGTCAGTGATCTGGTTGAGGCATGGTGGCCCTGAAAAGTCAAAGTCAAAAGACAAGTCAAAAGGCATTTATTTCAATAAAATCACTAGGATCACTTTGAAACGTCTTAGAAACTAGGTGAAGCTATGCCTGTTCCTCGCGACCAAGCCTAGAAGAATCAGGCAACAAACACGGCCTGGTGCCTATCATTTTTATACAATAGAATTTAAAGCTTCAGTGTGGTGCCGATCGAACTAGGTAAGGCTCAAAAGAAAAGTAATCTAATTATAATCCCTAATAAATAAGAGCTTATAAAAATGTGAAAAAAAAGAAGACAAATGTGAGCTTCAACAAATGATCTAAGGACAGCACACGCTACACTTGATGAAATATGTACCTAATTAATGCTTCTATAAAATTGAATAATACTTAAAATATGATGCAAGCAAAAACTGTAAAGACACTGCAAAATGGCATTTTGCAGGGAAAGGGCCTATGACCGTCGGCGAAAGAATCAGTGTAGTGAAAAGACTAAAGTGCGCCTCTTAGAGGCTCTCTTCGTGCACTTTTAGCTAACGTTGATAGTTCTACTGTTTTTTGTGTATTTAGCTAATATTAACCAAAAAATTATTACTCAATGTTTTGGACGTCTGTCGCCGTAGATAGGCCTGTTGGTTTTATTTTATAATTTGCTTTACATATTGGTTTGCAAAAATCAATCTTTATTCGATCCTGAATTAACCTTCTTGAATTAAACGAATGCGCGCCTTCTTCTTATTTGTTTGACACGTCGTCGTCACGTGGTTGTTGTTGATACGCTTAGTTATGTACAGTCGTATGAGCTTTCTAGTGAAAAATTAAATTGGCTAATATAATTCGTTATTTCTTAAAAGCCATTGCTTTGTTTTAATTACACATGAAGCCCTAACTTCCTATAGGTTATGGGCCCAGTTTACGCGATTTACTGCACTCTAAAATCCAAAAAGTGATTTGTTACGAACTTGTCCAAGATGGATCATGTGAAGTCGAAACGAAACTCAAGGCTGTGTTTCCACCAGAGATGTGCTATGGAAATGTGTCGTGCGAGGATGTCTTGCTGTGCTGTGAAAATCTCGGCGAAAGAGATTTTGCAAATTTTAGATGCACTTTATGAGCGGAAAAGTATTGCGACGCGATTAGCTTTACGTAAAAAGCTACTGGGATTGAAACTGCAAGGCGACGTCACACTCATGAAACATTTTGCCATTTTCGACGATCTAATCACGGAATTATTAGCTGCTGGAGCAAAATTGGAAGAAACCGACAAAGTTGCTCATTTGTTGCTCATACTACCGGCAACTTATGATGGTGTCATAACTGCGATAGAAACTTTGTCGGAGGATAGCAACAAAAATCTACGGAAAGGACGAGGACGATCCAGGCGATTGATACTAATCAACCATCCACTACAAATGATTTATGATGGGAGAACATCAACAAGATGACCACGGAAATAAAATAACATTTTTGTTGGATTCCGGAGCATCGGACTACATCATAAATAGAGAAGATTTTTTATCAACAGTACTTGCTTTACCTTTGAAAATTTCGATTACTAAAAATGTTGAATTTATTTCAGCTACGAAAAAGGGAACTCTCCATGTAACCAGCAATATGGGCATTCAAGGAGTTTTGGAGGACGTGCTCGTCTGCTCCGAGGTCCCATACAATCTACTGTCTGTATCGAAAATGCAACGCACTGGTTTTATGGTAACATGGTGTCCATTTAAGTAAGGGTAACAAAACCATCATGCAAGGTATGTCTAAAAATAATTTGATTGCTGTTGATTTTGTAGCATCTGTGAATAGGAGTCAACCTATTTCCCAAGTATGCAATAGTGACAAAAATAATTATAAATTATGGCACGAACGTTTTGGTCACATTAGTAAAAATAGGTTCATAGAAATGAAAAATAATAAAATGGTTGAAGATGTAAATGAAATTGATACCGTAATTCCGAATGATGAGTTATGCGAGGCATGCATAAATGGGAAACAGAGTCGACTGCTGTTCAATGAGGCTAAAGATAAAACTCATATTAAACGACCATTGTTTATTGTACATTCGGATGTTTGCGGCCCTATCACTCCACCAACTATTGACAACAAAAATTATTTTGTGCTTTTTGTTGATCAGTATACTCATTACTGTGCTACGTATCTATTAACGTATAAATCAGACGTATTTGCTGCTTTCAAAGATTTCGTTGCAAAAAGTGAGGCTAAGTTCAATTTAAAATTAGTCAACTTGTACAGCGATAACGGTGGAGAATATTTATCTACCGAAATGAAAATGTATTGTGTTGAGAAAGGAATTTCTTACCACTTGACAGTTCCGAGAACTCCGCAATTGAATGGCGTTTCTGAACGTATGGTTAGAACGATTACCGAAAAAGCCAGATCTATGATAAACTGTGCTAAATTAGAAAAAGTTTTCTGGGGTGACGCAGTACTGACTGCGGTGTATTTGATCAATTTGACCCCTACTAAAGCTTTGAAAGGTTCAAAAACACCATTCGAAATGTGGCACGATAGAAAACCTAAAATAAAATATTTAAAGGTATTTGGCTCAACGGTTTATGTACATAAAAAAACCGGTAAGACCAAGTTTGATGATAAATCATGGAAAGGTATTTTGTTGGGTTATGAACCAAACGGTTATAAAGTTTGGAACCCGGAATGCGAAAAATATGTTGTTGTTAGAGATGTCATTGTGGACGAGACTAATTTTGTTGTGTCCAGGCCTGTACTTAAGCCTGAGGGGAATACTAAAAATTCTCTAAATGAAACTGATAGAGATGAAATATCCAAATCAGTACCTGTAAAGTCTCGAAACTCTGACAGTCTAAAATCAGATACATTTAAATCTGATGGACATGTGTGTCCGAATAAAATTCGCAAAACAAACCATGATATGACAATTGAATCGGAGCAAGCAGCAGATACACCTTCTGATAATTTATCTACATTGAAAGATAAAGAAAGCACAGAGAGTAATCTTCAACTAAGAAGAAGTGACAGGCTAGAGGGAAGATGTATATCTAAATCATACAATGAATATGATAATGATTATGCAATGTGTGCTCAGTCTCTTAAATACGAACTACCGAAATCGTATGCAGAAATAAAAACTCGAGACGACAGATCTCAGTGGGAAAGCGTCATTAGAGATGAATTAAATTCTCTATGGGTAAATAAAACTTGGACATTAGTACCAAGGCCAGATGATAAAAACATTGTAGACTGTAAATGGATATTCACCATCAAAAATGATGAATTTGGAAATCCTTTTAGATACAAAGCTCGCCTTGTAGCGAGGGGGTTTAGTCAAGAATACCTAACGGACTATACTGAAACCTTTGCACCTGTTGCAAGGATAGCTAGTTTCAGATTCATAATTAGTTTTGCCATTATTTGATTCATCATATGGATGTTAAAACCGCCTTTTTAAATGGTGAGTTAAAAGAAGAAATATACATGAAAGTCCCTGAGGGTATATTTAACAAAGATAATAATGTCTGTAAATTAAATAAATCATTGTACGGATTAAAACAGGCAGCTAGGTGTTGGTTCGAAGTTTTTGAACAATCACTTAAAGAAAAGGAATTTCAAAATTCATCAGTAGATAGGTGTATTTCCATGTTAAACAATGGAGATGTGCATAAAAATATATATATAGTACTGTATGTTCATGATTTGGTGATTGCATGCGGTGAAATTGAAACAATGAACAATTTTAAAAGATATTTAAAAAGTAAATTTGAGATGACTGATTTAAAAGAAATGAAATTATTTCTTGGAATCAAAGTCACCAGAACTGATGATAAAATTACTTTAGACCAAAGTGCATACATCAAAAAAGTACTGAATAAATTGAATATGCACGATTGCAAACCTGTCAATACCCCTTTGGAAAATAAACTGAATTACGAAGCATTAAACTTTGATGAAAACTATGATGCCCCATGCCGAAATGTTATAGGTTGTTTGATGTATGTCATGTTGTGCACCCGACCAGATTTAAGTACAAGTGTTAATATCCTAAGTAGATATACAAATAAAAATAACAAAGAACTCTGGCTGTGTCTTAAAAGAGTACTTAGATACTTGAAGGGAACAACTGATTTAAAGTTAACTTATAAAAAATGTGACTACAATAACATTCTGTGTGGGTATGTAGATTCAGATTGGGGTGGTAATGGTACAAAAGACAGGAAGAGTACAACTGGGTTTTTATTTAAGCTCTTTGAGCAATGTTCTATAACCTGGAGTACAAAGAAACAAAAGTCAGTTGCCGCTTCTTCAACTGAAGCTGAATATATGGCATTGTTTGAAGCAGTTAGGGAAGCATTGTGGCTTGAATCTCTAGCTGATAGTATTAACATGAACATTAAAAAACCTATAATCATCTATGAAGATAATAATGGCTGCATAAGTATTGCAAACAATCCAACTAATCACAAACGCACCAAACATATTGATGTTAAATATCATTTTTTCTAGGGAACAGATTGAGAAAAATGTAATAAAATTAAATTACATTCCCACAGGTGAACAGTTGGCGGATATATTGACTAAGCCATTACCTGCTATCACTTTCCAAATGATGAGAAGCAAAATGGGTTTAGAATAAGTTCACTCAGTGAATATTAAGTGGTTCATGTTGTAAATATTTATATATTAATTTAAATTATAATACTAATTAGACGTAAATGGTCTGATTAGGGTTTTCTGGGTTTTCCCTAATCCATAGCAACAAATGTTGGACCATAATGTATTTCCCAGCAAACACTAGAAAGTGAATATGTTCTGTTTAGGTTTATTTTGTTTGTATAACTTGAGATTAATTTTTGAGGGGGCGTGTTGGTTTTATTTTATAATTTGCTTTACATATTGGTTTGCAAAAATCAATCTTTATTCGATCCTGAATTAACCTTCTTGAATTAAACGAATGCGCGCCTTCTTCTTATTTGTTTGACACGTCGTCGTCACGTGGTTGTTGTTGATACGCTTAGTTATGTACAGTCGTATGAGCTTTCTAGTGAAAAATTAAATTGGCTAATATAATTCGTTATTTCTTAAAAGCCATTGCTTTGTTTTAATTACACATGAAGCCCTAACTTCCTATAAGGCCAGCCAATACCTACCTATTTCAAACTTGGTTGAGTTCTTTGTTGATCCGATGGTGCTTAGCCTTTTATGTTTAGAAATATTTTATGAACCTCCTATAAAATTGTAAGGGAACTTCGGTACTTAAAATAATCATCTTACGGAACACACTTTATAATTCATAGCGCAAACTTTGAGGTAGGTATAACATTTACGAAATAATAATTCACAATCATCATCATTCATCAAGATGTCCGGACAATGGAACTAAAATGGAGCTAGGCAGAACACATTGTGAGGTGGAGTAGAAATACATACATACATAAAATCACGTCTGTTTTCGGGATGAGTCAGAGGCACGTCCAAACATTTTAGCGCAGTCCACATTTTTCAGTAGTGAGTATTCCGCTTAACCTAGTTTTTAAGACGTTTCAAAGTTACCCCTACCCTAGTTAGTGATTTTATTGAAATAAACGCCTTTTGACTTTGACGGTTCGAAAGTTAAGTTCTAATAAATAAACATACAAACATATTACGCCAGCTTCGTTTTGCCCAAGTTGTTTAAGAGCCACTCCCTTCGCTCGCTCGATCAATTAAAATACACAGATTGCCTATAAGAAATTCAAATAAATAAATATCTGAATTACACTGCCTACCTAACTGATAATTTACTGATAATTTAGTCCAGCCAGACGCAAGTTTATCCCAACGCCCATAGGATTTTGGTCAATCTCCTTTACTAGGTTACTTAAAAAGGTTACGATCATAAAGTATCCTCTTTCAGGTTTTATGGTTATGTCGAAATAAACAAAAACGGTATCTTACAAAAACGGGTAGATATTTATTTCAAACGGTTGTAGGTACTAAAATACTAGTACTAAAATATTGGGTTAGTACAGTGTGAAGTGCCTTTAAACTAAAATTATCTCTTGAATATAGGCTCTAAGAATTGATATTTACTTAGTATAAAGCAAATATCCTATGGCACAAAGTCATAAGATGTATAATTTAATAAAATTACAAGAATCACTTTGAAGCGTCTCAGAAACTACATGAGCTACTCCTGTTCCTTGCGATCAACCCTAGAAGAATCAGATAACAAACACGTGTTTTAATTAATAACGATGATCCTTTACACAAATAAAAACAAGATAAAAAATGTAAGTGACAAACTTATATTTAGCGCTCACTTCATTCATTCACTTTATTGACCGCAAATATAACTTAAAACTGAATAACCCGTATTTTTTATGCGTTTTTATATACCTGTTAAAGTAAAACGTCAAAAAATAGTGTTCGAGAAATCATCCTAACGTGCTTTACATTGCTTATTCAATTTACGCTACTAATTCCATTGTTTAATAGTTAGTTCACAAACTTGATTCAATATTTCAGCGTTAATTCAATTCTGGAGAGTAAATCCAAGTACTGACGCTATTGCGGTTTCGTTCGGCCAGTAATGAACGCCAGACAGATTTTATTAACAGTTAGACGCCGTAGTACTAACCACGCTGTAAATTACTGTTAAATATTGATATACGAGGTGATTCATAATATGATCCTGAAATTGTTGTTGATAAAATAACCCCCTTTTTGTATTAGCGAATAAAATTCCGTAAATTTTTTGGATGCTTCGGTTCGTTAGTTACGCTCTTACATATATAATATTTACAACAGATTCACCCAAGTGCTTTGAGAGAACTTCTCTCGCTCGATCAAATATTTTTGACAATATTTTTAGCCTATTTTTTACCTATTTTGACTTTACTTTTGTACAAGGGTTTACTCGTCGTTGTTACGGCCATAAATTGACAGCTTCCAGTTTCTTAAAAAGATGAGAGAAAGAAGAAGAACTGCTGAAGTGAAAGTTTTCCTACGAGTGAGCCCAAGCTTTATCCATATCGAAAACACAATACATCATATATACTTACATAAAAATACTTATAAGTTGGAACCGTACAAAAGCAAACTACAAACTAGACTATATTGTAGGTAAAGTACCTACTTATATCTAGTTCTCGTACAGTTTCCTAGTAATTTTCCAGTGCTATTCTCCTTTCACAATACAGAACCATCCCGTCGCAGAACAGCAACGCAAGCAATTCTGATCCCCAATATCGATGACCAAAGATCCTTTAACGGGAAAACTATAGTTTCTTACACACTACGACTCTCAGACGCTACAATAATAATGTCTCAAATACCAGGCACGTTATTTGTAAGCTATCATTGCATCAAAACTGGCACATGATGATTTTGGATCGCGAGCGAAGCCAAAGTCAAAAAATGTTTACTTCAATAATATCGCTAGGTGGTAATTTATTTCTGAAGGATTGCTACTTTTCCCGCAAAGCTTTTAAAAAATCACACAAAGTTTGGGTGTCATTCTGAATGAGCAAAATGACGTAATTATTAACTTATCCCAAGGAGTTTTATTCTGTTGACTTTTCATAGAAGTCATTTATTTTCCTTTAAAACGTTTTTGATTACATCGCATGTTGCCTTTAATCTCTCCAAATTACTATAACTTATACTATAAACATCTGGAATAATTTAATTTACCTCAACGACTTATTGCAAATCTTGCGATATTCCACCCTTATCCGATTGACTTATCCCAAGGAGTTTTATTCTGTTGACTTTTCATAGAAGTCAATCATTTTACTTTAAAAAGTTTTTGATTACATCGCATGTGGCCTTTAATCTCTCCAAATTACTATAACCTAAACTATAAACGGTTGGAATATTATGGATAGAATTTAATTTACCTCAGCGACTTATTGCAAATCTTGCGATATTGTATGCAAGAACTTTCTAAGGATGGCATCTGTTAAGCCTTACAGCTTCAACGACACTGCATTTTGAATTTTATATTCTCGGATACAAGGCTGAAATTCGGTTAAGGATCGTAAACATAAGCAATTGTGATTTTTTAATATCAGCGCCCGAAGTCGGTAACAATGAGACAGACAAAGGAACCGCATCAATCTCTCAGCTAATATTGTAGGATGACGTTGACTGATGATCCTTTAGGATATTAAATATCAAGACATCTTCATTTAATTACCGACGAGATAAATTAATGCTAGTCGCGTACAGAGCGGCTAAAATAAAATGTTGTGCATACGAATGCGGTTTTTATGTTACAAGCACTAAGTATGGGAAAAATAATGGTTGAATATGCCCTTTGATACTTCGGATGCTGAAGGATCGGACAATTGGAGTTTTATCCCAAGTGTTTCTTAAGTTTACGACTTTGAACTTATCAAACGCTTAGTCTAAGAAATTCATATTAAAAGAAGCTTTCTATGTTAGGTAGATAACATCAGTTAGGACTGATAGAACGCTCTGCAAAAGAACTAAACCGAAAAAGTTACGATTTTACTATTTATTCACATAGTACGACGCAGTGTTGGACCCGATGGACCGACGACATTGTCAAAGTTACGGGCAGTCGGTGAAAGGACAAAGCTCAAGATCGTTCGACATGGAACTCTTATAAGGAAGGCCTATGTCCAGCAGTGGACTTCTACAGGCCGACGATGATGATTATGATGAGTATCCAAACCTTTCTAATAGGAATAATCTAGATTATTTATAAGTATCAACTGATTAAATGTTGGAACGACTTTTCCTATGTATCGAAAGATTTATCTAATTTAGAACGAATTTGTGACTTTGGGAACCGCTTAGTATCTTATAGGAAGGATAAAGCTATATTAAAACCACTACGAAACAGCCATAGGAAAACGTGCCATTTCACTCCGTGTTACACACACACATCCCTATAACAAAACATGGAAAGCGTTTGTCTAAAGATATCGTGTTGCATTCTTGTCAGTCGCGTCCGTGTAGCAGTAGCTTAACGGCACAACAACCGCTAATGTTTTAACTTCGTAAGTAGGTACTCTCCAAACAATGGCTTAGCCAGAACTTTCGCGGGAGATTCAAGTCTGTGATAAAATGGCAATAAGAAGCTACCATTTGAAAGTACCTATTTTGTCCCACGTTACCGATTGGACGCAGTATTGTTATTTTCTGCGAATTCAAGGTCGTTTCTGCTATTTTTAACCGACTTCCAAAAGGAAAGAAAGAAAGAAAGAAAGAAAATACATTTATTTTGGAAAAGGAGGCGAGATTATCAGTCAGCCAGTAACGTAAGAGTTATTATTGATGATGAATGGATACAATGTCATACTTACTTTTGTTTTTTATTCGAAAGTGTAGGTGGCCAGTGTCATCCTCAGTAGGTAAGCAAAACGCAAAGAGGTTGATAACAAAAAAAAGAGGTTGATATTGATCTTGTAAATATTCAGGAATTTGAATTTGGGTTTTAGTTTTTGTAAAAAAATATCTTATACCTATTTGACTTGTTGCCGAGCTTGAAAGAACGAGCACACCTACAAATGCCCAATAGTATAATTTTATGTGTCTTGAGTACAAGTTTTGTAGTTTTATCTAGCTCTACTACTGCAAGATAGAATAACAATACAATTACAAGAAGACAACAGCTGAGAAACTTGAGTTCTTGAGGAACTTTTTTCGTGGAAAGGACTAAAATAGGCCGGAATATCTAAAAAAAGTAATTTTACACAGTTTTGTAAAATAAAAGACCACAACATCACTTTGCAATTTCCCGCCTAAAAGTCTTGACATAATTATGATAAGTATATAAAAGATGTAGGAATGACCAAACTGCGCGTAGAAAATAAAAAAATAAGGTTTAAAAAACAATCAATAAAAAATGGGCAGTAATTTTATTGTAAAATGGTTGGAATACTAATATCAAAAGTGAATACATGAATGGGCCAACGAATGCCTTTCATCCTTTCTATACCATAAGGTTATTTGTTCTCGCGTGATCTTAAAAATATTAAAGGTCGAAAATCTTCTCACGGTTATTAGCACCAGTTTTCCACTTGGCAAATTGGTATTGAGTCAAATGTCATACACGTAGTCCTGACCCCACACTAGGATTCCCTGTCTCGTGGATATCAGATACTGCGAGTACCAATGGTACCACAACACCCAGACCCGAAACAAATATTTGCAAATCATGCAAACATTTGTCCCGCAGCGGTAAACGGACCCGCACCCCTTGCGTCTCAGACGAGCACTCGCCCGCTGCGCCACCAAGTTCATTGAAGAAATCGATATATTCCTGAATAAAGAGTTATAAACTATTTCATCAAGAAGAAGTTCTAAACTACTCGTTTTAGAACTTCTTCATGAAGAGTTTTGATTAAGATTATACAAAACAGAAGAGAATAGGGGAAAGGGTTTTGATTAATACTATACAAAACAGAATGAAGGAAAGAATTGCAAAGATCAGAATCTTGTCAGTGTACAAGAGCTAAGCTCTTAAGGCAAGCTAAGCTCTTAAGGCATAGAGAGAGAGAGAGAGATCATATAACTCACAGACTATTGCTAAAAAATACGTAGGTAAATATTATGAAAGCTGAAAGTCTTAGCGGAATTACAAACAAACATCAAAGGGCGGTCGGGCCGCGTAAAAAGATTAACTCCGCTCCTGAAGATCGGTGAAATAAATAAATTGCGTCAAGTACGAGTGTGATCCGGCTAAGGGTTCCGTACTTGCTAAGTAACTTATTATTGATTAACTTGTTGAAGGATTTAATTAAAGGCATTCTTTCGAAATTAAATAAAGCCTTCCTTATAGAAACAAAGTATGAGTCGCATTTAGTATGGTCTTTTTAACCTTATAATTAGATTAAATATTAATTTCTATTATTATAAACCAGCGTTTCGTAGTGTAAATTCACTTATTTAACACCTTACCGTCGCATTAAGGCACTACACAAATCATAATAAAATGTCGAGTGGGCGGAGTGAAGAAAGTGACAGCGCTATGTACTATAATTGAATGCAAAAGAATGGAAAGAGATAACAAGCGTTAGAAGGCGCTCGAAAGTAATCGATGTAAGCGAAATATAAGAAAATATCAATTATCTTAAAATCTATCTGTTTAAAAAAAAAAGTGTCTTGGATTTAGGTACCCAATGCTATTGTCTAACACAATATTTAACAAAAAGTTATTTTTTTTAGATAGTCTCAGAGTATTTTCGAAAAAACTGTTGCAGAGGACCCAACTTTAAAAAATAAATCTATCGAGAAAAGTTTTACCAATCGCGTTTCTGTCTTGGATTTACGTAAATAAAATGCTCAAGTTATCTTTGTCATAAAAATCAAAACTGTGCGTTTTGCGGTCATTGAGAAAAAACAATTCAAAAATCATAAAACAATTAAACCCTCACCTTAATACTGCCATTTTATGGGCTTCATCTTAAGGTAAGTGATCATAAAAGAACCGTTGACACTACAAATAAACAAGCAGTACCTCTAGAGTGACATCAAGTTTTCTCATAACTATTTTGACCATAACAGACCAAATAAATTCCAATTTTCATTCTTGTTCATTCTTTCGACATACGAATTTCAATAAGATCTAACTTGAACATGCCTTGAGGCCTATTGACAAAATGGGATACCAAACGGGTATTTAACCCCAAAAATCGGAAAAAGCCTATACTCAAAATATTATGAAAGTTCGTTGAACAGCATTAGGCAAATCGGTCTCCAGAGAGGATCAGGCTCGAGATATTCCGATACAGACTCAGCATGTTCGCCGCAGATAGTTGAATCAATGATATTTACATTTAAATGGAACATGTTTTACCTTGTTTTCGTAGACTTTGTCGAGGAAAATCGACTTAGAATGTTTTCTAAGTTTTGCACAGGTTCAACCAAAAAACAGCCGATATTCTGTGCGTCCATTGGTTTAGCCATTCTGATAAGTATATTAATAACAAGTTTGTATCCTCGGTTTCGCTCGCGTGGTACCTTGATAAAAATTAGCTTATATACTATTCTAGCTAAATAAATCTATTTCAAGTTTCATCGAAATCGGTTGAACCGTTACGGCGTGATTGAACAGCAAACATCCTCACAAACTTACGCATTTATAATTTTAGTAGGATGCTCGTATTCTCAGTACGTTGTCTTGGAATAAAACTATGACAGCTTTATTGCGATAAAATTTTACCAGTAACTGTTCCGCCCACTAAAGATACGGGGGTTATTGTCTGAGAAACGAACATTTACGATATAACTGGTCTTTGAGGTTTCCAAATCACGCCTTTACGCCAGCACTGATCATTATATAACACTTGCGAATAAATTGCTTGCGATTTATAAAACATCGAATTGATTGCCGTCGCAGAATAGCGATGGAAAATTTCAACCTCTCAAACGACTTCTTGTAATAGCCCATTTACACTCGCGTGCGAGTCGCGAGGCGAGCTGCGAGGCGAGCCACGGGACACGAGTGTGAACAGACGCTCGCGGCTTGCCTCGCACCTCGTCTCGTCACTCGCAACGCTCACGTCCGAAGCGGTTTTTGGTCACGAGTCAAAGGACCAACGACTGAACTCTTCACGAGAGTGTAAACAAGATGCTCATTTACAATTGATACATATTGATACATTGATCACGCGAGGTGAGGTCGAGTCACGACACGAGAGACGAGGCGCGAGTGTTAATGTACTATAAGAGCCTATAAGCAAGAACCGAACCGTATTTACAGCTCAAGAACTAAATCATACCATTCAAAAGCAAATTAATTCCAAATTAACGAGAGTAATATCAATGACACCTAGTACTGCTTGTAAGACATTCACCTTACAAAGCTAACTGGGATTCGAGCGGTATTGTGTGAGCAATAATTGGTTTCCGATACAATGGGCATCGTCTAATTTCCAATATAATAGCTCAGACTTAAGTTGCTTGCTTGCAGTGTCATTGATTATTTCTTCTGGTCCAGGTCGAGGTATGGTGGCTCTGAAAAGGGCTTACGAACATCGGTGAAAGAATCAGTGTAGTGAAAGGATTAAAATGCCTCTTAGAAGCTCTTTTCGTGCATATAAATAATAATAATAAATAAATAAATAACAGACAAGCGCACATAAATTTTCCGTAAGAAAATCCATTGGTGCACAACCGGGATTCGAACACACGACCTGTGGATCGGAAGGCGGGGCCACTCCCACGACTACACCAGTGCTCTCCGAAAAATAAAGACAAAACCCTATTTCTATTTAGGCATTCGTTCAAATAACAGAACTTTTCACCACACTTGTTTCAAAGCAATGCGGCACGTACAAAGTCATAACCACGATGTTTGTAAACTTTTTAGGACGAGCCCACACGAGTGCCGCAATATTTTTGTACAACACATTGTGTGTACGTGGCTTACACAGACTGGGATTTTATTTCTCAGGCAAATGCCAATTACAGCTTAGGGTTTGATAAGCAGTAATAGTGTTTGCCTGTTGTGCTTTTGAATGTCTTGATCATTCATATTGTAATAATAAATAAGTAAGTCTCGTGCAACATTTTAAAAGAGGCCTGTGGACCCAGGGTGATGATGTACGTAATTCCTTCATAAGAACATGCTTTATGAAGCTAAATTGTGACTAAGATTTACCAGTTTAAAACAATTTTAAGCGTGTTGTACATATAGTTACGTTTTTCTTAGTTTAGATAAAAACATACCTGGCCGAATGATACATAATGTTCCTCAATGTATCATCCAGACGCTTACATTAATAATGTAAGCGACACGTTCGTTGTAGTCCCGCCATGTCTGACTACGCTTCAGCACGCACGTGACAGGGCCCTCTGTGATTTAGCGGTGGACAGTGATGCATTGCGTGTGCTCTATGCTTTACAACCGTTTCATGCCTATATTTGAAACGCGCGTGTGATCTTGCCTTTACTACTAGTTTGTTAATTCATTGCAAATCATAATCAATTTCTTTTCATTTCAGTCATCATCATTATCATCATCAGCTTGAAGTCCACAGCTGGACATAAGTCTCATAAGTGCCACAACGAACGGTCTTGAGCCTTTTCCATCCACTGAAAACTGTTTTTGCTTATATCTCTGAAACCTATTCAGCTACAGGCCTGAAATTTTTGGTACCTTAGGCACTAATTATGAGCTAAAATCCTGCCTAAAGTTTATTGCCCTCTGATCAGCGGTTTGGCGTAACGAAATGTGTAAGCTGGGGACCCGGGTCTACAGCTTACACATAGTTTTTTGCTTATATCTCTGAAACCTTTTTAGCTACAGGCCTGAAAATGCCAGCAACCTTCACAATGTCGTCGGTCCATCGATTATATTGATAGTAATCGAGCTAAAAGTAGGTGTCCAAATCAGGGTCAGATCAGACATTAACATTCGGAACTCAGTTGGACCCAAAACGTGCCTAGGATTCTGAAATCAATCGATAGCTTTATCAGACCCTTATCAACATGACAAAGAATCTAAGATTTTACATAAGAATTTGTGTTGAAACCTACACTTTATGATACCTAAAATAGGATTCGAGCAGTATTCGAAGCAAGATAATAAAGGTAGCCGTTAGATAATATGCAAGTAATTTTTTTTTTTTTTAAATCCTGCCTATTTTTTTATAATGATAATAACCTTAAGCTTAATGTCAAGACAAGTTAAAAGGTGTTTATTTCAATAAAATAACTATGATCACTTATAAACGTCATAGAAACTAGGTGAAGCTACGCCTTTTCCTTGCGACCAATCGAACTAGGTCGGGTTCAAGTCTTGTTTTCCGTTCATTTTATCACCGTCAATAGACACTGACTATGAACTCCAATTCGATGCTAGAAGTATCCTGGCTGGATCCTATTTAACCTATGCGGGTCATCATTAGAACTATTAGAACTAACTCTAGTTCGATGGAAAAGGCTCAAAACCGATTGCCATGGCCCTCATAAGGGAAGGCCTACTATGGCCTACTACTACTACTAGATACAACTAGGCGAATAGAAGTGGTAATTTTTTTTATCTTTAGTAAACATCTTCTTGATATAATTTCTACTGTGATTTTTTCGTCCAAGAACTGGATATCGGAACGTTGGTCGTCCCGCAGCGAGATGGGCAGACGATATCGCAAGCATCGCGGGCCGCAACTGGATGAGGCTTGCACAGGATAGAGGAGAATGGCACATACAAAGGGAGGCCTATACCCTGCAGTGGGTGAAGTCAGGCTGTGGACGATGATGATGATGATGATGCTTTTTTTTAAAATGTAATCATAGTTTCTTCTCTTTGTCGCCGGCTTAAAACTGAACAATCATTACGCTTTTTAAAAATCAAGACGGAATTATCTATGTCTGAATTACACCCTAATATGCTACGACGAAGGGCCTTAAATAAACTTCACCTGTCTTGTTTCTGCAGCTTTCACAATATGTCTACGAATGCTGGCGTCGGCGTCGCTATTTCCTAAATTTAGAATTCTGCTTTCAGATCCATTTTCAGTATTTTCCGACCAATTTATTTCCGTTAAGAATAGGCCCCCAAGGAAATAAAATGAGAGTATTGTAAGCGAGATCATCACAATCAAGTATAGCCTTGTCGATCACGCAGCTTCTTTACATACAGCTAGCTCAAAACGGGCGCGTAGATACGTGTTTTAAAGAATTTGGTGGACTTTATAATTGCAGTAATTCAGTAATTCAGTAATTCATTTATTGTTTGTGAATCAGGTACATTTAACAGTCAGTTCATAGGACTAGTCTAGATCGCTAGATTCTGCCACTTGGGCGTACAAACATTTAATTAACATTTACAACAATTATTAAAGCATGCATTAATTTAGTTATCTGCCTTTATTACATCGTCAAAAATTAATATACATCTAAAAAAAATAATTAACATAGGTAATAAAAAGTAAGTAAATGCAGTCCGTAACAATTCATTGCAGTCCGTAACAATTCAGTCTTGTCAAGTTTTAAAACTAGTGTAAATAAACGGGATGTACATTATGATATTTGAAACTATCATTATCTTTAAGAAAGCAAAGTCACTTATGTGGTTTTGTTATTTTACTTAGTAGCAATCAAGTAACTCCCGTGAAGATCTAGCGGCCGCTAAAGCGGTCGCGTAATATCAGACAGAGAATTATTAGCCTGCACAGAATCATGAAGTGATAATATTGTGGAACTAGATATCAAACGACCCATCAAGCCTGATATTAAAGGCGTCGTATTATCAGCATGTGTATTATATACACACTATCCATCTCACACTCCACAAAAACACACACGACACCAGTACACAACACACACACACACAAGCACATTTATGCGATTAGGTAAATCATATTTTGTTAATTTCGTAATTAATAAGTTATATTTTTTTACTGTTTTTTTATATATATTTACTTACACTATAGTTAACCTAGGTACGTAGCATACTCGCACTATGTTAATTTTAAGCGAGTGGAATACAAAATGTGGATTCAAATTGGTTCAAGTACGACTTATATACATCTAGCCTATAATAAACGATAAAAAAACTGTGAATCCTAGATTACTGAAATAAATAAATTACAATATTTGGACTTAATAAATTAAAAACAAACTGTTACAATTATAATTATTGAGCCGCATGGTTTTTATGCTGTGGCCCTTAAGAGCGACAGCTCAACTTATCAACCACTGCTAATCTACCGTGCGCGCGATATATCAAAATCAGTTAATAATGACTTCCTACACCGTCGCGAGACACATGGCTGCAATGCCTCACATGAATCAGCGTTGAAGTATGGCCATTATAGACCATTAGTGTTAATGATTGACTTGGTCACTAACTATTACCCACATACATAAGAAGTCACGCAACGGGTAATGGATGATATGCTCGGAGTTTCACTACGCGATAAAATACGTTTAAACCCGTAGAACAGTCAAGGTCACAGACATAGCTCTCCAGTGGGGAGTTCAAAGTTCAAAAGTTCAGGGCATGCCGTATAACTCGCAGAAGCGACAACCGTTGGGGAATAAAGGTTCGATGGCGAATACGAACCGGAAAACGCATCGTAGGAAGGCCCTTACATTATACAGACGACATTGTGAAGGTTGAGGGAAGTCGGTGTGTGGAGAAAGCTCCAGACCGTCCATCGTAGCACTCTTTGGGGGTGGGGTGTATCCAGCAGAGGCTTTCATCAAGCTGATGATTATGAGTGTTATTTATTCAGAAATGGTGATTGAATTCATGGTGAAATAAGTACGTAAGTAATTTAAATATTGTTTATTTTTTTACAGATTTTTTAAGAAAGGCCATAAATCTTTAAACTTTGTAGTGAAAATTACTTTTTTTCATTAGGCACTCTGACTTAACTTTTTCAACATTGTACAACTATAACAGGCATAATTCTATAAGATTTGACTGTTGTACGAGTTGTTGCAGCTCTGTGATATAGCCATAGATATGTGATAGGAGCCTCCACTAACTACTGGCAAAATTCATATGTATTGCGACCGAGCGATACTGCAGGTTGTTGGACATTGATCCATTTAGTAGCAGCATTGGCAAGGCAAGGCGGTGCCTAACCCATCATTTCTTTAGTGATATATTTTATTTTTATTTTTCTTGTTTGTTTCTATTGATCAGTTGGGTGTATTTCTATTGATCAGTTGGTTATAGTTGTTACTACAACATGCAACCTAGGTATACTTTATGTAGTGTTATAGCAAGCGTTCATATTTATATTGCTATAATATATAATAGCGAAAACCTGTTATTGGCTTTTTGTTACAATAGCATTGTAGTATTTATGTTAATTAACTTTAGCTGTTGGTTTTCCTCAATAAATAAATAAATACATATTTCAACGGACTGGCCGCGGTGCGATATTGTCATCTACTGGTGCTAAGCCATCTGATCATTAGGCAAATGGATATTATCAAGCTTTACCTTACTTTCTTACTAAAAGATGGGTTTCCTAATAGTGTTGTCCATCAGATGGAGACCGTCAAAGTCATGTTACATGTGCACGAAAGAAGCGAATAAGCGGCGCACTTTATCTTTCAGTACACTGATTCTTTCACCGACGGTGATAGGTCATTTTCAAGGCCATCATATCTCAACCTGGTCACTGACCTAATACAGGATGACCAAGAAATAATCAGTAACACGACTAGCAAGTAAGTGAAGCAGGAGCGGACGATGCATCGTGACTACAGCATCGCTGCAAAAAGTTGTCAGTCACCACACCGCTTTAAATAAATAAAATAAAATTCATTTATTTCAGACAACAAAAAAACAATTTAGATCCATAGTATGTTAGTCACAAAGTTTTCTTAGTCTATGTTAGTAGTATTCATGAGAGTTATAATTAAAATTTAGGAATAATTTCAAACACTGCAATCACTCAATGATGTTGCTATTCCATCATTATTTGATTACAGTGTTTGAGAAACGGGCTATCCCATTTATTGGATAGTGCATTCAGGATGCTGTTGGGACTCCCGTGCAGCCTGCATAGCAACGACACACAACCATCTCAGATTTATCATCACAGATAATACGGTTACGGATACGGTTACAACTGCTTAGGCACTGGCTTTAACGAGGATCGTAAGTGTTATTTTAAGAGCAAGATAGTAGGATAGTAGACACTTAAACGAGGGGTGAAGTGAATAGGCAGTTGAAGTCGTTATGCGCAAGTTCAATGCTTAAACGTGAAATATCGCGGTTTTACGCGCCATTGATAACTTTACTGCGATACGATTCTACCGAAACATCCTTATTCTCGAACGCCCGGTTCCTATAAGCCTAGCGAACAGTATCGGTAGACGTTTACTACTATAAATATCGGCGCAACCGCAATGCGTAAACAACAGGCCACTTGCCGCGTGACTCACACCGACCGGTCGACCGATCCCCGCCACGCGCCGCCCATAAAAGCAACCGGCGCGGTCGACAGAGCTCACTAGCCCGGTGTAGCTGGCAGTGGTCATAAGAGACCCACAGCATATAAATCCGTTCGAAAAAAAAAAAAAAAGACAGAGCTCATTCACTAGCGAGCGCTCGGTCAGTGCGGATCGAACATTGAGCATTTATTTCGATTAAAAGTGAAGTGAAGTAATTATGTTGATTGGAAAGTTTAATTAATTACGTTATTTATTATTACTGTTCACTGATTCGTTTTATTTATAAGATTGATTGATTTATTTTGTTATAATTTCAGTTAATTAAAAAGAAAGTAATATGAGCGAAGGTGATTTTATTAGACCCAGAACCCCTCCTCTTTCATAAATACCTAAAACTAGTTCAATGTATCTTCAATCAATGAGGAAAATATGTTGAATAAATACTGGGCCTCCCCGAGTCGTTTTGCTATAAGCAAAAGTCGAGATTTTTAAAACTAATAATATTTTTTAATAGACAGTACGGTTCGTATATTTAAATTGGAAATCAAGCATAGAGTCTAGAATTGTGAAGACATTAAGCATGAGCCTTCTCTATTCACCAACTTCCCAATGTTTAAAACATCATCAGTCTTCGCGGTCGACGCAGGTTTGAGGATCTTTATACCCCAAAGGTTGTCAATTGTGCGACCTATGGGCTGTCCGCTGCCAATTCAACTTTCTAATTCTGACAGCTATGTTGGTTACCTTGGTTCTTCTATAGCTGCAAAGAGTGAAAAAAAATATGTAATAAATTACAAAGTTATTGTAGAAATAGCGATGTTATTGTTTTGGTGCGGCGTATTAGAGAATAAGGGCGGCTGGAATTGTCCGGAAAAAAGAAAACCAGCTAAAGTTTTTGAAAGCACACGCAGTTTTCTTCCTTGTAGTCGGCTTTTTTAAGCTTAGGGTGAAAGTTTGCCAGTTTGTTGCCATGTACGGTATCTTATAGTTAGCCGAGAACGCGGTTTTCAACCTTCCGCTAAATAAATAATGGATGTGCCTCGTCTCCACTTTTTAAGAGACCTGTCCAACCTGTCACGTACGAATGCTAACTACTTTAAATGTGGGCATGAAACAAAATCTAGTGTTCGGCCGTTCCTCTGACTCTCGCCTTAGACTATGGTTCTTCTACGGATTTTCATTTTGCACGACTTTGTGCTTGTATTTGAGGCCAATAGTTAGCGACCAAGTCTCAGTGCCCTCAATGGCAACACGCACTGTCTGTGGGGGAGGCCATGTTCAGCAGTGGATGTCGTACGGCTGAAATGATGATGATGATGACTGATCTTATAGCTCGCAGAACCGACAAGGTTCTCGAATGGCGACCACAGACCGGACGACGCCGTGCTGGAAGGCTCCACCCGATGGACCGACGACATTGTGAAGGTTGCGGGAAATCGGTGGTTAAAGAAGGCTCAAAACCGTTCGTCATGGCACTCTTTTGGGGAGGCCTATGTTCAGCAGTGTACTTCATCAGGGTGATGATGATTACTTAAAAAACTTCTCTATTACCCACTCGAAGCCACTGTCTGCCTATTGCCCTACTAAAAAATGTAAGCCCTAACTCTTTTTATTTTTTCATTGACCTCAGTGTGGTACTCCACCCTATTGCTGAGTGACTATTATTGTGGACTATGCTTTATAATTTTTAGAATAGAATAGAATGATTTTTATTTGACACATAAAAACAAAGAAAAGAACAATAAAACTCACTCTAGCCTCATAGCTCAGTTGGTAGTAACTCTGCCTTCTGCGCTAGAGGTTGCGGGCTCGATCCCCGCACAGGACAAACATTTGTGTGATAAATACAGATGTTTGTTCTGTGTCTGGGTGTTAAATATTTATCTATTATGTATATCAGTCTCTGGTACCCATAGTACAGGCTATGCCTAGTTTGGGATCAGTTGACCGTGTGTGATATGTCCGGAATATTTGTTTATTTATTTATTTAAAACAAGAAAATTAGGTAGGTGCAAGGTAGGTACCTACCTACCTTAAGTTTTTTAAGCATCTTTATGCTTATAAATTATAGAGCATCTTCAGAATTGAGCTATTGAAGCTATGCTCCTCACATTAACCCACTGAATTGCGTAAAACCAGCGAAAAATGCTTATCTTTTTGTTCCATTACATTTTAACGCCAACGTTAGCACAAAAAGATTTTCAACCAAAGTTTACAGTTCTATCAAAAGCACCTTTTAGATACGGTCTTTTTTGGTTAATTTTAAATCAGTGCCTATGTGATCGAAATCTTGGTCTACATATATTACGGCTCTTGCTCTGGCTGCGTAAAAGTAAAAAAGGTAAAGTTTTTGGAGGAGGTAGGGCACAGCGAGATTTTCTCGCTCTTAATTGGAGCAGCCCGCCTGGGGAGGTACCTCCGCCTTACAGAAGATCGCAGCCAAATAACATTATTTGTTTCAAATAGTGTTGTGTTCCTGCGGTGAGTAAGGTTGCCAGAGCTCTTTAGGGAGGGGTTCGGCAGGCAACGCATTAGCAATGCTCCAGGTGTTGCTGATGTCAATAGGCGACGGTAACCACTTAGCATGGGCCGTAAGCCTGTTTGCCTCCGTATAACATTAAAAAAAAAAAAAAAAAACCAACCAACCAACATAGTTGTAAATTGTTTTGATCCAATTTAAGAGTTCCGTACCTCATTTGGAAAAAACGGAACCCTCTATGATCACTTTGTTTTCGTCGTCTGTGTGTCAGGAATATTTGCTATCATTGACGATATCATACAATGAACAAATTTTTTAACTTCCTAATTTCGTACGTAACGTAGCTGGAATCGAACCTGCACCCCTTGCGTCTCGACCGAGGTCGTCTATGGCTAATATTTGACTTATACTATCTTATCGTAAGCGCAACGCTATCGTGAGTTATTCGTGCTTGAGCCACGAATCCTACTAATATTGTAAATTCGAAAGTTTGTGAAGATGTTTGGATATTTAGATATTTGGATGTTTGTTGTTCAATCACGCCGTAACGGCTCAACCGATTTTGCTGAAACTTGGAATACATAGAGTTCTTTACCTAAAATAACATATCATCATCATCATCATCAGCCTGTAGAAGTCCACTGCTGGACATAGGCCTCCCCCAAAGAGTTCCATGACGAACGGTCTTGAGCCTTCTCCATCCACCGACTTCCCGCAACCTTCACAATGTCGTCGGTCCATCGGGTGGGTGGTAGAATAACATATAGACTAGGCTTTTTATGTAGGTACCAAGCGAGCGAAGCCGTGGGCGGAGGCTAGTAGTTCATAACACAAACAAATAAAATGACGTAAGATTTTCATAAGTAACATTGGTAAACGAGATTGCACGCAAAGAACACTCGTAACCAGCCATGTTTTATTTCAAAGATAAATCTCACTGTTGGTGTAAAAGTAGCTTTATGAACGTTTTAGCAAATTAATCAGTCTCAAGTTATTTGGGAGAGTAAGACGGATTGTTCAGAGCTTCGCATATCTATTGCGTAATACCGTCAAGTCCCATCCCTTAAGCCCTCGTTCTTGACGACAACAATAATAGTCGGGAGTGGTCGGGAGCGGAACAAAATGCGTCATCCACACACAACCAATTAAATAGTATATTAAGTAACAAACACGCTTCTATTTACTGTTACTTGCAGAAATAAGGAGTTATTTGATTGCATCATCAGATCGTTTAATTAAAATTAAAAGATTAAGACAAAAGATATCCGCTCGCTGTCAATATATTTTTACCTTTGGTTACTAAGCTGTTTTGCCGAAGGTCGTGGGCATGTATCAAAATGTTTGGAAATGCCTCTGACTACCGTCCCCCTTAGTCATCTTATAGGTTCGCCGCTAGTTTCATTTTATTGTAATTTCACAATAACACAGTCAAATAATAGCCAATAATCGCGACGATTCACGATGCTTGAAATCTTTTAATTTTGATTGGCTAATCTGTGACTTAACTAATTCTATTTTTTTTTTTTTTTTTTTTTTTTTTTATGTTATACGGAGGCAAACAAGCTTACGGCCCACCTGATGGTAAGCGGTTACCGTCACCTATTGACATCTGCAACACCTGGAGCATTGCTAATGCGTTGCCTGCCCTGGAGAAATCTTTTTGTATTTTTCTTAAAGCTCTTCATGTTGTAGGTTAGCGGAAAAACCTCGGAAGGAAGCTCATTCCACAATTTGCACGTATGGGGGAGAAAGGATCTCAAATTTAATCATGATCAGCCTGTAGAAGTCTACTGCTGGACATAGGCCTCTGTCATGACAATAACTGTCACTGTGTCCATATGCCTGATATTTAGAGGCGTCGTAAAACCACGTTATTATGACGACTTCGAAGGTGCAGCTGGCGAAAGCTCGACTGAGACACAAGGGGTTCGATTCCCGCTGCAGGACAAATGTTGACATGATCTGCAAATATTTGTTAAGCAAGTTATCCTAGTGTGGGGTCAGGGTAATGTTTGTAGCTATGTGGCAATATGGTGTTATTTATTTAAAATAAATTTATTTACAGAAAGAAACTTAAAACTAATACAAGTTAATATTTACAAAATACACAAGAAACCGTTGAGCCATCTAAAGACCGTTACTAACGATCTATAGATAGCTCAACTGATCCAGATCACTACCAGTCGGAAGCGTTACCACTTTATTTAAATATCCTAATAATAATTTTCATAGCAGAACTGGGCCTTAAATTCTAGCCCTTAAACAAAAAGCTAGATTTAGGTCCTTAATTAGATTTGTTCGTTCTCAGTGTCTTTCGGAGGACAAGGTTGACTTTTAAATAAATAATAGCTAACGATTTTCTTCTTTAATTGCTCATAAAAATAAAATTACTCCGATATGTTTGTTCTAGGTTCGGCTAATCTGTACCTGGTGGTTGTCAAAAGAGTAGATATATAATTTCGTTAATGTTAGCGACCGCCCATTGTACATTTTTGGTCTTTAGTTTTAGTTTCTGTTTTGTTTGTAGTGTTTATTGATATTGGTGTACAATAAAGCATTTTCATTCATTTATTCATTCATTCATTCGCTTAGTAAATAAAATATTTGAAATATTTTTATTAAGGCGATACCGAAATCAAAATAAAATGTCGAGTGGGCGGAGTGAAGAAATTGACAGCGCTATGTACTATAACTGAATGCGGAAAGAGATAGCAAGCGTTAGAAGGCGCTCGAAAGTAATCGACGTAAGCGACATATAAGAAAATATCGATTATCTTAAAAACTATGTATTTTTATAAAAAGTGTCTTTGATTTAGGTAACCAATGCTATTGTCTAACACAATATTTTAAAAAAAGTTATTTTTGTTAGATAGTTACAGAGTATTTTCAAAAAATCAGTTGCAGGGGACCCAACTTTAAAAAATAAATCTAACGAGAAAAGTTTTACCAATCGCGTTTCTGTCTGGATTTAGGTAAATAAAATGCTGAAGTTATCTTTGTCATAAAAATCAAAACTGTGCGTTTTGCGGTTATTGAGAAAAAACTATTCAAAAATCATAAAATTAACCCTCACCTTAAATTCTTTATTTAAATGCTCTATCATCATCATCATCAGCCTGTAGAAATCCACTGCTAGACATAGGCCTCTCCCAAAGAGTTCTACGACGATCGGTCTTGAGTCTTGAGCGGTGTTGTTTACACAAGTAAATCTCGTGATATAAATATTTCTAATATAGTCACTGCATTGATAAGATCCTCCTTTATTGCCATCGGTTTAAAATATAGTCACCAAATTGATAAGCTCCTTCTCTTCTTTTTTTTTATGTTATACGCAGGCAAACAGGTTTACGGCCCACCTGATGGCAAGTGGTTACCGTCGCCTATTGACATCAGGAACACCTGGAGCATTGCTAATGCATTGCCTGTCGAACCTCTCCCCCCCTAAAGAGCTCTGGCAACCTTACTTACCGTAGGAACACAACACTACTTTGCCGTCAATAAAGAAAAGCCGTTACCACACATTTTGCCGGTTAAAAATTTAATGTAATGCGTAATTGCATTAGTTAGAGTCAGTCTCTTGATAAATACAGCATAATGCCATTAGCTGGCAACTTACGAAAATTATGATCCATAATGAATTCCTTGCGTGACTCCCCTTTTAATTTCATTAATGTCCATCTCTCGGACGGTAACTTAAAAATATTATAATATTATTTTCATGATTAATAGCTTGAAAATGTTTGACGTTAAGACAAATGAGTACTGTCTAAGTCTAGAAAATAATAGTAAAATACAAGATACAAAAGTTTGTTTAATAGAATCAAAAACTGAGGCGAATATAGATAGATATATCAATTTATTTCAGTAAAGGTCAATTTATTTCACTAGGATCACTTTGAAACGCAAAAACTTCATCACATAGCAAGCGTTTACAAGGATTTCATATTAATTTATTCTAAAGTATTAGATAGATAAATATTAGAATAATATTAGATAGATAGATAGATTCAGCTATTTAAATACGACTGCGTCCAATATTATATAATATAAATATGCGTAATATAATGCTTTATTTATGCCAAAAAGTTTTTTTATGCCTCCAATCAAAACCCACCCCATTTATTCAAAAAACCCCGTGACAATCGAGTTCTGATTGTGTTATCGCTACCAGTGGGGATATGAGTACACTACGTATATTACCTACACATATAATTTCATGGATCAACCATTCGATTAATAAAAAATACGTCTGTCCAAAAACATAACCCTTCTTCCTTTTCGACATTCGGGTAAAGAAGTGTTTATTTCATTAAAATAACTAGGATCACTTTGAAACGTCTTGGAAACTAGATGCCTGTTACTTGCGATCAAGCCTGGAAGAATCAAGTAACAAACACGACTTGGTGCCAATCATTTTTGAGTCATTTTCACAAAATGGAATGTAGAGCTTTTGTTGGTGACCTGTCAAGTGATGGATCGCCCGCTATGTAAACTTTTTGTTTGTAAGTATAGAATAGAATAGAATAGAATTTATTCATGCCAAACGTGTTACATTTTTACACTTTTTACATTTATACGCTGTTATAGGTACTCTAAAACATATAAAAACTTTTGTAGTTGAGGTTGCATCAAAAACCGCGCTAGGTTAAACCTGTGTTGTGGGTTTTGATACCTTCCTTCGGTTTATCTTTTTCATAGTTATAACATTTTTTTTTTTTTTTGCGTCGTTGTCAGCGTCATACATTTATGAGGTAGGTAGGTACATTTATAGAAGTACGTAGGTATTACTTAAAATAAAATAAAGTAAGTACTGTGTTTAAGAATCACAATATTGCTACATTTGTCTGTTTCCGAATCGGAATAGGTAAGGCCATTCTAAATCCCGGTTCATAGCAGGACGCGTACACTTGCGCGAGGAATCGCACCCCACGGGCCATATTTTGTTTTTATTGCGACAGATTTGTTTTATTTTGCGTCATTTTTATAACATTTCGCGGTGACAGTATGTAAAAATATGCAATTTTTTTCAATTGCATAAAATGTGTTTTTGTAACATTACAACGTAACAATAAAATGTAAATCCGTATGTTTTACATTTTTTCTGGAGCTGTGGATTTTGTTCAATAAGTATAAACGTTTGTTCTAGAAAAACAGATATAAGAAGCGCTCATGTCATAGGTTGCTCAGCTAAGTGAGCAACCTTCAGCTAAGTCACCGGATGGATGGGTGACCACCAACAGCATTAAAAGCTGACCGTATCCGTGCTTACGGTAACCCTAAACTCTCTTCAGGGATAGAACAGTTAGAAACACACAGGAAAGCTGGAAAAAAGAACATCTTCAAACTTGTATTAAACTGAACAATCTGTCATTTACGAAGCCATTTTAAAACTCTTTACGAAAAGATTGAAGCTATAAAATTGGGTATTGAAAGTGACAATACATCGCAGTGAACTTTTTCAAATCAGAGGGAAGAGCACTGAAGAAGATGACTTTTATTGTCGTCGGAAGGCTATAAAACACAGACCTCCGACTTGATATGACTGGATCGAGTTGTGGCCCAAGTCCATACGTACCATTCGAGCCTCGCTTCGTTAAAGGTTTATTCTTCTTGTTGTCATGTCACTGATTCTTTCTTGGTCATCCTGTATTAGGTCAGTGACCAGTTTAAGGTATGGTGGACCTGAAAAGGGCCTATGACCGCCGATTAAAGAATCAGTGTAGTGTTTATTTAGACCGTTCTGGACGACCTTCCCCCTTCTATATCTATTATTTATATCAGTCTCTGGTAACCATCGTACAGGCTATGCCTAGTTTGGGATCAGTTGACCGTGTGTAATATGTCCGGAATATTTATTTATATTTATTCTATCTCATTGCGTACGCAGTGTTACTGGATTATTTTTCCGAATCCTGCGTTGAGTAAAGTGAAAAATGCAATCGGGTTAGCTCCATTCCATAATAAATGCTTAACTCCTGCAGCATCATTATTTGACGTCAGCTCTTTAGGGGGGTGTGGTTCGCCAGGCAACGCATTAGCAATGCTCCAGGTGTTGCTGATGCCAATAGGCTACGGTAACCACTTACCATAAGGAGGGCCGTAAGCCTGTTTGCCTCCGTATAACATAAAAAAAAGTGACGACACTTTTTTTTTATGTTATATTACATGATCAAAGTGCGCCTTGTTATGGCTCTCTTTCTCTCCTTCTACTGTAAGTAGCTACATTTATTTTGGAGCGTGTTGTGTCCGTTTGTTTATCGTATCTTCTAGACCACATGTAGTGAGTTTCAATCGCCTATGACTTAAAGCGCAGTAAAATACAGTTACCCCTTTTAGTACTCGGGTTTACGGTGTTTGCTTTCTTTTTGTAAGTTAACCTACTTTAAGAGCTGTGAAATATTCACAGTGTGTACCTATTTTATTGAAAGGTTCAATTGAGAAAGGTTTCTCGTTTGAAATAGCCATTTTCTTTGTACGATCAAGTATTTGTGTTATTTTTGTGGCTTGTTGCCGAAGGTAGTGTTATTGTTGTTCAGCTTTTTTGTTCATAGTCAGTTATTTGACTGCTATTGAGCCTCAGCGTAAATACAGGCTAGCCAGGTGACAATCGCTTAGAAAAGACATTATTATTATTACACACAGGCGTAGCGTTATTTAAAGAATGAATGAGATGCAGTAAGGGCAGCTTCTAAAACCTTTGCAGCTGTATTGGTTATTAATATTTGTCAATTCAGGAGTGAATAACCTCATATTGTTTCCCAAATAAAATAAAATAAGTTAGGGTTAGTTTCGTAAGAACATTTTCCTGAAGCTGTAGTTTCTAGCTGCTGCCCTTACCGCCCCATATCAACTTTATTTTCTCGAAGGTACCTACTGACTTTATTTACAGACAGAAACTTAAAACGAATACAAGTTAATATTTACAAAATACACAAGAAACAGTTGAGCCATCTAAAGACCTGACTGACTGGCCTCATAGCTCAGGTGGTAGTAACTCTGCCTTCTGCGCTAGAGGTCGCGGGTTCGATTCCCGCACTGGACAAAAATTTGTGACTAACACAGATGTTTGTTCTGTGTCTGGGTGTTAAATATATATCTATTATGTATATCAGTCTCTGGTACCCATAGTACAGGCTATGCCTAGTTTGGGATCAGTTGACCATGTGTGATATGTCCGGAATATTTATATTTATTTATTATTTATTTAAAGACCGTTACAAACGATCTATAGATAGCTCAACTGATCCAGATCACTACCAGTCAGAAACGTCTAAATATAGTACTAAATAACCTACTTAAAATATCTAGGTACAGTCAGCATCAGAAGTTGATGATCAAATTTAGATTATCAAAACTAGTGATTGAAGTTTGTATCAAAAAGTGATAGCATAACAAGGTGACCTTTAATAGGTGACTGTAAAATGTACCACAATTGAGATGATGACACTAACCCCATAAGTTCATGATAATTTCTTAGTTCAAAAATACATGACTAATATTATTTTCTAAAATCCGTCCTGCTATGATATCTAAAAGTAGCTGATGTTTATAGTAACCAGATAAAAGTATCAATATACCCTCAACCTGCCTTTTATTTTATTCTGAAATTGTTGGGCAAATAGTAGGTAATACAAGGTGATTCATGACATGTTACAAGGTGATTCATAACATGTATACCAATGAAATAAAAAAATAAAAATATTCCGGACATCTGATCCCAAACTAGGCATAGCCTGTACTATGGGTACCAGAGACTGATATACATAATAGATACATATTTACACCTAGACACAGAACAAACATCTGTGTTTGTCACAAATGTTTGTCCAGTGCGGGGATCGAACCCGCCACCTCTAGCGCAGAAGGCAGAGTTACTAACAACTGAGCTATGAGGCCAGTCAAATGCATCAGTTAATTGTGACTTTATTGCGCCAAATGTTGAAAATTAAAGATATTCACGTATTTGAGAAACAATTTTGCATTAGTTAATTGTGACCCCACGACTTTATTTCGCCAAATGTTGAAAAGTAAAGATATTCACGTATTTATGAAACAATTTTGCATCAGTTAATTGTGACCCTACGATTTTATTGCGCCAAATGTTGAAAAGTAAAGATATTCACGTATTTATGAAACAATTTTGCATCAGTTAATTTTGAGCCCACGACTTTATTTCGCCAAATGTTGAAAAGTAAAGATATTCACGTATTTATGAAACAATTTTGCGTCAGTTAATTTAAGCCCACGACTTTATTTCGCCAAATGTTGAAAAGTAAAGATATTCACTTATTTATGAAACAATTTTGCATCAGTTAATTTTGAGCCCACGACTTTATTTCGTCAAATGTTGGAAAGTATAGATATTCACGTACATAAGAAATAATTTAGCATCAGCTACTTCTGAAGCCGCGATTTCATACAAACTGCATTTTATCATCAGTATGAAGATACATATGGAGTTTCAGACATTCATGAACTCAGAAAAGATGTTTTATCATTTACTTCTGGAAATAGTAGGATCAGAGACTTTGTGACACTTTTAAGTCATCACGTACTTTTGGAATATTGGGAAGAAACTCCTAAAGTAAAATATTTTCAATCAGGAGTTTTGAGACATGTCTGATCATCAGCTACTTTTGATGCTGACTGTACATATAGGCCTTGTCGCTGAACAACCACACCGCCCACAACGGATTGGGTGTTACTCACGCGAATCGTAGATATGTTGGTCTAATATTCAAATGCATTGAAATGAAATGAAATCAGTTTATTTGCTAAAACATGGTAGTTTAATATAATCGCTGTTCTTATGCAGTAAGCGGGCACATGTTTTTGCTACACAAGCATGCAAATGTTTTATTTAGTATAGTAGGATTACAATAATTAAAAAAAAAATACTAAAATTTTAAAATTAAAAAACAATGTCGTTATTATTACAAATTAAGATACGATTATATAAGATATATATATATAAGATACGATACATTTTTGTAACCAATTACGTATTGTCAAATTATTTTTCATTCCACCACGGATTGTCGCAATAGTTACAACATAATACCTAGAAGAGACAACAAACAGTAGGTACTAGGTAACCCAGCATGAAAATTTACTAATAATGTCTACAGCTAGACCTCAGGAAATAAGGTATGAAGCTTATTTCCGCCCGCTTTTGTGGTAATGTAGCGAAATTGGTTCGTTGATTGCTATGGATAAAACTAGAATATGAAGCCTTGTAGAAATTGTTTTCTGCTAGAGCAAAATTTAGGTACTATTTTACATATTCTTGGTAAAGTTACATTAATGTTGCGGTACTGCTTCGTGCCGTGAGTGGAATTTTTAAGGTGAAAATTCATTAAATGACGGTCAAGTGCGAGCAGTATTCGTGCCCTTCCGGTCCGAGAGAAGGGGTTGGAAAATCGAAATCGTGTGACAAACTTATAAGTCTTCCGTAAATAGTATATTATGTATAGGTACCAAAAGGGGTTTATTTCATCAAAAAAATAACAGCGATAAAAAAACAGTTTTGTTTCAGCGTTGTGGCCGTAACCATAGCTTTCGAGAGCCTAACCAAATAATCGACCTCATCTATAAGTAAATCCGACCTAGGGAGTTATTATGCTTTATTGGGGATTTTTCATTATCTCTGTACATGCCTCGCTAAACATTTATTACCTTTCCACATACATGGTTCTGTCTAAGCGGTTCAGCCTTTTATTAAGAAACTGAGTTTAGACGAAGACTAACTAAACCCTGGTTTTGTGACGTGTTATTTCATACAGTTGCTTTTTGTCATAATGTCAAACGTATGAAATGACACAAAACTAGGGTTTAGTTAGACCTCGTCTAAAGCCAGTTTCATAATGGCAGGGTGAGTGTTAAACACATCATTATCATAACTTCGCTTTAGATGTCCAGTGCTGAGCATAGGCCTCCCCCATAGACTTATGTAGTACATAGACAATGACTACTAAGACTGTATTCCCACTCTAACTCAGAATGAACTAACTACTCTAGTACAATCGGAATTATTCAGGAACATAAAGAATAATTTGAGCTCGTCACGGATGAATATTATAACTAGGTATCTTAATTTGTAATCATAACGACATTGTTTTTTAATTTTAAAATTTTGGTATTTTTTAATTATTGTAATCCTACTATACTAAATAAAACATTTGCATGCTTGTGTAGCAAAAACATGTGCGCCCGCTTACTGCATAAGAACAGCGATTATATTCAACTACCATGTTTTAGCAAATAAACTGATTTCATTTCATTTCATTTCATTACAAACACGTCCGTTCCGTGATTCCTGTTATTTTATTTTGTTGATTGGTTTGTCAGAAAGTATGACAAAAATATTATTGGGTCTCTAGGAACGACTGACTGAGAACAATGATCTAGAGATCTCGATTTTGACTGGCCTCATAGCTCAGTTAGTAGTAACTCTGCCTTCTGCGCTAGAGGTCGCGGGTTCGATCCCCGCACTGGACAAACATTTGTGTGATAAACAAAGATGTTTGTTCTGTGACTGGGTGTTAAATATTTGAGCCTGGCCGTGAAAAGGGCCTATGACCGTCGGTGAAAGAATCAGTGTAGTGAAATAGAACAGAATAGAATAGAATTTATTTATTTGACAACACACACACAGTAGAAAAATGGTAAAAAAGATAAAAAGGTTCAAGGAAAGCATTAAAATGCGCCTCTTAAAGGCTCCTTTCGTGCACATGTCACATGTTTTTGATTTTTTAAGGTCTAGCACATGCCGGTTTCCTCGCGATGTTTCACTGAGAGCGATGGAGCACTAGAAAAGCGCACATTAATTTCCCGAATTCCACTAACAATGCCAGTCATTCGTTCCTGAAAACAAGAGATTTTATTTTGAGTTGTAGAACCCCAAACGAAATACATACTAAAAGGTTCACTATATGTATCCTTTCAGAACTATCTTATCTATCCTATATGTATGTATGTATGTGCAGAACCGATAACCGTTGGGGAGTATACGTTCTCGAATGGCGACCACGAACCGGGCGAAGCAGTGTTGGAAGGCCCCCCACCCGATGGACCGACGACATTGTAAAGGTTGCGGGAAGTCGGTGGATGGAGAAGGCTCAAGACCGTTCATCGTGGAACTCTTTAGGGGAGGCCTATGTCCAGCAGTGGACTTCTACAGGCTGATGATGATGATGTATCCTATCCTACTTGTATTATAAATGCGAAAGTTTGTGAGGATGTTTGGTTGTTTGTATGTTTGGATGTTTGTTGTTCAATCACGCCCAAACGGCCGAACGGATTTGGACAAAATTTGGTACAGAGATAGATTATAGTCTGGTATAACATATAGGTTACTATTTATGAAGGTACCACGCGAGCGAAGCCGCTGGCGGAAACTAGTAATTTAAATGTTTTTTCATTTCATCTGACCTTTCCTAAAAGCAACGGCTATATTAGGAATTCAATCGGATAATGTGACACGACTGGATGGGTATCTGAGAAACGCGTTTTATACGGCTCAGCGGTGATATATCATGTAGGCCATTTTCTTTATGGAAAATGCGCGTAGAAAAATGAGAGTAACTATTATGAATCATCATTTCAGCCGTACGACGTCCACTGCTGAACATGGCCTCCCCCACAGACAGAGCGAATTCCTTATCATTTGCCCATACTCACTACGCTGGGCATGCGGGTTGGCGAGCGCAGTTAGAGCTATCGTTGTTAAAATGAGGGACGCTGCTGCCCATCGCCTAGCTTTTTTTCCCTTAGTCGCCTCTTACCACATCCGCGGATAGGTAGATATGGAGGGGCCTATTCTTCAGCCGGGGCCACCACGGCCAACTATTATGAATATCCCACTAATAATATAAAAGCTAATCATACTAAAGAAAGGTTCTCGAATGGCGACTACGAACCGGGTGACGCAGTAACCGCCACGCGCGTGACGGATGTACCGGCCAACCAGTTTGATTTGTAGACCACTATAGAACCTTATCAAACTTAATCGATCATTGACGTCATTCCCTTTTGTTGAGAAATCGTTTACTTGTCGATCAATCTTCAAACTGTACCGTGGCTAACCGACTCATATTTTACACCTACTTCAGCCCACGGATCCACCCGCGTGGCACCCGCATTCAGCACTCAATTATATCCATGCAACAAAAATCACGATGATCTGTAGCTCCGTAGCTGCGTGAAAGGAAGACAGACAAACCAACCGACCAACAAACAAACATACTTTCGCATTTGTGATACTATTAAAAATGTTATAAAAGTTAGCATTGTCAACAGTTTGATAACTTTTATTGTATCATAACTACAAGAGTTTTTATTTTAACGGATCGGTCAACACTTTTTAGATTTGTTACCTATTCTTATGTAAGGAAAGCTTATAATCCTCTGACTCGTACTAAACATCACATCGTGTTACATGGCAGATTGAGTGGCAGATCCAGCGATGACGCACTGCAACGTATATTAATGTAAAAAGGTTCTACAGTGGCTTCCAAATCAAACTGGGAGACTCTGCCTCTAAAAACAAGATGCTTGAGTGGTTCGTAGTTTTTGATTGTTACTTGCCTAGTACAAAACCAGTTGCGGTAGACGCGCTGCCACCGTGAAATTGAGTTCACTTCAAACAAAATAAATGGGCTTGAAACCCATCAACGCGTGCAATTTGATGCAAAATTGCTAATTAAAATGGGGAACGGTGGGTTTAATATAGGCCAAAACCAATAAGTTAAATTTTTTTAGACGCCTAAAACGAATATGAAGTTGTTTAACGGAAATTTTGAAATAAAGTTTGTATCCTATATGATGATGATGATGTTATAAATTCATCATCATCATTTTTTCTGACCTTTTATTTATATCTGAGGCTGAGGAAAAATGTTGGGAGGCAGGGGAGCCTTAAGGGCACCCCTAAAATATGGATTTGGAACCGTGCATTGCCAGAGGTAAAGATTCAAAAGGGCATCGCCCTGGAGGGTCGGTAACGGAAGGACGAAATTTCGTCCTCAACCCCGCCGGCAGGGTCAGTGATCACGTTATCGGGTACACAAAGGACGGGTTTTAATTTATTTTTAAGCCAAGATGGGGCCCACCCACTGGCATACTTTAGGAGTTAATCCTTTCAACGGCATGACTATCGGTTGCCCTACCAGTGTGGCCTCGGCACAAGGCTTTGTATAACCCTCTGCTTTAGGCATCCTTTTTTTGCTGCCAGCTTCCTCTATTTTGTCTGTCACGCCTGTTTGTTTCTTTCGACCACAACGATGTCATTGTTTTCTATTCCTATAAATCTATGTCTTATGATCTATGTTCAGTATCGTTACCGTCAGAAACTAATGCTAAAGGCACGGAAATGAGATACTCTTCTGAACAGTTAACACGATGTAGCAAGCTTGAGAGGAACTGCTCGGCAAATGAATGCGACATATTTCAACTTAATTATCAAGAGTTGGAAACTGCCGGAAACGGCAGTTTCGCCGAGTAAGTATCTTTGGAAACTCTTGGTTTACTAAGAAGCGGGTGACAAACCATCGAGGCCGGAGAAGGACAGGAGACAAAAAAAAAATTCTCTTGAAAATTATTCTAAGACTATTTTTCTGCCTTGTTTCATAGAAATTGCTGTCAACTTTGAAGTATTTTTTTATTTTCCCGTAAGAGGAACACGTTCAAAAGAATCCCTAAACTAACGAGGTGCTCAAGACTCCAAGAAAAAGAACTGTGACGTTATGCCGCGGTGAATTTCGGGTATATGTCGGGGTTCTCGGAAAAAACAGCATTGATCGAGCGAGCGAAGATCTCTCAAAACACTTGGACGAATCGGCGTTGTATGTTTGTATGTTTATTTGTTAGAGCATAATTTTCGAACCGGCCATCCGATCTGCATGGAATTTAGTAAGTCAACAGATCGTACTATTAACATTTGGTAGTAAGTTACTTATATAAATATTATTTAAATGGGCCAAGGGGTAGCTAAGATATAGGGTCCAAGAGGGGGTATTAAAAAACATGAATTGGGGTGTCATACGCAACATTGTTTAACGCACATGAAACATCCACACAAACCTTGCACATCTAAATTATTAATTATAATTCCAATATAGGATCCTTATCACAACTCATCCTACTAATATTATAAATGCGAAAGTTTGGCAAAGAGTGGAACGATCTGCCTGCATCTGTTTTCATAATCATAATATAGGAATCTATTTTTTAATTCAAATCTAGAGTGAATAAGTTCCTTCTGGTAAAGCGTGTTTCATCTTAGGCCACATCTCACTTGTAAAAGTGAGTTGGTGGTCAAACGCTTAGCCATCATCAATAAAATATATATATATTTGATCCGGGTGTTGTGGTACCATGGTACTCATAGTTTCCTACACTCACGACACAGGGATCCCTAGTGTGAGGTAAGGACTAATGTATGTGACTGTTGGGTGTTTATTTATAAATTGTATTATACTAAGTGGAGTACTTGAGTAGGTACCGTACTATGTCCACAACTCACGTTATTGTTCTAATCTCACGGCGCTATATTTTCTTGGATGGATGGATGTTTGTTACTCAATCACGCCAGAACGGCTGAATGGATCCGGATAAAAGGCACAGATATAGGTTATAGTCTGGAATGTAGTATGCGAGCGAAGCCGCGGGCGCAAGCAAGTACCTACATCCATACGGGACACTGCTGAGGCGTATAGCTTGCCCTTGAATTTAGTTTTTCATTTTTTCGCCGGCAGAGGTCATGTTTCGGCACAGCCTGCTTAGCCTTTGCGCAGTGAATACAAATTGTCGCCACATTATTTTGCGTTGTGCTAACACAAACGTAATATTCGCCTCCGCAAAGCTAATAAAGCCGAATATTTGTGGTAGAGCATGTCGTAACGCTAAGTAAAGGGAAAAGTAGGTATTTATTGAATCTATTTCATGAACATGAAATAAATAAACATATACAGGGCGTCCCAAACTTATGGGACATGAAGGGGAAGTACCTTAAATATCGTAGATTGGGTATTTTGCTGAAAGAAGACTTTATGTTACTTTTAAAAGTTAGTAATTCTGCATTCATAGATTTTCTAAAAAATACTTGCTTCGTCTGGGAATCGAACCGACTTAAATGTCAAAAAAAAAATTATCCTACTTCTATGATGCCAATCGAAAGAATAGCTAAAAAATAATAACTTTGCTTAAGTAACATAGTATTTTAAAAGAAAGGAGCAACGTAAAATGATTGAGTCATTTTTTTCAAACACGTTTTATTTAGGATTATTTAGCGTTTGTTTGAATGCATACTTTAATATTTTTAAAAAGAACTAATATTTTTAAATGTTGTTCTTAAATTTGAAAATGGAACAGTGTGTGCGAGCGTTTGTTTTTGGATTGATCTGTTTAGTCTTAATAATTCACTTACACAAGTTTTGTATTAATTTATTGCAAACATGGCATATCAAGTAAGTTTTGATCTAATGGAAGTTCTTCTTGAATCTTTCATGTTGTTCCTTTTTTTTAAAATACTATGTTACTTAAGCAAAGTTATTATTTTTTAGCTATTCTTTCGATTGGCATCATAGAAGTAGGATGATTTTTTTTTGACATTTAAGTCGGTTCGATTCCCAGGCGAAGCAAGTATTTTTTAGAAAATCTATGAATGCAGAATTACTAACTTTTAAAAGTAACATAAAGTCTTCTTTCAGCAAAATACCCAATCTACGATATTTAAGGTACTTCCCCTTCATGTCCCATAAGTTTGGGACGCCCTGTATATTACCAACGTGAAACAATAATGATTATGAATATGAATATCATATTCTGATGTACAAGGTGATTCACAATATGTACCTATACTGTCCCAAAAGGGGCTTATTCTACGATTGGCAATAAAGTTTGTTAAAATACTTTTGGAAATTCAACATGTTTCTTTGAAAAAACACTACCTATGCAAAAATCTGCTGTCAAATCAGTTCAATTAATCAGCTTAAGGTAGCATCTTTATGTTGAACTTCTCTTACGTTTAATAATAAGAAGATCCATTGGTGCAACGACACTACCACCACTCCACCAGAGCTCTCACTACTGCAAAATATGGGCATGTGCCAAATGTTTGAACGTGCTGCTTCCGCTTTAGACATCTTGAAGAATCTGGTCTGCCATGTCTGCTATGCTTGGGTGCAGTCATCCAGAGCATGTTAATTATTTGTTTACTCTGGCTTTTCATAAAAAAAGAAATAAAGATACGGGGTCACGACTTTTGTCCCCAAGAATGGTAGACATTCTCTCATATAGAGATCAGATCCTTGAAGATGTAGACATCTCAGTCAGTCATCTCGGTAGTCAAAAACATGTCAAAACATGTTGCCCAAATTTTGCATTTTGCAGTGACAGGTTGCAAGGCTGCTCTAACTGCGCTCGCCAACCCGCATGGTGAGTGTGGGCAAATCACCCCACATGATAAGGAATTTGCTCTGTCTGTGGGGGAGGCCATGTTCAGCAGTGGACGTCGATCGGCTGAAATGATGGTGACTGGTAAGTAGGTAAATTATTTGTAGGATGATAGTGGATGACGACAGTGTTCAGAGAATTATTTACCAACATTAGATCTACCACTAAGTGAATTCCCTGCGAACCACCTCGCAAAAAACAGTGTCTTTTGTCTTCTTGAAAAAACTTTGCCGACAGATTGAAATTCAGTTAGCGAAACAACAGCAAGTTCGAAATCGAATTCGGCGCTTCCTAATTGACTTTTGACGTTGTTTGGTTTGTAAATAAGTTTTATTTGGTTGAAGGTGCTATTGAACGACGAGCGATGTATAGCTCACATCTAATTATACAATTTGATTCATAATATGTATACTATCCCGAAAGGGGATAATTCTATCAACGAAAACGAATACTACCAAAGAAAAATATCAAAATATGTAAGTTTTGTGTATACATTTTTATCTGAACATTTTCAAATAAGCTGTTTGCGGTCTTTTTATTATCTGAACAACTAAATATTCACCGTACGAGAACGTCAAATTGACTTTATTTAGTGGTCATAAAGATAATTTTGAAATAGAATATGTTGAGAATTATTGTTCAGTTTTTGACTGCGTCTTAAATTCAGTTTTTCATATTTGGTTCAACGAAAACCCACGCTCGGCGTTCAAGAATTTGTAAGTGGGATATGAAATATATAGCTCGCAGTTTTAACGCGGCTTGATTGTGACTCGTTTTTGTGACGGAGTGGTCAAAGTTAGGAGTACCAGAAGCTTTTATTGGAGCTGTCTTCTAATGACTCGCCCCGAATGACGTCAGTTTATTTTTGGTTTACCTCTTGGTTTGGTTCTTAGACGGTTTTGCAATTAGTTCGGTAAGAACGAGAACTTGCGCTAATGGTACCGGGGTTTTAATGGGTCAACGTGATTTTTAGCATGTATATTAAGCTACTTTATGCGGGTAGGTACTACGCGATCGAAGCTGCAGAAAGCTAGAGCAAAATATAAGTCGGTTCAACATGGTACACGTGCGATATATCAATTAAAATTTATTTCAAAATGATCCTTACGTTTGCTGAATAAAGTCAATTTTAGTTAGACTTTTGCGCTTACGCTTTTGAACTATAACGCACGCCCTCAAATTTCAAACTCAAACGTAAGGTCCCAGCAAAACATACGCAACGTTCATATTTTATTTCGCCTAGTTTCCAAAACCTACTGGTCGTATTCGGCAAATGATTCAATAGCACCTATAATTAAACCCGAAGCTACAATGAATCCTTGACTATGGGTCATACGTCTGATTTAATGTGATCTGCGCCGGTCGATAGCGGTGAATTGTATTGGTGCCATTGCTGGTGCAGTATGTAACTGTTTTAATGCAGCGTGCTTTTTTATTATACCAGAGCTGCCGTGGAAGATAAAACTTTTATCGCATCTTTATAAGATCCTTATAACATCCAACATCCATTTGAAATGTCCAAAATCGGTGGGACAAATGTTTGCATGATCTGAAACGTTCTCCACTTTTATTATAAGTACTGGCAAAGAGTGGAACGATCTGCCTGCATCTGTTTTCCCGGATGAGTATAATCTAGGAATCTATTTTTTAATTCAAATCTAGAGTGAATAAGTTCCTTTTGGTAAAGCGTGTTTCATCTTAGGCCACATCTCACTTGTAAAAGTGAGTTGGTGGTCAAACGCCTAACCATCATCAATAAAAATATATATATATATTTGATCCGGGTGTTGTGGTACCATGGTACTCATAGTTGCCTACACTCACGACACAGGGATCCCTAGTGTGAGGTAAGGACTAATGTATGTGACTGTTGGGTGTTTATTTATATATTGTATTATATTAAGTGGAGTACTTGAGTAGGTACCGTACTATGTCCACAACTCACGTTATTGTTCTAGTCTTACGGCGCTATATTTTCTTAGGGATGTTATTCATACCTAAGCGAACAAAGAAAATGCTTTCTAAAGTTTGGTCTGCTTATTTGCGAGACTTATTTGAATTTCGCAATTTACCTCAATGAATCCAGAATTCAAACTTTCTCTTTGTGTGAATTAGTTTCATGAAGTTTTTCCAGGCACGCGCCCCTAGCACGGGTTTCAACGTTTTAGCAGGTCGGCCGCTAAAATAAACTTCAAGTGTATAAAAGCATCTGATCGAGGCAACGCGTGACCCAAGAGATACTAAAGTTGCCAGAACTCTTTAACCCTCTCCCGGGTGCGCGGCCGACAACGCGTACGTGATGCTTAAGGTTTTGCAATCGTTAATAGGCTACGGAAACCCCTACCAACAGTTGGGTCGCATGCTTGTTCGCCACCTTAGTTGTATAAAAAAACTCCTATTTGATTTGACTGGTCAATATTTAATTCCTGCGACCAATCCGCAAGTGTTCAAAAACAAGCAAACCGGTGCTGAAAATTGTATTAACTTTTTCCAACAATTTTTCGATTCAAATATTTCAGTTTAATTTCCATTACTTCAGATTACACTTGAATGTGGCTTTTTCAGTGGCTGATAGAAAATTTAAGTGGAGGCTTGATTTAAGGAGGCGTGTTTTTAAAGATTGCTAAAATTACTTTTCTAGAAGATAATGCGAGAGGTCTGCTTACAAATCCACTGTCACCCGTCATGACGGTTGCCGCTTCTTGCGAATGATAAAAGCGAGTTTTGGACATTCTATGTTCAACACACTGGCTAGTTACTAAATCCTATCATCACCGGAAGTGAGGCGGAATACGAGATAATATGCCCTCGTGGCACCTTACAAAGAGCCACTGAATAGAGGCTTTGTGCGGTCGTTTCTAGCGTTTTCTTTTTCTAGCGAGCGGGATATAATGCAACTTTGAAAAACTGACTACGTAGGCTTTATAAAGTTCAATATTCTTGAACATACATAGAGAGCTGTGTTGGCCTAGCGGAAAGTACCTCGACATTACATTCAAAGGTAAGCCTGACTACAATGGGCGGAAAGGATAGGATAGGTACTAGGTTTCTGGATTAGGCTATTCCATATCAAACCTAGGTTTCAAAACGTTCTAGAAGTGGGAAATATCTTCCGCTTTTTAAATTATCTAGAATACAATAAAGATTCTTAGAACATATTACGGCGGCCACTTCTTATGACACTACAGATAGGAAACGACGAATTTCGCCACATATCTGTCCGCACCGTCAAATGACCGCCCAGTGGGGTGGAACCACAAGATAATGTGCCACTCAGCTTTGCTTCGCTGAGTAGCTTTGTGACCCATTTTTTGCATTTGTTACAGTAGTATAGACTTCGCATTGTTGAATCCTTCCTAACTAGGAAAAAGAAGGACATTATCAAACTTTTCAAAAGCAAAGTCAGTGAATACTTGAGATTAAACTCTTACGCATCAAAACCAAAATGAGATTAACACTAGTATATTAAAGCTATTTTTAAAAGGAATCTCAATTTAAAACGGAACTAGAAAAAAGTAAACAAAAAATTTTAATCTCAATTGCTTGCAAACACTAGAGACTCGAATAAGATCTTAAAGCCAGGAAAAGTTATAGTAACTTAAATATATCTACTTACTTTCATAAATCCATGTGAACAGTTTTTGTAAACATCTCAATTTGTCCAGACGTGTAAAAGTTTTCTCTAGGATGAGCAAGCACACTTATATTGGTAAATAAAAGCATTGTCATTCTATCAAAAATATCTTGATCGAAGGTTTTTTGTATCAAAACGACACAATAACAGAACTAATAAATAAATGACACCCAACTGTCACATACATAGTCCTGAACCCACACTAAGGCTCGTATTCAGAGACAAGACTCGAGCATTGATCTGTACTTAAATCTCCATTTGAGTCGAGATTCTAATTCTTGAACAGTACTTATGTATAGATTCAATGATCACAGTTCACCTGAGTAAATGCTTATTCTGAAACGTCAATCAGACGAAATCGGTGCTTGAGTTTAGATTTGATTTGACATTAATCACATGACATTTTCGTTCCGTTACACGTACTTTGATGCATATTTATACTTCACTTTATTGTATTTGTACTATTCTATTTCCACCCTGCTGTTTGAATTTCTGCGTAAAACGGATAGAAATTTATAAATAAATCAAAATGTAAACGAGAACATTTCAGTACAGATTTGAGACTCGATTCAGCTGAGAATAGTTTAAGTACCGTTCTTGAATAAAAGGTATGTTTGAGAAGGGATTCAATACTTAAGTAGAGTTCAGCTGATCTGTGATTAAATCTATGCGTCGTGTCTCTGAATACGAGCCGATTCCCTGCCTCGTGGATAAGAGACACTACGAGTACCATAGTATCACAACACCCAGATCCGGAATAAATATATTTGTCTAGCAGCAGGAAAGGAGCCTCTAAGAGGCGCACTTTAATCATTTCACTACACTGATTCTTTCATTGACGGTCATAGGCCCTTTTCAGGGCCACCATACCTCAACCTGGTCACTGACCAAAGACAGGATGACTAAGAAAAAACCAGTGACACGACAAGAAGAAGAAGAAGCAGGAATCGAACCCCTGTGTCTCAGACAGGCAGTCGTCCGCTACGCCAGCTAGATCGTCAGACAAGAGAACACTATTCTTTACATTTAATACTAGGAGTACTTAGTAAATATTAAAATAACATACAAAGCAGGTTCTAAATTATATTTAATCGTTTTTAGTTACCTACATTAAATACGTTTTAATCTAGAAAAGCAAAAAGCTTCGCTTCGTATGCCAGCGGTTTTCAATGCTGACAAAAAAATTAAGCCATCCCATTGAACCGTATCTGCGTGATTTATAAATGAAATAAATTCAACAGATAAAACTTTGAACCGTTTAGGACGAATAATCTCAATCCAAATAACCCGTAAATTCTTTGAGAGTAGAAAAATATTCCGCAAAAAGGTTTGTGTATTTTGAATATACGAAATATCCGTTGCAAGCAAAATATTATTAAAGAAACAGGGTTTTTTGGGGATTTGTGATAGTCGCAATATTGCACAAAAGCTGTAAAACCAAATCCAAGAGCCTGCCACTTTGTAATAACTGCCGTTTAAAGAGTCGGTCAGAGGCAGCTTTATACGTGCATAAAATTTGAAGACATGTCTTCAAATTCACGACATGTCTTCAAATTTTTAGGTTCTAGGACAGGCCGGTTATGCAAGTCCATAAATAGCGTCGGTGACACGTCGTAACCACAATACCTATGTTTTTTAATGTTAAAATTATTAATTTTTGACCATATTTTTCTACTGTGTATGTGTGGGTCAAATAAATAAACACTTATCTTATTCTTAAATAATTTGCTGCTTGGACGTGGCGACCTGATAACCGTTTCGTTCAGGGCGGACTATGACGTCCATACTTGTATAGTGAATGCTCGATGACGCTGATATGAATAGACGTAGGTCACATACCGAAAATCCCAGTATCAGCTATTATCAGTGAAGAGTATGCTATTAGGTTGTTGTACGGTATCAAAAGGTATTTCATCGTGTTTATTTGTGTTACTCTTGGGAAATAATCAAAGCTGTGGAAATTTCCGTAACACGGCAAAATAATGTCGTATTCAGGTTAATTCAAGCACTCTGATTCATTATAATAGCTTAAAAGTATCATTTTGTTTATTATAATTTTTATTATGTATTCTTAGGGCCACCATACCTCAACCTGGACACTGACCTAATAGAGGATAACAAAAATAACCAAGAAGGAATCAGTGATACAACAAGCAAACAACACAGGACTGGTCTGGAGGACTCGTGAACTTTAGTCTAAATATTCCAAGACTCCATCCCTGTTATTATGGAACGTTTTAGTCGAGGACTAACTAAACCCTGGTTATGTGACGTGTTATTTCATACAGTTACTATAAGTCATAATGTCAAATGTATGAAATGACACGTCACAAAACCAGGGTTTAGTTAATCCTTGTCTGAACTCAGTTTCATAATAAAACGGTATTAGTCCATAGCCGAGAAAGATTTAGGACATTTCTATTCCGACACTAAATCGAATAGTTTTTTCAGTTCCCTCTTTCTTTGGCTCCACCAAAACTCGATTTAATCCGGAGCGAAATAAACCAGGAACGACTTCCAGGCGATTGCAAAGAAACCGAATCACTCACTGTCGCGACACGAATCACGTTGATGCGGTGATTGGACTCCGTGATTGATGGCGGGTCAGGTGATTATAGGATGTCCCGTTGATCAATAGAGGTGTTATATTAAATTGTAGCTTTTAGTGCTAGGAAGACAATAACACGAAAACTATTCACGACTTATTGGTGACAAGACATGGGGCCGAGAGGGGATGCACTTACACCGCTCTGGCTTTGAATAAATAGAAACGCGAACATAACAACCCCCTGAAAATAATCCTGCCGGCGGCGCCTATGGGACAGGATAATAAGGACAACGGGAAAACATCATTGGTATTTGTACCAGTACATTGGCTCAGTATTTTAGGCATTCTTCCCTAATCTTAACTTGATAATCGTAATCGGCTTTATCTATTAAATTACCATTGTGCTATCAGTTGCACAGTGAAAATGTGAAAGTTGAAGTCAATTATGATAGTCAATGGACTTTGAAATAAGGCTGCAGATTTTTCAGTTGTTGGCCATGTACCGGCAGAGGATAGTTATTAACGCAACGTGTATTTGCATTCCGATTTAGTGCAAGGAAAATATAGCTTTTACCTGAAAATGGCATTAGATCGTAGTAGCAGGAGACAATTTCACTGTACAAAAAGTGCTAGCAATTTTGTCCGTTGCTGCCGCAGTGGTTTTACTGCGGTGCAGTCAGTTTTTATGGGGGGTACTAGCGCCTGCGTTTTTGTCCCGGGGGAATAGAATTCCGGGATGAAAATGTATCCTATGGTATAGGTAATATAGAGACGCATTCAGTGTAGTGCCTGTCCGAGACGCCAAGTGTACAGGTTCGATTCCCGTTGCGGTACAAGTGTTTGCATGATCTGCAACTATTTGTTCCGGGTCTGGGTGTTGTGGTACCATGGTACTCGTAGTTTCTGATACCCATGACGTGGCAGTTGAAGTGGCATTGGGTAGACCATATAGCTTGCAGGAAGGCCCCCCACCCGACGGACCGATGATATTGTTAAAGTAGCGGGATTTTTGGGACTGTAACTCTGCCTTCTGCGCTAGAGGTCGCGGGTTCGATTCCCGCACTGGACAAACATTTTGTGACTAACACAGATGTTTGTTCTGTGTCTGGGTGTTAAATATATATCTATTATGTATATCAGTCTCTGGTACCCATAGTACAGGTTATGCCTAGTTTGGGATCAGTTGATCGGGTGAATATGTCCGGATATTTATTTAAATAAAAAAAAATCGGTTGGAAAAGGTCGTGGAACTCCAGCGAGGCAGTCCAGCAGTGGACTTCTGCAGGCTGATGATGATTATGATCCGTCTGATTTCTGTAAAGACTCTTTACCTACAATATTATCTACCTCAATACAATGTAGGTAGATAAGTTGAAGCGGTAAACTTAAGTCTAGTCTAGGACGCCGGTATTTTCTGTGCTTATAACACAGATTTGGAACCTTACTGTTCCATTTACAAAACAATGCTCTCTAAAACGAAGTTGGTAGAGTTGGGAAAGCTTATGCTAAGCGCTCAACGTCCCTACCTGAGCAGGGCTGGATCTAGCCACGTCAAAGTCTCACGAGCGACGACGACGGTCCGAATGAATCCAGCTTTGAAGACATCCCCTTATAATTATATGCAGGTTTTTAGGAACCTTGAGGATATCTAAAATTGGTATTCTTTGTATTTTGTATTCATTTGATCACTCACACTAACATCAAACTAACATTATTTTTATAGAGTTTAGGTCAAGCTTGATTTTTATTTTTGAAATTTTCCCTCAATATTCCACACAAGATGATTATAAATTTTTGAATTTGTATTTATATAAAAATTAGACCCTAAGGTAAGAATATTGAGCTATATTAATTGTGGCTTAAACATGGATTTTTGGCATGTTTTCAACGATAAACGTCATTAGATCTATAGTTGAGCCGCGGTCGTGCCCAATCATGGCTCAAACAATCTAAAAATCTAGATTCATGCTTGAGCACATTATCAGAATACGAGCCTGTATTCTAATACTGAATCGAAAGAGCCAGAGGCACGTCCAAACATCACAACATCGGGATATGCCCAATTTGGCATAGACCTAGTTAGTAGGTATAACATGCGCGGTAGGTTGCAACTTGGATGCACATTGGGCCGCTTATTAAAATTAAATTAAATTATATAATCATTTATTTCAGACCATCTGATCCATACAAAATTAAACTTATGAACCTAGCTATAAGTTTTAAAACGAAATCCAACTACGCAAAACCTGTTTTTTTTAATTCTGATATTATGTATAGTTACTTAATATTCATATTACTAGATGTTCGTCTCCTTTCAGTTGATCAAACAGTGTTATTATTCAAATTTTATTTATATGCAGTCAGAAATTCCGTTTTATAATATAATCTGTCACAGTATATAATATAAGGATAACGTCATACTCTATAACACTTGGAAAATAATGACGCTTCATTTGAGACCTAGCTCGTCAAACAATGGCCAGAAGTTTAGAAGCTACGAGGACGTAAAGGACAATACATACATATACTGTTAACATATACCCTCACTAGTCCAGTAAACACAAGACCACCTTTTAGTTTTTGATTCTAAGACGTGCTATTTGTGTATTACCCTATGGGCGATGGTAGGGTTTGAAAAAATACAAGTATAAATTTATTTAGTTTTTTTTTAATGATTGTAACTGATGCAGAATTTAATACTAGATGCACAATGCCCCCCCCCCTCCTGAAAATAACCGGCGCCCATGCACTACCCTAGTTACATCCCTGCTCATTTGGCTCGCAGTCCTGTATTTGCATTACATATTTACGAAAATCTCGCTCTATATTTGCACGGCACTTGCTAAAACAGTTGCAAGTGCATAGGTGTAGGCTGCGGATCCCCATTTAGGTTCTGCCGAACTAAGGCGATGCATTTGGAATACCTATTTGGAATTTTACAATCTCGGGAACATCATGCCCTAGCGCATCCAAGCCTTTTGTCCTACGAAAAAATACTTCATACATTATTAATATATTAATAATATTCCGGACATACCACATACGGTCAACTGATCACAAACTAGGCATAGCCTGTACTATGGGTACCAGAGACTGATGTACATAGTAGATATATATTTAATACCCAGACACAGAACAAACATCTGTGTTAGTCACAAATGTTTGTCCAGTGCGGGAATCGAATCCGCTACCTCTAGGCAGAGTTACTACCAACTGAGCTATGAGGCCAGTCAAATTCCCGAACAAATCTAAAATATTATAATTTTTATTCTCGTTTACATCTGAAGCTTTCTAGGTACAGATTTATGCAAATTTAAATAACTAGCGGTTGACCACGAACTGAGATGTCACATTTCAAAACTTGGTGCTTCGATGATTGTTGAGGCACAATAAGATAAACCTTGTAAAAAAACTTTCAGCATGTTCTAACTAATAACCAATCTTACCTGAACTAACGAAGTCATTGCAGCTATACCAAATGAAGGCCACGTTATGATGATATTTCAAATATTACCTACTTTTTTTTATCTCACAAACGATATGGCTCTGTGTGACTTTTGACAATTTGCCCCTGTACTATACTATTGTGATACTTCATCATCATCAGCTTGCGGAAGTCCACTGCTGTTCCATGACTTACTTGTACCCATCAAAGCTACAATCTATTCTACGATCTCCGCTGTCACTGGAGGTCGTAGAACCGACCATCGGGATCTACATCTCCCGATTGGATCCGAATACTACTGGGGAGAGTGTTCTCCGGTATGTGGAAGAAAGAGCCCGTCGTCGGATCAGTCCAGCTCCAGAGGTTCTTTTACATGGCCTGAAACGCCTGGAGTCGAGTAGGGCGACTAACTTCAAGTCCTACGTGCTCCAGGTAGCTGCCAAGTACAAAGAAGTGTTCCTCGCGCCCGAATTTTGGTCAGCTGGAGTTGTCTACCGTCGCTACAGGGAGGCGCTCACGATCAAGAAAGTCCCTGACTCTAGATGTGGTGTAGTTATTTAAGTTTAATATGTATGTTAGTCTGTAAGGTATTTATTAATATGGGCCATGGCATATTACTCATGTTTGTGTAATATGTCAAGTAGCCTGAAATAAAGATATTAATAATAATAAAAGCCCACCACGCTGGTCCAGTACGAATTGGTTGGTGGAGCCCCAGAGCCTCGTTTGTCTAAGTATAACCTAGGGGGTGTATGGAGTTCCAAATAATACCCACGAATTGAAAAACTCATTGGTGCACGATAGGTTTATATAAGCATTAGGTACATATTTCATCAAGTGTAGCGCGTGCTGCCCTTAGATCATTTGTTGAAGCTCACATTTGCCTTTATTTTTCACTTCTTTAGAAGCTCTTATTTATTAGAGATTATAATTAGATTTTTTTTCTTTTGAGCCTCTCCTAGTTCAATCGGCACCCACTGAAGCTTTAAATTCTATTTTGTGAAAAAGGATCGTCGAAAAAAATTATAGGCACCAAGCCGTGTTTCTTGCCTGGTCGCGAGGAACAGGCTTAGAACCCCCTTATCTGGTCGACATACCACAGTGTCGAACGAAACGTTTCTGCTCCACTTTTACTATTAGTACTGCCAAAGAGTGGAATGATCTGCCTGCGTCTGTTTTCCCGAAAGAGTACAATCTAGGAGTCTTCAAATATAGTTTCAATAAGTTCACTCTGGGAAAGCGTGCTCCATCTTAGGCCACATCTCACTTGCAAAAGTGAGTTGGTGGCCAAACGCTTTACCATTATCAATTAAAAAAAAATAGCTTCACCTAGTTTCTAAGACGTTTCAAAGTGATCCTAGTGATTTTATTGAAATAAACGCCTTTTGACTTTGACTTTGACCGCGTTCGAACCCATGAAAATCGGGGAACCTTCCACTAGGCGAATACGACTTCCTTATAGTAACTAAGCAGGAACTTTTTACAAACATGGCTTGATACTTACCTACTCGTATTTATGTCAATAGTTTAATCTTTATCCCGACTCCTAATTATGTGAGGATTAACCCCCGTCCAAGTTGTCAGCCCGGGACAACAGTAACGTTAGAGTGACGCAATAAACTCCCGATTTCGCGAGTGACCGCGCCCGGACGAACATCCCCTCTGACACATATCGCGGGCGATAACATCTTTATGGTAAGCAGGAATCGTGCTAAGAGAAACAAACAGGTTTACTGTCTACAACAACGCAACTAGATTAGGCTCAAACACAAGCAGAGAGTAATTTTTTTTTTTTTTTTTATACTACTGAGGTGGCAAGCAGGCATACGATCCACCTGTTGGTAAGCGGTTACCGTAGCCTATGAGCGCTTGCAATACCAGAGGCATCACGCACGCGTTGCCGACCCCGAACCCCCCTCCCCCTAAAGAGCTCTGGCAACCTTACTCATCGCAGAAACACAACACTATTTGAAAACAAATAATGTTATTTGGCTGCGATCTTCTGTAAGGCGGAGGTACCTCCCAGGCGGGCTGCTCCAATTCAGAAAGATAAAATCTGGCTGTGCCCTTCCTCCTCTAAATAAAATAGTAATAATAGGATGAAGTAGGGCACAGTGAGGAGGAGGTAGGGCACAGCGAGACTTTCTCGTTCTAAATTGGAGCAGCCTCTTGGAGGTACCTCCGCCTTACAGAAGATCGCAGCCAAATAACATTATTTGTTTTAAATAGTGTTGTGTTCCTGCCGTGAGTAAGGTTGCCAGAGCTCTTTAGGGGGGGAGGGGATTCGGGGTCGGCAACGCGTACGTGATACCTCTGGTATTGCAAACGCTTATAGGCTACGGTATTCGCTTACCAACAGGTGGGCCGTATGCTTGCTTGCCACCTTAGTTGTATAATATATATATATATATATAAAGACGGTTATTTATTTATTTATCTACTTACTTAATTAACACGGTGAAACAATTTCATGTGCGAGAACTCGCACCCGGATGGTTCCGTACCATTACAGATAAACAAAATTCCAAGTGTACCATGATGTACGGAACCCTAAAACGAAGCTAAATTGAGGCACAACGAGTATTTTATTTAAGACCCTGGCCTGAAAACCAGCGCTACTTTTTATGACACTTTGATATGTAAAGCAGCAACAAGCTGAGTCAGGGCCTGTTTGGCAAACGACATTTCAGGTTTTATCACAAATTGAAACATGCAACATAGCTCTCTCAAAGGCCCGTGGCCCGTTGCGCCCGTAGATCACAATGCGTATGAGAAAAAAAATTGCGACTAGATTAGGTACCATGGTTAGTGCAAGGTCCGTGTCAAGCTGGCATTGTTGGTGTAGGTACCAATATTGTGCGTTGCGTAGACTGAACAGCCCTCATTGGGCCCCAGGAAGCGTACCCAGCTACCCTTCTGGCTTAATGACTTTCTGACAATGGAGCAGTTCGTTCCAATTATGGTTGGTAAGAGTAACTCTTCATCAAATTAGAACGGGAGACGCCGTAATGTCAATGACACATTTTTCGGATTAATTGGCGGGGAGGTGAAGTAAACATCTTATTTATTTATTTATATGAACACCAACAGCTTAATAATCTTGCTAAACACCAGTATGTATAAATGATAGCCAATAACAGGTTTTTACGTATAAAAACATAGTAGAAGCAATAACAACATAGAACAACTCACTAAACACAAACCAGTGGGAATATAATCTACTAATTGGTTAACTTTATAGCGTAATAATTTCGTGCCAATTACGAAACTTCACTAAAACAAACTAGTAAAGGGACGCGTCGATTAATCCACAGCGGCCACAACACAAGCATCTTTGTATGATTTTAACACTATCCGTTACACACACAGCTATCGGTACCACCCGCACCTAGCGCCGACTGGATCGGTTGCTTGCAAATTGACACGAAGCCTCAATAAAATCAACCCGTCTAGTGGTCATGTTCTCAGAGAATTTCCGGGGGGAATTTCTGAGGGCAAAGCCCTGTTTGCCGAGTCCCGTCGACAAATATCAAAGGAGTAGCTCGGTCACAAGCTGCTCCTATTCACAGTGCGACACGTTTCTGTTTCATTGTTCGTTAATACGCCCGCGAAACTTCCACTTGATTAAGATGGCTGTATTTGCACGATGGTGTAAGTAAAATCATTATTTTGATAATAATTTGAAAGAAAGAAAGAAAGAAGAAAGGAAATACCTTAAAATTACCCAACACCTTATGACTAAACTATACAAACTAAGATTAAGAAAAAGAAAAAAAAGAAAACTTAAATGCTACGAAATGGCGTCCGACTCAGCATTATGTTGTGATAGCCATGTTCAATGGCTGATTCTGATGGCTCAAACGCTGATCTTCCGTCGGAACCAGAACCAAACACGTCACGTACACTAACACGATACATACATAAATAAAACACGAAGCACGAAAAGGTAACTAACATTTACAATACAAAATATACAACAACATTTGGAACACACAAAACTAAAACAAACAATTAAAAAAATATAATAAAGAATAACAACAGAAAAGGAAACAGAACAAGCGTAAATTTATATACATATTTTATATTTTATAGGAAACCGATATAAAAGAGAGAGCAGCCGTGGCAGAGCGCTGAGCAAAACTACAGAATCGCTACGTCATTTTTGAGATCTTCAGTGCTTTTTTGGTGTTCTAAAATAAACTGTTTTAATTTCTATTTGGGCCTACATCTGACATGTAAACCATATTAGATTGACTGGATTCAAGGACTTTTAGTTGATTCAGTTATTCACAGTAAGTTGCCTTACCTACATCATTGCGTCGCAGATACCTTAGACCCCAATAAGAAAGTCTACAATCAGTGCATGTTGCCAGTAATGCCTTATAGCGTTGAGACTTGGTCGCTAACAGTTCGCCTCATACATAAGCTCCTATCTAGTAAGATGCAGAACATATGGAACCCTTTCACTTGAGCTAACACCATCACCGTCCAGACACACATGGCCAAACACTTCAGCTTCAGGAACAATAAACACATTAATTTAACCCCAAACTGTTTGGCCCAGCTGCGAAATTAGCCTGCCATTAGATTCCATCAATAGTGTACGATACAGGCTCATTTCACGGCTAGTCGCGTGCGTAGTGTAGCGTAAGGCGATTCAGCTTCAAATTGGAAACAACACGTAAATATGGTAGCCTCTTTCACGCTGTCGGTTTCATGTTCAAAGACTTTTTGCATCCAATCCGGGTTGCCTTCAGCTGTCTATCTCTCTCAATCCAGGTCGTCTATAGTTATCTGTCTCTCTCTCACTCTTCCCGGGAGGTGCAGTTAAAGCCTGAACCAGCGCGTTATCGCTCTAGCATCTACTCGCAAGGACTACGAACTCCGGGTCTGGGCTCAGCTTTTTAGTGCCCTAGGGTTCAGGCAGCTCCCTCGTGCTTTAGTAAGCCAAGTTAGGCTGCCACGTCTTGGAGCTGATGAGAGCTGGTAGACTAAGTTCATTAGCCGTGCGTGTATGCCAGTATAGTTGCGATTCCGACACGATTCCGTTTTATTGGAAATATTTTGTGTATTTGTATGGATAAAGCAGAAATTAAGGAAGAATGTCTTTGAACATCTGATTAAACACGGACATCATCAGGTATACATCATAATCAATAAATCGTACAAGTGTGGCACAAATTCGTATCCAAAGTGCGAACGGTATGATATGATACAACATTAAGTTTTTGTTCAGAATTATCACGTAATTACCTTTTTATATATATGTTGCCGACTTAAGGACCAAATAGACAGGAAACCATAAGAGCTGAGTGGTCCTGCTGGGTATCGGAAGACGCCCGTATTCTTGGTACACTACTCGAGAGTAGGAGTACCTACCAAGGTTTTTATTTCAATAAAATTACTAGGATCAGTTTGAAACGTCTTAGAAAGTAGGTAAAGCTATGCATGTTCCTCGCGACCAAGCTTAGAAGAATCAGGCCACAAACACGGCATGGGGCCTACAATTTATTTCGATGATCCTTTTTTTTTAATATTTTTTTTAACTGTTTTTTTACAAAATAGAATTTAGAGCCAGTGTGGTGCCGAGTACCGAGTAAACCGAAGCGATGGTACGCGACTGTCGTCGAGCGTGACGTTACAGCACGGTGGAACAAGCGGTCGCATTTTGTGAACTGAATTATAATGCCGTCATTGTTGTTGTATTGCCTATTACTGTTATTGCGACAGGTTTTTATAATTAACAAAAAGGTTGTGCTTTGTTTTTTTTATTACTCATAATAAATAGGCTGACGATTCTAGTCACTAAGCATGCTAGACATCCTCTCAGATCTCCAGGCGCTCAGATCCTAGGAACATGAGTCCTACCATTTGAGCGTGTCTGATCTATTTTATATGAATTTGAACCATAAATCTTTGAGACTGTCAACATACGACAAACCCTAAAAAAAACGACGGGTTATGTCTAGTCTAGATCACTCTCAAATTTTCGATTTAGGTTCTTGAGACAAATGTCTTCTAGTTGGTACGTACCAGGCTTCATATTTGGGATTGATTTATTATTATGTAAAGCTCATACTCACTCAAGTCTTAAGTTTCAAGTCCCAAGTCTAAAATCTCAAGTAAAAAACTTTTATGATAATCTTCATATAATTTTAATGTATTTTGTATATATTACAAACAAGCACACGAGAATTGTATTATATACCAACGCAGATTATCAATCACTTGGTTCGGAGACCTCATTTCGCTCAGTCAATATAATACTTGCAATAAAACAGGTTCTTCTAATACATCTTGTTTTCTAGGTTCAATTAGAATCAATCATCGAGATAAATCACAAAGGCTCACGTACTGAAAGCAATTGATGAGTCTAGATTCTTTGCAAATACGAAAGGAAACCAAAAGATAAATACAGCAGCGTTTGTTCGTATGTCCAGTGTCATTGGACTTTCTATATTCAAAGCTCTACAATAATGTTGATATTATTGAAATATAAAATATTAGAAAATAAATAGGCTCACAACGGAATCTTAGTTTCAGTAATTCTTCAAGCATTGTTATAGTTATCTTCTCGAATCGCCCATAGCGGGCGACGTCGCGTCATCGTCAGCGTGTTGCAAATTTGCAATGTACAATGGCTCAAGCGCGAATAATTGATGATTGCGTTACACACTTTTACATCAACATTTTGCGGTTGCAAGTGCACAATTTCGTTTTAAAAAACTTAAAAAAACCGACCTGGATCTTTCTTTTTGGGAAAGCACTTTCAGATTAGGAATTTACTAGGCATTTTTTTTAAAGGATTTATGACGCACGCATACGTAGCTACATGTGATACCGATGTTTATTTCAACAAAATCACTAGAATCACTTTGAAACGTCTTAGAAACTAGGTGAAGCGACGCCTGTACCTCAAGCCTAGAAGAATCTGGCATCAAACACGGCTTGGTGACTATAAAATGATGGCTTCTTCTTCTTCTTATCGTGTCACTGATTCTTTCCTGGTCATTCTGTATTAGGTCAGTGACCAGGTTGAGGTATGGTGGCCCTGAAAAGGGCCTATGACCGTCGGTGAAAGAATCAGTGTAGTGAAAGGAATGAATGGCTGTATGTATGCGTTGCATTTATAAGCACCAAGAAACCTATTTGTTTTTATAGTCCACGAAATAGATACCTCTGTATATAAAATTGTTTGTAATACAAAGTGAACAATTCCATGTCAGTATAATAACATAAGCTTGCAAGAATTTTCAGTCGCTCGCTGTTGTCAGTTGGGTTCGCATACTTTTGAAATTTGGGGCCGAATTCTGGGACGCGAATTATCAAATTGACCTTCTCTCTCGCTATTGCTTGTTACATAACTTACATACAAGGTGATTCATATGTATGCTATCCCAAAAGTGGCTATTTTATTAGATTATTTAGATTTATATAAGCTCCCATACTGACAATAAAGTTTGTTCTACGATTTTGGAAATTCAACATTTTTCATTGGAAAAAACAGCAATTTCAATTGATTTCTTGATGAAAACTCGAAATACTTAAAAATATAACTTCTCGTTCGTCTAAATTTAATGTGAAAGCGCAGGGCACGCGGGCTGCCCTTACCTCTTACGACATCCACGGATAGGTAGATATGGAAGGGGCCTATTCTTCAGCCGGGGCCACCACAAAGCTCAGACGACGTTGCTGTTAACAGAGCAAATCGCCCGTGTAAGTGCACTCGTAAACTCTGGCTCTACATCAATATGTGTACTGTACTCTGGCGAAAGTTTGCGAGATAGAACATGTGTACAAGCGGAACATTGTACCGAATCTGATGGATTTTCTGTGTTACATGTCCGCCATGTTTCGGCCGCCATGGGTCGTAAGTAGAATGAATGGTCAATAAGTCTAAATGACTCACATATGTCGTTACTGATACTTTATTACTTTTATTACTGTTATGTCATTACTGTTACACAAGACGAAAGGGGCTTATTCTACCTACACCCATTGGGTGGAATTTTTGGTGTGTGTGGTGGTATTGTGGTACCATGGTACTCGTAGTTTCTGATACCCACTACACAGAGAATACTAGTGTGGGGTCAGGACTATGTATGTGACTGTTGGGTGATATTTATTTATTTAATAGGCAATCAAATTCGTTACACGAATTTAGGAAATTCTAAATTTTTCAGAGAAATAAAATTGGTGAGTGGACTGGTTTCCATTACTAGAACGCTGGTCTTGGCCCTATTCCTGCTAGTTTTCACATTAGATGAAGGTTACATATTTTTGGAGTTTTTAGCTGTATAAACTTTTAAAAAATCGTTTACTGTGACATATTTTCGAAAATTAGAATTTGTATACTTATTATTTACACGTGACTCAGACCCGAACAAAATATATTTGCAGATCAAGCAAACATTTGTCCCGCAACGGGGAAATCGAACCCCTTGTGTAGCACTCACCCGCTACGCCACCGAGGTCGTCAAAATCAACCGAATTTAAATTTATCATTGGCAATAATATTAATTTAATTGGTTCTCCGTATATTGCGATTCTGTTTTGCAATCACAAAATTGTAATTTCAGTTATTAGGGATACGCAATTTATTAGTTGAACGATATCATACTTGCTGATATTCCTAATTTAACAGTTCATTAAAGTTGTAAATTACATGACACAGTTTGGAATGTGCGTTAATCCTTCATATTTCCATTAGGTACTAATATTTACACTCTCATTCATATCAGCTCGATAGCTCTCACCCAGTCGTTTTCTATAAGTACCTACACAAAAGAAAGAGGTGGACATAATTATATCATGCCGCTAAAGTTAATACGCAAGCCGCAGTTTTAATACAATTCTAAAGATATTTCAATTCCAAAAACAGCTGTTCCACTCTAGCATTTTCATTTAATTTGTCGATCTCGTGATGCGAACCAATTTTCTTTTACACGGAGCGAAACAGAAGCTTATTTTCTGTTTATCGGTATTGGCACACCTGCGATATCTGGCTCTGCCAATTTCGTCTCACCTAAGAGGTGCCAGACGCTATACTCGAACTTTCCATGCAAACGCTATCCCGTATTTTCTCCCCGGATAATGGCAGCAGACCACGCATGCATGCTGCGGAAATGAGAATGTTGAGATGGATGTGTGGAGTGACTAGAATTGACAAGATACGGAAAGAGTATATCAGAAGAAGTATGAAGGCAGCGCCGCAGTGCATATCATGCGGAGGGAAGAATGTCATGTGACGAGAAGAGAGGTAAATATGAATTTGGATGGATATAAGAGAAGAGACCAAAGATTTGTGGTTGGATTGTGTAAAAGACGGTTACCCGCAATACCCGCGGCTAGACAAATAGTTGCTTGATCTGCAAAGAAATATTTGTTCTCGGTCTGGTGTTGTGGTATAAAATGGTACCGCAACCTGACCACTGATATCCACGAGACAGGGAACCCTAGTCTGCCTTTATAGCCTCAATTACAAAGGTTTAGAAACAAAAGGTATATTCCACAAAAAAGGAAAACTGCATTAACTATCCCATAATATCAAACGCTTCCATATTGTGGACTCAACTTGAGCCCAAAAACGAAAAGTAATACTAAAAAGCTAAGGAACGAGCTATTCTTTGACTATGAACTTTGAGGTACCTACATTTTCTGATGAAAAATCGACAAATGCAAAAATCGGCTTAATTGGGGTAAAATCTGTTCAAACTCAATTACTCTGCTGTTTTAAGTAGCAATCATTATGTCAAACTTCCCGTACGTTTACTAATTACATAAAACAGCACATTTGAAATAGTTCGGGAAAAATAAAATCTGAATTTACCTACTAAAAGTGACAGATTTTTTCTAAAGAAATATTTCTTTTTTTTGGTGGAATAAGCAACTTTCGGGATAGATAATATAAATCACCTGGTTTATAGTTTTCATAAGTTCTTTCTTGATTTAAAGTAATCCTTAAAGCTGGATATCAACCCAGACAACGTAAAGCTAGGACATTTCCAATGTCCCGTATTATCTACAGCCTTTTATACTGTCCCATTGAAAAGATCTCGATAAAATCTCCCGGGAAGTTAACAAAAGAGTCCAAACAATAATAAACGGGATAATCGGACTGGGTCCGGGCCCACAATGCCAACTTTGGAGTCCTTGATCATGATTGATGTTCCAAGTTTAAGATATTTAGGCCTGGCTCAACGCCCATGCCAAGAAAATTATGTGTTCTATTGTTTTCAGGACCATTTGCACAAAGTTTGTTGGGGACCTGTACCATAAACTTGACGAGCAAAGGTTAAGAATCCTAAATTAATAAAAATATCTGTTAACAATCCTAAATTAATAAAAGAACGAAAAAAAGTGTTAGCCTAGTACAGGTACCCCAAATTTCGGTAGTACCTAGTAGTCCGAACCCGGTCGTTTTTTTATTCGTATTTTTTTTAATTTAAAAGGTGAAAGAAAAAATCGCGTGGAAACCAGTAGGTATTTTAAAAACGGCGCTGGGCTTGCTACCTTTCACGTATGAAATACTCAATACGGCAAAATGTGGACAAGAGCCAATGCTCAGACATGCCTTTGACTACACCCCGTAGGCATCTTCAAGGATCTGCTAGATCTGAGATGATGTTTACCATTCTTGGGGGCTAAAAGTCGTGAGATTTTTTAGACAAATTTAATAGTATCATATACTGGGCCCCCAAGTAAACTGGTGTTGTGGCTTATTAAAGAAGCATTATGCTAGGTGTTGGCTGTGCTCTGTAATCTATGGACCACTTTATCGTTAGCAGACCCTGTGGGCCCCGTGTCACATAACTACAGATACAGCAACAAAGTTACTCCACAGGTTGCAACACTCATAAACTTTTAAACATCGTATTCATGTATAAGCTATTATATAATAGAGATTATAATTAGATATTTTTTCTTTTGAGCCTCATCTAGTTCGATCACCACACTGAAGCTCTAAATTCCATTTTGTGAAAAAGGATCATCGAAAAAAATGATAGGCACCAAGCCGTGATTGTTGCCTGATTCTTCTAGGCTTGGTTGCGAGGAACAGGCGTAGCTTCATCTAGTTTCTAAGACGTTTCAAAGTGATCCTAATGATTTTATTGAAATAAACGCCTTTAGACTTTGACTTTGACTTCAAACGGCTTGCAATATGTCTTCTAAAATTAATTTCAAAACTAGCTATTGCCATTGCTTGTTCAATCACGCCGGCTCAACTGATTTCGATGAAATAAGATTATTCTTTATGTAAACTTTTGAGAAGTTTCGTTTCATAAATAGTTGAATAATAATATAAATAAAAAATAGATACCTACCCAGTTTAGCGTATTTTTTGTGGAATTCATATAATTCGTGATCTGGAATAACATAAATACATTTTTAAATGGGTACGGGAAAGCTACGGGAATGAGCTACTAAGTAACATATTTTTGAAACCTTTACTAAAACACTTAGTTGAATTAAGTTTATTGTTTGCAAATTCGGAGCTATTGTTCGTTAGATTAGGTAGGTAGCTTAATTTGATGAAGCAGAGAGCCTTAAGAACTATGTCCTAAGTGGCCAATTAAACAGAACAATTGAAATAACCATTATTAATTTGGGGACTCGCCTAACTAGTTTGCTAACTTGACTTTGCCCGCAAATTAGTAAGGGCAGCATCAGTGTGAATGTTTTTGAATCGTTAGCAATAGCAGTTGTTAGAACTAGCTATGTCAATGATTTGAGATAGCTAGTTCTTCGCAATGCTGCAGCGCAGTTCGGGTGAACCCGAACCTAGCTTCGACCTGATTACGTAGAGTTAAGTGCCTATTTAAGACACTTCTTTCTCAAGCCATAAAAGGTTATCGCGTCACAGAGGAATGGAATGGAGACACCCCGAGATGGACCGTATAGATAAATATCTCAATTTCCTCCTCCATTCTGGCACTTATCCAATAGATTCGAGCGATTTACCTGGCATCCTGTAAAGAGTAAAACTCTGGCTTCCGAAGTGCTCTAGAATATTTCTACAGACAGATTTTTTGTCACTACCGTGTTGGCCTATTGGTAGTACCCCGACTTTCGATCCGAAGGTCGTGGGCTCGAACCCGGTAGTAGAGTTTTTCTGTTTGAAAAATTTAAGTGCGCATTAGCACGTGCTTTATACGGTGAAGGAAAATATCGTGAGGATACTAGTAAGTATTTTTATAAGCGGCGATGGTCTTGCTAGATGTCACGTCTTCTGAGAGAGGTTTACCATGCTTGGGGATAAAGCCTATTTCGCCGAGTGCTGAGCCATATTTTTTCCTAAATAATACTAAACAACGAGATACTGATGTGATAAAAGTTTACTATATCTATTAGAGAGCATATTCAGCACAGATTTATTTATAAATTCGACAAAATATCATCTTGAAGTCTGAAAAACGGGAGAAATCTACATTTGTTGGCTTGTCCCGCTCCCAAAAATAACTAGTAACAAGATACCTCATTACTCTTAACGTTATAATAATATCAACATAATTTGGATTTTCATTTAAATAGGAATATTTGACGATTTGTGTTTCTTATTCAAAATGAATATAAATTCTATATTTTGAAAAAGTCGAGGGACTTTTAATTTTTGTTTCAAGCGTAAGTACTCCTCAATTCGGTGAACCTAACAAACAATAGGCAAATAAATATCCATTTCTCAGAAAACCTACTTTACAACAATCAGTTTCCCTTTTGCATCATGCGACTTAATAGTACATTGTGGTACAAGTGTGTAATCGTCCTCGGCTCTCTTATGACCAATGACGCCTCGGCGGTATTCATCAATACACACGTATATCATACGACGTTTTTCAACACACTTAACAACTTGAGAATAAAATAATACTAAAAATAACTGTAAAAACGAGTTGTGTTTTTTTTTTCGCAATGGCGGGAAAATTCTGTCAGCTTTCCTATGCGCGCGCATCTTACAATGGCGATCGGCCATAGACTAAAAGAATGAGTTTTTTTTGACTTTGCGTACTATCTTTTTTATATCGCAACTTTTTTAAGAACAAAGCAACTCAACCAATAAAATTAAATAACTCACGTTTGTGAATAGTATCAATGAAAAAGTCACAGTTTGATTACATGTATCATTATGTGCCTAATTGCGGTGACCTTAGAGCCACTTTATGAGCGAGAAGTGTGTTGAAAAATGTTTTATATTTTACGATATCTCATATCATCATCATCATCATCATTTAAGCCGTACGACGTCCACTGCTGAACATGGCCTCCCCCACAGACAGAGCGAATTCCTTATCATGTGGGGGTATTTGCCCATACTCACCACGCTGGGCATGCAGGTTGGCGAGCGCATATCTCATTATATAAATACAATAAAAATACCACCGTTTGGGAAAAAATCACCTAGCCGTAGAAATGATCTCATACATGTGATATTGAAATCGCTCCAGTTTGGGCAATTTCTTGACGTTTTTACGTACCTCATTGGATAGTCACAATAATTATCCCACAAATTTTAATAATACTTTTATAGAAAACAACTAAAAGTATGTAAAATAAATGTTCTTTCCTAACTTCTGCTTACCGTTGCAATTGCATCTCACGACCCTAAAAAGCCTTTGTCTCCTAAATAACCAGAACTGTTATATGACGGCCGTTATAGCAAAGATACCTACGGCAAACAGCATAATTATCTTCTTCAAAGTAAAAACTTGCGTCATATAACTCCATTTCCTATAACCACCAGAATATATAACAGGTAATAGATATTTAAGTTAATTAAATTCTAGACTTCTACGATTGGCATCTTGCCGTAAATCGACGATCGCCGCCATTAAGTAATGGGTATTTTAAAGCTCTACTTCCTTTAGCACCGAATCGCATTGCATCTTCGCTGAACAAAAGCTGATTTTGTATGGAGAGCCTGCCGCGCTTCAGAGTTAGAACTTTATATAACAAAAAGGAGTAAGTTAGCTTGTTCCGATGAGATTGTACGGCTAGACCGCAGCCAGACGCTTTTATCTATCTGTGGGTCGGTTCGTAATGAAAACTCTCATCTACTTTATTTGTAGAAGCTAACTGAAGCATTAATCATGATATTTTAATTTGTTTTGATGCTAAGGGTGGAATAACAATTTTTACTTGTTTTTAAAAAGGCTCCTATTATTACGGCTGAATGGAAATTTTTCCAGTGTGAGTGATAAAATAGTGACGACTAAAATATCAGAGTAAATATGTATAATTCTACTCAGCTGGCTAGGACTAGTTCAGTCGTTGCTAAATCGCTAGCGAATCAATCTCTTTAGGGAATCAAGCACCATTGAACTTTAGGTCGATTAGGACCAAACGAGATTTACGAGTAGACTGTAGTAGGTAGCTTTTAGTGCAGACTGCGTCCAAAGAAGTACTGCCATCTTGCCCTTAATTCTGTCGCAAAGCAGCAATCGTTGCTATGCTGTGTTTTGGTTTAAAGGGTGAGGTAGCCGGTGAAATTGCAGGCTGATTACCAACGCATGTCTCAGGGGTCGGCAACGTGTGCGTGCTGCCTCTGGTATAATAAGCGCCCATAGGCTACGGTAACTACTTAACAACTGTGGGCCTGTTTGCCAGCTAAGCTACGGCCTGATTGATCAACAAACATCCTCACGAACTTTCGTATTTATGATACAGCAAGAAGTAGGATTGATAGCGAATGGCTCTCAAGCGATTCGAAAACATTCAAACTCATGCTAGACATTTCGGTTTTTGAAACTTGGGAAGCTCAGTTGTACTCAGATGAGTCAGTGCTTGTTATCACTAGTGCTAAGGGCACAGAACAAACATGGCGCGAGCGTAATCTCACGGCTCAATTGTAGCTCAAACATGGACTCGCTCACTTTGTACTCTAGTTGCATGAGATTTATTGAATGTTGCAAAACACCTCTATTTCTACAAGAGTGCTCAAAATTATGAAGGAAAATAACGTAATAATATAAAATAGCCCGCAGCTCAGTCAGCTCCACGCGCATTGACAGTGTAGATAATGCTGACTAGGCTGCGAGAATGGTAGAGGTGCTGGGTAAGCCTACTCCATCTAAACATGTTCAGAGGCCACAGCGCTACTAAGCTAGAAAAAAACCACCTGCCGCTGCTGTGTGAAAATGTGATTCAGAAAAACAAAAAAAGAACATTTTTACACCCAATCGGCAATAAAGTTTGTTCTAGGCCTTTTGGAAATTCCACGTTTAATTGATAAAACACTTGGCAAAAATCTGCTGTTTTGATGTCAAATCAGTTCAAACTCCATTATTCAGCTGTTTTAGCTCAGTGTTTTAGGTAGCAATCTTGATGTCAAACTTCTCTTAGTACGTTTCTAATTCTAATTCTTAGTGGGGGAATAAGATCTGCACTGACGTCCCACGCTGGGGTGCATTAGTATGTATAATCAATCCTTCTAATATTATAAACCTACATAAAAGTAGCCTATATGCTATTCTAGGTAAAGAACTTTATATATTCCAAGTTTCAACGAAATCTGTTGAGCCGTTACGGCGTGATTGAATAACAAACATCCAAACATATAGGCTACTTTTGTATGTAGGTGCTACGCGAGCCAAGCCGCGGGTGGAAGCTAGTTAGAATTAGAATTAGAATAAGAATTATTTATTACAGTTAAAACAGCAAGCTTACAGTATATACCAAAGTGCCTACTGTCTAAAATTAAAACTTAAAAATACTCTTAGCGAATTAAATATAGTACAAATGTTATCATTAAAGATGTCGACATGTTGGACCTCGTGTACATAGGCATTTAAAAGAGTGAGAGCTCTTAGCGTTGGCGCATTATGAGCGTGACGAGTTCGCGGTGTGTGGCAGGCGAACAGTTGATGTCGACGGCGGCCACAGTTATAAAGATTAGTTATAAAGATGATAAAAATACCTCTCCCAGCTGTGCCACGAAGGTCGTCGCTGCTATCACGTTTTTACAGCTACCGCATAACAGCTAATAATTTACGTTACAAATCACCACAGATTAACGTAACAATTCCGCGCGTATTCCGGAAATTGGCAATATTCTTGCGGCGCGGTTACATTATGATGAATTACGCGCGTGTGGAGATGTGAATACCAATGTTCGCGACAAGCTATCTAGTGTACGCACCGTTTCACAAAAATACGGTTGCCGTCCATACGGTACCGATATTTATTATTTTAAATTCATTATTATATATATATTATGTTTAAAAAGGACTATCAGCTTAACCCCAACGCAATTTCACAATTGTAGCAACCTTTATAACTTGAAACCCGTAATAAACTCTCTTGTTCGTAGAAAGATAAAAGTAATTAATCTTAGTTTAAGTTTCACACTGATAATACAATATCTAAAAAGGCGTTTGAAAATGCGTTGGTGTTACAATCTCGATGGATACAAGAAGAAAGAAAGATAGAAAGAAATCAAACCTTTTATCATAGTGAAGGTAATCCTCTTGTAGTCTAATCACCGGCCCAATTAATAACTTTACTTAACGGCCTGTACACTACTGTTCATGATGCCGAATAATAAAAGAACAACAAAGATAATATTATAATCCATTTCCTGAACACTGTAACATATAAACACTATAAATCACTCCCTCATGAGCACTTTATATTACCGATACGAAACTAACTTTTTAGGAGGAGGTAGGGCACAGCGAGATTTTCTCACTCTTAATTGGAGCAGCCCGCCTGGAGAGGTACCTCCGCCTTACAGAAGATCACAGTCAAATAACATTATTACAAATAGTGTTGTGTTCCTGCGGTGAGTAAGGTTGCCAGAGCTCTTTAGGGGAGAGTTCGGCAGGCAACATATATGTATAATGTCAATAGGTGACCACTTACCATCAGGAGGGCCGTAAGCCTGTTTGCCTCCGTATAAAATAAATAAAACTAACACTGAGGGGTCGAGACATGTAGCTGATTATTAGCTATTGAGATAGCAGCTATTGAGTCAGTCGCAAATGTTAAATATGGGTGTGGTCTACCTAAGAGTTTTCATAATAGCCCAAAAGAATCCGACACAGGTGGGATTCGAACTCTATACCCTCCCTTAGATACCGCTGCCGACTCGACACATCGTCCGCGTCGTGTCAAAAAGTCTTTGATGTTATTATTTTTTTAAATCAAAAATCCTTTATCTCTGACGTGATTATGACACCCGTATAATGTTTACTACCCCGAAAAGGGGCATAATCTAAACCTGTCCGTAATTTTTTTACGGCTTTTGTTAACTTCGTCATTTTTCATTCTCTCGTACGTTTAATCGTTAGAAATAAAACCAAAAACAGCTGATTTGAAAAATTTCGGGAAAAAAGCCTCGAAAAAATATAGTTTTAAATAATAGAAAAATAACTATTATTTAAAACTATATTTTTGTTGATATAAAAAGCCCCTTTCGGTATAATATAGGTACATATTATAAATCACCTTGTTGATACACTCTCGTAGCACTGGTACACGTCACAATCGCAGCAATTCGTAGCAACGTTATTCTACCCATAGGCTATGTCTAGTTTGGGATCAGTTGACCGTGTGAATATGTCCGGAATTTTTTTATATTTTTATTTATTGTACGTCCTTTATCGTGTCGGAATATTTGAAGTGACGCGATCTACTGCATATTCACGCATCAACACACGCAAAACGTTACAACGTAAATACGATACAATCACAACAAACATTTCGAAATCAACTAAAGCTTTGGTATACACAAAAACGGCGGCCTTAATAAAGCGGTGATCTGACTTTAACATAAAGTATTTTTAAGGCAGTCAATGCAAATTGACGCGACCAATTAATCATTTACGAAAGCTTTTGAAGCGATTGCCCACTGCAGACAAGCAACTTAAGGCAACCGATACCTATAAAACTTGATGGCCATTGATGCCACCAATAGATCATTTTACGATGCCATTGAAAATCGACGTGTCAATCGCTAGTGAAACAAGCAACAACATTACCGTCCTTCCTTCTCTGCAGTTGGGTAAAAATGGCAGTTTGTGAGAACCAAGCTTTTAACCATTGATCGGTTCAAGCTTCAGAGTTTCAGTTGATGGTGAAGTTTGTAGGATATGCAAACTTTACCATCCCATTTTAGGGTTAGAAAGGGTCTAAATGCCTCAATTTTAGCCTTTCTCCTTTATTTGAGCTACTTAGTATGAATATATGAATGAATGAATGAAAATTATTTATTGTACACACACCTTAATAACTAATTACAATTGATTATAGACTAAATAAATTTATATGTACAATGGGCGGTCTTATCGCTAAGAAAGCGATCTCTTCCAGACAACCTTTGGATGGAGAGGAGTCTGAATTGTACGGAAGATTGGTCGGGGTGCACTACAAAGTAAACGTAATATGTACTTAAATTATTTAAGAGAAGATAAGAATAATATAATTACATAAGATAATAAAATACACATATACAAATCTATATATAATATATGTGTATATATTAATATTTATAAATTTACATAAACAGTATAGGTACATTATTACACTCTTGTAGTTACAGAATTATTAGGTTACTGAAAGAACACTAGAGGCTTTGTCATTTTTGCCAAACAAAAATTAGACATTAACTATCATATCTTTATGTAATGCATTGAGTTAGAAGCTTGATTTTTAGGGCACTATAAGCTCGCAGACCTTTTTATTTTGTTAGATATACATTTTAAGCTGATACCTGTAGCCGTTCCAGAAAAAAAGGGGCTTGACAGACAGACGGATAACAGATTGGTCCTAAAAGGGTTCCGTTTATTTCCTGTCCAATTTCAATAAAATCACTAGGATCACTTTGAAACGTCTTAAGAACTAGGTGATGCTACGCCTGTTCCTCGCAACCATGCCTAGATGAATCAGTTGAATAATAATCTTTTGAAGTACGTAACCCTAAAAATGACACAAATGTATGTAAATAAACCGCATAATATAATGGGCACACCAAGAAGACTGTGTTTAAATGCGACACGCAAGAGTACTTATGTTTTTTACGTTGAAGTGGGAGTATATCCTTGGTGCTGACGAGTGAGGGAGTTTTTCATATGACAATTATGTAGGATGCAGACTAGATACATTTTAGGCGACATTTTTAGGAGGAGGTAGGGCACAGCGAGATTTTCTCGTTCTGAATTGGAGCAGCCTGCCTGGGGTGGTACCTCCGCCTTACAGAAGATCGCAGCCAAATAACATTATTTGATTCTAATAGTGTTGTGTTCCTGCGGTGAGTAAGGTTGCCAGAGCTCTTTAGGGGGGAAGGGGTTCGGGGGTTCGGGGGTTCGGGGTCGGCAACGCGTGCGTGATGCCTCTGGTATTGCAAGCGCTCATAGGCTACGGTAACCGCTTACCATCAGGTGGGCCGTAAGCTTGTTTGCCACCTCTGTAGTATAAAAAAAAAAAAAAAAAAAAAAAAAAAATATTTCCTAGCGTTTCAAAATCTCTAGCAAGCTCAGATAAATAACAAAGGTAAAGGCTAGTTCCCTAACTTTCGATCTGACGGACATGGGCTTGAACCCCGATTGTCCACCAGTAAATAGACATAGACAAACATTTATTCACAAACTTGGCACATATAACACGTCACAATAAAAGCAAGATTAGAGTCAGGACCCTCGGACCAATAGACAATATGAAAATATAAGACATTACATCCTCGGAATATGATCGTATTGAAGCACAAAAATTTGTGGCGAATTTGTACTTGTTGGAAATGCTATTCTTTCAATTTGTACTTCCATAGTTTCAGAGTTACAGGCATTTTTATAAGGCATCACAACCAGAATCCAGGTCCCTGTGACCACCCATATCTCCATAACTAAGGACTACAAGAAGTACAAATTGAAAGAATAGCATTTCCAACAAGTACAAATTCGCCACAAATTTTTGTGCTTCAATACGATCATATTCCGAGGATGTAATGTCTTATATTTTCATATTGTCTATTGGTCCGAGGGTCCTGACCCTAATAAAGCAAGACACAGAGAGCGAAAATATGAAACAAAGACAGAGAGGTAACACACAAAAACTTATTAAAAAGAACACGTGAAATGTTATTGTGCGCCACAGCAGCAAAAAGGTCGCGGCTCAGCATGAATGCCTTACCACTGAGGAGTAGTTAATACTCGATAACACGTGCTTATAACGGTTCTTCTTCTTCTTGTCGTGTCACTGATTCTTTCTTGGTCATCCTGCCTTTGGTCAGTGACCAGGTTGAGGTATGGTGGCCCTGGAAATGACCTATGACCGTCGATGAAAGAATCAGTGTAGTGAAAGGATTAAAGTGCGCTTCTCAGAGGCTTCTTTCATGCACTCATAACGGTGAGGAAAGACATCGTAAGGAATCTATCAGTAAGATAAATAAAGCCAATTTTTAATTTGACTTTTAGGTGTTTGCGATGTCAATATCGCACGCCCTCAAATGTCAAACCCAAAATTTACTTTAATCAGTTAAGGACGATTTTGTTTTTTTTTTTTAAATATTTTAGATGTCATATTGCAGGCCGTTTGAACACGATTTAATCTACCATCTACTAAGTCGCAGTATGATGAAAGTCATTTGTAATGTTATTTTTTTTTTTTGTATCTCGTTTGCTGTGCATTTATGAAATACTCAGTTTATCTCGAACGCCTCACATTTGCTAAATAGATTGTGTCGCCATTATCATCAGGAAGATGGCTGGAGTTTTTTCGTACATTAGAAAATTACTTGTGTGGTGTTTATGACTCACAATATTTTGCGTTGCTTTGCAACATTGCTGATATTGATCAAACAAGCGAAGTGAGCGAATATTTCTCAAAAAAATGGAGGAAGGAACTGGCGATATATGTTTGTTTGAAAGTTTTGCTCTAACAAATACCTATATCTTATATTTGTTAGAGCAAAACTTTCGAACCGTCATTCTGATCTGCGTCCAATCAGATCCTTGAAGATATATAAGGAGGGTTGTCAGACATGTCCGAAAATTTTAAACATGCCCACATTTTGCAATATTGAGTATACGTTGCAAACATAGCCTGCTTTTCTCTCTTGTGTCTACTATTAGTGATCTGGACCAGTTGAGCTATCTATAGATCGCTTGTAACGGTATTTAGATGGCTCAGCTGTCTCTCTTGTGTTTGTTGTATTGCTACTTGTATTCGTCTTTTTTTACTGTTAACCTGCCTACCTACTAAGCTTTATTTTATTTTGTGTGATTGTTATCTGCTGTTGTTTCTTCTGTTTGCTATTATCTCTGTCTGTGCTGTATTTGTGTGTGTGTCAAATAAACAATTTATCTATCTTATCTATCTATCATATCGCCCAGTAATCTATTAGTAATTTACTTATAACTAAGTATTACTAAAAAAAATATTATTACTTATCGCACAATATTCTACTTTTAAGCTTTAGTTAAGATTCTATTGCTCCTCATTTCTAGGTTAAAAAACCTGCCTAATTCGACTTTAAAGAACTTAATCCTAGCGGCCGATTTTTTATTTAGAGCGGGCCAACATTTTTTCATAATTAACCTTCACTAACCTGAATTGATGCCGTTATAATCCAGAGGTCGGGAGCTTGGGGCTTTTGGTTTGTAAGTAGCAATGACCGTCTTATGTAGGTCATCATCTAGCTGTTAACTTGACTTTGAATCGTTATTCAGTTAATCGTCATCATTTCAGCCGTAGGACGTCCACTGCTAAACAAAAACCATAGTCAACAACTTTCAAAGCGAAACTTCATTTTATAAAAGAATGAATGAATGACGTTTGAAGAACTTTATAGTACGGTGTTTAATATAAAATGCTTGGCTCACTAGCTTGGCGTACTTCCAATTTATATTATTAAATATGAAAACCATTTTATAACACACGTTATGTGGTAAATTAGAATTGGTAGCTATTTATGAAATTTAATAACATTGGTACCTGGACTGAAAAATATCAATGGAATTCAGAGAGAAATAAAGACGTTCAAGAGCGAGTAGGACTAATTTCCTGAGGTTTCCGTACCGTTAAACTGGGTCGAAAAAAATTGATATCAAGTATATTATATGACAAACATATTTTGCGGTCGCTCACGTAGTTCTCTGTGCCGTATTAACCTGAAATATAACTTAGCTCTACAAAATATTCGAAATTAATCTTAGCTAGAAAGAGATATATTTACTGACCGCAAAAACCTCCAATCCGTAAATTGTTTCCAAATCGTTAGAGCCCTATTCTGTTTTCAGCCACTTTTTCTTCACCATCCTATTTTATTAGTAGTAACACAGAAGAAATTCCTAAATATTTCTTTTATTTTTGTCGCAATGGCTTTCTAGCATGCCAAATTGCTGAATTGTGTGTTTACTGGCAGTTTTGTTTCAAATAGTGTTGTGTTCTTGCGATGAGTAAGGTTGCCAGAGCTCTTTAGGGGGGGGGGGGGGGGGGTTCGGGGTCGGCAACGCGTGCGTGATGCCTCTGGTATTGCAAGCGCTCATAGGCTACAGTAACCGCTTACCAACAGGTGGGCTGTAAGCTTGTTTGCCACCTCAGTGGTATAAAAAAAAAAAAAAAAAAAAAAAAAAAAAAAACAGTACAAAAGTTCCTTACAAAAATTAGACATTCATTGCCATTTCTTTATTCTATTGTATTCTATTCTTCAAGGGTACAGCGCGAGCGAAGCCGCGGCCGGCCGATAGTTTATAATAAAAAAACATATTTTTTTTCATTCATAAAACACTTTCGTTCAATGTAATTAATGTACTGTAGTAGGTTCGGTATCGAATTTTGTTTCGGTAGCCCTTTATTTTCATTATGAGCTTGACATGTTCACTCAAATAACATTGTAATAGTTGATGAATGAGCTTGACTAATGAGAGCCACATGTGTAGCAACTTGTGTAACGTATGTAATGGACGTTCCGAACGAGTGAACACACTCGCTAACTACCAAATTAGGTTTGCGGCATTGGTAAGCTACTAGTTTTTGTTATTTCAAGAAGCGATGGCCGTCATTTTACGGCTACTGTAAACAAAACTTCAAGACTAAAGACCTTTTTTTAATGGACGATATAGGATACAGTTAAAATCAATAGAGAGATCGAGATTATAATACAAGGTGATTCAAACTATGTATAATTTCCCATAAGATCGTAACCTATCAACAAAAAAAATCTGCAATTTTTTTTAGAACATTTCTAGTTTTGTTTTTTTTTTTATTTTTATTATCTCTATCACTAATTATTAAATGTACGAGAAGTTCGACATTAAGATTGGTACCTAAAACTCCTAATGAGATGAACTGGTTTGACCTAAAACTGCTGATATTTGGATTATTGCATCATCATCTTCATCATCATCAGCCTGATGAAGTCCATTTAATATTAATTATTGCATAGTGTTTATTATTTCAAAATGGTCAATACGTCTACTGATTAGTCAATTTTGAGTAAGACATTTGAGGGCACGCGATATAGCTCAACGATATCACAAGCCTCCATAATTCTAACTCAAAATAGACTTTGAAATAAATTTTGAATGACATATCGCACGCTGTTTGAACACGGCAGTGAATTTGTCCCGGGGATCACTTCCACACAGAGGTGTAGAGGTAGGCAGAGGCCTGGCGTCTCAGCCGCGCAGTTGGCCGCCACGCCACGAGTTCGTAGGTATTATAGGTAGAGGTTTATTTACACAAAGCCCTGAAGATAGTCAAGAATATTAGTAACAAACTTCTCAAGCAAAATAAAAAAGAACAAAGGATGACAAGAAATTAAGGACCACTTTGATACCAGCGCTGAAAGTAAAACTAGGGTAAGTAGGCGACTGAAACTGCGCAATAACTTCAAGAGTTGATACTTTTGTTTCAGTAGCAAATAAAAAGCTGCCAGACGTCTTTTTATTAATAAAAGGTGATTCATTATTTGTATACTATCCCGAAAAGGACTTATTCAACATCTAATAAGCAATAATATTTGTTCTTCGACTCTTGGATATTAGAATGGTTTTTGAAAAATCTATTCAAAAATCAGCTGACCATTCCAACAATTGATTGAGTTTGAACAGATATAACCTGTAATTATGTCTGTTCAAACTTATTCAATTGTTAGGTCCGCAGTCGCGAGATTAGCACCACAACTCGTGAATTTTGAAAAACCTGTCCTGCCTTATTTTAAAACATCGGAAACGTCTGCATTTCTCAACCCAGCTCTAAAACGTTAGCTCAGACGTTTCCAATGAAATCTTTCCAATGTTCCAAATAGCCCTACAGAGCAGGTTTTTCAAAATTTAGGAGTCGAGGTGCTAATCTGGCATAATGCGGATTCGACGGCTTACCTACCAGAGAACTGAGAAATCTTGATCCGCTCTATATAGACGACGCTCAGTGTTATTCGCTTAAAGATTCACAAATACCAGCAACATTTTAGTAGTTGCTTGCTTGCTTGTCGTGTCACTGATTCTTTCTTGGTCATCCTGTATTAGGTCAGTACCAGGTTGAGTTTATGGTGGCCCTGAAACAGGTCTATGGCCATCGTTGAAAGAATCAGTGTAGTGAATGGTTTAATCCATGCGCCTTTTAGATTAGAGGCTGCTTTCGTACACATTGTCACATCATCGTGTCTTCGAATTTTTAGGTTCTAGGACATGCCGTTTTCCTCACGATGTTTTCCTTCACCGTTTGAGTTCCGCTTCACTAGTATCGCGCACGTACATTTTCCGCATGGAAAATCCATTGGTGCACGACCGGGATTCGAACCCACGACCTGTGGATCACTATCACTACTCCACCGGCGCTTTCCGCCATTTTCGTAGTTACAACGTTAAAACAAAGCACTCGCGAGCTAAGTTGTTTTGCTAAAGGGATCAGCGCAAGTAATTCAGACCCAGATAAATAGCCGTAATGGCTCATTACCGCAACGAGATTATTATTCTAATTACATTCAAACTCTCAAAAGACTGTTTCGATTGCTGTAATAAAATCACAGACTAGAAAGTACCTAAAGTTTTAGTACCTAGAGTTTAAAACTCTAACGACACGACACCAGCTGGATACGTAAGGTGCAACACTAGTATCTTTAAAGCCTATCACACGGCGCTTTTAAACGCGCTATCGACGCTCGAAGTAGGGCACAGCGAGATTTTCTCGCTCTTAATTGGAGCAGCCTGCCTGTGAGGTACCTCCGCCTTACAGAAGATCGCAGCCAAATAACATTATTTGTTTCATATCGTGTTGTGTTCCTGCGGTGAGTAAGGTTGCCAGAGCTCTTTAGGGGAGGAGGGGTTCGGCAGGCAACGCATTAGCAATGCTCCAGGTGTTGCTGATGTCAATAGGCGACAGTAATCACTTAACATCAGGAGGGCTGTAAGCCTGTTTGCCTCCGTATATCACAAAGAAAAAAAAAAGACGTGGATCGAACATAACTAAGACGCGCTGCAAAGCGATGCAGTAGGCAAGTTGTGTTTCTTTGCACGCGTTATTAGCCCCTTATGTGTAGCGATACAAATGCGCTGGGCCGTCAATACCAACGCTATACAGACACCTCTCCTCTAACCCTTTCCATGAGAATGAACGCTATAGCGTTCTATACAGATTCGCTAAGCATCACGTCACATTATTGTAGAAAGGGTGGAGCAAGCCGTCCGTATCGACGGCTTTGTTGTATCGCTAAAACGCGAGGCTCAACATTATGAACGTGTGCAAAGGTAACCCAATTGACGACTGCATCGCGTTTGATGCGCGTCTTAGTTGCGTTCGCGCGTCGACGTTCGAAAAACGTCGTGCGCATACATGCGGGTATATTATGGGTTCAAAAGTAAATAAATAAAATAATAAATAAATAATAATAATAAATATTCCGGACATAACACACATTGTCAACTGATCCCAAACTAGGCATAGCCTGTACTATGGGTACCAGAGACTGATATACATAATAGATATATATTTAACACCCAGACACAGAACATTAGAACATTGTAATTGGATAATTAGACTAGATACCTAGTCCGATCTAGTCTAGGCTTAAAATATACTTTTTTAATCTGTAGCGAAAGCTAAATCCCGGCTGAAAAACAACAACAAGGTATTATTCAAATCACATTTGAAGGGCTAATTCGATCCCCAAGTTAAAATGAAACCGGAGTAGGAACGTTAAAAAGCAACAAAGTTGAAAACGTAGTGACTACACCGGCTGTCGAGTACGTGAGACACTCCTTAAAATGGTCACGTTTCCTGATGAAACTGGAGGATACGCTTTTTAAGTTTTTTTTTTGAGGTTGGTAAAAGGTTTCTAATCTCTTTGTCGTAGACGTGCTACACCACTAGCTTTGCTACGAGATGCCACTCTAAAAGCTGTTTGGCCATGGAATAAGAAAACAAAAGTATTGGCTTCTAGGAAACGGACACTGTCATAATATTATTACAGCATTGTATGGTATAAAAAGTTGGGTATTATTTGGATACTAGCTTCTGTCCGCGACTTTTCTCATGTAGAATAGAATAAAAGTTTATTTTCAATCAAAAATTATAGATTAAACATGACATAGACAAATATAAAACAAATAATTAAAATAAAAAAATAAAAAGGTGTAGGTATTGTAGAAAAAATATGTGTTACCCGGATTAAAAGTAGTTCTCAAATTGGCTTTTATTTTTGTTTTTTATATAATCTTTGTAACTAATTACTAAGCGTAGAGAAGTTCAGCAGCAAGATTGCTACTTAAAACAGCTGATTCATTGACTTTGAACTCCCGAATGTTAGGTTTTATTATTAGGAATAGCAAAATATTTCAGAAGCCAAATACTAGAATTCTGCTTTACAACACTTTGGTGCGAAGCATCCTTGAGCAATAGCCCTATAGTGTGGCGGCCTCACTATGCTACCCACATATTAAAAATTGAACGCATTAAAAAACGATTTCTATGGCACTTAGCGTTTGCGGCTAGGCTAGATTTTATTCGTATTCAGATCGGCTAGTGCACTTCAAAATTCCGTCTCTTGAAAAACGTAGAACACAGCTAGACCTAATTTTTTTTACAAAATCTTGAACAACAAAATTGATTGCCCCCAGATATTAGAGAAAATTCGTTTTAGAGTTAATATTCCTCGTAGGCCAATCCCACTCCTTGTCCCTCCACTCCGCACGACCGTACTTGGCAACAACTCACCTATGCCAAGGATTAGTAAATTAATTAATAATTGTTGTTCTTCAATAGATACCTTCAGTATTAAAATGTATAAATTCCGTCAGTTCTTGTCTGAAACCCTGTAGTTAAATTAGTATTTATTTAAATTAATATATTTTTTTTATCTTTTATTTTATTTTCTATTATTTACCTGTGTTTTTTTCCACATTATACTCTATTTTGTTATTAACTTCTCCTAACGTCTAACTAGTTACATTAAGTTTTTTTTTTTTTAAATAGCATGCTGTTTTTATCTATAATTGATTGTGTAAGCATCTTTAATTTTAGGCTAAGCATGAATTGTTACAACAATCGTTGATAAACCAAATAAATAAATAAATAAACTAATTTGACCCCAAAACAGCTGTCATATTTTTTTCAATGAAAAATGTTGAATTTAGAGCAAACTTTACTGTCAATTGGGTGTAGGATAAGCCCCTTTCAGGATAGCATACATGTTATGAATCACCTTGTAGAATCGTAGCTTAAAAGAAAAGAGAAGGTCTATAAAGAAATCGGATTAATATAATTAGCAGTTTAACACGGGATTACATTTAATTACTCGTAAAGCTACCTGGTAACGACTGTTCGGTTATTATGATTCCTCGCCATTTACAGTCTGGTGGTGAACGCAATAAAACTAAGATATTCAGTGGTTAGGGGACCATAAGTACACGAAGGTAATAAATGGTAATTAGTAACCCGTGGCTGTTACAACCTATAATACGTCGATGAAAATGCAACTACGTCGAATCAAATTGCGCTCTATCTCTATAATAAATGTATTTATTGATTTACGCATAGAGTATTATAATAGGAAATCCGTAGAAGAACCAAGCTCACCAACTCCTCCGCCTCCGCCTTACAGAAGATCGCAGCCAAATAACATTATTTGTTTCAAATAGTGTTGTGTTCCTGCGGTGAGTAAGGTTGCCAGAGCTCTTTAGGGGGGAAGGGGGTTCGGGGTCGGCAACACGTGCGTGATGCCTCCGGTATTGCAAGCGCTCATAGGCTACGGTAACCGCTTACCATCAGGTGGGCCGTAAGCTTGTTTGCCACCTTTGTGGTATAAAAAAAAAAAAAAAAGCATGCCATATAGCTCGCAGAACAGACAACCGTTGAGGAATAACATACAATGAACTACGTAAGTGAAATCAAAATATAAATTTGTCGCTTCCGACACATGAGCACAGATTCAATAATAGTTTTGAGCCCATGTCATGGTACGGAAGCCTCAATGCGCGAATCCTACTCGCACTCAACCGTCTTTCTTTTAACTCATCGTATCCCTCTCAAAAACGAAAAATATTTTGAATGCAAGCTTTTTATTGTCGAGTTGTTTGTTTTCAAGAACGCACCTTAATAAAGGGATCGGATCCCCATTAATTGCTTTGTTATAGTGCTAATGAGTAGTTTCCATTGTAACTGGTCAATGGTCATTTACAATAATACGTACCTACTACGGAACCCTTTTTGGGTGGGAAGTAAGCATTTCTGTTCGGATAGTTCTATTGAGTAAACTTTAATAATGGAGATGAATTTTCTTTGTAATCTGTAATTTTTTTATTGGCTGTGGATAAATAGATCTCATCAAAAACATAAATGTGAAAATAGAAGCCAAGTTCAATATTAAGAATATGCGTGGTTGTCGACTTCACGGACAGCATAAGGATCAAAATTTCTGTTCTGCCAAGCACTGCCAATCTCAAGATTTGACTTGGCTAGTACATTATAGTTTTTCAGTTTTGAAGGGGTCAAAAGCACCTACAAATAGTTAGTGTAATTTATCACAAGGATGCTGCGTCGCCTTTTCCTTGAACTTGGCTTGACACGCTGCCGCGTGTCCAGAATCTAGATATAAAGGCACCTTTGAAAACAATGGCCGTTTGGGCGACATCCAAACATCCTCACAAACATTCACATGTATAATATTATATAGGAGGTGTAGGATTGTACCTCAACGAAAATTGAAGCAGAAACTTTTACCGCACATAGCGAGATCTCAGCTTGGGGCGAACCACTAGTATTGAAATAAACACTTTTCGATTATGCTAAGCCCTGGCAGAGGCTTTTTATTGATTCCCAATATTTATAATGAAAATGCAAAAATTGGCTTATAAAATGGAAAGCAAATATATATATTTTGTGATTTAATGAAGTGTTCATTAACAAGCAAATAAATTATCTCAATTCTTTCATCCGTTAAAGTAATTATATTGCTAATTAAAATATAATTTAAACCAACTCGCCAAACGTGCACTTTTAAATTGAATTTATTTCTTACTAGCTTTCACCCATGACTTCGTTAGCATATTCCTCAGATAAAAAGTATCCTATATAGTGTGTATGTGTGTTGTATCCCAGGGATAGTGGAGCCGTCCATTAGTGACAGAGTTTTTAGAATTGGTGCTGTATTTTCATAGATTAAATTTGTACGTAGGTTACGTACAAATTTTTTACTAGGTTAATATATACTTAATAGAAACAAACATATTTATTTATTTATAATATTGTATTATTCAGTAGAGTTTTCATTGCAATATGATGTTATTTCATGTTAAGAAGCAATTACTTGATTGTATTTCTTTAATAATTTGTTTGATAAAAAAATAATTTAAGACAATGACCTACTCCAGCAATTAAATGCAAAGAAGGTTTTATAAAGGTACAAAGACGACATTCATTGGTAGATACTGATAGGTTTTATTAATTTTGGCTAACTGATTTTGAGAAAATTAATTGAAAAAAAAATGAAAAGCGTTGGTTAATCCTGGTCTAACACTACCAATAAAGTAAAGTTAAAACTGAAGCCGAATTTCATGAAATTGGTGACAGGCTCAACGCCAATTATTCACCAGCTTTTTGTCGCTTCTCAAAGCTACCTTTTTTTTGGTATGAATGTACAGTCGCACAGTGAAGTGCAGCGCACGAGCACCCTCTATCGGCGTCGAACAGTGGGGGTTTAACGCAATTTACCGGTTTCAGGCGGAATAATCCGGATCACGTAGCGAGAGCGAGACTGGCATTGTTCCTCCGCGCAAAGTAATGCAGATATTTCATTCATTGAGAACTGTACAGAGTAGACTTAAGTGCTGATTCATTGTTATCTTACAAATACGTAAATCTGTAGCGTAAAATGCAGTGTTGTTGCATAGTTACTCAGGCTTGACAGTCAAATGCGTCACACATACGGCTCCGTCACGACACATAAACTGACAATGACACTGCATTTTATGATACGGATTTACGTATTTGTTACAGAACTCTAAATTTTAAATCTTTACTCACTACGATTACGAGCCTATTATGTCTTTAGTACATATATTATGTTAGCGCGTGCATACCTACTCGGCTAAGGCATACGCATGATTGCGACATCTCTCAACGGTGACTGCAAAAACTACATAGAGTCTGTAACAACAATTTACTTACAGAGCTCTTTTTTTTTTATACTACTGAGGTGGCAAACAGGCATACGGCCCACCTGTTGGTAAGCGGTTATCATTCCACAACCTGAGTGTTCGCGGGAGGAAGTTCCTCTGAAACCGCACAGTGCGCGACCAACTCGGCTCCAGGGTGAGAGGATTTTTTTTTTTATACTACTGAGGTGGCAAACAGGCATACGGCCCACCTTTTGGTAAGCGGAGCCTATGAGCGCTTGCAATACCAGAGGCATCACGCACGCGTTGCCGACCCCGAACCCCCTCCCCCTAAAGAGCTCTGGCAACCTTATTCATCGCAGGAACACAACACTATTTGAAAACAAATAATGTTATTTGGCTGCGATCTTTTGTAAGGCGGAGGTACCTCTCCAGGCGGGCTGCTCCAATTCAGAACGAGAAAATCTCGCTGTGCCCTTCCTCCTCTAAAAGCTCGAAGGCTTATTCAAAAGTTCGAAACTCAAGTAACGAATAACTCATTTCCATGTTTCGCCATTCATTTTATGATTAACTAACAGGTCGCGAACTTCGGCCCACTTAAAATTCAGTCAGGTGTTTTTGAAAGTTCGTTAAAGTGGGGGCCAACGAAGTGGAAAATAATTAGGTCCCAGCTTAGCCTTCGTACACTTCGTACGCTACTGTGAGAAGTCTTTAGACAAGTTGATTCATAATGATTACGAAAGGGGCTTATTCTTTACCCAAGTGGCAATAATGTTTGTAAATTCGACAAACTTCTTTAAAAACAGTATGAAATAAGCAGCTTTTTTGGGTGTCAAATCACTTCAAACTCAATTATTACTTAATTATTCAGGCGCTTTAGGTAACACTCTTGATGTCGATGTCTTTAATTAATAAACGTACGCCATTAATTAGTTATAAACATGGTAAAAAGAACTTATTTATTAAAGAAGAGTATATATTTTTTTAAAGAGTATATATTAACCGGACGACGCAGTGTTGGAAGGCCCCCCACCCGATGGATCGACGACATTGTTAAGGTTGCGGGAAGTCGGTGGATGGAAAAGGCTCAAGACCGTTCGTCATGGAACTCTTTGGGGGAGGCCTATGTTCTGTGTACTTCATCAGGCTGATGATGATGATGATATATTTTTTTTATTTTCACCGCTAATAGGTATAATAATTCTTTGTGCTGATAGAATGAGCCACTTTCGGGATAGTTACGAAAACGCAGACTCTACCATGAAAACTGATTGCCATTCAAATGCAAGCATGTCAATTTTCAGCACAATTTACACGAATTTCAACCATAGAAGTGAACTTACGTCACTGCCTAAAAAAACGGTAAGTTGATGGTACGGGTTATATAGGTCTACGGAAGGCCCCCCACTCAGTGTTGGACAGTGTTGGATGGACCCACGACATTGTGAAGGTAGCGGGTAGTCGATGGATGGAAAAGGCTCAAGACCGTTCGTCGTGGAACTCTTGTCGTGGCCTATGTCCAGCGGTGGACTTCTCAGGCTGCTGCTGCTGATGATATTCGCAATCCCATGATGTGGAGAGCAGTCTTTCTTAGTTTTCGCTATTCAGGGGCTAGGCTCTCCCCTGGAATCAACCCTACATAAGCCTGATTCTCGCTGTATTTTGTCTACCTGTAATCGGTAATGGGGTGAGTTCGCAAAGTGGCGAGATTACATAAACCGCCTGCTAATTGTGTGGTTGCGATAAAATATAAGCCCTGTTTTTTTTAACAATTGTTCGTTTTTCGGAGCCGTAATATAGCAGCCATATAATTATTTATTATTTGTATTATTTATTTTAATGTTGAAAATTACCGTCATCGCTGTAATTATAGGTATCTAGACTCCAGTTCACGCAACAATTTTTTTCTACAAACGGTAAAATAAAACACCACAAGTAAACCAGTTAAGTATTCTTATTCTTCTTGTCGTGTCACTGATTCTTTCATGGTCATCCTGTATTAATCTGTATCCTGTATCCTGTAATAATTCTTATAAGCGGCGATTGGCTTGCAAACTGTCATCATTAGACATCTTCAGGGATCTGAGCACTGATCAGAGTATGTCTACCGTGCTTGAAATTAAGCCCTGTTCAAACAGCGTGCAATATGTCATCTAAGATTTGTAAATTATTATTATTATTATTATTATTCATTTATTTCAGACCATGTCCATATTAAAGTAACAAATAATAATTACTTAATTAATTACATAAAATCACACATTACACAAAATTAAAATAAAATCAAAAAAAACACATCAAATAAAAATAACACAATAAAATAAAAATAAAATAAATGCTTAAAACCTACTTGACGAAGATATTGCGATACTGCTCCGAGCCCAGCATTACCTGCATCCACTTCGCCTGGATCGGACAGTCCCGAAAATTCGCAATTTTGTAAAAAAAATATTTCTAAATAATCTTTACGTCTACTGATTAAAGTTAATTTTGACCAGAATGCTGGCTTTTATTTCGGTCAGCGAATAAGCATTGCCATACAACGTGGAAATAATAATAATAATATAAATTTTATTTCAGGTAACTTAAGAATAGTACAGATGATAAAAAATGAATTCTAAGACCCATAGAAATATATATTACTATCTTAACCTAAAATATATAAAATACCTATTATTTAATTATTTTATTATTGATCACGTATAGTCGGCGACGTGTGACAAATCTGCAATGCCGCCAGTATTTTGGGCACTCTACCATAGTGGCAACAGGGATACGTTGTCGATATGTTCTAGTGGGCACAGTGAGTCATGCCGAGTCTGTTATGAAACGTTCATAGCACGGTCATCTTATAATACGTTGTAGTGGGCAAAGGCCTTAATTCGATGACGGCCGTTACGGTTGCCGTTTTTTTAGGAAATCAAAGCTTTGGAGATGAGATTGTTTGTAAGCAGAGGATAAAGTCATTATTCAAAGGATTAGCTGTAATTTTCCTTGAAATGTTAAGCCGAAGATCGTGCAAAGCGAACGCTTGTTTACGGACCTGGCTAAAATTTCGTTTTGACTTCCTTTTTAGGGTTCCGTACCTCATTTGGAAAAACGGAACCCTTATAGGATCATTTAACTTATCCTTTAGGGGTCCATTTAACTTCTATTAAGTTTACTGAAATAAATATTTGTATTTGTACAGAACGACAATCCTTATTATGCCTTTGCATTTTGCCCTTGTAACTTGCGCCCTTCACTTGGCATCGTTGTATCGGCCCGTAATGGTGCGAATTCAATTAGGTGACACACTGGCCCTGTTGGGACGTAATGGCTTGGTCCCAATGCCCCGGGTCATGTCTCATGTGTCTCAGCTGGAATTAATCATGCTACGGTCCCGTGAACTTGAAAGGCAGAATTTCTAATAAAGAACAACGTTGTAGTGAATTAAGCAGTGTGTTTTAGGGATCCCTATTTTTTTATGTTTTTTTTTTAATTTTTTTTTTTTTGAGTTGCGACCACGAACCGCACGACGACGCATTGTTGGAATGCCCCCACTCTATGGACCGACGACATTGTAAAGGTTACGGGAAGTCGGTGGATGGAAAAGGCTCAAGACCGTTCGTCATGGAACTCTTTGGGGGTGGCCTATGTTCAGCAGTGGACTTCATTTCATTTTTTATGTCGGAGGCAATTAAGCTTGCGGGCGTAAGCGGTTACCGTCGCCTATTGACATCTGCAACACCTGGAGCATTACTAATGCGTTGCCTGCTCTGGAGAAATCTTCGTGTTTGCTGCCTCATTCTTCTAGTCTTGTTCGCGAAGAACAGGCGTAGCTTCACCTAGTTTCTAAGACGTTTCAAAGTGATCCTAGTGATTTTATTGAAATAAACGCCTTTTGACTTTGACTTCTTTTATTTTTCTTGTATTCTAATATTATTACTATGATTATCACTATGACACATTGACTGACACGCCATGACACAGGATAAGCTTATATAACTGTAATGATATGCTAGGAGATTATGTTATCGCTTCCTCTCCACATAGCCTTTAGTAGACCACTACTGCACACTACTTTACTCGTTAAGGTAAAGTCACCTGTTATGTGCAGATACAGTGCAAATACTCTGTGATGTACATAATGTGGTGTAAGTGTGATATAATTTTTGTGACGATGCTTCTTTAACCGCGATATAATTTTAGCTCGACGAACAATTTTGCGAAAGACAAAGACAAAACACATCACTAGGTACATTTTACCCGTATCGATTTGGCATAAATTTTCCCCACAAATATCAGTTGAAAATCAAATCGCGATCATATAAATCAGTGCTGTATATGTGTTGGTGCGTGCTACGGGAACAGACACGTTAATGATGACTGGGGGCGAATCCGGTGCCTGGATGTATCTGAATACTAGCTTCCACCCGCGGCTCCAATGTATGGATATATATACATATAATGTATGGATAGGCACCAAGCCGTGTTTGTTGCCTGATTCTTCTAGGCTTGGTCGCGAGGAACAGGCATAGCTTCACCTAGTTTTTAAGACGTTTCAAAGTGATCCTAGTGATTTTATTGAATAAATGCCTTTTGACTTTGACTTTGTAGACCCGGATAAAATAAATAAATAAATATTCCGGACATATTCACACGGTCAACTGATCCCAAACTAGACATAGCCTGTACTATGGGTACCAGAGACTAATATACATAATAGATATATATTTAACACCCAGACACAGAACAAACATCTGTGTTAGTCACAAATGTTTGTCCAGTGCGGGAATCGAACCCGCGACCTCTAGCGCAGAAGGCAGAATTACTACCAACTGAGCTATGAGGCCAGTTTTTTTTTATAAAATATATTTTATAAAAAAAAATGCTTTTATTTCCCCAGTGTTTACTTATGTTTCCTAGAGATAATGCAATTAGATTAATAATTATTCAAAACAAAAGTATTACACAACTTCATAATAAAATATGTAGTTACATTTTTTTTTTATTGGAAGAAAATTAAAACTAATAAAAGTTTATATTGACAAAATACACAAAACAGTTGAGCTATCTATCTGAAAGACCGTTACAAACGATCTATAGATAGCTCAATTGGTCCAGATCACTACCAGTCAGAAGCGTCCCCAAGACGCTGGCTGGCGGAAATACCACGCTGGATGGCAATGCTAATTAAAAATAGCTGTAGTCTTGTAGTTACTTATGTATAAAATATATTTTACTGTCCCTAATTTTATAACTCTCAAAAGAATAAAACCTTTCCGAAAGTGCAAACGAGTGCTACCTATCAAGAACACAAGAACAAAGTTTCTTCCCCTTCAATAGAGACAGTAAGAAAAGTGTTAGTGGACAAATTCTTTAGTTACTTTAAAAACTAGGTTAATGTTAAATTACTTATACAGTACAGTATGGCTAGATTGTAATATTATTAGAGCACATTATCACGTGTAAACTAATTATTTAAAAAACTTATAGTCTTGGGAAGATAGAAACCCTAAGAATGGGTAGAATGGACTACAATTAAATTAAAATTATCGACACGAAGAATGCTTTTCAATTATTTTTTTGTAACCTTTGAGGTGAACACACTTTATATTTCTCAGGACCCAAATCTTTTTGTACTATTGGTATTTGTTGATTGCGTTAAGGCAAAGTTGAGTCCATTTTAACTTCCCAACTTTAGGGTCAAGAAAACAATGTAGCATCGGTTAACTTTGCGAGATTACCATTCGTCTGTTCAGTGTGTGACTGAATAACCCTGGTATTCTAAGTCGTTATTCAACTAATTTTTAGTTTCACATAATAAGAATTGTTTGAGTGATGACTTAGTATACCAGGATTAGGAGTTAATATTTTTTTTCTAAACTCACATCGACATCATCGTCATCATTATTCATTATCTTATGCGTTGTAAGTTAGCTAGTTTTAACTGTAAGTACCTGCCTACGTCTATGAACTGTGTAAGGACACTATGTGAGCGTTCGGACGTAGTTGCCCTTCAGGAGACGTGGTTACTTCCCCATGATATTCCGTTGTTAGGTACTGTAAGCAAGGACTTTGAATACACTGGTAAGTCGGCGGTGGATACGTCCGCAGGCCTACTAGTGGGACGACCACATGGGGGAGTAGCCATTCTCTGGAGAAAGGGTATGTTCGAGTCTGTTGTTGTCCTGGATTGTAACAGCCCTAGGCTGGCTGGTATTAAGGCTACCTCTAGTGGTCGCTCTGTAATAATATTTTCTGTGTACATGCCTACATGCAAGAAAGACAATCTGCCTATTTTTACTGAGGTTTTGAGTGAGATGAGTGCTATAGAGGAAAGTAGTAACGTCGAATCCATATTCATCCTAGGGGATTTTAATGCTCACCCGCAGGAAACTTTTTATAGAGAACTGTCTAACTTTTGCTCAGAACAGTCCTGGCTCTGTGCGGATGTAGAAAAGCTGGGTTGTTCCTCAAACACATATACATTCATTTGCCAAAAATCCGGTAGTAGAAGATGGCTGGACCACTGTATTGTTTCCCTCTCGGCTTGGCATACAGTTAACAAAGTAGGCGTATATGAGGATGTTTACACGTCGGACCATCTACCTATTTACGTGGAGTGTAACTTGTGTGCTGTCAGACCGAGGCTGGTGACTCGTGACTCAACTTCTAACGCTGTATTATGGGGCGAGAGGAATGTCGAACAAATAGAGAGGTATAGTGAGTTGTGTAGCAAGACCTTTCGTCACTTGCATTTTCCCCCAGAATTCGAGGAGTGCGGTTATGGGCCGTGTGGTCTGGCTGAGCACAGGTCTATTCTAGACAGGTTTTATGGTGTTATAGTGGATACTATGACTGAGGCGGCTGTGCAGACGAGGCAGTGTAGTGGTGGGAGACTTAAGAGGGGAAAAAGTGTCTGTGGATGGAACACGTATGTTCGCGCCGCGCATGGGGAGGCCAGGCTTAAATTCAAATGCTGGTTGCTGTGTAACAGACCCACGTCAGGCGAAACTTATGAGCAGATGTGCGAATCTCGCAAAATCTTTAAAAGCCGCCTGAAGTGGTGTCAGAAAAACCAGGACCAGCTAGTTATGGATAAGATTGCGAAAGAGCGTGCAGCGAAAGATTTTAAGACCTTCTGGAAATCCACAGGTAATTTGAATATTAAGCCTGGCCCCCCCGTGAGCGTGGAGGGAAAGAGTGATCCAAGGGAGATTGCGCAGCTGTTCATGGAACACTTTAAAGTTCACTCCCCCCTCTGTCCTTCTTCTGAGGTGATCGATGCTGAGTTCAGGGTTCGGGGTGACGAACCACTTTTGTTTGTATCTGCGGACCAGGTCCGTGCGACAATTAAAGGTATGACGCGAGGTAAGTCACCCGGGCACGATGGGCTCAGCATCGAGCATCTCAAATACGCGGGGAACCACTTGGCCGGTCTCCTCTCCATGTTCTTCTCAATGTGTCTAAGTCATGCGTACTTACCGGCTGACCTTATGAAGACTGTAGTAGTGCCAATTGTGAAGAACAGGACAGGAGACATATCGGATAAGGGGAACTACCGGCCAATCTCTCTAGCCACTACAATAGCCAAGGTGTTGGACAGTATGCTTGATTCTATTCTACAAGACTACCTTAAGCTGCATGACGCACAGTTCGGGTTTAGACCCGGACTATCCACAGAAAGCGCAATATTAGCACTCAAGCATACCGTCCAATACTACACGAGGCGCAGGACGCCGGTGTACGCTTGTTTCCTCGACCTCTCCAAAGCGTTTGATCTCGTCTCTTATGATGTGCTCTGGGGAAAGTTGAGGGACAGGGGTGTACCGCCGGACCTCTTGAGAATATTTCGATACTGGTACGGACACCAAACTAATGTTCTCAAGTGGTCCAATGCTCTCTCCGACACATATGGGTTGGAATGCGGGGTAAGGCAGGGGGGGGTAAGCTCACCCTCGCTCTTCAACCTATATGTGAATGATCTCATTGTTAGGCTCAGCGGCATGCGTGTTGGCTGCCGTGTTGATGGTGTTTGTATAAACAACATCAGCTACGCGGACGACATGGTGCTGCTGGGCCCGACAGCGAGATCCGTCGAAGAGATGCTGAAAGTCTGTGCTGAATACGCTGCTTCACATGGTCTCCGCTATAACATAAAGAAGTGCGAATACATTGTCTTTAAGGCCGCCGGTAATAACCTCAAAGAATTTCCAGAGATAACCCTTAACGGCATGAACATCAATAGAGTGGCATCTTTTAAATATCTTGGCCATTATATCACCGACGACCTTAAAGACAATGCGGACATTGAAAGAGAGCGTAGGGCTCTGGCGGTAAGAGGTAATATGCTGATCCGTAGGTTTTCCCGGTGTACAGAAGAAGTGAAGCTAACGCTATTTAAAGCATACTGTCAAAGTTTCTACACCGGGAATCTATGGGTTAACTACACTAGGCGACCGCTAGAGACCCTGCGTATCCAGTACAACAATATTTTTAGGATGATGTTGGGGCTGCCGCGTTTCTGCAGTGCATCAGGGATGTTTGCAGAATACGAGACGGATGGGTTTGCTGCAATTCTCCGTAAAAAGACCACATCCCTGATGCGCAGAGTGCGTGATAGCCCCAATATCATCCTTCAAACGATTGCTGGCAGGATCACCTCTCCCACGTGGCACTGCTTCGTGCGGAGAGTGATCTACTGAAATGTTTAATTTAATTATTTAGCATTAAGTACTAACCCTAATTATAAGTAATTTTTATATAATTTTACTAACAAATTATGGATTCTAGTCGTCCGAAATAAAATATTTTTATTTTTATTTTATTTTATTATCATCAGCCTGAGGAAGTCTACTGCTGGACGCAGGTCTCCCCAAAGAGTGACACGTCGAGCAGTCTTGAGCCTTCTACATCTACCGACTTCCCACAACCTTCGCAATGTCGTCGGTCCATCGGGTGGGAGGCCTTCCTACACTGTGTCGTCGTCCGGTTCTTTGTCGCTAACAAATATTCTCCGATGGTTGTTGGTTCTGCGAGCTATATAACCTGTTCACTGCCACTTCAACTTGTTAATTCTGAGAGCTATGTCGGTGACCTTGGTTCTTCTACGGATTACCTCGTTCTGGATTTTATCACACGATAAAAAACTTCACACACACACCACAGGCATGGAGCTAACTGCACCATACTTCTAAGGAATTGGCGGAGTTAACCAAATCTTCTAAGGGGTTTTATATTGAATTTTTACATAAAAAACTGCACCAAACACTGCAGCTTATGTTTAAACGATAACCCACTTACAAATAGATCGGAAGCCAGCCGTAGTTGGCCAAAGTTCTGCATTAGTTTTTTTGATTTTTACTCTCTGAACTAGTTTGCCGAAGGTAAGCCCTTGCGCCAACTTTGTCGACCACAATTATCTAGCGAGGAACCAATCCGTGCCCCTACTATGAGAACCGTCGCCGTCGTTCACATTCGTAGCTATTTGTTGCATTTTTTATCATTCTCGTAGCAGTTTCATTTAGACGCAGGGCGTTTCTCACCTCGAAGATACGATTCTCGAAAAAAGATAAAAACATTGAATCACCTCATCTATCTTATCGCATTGCAATAATTCTTACAATGTTAACAAACGCACGAGTCAATCACCTGTCAATTATTGTATCATCGCTATCGTAAGCTTATTGTTTATTGCTTGAGTCTGTTTATTTATATATAAACTGTCCCATATGTCGTTCTGATCGCACACTAGGATTTGCTGAGTCGTGGGTATCTGCAACTTCGAGTACCATGGTAACACAATACAATTCCGCTCCGCTATAGATACAAAGATAAGACAAATACATTTCAATTTATTATTTGATAGGTTTCTAAACAGCTTCATTAACTTCATCAAAATATGATTCGAGAACCAACGGTACCACCACTGGCGAGCATCCAAAAGAAGTTCTCAGCGAAGGTGGGTGCTTCGCGGCTAATGAAACCGTGTAAGGATGTGACCAGCATACGGAGAAGGGAATTGCCATTTAATTCTTACTTTGCACATTCATAGCAAAGCTAAGCCAAAAACGTACCTTTAATCATCGTGAGGAAATTTAGAGGTTTTTCAAAAAAAATTAAACGTGCACAATTCCATGAAAATAATGTCACTCTGATGTCAGTTTAAGAGAATAATACACTCCACTAAAAACCTTAGGCAAAGTCTCAAGCGTATTTTCCAGGGACTGAAAGCGGTAGAGGTTATAGGTACTAGTACCGTTAAAACATTTCGGTACCATTATGCTATACCGGTAGGGCATTACGGTACCGTTATTTCATACCGGTACCGGTAGATTTCGGTACCGAAATTTTGAGCCGCGGCTAGTTCGCTAGGACAGTCGCGCCGCGGTGGCGGGGTGGCGGCGTTTCATCAAAGAAAACCTTTATTTATTTCGGTTATAGGTACCGGTAGCGAAATAAACTGAAATGAACTCCGAAGCCAGATTTTCCGGTACCGTTATATTTATCGGTAGAGAAATATTCGGGTAACCGGAATTTATCGGTATGACGTCATATCGTTATTTTAAGGTACCTTTATATTCCGGTTATTCAGTCCCTTTACTATTTTCAGAGCATAGCCAAGCAAAAAATGTCAAGTCATTCCATCGCCAAGTCCAGTCAAGTCATCGCTAAGTATAAGATAAGATAAGATAATTATTTATTTCACTTAGGTACATTATACTTCCGAACTAAGTCGAAACTTGTATTTTGGCAAGTAGTGCTTGCCCTTCATTTCATCATTTTTTTTTTGGACATATCACACACGGTCATCTGATCACAAACTAGGCATAGCCTGTACTATGGGTACCAGAGACTGACATACATAATAGATATATATTTAACACCCAGACACAGAACAAACATCTGTGTTAGTCACAAATGTTTGTCCAGTGCGGTAATCGAACCCGCGACCTCTAGCGCAGAAGGCAGAGTTACTACCAACTGAGCTATGAGGTCAGTCATTTTATACAAACATTACATAGTAGGATAGACAAACTATAAATTATGTATAAAAAATAAATAATTGATGGTACTGGCAAGGTTCTTAAATAACATGCAAGGAAAAAATAAAGCTAATGGTTGTACAGCCAAGACAAGTCATCGCTGAATCATTTCAAGTCAATTTAAGTCAAGTATTGCCTTGTTATTATACAAGGTGATTCATAACATGTGTACCAAAAGGGGGTTATTCCATCAACAAATAATGCTGATCTTATTTTTTTCAAAATCGATCCCGTAACTCCTAACATTACTTTTCAATTTCCGATTCCGATTTTCAATTCCGATTTCGCCTAAGCGGCCCTGAAAAAAAACTCACCCTGTATATAGTAAGTTATCTCATTTTTTTTTTTTTTTTTTTTTATGTTATACGGAGGCAAACAGGCTTACGGCCCACCTGATGGTAAGCGGTTACCGTCGCCTATTGACATCTGCAACACCTGGAGCATTGCTAATGCGTTGCCTGCCCTGGAGAAATCTTTTTGTATTTTTCTTAAAGCTCTTCATGTTGTAGGTTAGCGGAAAAACCTCGGAAGGAAGCTCATTCCACAATTTGCACGTATGGGGGAGAAAGGATCTCATAAAACGAGTGGTTCGAGATACCCACGTGTCGATGAGATGTGGATGAGCCTTATTCCGGTGACGCGAGGTCCGATGGTAGAACCTCGATGCGGGTATGAGGTCAAATAGTTCCTCAGAACACTCACCATTGTAAAGCCGATAGAGCACACAGAGCGAGCCAATATCACGGCGCTGGCTCAAGGGCTCCAGCTTACTAGTGAGCTTAGGTTCGTCGACAATTCTGACGGCTCTTCTCTGAAGGGAGTCGAAGCGGAGGAGCTGATACTTAGGGGCGCCGTGCCAGAGATGAGAACAGTATTCCACATGTGGCCGAACTTGTGCTTTATAAAGCAATAGGCGTTGAGTCGGTGTGAAATACTGTTTGGCACGGTTAAGAACTCCAAGTTTTTTGGAAGTTAATTTAGCCTTTGCTTCGAGGTGACTCCCATACTGGACCTCGTTAGAAATGTCGACACCCAAAATTGAAATACTCGCGGAGACGGAGAGTGGAATGCCCTGGAAATGCGGAGTAAGGTTGAACGGAGTCTTTTTGGCTGAGAATGCACATACCTGTGTCTTAGAAGGGTTAAAAGTGACCAGATTTTGGTTACCCCAATCTGATACAAGCGCTAAGGAGTCTTCGATCTCAGACACAAGCCTCAACCTGTTCTCTTCCACTTCGGCACGAGAGGTGCTTGCGCGGCCAGAGTAGAAGGCGTCACCAGTACTATCATCAGCATAGCAATGAAGACCGCTTATTTGAAGCATGTCATTGATATGCATGATGAAGAGTGTGGGTGACAATACGGACCCTTGGGGCACGCCGGCGTTGATGGGCATGGAGTCCGAGCAAGATCCATCGACAACAGATCGAATGCTCCGTCCGGAGAGAAAACCGTCAACCCAACTGCATAACCCCTTGGGGAGACCGTAAGATGGAAGTTTTGAGAGGAGGGCCTTGTGCCAAACACGATCGAACGCCTTAGCGATGTCTAAACTTACTGCCAAAGCCTCCCCCCTACTCTCAACGGCTTCAGCCCAGCGGTGAGTGAGGAAGACTAGAAGATCACCAGCTGAGCGTCCATGACGGAAGCCATATTGGCGATCGCTAATCAGCTGGTGTTCCTCTAAGTAACCAAGGAGCCGAGTGTTGATCACTCGTTCCATCACCTTACAGAGAAGGGACGTTATGGCTATGGGCCTGTAGTTTGATGGGTTCGAACGATCGCCCTTTTTGGGGATAGGATGGACATGAGCCACCCTCCACGAAGACGGCACAATACCAGTGGAGTATGAGAGGTCAAATAAGTGCGCCAAAACGGAACACAGCTCTGGGGCACAAGCTTTGAGCACTACAGCAGGAATGCCGTCTGGTCCGCTCGACTTTCTTACGTTAAGGGATAAAAGTTCCTTGCGTACTGCTTTTTGAGTGAACTGTACTTCCGGCATGGAACTAGAGCACCGTGGTATTGACGGAGGTAAGACATCCCCAACGTGGAGGGTCGAGTTCGAGGCAAAAAGAGACCCAAGGAGATCGGCTTTCTCTTTTGCACTATGGGCCAAAGAGCCATCGGGCCTATGTAGAGATGGAAAGGAGGACTGGCAAAAGTTGCCTTCAGCAGCTTTAGCGAGAGACCAGAAGGCTCTGCTGCCCGAAGGATACCCCGCCAGCTGATCACCGATCCTGCTTATGTGCCGTTTTCTTGCCACGGCCATTACCTTCTTGCTGTGTCTAGAGGCGGCATTAAATGCTTTCCTCAGGTTGGAGGTTTTGGGATCCAAACGTTCACGCGCTTCGGTCCAGGCACTGTAAGCGGCCAATTTTTGGGTGACCGAGTCGGCACACGACTTATCGAACCAGGGAAGATTCCGGCCGCCGACGCGAACCATGGAGTTTGGAATAAAGCATTCCATACCCTGAAGGATAACGTCGACGACGGAGTCCGCGCAAATGTTTGGATCACCCGAAGAGAAGCACAGCTGCTTCCAATGGTAGGACGAGTAAAACTCCCGCAATCCGTCCCAGTCAGCTAATCCATAATGCCAGACCCTGCGTTTACCAGGCTGAGTGTTTGGGCAGAGGCGACCAGTAGGCACACTGGTTGAGATCAGGCAGTGGTCCGAGGAACCGAAAGGAGCTCCAACTGTTACCCGATATTTTTCGGGATGTGTGGTCAGCACGAGGTCTAACAGGGAAGGTTCATGACTCACTATATCTGGAATCCTAGTTGGACTGGAGACCAACTGAGTGAGGCCATGAGCAAGCGCAAAGTCATGCGTAGTTCTCCCTGCATGATCAGTGCGCCCGGAGCCCAACCACTCGATATGGTGAGCATTCAGATCACCAAGAATGATCATTTCGGCGTCAGGGTACTGTCCGAGCGTCCATTCAATTCCCTCGGCAATTCGGTCGAACAAGCGTGTCGTCTCCGAATCACCGCTGTGGGATCTGTATGGGCAAGCGTATACGCGAGTTTGACCTCCGTAGTCAACGCGAACCCACCCCCATAATGGCTCTCTCCGTATATTGCGCCCAATGGATATAGAAAAAACTGAGTCTTTATGAAATTCCATATTATTTAAACATTGCGTGAAATAGAGTGCAATTTATCTCTATTTGCATATTCTAAAGTATGAAAAATGCTTTTATAACCGTGACCAGACCCAATCCGCCAACGTAATCCGGCACGGTCGTTACATATTACGAATAACCAACATTTTGTGGCAAATATATTCGCTAAGCCCTGTGATAAGGTCAGTGGCCCAAGCACGAAAAATTCACGATCAACGATACTATAATAAAAGTCAAATAGTAACCAATGACACGCGTGTTGCATGAAATCTTGTTATTTGTATTAGCTAACTAGCTTCCGCCCGCGGCTTCGCTCGCATGGTGCCTACATAAAAGTCAAAGTCAAAGTCAAAGTATAATTTATTGCTTGAAATACATGTCATAAAGATGTCAATTACTATATACTATTGAATCAATGTATTCTACCTATATCTAGGCATGCAATATTTAATTTACAATCTTAATGAAATTAATAAAAAAAATAATAAATAATAATAAAAAATAGAAGAAAAAGAATGTCATTGTGAACAAAAAAGTAGCCTATATGCTATTCTAGATAAAGAACTTTATTTATTCCAAGGTCATTCGTAGAAATCGGTTCCTTTACGGCGTGATTGAACAACAAACATACAAACATCTAAACATCCTCACAAACTTTCGCATTTTTAATATTAGTAGAATATTTGAGATTTAGCCGTGGTGGCCCCGGCTGAAGAATAGGCCCCTCCATATCTACCTATCCGCGGATGTCGTAAGAGGCGACTAAGGGAAAAAAGCTAGGGGATGGGCAGCAGCGTCCCTCATTTTATTAACGATAGCTCTAACTGCGCTCACCAACCCGCATGCCCAGCGTGGTGAGTATGGGCAAATCCCTCCACATGATAAGGAATGCGCTCTGTCTGTCTCGTTCAGCAGTGGACGTCGAACGGCTGAAATGATGAAAATGATGATTTGAGATTTGCTAATCCTAACGCTATCATGAATTATACTTGGGCCACTGTACGCAATAAAGCTCAGACAATACTTCAAAATACTACTTTAATATTTACGTATTCATTGAATTATCAAGAATCATATTGAAACGTAGTTGAATTTACGCCCATATCGCGCCCGGTGAGGTAACAATCACATATGTGATATCAGTCTAGATCAGATTTTAAAGTAGCGCCAGTGACGGAAAAGTTGAGAAGTAATAGGTAAGCATGGTATGGGCATGTCATGAGGAGGGATGAAAGTCATGTGACGAGAAGAGCGTTAGGTATGAATGTGGATGGATATAAGACTAGAGGAAGGCCGAAGAAAAGATGGATGGATTGTATTAAAGATGACATGAGTAAGAAAGATGTGAGTGCGGAGATGACGGCTAACAGAAGAGAGTGGAAGAAGAAAACATGTTGTGCCGACCCCACATAATGTGGGACAAGGGCAGGAAGAAGAAGAAGTCTAGATCAGATTCATTCATATGGATTATGATGCCTACCGCTCCTTTTTAACATCATTTTTTAGAGGAGGAAGGGCACAGCGAGATTTTCTCGTTCTGAATTGGAGCAGCCTGCCTGTGAGGTACCTCCGCCTTACAGAAGATCGCAGCCAAATAACATTATTTGTTTTCAAATAGTGTTGTGTTCCTGCGATGAGTAAGGTTGCCAGAGCTCTTTAGGGGGAGGGGGGTTCGGGGTCGGCAACGTGTGCGTGATGCCTCTGGTATTGCAAGCGCTCATAGGCTCCGCTTACCAAAATGTGGGCCGTATGCCTGTTTGCCACCTCAGTAGTATAAAAAAAAAAATCCTCTCACCCTGGAGCCGAGTTGGTCGCGCACCGTGCGGTTTCAGAGGAACTTCCTCCCGCGAACACTCAGGTTGTGGAATGATCTCCCTGCTGAGGTTTTCCCTAGGGACTAGTATGGGGTTCTTCAAAAAGGCTTTTTTGAACTCTTTAAGGGGTCGGCAACGCCTCTTGCCTCTTATGAATTTATTTAGTAGAGATAAGGATCATTTTGAAATAATTTCAGATTACTCTTTGCACGCTCAGTTTAGCTTAGTTCAAAAGGTGAGATATGTCGCAAAAATTATTGGCAAATGATCATTACGCCTACTCAAAAATTACTACGAATGATAATAATCACAATACAAGGTGATTTATAACATTTATACTATCCCGAAAGGGTATATTATTCTACATTAAAAAAAATAAAAAATATTCCGGACACGGTCCACTGATCCCAAACTAGACATAACCTGTACTATGGGTACCAGAGACTGATATACATAATAGATATATATTTAACACCCAGACACAGAACAAACATCTGTGTTCATCACACAAATGTTTGTCCAGTGCGGGGATCAAACCCGCGACCTCTAGCGCAGAAGGCAGAGTTACTACCAACTGAGCTATGAGGCCAGTCAATTGGCAATCAAGTTTATTCTACGACTTCTGGAAATTCAACATTTTTCACTGAAAAAACATTATGCAAAAATCTGCTGTTTTGGGATCAAATCAGTTCAAACTCAATTATTCAACGGTTTAAGGTAGCACTCTTGATCTCGAACTCCTCGTACGTTTAATAATTAGTTAGAAAGATGATACAAATATCAAACATTGCTCAAAAAAAATTGCAGATTATATCGATATTTTTTCACTACTATTTATATTTTTGTTGATAGAAAAGCTTCTTTCGGGATAATATACTGGTTACGGACCATGTTGTATAACCACTAATATATTTCATATAGATTAGGTAGTTGATAAGATAGTTCAGAAAATGATATTTTTTTCCACTTCAGCGGATAATTATCAACAACAGTATATGCATCGGACGTTAACTAACACAACTTAATGCATACCTATTCCTGCACGCACACATGAGGTACCTAATATATGTAAAACCAATTACGTTCACAAAAGTATGCTGATTCTATGATACCCACAGAGCCGACGTTATGTCCGCGAGTGTACATTTCTTCAACATATATTTTTAGAAACAGGTGCACATAATGATTGCACTCAGGAGGTACTTAATCCCAGGATGCATTTAATTCAAATCGGAGAAGTACACCCGCGGTCATGATGAACACGAATACCTAGGCAGTAGTTCGTACCGACGACCTTGCAGTGGCGGAACGGGCGAGTACCCGTCTGAGACGCAAGGGCGGCTTCGATTCCCGCTGCGGGACAAATGTTTGCATGATCTGCCAATATTTGTTCTATTTCTGGGTGTTGTGGTACCATGGTACTCGTAGTTTTGGTTTCTAGTGTGGGGTCAGGACTATGTATATGTAAGTGTTTGGTGTTATTAGTCATTTATTTTTTCTAAAAATGCATTTTTTCAATTTATTAAAGTTTTCAGTGGAACTTTCAGCTAGTTTAAATACAACAAGGAATATTTTTAAACCACCTAAAACTATGCAAAATTTATAACCTCCGCCCCAGTACCGCAGTAAGTACCTAATATAAGTTGGAAAACCGCCACATGCATCACATAACCACAATCTCCCTAATATTAAACCACAGCCTTCACTAAAATCAACTAAAACTACAATCGTAAAACAAAGCTCTAGGAAAGTTTGCATCTGGTTGGGTATACATCAAAACTGTTAGTTATTAAATACATAGAGCTATGTATTTAACTACATACATATGTATTGAACATCACTGATGGCCACTAAAATAGCGACATTGATGTGATATGTTATTAAAATAGTATTATACCACTAAGTAATGTCCACAGTCTGAGGTAAGGTCAAACAATACTGAATTTTAGAAGTCTTGAATAACAAAAGTCCTTTCACTGTGTCATTCGCCCCGGTGAACATATCACCAGAGGCTAGACAAAGTAACTTTCTATCGATTCTATTAGCGATGACGCTAGTGAAAGTCCAAAAATGTATCTAACAGACATACCCTATCGAAATGACGTGGTCTATATTGTATGGAAAATATCGTTCAAAGCTGTCGCCCGTTAATGGCATCGATAAATATTTACATTGTTTAAGGGCGCAGGGCCGATTAAACTCATTTTTCCAACGGCCCCGGTACCCGCGCCGGGCCACCGGGGCAGATGGACTAATCCGTTCGTTCATTGGTCAGCCACTTTCACAAACAACGATATCAGATCAGGTTATGGCATTTGAATTTTCGTGGTTTCTGGATTGTCGTGAATAAGAATCAAACGATGAAATTAATTTCAGTATGAAAATAATGCCAGGGTGTAGGTAGGTATACATTTCATGACGTTTACTTCAGCTCCGTGGTGGACCTGGGAAAAAAGCTAGAAGATAGGGTCGTCCCCTATCAACAATAGCTTTATCTGCGCTCGCCGACCCGTATGCCCAGAGTGGCGAGTATGGGCAAATCCCCCCAAATGATTGTTCGGGTGCAGGCCGTACAAGGTCGGTTGCGCTGGAAATCTATGAGGAGGCCTATGTCCAACAGTGGACATCCTACGGCTGAAATGACAAATAAATAAATAATAAAAATTGTTTATTTCATGTTTTAAAAACACATAGGTAAATGATGGTATATCATGATGATGATGATTATATTCATTTTTTTGACAAGGCTTATATAATCTTTAGTTGTTGTGTATCTAGTCTCTAATTGTTTTTAATATTTTAATTAGTTCATAATGACATTCTTTTTCTTCTATTTTTTATTATTATTTGTTATTTTTTTATTAATTAAATTTTATTAAGATTGTAAATTAAATATTGCATGCCTAGATATAGGTAGAATACATTGATTCAATAGTATATAGTAATTGACATCTTTATGACATGTATTTTAAGCAATAAATTATACTTTGACTTTGACTTTGACTTTGATGATGATGACTTCAGCTCCGCTCCCCGCTAGTTCCCCGCCCCCACACACCGACCTACACAATCCCTCGAAGGACGAGCCGTTATCAAATCAGCTCGGGATAAACCCTGGAATAATAATCATCCGAACCGTGCCTCGTTACATAAATTAACATGAATTTATTCATAACGGAAAGTATATTTTTATGTAACTTTTGCTAGGGCACTTTGTGATACGATTAATATCCAATATAAGTATTTTTCCGTGTTTACGACTTCTTTGATTTACCATATAGGCCATATAGCTCGCTGAAACGAACGCTCTTTTTTAAGGCCGCAGTCTTAAGGATGATTAAAATTGGGGTCAATTTTATTACCCCTAGACGGTGTACCCACTTAACCCACGTTTGATGCGTTACCCGAAAAAACGTTATGAATAAACTAAATACATAAGTACAAATAATATTCGTAATTCGGGATATAATTTCAGTCGACCCAATTTGAAGAACCTGAAGACAAGGAGTCTTTGATATCCTTCCAGTAGATTTTTTTGTTTCGCTTGAATAAAAACTGTTCCGCCTTTGAAGTTTTCTTATAATTATTCTTTATTGTTTCCTCGCCTAAAAAACAGGTATCGGTAGCGCCACAAAAGCCAAATTGCTGACCAAAGCATGACAAGGCATTTTCTAGGGTTCCGAAGTCCGATTAGAAACTTTGTCAGTCGTTCTATAATACTATGACGAGAATTGTCAAATGTTTATTGCTTTCCTGTTATTAGCCTGTTTTTTATTCCTGTTTATTTTTTGACATTTTATATATCCTATGACACTCACGGAATAAAGACGAATCCAACGACACCTCATTTGCCCAATCCGTTTAGGCTGCGCGGACGCACAAAGGAACATACATACATACGTTCGAAAAACATTACCCTTCTTCTTTCTCGGCAGTCGCGTCGCCTCTTACAAGATTCATAACCTTATTTATTTCACAATTAAAATTTAAACCGCCGTTATACTTATACAAAATTATTCATAATATGTATGCTATCCCGAGAAGGCCTTATTCTACACCCAATTCATAAAAAAATTGTTCTACGACTTTAGGAAATTCAAAATTTTTCATTGAAAAAACCCAAAAATCTGCTGTTTTGGGATCATATCTGTTCAATCAAACTATAGATAGATATATATATATCTATAGATAGCTCATCTATAGCTCTTTTGTAACGGTCTTTAGATGGCTCAACTGTTTCTTGTGTATTTTGTGAATATTAACTTGTATTAGTTTTAAGTTTCTTTCTGTAAATAAAATCAAACTCAATCATTGGTAGTAAGTAATCTTGATGTTGAACTTCTCATACGTTTAATAATTACTAATAAAGATGATGAAAAGACCAAAAACAGATTATAGTGGTGACAGCGATTTTGTTTCTTCCTTCAAATAAGTCCAATGAATTAAGCTGAGTTCAACCAATGAGCGGTATCATCAATCATCAATATACAGGGTGATCCATCAAAGCGTGTCAGTATGGAGAAGTCTGAAACTATACGAGATAGAGAAATGTGTTTGAACAAATCATGTCATCTATTTTAGAGATAAGAAAAACTGCTTTCATACATTATCATCAAGTCTATTAGGTAATAGAACCAGGCAGTTTAAAAATAAAATATATTATTACTGAAACTGATACTGTAGGTTGCAATTGCTCCTACACACTCTGCCACCGCCCTGCCACCGGGCTTGCCCGTGGTACGCCGGTGTAAGCTATTTTAGGTAGCAATAATGGACTAAAAAAAGCTGATTTAATAATACACGGGGGAAAAGGGTTTTATTTTGGACATATTATCACACAAGGTCATCTGATCCCAAACTAGGCACAGCCTGTACTATATATGCGTACCAGAGACTGATATATATATAAATATTCATATAGATTAATATAGATTCACATAGGGTTTTTTTGGAATTCGTTTTTCTTTTTTGATTGAATAAACCTTTTTTGGGATAGTACACTAGCTACGAAAAACGGAGTTTGTAAATTGTTTTATTAGGTTTATAATTACGGTTTATAATTTGGTCGTAAGATAAATTACGTCTGTCATCTTAATAATTATAAGATAATAATAACGTTTATTGAAACACAAATCTTTATTTTATCAAGCCTATCCTCGCTTCACTTCATCATTTTGTTCAATGCCCAATATTTTGTCGCACTATAAACCACTCTACTTAGACCTATCAGACCTATCAGACCTCAATAAACCAGCTCAACATCTTTACGTTTAAAAGGGTGCGAGAGACCTTTTTTCACTGGATAGGTAATGGGCTTGGGCAGTAGGTACGTACGAGTAGGTCGTATGAAATTATATGACGGTCTTTTGTAACGTAATTGTAGTCATTTCTCTCTCTAGATAGAGGGATTTAAGGCCTCAACTACATATACACGCATGCTTCATCTTCTAACCTATAGAAAATTCCTTTTTTTTTACTTTTGAATGGGTCTGTCGTGTTCGCATTCGTATATAAACCCATATAAAATACGTTATGTTGGATGATGGCCGTGCTTAAGCATGCGATGATACGTAGTATAACGCAAAGTTAGTAAATGTGTGATACTTCGGATGGGACCGTCCATTTATCAAAACTTTTATCAAATGTGGCAACATCATGTCTTCCGCCACCGGCGCCGTAAGGCATTGTAAATGATCTTACTTACGTTCTTAAGCATGAATTTAGGACATTTATCAGCTCTGAAGTTATAAAGCGCGCTGTAACACTACGGTGGACGCCAACTTTCATCAAATGCCATGAAAATCTATATTTTACTAGCTTTCGCCCGCGGCTTCGCTCGCGTGGTACATAAAAAGCCTAGCCTATATGCTATTCTAGGTAAAGAACTCTTTATATTTGAAGTTTCATCGAAATCAGTTGAGCCGTTACGGCGTGATTGAGTAACGAACATCCAAACATCATCACAAACTTTCGCATTTATAATAGTAAAATTTGCACCTAGGTAATCATCAATTATTTTTCCTTTGCTCGTATTGTTTTGTTTGTAATGCAATCTGTTCACTACAATATAATCATCATCATTTCAGCCGTACGACGTTCACTGCTGAACATGGCCTCCCCCACAGACAGAGAAAATTCCTTATCATGTGGGGGAGTTTTGCCCATACTCACCACGCTTGGCATGCGGGTTGACGAGCGCAGTTAGAGCTATCGTTGTTAAAATGAAGGACGCTGCTGCCCTATCCCCTAGCTTTTTTCCCTTAGTCGCCTCTTACGACATCCGCGGCTAGAGATATGGAGGAGCCTATTCTTTAGCCGGTGCCACCACAACCACAATAGAATACACTACTCCATTAAATCAACATCATATCAACATCAGCTCATTAAAAGACCGTCCATTGTACATATAAATCTATTTATTTAGTTAACCTATTGAAATTAGGTTATTAAGGTGTGTGTACAATAACGAATTTTCATTCATTCATTAATCAGCTCTTAGAAGTTAGCAAACAAGCTTACGGCCCACCTTTTAATAAGTGGTTACCGTAGCTTATGAACGCTTGCAATACCAAAGGCATCACGACGTTGCCGACTCCGAACCCCCTTCCTCTTAAAGAGCACGGGCAACCTTACTCACCGCAGGATTACAACACTATTTGAAACAAATAATGTTATTTGGCTGCGATCTTCCAGAGTGATACCTCCAGATGTGCTGCTCCAATTTAGAGAGTTATCGAGTCGATAAAGTTACTGACTGATTATGAATGTGAGAGAATAATACTGTGAGTGAACTTAGGTATCAAAGGCTAAGTTGCAAAGGTCAAAATAATTTCAGATAGTTTTTCGAATGTTTCGCATACTAATGCAGTTTCCAAATTAGGATTCGTGACAATCTGAATCCAGATCACGCAATGGATTTCAAGTAAAAGCTTACTTTAGTAGTCAGAGCAGCTGTGTTAAGTAACTAAATTGAATTGTCGATATTCAGTTCAACTGCATGCGTTCTGACTTCTTTAACTTTAATAATAGAGAAAATAACGTTTACCAGCAGGCAATAAAATCATTTTTGCTTGCTTGCTTGTGGTGTCACCGGTTCATTCTTGGTTAATTTGATAGCTGACAGGATCAAAGTGCGCCTCGTAGAACCTTGCATATGTCTTCTAATTTTTAGGTTCTAGGACAACCCGGTTTCTTCACTCGTACATAAACTTTCCGCATGCAAAGGTATTTCCATAGGTTTAGGTGTAATTTTTTTTTCGGTAAGTAGATGATCGGACAAGGTCGTTAACCCTCTACGATACTACAGCTATATTGAAAACGTAAACACCGTAGTAAAGTAAGTAATGAGAAAAATTGGAACCAGACACGACTTTTTCGCGTGGAGTTTATTCCCAAACTTTCAACCAACCGCTGCATCCACTTAGCGTTGAATTTCAGAGAGTGTTCCCAACATGAGTAATTTACAGTCGCCTGCATTGAGATGTAGGTATACATTTCATAATTTTCATAATGATACCAAAATACAGATGAAGATGGCATGTACACACTAAAGTTGAAAATGGTGCAATTCGATGGTTAGGGACATAATTTTGAAAATTATTAGTGCCTTGCGGTGGAAAGAGAATTACCGGTCCGCCGCTGGAGAGACGATTTTGAATCAGTGGCTGGAAAAATCTGGATACAAAGGCCAAGAGACAGAGGAAGATGACACGAGATGGAGGAGGTCTTTATTCAGCAATGGATAGCCCCAAATAGAAAAAAAAACACAACACAAAATAACATAAAAAATTACGCATTAGGGAAATACGGCTAAGAGTAAAATACATCTTAGTGTATGCGACTGTACTTTAGTTTTTAATTTATTCTAGAATGTGCGTCGAATATGGCAGAATCGATAGTATAATTTGGTGCCAATACTCAGTCACTCTTTGGGGCCTATCTTCATCAAAGGACTTTATCAGACTGATGATGATCTAAAGGCAATTGTCAACTGATCCAGACCGCTACCAGTCGGAAGCGTTCTCAAGTTTCTAAGATCTTCACAGGCGTAGAACAGCTGACCTATTTCATAGGAACCATTATCAACACCTCGTTATAATACACGTATGCAAAAAGGAGCAATTACTTTTTGAATTTATGTGCGTTTGGATGCTCGTCACGCCTCTCCCGCTCATGCGGCCTAAAGGCTCTACCAAAAAATATGCAGGTAGAATCAACTAGATATGATACTCGTACAAGGCTTAATTTATTCCTACGCTAGGCTGTCTGATGTCAACAATGCCCACTGCACATGAATTAAGATAAAGTGAATCGTCGACGAGATTATGACTATGATTAGAAGTTACAATCGAGGATCAAGGATCGTTTCGAGACCTGAGAGGTTGGTTACCATGGTTGGGGATAGGTAAATATATTTATTTTTTGTTCATTCCTTAATATGTCTTATTTACTTGCTTTTGAAAACCTACTGCTCATCGTTTGTATTCGGCTTAGTGGTTGTATTTTTTATGATTCAACGAGTTTTGTTTCTATAACGCCATCATTATTGCATATTCTATGACTCTACCTCGTTACAGCTTATTCAAAATGTGCGGAATTGCCATCGGATGCTGTAAATACTGTCATAATCCTTTAGAGGTGTCGTCATGGAGTATCGATCTGAAACGCTCTGTGATTCGGGATATCTCTATGGGATACGTTGCGTCTATAAGGGTGCGTTACTTTGGCAAATGAGACGCCCCACCGCCACTGCGACCAGGCGCAGTTACAGTAACAGGGCGCGAGCGGCGCATTTGCCAATGTGGCTCCCTAATGTAACAAGAATCTAAACCAATTTTCACTTCATTTACTTATTCCAAAACGAAGATCAATTTCCACCAAATCCTCCTCCTTAATCGTTCCCCCATAGTTGAGGATCGTGACTCCGCGCAAGTACCCATGCCCCGTTCTGTAATTTTTCTCCATCAGCCACGGTGTTCGGCCTGATGGAGAGCGATGTTAACGGGCATGTCAATCTGTACTGACACCTGGCTGACCAGGTGTCAGTACAGATTGACAAAGAATGATAAATAAGAATAATAAAGATATGGTTTATTTGATGGTCTGAACTATCAAATAAACCATATCTTTATTATTCTTGAGTCTCATCGAGTCTCTGTAGTTTGTGTTTAGTTTGGTGTATTTGGTTCTAAGCAATAATTTTGGTTAAGGCACCTATTAAATACAAGTGATCCCAAAAAAAAAGAAGCCTATATCCTTCCTTAGCGCTTATGCTATTTTCATACCAAATCTCATAAAGATCGGTTGACCGCTTAGTCATGAAAACGTTACATACAGACCGACAGAGATACATAGAGATTTTATTTTTGTATATTATTATTGTGATGCAGGAACAGGACACAGTTTTTAGCCTTGTCACGAAAATAATAAAATCCAATGACAAATCCTAAGCAGATTTTATAAAAAGTTCGTCTCTGCTATATTACAGAAGTTAGATGAGCGCCGACTTCCTAGGAACGAGTGGACTATGTCTCGTTGAACATTCCAGAAGATTTCGTACAAGCGATTTATTCGCTCGACGGGTCGTGAATGTGGAAGCGACTTTACAAAAACGGCCTATCTTCATGTTAGTAGTATTCATTTTGTTTTATAGAGTACTAGCTTGCATGCCCCCGCGGCTTCGTCGTACCTAGATAAAAAGTAGCCTATATGCTATTCTAGGCAAAGAACTCTTACCTATTCGAAGTTTCATCGAAATCGGTTGAGCTGTTACGGCCTGATTTAACCACAAACATCTGAACATCCTCACAAACTTTCGCATTTAATATAGTAGTAGATAGGATGCACCAATTTCTCCATAATTACTTCGTCCAATTTAATGCTCAAAATAAATATAAATAACACCTAACAGTCACATACATAGTCCTAGCCCCTCACTAGGATTCCCTGTGTCGTGGGTTTTGAAATTACGAGTACCATGGGATCACAATCCCAGACACTGAACAAATATTTGCAGATCATGTAAACGTTTGTCCCGCAGCGGGAATCGAAGCACCCCTTGCGTCTCAGACGGGCACTCGCACGCTACGCCACCGAGGTTGTTATAGGTCGAATAGTAGACTTCTTAACGCGCAATTATTTCAAAATCTTATTTCAAAACGCGCTTCAGGTTTCCGTTAGCTGAACCTAGCCTAAGGGTTCGGGGAAATAGCGTAGGCGTCATTCTGAATTAGAAACTATTGATTTTGTATCAAACTGATATCAAATTCCTATACAGAGCAGCCCCATATGATCATCAACTTCGCTCAGTTACTATGGTTCTAGTTTCCTAACGGTACCTGTTATATGTATTATCACATCAGTTATCAAAATGAGATGTATATCGAAGTTTCACCGCTTCATATCTAGATAGATAGATAAAAAAAATATTTGGCCCTACAGACACACACAATTAACATAGATAAACAATTTTAAACTAAAGTACATACAATAGGTGGGTATAAATCATCAAAAGAGCAATTTTTTTTTTGTGAGTAGGTATCTTAGATTAGCAATTTTGCGTGTGCTGCAGTACGACAAATAGGCTATGGCTCAGTGAAATATTTTGCTTAAAAGCAAAAACACTGATTTTCAGCCAAAACCTGAACGAGAGCGAGCAGAGCGAGTACAAACGAACAATGCGTAGGTACCTAGCTGTGAATTTGTGTTGTTGTGATTGTGTAGTTTGCTATCAATGATTACAAAATATGAAATACAATAAATTAATGACAATAGTGCGAAAAAAAATTAATAATAATAATGAACAAAAAGAGCTTACAATATTTTTGTCTATTTTTGGCATACGAACCTACCTACCTTTTCTTCCTTGGTTTCAACTGAAAATCAGCGTCGAGTGCTAACACACTCAACATTAATGCTGAGCTGAACACCTTTTTTAGCATTCGGACATATGAGTATATGATATACCTACCTAAACCTTTAAGTATAATATTGATATGTAGGTAATAAACCTAAACTAAGTGATATATTTAAGCTATATGTATATCTAAATGTGTGTACTTTTGTGTCCACCACTTAATCGGTCATGCAATCTTTTGCTAAAATAAACGATTATTCTATTCTATTCATATCGGAAACTCAAATTTACTCGGCCCTCTTTGCCCACCAGAGGGGTGAGTGGGACTTAGCACCATGGTTTTTACATTCACTTGTGAGCGTGATCCACGCGTTTATGTATGGAATCCGTAACAGTGCCTCTACTGTCACTCATTAGATCCATACAAAAACACGTGTATCGTGTTTGTTTCCACGCACGAGTGAGAGTGAAAATCATTGTGCAAACTCCCACTTACTCCCCTGTAATGATTATTGGGTATTATTATTTATTAACCAGGTAGGGTTTACTGTAGTATGGAAACTCCATCTACACTTAAAAGGACCACCATAACTAGCGTCTCAGGATGGGATCCTGAGAAAATCTTTGAAACTAACATTAAAAAGACTAAAGCCAATTGGGCGTCTGCGGTCAGGTGTGAACACAAATTTGCACTTTCAAGTTTCTTGACTAAGAATACTTCTCAAACAAAAGTCAGAAGTCTTTTCGTAATAAATCATTAGATACCTGCGGCAACTTTCATCTCTTTATTTATAGATGGAACCCCAAGAATTATTGGTTCTATAGCAGTTTTATTGATCAACTTGAAAGTTAGGAAAACCTCACATTTTAGGTACTTTCAACTTGAGAATATCTTGTTTGCAGCTGAGCTCTTATCAAACTAACATGAAACATATGTCACGGTCTAGTATTTTAGATTGTCACGTTAATAAATAAGGTTTGTTTAGACTGTGAGAGCTTGTAGGTATCCACTTAATCGTTGGTTAATCGGATAAACCCCGCATGGTCCGTATTTATAGGTTCGTATTGCTTTATAAACCTCGAAATTTCCAACTAAATTGAAATTACTAGGTAAAGTTTTATTAATAATAATAATAAATCATTTATTTCAGACAATTAACATAGTCCATATCACACATCTTATTTATACTTATTATTGCAGAAAGCAGAACTGGAAGGTAAGTAGGTAGAGTAGGTGGAATCTACTTCAGGTACTGCGCATGTACCATACCGCAATGGTTTAGGTACTCGCAGTCGAACCTGGTTGACAACACATTCAGTATGCTGTTGGAGCTGGCCCTGATTCTGCGCCCCAGGGATGTGCACCGCTTGCGCATGGTGCTGTAGAAACAGTCCACACGCGCTTCGGCGAACATCCCCGACGCGCTGCAGAACCGGGGCAGCCCCACCAGCACCCTGAATGCGTTATTATACTGAACGCGAAGGGCGCTCAACTGCTTTTGCGTATAACTTACCCACAGGCTGCTCGTGTAGAAGCTAGTACAGTAGGCTCGGAATAAGCAGATTTTTACACCCATTGAGCAACGAGCAAACCTGCGGGCAATCATGTTCGCTCTCACAGACAACGCCCTCCGCTCCCTTTCAATGTCTACATCATCTTTCAGTTAATGTAGTGACTAACTAATTGTTGGTTGATAATAAATGAATAGGAATATGAATAAAGTGTATGCGCATCTGATAGAACTACACTTTTTTTTTATTTGTCATTTAAGCCCCTTTCAAACGGCGTCCGATATGTCATTCAAAATATATTTAAATAAAATCCTTACGTCTACAGAATAAAGTCGATTTTGAGTTTTAAGCAAATTTTTCAATAGGTAGTCTAAATCCTATTTCCACTTTATCCTAACAAAAACTCCCGTACCCGACACATTTGGCTTTGCTAACAACATGACACCTGACACGATAGAGTTTTGCTTATTTTTTGTTATGTAGATGTCATTTGCCGGGACATATGAAACCGCCAATCGGAATATTCTTTCTCTCATATTTTTTTATCTAGAGGGAGCAAAGTATTCCCCAGGCGTAAAGCCCTGGTTTTGGAACAAGCAGCAGTCGACATATTACGACGGTGATACAGCGGTAACCGTATTTTTTTATCAAAGAACTTTGTAGAAAGTAGAGTGTAAGCAGCAGAGTACCCCATACCGGAAAAAAGAATTTCCACTTTTGATTATGAAGCATTTTTAATACTTAAATAATTTATTTACAGAAAGAAAATTAAAACTAAAACAAGTTAATATTTACAAAACACACATGAAACAGTTGAGCTATCTAAAGACAAACGATCTATAAATACTTATAAACTAAAAAAAACGAAAAACTTACCGCAAAAACCTGAAATGCTAAACTACAAGGTGATAATATATACCTACCTATACTATCCCGAAAGGGGGTTATTCTAAACACAAAAAGAAAGAATATAAGCGAAAAAATACATATTTTTTTTCATATTTTGTTTCTAAACTTTCACTAATTATCTTTTTGGTATTTTTATCATCTCTACATCATAGCTAAGTTTTGCATCAAAATTGCTATGCTGACTTACTGAGTTTGAACTAATTTGATCCCAAAACAGCTGATTTTTGCAGCGGGCGGCGCAATAGCTCGCAGTATCGACGGCCGCGTTGCTGGGGTAGAAAGGTTCTTGAGTGGAGACCGAGCTCCGGAAATTACAGCATAGGATGGCCCCCCACTAGATGGAACTGGGAGCCTATGGGGATGCAGGCCTCACAAGATCATTTGCTTTGAATATATGTTCAACAGAGGGCGAAAGTGATCATTATGATTATTATTCAAAAACAAAGAAAAATATGACATCCAAGTCTAACAGCCGTGTTTATGATGTCCACCGTTTCTAAGGAATCTGGGCTTGGCTAAATTCTCCAGGCGTAATGGCGGAAGCGGGAGAGCGGATTTGGATAAGCATTATTCATTTTTGGGTATAGACACAGCTTGGCGAAACTGGACCAAAATGCTATAAAAAAAACTAATAATATTAAACAAACTCGTTATTTCTCTAAATATCCAGGGTACGTACAATGAATAGTATTCCGGCCACACGTTTACGAAAATACCGCATTCGCGAGATGAATAACAGATGGCGCGTATTTAAGTGGCGGCTCAACGGGATCCCAATTTGTAAAGACAAAGCCTCTATCCATCATCCGCGTTAGTACCATTACATAATGGGTGGTTTTTCGGCGCATATAAGTTCGTTTATTACCCGATTACAGTAAAACAAAAGGTTATTTGTAGTGATAGGATAGGTTGCTAGACACGCGTTGACGAGCTTGCTGAAACGAGCGTGTACGCGCAAAATAACGCCCAATATGTAATGGCACTAAGCCAAAATCCTCCTATGCTGACATCAGGAGATCGATGATGAACGAGAATGAAAAGCGCCAACGTCAGCGTTGCATTTAAATCCTTTGCATACCATGAATACAATGAGTAATTTATTAAATTAATATACTCGTATTTAATAATATACTCTAAAATTGTTGGGCAACCAAAGGAACGGATGAAAGAATAGTGCATGCTGCGGAAATGAGAATGTTGAAATGGATGTGTGGAGTGCATAGAATGGACAAGATACGGAAAGAGTACATCAGAGGAAGTTTGAAAGTAGCACCAGTGACTGAGAAGTTGAAGAGCAAAAGGTTAGCGTGGTATGGGCATGTCATGTGGAGGGAAGAATGCCATGTGACTAGAAGAGCGTTAAATATGAATGTGGAAGGATATAAGGGAAGAGGTGGACCAAAGAAAAGATCGATAGACTGTGTGAAAGATGACATGAGTAAGAAAGGAGTGAATACTTATATGACGGTTGATAGAGGGGAGTGGAAGAGAAAAACATGTTGTGCCGACCCCACATGAAGTGGGATAAGGGCAGGGAGATGATGAGTTTCTGGAAAACTGTGTTTCCATCTAACTTTTAAAAAGTGAATTTTGAACATATTTAAAAAAATCTATAAAACGCGATTAGATAGTTTTCAGAGTACAGAATATTTTTTTCAATTATCTCACATGTAGTGAGTTTCTCCTCAGAAATGCAATTCTCGAATGGAAAAAAGTCGATCCGCGTTACAATGACAAAGATCGCCAATCGCAAAACGTGCGAGGAACTCTCTTCCTAAAAATCAGTCTTCACAGCTATCTGAGATTACACGACACTCGTCATTTATTATTTTAACCTATTTTAAGTAAACAAATAAATAAATATTCCGGACATATTCACACGGTAAACTGATCCCAAACTAGGCATAGCCTGTACTATGGGTACCAGAGACTGATATACTTAATAGATAAATATTTAACACCCAGACACAGAACAAACATCTGTGTGTATCACACATGTTTGTCCAGTGCGGGGATCGAACCCGCGACCTCTAGCGCAGAAGGCAGAGTTGCTACTAACTGAGCTATGAGGCCAGTCAAAGTGAAGTGTCAAATATTAACAATTTTTAAAATTTGTAACTATATATTTTGCATTTAATGTATTTTATTGGATAAGTTTTTGATGTTGACCTACCGGCCCGTAGTATACCCTTCCGATCAACAAACGAGGCTCTGGCGCCTACCCACCAACCCCCACCTCATGATGGCACTCATGGGTCATCCAGCAGTGGACTTGTAGAAGTATTTAAGCCGTCAAATGACAGCTACCGTTTTTTTATAAAACTAAAGCTTTGAGCCTATCCAGGGATGTGCCACTTAGTAGGTTCTTATTCCAGTTACCAAGCGATAATAACACCAGGAGTGTCAGTTCAAACCACCTTGCTTTGTAAATTAAGCTGTATTACGCTGATTTGAGATATGAGGCCGATGGTTTTAGGAGGTAGGGCACAGCGAGATTTTCTCGTTCTAATTTGGAGCAGCCTGCCTGGGCCTACCTCCGCCTTACAGAAGATTGCAGCCAAATAACATTATTTGTTTCAAATAGTGTTGTGTTCCTGCGGTAAGGTTCCCAGAGATCTTTTTGGGGGAGGTGGTTCGGGGTCGGCAACGCGTGCATGATGCCTCTGGTAATTCAAGCGCTCATAGGCTACGGTAACTGCTTACCAACAGGCGGGTATGCTTGCTTGCCACCTCAGTTGTATAAAAAAAAATGTGTGCTTTTTGTCTTGAAATCTTATGGTGGTGATTATTTCTAATACAGCTCTACCTACATAAAAAATGCAATCCCTAGCATCGTACACACGTAGCGTAAACAAGGTGATTGATATGTATGCTATTTCGAAAAGGCTTATTGTACACAATCGGCAATAAAGTTTGTTCAACATATTTAATTGAAAAATCACTACGCAAAAATCTGTTGTTTTGGCCTCAAATCAGTTTCAACTGAATAATTCAGCAGTTTTATGTAATGCCTTAGTTCGTCGTACGTTTAATAATTAGTTGTTTCTGACTGAATTAACTAAGGATTGCTATACGATTTGAAAACTTCAAAAACAACCTCACGGTTTGGAATTCTAAGAAATGAGTTTGAGTTCGTAACGTCCCAAACTCAGCCCATTTCGTTTTCTTCCAGTGCTTAGTTACAATTAATTACAAAGGGATTCAATCAACTTCATTTGTTATGAACAAAACAATTCCCCTTGAAAACAATTTTGACCTTTTGTCACTTTGTTAGCCTGACCTTTAAATTTCGTTCATTGATCCTTGATGCAATGTCTTTCACGGGGCGATGGAGGCGTTATATAGGTACATTCCGACCTGGTCAGTGACCTAATGATGATGGCCAAGAAAGAAACAGTGACACGAAAATACAAACATTTGACTGTGGCGTTTGATTTTGTCCTACAAACATTGTCCCGCGGCGCGGCGCGAGAATTCGCACCTCGTGCGTCACAGCCGCTAGGCACTAGCTCGACGCGCCACCAAGGTCTTTCTAAATGTCCTAGAGACTACTGAAAATTATCAGTTTTTCATGAGTACGCTTTTTTAGTCCAAACTCCTGCTATTTCACAAACAACATAACCCGAGCTACCTACTTATAGAAACCACTAAGAAACAATATTATGATACTTTCACTTTATTACGTGCGAACTTTTTTCATTATATTTTTCGAATATTTAGTATCAGAAACTTGGTTCTCGCTTAGAACTTGGGTACTTATAAATCTGGGTTCTTAAGAAATAACGACCGTCTTTATGACTGCCGTTATGTAACACAAATCTCTAGCCGTTCGACACTTATTATCTTTACAAGCCAATTAAGTGATGAAGATGCAATTAAGAACACATTATATTCAATGGAATTACTATAACATTGAAATAATACCACAATACCAATTAACTAGTACTGTTCATTTGTATTGTGATTAAGAATAAATTATTTTAGATGATACTGGTAAATTTATTACTTGTACTTACAGAGAGTTTTACTTTTACGCCCTGTATTATTCCTACCTATTCCTATTAATATAAATTACAGAGGAATCAATTTCAATATCAAGCTGTCAAACTTGAGAAATCTTGTCCCATTTCTGTGACGTCATATTACAATAGAAGACTGGAGGCAGGCTTTGTGGGGAACGGACAGGCTCGTGCGTTGTGTTAAACCCACAGTGCCAAGTAGCGTATAGGGAAGTGCTAAAGCAATATCCGATGGAGATATCTACTCGATCGGCGCCACACTGAAGCTCTACATTCCATTTTGTGAAAAGGGATCATCGAAAAAGCCAATAGGTACTAAGCCGTCTTTGTTGCCTGATTCCTCTGAGCTTGGTCGCGAGGAAAAGGCGTAGCTTCACATAGTTTCTAAGACGTTTCAAAGTTATCCTAGTGATTTTATTGAAATAAACACCTTTTTTTCTATAACATGTTCAATTATTTCTAAACATATTTTGTGCCAAATTTCAAGTCGATTGCACTGTATTCAGTAGAAACTAATTTTATATGGAATATCAAGGACATATCGCATGCTAGAGGAATGTAAAAGTACAATACAACGTGTTCACGTGAATAAGGGAAAAGAAGCTAGAGGATGGGCAGCACCGCCTCAATTTTAACAACGAAAGCTCTAACTGCGCTCGCCAATCCGCGTGCCCAACGTGGCGAGTATGGGCAAGATCCTCCCACATGATAGAAAGTCACTCCGAAAATCTGTGGGGGGCAAGACATACTAATGAATTAATGAATGAAACAAACGAGGTGTGGTTGAAGGCCATGGTCTTGCCTATCCCTCTGGGAAATAGACGTGATGCATTTTTCTCATTTCAGCCGTAGGATATACATAAACATCCTACGGCTGACACGATGATGATAATGATCCAAGCCCAAGGCGATGTCCAATCTCCCTTAATAAGTCTCAAGGTTCATTCCAATTATTTTGAACACCACAGCGTATAAATGGTAATACTTATGGTAATAATCCCAGACAGCAATTACCCGTGTTACCTCAGGCGGTAGCTAAACATAGTTGCCTACATAATACCAAATAATACTAGTGAACCACTAGTATTATTTGGTATTATGTAGGCAACTATGTTTAATGAACTGAGATCTCGGTATAAAGACATTTATTCACAAAAAGACAAGCATGTCACTTACATGAGAAAATAATAATAAACATTATGCAAGTTGTTAGTAGGCTGTTCTTGTTTATTATCATCATCATCATCTCCCTGCCTATCTATATGCCTATCTATCCCACTTCTTGTGGGGTCGGAAAAACACGTTTTCTCTTCCACTCACCTCTATCAGCCGTCATGTCATTACAAATTTTACTATTAACGTTGTATCTCAAAAACTTTATAACTTAGAATAAAAATAAAGTCGGTTTGGAATATATGAACAAAGCTAACGCCATGTTTTTAATTAAATAACTAGAAAGTATAGTTCAAGATAACCCAAAACAGTTTTCTTTACAATTTTTATAAAGCTCAATTGTAACGTTAATAAACAAGACTCAATTGTCCATTAAATAGCTCCAATGAAATTCTGAAGCAAGCGAATCTATATAAAATTTAATGATATTGACAGAAAACCCTGAATTTATGAATATTGGACCGCTGGTGGCCGCAGACAACACGACCAAGCCCATTCTTGGACATCGAACCACTCAACCGCTAAATCAAGGAATTTTATCAACATCCATACGAGCTACAATAAACTTAACAACCTATGAACTAAGATCGAATTTCCCGTGACGGTGTAGCTTGTTGAGAAACAATTCTTCGTTTATAAGGAGTACGATCGAGACACTTGTTTTTTTGGTTACTTATGTTGTTTTTTTGTTGAAATAAGAAATACTACTTGCCACTTATGACTTGCACTTGCCCGTGTATCCTATTTTAAATGCTAGTTGTCAACTGGTACAGAAGATTTTGTATATGTTATTTTTTTTTGTTACAAGTTTAAATACATTATTTATTTATTAACAAGTATTATCTTTTGTTCCATAGAACTAAGTATAAACTTTTGGGATGGCTAAACCACAGAGGGCAGTAGTACCCAGCTGTTTTCACAAGAAACGGAGCTCAACTTTTTGTTCTACTCTTGTGAGTCAGTAAACGGTTGGTTTCCTCTGAAACGGTGACATTTATAAGCCGAAATAAAGCTGAAATGCGATGGTTGTCTTAATAATAAATCGCGGTAATTAATGTGTTAATTACCGATGGTTAGGGACGCTAGACTAGGACTAGGCTACGAAGATGTCATGAGCATCTTAGAATAACTTCAGACGAACTTTCGATCCACAAGACGACAATAATGTGGCCGGGGACGGATTTTTACGAAAACAGGTAGTTCCATTCAGACGACGAATTCGGTCGCTTTGTAGACAATACGACACGTGTTGACGACACTGTTGACACACAACGCAGACAAATCTTGAGAGTGAATGTGTGCGTAACACTCAAATACATCCCAATTTGTACCTAATCGCGACAACGTAATTTCAGACAATTGCAGCAACGCATAAAATAGACCACTGCCTGGTGTCATTTTTGTCGCAGAGTTGTGGTTCGTCTGAAGATACTCGTAAGCCATTATGAAAAAAAGGAGTATAAGATTTTACCAAACATTGTATAAATCATCGATAAACAAAGAAGTTCTAAGAGTTTTATGTGGTGCGGCCTGCGGTGAAACCATAGCTTTAGGTTGTATTGTAATTTATGCACAAAATCAAGATTGTTGTAAGGAGTTTTCCAAAAGCAGAAGTTTCCTCAGGTCACGCGCCACGCATTCATTTTTCACAAGCTCTGGCCGCAGACGGCCGGCCACATGGGCGCAGACGTGACCCACATGCTAAACCGAACCTTTTGCCCTATATATACAGCTCAAACTTCCACCAAACTTTGCTGAGTATTTTATGTTGAATGGAGATGTTTCGAAGAACAAAACGAGGAATTCTTGAATGCTATGCACGTTTAGACGAGATCGCATCGCAAGTAATGTTGTGTTTCACGTCGCGGAGCATTTTTATCAACGTTGGATTGTGTAAAACCAACGTCTTTTGAACGATTTGTGTTGCAAAGTGGAAGGTACATTCGACTTTCGATCCGTAGATCGTAGGTTACTTGTCTTATTTTTTTTAAGGCACTGATGTCACTTATTCATATTTATAATATTAAGGATTGTTTATCTTCGAATTGCATCTTAGGCAAACATAATACATCATGGATTTTTATAATATTTAAATATTTTTAACACATAATGGAATTTTCTTTTTAAAAAAACGTGTACAAAAACAAGGACTTATAACTGTGAAGGTAACATTGAGGGGATACCCGCAGCGTAATCAGCTCCGCGCGTATTGACTAAGTCTTTTCTATGGATATTGCTGAGAGGATGGTACATAAAGGTTATTAAATACAGGCCTACACCATCCATCAACTTCTTCTTCTTGTCTTGTCACTGATTCCTTCTTGGTCATCCCGTATTAGGTCAGTGACCAGGTTCAGGTATGGTGGCCCTGAAAAGGCCCTATGAACGTGATTATGATTCTTCATCCATCAACATAACAAAATGAAACGGTTTTAATTTTATTCAGTTTTACTTAGCAAATTCATGTGTACATTATTAACATGAATGAAGGCACGTCGGTTGTTTGATTGTTTGTGATTCAACCACGCTGCTAAAAATAATTTTTACACAGGCGAAACCATATCCATACCGTGAGCAGAAACCATAGGTATTTCGCTACATAAAGTCATAATAATTAAGATAGTTCCATTTGTATAAAACAGAACACAAATAACAACTCTGTGCCTATATAGGTCTAATTTCTAGATTATCTAGACACAAATGTTCAAGTCTCTAATGTTAATTTTAATCATCCTAAAAAGGCGCAGTCTTCATCAAATAACAAGACAATTTCAAAAGCTCTAAGTAGCAAGCACTTTCTAAATAAAGCTCCCACTCCACATCATGTCATCTAGTCAAATTACTAGAGCTACGAGTTTCGTAGCGTCGTAGAGCCTTCGTAGAGCCATCTACGGACGAGTTGTTTTACGACCATTGAGGTTATATGGAGTGGAGTGGATTATGATTTGATTTATGATCAAAGATATTCAATGCTAGAAGCTAGTTTCGTTTCGAGATAACACCAAGCCCAGAAAACAGTACTACATGATACGGCTAGTATCTTTCATTTTACTACTTTTTTTTTTTTATAATACTTAGGTGGCAAACAGGCATACGGCCCACCTGTTGGTAAGTGGTTTCCGTAGCCTATGAGCGCTTGCAATACCAGAGGCATCACGCACGCGTTGCCGACCCCGAACCCCCCTCCCCCTAAAGAGCTCTGGCAACCTTACTCATCGCAGGAACACAACACTATTTGAAAACAAATAATGTTATTTGGCTGCGATCTTCTGTAAGGCGGAGGTACCTCACCAGGCGGGCTGCTCCAATTCAGAACGAGAAAATCTCGCTGTGCCCTTCCTCCTCTCCCTAAAAAAACTAAACTACTACTACAAACAAAGAATTTCAAGCAATATTGCTTGAAATTCTTTGTAGTAGTAAAATGGTCGTCAAATGGTAGCTGATTTTTGATTGCTAGTACAAATTTTAGTATTTGATAAATGAAACTAGCCTATAGTTTAGAATCTACCCATACTAGGGAGAAAAATTAACATGCTAGAAAGCTGTATAGTTTAAGGTTATATACAAATTGTGCCCTAACTAGTCCAAAGGGGGCTTAAAATATCTACAAAAAGAAAAGATATCAGCGAAATAATCAACACTTACGAAAAAAATTCAGTACTTTCCTAAATCTGCTTTTTAACATACTAATTATTAAACGAACGAGAAGTTCGATGTCAAGATTGCTACCTTAAAACAGCTGAATTTGAACCCATTTTGGCCTCTTTCAGGATAGCATACCTGCATATTCCGTAGAGTAAAAAAAAAAAAAATTCCCAAAAGTATCAACTTCTTGCTGACTACAATCTGTAGGTACTACTTATCTCGCGTCCAGAAGAAGAACCGCCCCAGGGATTAGGGCGGGCGGCATCTGGCCCCTGACATATGAGATGTTTGAGCGGCCATCACGAAGATTGCCTGCAGATATACCTACATCCAAGGAATCAATTGATTGAAAACTTACCTAAGTGAAAGTCATTTTATTAAGTTAAGTTATTTTATTTTAGTAGCCATTCACGGGGGTTGCAGCTTCTTGAACTGGCATGTTTGTTTGTCGTAACTGGTTCTTCTTGGTTCTGCATTACATTGTACAACCTGTTCTACCTAACTAAATTCCATGCAGATCGGATTGACAGTTAATACTAATAATAATAAATAACACCCAAAAGTCACATACATACATAGTCCTGCCCCACACTACAAACTACAAGTACCATGATAACACCCAGATCCGGTGTTTCTATGATCTGCAAATATTTGTCCCCCAGGGGGAATCGAACTCGCACCCCTTGCGTCTCAGAAGGGCACTCGCCCGTTGCGCTATTTAGGTCGTCAAAATAACAAATAATCATCATCATCATTTCAGCCGTTCGACGTCCACTGCTGAACATGGCCTCCCCCACAGACAGAGCAAATTCCTTGTCATGAGGGGGATTTGCCCATACTCACCACGCTGGGCATGCGGGTTGGCGAGCGCAGTTAGAGCTATCGTTGTTAAAATGAGGGACGCTGCTGCCCATCCCCTAGCTTTTTTAGCCACGTTTTGAAATTCTCAAACTTATGGTCGGTTTTTTTTTGTTTTTAGAACGAAATCCCGAATCTAATCCAAATTGCTTCATAAAATAGGAAGTGTGATCCTTAAATGAGCATTGTGGACACAGGGTGGCAATAACCGTACATCAGGGTTTCATTACGCGCGGAGCCCTAAACATCAGCGCTGGATTCCTAGCTCGGTCATTAAGGATAGGGAAGGTGGATGGAGCTAGGAACGACTACTTACAAATAGTTATTTTCGAATATGGCGTAGTCCAGACTCCTGATTTTGCGATAGACCGCACGTTGGAAAAAAAAAACACAAAAAACACAGTGCAAGTTCAGTGCTGGATGCAGTGCTCGAGCACTGCTTTGGATTGGCTAACTAAAAGTTGGTATAAAAAATCGGTCAAATAATTCCATATAACACGAGGAGTCGATCCTTAACTGGGACCATGGCAACTTGCCCCACGTGGGACGACTTAAGGCAGTTCAAAATAAATATTATTTTCGATCATTAAGTCGTCCCACGCCCTAATCGCACTGAGATTTGGTACAGTTAATAACAAAAGTGTTAAGTGGGTTTTGAAATAATGAAAGATTAGATTCAATCAACTGAAGAGACAAATCACAGATTTTAACTCTCATAGAACGATTTAGTCAAGGTGATTCATAATGGCATCCCGAAAGGGGCTTATTCTACAGTTCTACATCCAATTGGCAATAAAGCTAGTTCTACGACTTTTGGAAATCGGACATTTTTCATTGAAAAATCTCTATGCGAAAATCAGCTGCTTTGGGGTCAAATCAGGTCAAACTCAATGAATCAGCTGTTTTCGGTAGCAATCTTGATTCCGAACTTCTTATACTTAGTTTAGTTATTAGTTCGAAAGATGATAAAAATACCAAAAACAGCTAGTAATTTGAAAAGTTAAAAAAAAATGAAAATATTGATGTTTTTTTTCTCTAAAATTATTTATTTTCGTTGATAGAATAGCCCCCTTTCGCGATGGTATACATGTTATGTATAAACGATTTCGGGTCCAATTTGGGGTAATTGAATTCCTAATTTCTATATTAAACTCTTTTCTTGCTGACGTTACTTGGTGTTCATACAAGTATAAATTCAATACAAATAATAATTGGGACGAAAATGTAAATGATCGAAAATAACAAATATTTTGTTTTGAACTGCCTTAAGTCGTCCCACGTTGGGCCAGTTCCCATGGTCCCAGTTAAGGATCGACTAAACACGAGATACACGATAATATTAAGAATTTAAATAGCTATAACAAAAATAATTATCGTTATTTATATTCATTCATTTATATATAGACAGGGTGAGTTTTTTTACAGGGCCACTTAGGCTAAGTTGGAAACCGTGAGAGTAATCGAAGAGTTATGTACCTAAGGAGTTACGGGCCCGATTTTGAAAAAAATAAGATCTGCATTAAAAAGTTGAAATTTAGTTAGTTTTTAAAAATATGTTTTAGTAACTAGTTTTATTATTACTATCTCTAAAGAGGCTTTTTCTTCACCCAATAGGCAATAAAGTTAGTTCTACAACTTCAAGAAATTCGTAATTTTTCTGATATTTGCTGTATTGGGGTCAAATCAGAGAGTGAAAACATACACTCATACACTCCACTAACTTTAAACACTTTTTACAGAAAGAAACTTAAAACTAATACAAGTTAATATTTACAAAATACACAAGAAACAGTTGAACCATCTAAAGACCGTTACAAACGATCTATAGATAGCTCAACTGATCCAGATCACTACCAGTCGGAAGCGTCCCCAAGACGCTGGCGGAATTGCCACGCTGGATGGCAATGCTAATTCGCTGGGCCAAATAAGAGCCAGCTCTCGGGTCACGCGTCGCTTCGATTCTCCACTAACTACTATACTAGAGTATCTTTATTGTCTAGAAAACCTAATGGGAACCACGAACTGATTAAAATGACTCCCAATACATGTGAGTAGACCGTAAAGCTTTGGTATTCTTGTCTTTACTTCAATACATTCTTGTACCCATTGGTCTTAAATTCCCTTTCAAGAAATGCTCTTAATTCTCATAAAACATTCCCCTGAATACGTCCCCGTCGTGTGTAGTTTAATTAAATCGTCGGGGCGATGCAGCGGATGGACAATGGACATCGTCACGCCATTGCGCATTATAGCTTCTTTATTAAACTCTAGTCGTGATGCAATCTACCCACAGCTTACACAGGGATACAGGGGTCTGAGAGGAAGCGAACCTTGCAGACCATAGACTTCACTATGGGTGCAGACCATAGTGAAGTCAGACTTAAAGGTAATGTAATTTTCAAGCTTCTAAGAAACTATTGACATATTTAGCCCGTCAAAGAACATTGTAATGTTTATATTTATATATATCAAAAAAAGTAAATATAGTCTACGCGTGACCAGAATGCTGGCTTTTACTTCGGTCAGCGAATAAGCATTGCCATACAACGTGGCAATGCCGCCAGTATTTTGGGCACGCTACCATCTGGTAGCGACAGGGATCGTCTGCATTTTTTGTGACACCTACTCTTAAATAATTCAGTCGCGTTTTTATTAGTAGGCGTTAGTTAAATAGTTGTTTCGATTAGTTTATTTAGGATTATTTGTTAATTTGTTATGAATAAAAACAGTTTAATAAAAAATATCAAAAAACAAAAAGGTAATAAATAACTTCATACTTTAAATATTGATTTCTGTCTAGGACAGGTTGGGTTACCTTCAGCACCGTGTGTCGAATATAAAGACGCGTCTGTGGAATTCAAATTTAGATCCTGTAGGCACCTTCTATTTCTAAACGAAGCTCGCTGTAGTAGCTCTGCCTTCTGCGCTAGAGGTAGCGGGTTCGATTCCCGCACTGGACAAACATTTGTGATTAACACAGATATTTGTTCTGTGTCTGGGTGTTAAATAGTTATCTATTATGTATATCAGTCTCTGGTACCCATAGTACAGGCTATGCCTAGTTTGGGATCAGCTGACCGTGTGTGATATGTCCGGAATATTTATTTATTTATCGAACGTGTTTATGGAATAGATTATAACACCGACTAAGCGATTTTGTTTACACGGCGATCTAAGTTGAGAGTCTCAATGATTTATGGTTCAAAGTGTAAAATAGTGCTGAGACGCTCGAATTTTAATGGTGAGCACTGGTGAAAATTTGAAGACTTGTGACACGTGCATGAGGTTCTATAAGGCGCACCTTAATCCTTTCACCACACTGATTCTTTCACCGACGGTCATAGGACCTTTGCAGGGTCACCATACCAGCACCTGGTCATAGACCTAATGCAGGATAAACAAGATATACTACCGATATGCAAAACTATTTGTGCCGTCCTAAATATTCGTTCCATGTGACACAACTGTACTACAGGCAACAGGCGCTTCCATAGACGCGGCTTTGACACGCTCGCTTTATCTAACATATCTTACATAACCTAACCAACTAATTTCGATCTGGGCAGATAATTAATAAATAGTTGTGATTCGAAGAACAATATTGAATAATTATTGCTTTTACAATGTGGTCCATAATATGTATCCCAAAAGAGGCTTATTTTACACACAATTAGCAATAAAGTTTGTCAAAAATCTGCTTCAGTTCAAACGAAATGAATCAGCTTTGGAGGTATCTTGATGCCGATTTTCTTGTACGTTTAGTAATTAGTTATTAAAAGGTGATAAAAAGCGAAATACCAAAATAAGCGTCTGTAAAAACTATGGTTTTTTTTTTTCGCTAATATTCTTTCTTTTTGTTGATAAAATATCGGAAAATTTCGGGTCGGTACTTATTAATAATCACCTTGTATAACACAACTAGTTGTGCATATCGTGTGGTCCATGAGGAAATTGCTCTAATTTTGGACTTGAATTTGAAATAGGCTAGCTGGTAGATAGCTAGGTGCAATAAATAAGACTTACGCTCCAAGAAGCATGGCGCTCTTACGCTTGGAGCCTATGTTTTCAGTGAAATTTATGTTTATTCCTGGTAAAATGGCCATTTTTACACAACCTTGCTTGCAGTCACTGACGCTTTCTAAAAACAGAGCAGCGAGTCGCAAAAATATCAACATAATCAATCTGACGCCAAAATAGCAAATTCATTTTCTAAGATATTAGTACCTTACTAGAATTTATGGATGTACCTGCATTCCATATAAAGCGGTGTTCAGTTGCGTGCGTGATATGTAATCAAAAATTTGAAATTTATCCTTACGTCCTTTGAATAAAGTTAATTTTGAGTTTGACTCTTAAGAGCTTGCGATATCAATAGATTATGTATAATCAATAATATCGATACAGACAATTTTTTTGTCTCTATCGATATTGAATAATAATGGTTTGAATAATAAAATGTTGTCAGATTAAAAAAAATACAATTTGAAACGAGTACCTAGGTACTACTTCGAATGACCTAAGATAATCTAGTAGTATATAATTATATTTTTTAACAAGTCACACCTGTAAGTGCCTACACTACGTGTAGTGGTAGTTATCGCCAACATGAATGTAATAACGGCAACAAACTTGGAACCAATCACCTAGACTCAATTCCCAGAGGGTTACTCATTGATTGGTAGTCATCTAACTCTATCAGCAAAGGTAATTACGCAATGTAAACCAAGGCTTACTTCGATTCAGAACATAATTTACCAACCGTTGCGCGACACACTTAGCTTCGCCTCTACCAAGTTGTGGGAAACCACGCAATGGTTAGGTAAGTTATAAGAATTTTGTTGAAAGGCGGGCAGGAGGACTTTAGTTCCCCAGTCACGCTCGAGCGAAGTCACACGGAACGGGCGAGTCATTGCAATATCGTCCTCTTCTTATTCAGTACTTGACACCTAGTACTTATGCCTATTAGATTCTGAGAGATTCAGCTGTGGAGACTATGAGGATTTTATAAAATGGGTAGGATTTATTTAGGAGTTTTAGGTCAGTGACCAGGATGAAATTTTTTCGAATGGTAAATCCATTGGTGTACGTGGTCTACAGGTCTACGTATCTACAGGTCGTGAGTTCGCACAGGTCGGTTTCGAACTCACGACCTGTAGATCAAAGGCGGTGGCGAAAGACCATTACCAACACTCGACCAGTGCTCTACCTTTATCGTATCTTTTGAATGGAGCATTTATTAAAAAATCAAATATTAGAATGGAGAACAATCAAATAACCAAAACAATATCAAAAATAAAGGAAAAGCCAAAGTTCGTTTTTGTTCTGAAATAAAACCAAAACCAAATATTATTTCGTAAAACCCACACCTCCATTTGAACTCGCCAAATCGCCGCATTCAAAGTAAACTGGCTGAAAATGCCTCATTACTGGAGCTGTGAAAGTCCCTGGCAATGTTGCCAACACAAGAATATCAGGTGATATTTAGCCATATACTTTAAACATAATACAAGGCTTATCCCAAAAGTATTTATTCTACACTCACTTGGCAATAAAATTTGTTCTTCCTTCAGTAAATCCGTCATTTTTATTGCAAAAATCTGCTGTTTTTGGCTGAAATCAGTTCAAACTAAATTATTCAGTTGTTTCAAGTAGTAATCGTTATGTCGAACTTTTTGTATGTTCAATTAATTTATAAGGAATTGAAAAAATAACTAAAAGATCGGGAAATTAAAGAAAAAAATATTGACAAAAATCTTAATAATCTTTATTATTCTTTCATTTATTACAAGTACTTACCTACCTACCTAAATAATTCCTTTAGCACAGTTAGAGACATTTATTTTTCACAATGATATTGTGAAAAATAAATGTAAGTTTATGGAAGAATTATTAAAATAGTCAACTCTATTGGTTTTCCTCATACAAAAATCGCTTAAAATCTACTTTAGCCTGCAGCCAAAAAAATCATATTGTGGCAACACTTTTCCTGGATTTTAAGTATTTTTATGCAAATGTACGCTCTTAACGCTAACTAAATACTAAGCGCTAAAGATTCGGTGAAAGTAATGTACTTAATGGAATTGGGGATAGAATATAGCTCTTTGTGTATAATTTGGTTTCGCTCTGTCTCGCGGAAACTTCTTAATGCCTACCTACTTAATCATATTATTAATTTATTGATAATAATTATTTTAAGTCAATTTAGAAACAATTCATTGATTTCTACTAAAAGTGACACACATCCATAATTCATCAAAATGTTTTATAAATACTAGTAGATTCTCATACCTATAGGTCGCGTCATGTAAAAAGAACGCTGGCGGTCAAGCTGCGCAATGGCGATTTATCGGTCTATTTAGCGTTCTTTTTACATGACGCGACCTATAATAGAATAACTAACCTTGTATGTTGTTCGATAAGTGAAAAGTGAGATATCACTGACTTTGTAGACTAGTGCCTGCTCGTTTCTTCTAATCGTCGCAATGACGCGCTTTGACGAGTTTGCAAAAACTGCTCAATCTGGGATCTCAATCTAGAGAACCAATGGGCCTTTACCCATGGGTCCTCTAAAGTCCTTTACGTCATCAGCTATCTACGTGTAAGTAGTACATGATGCTGTATCTCGTCGGAATTGATGTCGACCGGGGTCGGGTATAAAGTATGGGTCTAAGGGTCCCGTCATTCACTGACATGGGTAATTTGAGTTTATAACGCAAGACAGGAAGTCAGATAAACGCAGACCGACGGCCACAGATGCCGGCATTATGTCGACGAGTGTACTCATTAATCGCATAATGTAATCATTTGTATCTGCCACTGGTGTGGCGATATCGAACGCTGTGGTCGCGACTGTACTTGTACCTTATAGCTAGGAGTTTACTAGAACTACAGAATATATCTACATATTTAACAACTGACTATATGCAGTGTGGCCGTAGTGGCCCCGGCTGAAGAATAGGCCCCTCCATTTCTACCCGTGGATGTCGTAAGAGGCGAATAAGGCATACCTAAAAGATAGGGGATGGGCAGCAGCGTCCCCTATTTTCACAAAGATAGCTCTTAAAAAGTATAGAGTTCTTTACCCAGAATAGCATATGGACTACTTTGTATCAAGGTACCTCGCGAGCGAAGCCGCTGGCTCAAGCTGGCATCTTATAAATACTGATACCTACTGACTACGGAACGGAAACCTACATTATGCGTTTTCCGACACTTAGGTACTTGACCCATTTATATCTCAATGAGGCCGATTTTACACGGGACAATCAGGAAGTGATTCGCGGGATTATGTCATCAAACTTTTTTATTGTGTCCTGGTAATCATTTCATCAACCTGCCTGAATTTTAATTGAATTGTAATCACAATCAATGCGTTGTCGTTTGATATATATATATATATATATATATATTTTTTTTTTGTGGAACAATAAACAGTAGTATAATAACAAATGTAAACGATGGTATCTGCAGAAGTATAAAAACTGTGTCGCAGACACCAACGCCCGCCTCCGATACAGAGATTAGGAGTTCCAGCAACAATGGAGGTAAAGAGCGTTCTTATTACTAGGTATACTATGCTAAGAAATGTAATGCAAGGAATATAGAGAGGGTATGCGTGTGTGTATGTGTGTGTGTGTGTGTGTTTGTGTGCCTATGGGTGTGTGTGTGTGTGTTTGTGTGTGTGTATGGGAGTGTGTTTGAGTGTGTGTTGGTGTGTGCGAGTGTTTGAGTGCGTGTGTGTGTAAAGTTTACGGGTGGGATTATTTCGCAACCTTAAGGAGATCCTCAGTTTCTTCATAAGATAAGGATTTAAGCCATTCAAGGCATTTCAATTTGCATTCATAGTAATTTAAGGGGTAAATGTTGATTTGCTTATTGACTTTGTTGTACAAGGTAGAGCTAATAAGAAAGTAATGGCGACTCGCAACTGCCGTTCGCCGCGGTTCTATATTACATATTTTTTCTGATCTGCGCTTTGAATGTCTTAGGTTAGGATCATAATCTAATTGTGAATGTTTTAGGAGAATGGTTTTCAAAATAAATAATTGTCTAACTGTGGGAACTTGGCAGAGTGAGTAAAGGTTAGTTGTAGGGAACCAGATGGGCTTTAAGGTCATCACTTTGAGAACAGCCCTTTGGGCCCGTTCCAGCCTTAACATTGTAGTTTTAACCGCACAGCCCCACGAGGTAATGCAATACGATATGATGGACTGAGCTAGAGCATAATATATCGTCTTTAGAGATTCAACATCTAAGACAGATCTCAGGTTTTTAAAAACAAAAATTAACTTTCTAATACGTGAGACTGTAAAATCTATTTGTTGTCTCCAAGAAAAAGTGGTATCTAAAATAACACCGAGGTATTTTAGATGATCTGCTCTTTCAATGTTCAGGCAACTGCATGAGACTGAGACAGCATCTTCTGGGCAGGTGTGAGCAAAGACAGAAAAAGTTGATAATGGTTGAGTAGAGAGGTTAGGAGTAAATGGGATGAATTTTGTTTTTAAAACGTTGAGAGTAAGGAGATTTGAGCTTAACCATTTCATTACAGTTCGCAATGCATATTCGGAGTAAACACGAACTTCCTGCCAGCTACGACCATGAATTAAAAGAGCCGTGTCGTCTGCGTATGTTATAATTTTACAGTTTGGGAGGCTTAAATTACAAAGTTGATTTATGTAAATCAGGAATAGGGTAGGCCCGAGGACGCTACCTTGAGGAACACCAAAGCAAACGTGCTCTTCTCCACTTTTAAATTCATCTATCATGACATATTGGGTGCGATTTACAAGGTAGCTATGAAACATATTCAAAGCAACACCTCTTATGCCTATGTGTTCCAACTTGTTTATGAGAATAGGGACCGAAACAGTATCAAAGGCCTTAGATAGGTCCAAGAAAATACCGATACTTTTAGATTTTTTATCAAGGTTTTTCACAACAATGTCTGTCAGCATCAGCACAGCATCTTCAGTAGACCTTCCGTTCCTAAAGCCGTATTGATTTGGTGACAGTATACTGTTTTCGTTGATGTAATTCATTAGTCTCTTGTTAAGAACCTTTTCAAAGACTTTTGAAAATGTGGTTAATACCGAAATAGGTCTGTAGTTAGTGACATTCTCTCGGTCTCCACTCTTGTAAATAGGATGCACCACCGCTTTCTTAAAGGCAGTTGGAAAAACGCCCGAAGAAATGGCGGCGTTAAAAACGTGATTTAATATGGGGATTAGTGAGTTTCTTGCGGCTTTTAAATGAACCTACCTAAAGCTGTGTTCAAACCGGGCGCGATATCATCTAAAATATGTTTAAAATTTCTTTCAAAATGATCCTTACTGATAGAGGCTAATTTTGAGTTTGACATTTGAGTGCGTACGATATAGCTCAACGATATTGCAAGCCCCTAAACGTCAAACTCAAAATTGACTTTATTCAGTAGAGATAAGGTTCAATTTAAAATACATTTAAGATGACATCGCACTCCGTTTGAACACGGCTTCATGGAGTATTTATCCAGTTACTTAAGAATATTTTTTCTTGTTTCTTTCATTTTTTTTTATTACAACTAATGTGGCCAATAAGCATACGGCCCACCTGTTGGTAAGTGGTTACCGTAGCCTATGAACGCTTGCAATACCAGAGGCATAAGGCCCGCGTTGCCGACCCTTTAAAAAGTTCAATGAATAAAAAATAAATATGACTCAAGAAAAGTTTTTATAGGTATCTACAAGGTGATTCATAATATGTATGCCATTCCGAAAGGGGCTTATTCTACACCCAATTGGCAATAAAGTTTGTTCCACGACTTTTGGAAATTGGTCATTTTTCATTGATAAAACTCTATGCGAAAATCAGCTGTTTCGGGGTCAAATCAGGTCAAGCTCAAAGAATCAGCTGTTTTCGGTAGCAATCCTGATTCCGAACTTCTTGTACGTTTAGTTATTAGTTCTAAAGATGATAAAAATACCAAAAACAGATAATTTAAAAAAGTTTAAGAAAAAAAAAAATATTGTAGTTTTTTTTTCGCTATAATTATTTATTTTCTGTATAGGTATCCTGGTCTTCATGGCAGTATTACGTACGTCTCTTGATTGTGATCGTTGGCTCAGAAACAGTGAGATGAAAGGATTGAGTCAAACGCAAACCAGTGTGTCAACAAATAAAATAACTGTCATTTGATTCCGTACGGATTGCGGGTCGTGCCGCAATGCGTCTCATCGTGAATTTTGGATAGGTAACGAGCACTTGGGTCTAAGGTTCTGACTACAAACGTCCGTTCTAGGTTCCAATTTCCGGATAATCCCACTAGAGAGCTATGATTAGACCCAAAACGTGCGGATAGGGAAACTATAGGTACCTACAAAGAACGATACATACCAGAGGCCCTAGTCTGCAAAGACAGTGAGTGCTCACTATTCACTTTTCGACCCCGAAAAGTGGTTTTTATAGGCACCCTTTTCGTGACACCATATAAAAAAGGCATTCACTTTTCACGGTCAAAGAGTGAGAAATGAGAACTCACTGACTGACTTAAAGGACTTACTACCTCTACCTATTTGTGATTCGGATGTATGTATGTGCATCCTGAATAAAACTAAACTATATGTTAATTCCATTCATATTCCTTAAAATATAGCTGACCGTTAATCTAAATACCGTGCTACGCCTTTCGTAGCACTATGCTACGCCTTTCGTAGCACTATGCTACGAGAGCCGTAGTTTCATAAGAGTTTTGTTAACTAACTAGAAGGTAAACTTAAACCAAAGCATACACTACAAGATGATTCATAATATGTATACTATAATAATAATATAATATAAATTTAATTTCAGGTAACTTAAGAATAGTACAGATGGTAAAAACTAAATTCTAGGACCCATAGAACCCCAATATCCCCTTATTGTGAAAAAGGATCATCGAAAAAAATTATAGGCACCAAGCCGTATTTGTTGCCTGATTCTTCTAGGCTTGGTCGCGAGGAACAGGCATAGCTTCACCTAGTTTCTAAGACGTTTCAAAGTGATCCTAGTGATTTTATTGAAATTTATAATAAAGGAGCCATTTCATTCTGGGCCTGGTCCATGTACACTACATAGAAAAATTAGGAAAAATTGTAGATTACAAGAAAAATACAATTTCATTAATTTGAAGACAAATGCGATGGTACAAGGATAATTCTTCTGGTAAGTTTTTTACTATGTGAACACTATTTGAAGGCCGCCATGTTGGTTTATATTTGGCGTTTGACATGACATTGACATATTTTTCATGTCATGTTGTTTGATTTGATGTTTTTGTTTTGTCAGATAAATGTAGGTTGTCAAAATGACATGTCACGCACGACCATCCGCCATATTTTTGTAGCGCTGTGTGTTGCTCTCTTTGTCGAAGAAAATCTTAATGTACCTTAGAACGAAGTCAATTTAAATAAAATAACCAATTAAATACGTTTACTTTATTGCTTAGCCATATTTTAGAGTAGTGTACACAGTGCAGGCCCAGGCTCTATATATTGATGAAACGCCTCTTTTAAAAAATAATTAAATATATAAATAAAATATGCGCTTTTTCAATCAGCAAACAGAAAAAATATTAGCGGGGAAATAAACTGTGGGTGGCGCTTGCGGCGCTTTGAGCCGATTGAAAGTCCTAAAGATTTTCGCACGGATGGGAAGTGGCTCCGTAACTTAGTTGGTTCGAGCACCCCTGAATCTAGAGAAAGGCTGCGGGTACAAATCGAAATGCTCTATAACTATATTAACGGTGAAAAGATTTTAAAATCGGTCGCATATAGTCCAGTTATAACTCGCGCACTTTGCCCTAATGGCACCCGAATAAACTTAACTCGCTTCTAATTGAAGAGCCTCGCAAAGTTGGGGCATATTTTGGAATATTAAATAAAAACTTCAAAGGAAAGTTTTGACGAAATATATTTCTTTATTTTGTTAGGTCATTCAGAATTTTCACGCCGTTATGTTTATGGATAGTATGGTCCTCTTAAGAGCTGAAATGACGTTAATATCATCATTATCGTCATTTCAGCCGTAGGACGGCCACTGCTAAATATAGGTCTCCACCATAGATTTTCAAAATGGCCGGTTTTGTGCGGACTGCCCAAAAGCTCTATTATTAGGTTGTAACAGCATACGCGCGGTGACTTACGGCTGTTTTGAATTAAATTCGCTCAATTCGAATGCACATCGCATTAAACATTTTTTTAAATGTTTTCTGTTCATTCCAAAATCATCTTAATGTGAATAAGAATGTCAATTGTTCTTATTAAAAAGGAAAGATTTTAGATTACCCGGTCATCTTATAAAATTATTTGCTCAAAACACAAATCTTTTTTTTATAATTCCTGACTTTAAAAATTATAAAGAGCTCCACAATTTTTTTATTTTCAAATTGTTTGGTGTCTGTGTAAACAAGTTTGAGAACTTCATTATTATCATCATCATCAACCTGTAGAAGTCCACCGCTGGACATAAGCCTCCTCCAAAGAGTTCCACGACGAACGTACCTGAGCTTTCTCCATCCACCGACTTCCCGCAACCTTCACAATGTTTTCGGTCCATCGGGTGGGAGGCCTTCCAACACTGCGTCGTCCGGTTCGTGGTCGCTATTCGAGAACCGTTACTCCCCAACGGTTGTCGGTCCTGCGAGCTATATGCCTTGAGAACTTAGCGCTTAGCTATATAATAAAAAAATGCCTATGTAGTACAATGTTCAATACAGAACATAACCTTCTAAAATGTGCAAAATAGGTAATAACTGTAGTTATTTAAATTGCAACACTAATATTAATTTTTGGTTTTGACCACTTCCGGTGGCCATATTTTTTCTCTTCCAACTTTGTAACTGTGCAATGAACACCTTCGCATTGGTTCCATAAACCTTTAACATTTCTAAAATTTCTTAGCCTTTTATTTAACATATAATATGAAGACAAATGTTTGAATGCGGCATTTTACCCACCTACACGCATAGGTACCTACCTACAACCTCTTGTTCGGAAGTGTAAATCAAATCCAATTATTTTTTAATGGCAGTGGATGTTGGGTGGCTGGTTCTGAATGGTGCCAGGTTGGCACTTTGATTGCGCGTATTAATCATTCCTTGGCACTGAGGTACCAGAACCTCGAATTGATTATCGTTGGATTGCTTTTTCCGCCACAAATAACACGAATTTATGTTCTTTTGTAGGGATTTCATAGAAATTATAACTAGCTGTTGGCCACTTCGTTCGCGTGAAAATGTTGATGTGCATAAGTCAGAACTGATCAAAATGTGATCAATGTGGGTGGCTATAAAACACGTTTAAGAGGAGGTAGGGCACAGCGAGATTTTCTCGTTCTGAATTGGAGCAGCCCGCCTGGGGAGGTACCTCCGCCTTACAGAAGATCGCAGCCAAATAACATTATTTGTTTCAAATAGTGTTATGTTCCTGCGGTGAGTAAGGTTGCCAGAGCTCTTTAGGGGGGAAGGGGGTTCGGGGTCGGCAACGCGTGCGTGATGCCTCTGGTATTGCAAGCGCTCATAGGCTACGGTAACCGCTTACCATCTGGTGGGCCGTAAGCTTGTTTGCCACCCCTGTTGTATAAAAAAAAAAAAAAAAAAAAACGTCCTTTATAAGATGTCTTTTATAGGGACGGGCGGCAGAAAAAACTTTGATACCTCTAGGAGACAATTTGTTGTGCTATCCCATAGGAACCGTGTATTTTTCGTGATAAAAAGTAGCCTATGTCATTCTCTGACCCCTAAACTACCACTATGCAAAAAATCATGTTGATCCCTTGCTCTGTGAAGAACAAAAACAAATCTATCCCACGGGAACCGTACATTTTTCCGAGATAAAAAGCCTAGCTGCAGATAGATTACCTATTTAGGTACTTTGACTATTTTAGACTATTTCATCCCGGTGCCAAATTTCATCCATATACGTTCAGCCGTTCTGGCGTGATTGAGTAACAAACATTCATCCAAACTTTCGCATTTATAATAATAATAAAATTTAAAGCAGAATTCATGCAATGGAGTTTTGTCTAGTTTAGTGGATGTAGTGTCCTGTTCACAAAAGAAGTCCCGCGACAATTAGGGGAACTAAAATGAACTGACCTCATCATCATCATCATCAACAACCACTGCTGGACATAGAAGAAGTCCACTGCTGGACATAGGCCTCCCCCAAGGAGTTCCACGACGAAGGGTCTCTCCATATAATCATAACCTACCTATCTTTCCATGAAAAGGAGCAAAGCCATCATGAATCATTCATTAGGTAGGTATCAACGAGTAAGCCCGTAAAAAAAAGATGGATTTACACGGAGAGAGTTTCTTGCACGATTTGTGATGATAATCGCCTGGAGATTCTCAGTTGCGGTTCTAAGCATTCAAGTGATAAACATAGAAAACTCGCAGATCATTATCGCTTAATGAGTTTGTTTAAACCACGAGACATTGCAAGGCGAGACTACCTACAGGTTTTGAAATTCGTAACGGAAACTACCAATATTCATAGGCTCGAGCGATTGTCGCTCTTCAATTTGCGATGATTGCAGTCTTACGTGTAGGATACCTACGTGATTCAACTTTATTATCTTCTTTCGAGAATGTCACCTTCGAGTCGAGAAACTATAAACTAAGAGATTATCCTAGCTGTAAGATTAATCTCCATAACCTTATTTTCTATTTCTCTTTATTATGTTAAAATTTTCCCTACCAATGCTGTGTTCGCCTGTTATTGGCTATTGTATCAGTCCTTAGTAGTTAGTACCTATAGCTTAATATTGTTGAATGTTTGATACATGTGCTGTTGGCGATCCTATTTAATAAATAAATAAATAAACTATCTCCGTCTGAACGAGGCTTCAATAGGCGGATCTACCTACACCTGTTCAATAAATATCCAGCCGCATTGCCCACTCAATCTGCTCCACGTACCTAAATTAGTTTCCCCCTAACTCAAGCTGAATGGGAGTCAATTTAGTGCAATCTTGCCGCTATTTGGCGATTTGCCGCCATTTCCGTGGGTCCAGGCCGCCATGCGCCAGTAAAGATAGGGATGCCGGTTGAGAAGTCAGCCAGTCAAAGTATCAGCACTTTTTTTTTGTCTTCTTAATGTGCAGTTGTTATAGTAAGGGGTTCCATACGACACCAATCAGAACCCAAGCCAAACTCACGGTACGTGATACAGTCACCTATTATACGATGTATACCTTTCATTAATTTCAAAATGATGCCACGATACTCATACAGATGATAGGTACAGAGTAAAGTTGAAATTTGCACAAGCTTAAGGGGCATACTTTTTGAGACATATTTCCGGTTACTACCAACTGTGGCAACATTTTACAATTACGAAAGGCATTCATCAGAATAGAGGTGACTGTGAGCTCTACAGAGTACCTACCAATTAACGAACGAGGCTGTGGCGCTCCACCCACCAACGCTCACTGGACCAGCATGGTGTAGCGACCCCGGTGACGGAGGGAGAGAGATCCTGCTATCAACTCCATGGATCTCTGGACCTGGTCAACAGTACCACCAGGGTCTGTCAGTGAATGGAAAAGGCAAGACAATTCGTCGTGGCACTCTTTGGGAGAGGCCTATGTGCAGCGGTGGACTTCCTCAGGATACTACTTAACATATCCACCAAATACAAAGGCATTGCTTTGACTTGTATTGGGAGACAAAGGTCATCCGCCTAAAACTGTAGAAAGCCGGATAATACAACTCTACGTGAAACATTTCCCGCGTCGTGTCGGTCGGCTGCAGCGCCAATCATCAATTATTGTGGCAATTGATCTACAGATAGATAGTAGGTAGAATTCCGGTTATTGTCTTCGAATTTGAATAAGTAATGCATTCGGGAGCCGATGAATCTAAGCCATTATTTCCATAAGGAATTGGCTTGCTCTACAATTTTGCATAGTCGTTAGGCATTTGTTTATAGTAGTTTAAGTATAAATATTTAGCCCGCCGGGGTTTCAACTCTACCGATGTTTTTGTGATATCTATTCGAAACCTACTTTTTAGCTAATAAAGATCGTCAAGTGCGAGGAGTCACACCCTGAGGCTTCCGTATACGGGATCGGAATATTGAGATCCCTAAGTAGTGTAGGAAGTGAAAACATGTTATTTTGCGGTCGCTCACTTGGATAACTGGTACATCATATTAGCCGCAAATTAAGTTTTTCTCGTAATTATTCCAGAAGGGATTTAAAATTAATGATTTTTCAGATTTTTGTTTACTTGTGCGAAAAACCGACAACGTTGGGGAGTAAGGGTTCTCGAATGGCGACCACGAACCGGGTGACGCAGTGTTGGAAGGACCCCCACCCGATGGACCGACGACATTTTGAAGGTTGCGGGAAGTCGGTGGATGGAGAAGGCTCAAGACCGTTCGTCATGGAACTCTTTGGGGGAGGCCTATGTCCAGCAGTGGACTTCTATAGGCTGATGATGATTATGTGCGAAAAACCTCCCTTCATGCCAAATTTCAAGAGGTGCCCTAGGTAAAAGGTTTATTATATGGAAGCTTTTAGTACGAAAATGCGCTTCTATGAAACAAGGCCTTGACACGGACAGACAGACAGTCAAACAAAAAATATGATCATTTATGGGTTCCGTTTTTTACAAATAAGTTACGGAACCCTACAAATAAAAGAACAAAGGATTACACTAATTTGGAAGCTTTCTGTTCCATCCAGTTTGCGTCTGATTAATATGCAGCATCTGGCGCCTGTGCAAATAGGTACCTATCTTATGATGACGCTAATTAGTTAGTGCGCCAATTAGTTAGTACCAGTCAAAGCGAACTGGGAAATGGAATGTAATTTCAAGCTCGGGGCCTTATAGGGAGAATTAGAGCCAACCGCTGAGAGGTTTGAAGGCTATCGCTTCGTTAACGAAGGAAGTAAAGTAAATTATAAAAAAATAGTAGATGTACAAGGTGATTCATAATATGAATCCCGAAAGGGGCTTATTCGACAACCAATTGACAATAAAGTTTGGTCTCCGACTTTTGGAAATTCGACATTTTTTATTGAAAAAACTCTGTGCAAAAATCAGCTGTTGTGGGGTCAAATCAGGTCAAACTCAATGAATCAGCTGTTTTAGGTAGCAATCTTGATTCCGAACTTCTGGTAAGTTATTTATTAGTTATGAAAATAATAAAAATACCAAATTTTTTCGCTTTAGTATTATTTCTTTTTGTTGATAGAATAAACCCTTTTCGGGATGGTGTTACATTTAATCACCTTGTATATGTTATCCATTGATTATTTTATTTTTGTCATCCGTTTATTCAGAAATAAATGTAGTAGTTTATTTACTGTGTGAAAAAAATATACCTACATAGCGAAGCTGTTTTTGAAAGAAAATGTGATAGGCTTCTAAACGCCATTGGCGATTGGAATGTTTTTTCCCCAAATTGTCGGGAAAGACCGGAAAGTCATTGCCTTCGGTTACTTATTTTTGTGATTTTCTCATATTTCGGACCGTGCAGCCGTAATAAGCGCCGCTTTGGAGCGTATCCCAGTTTTAGCTTTATTTCAACGGTTATGTAGCAGATATTTTAAAATGCACGCGTTGAGGTGCTAATGTAGCTGTTATAGAGACTGGCTATGTTCACACTATGCTATGTGACTGGCACATTTCCCGCGATAATCAAGGGCGGCATGCCGTTTGAAGACGGCTTAATATAATTATATTATTTATTTTAAAAGTTCTTGTGGTTCAAGGGAGGTAATAATAAACAGAAATCTATACATGCAGGATAATTTATTACACTGTACAATATTATAGTTATTGTAGTTTATAATATATATATACTTGTTCCAAAATATATTGTCCATACTCTAGGTACAAGGTATACAATAGAAGTACATGACCCAATGCTCGAAATTCGTAGGAATCTTTTACAATCTACAGAGTAGGTAGGTACAGATAGATTGAGACACCATTTTCAAGAAAGCGATTTACAAAGAGCTATGTCTAAATATCGGTCGCTATGGGAAATCTATGGGGGAGGCCAATGTTCAGCAGTGGACGTCTTATGACTGAAATGATGATGATGATTGATGCTGATAATGGTGGTGATGATGATGATGATGTTTTAAATAGCTCCAAAATGAAATAGCGTACCTTGCAATCAGTGAAGAAAATAATATAGCGAAAATGCTGAATGTTCTTATTTGAGATAGCCCGTAACAATCTGACGTAGGACGTTTTGAACCTTAAAAAGTCCTACAATTGAATACATACCTACTCGTGCACGGTGTTATACAAGATGATTCATAATATGTATACTATCCCGGAAGGGTCTTATTCTACCAACAAAAATATCGTGACTAAACGCGTGACCCGAGAGCTGGCTCTTATTTGACCCAGCGCATTAGCATTGCCATCCAGCGTGGCAATTCCGCCAGCGTCTTGGGGACGCTACCGACTGGTAGTGATCTGGATCAGTTGAGCTAGATAGCTATATACGATCTATAGATATAGATCGTTTGTAACGGTCTTTAGATGGCTCAACTGTTTCTTGTGTATTTTGTAAATATTAACTTGTATTAGTTTTAAGTTTCTTTGTGTAAATAAAGATGTTTATTTACAAAAATATATAATAGTAGCGACATTTTCAATATTTTTTCTTAGGATTTTAATCTCCTGTTTTTTCAGAACCGCTGTCGCTGGTCTTTTTATCATCTTTATAACTAATTATTAAACTTACGAACAACATCAAGGTTTCTACCTTTTTAGGTAGAAATCTTGACGAATAATCGAGTTTGAATTGATTCGACCCAGAAAAAGCTGATTTTAGAATGATTTCCAAAAGACGTAGAACAAACTTTATTGTCAATTGGGTGTAGAATAAGCCCCTTCCGTGTTAGTATCTATGAATCAATAGTATTACGAATCACCTTGTATAATTAGATTAGGATGTCTCGTTTACTCGAAATGGCAATTATAATGGTTATTTCATACTTGAGTGCCATTTTTCATTTATGCTGGATTGTATTTTTATAATTATGTAAGATTCCAGCCACCTAATTTTTTTACTAAGATTTCTGTGCATTTTTATGTGATTCTGTAGGTACATAATAGGGTAGAGTAGGCAAGTGGGGATTTACATCAAGCGTTGGATTGTAAACATTATAATTAATTACATAAATTTATTTTCGTTCTGAGTCGACTTGATTTAGAAAGCGTTCCTACTAAAAAGTTGTTACGTACGAATTGAACTACGTAAAAATTGCGCACCTCAATTAGTCAGAATACAATTTTTGAAACTTTCATGGGTATGAACATAATTTTTACTAAAAACGGGATATTTACCATGATGTGTGAGTTTATTTGTTTCCCGATATCTCAGCTCAGTTTCATGTGCCATGATCACGGAGTAAACTCTCAGTTATCCGTTTGCTCCGTGATCATCATGGCGCATGAAACTGTGCCGAAATATCGGGGAACAAATAAACTCACAAATCGTGTTAAGTATCCCGTTTTTAGTGAAAATTATAGTCAGAATACATTGGTACTTCAAACGAGCATAATATTAGTGGGAAGTATCAAAAGCTATAGATGCAAAAGGGTCCATTTCACAACATTAATATAAAAATTACTACCGTTTTTGTGCTAAAGCATGCGCAATGATTTCGAAATAATTGAGCACACAATGTTCAAAATTTAAAAAAAAAAATCTTGCAAACTTTTAAAGTTTCTCTAAGCATTGAGCGACGCAAATACAATTATATTTATTGCTGAATTATATATTTTCGCGTTAAACAAAGAGCTTTTTAAGTACTGCGTATATTTAACTTCTATCCAATATTTTCGAACCAGCGTCTTCTAGAATCGGCAAGAATGACGCTGGCGCCGAAAACCGTGGGTAGATGAAACATTTTTATCGGTTCAGTACCGGAGTTCACTACAGGAGTTTCAATTAGAAACATTCGACTTAAATAAAGCTTCGTAACCGATTACTAAGCTATCTGATTTGGTCGCATTGGCCGCAATTTTGGTCAGGTTGGCCGAATACTTTGGTCAGGTAGGTGGCTATCGGCCTTTCAATAAAACACTTCGCATCTTAAAGATTTTGATAACAAATACGCGTGTAACTTGTGTCTTACAATCACTATTTAAAAACATCAAATTATGATTAGGTATTTGTCATTTTTTGATATTGATACAAAGTAATTAGTTAATTTAAATTTTTTAGGAGTCTGCTCAAGAAAGTATTTTATCTGATTTCTGATTAATATTTTTATAGATAATTGCAAGGAGGCTCAATACATTTTGGTTTGAGCAAAGATAGTAGATATAGCTACTAAAATTAACTTTAGCGGCAAATGTATGTGTCAATGGCACTGTTAAATGCAAATTTATCACGAGAAGAAAGAAATTAGACTGCACGATCCAATCAAACATTTGATTTATAACAGATTTAAAAAAAACTTAAGTATTCTCTTAATAAACCAAATACTAAAGTAAAATTACGAGGTATGTACATTATAGCCTCAAAAGACCAAAAAATATATTACAGTAGACAAATAAATATAAATATCTATTTAAACATAGTAAAAAACTTTATCCTTAGCTTATATTAAAATAAATAAACTAAAGTTTATCAAACTTACAAATAAATGAGTACATCATTATTATGTATGCCGATTATGCCTCAAATCACTTATCAGAAGCCGGTTGCATATACAGTACAAGCTTATTCATTAATTCATTGAAAAAAATAGGCTAGCGACTTTAATTCCCCAAAGGAGGTAGTCAGAGGCCCGTCCAAACATTACATTTGCAATTGACACATGCCCGCACTTTTTCAGTAGTGTGAAGGTATTCACGGGAGATACCCACGACTTTCGGACCGAAAGTCGTGGGTGTATCTCCCGCTAACACGGTTTTCAATACTTTATAGCTTGTACTTATACTATAATACAACGCGGCGCAAATCATTTTCCACATTCATATTGTACAGTTATTGAATAAGCACTCGTCAAAGTAAGAATAATTTGTTTACACTAAACGACAATTATTTTTGCAGTTCTGAATATAAAGGTATCTAAATAATCCCGAGACGGACGGAGTTGCTGTGTCAAACCGACTCATTCGTTAAACAATTGAAAACCAACCTTATTTTCTTTTAGAAACGGCTGAAATCACAAAATTGCGTAGTGTTATTTTGATATTTTAGCCGTATCTAAAAGCAAATAAGGTTGATTTTAAATTGATTAGCGAATGAGTCGCTTTGACGCTACTTCGTGCGTGTTGGATTATGTGATTTCAGCTGTATCTAAAAGTATACAAGGTTCATTTTCAATTTGCGCTGACCACTGCTTATAATATCATATCTGCAAAAATACTTGTCGCATCCAAAAATCGATACAAAGTCCTAGAAGATCTATTTCATTTTATTCATTTATCATATTTGAATTATAGAAAATTATCAAATTTCGTTATAAAAATGTCAAGTCTTTTGACGATTCCATATTCGTAACTAAATCATGTCTAGCTATAATCTTTGTAAAAATAAAAAATTGTACTTATAAAAGATTAGACTCGCGTCTGAGATTACACGTCTTTGCTTCGAGTTGTGCCAAGGGACGGATTGCATGGTAAAAAACAGGATTACTGGAAGTAAGCACCAAAATCAACCTTATTCCTACCGCATTACGATCCTTTTAGATAGCATTTCAACCAATTCGTAAGGTCTCGAACGAATCGACGTTGAGCTTCAGACTTTATGATCAGGAGCATAAGGTTCTATGTGTACTTACTTCCAATGAAGAGTAAACTGCGGGACAGTACTTCATTGAGCCAATAGAATATGACAAAACATCACGTTCCAAGTCGCAGTGTCGTAATCAAAAAGTTAGCTTCGTTGCTGTTTACAGCCAAATATTTATACAAATTTCATCACAGTTACCATTTTTATGTACATTTTTACTCCCTCGGGGGATTATGTATAAAAGTCCTTGCCAAACGAAGGACAACGCTGACCTGGCACCTCGCAAGAGCAATTTGTAATTACTACTAATTTGATAACGTTTAAAAAATTTCAACGATCATCTATGGTAAAGTTGGGCTCGTAAGTTTACTAAGACATTCATTACATTGATATTCAAAGTGAATTTTACGTTGGTCTATTTAAATTACAAATAGACCAACGTAAAATGGTGCACTACTGGATTTTTCCGTTCGAAAAATTTATGTGAGATTAACACATGCTCAAAACGTTGAACAACGTGTTCCATAACTAGTATACTATCTAACAACAAACAAGGTTCATTCTATCAATAAAAATAATAAAAATATTTGCTATAATACAAGCAATTTTTTTCTTTTTGTCATCGTTGTAACTAATTATAAAACAATTATTTCGACATCAATATTGTTACTTAAAACAGCTGAATGAATGAGCTTGAACTGATTTGACCACAAAAAAGATGATTTTCGAAATGCGTCCAATTCGTCATTTTTCATTGTTTTTCAATTAAAAATGACGAATTTCCAAAAGTAGAACGCAGAACAAACTTTACTGTCGATTGGGTGTAGAAAAAGCCCCTTCCGGGATAGCATACATAATTTGAATCACCTTGAAAAAAGGTTTAACTAGAACTTACGAACCCAACCATACGTTTCAACAATTCATCTAGTCTCAACTTGGCACTGCTTTAATAACCGTTCGCAATAAACCTTGCGTTCAATAAATAATTAACTAACAGAATTATCCATTTTTCGACCCTAAATACGAGTATCACTACAAGCCCGCCTTGGTTAAACGATTTAATTCTTACTATTTAGGGTATTTGACAATGTCTTGACAAAGTATAAATGTAATATTTAAAATTGTAAAAGTAAATGTAAGTTTCATTGATGTTTTAAGAAAAATTTCATGCCGGCTATTATTCGGTATTCGATGCTTGATTGTTGTGTCACTGATTCATTCTCGGTCATCCTGTATTAGGTCAGTGACCGGGTTGAGGTATGGTGGCCCTGAAAAGGGCCTATGACCGTCGGTTAAAGAATCAGTGTAGTGAAAGTATTAAAATGCGCCTCTTAGAGGCTCCTTTAGTGCAAGCGCAGTGTTTTTATCTAGATGGACGATCACAAATCTTCGTTTGACTTGGATGATTGTCTTACGCGACAGTGTTTGGCTATCTTCAATAGCCTGTAGAAGTCCACTGCTGGACATATTCCAACAACCTTCACGTCGTCGGTCCATCGGGTGGGGGCCTTCCAACGCTGTGTCGTCCAGTTCGTGATCTCCATTCCAGAACCTTTATTTCGTCGTTTCTGCGAGCTATATGGCCTTGCCCACTGCCACTTTAACTTGATAATTTAATTCTTAGAGATATGTCGGTGACATTGATTTTCTACGGATTTCCTCATTTTGGATTTAATCACGTAGAGAAACTCCGAGCATCTCTCTCCGTAGCCCATTTTCGCTATAAATACTGAATAATAATGACATATTTCCCAAACGACACATACCGGAAACAATTGATAAAAACGACCATTGTCAAATACCTATTAATTTTTTTTATATAATGTCTCATTATAGTGCGTTTAAACATGTATATTGATATAAAGTTATGTGCGTTCACCAAACATCTACGATTTGGTAATAAATACGTTCCGTACACTAAATAGGCCACGTATAAGGCCCACTGTCTTTTTTTCACCACTAACTAACGCTGGGTTCAGCTAATAATGGCTAGCCAACTGGACAGCTTATATTTCATTACTTCACGGAACCCTTCTGATTTGATTCCAATACAATCTAATGTTTGTCCTTGTGAGGCCCATAAGAGGTAAATTCTATCAGCAAAATTAATTATTAGCGAAAAAAATATTAAAATCCTACTCAATGTTTTGTTTTTATGTCCGATATTTTTCAATTCAGCTGTAATTGGTCTTTTTAACATCCTTATAAATAAATAATTATTCCACATTAAGATTGCTCGATCGAATTTCCAAAAGTCGTAGAACAAACTTTATTTCCAATAATGGGGTGTAGAATGACCCTTTCGGGATAGAAAACATATTATGAATCACCTTGTAAAATGTTACGAACTTTCCCCGATACAATTATTAATTTCTACCTTTTCGCCTTTTTGTTACCATCTACGTATATATTTTCCGCCAAGCAATATTGATGTGTTTTAAATGAAGAAGTGACACAACAGACACTGTTTTATTCAGCCTTTATGTCCTAATGACACAATATGTAGGAAATGGTTGAGTAATAGGCATATTTCTTAACACCAGGTGGGTCTGATATCTAGTTAAAATAAGTAATATAGTATCGCATAATGAAATGCTGACTGTCCAATTGGTAGCCGAAGCGGTCCGCGCGAACCCAGCACATATGGAAATTTGCGCATACATAAGTATTGCCATTATTATCACAATTAAAAGTCTCAATCACTGCAGCATTAGAGATTCAAGATTCCTGTTCAATATCGTGTCTTTGACGGAGTTGAACACCACTTCTATGTTTTTAGTGTCTATGGCGGTTGTGAAGTGGTGGTACAGCGTCGTTTTTGGTTCTCTCCGCACGTTAGCGAACATATTGAGCAAGTACATTTGGACTTCGCGTAGATTGTGCGCGTCGCCGGTGAAGTTTGGGTAGTACCAGCGTATGTCCGTTTCGGCGCTGGAAACTTTTCTTGCTAGCAAGTCTGATTTGTTCAGGAACAGGATGATGGATATGCCTTTGAAGTTCACGTTGTTGACGATCGTGTCGAAGATATTAAGAGCCTCTTCTAGGCGGTTCGTTTTTCTGGAAAGGAGATAAATATGACGTTAGTATGATGAGGACAAAACACGGGTTGTTAATGCTAGAACCAGGGTACAAAAAAGTTTCTTATTGGTCATTTCGAGTTATTATTTTTGTTTGGTTGTTGGTTAGGCTCTTTGCTAGTTTCTGTCAGATTTCTCATTCGTTACGAGAAACATGACATGAGTACGAGGATGATAAAACACGTTAAACGGCAGATGGTGCCAGAACAATTAGGGCGCAAAATATGTTTTTCTTTGGTCATTTCGCGTTTTACTTTTTGTTTGGCTGTTGAGTTTGTCTCTATGCTAGTTTTTTTCAAAGATTATAGAAAGATAGAAAGAAAGAAATATCATTTATTTGTCCCCAAGAACAACAGTTGAAAAGACAAAAGTTTAAAAAATAAGAAAAATAAAAATAAAGCAAGTATACAAAGTAAAAATAGAAAAAGATAAATTAAAAAAAAAACATACTTTATGATAAAATTAAATTAGGTATAGTAATAATATAAGAGGTGACTGTTGCATGGGGCCAAAAAGGTCCCTATCTCAGCATAAGCTGCACCATACCATAAGATTGCGTTATATTATAAATAAATATTCCGGATATATCACACACGGTCAACTGATCCCAAACTAGGCATAGCCTGTACTATGGGTACCAGAGACTGATATACATAATAGGTAAATATCTAACACCCAGACACAGAAAAAACATCTGTATTCATCACACAAATGTTTGTCCAGTGCGGGAATCGAACCCGCTACCTCTAGCTCAGAAGGCAGACTTACTACCAACTATAGATATAGATAAGATTATGCGATTATCTTCACATAGAGGCGAAGAACTATCTCCGTGTAAATCGGTCTTAAGTAAAAAGTATATAAAAAGTTATGATTAAAATAGATTATTCATAAAATATATCTATTTTACGATATAACATGTATTTGTTAAATAACTATATTATCAGCATTATTCTATACACAATTCTAGTCACAGTCTTACTTTGCTAGAAATATAGCAAAAATGTATGCCCTTATCGACTTTGTATTTCATAATTGAGTGCGGTGACATACGTGACCCTAAATTAGTTCCAAATCCACACGTTTTATATCGGCTTCCATGCTACTCTACCGTGACCCTGTGTATTAGATAGTAAAATATTGACTACTAGGTGTAGTAGGTAGGTATTAAATCATTCTTTATACCTGATTATACGTTACTAGCTTACTCAAAGAAGTATGTATGTTATTCTGGTATATTTTTTAATTAATTTATTGACTACATACATTCAAAGTGTCATTACAACCCGTTCAGTTTGCTCTCTAGCGTTGGAGGAAAACATGTCCAACAGGAAAGCATACCTATAACTTATAATAAATAAATATTCCGGACATATCACACACGGTCAACTAATCCCAAACTAGGCGTAGCCTGTACTATGGGTACCAGAGACTGATATACATAATAGATATAAATATTTAACACCCAGACGCAGAACAAACGTCTGTGTTCACACAAATGTTTGTCCAGTGTGGGAATCGGACCCAAGACATCTAGCTCAGAAGGTAGAGTTACTACCAACTGAGCTATAAGGCCAGTCAGTTGTAGAATAAGCCTCTTTCGGCATAGTATACTAGTTACGGAACACGTTGTATCAGTGACTGGTGTGTTTATTATCATCAGATTATACTAGAAAGATGCAATGTGTCATCAATTCTGCCAAGGATATGAACATTTTATTTCACTCTTTCTCTTTGAAACACATTAATTGAAATTACGTAAATAACACGTTAACTTATAAACAAAATACATAAAAACAAGTCAGAAAATATTGGAACACGCATAAATAAACATGAATTAGTTTTCAACCACAGACTTAAAACCAGATCGTTTCATGGCGAATTTTTATAATTATCAAATTTGAATAGCCTTTAAATCGAAGCTAGTTCGAAGCTCATAAATCTTACCATGGGAATTCAGTAAATAAGAGCCTATTTTTAGCAACGTTGTGATGTATGCAATAGTATCGGGATCCTAAACCTACAGTATGGGGTTCTTCAAAAAGGGCATTTGAATTTTTTAAGGGGTCGGCAACGCGTGCTTTATGCCTCTGGTATTGCAAGCGTTCATAGGCTACGGTAACCACTTACCAAAAAGGTGGGCCGTATGCTACCTTAGTTGTATAAAAAAACTACCTTTAGTAAATTCACCGTGTTGGTCTGGTGGGAATTTTCGCACCTTCAGCATGTTTTAACTATGATGATATGATAATCAATGTTATCTGAACAACGAAATCATTGACCAACCTCACCAAATAGGAGCTCACGTTATATTGGATATAAATATTTCAATTTAGTTGTAAAAAAAATAAAAATCGTCTTGGAATGTTTGAACAAAGCTTTCATATGACACTACTTCATGGTCTGGACTCCTATATCTTGGCAACCCCTTGGCGGATTTAAACCATATTCTTATTAGTCAAACTTGAAAGTACAACCTGTAGACCTACTGAATTCCATGCAGATCGAATTAACGGTTCGAAAAGTTATGGTCTAACAAATATGCAACGACAATTCGTCCAAGTTGTTTGAGATATCTTCGCTCCCTCAATCAATTACCTCCGCCGCTTATTGTAAATGATAATGCCTAATTACCTAATGCATTTCTAGAAGCAGTCGTCGTCTACCATGGTATGGCATGTGGTCGCCCAAGTAAGGCAATATACGACATGGGAGAAATTGTTGTCACACATCGCTAAAGTAACGGTTTATTAAAAAGGTAATGGTTACCATTCAACTGTCTGAAAAGCCCTCGTCATTTAAAAGTTTGATTTATAAATTTAGTCATAACACACTGGTACTTAGCACTTTCTATAAGCGACAATGTGCTTGCAACCTGTCACGTATGGATGGCCAACTTCTGCGAAAAAGTGGATTCGACCCAAATGTAGTCTTTACTTAGCTCCCCCCTTACACAGCCTCAGGGATCAAGAGCACTATTGGAAAGAACGATATTTTAGGATTACAGTGTTAAATTATAAATGCGAAAGTTTGTGAGGATGTTTGTGGTTCAATCACGCCGTAACTGCTCAACCGATTTCAATCGAACTTGGAATAGAGTTATTTACCGAGAATAGCATATAGGCTACTTTTAATACTGTACCAGGCGAGCAAAGCCGCAGGCACACCGTAGTCACATGTTACTTTCAGAGATAAAAGTCATCAATGTACGATGACCAATTTGTATATTGTGAATACTGTAGTTGTCAGTACCGTATGGATGAAAGTTGGCCGTCTATCATCATGATTGAAAAGTGAAATGTAGTTACCTACTAAGTACGTAGTACTCACGTCAATAACTTTCGCACAAGGCCGCCAGACCACAGATTAAATAACAGTTAGTACGTAACAGATCCATCACTACCATGCAAACGCACGAAACGTAGCTTAGGCAATTGAATCTGTGCTTTAAGTTCACATAGTGAGAGACGAGATTGCTAGTAGTAGCAGTTAACAGACGTTTGTACCCCAGGGGAACTATTAGTGACAGGCCTGGCCAAAGCGAATAAGTTCGTATAAGCTAGTGACCAAATCACAGGAATGCCTTCATCGTAGCTTAGTGACTATTATTACCAGGATCGATAGCGCACCGTAGCATTCAGATGGTAAATTAATCATGTAAATACTGACCCAGCACGTCCCTGCTAAGCCAAGTTGATCTGGTAAACCAGGCTACACGATCGCTTCTCGATTACATACTAATATGACTACCCAACAGTCACATAATATTCCTATCCACGTATTGTGAGTTTACGATATCACACCGCACCGTGGTAGTACCACGCGCACAGCACCCTAAAGATGACATCCACGAAGCAAACTCACCTGTCTTCGGACAACACCTGGTCGAACTCCGAAGACGATACCAGAAATAGTATCGACGTAACAGAGTCGAAGCACTGCGTCCACTTCTGCCGCTGCGTCCGCTGGCCTCCCACGTCGACGAAGACGAAAGGCACGTTGTTTATGTTTATAGTACATTCCGAGATGCCTTTAGTGGCCTTCCGGCAGTGCAGGATGTCTTGGTGGGAGGGGACATAGTCAGGCCGCGCGATCCGTTCAAGCTCGTCGAAGAAGTAGCTGACTGAATCGCTCTGAAATTTGACAATGGAATTGGTAAGTGATAGTTTTAAGATTAAGAAAGAAGAGCAGATAATTAGGAAAATGTTTGGCAAAGATGTAAAGGTACATTTTTAACATAACTGCTGCTCAAACATTTAACTTGCTTCTTGACTGAAGGAGACAACAAAAGTACACCCAATTGCTAGCATTTTGCTATGGAAAACACTTCACTCATGTTACGAGTACATATAGTAGCTAGTACTGACTGATAGTAGCTGACTGATACACCGTGATCGTAAAGGTACCTAGTATTCTATCCAACAAAAAGGATTACTACCAAAGTATGTCAAAAGCTAGAGACACGTTGTGTGTGGTCTATAACATTACTTACGTACTAGAGCAAATCTGAGATAAGACTCAGTGTTTACCTCTACCTACACCACACCAGATGTTCCATTGATAATATCTATGGTGAACAGGTTTAGTGATGCTACTCGTACCAATAATGCCGGATCTGGACCGACCAAGACGTAGGGTTTGATGTATTTACCATCTGACAAGGAAAATTAAAGAACATAATGTATGAAGATGTTGTGATAATTTATTAATCGAATAAATAAACGGATAGCTAAAGTTATTCAACTGAATTTTCCAGATTAGAATTCACCACACGTTTGTTTAGAATGAGGAAATATCTAGGCATTCAATACCCAACTATACTTGAGTAGGAATGTATGGTGCATATAGCATATATGCACCATACATATATATTTATATTATTATTATTATTATATAGCAAACTATTAAGGTACTTATAAGCAGTTCTATTGCATTTGTATTGAAGTTTGTGCAGCATTAAATAAATTGTATTGCTTTAGTTTTAAACAAGGATCGCGACAGTTTTGTCGCGATCCTTGTTATTACAGCAAAAATTGAGATTGGCCAATCGATTTTGTTCATATAATTATGTACAAAAATCATTACGGTATTAATAATGAAAGTAAGCGAGTTCCGCAAAGTTATCTGGCGAGTTCAATCAAGAGCAATTTTAAGAGGTTGGTACTATTGACAAGAAAGGAGGCTGATGAGAGGGAATACCTTTCAAAAACAGATAAGGAACAAAGAAGACACTTTTAATGCCTTTGCGAAACCGTCAAAAATGGCGTATTTATTACAAAAACAAATAAACGACCCTGTCTAACGGTTCGCTTGTTAACAGGCTCTCCGAGTCACGCCTCCAGTCTGATAAATATAAACGCATACAAAGGAGTGACACGATTGTGGAACAATGCTAAAGTATAAAATGCTAAAGTACTTTGCATCTTTTAAGCATACAATAAAGGAGTTGACCACAACTGCTGATGTGTGTATCGTTTTCAAAGCAGCACTATTAAGCCCACAAACCACAACTCTACCTCTTTAGCCCTTCTTTTCATTGGCAAATTTTGGGCACAGGCTACTAGGGTTCAAAGAGATGTCAGATTTCGAAATGTTGATTCTAGGACGTGCCAGTTTTCTATGGAATGTAGGCTAACAGGATATTTACCCAAAATCGTGCTAACGCGTTCATTGCAAGGTTCAAACTAAGCACGTATAGATCAAATTACCTACAAAAAATTGGTCGTCATGCTGACGTAAATGTGACTTATAAATACAGGGCGAAGCTATCATTTCCTAAATTATGCGAACGTTATCGACTCTACCTGGAGTTCGTGCAAAAACGCTATTTCGGTGTTTCTTCTGATACATTTCAATATTATCAAGGACGAGGTGTGCACGCACCGGGCGCGGTTCAACCCAATGCAATCGGCTAAACACGGGCCTAAGTAAGAAACACCTAGATTATTGTGATGAAATAACATAAAACCACTCTCCAATTGTATGTAATGGTCAATGACACAATACACATTGCATTCCAATACGCTATTCACGATAACAAGCTCGAAACGCGCGATTATGGAATTATGAACTTCGCTTTTTCCGCGTCTCAGAACCGCGGTTTTTCATGTGTTTATTATTTTATCTCAAAGCAAACCGAGTTAATGGATTACAGGAAACACAAGATAAATAGACAGGTAATAAAATCGCCAGCTACGTCTTTTGTTGAAGAGCACGTAGTTAATGAATGAAGTCGAGAGGATTCATTAACGAAATGGGGGCAGTTTGCTCAGTGGTTATACCGGCTCGGAGGTTATTGTAGGCATGTTTCAATGGTAATTATACCATTTAAACGGTACAAAGGTTTAACTATTTCACACCCTTCGGTTATGAGAAAGAAAACAAGAGCGCCTTTAGACAATGCTGTTTGAAGAGTTATTTATTCATGAAATCAGCGCTAGCCGATAGCACACGTATGTATTGCATTGCAAATGTTAGTGTGATTCATCAGTTAAGAAATATACAGGTGTTTACTCGGCGCTCATTTTTACGTCAGTCAAATCTCTTAATTGATATCCTGTTTTGAAATTCTTGGTAAGCACTATAGGTAATTAATTTTAGCATCACTTATGGTGTATGTTCACGTTGCTCAATCTTAAGGTTCTTTTATAGGAAAACACTGAATGGCTTTTGCTTAATTCTCGCTATATCGAAAAATATTTTGCAAGTACAGTCGCCTGCACTAATATGTACACATTTCATTATCTTCATAATGTTGCCAATAAAAAACAAAGATTTACAATGCAATAGCTCAAAAAATATTGTACTACACAACCAACAACTTGTTTCATTTTCGCTTTTACTACGTGCCTACCATGCCCATCAGTATTATGGCATCATATTGAAAATGTTAATCTTAGTGCAGGCAACTGTACCTTAAACTCGTATTCTATTATGCTCAAACGTGAATGGAGTATCATTCATAGATATTTCTTGACAACTTTTCCGTCCGACGACAGTTGAACCGTTGATCAGATCTAAAACTAGATAACTCCGAAAACTGATGCGGCCTATTTTTCAATGGTTGCCGGACGTTACGAATCATGCTCGGTATAATTACCCAACTAATCTAGGGTAGATTATGGCTGCTGTTCTTTATCTCTACATTGAGAGTAGAGCAATGCAGCCAGAGCTAACTCTGGCTACATTGCTAAAACGATGTCTCGACTATTCCATATTAATTAATGTAATATTATAAATGTGGAAGTTTGTGGTTCAATCACGCGGGAACGGCTCAACCAATTTCGATGAAACTTGGAATAGGTAAAGTTCTTTACCTAGAATAGCTCATAGGCTATTTAGATACCACGCTAAAGAAGTAGCGGGCACAAGCTAGTTTAAAATAAATAAAAGGGCATTTCATCACTCATCTAGACTTCCTACATACAAATATGTAGGTACCTATATTATAAGATTAAACAAAACAAAGTTATAGGTATGTAGGTAGACAAGTGAAATGGTCGAGGGCTCAGCTACGCTGGTTTTCAACCTCACCTTAAAATGTCTGCTCTCGTCAAAGCAGGTTTGAGCCTCGGAAACCATCAGCCGCTTTCAGGCAATGAAGAGAAGGGCAAATATCATTATATAACCTATGTAGGTAAGTAGGTATAAAATCGAGGGAACAGCAAATGGTCTCCCAAAACCCGGATATCTAAATATAAATTGTGCAAAACTTATAAGAGTCAGGTAGCAGGTAGGTTATTTGCCGTGGTGGCCCCGGCTATACGCCCCTCCATATCTACCTACCCATGGATGTCTTAAGAGGCGACTGAGGGAAAAAAACCTAAGGGATGGGCAGAGCGCTAACTGCGGTCGCCAACCCGCATGTCCAGCGTAGTGAGTATGGGCAAATTCATGATAGGAATTCGCTCTGGAAGTTTTTGGGGGAGGCAATGTCCAGCAGTAGACTTTCTATGGCTGAAATGATGATTAGCTAGGCAACGCAGCCAGCCTACAGTTCCACCGATACATGCTTGCAGAGCAGAAGTGGCAGATGTATGCGTAGATAGTAATAGATAAGTACCTTGACTATTCAACGAATAACCTCCGTCCGGCCTACCTGACTTTGGCCTCCGATAAATACGAGTAGGTAAGTAAGTTATCATGAAAGGAACTTCTGTGATGCCCATTAGAACATTTCGTCAATTAGCACTGGCTATTCCACCATCTTCTATCCATCATCCTTTACTCTGGCCTAACTTAAGGTCACCTAGAGAGGACAAGTGACACGACTGAAAAAGAGTTATGAGCTATTTCTCTATTCCTATAGTCACTAGCTAGATCTACTATCGAGCTGTGTGCATTTAGCAATGCAATCATGGAGGTTTATGGTACGTTAGGAATGCGGGCCCACAACCCGTTTGCGATGGTTTACCTAAAGCTGATAGATATGGAAATCTCACCATTATTGAACGCAAGAATGTATTGGTACCTATTATTAAGACATTTTCATTCATATTCAAAGAATTATACGAACAGAGCTAACTAACCTAACCTAGACTACTATTGAAAAGTGTATCTAACGATCCTAAGGTTCAAATTCCAGGCATACTCCAACGGAATTTTCTCATACTCAATCGGTAAAGTAAGACGCACGACATCTTCTCATCTTCTTCTGGCGATGATGTTTTTCTGTCTGTTTTTCGTGTCGATGCTTCACATTTATATTGTTTCGGAGTAATAGGTGGCCACCTCAATCGCTCTAGGTATACGTGGCCGCGTTAAGGACTTCTCTCGTGCAGGTATTTGGGCACAAGGTATACCAGCAAGAAGCACGATAACAGAACCACGAAAAATCAATTTCTGGGATCTTTACCCAATAAGTCTTACCATAGAAATATCTTAGAAAAATTGTCTTACCCACCGTGTATTGCTACATGAATGAGATGACTCAGTTTGTTTTTGTGGTGGATTTTACATCCGTCCATTAAATCAGTTGCTGACTGTACCGATCTACCCAGCCACAGAAATGACGCAACGGACTGACTAATCAAAATGAGATAACGTATTTACGATTACGATTAATTCAAGTCCACAAGACTTCTTTGAATTAACTGATGTCTGTGTTGCCTTTTTGTGTGCTATGTGACGACCTCGGTGGCATGGCTGGCGATTTCCCGGCTAAGATACGATAAGAGGTGTGGGTACGATTCTCGTTTACACTAATGTTTACAATGACATGACTGGCCTCATAGCTCAGTTGGTAGGAACTCTGCCTTCTGCGCTAGAGGTCGCGGGTTCGATTCCCGCTCTGGACAAACATTTGTGTGATGAACACAGTTGTTTGTACTTTGTCTGGGTGTTAAATATTAATCTATTAAATATATCAGTCTCTGGTACCCATAGTACAGACTATGCCTAGTTTGGGATCAGTTGACCGTGTGTGATATGTCTGGAAAATTAAAAAATATATATATATATATACATGATCTGTTAATATTTGTTCCGGGTCTGTGTGTTGTTCATAGTAGGTAAGTGAATAATTGTGGAACCAATTTGTTTGAAATTTGGCTAGGTACTTTTTACACGGGAACCCTGGTTATGGGTAGCAGAATACTACCAGCCATAACTGGGGTTCTCCGTGTAAAGAGTAGCCATACATAAAGCATACAATCACAAGGTGATTCATAATAATTATGTATCCGGAAAGGGGATTATTCTACACCCAATAGGCAATAAAGTTTGTTCTAGGTACAATAAAAAAATTGATGGAGAAATATTGATGTTTTTTCGCAAATATTTTTACTTTTTGTTGATAGAATAACCTTTCGTGATGGTATACATGTTATGAATCACCTTTTATACATAAGGTACCTAGTATATTCTAAACTAGCTTACGACTGCGGCTTCGCTCACGCGTACTTAGATAAAAAGTAGCCTATATGTTATTCTGGGTAAAGAACTCTTATCTATTTCAAGTTTAATCGAGTCGGTAAAGCCGTTACGGCGTGATTTAACAATAAACATCCTCAAAACTTTCGCATTTACCTATAATATTATTATGATACCGAGCGACTCTGGAAACAGCAATTAGTTGACAGTACAAAACCAGTCGTAACACCTGCTCAGTTCAAAGTGTAATTGGTGTGTGCAACCTATTATCTTTGTGTGCAACAAAAGAGACGTTTCATCAATATATGGAGCATGGGCCTGCACTGTGTACACTACTCTAAAATATGGCTAAGCAATAAAGTAATTGGTTATACATGCTTGCAGAGCAGAAGTGGCAGATGTATGCGTAGATAGTAATAGATAAGTACCTTGACTATTCAACGAATAACCTCCGTCCGGCCTACCTGACTTTGGCCTCCGATAAATACGAGTAGGTAAGTAAGTTATCATGAAAGGAACTTCTGTGATGCCCATTAGAACATTTCGTCAATTAGCACTGGCTATTCCACCATCTTCTATCCATCATCCTTTACTCTGGCCTAACTTAAGGTCACCTAGAGAGGACAAGTGACACGACTGAAAAAGAGTTATGAGCTATTTCTCTATTCCTATAGTCACTAGCTAGATCTACTATCGAGCTGTGTGCATTTAGCAATGCAATCATGGAGGTTTATGGTACGTTAGGAATGCGGGCCCACAACCCGTTTGCGATGGTTTACCTAAAGCTGATAGATATGGAAATCTCACCATTATTGAACGCAAGAATGTATTGGTACCTATTATTAAGACATTTTCATTCATATTCAAAGAATTATACGAACAGAGCTAACTAACCTAACCTAGACTACTATTGAACCTGTCACTGAGCTTGCTCTAGATGGCAAAGAAACAACCAGTGGCAGGATGAACGATCTTGCCGATAATTTGACTGCCGTGTTTGTTTTTGTTGCTAGTAAAACCAGAGAAAAAACACGGCTTAGTTTTTGTCAATTGTGGTGAGAATAAGATAAGATGAAGCTCAAAAAAGTATAATACCGAATAAAAGGTTTTAAAAAAATGAGGAAACAAATAGAATGAGCTTCAGCAAAAGTTTTAAAGACAGCGCACGCTACACTTGTCTTTGAAAAAGCTACATATAATGCTTAATTAACTTAGTTGCCAACATTAAATATAACAGGCCTCATAGCTCAGTTGGTAGTAACTCTGCCTTCTGCGCTAGAGGTCGTGGGTTCGATTCCCGCACTGGACAAACATTTGTGTGATGAATACAGATGTTTGTTCTGTGTCTGGGTGTTAAATATATATCTATTATGTATATCAGTCTCTGGTACCCATAGTACAGGCTATGCCTAGTTTGGGATCAGCTGACCGTGTGATAGGTCCGGAATATTTATTTTATTTTTATTTATTTATAAAGCAAACAGAATAGTTTTAGAAACGAAGTAATGAAAATTCTATAATAATTCCTAGGTTCAGTCAGAGTAAAGACACATTGGAAGCAGGTAGAGACATTAGAAACCGTGACTGTCTATAAAAAGACTAATCAGAGCCAACAATTTGTGCGATGTACCTATAAGGAAAGCAGAGTCATCGTACAAGTATGCTGATATTCGTAGACCAGTTAACGCGAACGCCGAAGAAGGGTTATGTTTTTCCAGAATGAAACTCCGTAAATCATCCAACAGTGTCGATTACGCACTGCGCTCGACACACAGTATGGGCATCTCACTAATGTTGGTGCAGTCGGCTCGGACATTAATTGCAGTAATTTAGTAAAATTTATTTAAATCTAACTACTTATAAATGCGAAAGTTTGGATGGATGAACGTTTGTTACTCAATCACGCTAGTACAACGGACGGATCTGAATGAAAGGCACAGATATAGATTATATTCTGGAATAGCACATAGGCTTTTATCCCGGAAAAATGTGCGGTTCCCGTTGGATAGATTTGTTTTTCACAGTGCAAGGGATCGTCATGATTTTGCATAGTGGTGGTATCCTATGTCATTATAATGCCACCTAAACTAGGTGGCATTATAATAATTGACATAGTATACTTTTCATCCCGGAAAAATGCACGGTTCTTATGGGATAGCATAACAACGTATCCTAATCCAAGATTAAAATTTGATCACATTTCGATCAGGCCTTCAGTTCTCACAAATACACATCATAATTTCCACGCGAACGAAGTCGCGGACAACAGCTACTCGTAGTTCTACATATTAAATACCATTCGACATTAGACTACATTTCGATAGCTAAAGTCAATCATATACATTTTAGGAGTTCTCTACTAGCGTCATCGCTAATGACGTTAATGGTACGTTACGTTGTCTAGTTTGTGTAACATCTGGTAACTAGTGTATCTAACGATCCTAAGGTTCAAATTCCAGGCATACTCCAACGGATTTTTCTCATACTCAAACGGTAAATAAAGACGCACGACATCTTCTCATCTTCTTTTGGCGATGATGTTTTTCTGTCTGTTCTTCGTGTCGATGCTTCACATTTATATTGTTTCGGAGTAATAGGTGGCCACCTCAATCGCTCTAGGTATCCGTGGCCACGTTAAGGACTTCTCTCGTGCAGGTATTTGGGCACAAGGTATACCAGCAAGAAGCACGATAACGGAACCACGAAAAATCAATTTCTGGGATCTTTACCCAATAAGTCTTACCATAGAAATATCTTAGAAAAATTGTCTTACCCACCGTGTATTGCTACATGAATGAGATGATTCAGTTTGTTTTTGTGGTGGATTTTACATCCGTCCATTAAATCAGTTGCTGACTGTACCGATCTACCCAGCCACAGAAATGACGCAACGGACTGACTAATCAAAATGAGATAACGTATGGAATTACGATTAATTCAAGTCCACAAGACTTCTTTGAATTAACTGATGTCTGTGTTGCCTTTTTGTGTGCTATGTGACGACCTCGGTGGCATGGCTGGCGATTTCCCGGCTAAGATACGATAAGAGGTGTGGGTACGATTCTCGTTACACTAATGTTTACAATGACATGACTGGCCTCATAGCTCAGTTGGTAGGAACTCTGCCTTCTGCGCTAGAGGTCGCGGGTTCGATTCCCGCTCTGGACAAACATTTGTGTGATGAACACAGATGTTTGTACTTTGTCTGGGTGTTAAATATTAATCTATTAAATATATCAGTCTCTGGTACCCATAGTACAGGCTATGCCTAGTTTGGGATCAGTTGACCGTGTGTGATATGTCCGGAAAATTAATATATATATATATATATATATATATATATATATACATGATCTGTTAATATTTGTTCCGGGTCTGTGTGTTGTTCATAGTAGGTAAGTGAATAATTGTGGAACCAATTTGTTTGAAATTTGGCTAGGTACTTTTTACACGGGAACCCTGGTAGCAGAATACTACCAGCCATAACTGGGGTTCTCCGTGTAAAGAGTAGCCATACATAAAGCATACAATCACAAGGTGATTCATAATAATTATGTATCCGGAAAGGGGATTATTCTACACCCAATAGGCAATAAAGTTTGTTCTAGGTACAATAAAAAAATTGTTGGAGAAATATTGATGTTTTTTCGCAAATATTTTTACTTTTTGTTGATAGAATAACCTTTCGTGATGGTATACATGTTTTGAATCTCCTTTCATACATAAGGTACCTAGTATATTCTAAACTAAATTCAATGTATAAATTTAATCTAATTATAATTAATTCATAATTGATTTTTATTTTTTATTTCTTTAATATGAGTGTGAATCTTACTTTATTTATTTCTTGTCTTAATTATGATTGTGTTCATTTTGACATCAATATTATATTATTATATTTAATCGATTATTGATAATTATTATGCTATGTAAGGATTACAGTATATAAATCTGTGTTTGACATGTCACTATTATCCGTTATTAATAAATGAACTATGAACTAGCTTACGACCGCGGCTTCGCTCACGCGTACTTAGATAAAAAGTAGCCTATATGTTATTCTCGGTAAAGAACTTTTATCTATTTCAAGTTTAATCGAGTCGGTAAAGCCGTTACGGCGTGATTTAACAATAAACATCCTCACAAACTTTCGCATTTACCTATAATATTATTATGATACCGAGCGACTCTGGAAACAGCAATTAGTTGACAGTACAAAACCAGTCGTAACACCTGCTCAGTTCAAAGTGCATTGTTGTGTGCAACCTATTATCTTTGTGTGCAACAAAAGAGACGTTTCATCAATATATGGAGCATGGGCCTGCACTGTGTACACTACTCTAAAATATGGCTAAGCAATAAAGTAAACGTATTTAATTGGTTATTTTATTTAAATTGACTTCATTCTAAGGTACATTATGATTTTCTTCGACAAACAGAGCAACACACAGCGCTACAAAAATATGGCGGATGGACGTGCGTGAAATGTCATTTTGACAACCTACATATAACTGACAAAACAAAATCATGACATGAAAAGTATGTCAATGTCATGTCAAACGCCAATTATAAGCCAACATGGCGGCCTTCAAATAGTGTTCACATAGTAAAAAACTTACCAGAAGAACTATTCTTGTACCATCGCATTTGTCTTCAAATTAATGAAATTGTATTTTTCTGGTAATCTCCTAGTTTTTCCTAATTTTTCTATGTAGTGTACATGGACCAGGCCCAGAATGAAATGGCTCCTTTATTGTTTATACTGCGACAATATTATAATAAGTCTTCTATTCATCGCCTGATAGTGGCTGATGGCTTCTGAGAATCAAACCTGCTGTGACGACAGCATACATTTTATGGCGAGGCTGAAAAGCAGCGTAGCTACCCTCGACCATTTCACCTGTCTACTTACATACATACCAAAACTTGTAAATTACCAATTGTATCTTTATAACTGTGTGTAGGAATTCTTGGTGAATAAATGCCCTTTTATTTTAATTTTTATTTTAAGTACATTTAAATACAATATATCAATCAACACTAGCTTCCACCCGCAGCTTCGCTCGCGTGGTACCTTGATAAAAAGTAGTTTATATGCTATTCTAGGTAAAGAGCTCTATCTATTTCAAGTTTCATCGAAATCGGCTTCCCCGGAGTGCCATGACGAAAAGTCTTGAGCCTTTAGTCCACCGACTTCCCGCAACCTTCACGATGTCGTCGGTCCATCGGGTGGGGGCCTTCTAATACTGCGCCTTTAATTCCCAATGGTTATCGGTTCTGCAAGCCACACAGCCATTCAACTTGCTAATTCTGAGGGCTATTTCATAGGTTTTTCTATGGATTACCTAATACTGGTATCAAATCACACTTCCTATCCTACTAAATATTAAAGTTTGTATGTTATTTACCTACTAATTAGGTCCTGTATTATGACATCAATCAATTTTTGTAAGTAACATAAGAGGGCACAAAGTGCTTACTGCAAGTAGCAAAACAGACATCATCACAACCACAGAACTATTAGCAGTATGTATACCACAACCACAGATAATATCATTGTTATTATAGTATCAATGATACATCCATTAGTATGTAGTTTTGAATAACCTGTTCTTAATTTCGTTGATAAAATTCACTAACCACACTGCTTAAAAAGTGAATTGTAGGTACATGAGTATGGAAAATGCTATCTTTTTAAATTCCAGAACACATTACCAATGAATTGTTGGTAATGTGTGTTTCTATGAAATGAAAGAAGACATGACTAATAAGGGGGCTTTTTAGATTCTGCTTTCTATTACAAATGTACACAATAGTATTATCTACAATCAATCTAAAGGCAGCTTTATATTCTAATTGAAATGAGAATTAGATCTGTGATCTAATTACATAAAATTAACTGATAATCAATCAATTGATGATTGGCTTTACATGTAAATTCAATATTTTGAGAATTTGTCAGTTTAACCTGATTATGATTATCAGTTTTGTTACGCAATAAGGCCGCTATTCTGATGTTCCTAGTATTCAGTATTGTACCCCTATTAACATGACTGTAACCAGATTAATCTCATTAAAAAAAGGACTTTGGATTGGTGGTGGCACTGAACTCCCAACGGATGGTAGAGAACTCAGCTTTATTTGATCTATGCAATGGATAGAATGACCGGGATGGTCATTCACTGGTAGAAAAAGGTGGAATTATTTCCACTTTTCCCTTCTGGTAGGGATAGTCACTGCATAAAAGTACCCAAATGGTGAAAGTCTTAACTTGATACAGGGTATAAATAAATAAAAATAGTACCACACAAGTTCAACCTTTAAGTTATTACCTTGTGACATGACAAGTGTGGCCTCATTCCATAATATGGTATTGGTTGAAATTAGCTTTTGATAATTTAGAATGAGATCACTGTAACAATCCATGAATCTCTATATAATGCCATGCCCTTGGATAATTACTAGGTATGCGTAGAATGAAACTGATGGGTGCATAAACAATTGGAGCGAGACCCAGACAAACAATAACACTGATATTTGAGTGAACTAAGTTAGTATTAGTCAGAAAGCCTTGATCGTAATTAAGGAAAACCATACAGGTAGGCTTTGATGATAACTTTGTCAACATTGAAATTCTGTATATTTATAACAGCTGTTTTCCGCATCTTATTAAACCTACTTGCAAATTCGAAAGATGTTATTGTTATGAATGTTTCTGACCTACTAAAGAATAGATAATAATAACACCCAACAGTCACATACATAGTCCTGGCCCCGCACTAGGATTCCCTGTGTCGTGGTTATCAGAAACAATGAGTACCATGGTAGGTACCACAAGACCCAAGCCCAGAACAAATATTTGCAGATCATGCAAACATCTGTCCCTCAGCGGGAAAGTGAGGTGAAAAGGAATTTTAAGGTTTTGAATAATTAGAATGGTATAGTGGACTTATAAAATGACAAAACAACACTGAACCTAATTGCTTTTATCATTAATTAATACGGTTTTTGTCTCTCCTGCAAAGTAGCAGAATATTACTTGCACGGTGTTGTTTGCCAGCTGACGATACTCAAACTACAGTGCATACACTTGCATTGTTTACTTATCAAATGTTGACTTACCAATTGAAATTCTCGCCGCCTGTCGTATGCCCGTTTTATGGCCCGGTCCAGCCATAGGGAGTGGATGTGCGGCGCATAGTGCATGAACAGCCGACTGTCGAGCGACGCCGAACTGTTGAAGTGCAACGCTTGCTGTCCCACGTCTAAGTTCCGAGGGTTCTCCCACGGGATCGCGAGCTTGTCCCGCGCATCGACCAACACTTGTATCCCCTTCACTATGTTCTGGTATATCACGTGCTGATACTCCCGTACCAGTTCCGGCTCGAACTTCACTTTGTGTATTATCCTCATCTGTTTCAGGAATGTTGATTTTCCGCTTTCACCCGCGCCAAGCAACAGCAGCTTGACCTGCCGCCGCAGCGTCTGCCGGTCCTTCTCCAGGATCCGGTCGATCTCCTTGCTCCTGGACCGCTGCTCGATCTCTTCCGGCGACAGTTTCAATCGCAGCCAGCATGTTAGTGCCTCGGTACAACAGGTACATGACCACAAATCGTTGGCCATTTTGCATGATTATCGACGCCCATAGAAAAGAAAGAAACTCTAATACTTGTCACGCAATATTTATACGGTTCATTGTAAAACACTTTCACAATACCACGACGTACGCACTGATAAAACGATATTACAATAAAATTTTTATCCTGAATTTAGAAATACACACGCATTCTATACCCCTCCCAAACTCATTGAGAAATGAAAGCCCACAGACAAACAATTTATTGAATGGAGTTCAACGACTCGTTGACAGATGAATGAAAGCACTAAATATTTGTTGACTCTAATTCCGTCATGGACGAGGGAACTAAATTAATTCAATTGATGACCTGTCATAATCTAAAGGTGCTGGCTCTCAAAGAAGCTGAGGACTCTACTCTGCAATCACCCATTATTAGCATGAATTCTAATGTTATGCTTCCAAGACGTATTTGAAAAATATTACGTCGTCGTGGAAATGCCCTCACGCTGCCTGAGAGAACAGTATAACCCGGCATAACAGTTATACTGTTAGGCCGGGTTTCTAATTCTGGTACTTGGATGGTTCTAAAATAGAATTGGATGTAGGCTGTGGAATAAATGGTAGATGTCCCAATGTAAGCAGTTTCTTTAAGATGACAAAAATCACCTCTATATTCCAAGCAGAAGTTTTTGCCGACGCCAATCTACGAAAGCGCTACACCAACCACACGATTTACATTAAGTCTAACAGTCAGGCTGCCCTTCTGGCACTGGACTTTATAGTCATCACGTACCCACTAGTGGAAGACTTCGGGGCATTGCGGGTTCCGTCCGGGGCATCGACGAAAATTAATTTGCCAATAAACGTGCGTGTGCCTGGGCAAATGGTACAATGGTAGGCCCTGAGCCTTTTTGCGGCATACCAAAAAGCCTGGCTCAAAGAACCCTCTTGCTCTCGTGCTTCGAAGAATCGACCAAACTCTGGACAAACACTTCAGGCATTCATGAACCACTCTAGATCATTAATAAAAGCATTCGGTAAACAGTACGCCAACCGTATCCTAGCGGTAATTAAAACCAACCTATGCAATTATTATTTATTATAGCGATAACTGGACACTGATGTCTTAATAAGCACATAATGTTTAAACTCAGGCTATGCGACACAAATCACACAAATCTATGCAAGGATGCGGACGAAACGCCTATCTATCTATCTGGGCAAGTAAACTATTTAGATTTTATTCAATTCATTCAAAACGAAATAATTATCATACAAGCATGCTCCTGCACAACACTAAAAAAATAGTGGGCACATTTTGTAGTTTTTTTTTTCGTTTATAGACAAGTAAATCACACCTTACCATCAAAGTCGAAGTCAACGTCAATGTCAACAAATATGACTGTAAGTTGTTGACTAACAACCAAAAAAGTTAAAAAAAAAACTAGTTAAATTCTGCGAATAGAGTGTCAAAGTGCGCACGTGTTTCTCTAAATATTTTGTCAATTTATAGCCTGCAAATAATCCTATTTGTGACTCTGTTGTAGGCTCATATAAATAAGTGCAATACACACGTAACAATGTAAAATAGACTGTGAGCTATGTCCAAAGAAGGTTATAGTCCGGAAAAGAAAGAAGGAGACAACAAGGTGGTATTGGAGAGATTGCAGCTGTTTTTGAAAGATAAGAGAAGTTCTTCGGAGGCTGAACAGAGCCTCAGTTACAGCAAGCCGAGCACCAGCTTCGAGCCTACCCCTCAGACGGTACCAGCTCTTGACGACAGCAGTAGCATTCTTCGAGAAGTACTGAACCATAAAAAAGCTCAGCTACTCCGGCAGCCGGAAATAATAGAGTACCTGAAAGTGATAGCGTCCGATCTCAAGAAGTAATATGGCACTAGTAGCTCGTAAAAGTTTAGCTGCACAGCTGTTGCAGAAGTCCTTGGAGCGGCAGACTGCGCTGGCGCACGCTAGATTAAAGCTCAAACCGAAGCAGATTGAGAGTGCACTTGTTGCCCAAGTTGAACATAACAATGTTGTGCAATACAACGAACTAATCAAGATTCTTAGAGAGTATCCATTGAACGATGATAACTTCAAGTGTGTGGTTGATGACTGCTTGTCCTGTGTAGTGCTGTTGGGAAGGAACTTTGTTCCTTTTGTGAATGTAGTGCTATCGCTGGACTGGATGCATCGGGATGATTCGCTTGTGGACTTGTACAGCACATTTTTGATAGGTCTGGTCACGGCCCATACCTATCACTGTCCCAGTGTTATGAGGTGCCTAGTCAAACTATTTCAAGGTATTTTTCTCTAAAAACTTTTATTTACCTGCTCCTCCTCCTCGCGTCGTACTCCTCATGACTGAGAGTCGTGAAATCCCCGTTGAAACATCTTCCGAAAAATAACACGCCATCTGTTCCTGTCTTTAGCAGCGTGTAGCGTGACATGGAGCTTAGTGTCCAGGGTTGAGCGAGGGGGTTTATTTAACTACAAACTTATATTTAAGTTACATGTGGAGCTATCACTTTATAGTTTGTGACAAACTTGTAAATTTTAACTAGTTTCCATTGTCTTATTGAGCTTTGCATACCTACATGTCAAGTTCTAATGGCAATAAAATATTACAGTTATATATATATATTAAAGTTATCTCTTGCTGATACTCTTTAACTGATCAGCTGAACTCACAGAAAAATAACAGACAGTTTACATTTTAAGCAGATCAGATCTTCCTGTTGCCCTTCGAGGAAAAGTCTTAATGAAATCTGATTTTATAATAATTTTTCTGGAAAATAGAAAATGTAGGTTTTTTTTGTAAAAATAACAAAAAAATATTTTTTATATTAATATTTTTTTATTTCTGAATCTATTTTTGTTGTTGCTTGGCACAATTATTGTGCGATTTCACTTTATATATAAAAAATAATACTGTAGTATTGCATAATTATTTTAATGCGTATTTTAAAATACTTACATTTTTATTTGTTTATTTTTAGTAAAAGGTGAAAATTGGGAAGAAAGTGGGCCATCTCCAAAGCAAGTTAAATGTTGGTCAAACATACATTCAATTATTGCACAAATTGTCGCCATTATGCCCATGTAAGCACTGTTTGTATTTTTTTAAATTATTAATATACATACATAATTATGCTGCGACACCAATGCAATGACCGTGCTATGTTTCAACATAATTCATTACTAAAATACTCTGTTGGGTAAATTACAATGGTTTTTCTTTTTTTCAGGACCAGCGACCTACTAATGCAGATAGCAATAGAATCCTTTCCATACTACAAGGCAGGCTGTTTCGCGAACCGATCATACATCCACAACCTGATCTGGATGAGCAAGTATTTACCAGCACTTAGAGAACAGCTGATGATGGCTATTATAAATCGGTAAGCAGATTTTTAACATATCACAAAAAATTCCGGTTCTCCTCCGGCGGGATTAGAAACCGGCAGGTTGTTTTTTTTTAAACTTAATTTCCGAATTATTGCTCACAGAATGATAGTAATGGACGTGAACGTGGTAGAACGAGAGAAGAACAACAAATCAGACACGCAGTTTGAAATGGAGAGTGAAGACCCAGACGAGGTCTCGCTGTCACTGGACTACAGTATGCTGGAGGTGCTGAACTGGCTGCAAGATGAACGAGACCCGATCCTGCATATTCTGTGCAATGTATTTGAAAGGGTTGTGTTACCAACTTATGGAATCAGGTATGTATAAAAGGGCTTTTAGCATCAGCGATCAGCGATTTTTAGCCGCTTTTCCGAAGGTCGGTAAAACGATTTATCTCTAAACCCCATACTAGCATTAAACGCTATTTACAAACAATCATAAATGAAACTTAAAGCAAAAATCGAAATAACAAAAAAATCCTAGGTTACAAAACGCTTCAAATCGAGTTAAAATGAGTTCATCATTTCAGCCGTCCACTAGGCCTCCCCCATAGATTTCCAGCGCGACTGACTTTGTGCGGCCTTTATCGTCTCTTTTTCTTAACTTGTTATTTTTAGAAATCATTGATTCAAGGTTGATATATTTCCGTTTTGTTACCTATAGGGTGCCTGGTAGAGATCGCTTTTAGTGATAAGGATAAGATTATCGCCCATTCTATTGCCGGAATATTTATTATTATTTTAATTTTAATTTTTTTTATTCACAAATTTTCTGTTTTTGGTTTTTTTATCATCTTTATAACTAATTAATTACTAAACGTATAGCTGATTCATGGAGTTTGAGCTCATTTGACCCCAAAACAGATGATTTTCGCATCGAGTTTTATCAAAGAAAAATGTCGAATTTCCAAAAGTCGTAAAACAAACTTTATTGCCCATTGTTTGAAGAATATGCACCTTTCGGGATGGCATACATATTATGAATCACCTTGTATTAAGATGTACAAAATGAATTCTTTTACAGGCACGTTCAATTCCTACTGCTGTACACGATCTCAATAAACCAGCAGTGCGCAGACCGCGTGCTCAGCAACCTGTGGACCGTGGCGGCGGGCCTGCAGGGCCTCGGCCCCGGCGCCTTGGCCACGAGGCGGACCGCCGCCAGCCATTTGGCGGGTAAGTTTAAATATATTATTATTTTTTATCCAATTTCTATTTTGATTATTGTTTATTGAATTTATTGTCGAAAATATATATGTTAATTTTATTTCTAATTGTAGAATCTCTTATTTGATTAGTGTTACTGGTTTTTAATCGTGTTAATTAATATAAATAAATATACAAGGTGATATGCCGAACAGGACATAGTCAAATCTTTTTTTATTATTGACATGTAATTACGATTGAATATTTCATCGTCATGACAAATGGCTGAATATGATTAATGATATAAATATAAATATACCTGTACACTACATACCATGTTCACAGCAAATAAATATTTTATCTTTATCTTTAATAAAAAAAATATATAACCAAAAAAAATGTTATTAAAATATTTTTGGTCTTTTGTCAGGATTTTAAGTAACAAGTTTCCGCCCGCGGCTTCGCTCGCGTGTTACCTCCATAAAAAGTAGCATATATGCTATTCTAGATAAAGATCTTTATCTATTCCAAGTTTCAACGAAATAGGTTGAGCCGTCATGCAGCCGGTTAGCGTGGTATGGGTATGTTATGAAGAGGGAAGAATGTCATATGACATGAAGAGTGTTAGATATGAATGTGGATGGATGTAGGAGTAGAGGTAGGCCAAAGAAAAGATGGCTGGACTGTGTGACCCCACATGATGTGGAATAAGGCCAGGATGATGATAATGAATAAGATAAATTAAAGATTATTTCATTCCAGGTCTATTGGCCCGTTGCGTCCGAATCCCAAACAGTCGCATTATCCACTATCTAAAAAGTATGACGGAGTGGTGCCACGCCTACGTCACCGCTACTCAAGAGTCGACCACAGCCACCGACAATCTCAAGGCGCACGGGGCCTTCCACGCGGTCTGCCATTCTGTCTTCTACCTGATTGCTTTCAAGCATCATCATCTGTTCAACAGTAAAGAAAGTAAGTTTTTTTACAACTAAGGTAGCAAACATAGCAGGCCTCATAGCTCAGTTGGTAGTAACTCAGACACAGAGCAAACATCTGTGTTAATCACACAAATTTTTGTCCAGTGCGGGGATCGAACCCGCGACCTCTAGCGCAGAAGGCAGAGTTACTACCAACTGAGCTATGAGGCCAGTCACATGATAAATAGATAATTAAAGTTCTTTCCCTAGAATAGCATATAGGCTTCTTTTTATGTAGGTGACAAGCGAGCGAAGCCTCGGGCGTAAGCTAGTTTTAAAAATAAAATATAATATCTTATTATTTCTGCCCTCAGGTCTACTCTTCATCGAGTCACTGAACCTGCCGCGCCTAGTAACCTGCTCGCTGAACCCGCTGCGCGCGTGTCCGCCGGCCGTCACGCGCGCCTTCTCGTCCGTCACGCGCGCGCACCAGGTGGCCTACTGCCAGGCCGTCGTGGAGCGCAACCAGCGCCATTCGCTGCAAAGCCCCGAGGCGTTGCAGTATGATGAGTGGTTCCCGTACGACCCTTACTCCCTGCCCAGGTAATATTACACCCTGCCCAGGTAATATTATACCCTGCCCAGGTAATATTATACCCTGCCCAGGTAATATTACACCCTGCCCAGGTAATATTGAATTTAATATTTATTTATTTTCTCTCAACATAGGTTAACAGTAATACATGGGATAAAGCGGGATATTATAAGTATTGTAGGTAGTTAAGTTAACCAGTTTTGTGAGAGACCAGTGCCGGAAATAGGTTTAAAAACCCTGTGCTAGAGGACACCGGGCAATATTACTCTTCGTGTTGAGAAAATATGACCCTTTAACCCCAGTTAGTTATGATTCTTATAACATCGATTCTTGTAACCTTATATTATGATTTTTTTACACCCATTTCAGGTATTAGGACCTTTAAAACCGGGTTAGATAATAATGATATTAAAATGAGACCATTTTTATTACAGATCCGGCAAAATAATCTGGCCACTCTGCATAGAGTACAAAGACTGGGGCAAGGATGGCGACTCGACGCAGTACGCCGGCATGAAGAGAAAACTTGAAGAGGATGATGACTTCCTGACGTCAGCCAGCCCGAGCCAGCGGATAGCCAGCCTCAGCAATACAGTCTCGCCAGGGTTCCGGACCAGTGAAAGCATACATCTCAATTGAGCTGTTTATTTTGTTAAAAGGACTACTTATGAAATGTCTATGAGGAGAGTTTGTTATGATTGATGGCTCGAAGTTATAGTCTTAAGTTATAGTTGGTCCTTCGAGCCAGAAGTAAATGAAACCTCTCAAATGTTAACTTAAAAAACTAAGAGTCAGCGCCGATGGATGGCATGGCGGCGAAGCGACTAGCCGATAAACAATAGAAACTCAACCTTACTTACTTACGATACGGCTGAAATCGCAGGAACCAACCAGTCTCGCTATGTGTGGGGTGCAGCCAAAGAGGCACTGACTCAGCTTGTTGCTGCTTTGCATGTCAAAAGTGGCATGCAAAACAGCGCTGGTTTTTATGCCCGCCTCTTTCTTTTATTTATTGTTAGAAAAAAACAGGGCGAAAGTTATCGAATCGATAAAATTAGTGTAATTATTGATTATGAAGTCAGGAGTAAGTCTATTACATTATATACCTGCCCTATAAAAAAATAAGCGAAAATATTATATTCTTAAGTTCTAATTCGGACACTGTTTTGTTAGTTTTAGCCATTTTTTGTGGTTTTTATAGTTCACTGTCCAAACAAATACTTATCCATCAATGAAAAGGTCCTTCCTGTGGCAGTTGCCTTTTTGTTTTTAATAGATGCAAATCTTTTTATGTGATGTAGATGAATGATTAGTCAAATACAATTTTTTTAATTAAAAAAAACTACTTTGTTATTTTCTAGTACTTTCTGATAGCAAAGTACTTAACATAAACTTTTATGTTACCGATCCATAAATGATTTGATAAGTGAGATTTTTTTTTCGTAGCTACCTAGTTTTAGTTATCGCTAGGAAAGTTTATTGTTATTATTCATAACTGCTGTACTGAATGCATTATTTCATTGCATTGTTTAGAAAGAATTAATTTAAAAAAGTAATAGAACTAAAAGAAACTATTTAATAGGTACATACACCTGCGCTAGAAATATTATAAAAATAAATAATACTATGTACCTTAAAAGATTATAAAGAGTACCCTTAACAGAGTATGCATGAGGAATATGATTTGAGCAAGAGGTATGTCAGGCTCTTAACAAGTGGAAAGCTGTGCTCTCTGCCTACCCCTCTATGAAACAGGCGTGATTTTATGTATGTTTGTAATTCATAGAATGTCCCTATGGTGGACTGGATACTAATAGTATGTAGCATTTTGAATAAAGCGTTATTTATTATTGAGTTGTTTGAATTAAATACATGTTTATTTTAAACATTTATTCACATTTTTCACAACACATATCACATGGCTAAAATCTATAAATAAGTTACAACACTCTCATTGAGTATTATTATATGTCACAAAATTGAGAATCGTAAATTCATTCTAAAAGGGAAACATTGATTATAGTGCACAGAAAACACATCCTTATATTTATTAATTTACCGACTGGTTTTCAAATAACAAAATAAACATGATAATATTCATCCAGTTTTTTTCTATAGTAAAATGAACCTAATTACCAAAAGTAACGAACAGACTTGCGAATTTCAATAACCCTTTTTTATATTCATTTTAGTTTTATTCTATGTTAATATGAGGATATGCTTTCTATCCTAGTTGTAAAGAAGTTACAGACAGCAACAGCTAAGCATTCTACACACTGAGATAGTAAATGACTATGATGAAATTATTGATTTGAATATATTACTTGTAGCAAAGAGATTTTATATCAAGAGTTATCTCATGTCAGTAGCGGATCCAGGATTTTGTTTGAAGGGGCCTTGACCCTGTTGCGGGAAGAACACTAAAAAAACATTTTATTTGGTGTTGTGTTACATTAGATTTTTAAGTCAATATTTGTGTACCTACCTTATTGATCGAGCGAGCAAAGAAAGCACATTCGTAACTCAAGTACCATTAGAAGAATATTTTACTGTAGGTAGTCGTAAAAAGTAGGATATTTATTTGAAATTTGCTAATGCTTTTGGGGGAGGGCTTGAGCCCCTTAACCACCCCCTGGATCCCCTACTGCTCATGATTATTATGTGGCCCATATCATGGAAAAGCTCATAATTTAAGTACCTTGCAAATTCATTACGTACAGACCATATCACAAGCAAAAATATAATGATACAAAACATTTGTTAGTGATGAACACACTGATGGTAAATCATAAAACTAATCTTACAAACTAATTTGAATACTGATGATTTTATGAGATTTATTGACCCAGTGGACTTTGGGCCATATCTTGCACAATGCACAGTCAACAGAAGGACAGTGAAGTACTCCATCAACATGTACGCATCGTAAGTAACGGCAAATCGTAAGTAAGTTCCAAGCAGATTGCAGTAGTATTTGTATAGAAAGTCACACAAGTGCGCCCACTGATCCGCATCGTACGGATCGCTCGAATCTGCTCATCGGTAATGCCGACGCCGTACCGGCAATCCGATGGCTGATAGCTGCGACGGCAAATCCGATAGCTGCCTAATCCGAACTAATCCGTTGGAGGCGGACATGTGGACTCTAGGCTCTAGTTTGGATTTAGAGTAAGCCCAAAGTCGGATTTGAGTCAGCGATGAGATTTATCTTTTCTTATGGTAAGGATGTCGCCGTCTGAACGTGCTTATCGTCTTATTGGGGGGCTGATACTTATTCGTCTGGTACTGTGTGATGATTGGTGGTTCATTAGCCGCTAGCTTATTGACCACAAAGTCGTCTCCTGCTTTCATGTTCTCCATCATCTTCAGTTTGGCCTCTATGGATTGAATGGCAGTCTTCTTGCTGAGTTTCATCTCAGGCTTGGCGCCCGCAAGGGCGGGGATGCCTAGCTCTGGTTTTGGCTTCTCTTGGTCTTCCTAGAACAATTTATTTTATTAGAATTTATGTTGTCTCATTGAAAATATTTTCAACTTAAGGATGTCCACTGCTGAACATAGGGCTTCCCTATATACCTAGCACCTAGTATCCTTCATTAGGTTGTCTTTCTGTATAGTGGGACTGGAGTATGATCTCCACTCTAGAACCTTCTGCCCCCCAACAAATGGTTCTCCAAGCTTTGTTTTCAATCTCGTAGAGAAACACAAAACATAACCCTCTCTATAGCTCATGGTATGATAACAGTGAGACATGATGTACATATCTCCAGTAATTTTTATGTAAATCAAACACTGGTATACCTCTGCAGCTTTGCTTGCATGGTACCAGAATAAAAGTATCCAATGTCCTATTCCAGGGTCCTAAAGTACTATAAAACAATTTTCCTTAAAGTCCGTTCAATGGCTATCACAACATAATGCTGAGTCGGACGCCTTTTCGTAGCATTTAAGTTTTCTTTCTTTCTCTTTCTTAGTCTTAGTTTGTATAGTTTAATCCATAAGGTGTTGGGTAATTTTAAGGTTAATGCTACGAATAAAAGTATTTTCTTTCTTCTTTCTTTCTTTCTTTCTTTCTATTACAGAGCTAAGTTGTAACACACAGAAACAAACATTAGTAGGATATGGACATACAATGGTGTTGATTTTGTTGTAGCATTTTCCTAGACTAACTAAGACTGCTTAAATAGCCATCCTTGTTGTATCAACATTTAAAGAAGAGACATTTTTAGCACTGACAAATTATGTTAGATAATGAAAGTCTATATTTTAAAGTAGTGAGTAAAGTAGCAAGTAAACGTGTTTGTCAACTTAGTTGTATAACAAAATTACACACCATAGGCCACCACTTCTGATTGAAGTAGGGCAGCCACTACAGTGGACAGTGGTTTAATGCAACAATTACTTACTGTGTTCTTAGCAAATTTGACACAGATCTTCTTAGAGCCCAGTTGTTGTCCATTGAGAGAGTTCATCGCTTTGATGGCATCTTGCCTCAGCTTGTAGGTGACGAATGCGAAGCCCCGCGGCTGTCCCGCATTGGGCCCGCTCCGATGGAATAGCATGTCGAACTTCTCGATGTTTCCATACACACGGACCATTTTCAGTAATTGATACCGGTAAGGAGAAATGGTATGGATTATTTACTTGTACAGAAACAAGAAAGTGAGAAATGAGTAACGTAGATAAGAAACTAATATTGTATCTACTAGGTAGTCTAAATAAGTCATATACATACTCATTAACCCTGGTGTCCAGGTTGCCGATCCACAGCCTTTTTTCAGATACCTCGTTTGGCTGAATGGGCTCCAAAAGGAGAGGCACCTGGAAAGAATATAGTAAATAATGTTTTTTAGAGAAATTTGTGAAACACTGACTTTAGGGGATGAGCGAAATTTTTATCACATACCGTGGCGTCTTCCATGGTGCAGCGATTAAAATAGGTAGGTACTTAATGTAAATGAGTTCTGATGGACCGTATACTATTTCACTTGAACATTAGCAGTAAATATAGCATTTTTATAAATTTTATTCACCACAACTGCGACAAAAACAAAGCAATCACAGATCACGGATTACGGAATAAATAAAGCAATGAAGTTGAAGTAGTACTCTTAGTAGTCTGTGGCAATGAATAAATGAAACCACAGACTATAATGAAACTTTCGTTCGAGTCGAGCGAGCGAGCGAGAAAAAGGTCGATGATGATCGTAAACATCTGTCTACGTGTTTACGCGTGTCTACGGTACCTAGTCAATAAAACATGTTTTTTCTTCCGGAAGTGGCCGGGAATCACTGAGCATGAAATCACTACCGGGAATTTGTGTGTGTTTCATTCAAAGATTTTGGAGCCGAGCTAGTTCCTTCAGCAGCCAACTTCACTAAGACATTCATAGTTAATGCGTACTGAGGATAGATGGCAGTATTGGCGTTCAACCTCCGGCTCCATGCATAACATTCATTCATTCGTTCATTTTACTTTGTTGTTGTTGATTACGGTGTGATTGCGTTTGCGCATTTATTTGTAATGTTTCTTGTTGTTTTGCAAAAAACATAGTTGTTTATTTTCCTAACTCAATGACTGTTTCTAAAGCCATGAAGAGAGTAAATAATAAAAAAATACCTGGGTTATTATTGCCAGTCTCACCGAAGGCCGAAGTCGATGGAGCCGCCAAACTACCATCAAAAACAATACCCGAACTCTTAGAACTAAAGGAAAGGCAGCTTAAACTGCTGAATAACAAGGGTTTTATAAATAGACTAGCGGATAAAGGTGCAAAGATACAGACTTTCCATGATAAGATCGTCAGCGAATTGAAATTGAAGCAAGACGCAGAGGAAACACATCAGTTGTTTGAGAAACTTAACTTGAATGTTGATGAAAAATCGGTACAACAAGTAGAATGGGAGGGCAAAATGCCTCATAAAAAGGACACATACCTAGACTCTGATGACGACAGCGACCCAGAAGATGTATTGCAAATCTTAAGCCAAAGTACAGCCCAAGAAAAGAAAGTTAAAGTTCTACCACCTGAAAAACTGTTAATCACACCTGACGACTTGTTGAAGATAGGTGATACACCTCACATTAATTACCTTGTAGCAAAAAGTAATGTCGCACCAAACCCTAAAGCTTCTGGACAGTTCAAACCATACAAAACAACAATAACCGATGTCCACGATCCTGATAAAGAAATGCATAGAAAAAAGAATAAACATTGGGAGAATACTGCTGCCACTCCACCTACCATCATCCACGGCCCAGCCAAAGTTATATCGATAGCAGAATCCCTCCAACTCCAGAAAGAGCAGAACAAGCATTTGAAAGAGACAGAAGCTTTGCACGCAGCAGAGAAGCTACTCACTAAAATAAAGATGGGCGATTTACCCGATGATGTATCGAAGTTTGGGAAGTATAGAGATGTAGCAAGTGATTCCGATGATTCTGACCCAGGTGGTAGTGATATGGAGGTACATGATGATGAGCCTGAGAAAGGAGGTGTAGTGTTTACTGTTCTGGAATAATAGTAAAGTTACATGGTTACTAGTGGAATGTTATCAAAGAATCAAGAAGTTGTTAGGCCAAGAAAGTGCTATGGTGCTACTCAAAAGATACCAGTTACAAACTGTAGTCACTTATGAGTAGCTAAGCAGGCATAGCATATTTCAATTATAGTCCATTTAATATGATCCTTACGTCTTTTGGATAAAGCTAATTTTGAGTTTGACTTAGAGGAGCTTGCTTATTTGGCTGACCGTACCTACTTGAATCATCTCTCTTGCAAAGAGTACTAGAGTCAGATAGACTGTTTTGTAATAATAAGTATGGAGTACATTATATTTATGCTATAAATTTTATAATAAAATGGTAATGTTTTTGATGAAATTGATCTTGACTTGAAAAATGATAGGCCCCAAGCCGTGTTTGTTGCCTGATCCTTCTAAATTTGGTCGCGAGGAACAGGCATAGCTTCACCTAGTTTCTAAGACGTTCAAAGTGATCCTAGTGATTTTATTAAAATAAAAACCTTTGACTTTGACTAACTAGTGGCTCGCCTCGCCCCGAACTGATCTCGCGATGTCCGGTAAAAGTTGGCGCTTTGATGATCGTTGGGGACAATTTCGATAAACATAAAAAAAAACAAACAGGCTTACGACCTTTATCTCCAAGCATGATACACAACCTCTCACATCTCCAGGCGATCAGATCCTTGAAGTTGCTTAAGGGGGTAGTCAGAGGCACGTCCAAACATTTTGGCGCATGCCCAATTTTGCAGTAGTGAATATGCATTAAAAAAATGGGTAAACTAGTATGTATGGGTATGTTCCTTTTAGTGGCTCTATACAAGGTAATTCATAACATGTATTCCATCCCGAAAGGGGGTTATTCTATCAACGAAAATAAATAATTTTAGCGGAAAAACCTTCATTAGATATTTTTTTTTTCAAGACCTTTCTCAAATTAGCTGTTTTTGGTATTTTTATTATCTTTAGAACTAATAACTAAACGTACAAGAAGTTCGGAATCAAGATTGCTACCGAAAACATTATGAATCACCTTGTAGTCTGTAATGTTCGTAAGCTTCTCACTAGTCAACGTGAAATGTGAATAGCTTACCATATAATGCTATTGACGTCTCACGGTGACAAGTGAGTCACCCACGAACATTACGGACGCTGTCGGTCTGAGATTGGGAAACAATTTCCATTTTCCCAAGCATCATTCAAGACTTCTGAAGGCTGATGATGATGAAATAACAAGCAAACTTCATAAACGCATCTCGCCAGCCAGCCAGACAGTCGTCACTCAGGCAAGCCACGACAACGTCCAACACTCAGTCTTGCTTGACTCACGCACCACCACCAGTCACGTCATTCGCGAGCGATCCCTCGCCGCTAACGCACGCTCGCGGTTATCGACGAAAAGTTTACGATTGTGAAATGGCTCCGGTTTCCAACGCCGTCGTGGGCATTGACGATGACCAGCGATTCGCCTTGATGAAGGTACGTGCTTTGCTGTATAGCGCCTGTAGTATAGACTATAGAGGTACTTTGCATTAGGTTTTACATTCAGTACAATACAGGGAAATCTAGATCGACTTTTGTTTACGTTGTGTTATTAATCAGCTGAGCATGTAGTAGGTACAGATGGCTCTGGCAATATGTAGGCCGTTCTGAAGTTAGGTTTTTCGCTGCGCTATGTTTTTTTAGGTAGGTATTTCATTTTCGATTACATGGCGGCCTCAATAGGAAGGAAGGTAATAGGTACCTATATCAGTATCGCGAACATTTAGACCTATTCTGCAAAAGGCATAACCAAACCAAGCAATATATATTAATCTTTAGCCGTGGAAGGTAATTTAGATATTATGAGAGATATACGTATTATTAGTAAAACTGCGCGTCCTTTAAAATAATTAATTATACCTTGTTATTTCCGATTCTGTTTCTTAGGAAAGTTATTTCACTCTACAGCGGGAATTGAACCTGCGCGCCGGTCGCAACAGACCTCCGCGTTAAGCTGATAATCGTTATCAAAATTGTTAACTATTAATAGGACTTATCACAATCGTGTTTGTTAGGTAATCCTAGGTAAGAAATATCTACTAATCAGTTCTTAATTAGGCAGGTACATAATTTACAAGTCTCCAATTTAGCGCTTCGCTTAACAAAAATCAATATAAATACAGAGGTCACAAAATGGATGGGACACCGCTGCTAGTGGCATTTCCAAATGAGCGCTTCTGGTGCTTTGGAGTCCTAAAAGCGGCCTTAAAAACTCATCTATCATGTGTTGTTTGTTGCCTGATTCTTCAAGGCTTGGTCGCGAGGAACAGGCGTAGCTTCCCCTACCTACCCTTCTAAGACGTATCGAGTGATCCTAGTGAAATAAACACTTTTTGAATTTTACTTCTATGTTGGCCCGAGCGCAACTTGGACCTCCCACCAAAGATACAATATAAAATAAAATATCTAAAACTTCTTTAATAAACTTACCTACCTAACTAAGGAGAAATAAAGTTCATGAACGGATTAGTAAAGTTTCAACGCCAAACAGGCCTGGTTTCAAGAACCAAGGCCTTTAAGAGGATACAAAAATCATAATAAATTGTCGAGTGGGCGGAGTGAAGAAAGTGACAGCGCTATGTACTGTAATTGAATGCGGAAAGAGATAGCAAGCGTTAGAAGGCGCTCGAAAGTAATCGACGTAAGCGAAATATAAGAAAATATCGATTATCTCAAAAACTATCTATTTTTTTTAAAAAAGTGTCTTCGATTTAGGTACCCAATGCTATTGTCTAACAAAATATTCAAAAAAAAGTTATTTTTGTTAGATAGTCTCAGAGTATTTTCGAAAAAACTGTTGCAGAGGACCCAACTTTATAAAATAAATCTATCGAGAAAAGTTTTAGCAATCGCGTTTCTGTCTTGGATTTACGTAAATAAAATGCTCAAGTTATCTTTTTCATAAAAATCAAAACTGTGCGTTTTGCGGTTATTGAGAAAAAACAATTCAAAAATCATAAAATAATTAAACCCTCACCTTAAGTCCAAGGCCAGTCTAATGAATGCTAACGACCACAGTTACCTATCAGAAATAAAAATAATCGCCTCAAAGGACGCTGTAGATATCTAACGATCATTTCATTTCATCACCATTGCTAACCTTGCTGTAATGTAGGTAGGTATCTATACAATTTGGGATATTTTTTTGCAAGCATCCTCTGTGCAGTATGCAACCTATGTCAATCATCATTAGGCATTTATTTGCTCATCAACTTGCGCGCAGACGATTGAACAAAAATCTTATGGGAAATCGAAGTGAGTTTTTTTTTTTGGCGGATATAGACATTAGACTAAGTAGGCTTGTGCCTAGTTCGGCAGATTTTAGGAGCGGCAAATTTTGGTGGTCGTTTGTTTTAGTTTCGTTTTAGTTATTATCAATAAGATTTCTGTTACCCAACCTCTGACACCCAAGTTCATGAGATTTACTACATTTTTAAAACGTTTTTTCTTAAGACACGCGGTAGCGTGTCAAGATTGAAGTAGAGTCAATCTAGAGCTTGGCAGAACTTGGCATTTAGATCTCAATTCTTCAAGAAGTTGATAACCACGCGTTCATTCATCTTAATACCAAAGTTAATACTGAACCAGAATCCCTATTTTTTGATGGGATATTCAACCAAATGTTGGCCTGCTACATTCCATGCAGATCGTATTGTAGGTTAGAATTTTATGCTCTAAGAAATATACATACAAATATGCAACACCGCCGCGCCGATTTGTCCAAGTTGTTGTAATTTTCTATAAGGCTCCGTAAACGTAGCATGCTACAAGTAGAGCCACTCCCATAGTTGTGCAATTTCACACTGCAATATGAGTAACGTGGCTATAAAGTAGGTGTTATTCTTCGAACAATTTAAATTTTATTCAGTTAGTGATCCTCCGCACCCTAATAAGAGAAGAATTTTGGATGTTAGGATATTTTATTGTAGACCCATCATACAGCCTATAGAAGTCAACTGCTGCAAACCCACCATCAGATTGTACGTATACGATAAAGTTCATGCAACTGGTAATGAACGAACGATTACCTACTGCTTATATTATGACCCTCGAATCAGTTCTTATTTTATTTTTTCGTGTTGCATACAACATTCACTTAATTATTGCGAAACAATGCACTACAGCTGCCTTGCAAAACGTTCCTTACACGGTGAACATGTAAATTGATAGTTTGGGGATGTAATAATAAGGATTAGTTTCTCTACCTATAGGTACTATGATTTATGCTTGCTTGCTTGTCAATGATTCTTTATTGGTCATCTTGGATTAGGTCAGTGACCAAGTTGAGGTATGGTGGACCTGAAAAGGGCCAATGACCGTCGTCGGTGAAAGAATCTGTGTAGTGAAAATATTAAAGTGCGCCTCTTAGAGGCTCCTTTCGTACGTTTAATTAATAACGATGTAAAAAATATCTACCAAAAACAGCTTATAGAATAACCCCCTTCGGGATGGGCTTCATGTCATGCATGAATAACCTTGCAGATAAAATTGTTAACTTCAACAGAGTGTTCCAGAATATATGTTGCAAGCTGAAAGAGACACTTCAAAGAGATTCTTCACACAATAGACAATAACTTTTATCTAAAACTTTAAGAAATTTGACAGATAGGATGCGCCGTAAAATGGAGAATCATTGGGTTATTTTATGTAACTATCATCGAAGTAATGTTATTTTGGCCTACTTAAATCACTTTCGAAAACTTGAAGCATTCTACACTTGCTATGCAAGACCCTCTTACAAGGCTTTTCAATGTAACATATGTATGTGTACATATGAACCCACACTTCACATCAATTGAATCTGTAGAGTAAATAAAAGTCATGCAGCGGTTGTAAGAGTTGTACCTTTTATTACAGTAGTAGTAGAGTAGGTATTTGCGACGCAGATTTTGCCGAGTTCGATTTTGCCGCTTGGATTGCATAAAATGTCGAGCTCATTAGAGATCTATCGAACGGTATCTACTTTTGTGTACAGTCTGCCGTTGTTAGCTGTCAAAATCACATAATATTTATTGGCGTGGGCTGGCCGTAGGTAGAGTCCATTCCACGGAAGAAAACGTTCGGAAAGACGCGCTGTGGTCTTCATGCGATAGGTAATTACCCTCATAATCTTGGTGGGGATCTTGGGATTTTTTTCACTTATTTTCATTTTAATTTAAACAATAGTCACTTGAATGCAGCTTTATCATAGTTTGCAAATTAGCCTCGCGATAGGAAACTTGTTTGAATAAAAAAAAAAAAGACTGTGTTCAGGCGCGCACACACACACACACACACACACACTACACATACAAACAATGTAAACGTATTCCTAACCTAACCTAACTTTAAGGTACACGGAATGGGTAACTAAACTACTATGCTAAGGCTACGGAAACTTATAGAAAGTTACTTAGTCTAGCCCCTCTGATCCTTTTTAGTATGCTTGACGGTAAACAGTGACATATGTAGGTAATCATAATCAGTGGCATTAGCTAACAACACAAAGACGGCAGGTAACTGCGTTAACAAAGGATTGCTTAACCCGTACCACTGAATTAATAATAGTTCAACGTACCTTGGCCGCTTGGCCCGTGTTACTTGGAATACTAACCCTCTTTGGCTGCCCGATAACCATCAGAAAATGTGTATCAGAAAAAATAAATCAACCAATCTGAGGAGTACGTCCTCAGATTGGTTGATTTTTTTTTTTTGGTCAGCGCCGGAGTAATGTATACAGTTCGTGTGTAGAACCGACACGAATTCTTGCGAAGACCTCTTTATTACTTTGACTCGATTAATGTCACCCTGTCCTTGTCTAACAGCAAACAAAAGTTAGAGACGGACAAACTTATTGGGCGTAGAATAAGCCCCTTTCTTGTCTTGTATATATATAATACTAGCTTCCAGCCGCGGCTTTGCTCGCGTGGTACCTAAATAAAAAGTAGCCTATATGCTATTCCAGACTATAATCTATTTCTGTACCAAATTTCATCAAATCTGTTTAGCCGTGATTGAACCACAAACATCCAAACATCCTCACAAACTTTCGAGTTATAATATTAGTAGGAGTAGGATGTAGGTTTTCAGTTGTCAGGATCTGTCTATGAGAGTATAGCTCATTACTAACGCATTTATTTTATTTTTGACTGGCCTCATAGCTTAGTTGGTAGTAACTCTGCCTTCTGCGCTAGAGGTCGCGGGTTCGATTCCCGCACTGGACAAACATTTGTGACTAACACAGATGTTTGTTCTGTGTCTGGGTGTTAAATATATATCTATTATGTATATCAGTCTCTGGTACCCATAGTACAGGCTATGCCTAGTTTGGGATCAGTTGACAATGTGTGATATGTCCGGAATATTTATTTATATTTTTTAGTTATCATCAGTCGTAGTAATAGAAGTGATAATTAAAAAATGTTAATCCGTTATGGGCTATAAGTTTAGTGCATTAGTTAAGTCGTAACTTTAAACATAATATTTATGGCTGTGGATTTGTTTTTTGGTTTTAACTCAGTTTAAGTAGATTCTTATCAGCTCTTTTAACAGTCGGGAATAACTGGAGCATCCAAAATAACGTATACCTACTGACCTGCGATTTTATAACACGTACCTGTACCCACCTACGCGTAACACTGATTTTTAAACCAGTTAATTTAATTAGGCGTCCTATTATACAAGTTAAGTCTTTAGTTTATTTCGTAAGCATTCGGCCAGGGTTATCAAAAGACTAGTAGGGTTAGTTTGGCCGTGGTCTACCTACCCGTAGATGTCGTAAGAGGCGACTAAGGGACAAAAGCTAGAGGATGGACAGCAGCGTCCCGTATTTTCACAAAGGTAGCTCAAAATGAATTTATGATGTTATTTAATTTTAGTTTTGACTTGACATTGATTTTTATATTTTTATTTTGAATTTATTGTTTTGTCATAGTTTTAATTATGTATGTATTAGTTACATAACTCACGCTACCTATTGACCTGTAACTCGTATATGTTATTAATAAAAAACTATGAACTGCGCTAGCCACACCGCGTGCTCAGCGTGGTGAGTATGAGTATGGGGGAGCTTTGGGGGATAAAAAAACATAGCCTTGAATAAAAATAGAAATATTTTTGGAGTTTGTGAAGAAAGATCATTCATATGACACCACACCTGATGTATTTGGACTTGTTTATCATTATTTTACTCATAACCCATAGGTTTATCGAACATACAACGCCGTTTCGTACAAGTTGAGATACGAAGTTCTTCTGTTAGAAATTGTTAGAAATTATTTTCTGCGTAGCCGCTTCCGAATTTCCCTGTCATTGGAAGTTGACCATGCCTTGTTTACCATCAACGCGGTTGCCCAACAATGTGACAGTCAAGGTCAGGGAACCGCTACTTGGACGCAATCACGATAAGTGTTTGTGTAAGCGTATGCGGTTGTCCAAACAGTTGCCTTTTTAGAGTACAGCAGGAACATTGAGTTGATTGATGGTTTTTGGTTGATGGTTGATGTAGTGTCGCCGGTCAATAATCATTTTGGCATTTCGCGATCCCAATATTGTGAATATTATTTAAAAAATATTATAATAAAGTTGGACATCACAGTTGTACCACGGGTCGGGAGCGAAATTATCATCTGCCTGCCCTACTGCCACATTATGAGGGGTCGGCGCAATATGTATTCATCTTCCATTTCCCGTTATCAGCCTTCATCTGCACTCACCCATATGCACTTTCACACAGTCTATCCACACATATATAATTTTAATTACAATTATAAACATGAGAGGTAAATTATGTTAACCAATATAAAAATACTGGCTTCCGCCCGCGGCTTGGATCGCGAGGTACCTAGATAATAAGCCTAGATAAGATAGCCTGTATGCTATTCCAGACTATAATCTATCTCTGTGCCAAATTTCATCCAAAGCCTTTCGGCCGCTTGGGCGTGATTGATTTTAGGAGGAGGTAGGGCACAGCGAGATTTTCTGAATTGGAGCAGCCCGCCTGGGGAGGTACCTCCGCCTTACAGAAGATCGCAGCCAAATAACATTATTTGTTTCAAATAGTGTTGTGTTCCTGCGATGAGTAAGGTTGCCAGAGCTCTTTAGGGGGGAGGGGGTTCGGGGTTGGCAACGCGTGCGTGATGCCTCTGGTATTGCAAGCGCTCATATGCTACGGTAACCGCTTACCAACAGGTGGGCCGTATGCCTGTTTGCCACCTCAGTAGTATAAATAATAAAAAATAAAATTTGAACCACAAACATCTAAACATCCTCACAAACTTTCGCATTTATAATATTAGTAGGATAGGATAACTAACATTAACCTATTGCACACATAAAGATGACGAGACGCCGTGCCGGCGCCTCCGGTGTCTCCTGGCAGGCGTTCGATGAATCTCCTGAATTTGACACCCTAAGGATAGAAGCAATAGGGCTCTAGGTGTAAAAGCATACTCGAGCGGTAGAGCAAGTTTTCGCCAGATTTTGAATCACTGAGGACGGAACCCAACTGTTCGGGCCCCCTCTAGCACTTGACTATCATCTGTTTACTTACACACGTTAATAACAATCATACGTTCTGGCTCAAAATCGGTCAGGGTTCATTGAAGTTATTACTCGTGAATCTTTTTAATTATTTAATCAAATATAGGTAAAGCCTAATTGTCTACGATGCGAATTGTGAAAGATTGTATCTAGGTACTTACTGACCCTTGTTGCTTGTAAGTTATGCTGTCATCCGTAGGACGTCCACTGCTGAAAATAGGCTTTTCCCATTATTTCCAGAGGGGAAATGCGCCAAATAGCTGCTAGTATATACTTTTTTTTACTTTTTTGTATAGCGCACATATATTAACGGATGGAAAATCCATTTGTGCACGACCGGGATTCGAATCCACGACCTGTGGAATTTAGAGTTAGGTATAGCCGTGAGATATGGACGATGACACAGCGGGATAGAGAGGTGCTGGAAGTATTTGAAATGAAACGGAGAAAGTAATGAAAGAGGAAGTAGGTACTAAAAGGAGAAATGGGTTTTGATTAAGACCATACAAAACAGAAAAGGAAAAATGACTGGTCGTGTTACGACATAAAATAAATAAATAAATATTCCGGACATATCACACACGGTCAACTGATCCCAAACTAGGCATAGCCTGTACTATGGGTACCAGAGAGACTGATATACATAATAGATATATATTTAACACCCAGACACAGAACAAACATCATTGAAGGAAAGGTAGAAGGAAAACGAGGAAGAGCAAGAATAAGTTACATGAAGCAGATAGTGAGAAGATTGCCATCATGTCACATAAGGAGATGAAGGAGCTCGCATTGGAAAGATCAGAATGGAGGAAATTGCATCATTACACCGACAAGAGCTAAGCTCTTAAATCTATAAGTATTTAAAAATGAGAAGTCCACTCACTCACTCATTGACAGACATCATGAAATCTCCGATACTACTGGGCCCATGAGTCTGAAATTTGGCACAGGCACTGTTTAAAGGTGGGCGCAATAATATTTTGCAAAATTTAAACCCAAAACATTGAAATGGGAGATTAAAGGTTATATGAAAATCCTATGTTTTTCAAGGTAGGCAGGTAAAAACAACCGTACCTAACTAATTATACATATAAACACGCGGACGCAGTCGCGAGCGGGACAGCTAGTTTAATAATAATAATTCATCGCAGGTGAGTGTAGACCAAGTGCAACGACTCAAATGTTTTTGATGTTTCCTTCTTTACACTAGCTAGATGTGTTTCTAGTAGGCAACATTTTGCGCAGCACTGGTGCTAATTATAAATGACCTGTGGTGTCTGCAACTATTTGAACGTCGCGGATGCTTACTCATTGCATTTCATAATATTTGCAGATGATCTAGTGTTTCAAAGAAAACAGATAGCCCAAATTACGTAATAATAATACGTTAATTATAACGTTTTACGTTAAGTATGTGTGGAGTAACTTTGAAAGATAGAGTGAGGAACAGTGTGATAAGAGAGCGTTGTGGGGTGAAAGAAGACGTAGTGATGAGGATTGAGAAAGGTATGCTGAGATGGTTTGGTCATGTAGAGAGAATGAACGAAAGAAGATTGACGAAACAGGTGTATAAGGCGAGTGTGAATGGGACCGTTGGAAGGGGAAGACCTAGGCGTACGTTTAGTGACCAAATCGGTGACGTTTTGGAAAAAGGCCGGGTCATGAGTACCCTAAACCGACGAGCATGTATGAGGAATGTGATGAGAGTGCATGAAGCAAAAGAGGTATGTCAGGCTCGTAGCAAGTGGAAAACCGTGGTCTCTGTCTACCCCTCTGGAAAACAGGCGTGATTTTATGTATGTATGTATGTAATTATTATGTTCATAAGTTGGGGAAAACCAACCCAAAACTGAAACATCAATCCATATCGGATGGGTATGGAATTCAGTAAGTCAACAGGTTTTATTATCAATATTTTCTGGTAAGAATATGAGTTAAATCGGCCAAGGGGTTGCTGTTGCTAAGATATAAGGGTCCAAAAGGGGGATTTGAAACGAGTAATACAAATACATGAAGTAAGGCTTTGTTCGAACATTCCAAAATGATTTTCATATATAATCTGGGCTATGGTTTTTGGGATACAAAAAAAAATAGTAAAATTTATAAACCAATACAACTTGACCTCCCATTTGCTAAAGTTTCAATAACTTTGTAGTTCAGGTAAGATTGGATTGCGAGGTATCTACTAAAGAAGCGATTTTCAAATTTTTTATCTAATTGTGCCTCAACAATCATCGAAGTACCAAGATTTACCAGACATCGCGAGATCTTAGTTCGGGGCGAACCATTAGATCTAAATATTGCTGTTACTTCGGCGTCGTTGTTGTAAAACCATCTAGCATAAATTAGTTTAATTTAATTTAGTTGGTTATGTCTAGACGGTTAGAGGTCCTTAATACATAAATTAATAAACACGTCGACTGCAACTGCAAGCCTTTGTAATCCTACTTCCTACTATCTTATCCTATCCTACTAATATTATAAACGCGAAAGTTTGTGAGGATGTTTAGATGTTAGGGTGTTTGTGGTTTAATCACGGCTAAACGGCCGATTTGGGTGAAACTTAGTACAGAGATAGATTATAGTCTGGAATAGCATATAGGCTATTAGTATACGCGATCGAAACCGCAGGCGGAAGCTAGTAATATATAATTAATTGATTAAAAGTAGGTTGCAGTCAGATGAATTTATGCAATATTTGCGATGCAACATGTAGATCTTGTTCTTCCTGCTGCATTTGTTAATGTGCTGTTGGCTATTATCTAAGATGCAGCTCTAGAGTCACAATTCCTAATTGTTTCTTGTAACGGACACTCTTGACACAGAAATAATACAAAGTCAAAAGGTGTTCATCCAACATCCACGCTGAAAGGTTGTCTAACTTGGCCAATCTATTACGAACGTCAAATCAACTACCTTAGACTAATTATTCAAGCTCTTTAATAATAGTAGATTATGCAACAAGGGCTTAAAGTAGTGTATTATGTCTCGGGCGCTATATTGAACCCCGAGAACGAGGGATTCTATGGTTAAGGCAAGAATCCTGAGTACGAGGGGTTCAAGACTAATACACATTTAAGCCCGCCATGCATACTCTACTTTTTATACGTTCTGCGAGGCAATTGTATACAATGACTGTTAAGTAGAAATAAATTATTTTTCTGGAAGTAAGTTTCCAACAATACCAGAGGCTTCAGATTGTATGCATTCTGGAGTCGAATCAAAATCACGTCACTTGACATTTTTTAGAAGTTTATTCGAATCGAAACTGAATTTCGGTGTATATAACAGCACAGCAGTTTGAGCGCTTGGCGCCTTTTTCACTTTTTTTGTAGTCTATTCTGTAGTGGTCAGTTCGACATTCGAATAAATCCTTCTTCGTGCGCGGGTGAAAATGAATTTCGTAAATAGTTTTCATGTTTTTTTTTTATTTGTAGTCAGTGCAAAGAAAATGATAACATACAGCCTAATTAGAATAAAATCTCTTTGCACCCAATCATTTTTGAAACCAACCTCGATCAAGCACGACTACATGGGTTGCATTGCAAATTCAAATCACATTATGTCTCATGGGAAATAATGAAATTCAGCACAACATTATGACCCGGCTAGACCGTAGGGCTGTAATGACTTACTTTAGGAAAGGTTTGCATGACACATAATAAGACTGTTTTGCACTCCAACAAAACAGTTATTATGTGTGTGAAAAAACACACAGCATTTGTTGAAGAAGCATCCATAGATTTTACCTTATTTAGTCGATTAGTAGCTTACGTCACCTGTAGTTCCTGTGCCTTTTGCTCCTTTCACCCACAGCAGAGCGCGCCAAATGTCCTATCAGCGCATCTGTCAATGTCAACCTCATAGTCGTCTATCAACCACCAGCAAGAACCTTGCTTGAATGCTGTGTGTTTTTTCACACACATAATAACTGTTTTGTTGGAGTGCAAAACAGTCTTATTATATGTGTTTCCAAAACACACAGCATTTGTTGAAGACCTGTTTGTTATCTGCTGGTGAAAGAGTACAAACGCTATGTGAACAATAAACATTTTAATTTCCATTATATGCATGTAGGTACATACCTACACATATTTTTAAATCAAAGTAGTTATATGAAAATAAAAAGATCAAATAAACTTAACATTTAATGAACTTAAACAACAATTCTAAAATTCAAGAAAATCAAAATAAAACAACTATTCTTCTGTTTTAATGTACAATCTGAGATCAATCAAAAATCAGTCATTCAAACTTATTTGAATTAAATCACAAGCTGTAATCTTAGAAATAATAATAATTCAATAAAATATTTATCAAGTCAATGCTTAATCTAAAAAAGAAATAATAATAATTATGGAGTTAAGAAATTATTCATCAACTGATCCCCCGAACATTGATCTTGATTGGTATTCCTTTCTACAGCACGACAGTAGAATTTTTGGAAGGTTCGGGAACTTTTCCAATTACCTCTATTTAGAATTTCTTCTATAGGTCTATTTTCTAAAAAGCTTCTAGAGGCAACAGCTGATCTCACACTTCCTGGTGATGCATCTATTCCTGCTTCTCTGAGAACAGACTTTACCCAGCCAGCTATCATAGTTCTAGTGGCTGGTTTGATTATGCCTGTAATCGATATAAATAAACTATTTATTTCTACTCTTCTAGAACGTCTGAACTCTGTAGCTTCCACTAACTTTTTTACATGTCTCACTGGACATAAGCCTTCATCAGGATGTTGTTTCAGTAACCATCCAGATTGTCTATTATTAGCACTGTCTGTCTTAGATCCGAATTTTGGCCAGAACAATATTTCATTATTGCTCTCATTAATAATTAATTTATCTTTAGACATCTCCAAAAGTGTAAGGTCATGAATTCTTCGACCTGAAGCTAATAATAATATAATTGCTGTTCTTCTAGCTGTATCAAACAAGGTTTCTGATACTGGATTTTCCTTTAACCAATTGAAAAGCAACTCTGTATCCCAAATTGGTGCCTTTTCCGCTGGTGGGTTCGCTACTGATATTGCTTTCAAGACTTGATGTACAAAGAAATTCTTAGACAAATCTTCTGTTCTGGTTGCTGAATAGGTGGATACAGCCGATTTATGTAATAGTATTGTGCGATAAGCGAGTCTGTCCTCAAGGTACAACTTTGCTAAAAATCGAGCTAGATCATTACCCTGTGGAGTCTTAGGATCGATTCTGTTGAGCTCACACCATGAAATCCAACGTCTGATTGGAGCTTTATATGTAACCAATGTGGATTCTCGCCAGCTCTTTGTCAAAAGATCTTTTTCCTTTAAGGACCAATGTGCTACTTCATTGCCCCACCCCCAACCTTCCATGCCAGAAGGTCCAGCTTCTCTACTTGGGGAGGGCTCCTGCCCGTTGTGAGGTCTATTAGGTTGTTCTGGAGATCTTTGATTGGCAACGGTTCTGTTAGGGCTCGCATCTTCAAGTCTGCTAGCCAGAAACATCTTGTCCACCGCGGTGCTATCACTATGTAAATACCTGTCGCTGTGTTGAGATGGTGCAGCACCCGTGGAATTAGATTGGGTGGAGGGAATACCCAAGCTAGTCTGAAGTGCCATGGTCGACTGAAGGCGTCGCAAAAGTCTGCTGACCCATCTCTGGAGTCCCATGTTACGTAGCTGTCTACTACAGCGGTTTCTCTTGACGCAAACAAGTCGATGATTGGTATGCCCCAAATTCTGAATACGGCCTCCGAGGCCGGGGGCAACAAGTGCCATTCCGGCACTGGTCGATTCCTGGACAGGCGGTCGGCTATGCCGTTGTACCTCCCCGGGAGGTACGCCGCCGAGAGCGTGACCTTCAACCGCTCGGTCAGCTCCAGGAGCTTTGTCGTCAGTTCGAGTAGGGCTAGGGATCGTGTTCCGCCTTCGTTCCTGATATACGCTACTAGTGTTCTGTTGTCTGACTGTACCAATATGTGTGCGTTTTTTAGGAACCCCTGGTTGCGACTTATAGCACCGTACACTGCGAACAACTCTTTTACGTTTGAGTGCCAAGACCTTTGGTGCATCTTCCACTTGCCCGTCATGTACCTCTCGTTGAGGTGAGCGCCCCAGCCCGCATCCGCTGCGTCTGTGGTCAAAAAGTGGGTAACCTCTCCCCGGTGCAAAGCCACGCAACTGTTCTCTATGGCATTTCGCCACCAGCTTAGCTCCCCTCTTACCAGAGGAGGAAGGTATCTCTTTTCTCTTGCTCTGTTTCGAGAAAAACTTCTCAGGAACCTCTGTGTCATTCGACAATGAAGGCGTCCCCTTGGGGTGGTCATGTTCGCGAAATTGAGGAGCCCAAGAACGCCCTGAACCTCTCGAAGAGTACATTGACCCTTGTCTAAGATCTTTGTTACCACTCTTTTTATCCCTGCTACCTTTTTTGGGGGAAGGGCCATTGTACTCTTCTCGGTGTTCCATGTTAGACCTAAATACTCCAGTTCTTGAGTAGGTGTGAGCACAGACTTCTGGTAATTGACGTGCCAGCCTAAGCTTTCCAGAGTCTCTATGGTCTCCGAGACCTGAGTCTCCAGCTTGTTTCTGTCCTGACCTACTAGGATGTAATCGTCCAAATACACTAAAAGGCGCACACCCCTTGCTCGTAGGAGTTCCGCTATCCAGTTGGATAGGGCCGCAAAAGTTCGAGGGGCGGAAGATAGGCCAAATGGGAGGGACGTCAGCTGCAGTACCTGGTCGTGGTAGTAAACTCTCAGGAAGCGGCGGTGCGACTCTGCAATAGGTACGTGAAAATAAGCCTGTTGGAGGTCTATTTTCACCATCCAGTCGTTCTCTTGTAGGAATCCGGCCACATCTGTCTGAGACACTAGTTGAAAATGCCTGGTTGCTACATGTTTGTTCAGTCCTCTGAGGTCGAATATGGGACGCACCCCCCCGTCTGGTTTTTTTATTAAAAACATCTTGGAAAGGAAACCCGAATTTAATGTTCTTGGTGATTCCAAAATTCCTTTCTCCTTCAGGTCCTGGATAACTATTGTCATTTCCGGTGAAATTCTTGTGTTGAATTTTTTTAGCAACTTTGTGGACAAATGAAGAAGTGGGGGTCTCGTCTTGAAGGGAATGCGTCCTCTGGTTACACTGTTTAAAATAAATTGGTTTGCACCAAGTGCCTTCCATACTTGTGCGTGGTGTCTTAAGCATCCCCCCCTGAAAGGCCTGTCCATCTGTATATAGTCATTTTTGTCTATTCTCCTGATCGGCATTACTCTTTCTGGTGTAATTGCCTCGAAAGTTGTGGCGCTTTGGAGGGGCCTGAAACTGATTTAGTTTACCTCTTTGATCTGATCTTGTACCTTTATTATTATTACCCAAAGGAGCTCGAACATAAGGTTTCTTGTCTTGCCTGAAGCTTAGTGTGTGTCGGACCCGACCTGGGCCCTTCTCTTTTATGTAGTCTGGTTTATTCAGCCACATTTGGGTCCCTCCAAGCGACTGAATCACCGGCTGCAAAGCTTGACGGCTAAATAGGTATTCAGCACTTGGGGGAATGTCCCTTAACGTAGCTTTGAGCATTGGGCTGTTAATCTCTTTTAGAATTCTCTCTCTTCTAATTTCGATACACTCGCCCCGTCTTCCACAAATAATCTGCATTACCTTTTCTGAACATTTATGAAGTGGAGAATCCGGTCTCAGCAGCCCTGACACTTTTTCAAAAAGAGAAGATGGGTTCAAGTCACTAGGGTTCTTAGCGGCCCAGTTAAGTAGTTCCTGCAAACCTTGCTTCAACAGCTCTTGTCGTTCCAATTCTGCATTAGTCAATCCTGCCAACATATTCTCAGCAGAAGCAAGGTAATCCTTGGTCTTATTAAAATGGCATAATTCTTCATTCACTTTCAGTGATACAAAACCTGGGCTTGCTGAATAACCCTGCAAAACTGATTTGTATCTCATGCCCTTCCAAGCTTGCGTGTCAAAGTGCTGCAGTTGACTGACTTTGTCAAGTCTCTCTTTCTTTGCTAGAGGAATAACCTTCTTCTCATCAAAATCTGTTTGTAACTCACCTAACTGAAAATTTTCTGAATTTACACATGGATTGATTAAGAATTCGGACTGAGAACTAGATTGTTGTTCTACGCAGTTATTGGGGTCAGGAAGACTCTGGCTTTGTGTGGTGTTGTGTAGTTGTGACAAATATCCTGTTATATAGCTAACCTGACTTATAAGAGATTCAATTTGTTGATCACGAGCAGCATGCTTATCATACTTACGGCGTTTATTTGGCGGTGGATTTGAGAACCCCCGCTCATCTTCCGAAGATGAGGAGGACTCATTGTCACTGCTGGAGTCACCAGAGTGGCGTCGGAAAGACCGCTCTTCATCCGAAGCAGCGGCATCCGATCGCTCACAAACGCCGGTCTTACCTTGGTCGTCCCGCTCGGAATGAGCGCTCATTCTTGCGAAAAACTATCACAATCACTTAATCTTACCACACAAACACTATTTAAACTTAGAAAACTGTAATATCTTATTTACTTTCAGTAAAATCCAATAAGAAAATAATTTTGCGTGTTTAGCGGCAAAATCTACAAACGCTATGAGGTTGACATTGACAGATGCGCTGATAGGACATTTGGCGCGCTCTGCTGTGGGTGAAAGGAGCAAAAGGCACAGGAACTACAGGTGACGTAAGCTACTAATCGACTAAATAAGGTAAAATCTATGGATGCTTCTTCAACAAATGCTGTGTGTTTTGGAAACACATATAATATGCCATTGACGAGCAGGTAGTATAAAAAAAACCATTTTATTTCATGCTAAGAAAAACTAGGGTCACTCCTGAGTCAAATCCACAGATACCTACAATGATAATTTCACAAGAACTGGTTGTAAAACTACTACCTCGCGGATTTACTTTACTAAATTACCTATTTTTGGATCATTTGAGCTATCTATAGATCGTTTGTAACGGTCTTTAGATGGCTCAACTGTTTCTTGTGTATTTTGTAAATATTAACTTGTATTAGTTTTAAGTTTCTTTCTGTAAATAAAGTCTGGTGACATGTTAATGTTATTAAATTACCTTTTAAAATATTGTATATCCTCCTTAAACCTGTTACACAACTTAAACATGTTCTACAACCAATCCTAATTAGCATGCACCTACCAATAAAAACTTTATAAAACAAATTTTCATTAAATCCGCTATAAATAGCCTTTACCATGGAAAATTTAACTTGGCCTTTACAACGTCACGTCTTCACAATCCTACTAATATTCCTATCCTACTTATATGTAATAGGTAGGTAATATATTAAAAAGACGAAAGTTTGTGAGGATGTATTGATATTTGTTGTTCAATCACGCGCCGTTCTACCGATTTCGTTGAAACTTGGAATTGATAAAGTTCTTTACCTAGAATAGCATAATAGGCTTCTTTATATGTAGGTACCACGCGAGCGAAGCAACGGGCGGAAGCTAGAAAGAAATAAATAAACTATTAACCACACTATTTTGTCTTTCCTGTAACAAACAATAAATAGTAAACTATTATTAAATCTATTGTTTCAATTTGATCTTCTCCGTCGCAAGAGCCAACTTCCGGATGTTGCAGAGGCAGCCCGCTGATGCTTCTTGCAGGATAGGGTCCTTCGAACCGATGGTTTCTAGCAGAAACTGGACCACACCAGCCTGTAAATAAGATACACAATACATTGAAAAGTAGCTTAACACATAGGTACCTATAATTTATAATTAAGCCAAAAATAACAACAAAATGATTATAGTCAAGAATAACTAGTTTTTTTCTCGTCTACGAATTGGTTTCGTCCAAACATAAAACGTGATTTAGGATAGAAACACGTGGCTGATGTATATGATTGATAATTTAATACAAAAAGTGTTCGCGGAACAAGACGAGCTCATTTGTAAAAAGTTACTATTTCGTTACTTTGTAAATGAATACCAGCATCAGAACCGATAATCGTTGGAGCAAACGATTACATGAGTGGGGAAGCCTGTGTACTCCGGCGAAGTGGAGCGACGATCTGCGAAATGTTGCTGGCAAACATTGGATAAGAAGAGCGTAGACCGAGCTCAGTGGCGCGTCTTGGGAGAGACCTATGTCTGTATGTATGACTGATATACCTAGGTTTTTGATGATCATAATATTCAGCATCATCTAAAAAAGCTTCGTACCTAAGCCTTATTTAGATGAAGAGTTTCTCAACTCCCAAGGTGCAGTTCTAGTAAGGAAATAAAAACAGTTAAATAGTGTAAATCTTCACGTACGATTAACGCATGTCGAACGGTAATCGCCTCCCTTTCGAATATTTGAAGTAATATTGCAATCAATTTGACGTCTGCCCCATAGTTGCAAAAAGATTTCGCCACTATTTATCATGAAAAATTATCTTATTTTTGCGGTTAGCAAACTTCGTATTCTTTTTGTAGAGGACAGGTATATTTATTTATGAATCAGTATGTGTGACCATGGTTGCACATAATAATGAGCCGCAATTTAGATAATTTTACTTGAAAAAGCACTAAAACCCAACCAGTTGGTATACATTCATTATGTGTACCTACTTGTATATTTACTAGCGTACTACCTAGATGAATGACACAAAGCAACGGCCTTTTGTAATTTCTTATTAATCTAAAACGCTTTGTTATGTATGTGGGTACCTTTGTATTTAACTTTACTAGTAACAGGCGGAGCGGGTTGTCGGTTCTGCGAACTATATGGCCTGCCCACGTCACTTCAACTTGCTACTATAAGAGCTATATCTAGCTATAAGTCTATGTTATGTACTTACAGCATGCATAGTAACGCAGTTGATAGAGTAGAACGAGAGATGGTAGAGCGCTAATGCCGTGGCCCGGTGCACGTTGGGGTCGCGCGATGTCATGTAGTTGACCAGTGGGGTGATTGCGCCGCGCTTCCCGAACTCTTGCCGGTTCTGGGCCCAGTCACAGCAGTAAGCTATGGCTACCCCGAGGTTCGCTCGCAAGTGGTCATCCGTTGTACTCACTGGGAAAAGGATAGTAGTATTGTACATAAGTTTTTGTTGAAAAATATGCTTTTCATGCGAGCTTCCCAAACACGCCAGCCTTTTCCTAATAGGTATTTATTATATCAATCACATGACGCTCCATTGTCCACCTTCCGTGTCAATAGATCACACGGCATCAGATCTGCTCGCTGTCGCCATATTATATTTACGTTTTTTGTTAAACATTTATTGTTTGTCCTTCCTCTGCATAAACATCCATCAAGCAAATTGTAAAATTCTATGCAGTAGGTACCTACTACATAGAATTCTGTAATCAGTATCAATTGAAAATCTTTGTTATAAGCTAAGTTGTTTATGCAGCAATAAATTATTTTTCATTTTTTTTCATTGTCGTTTCGTCAACGGAATTTAAATCGAAATTTTTAAATGCAAAATATCAATCGAAAATCGGTTCACGCCACGCACAAAACGAATTTCGTGGGGTAATATTGCGCCAAATCAAAACAACTTACCTACAATCATGACGAGAATAAAAGTATGACAAAAGCGTGTAGTAAAGTGAACTGTCGCCAATCAGTTACGAGAGTGTATGCGGTTAGGCAATCGAAGTTCCGCATGATCTCCCAATACAATAAAAAAGAAACTTCGCAATTATACGAGTATCTCCTTGCGCAGTGGAAACGTTATGTTCATCAACGTAATGTAATGACATAAAGTTGTAATGAATTGCCCTCACTTGCATCTACTAGGGTTCGTATTTATAAACAATACTGGCTACTCAACAATACTTTACGATATTTCTATTTTATTTATTTATATTTATTTTATTTTATTTATTTATATTTATTTTATTTTATTTATTTATTTAGGAACAACAAACAACTACATTATATATGTAAGATACAGTGAGTAGTAGGTACATAATTGCATATGCCACAAATTATTAATAATGTAGTCCACGACGTTACCTACAACTTAGTATATAAGAGTAACAAAAAAGGCCAGCTAGAGGGTCATAAAAAACATTTTTAGTATCTGCTGTGACAAAAGAAATAGATGACGGGAATCCTATGCTGAGAAAGCTTATAATGATAAAAGAATAAGAAGTTATCAGGATTACTTATGAAGAGTTAAGAGAAAATAAATATAATAATCGAGTTTGCAACCAATCAGAACGTATTTAATTCATGATGATCTTCATTGCGAAGTTCATTATTGAGTAATGTCTTAAATTTATAAGTACTACAAGCGAAGATATCTGCACTAGGTTCAAAATCTGTGATATAGGACTCAACCATACGACGAATGGGTGCACGAAGACCGACAGGGGGCGGGAGCGAGTTGATCTAAGAATTAAATCTGTTTTACCTAGCAGACACAAGTCCCTGTCTATAAAATGGTACAGTACCTACGCTCGGCGGATCTAAGCAATAGTGAAGTTAGCTTTTTAAGAACTCGCTTGCTTGTCGTGTCATTGATTCTTTGATTGGTCAGTGAGTGACCAGGTATGGTGGTACGATTTAAGTGCGCCTCTTAGAGGATCCTTTCGTGCACTAAAATCGAACGACTTCACTTTTGCCAAGATCCATCGAACGTACGTACTTATCGGTTTAGTTTCTTTCTTACCAAGCTTAGAAAGTTTCCCCACAACTCCGTGATCAGATATAACCGCCAAGTTTTCATGGTCGCGAGCTATAGTTGCAATAGCCGCGCAAACCGCCGACAGAACGTTGTGGTCATCAGAATCTAGCAGGTCCACTGTCAGCTCTAGAGCCCCAACGAAAGACCTGACCATCTCCCCTGAATCTGCAGCGTTCTGTACGCAAGGACTTAGCGCTAAAGCAGCGTTCGTCTGGACCTTCTTGGAGTCGTTTTTGAGCAAAGACCATACTAGTCTGACACCGTCTAGTTCGTCGATCTCGTGCATACAGTTTTGCTCCTTGGCGCACTCCATCAATACTAGTGGCACGTTTTCGAGCAGCGGCTTATAGGTGTTGTTTAAGTGATGAACTGGAATGGACAAATGTCACTGGTTATGTAACTCCAAAATATGACTTCAGCAGTGGCAAGTCGAAGGTTTACGATAATTTCGATTGCTTGGTGACCTATCAGTTCCAAGGCTTTTTCAACTAGCCGACCTAGACATTTTAACAGATGTTTTCAATCATGTAACAAGTAACATTTCATCTTCTGTTTGATGAGAATAGATTATTTATTCACATGCATAAGGGGACACGTTGAAAATTTGATTGATTTGGGTATATGAACATGATCATTTAGTCTTATTATTAGTGCTTACTTAGCATAGGCATTCCTCCAGCACTCCTGATCTTATCCCGATTCGGTGCGTACTTAGCGCACTCCGCCAAAGCTCCTGCTACATTCGTCAGCACCCCGTCATTCTCATCATCCAGTAACCTGACCAGAATCGGAACCGCTCCAAGAGTGTCCAGTCTCTTCACACTTGCATCACTGATGGCACATTTCCACAGTGCACCAGTTACAGCCGCTAGGAGGGGCTTATTCGGACGATTGGTAGAATCCTGGGCAGCTTCGACTAGCAGTTCTAAGCCTCCACCTTCGCGAATCATGTCTCTTGTGATGGAATCGCTCGCGCATTTGTAAATGGCCAAACTGCAGTACGTCTAAAAAAAAAAATGACACAAAGAACATTGCAATAACAAACATAATGAGCCATGCGTTGCCAAAACCGTTGACCTTGTACGTTTGCATGAAAAGAATGGTACCTACATACACAGTACCCGTCATTAACAGTATTACCTTCAAATCTTTGTCTTCATTAGCCAAGTGTGTGATCAAATCGGTCACCATCTTTTCGGTCTGAATGGCCAATTGGAACGAGGTTTCTGAAGCGCACATTTGTAGCAACCCCACTGCTGGAACAGCTACGTCTAGATGGATAGTCTTCAGCATTCGAGCTATGAGAGGGATCATCCCGTATTTCCTCATAGCCTCTCGGTTTCTTTGCGAAGCTGACATGGACCATAGGGCTTTGGCACCCGCTCTCGCAATATCCAAGAATTGCAAATCGTCTTGGTTTAACTCTCCGCGTGCTGTCACTAAAAACCTGGGAAACCAAAGGCACTAACTGAAGACTAAAGTGAGAACGCGTATCCGTAATCCGTAAACAAACTTGTACCTTTCTTTTATATCCAGTAAATCTATTAGTTTTGGAATTCCGCCGAACTTTCGACAAAACTTTCTGCTCTTTCTTATCCTGCCTAGGTTTGCTATAGTCTCGGCTGCTAGTATAGTAACATCTCTTGCTGGATCAGACAGAAGACCGACGAGCAACGGGATAGCGCCTAGATCTGTCACTTTCTTCCTGATTTCCATATTCGGTGTGATGTCTCTTAACACAGCCAAACCTCCTAGAATACAACACAAATCTCTCGTCTCAAGCAGGTTCACGAGTAGCTCCAACCCTCCTATTTCTTGAATCGCCCTCTGGTTCACCTCTATCGTCAGATCGTGGTCTTTGAGACACGATAGTGCGACCATCGTAGCAGTTTGGTTACCAGCCTTCATGTATTTAACCAGCTTCTGTATGTGCCAGTATTCTGGCGGGATTTCCGATGACTTGATGAGGTCTGCCCAGTTGTCTTCGGACGACGATGTGGAGGACGCAGAGGAGGCTGAGGTATCTGACCCTTCTGTGACCATCACTATTCGTGGTAGCCCCACTGTATCCTGCCCCCCCTCAGCACTGAACGTGGATATATTATCGACTTCCCCCATGATTAGAAACTGTTTTTCTAGAGAAATAAAATGTAACAAAAACTTGATACTAATTGCCGATTGTCTTTGTCTTGTCAATAGCGTTACTTGGCGACCGAGTTGTTAGGATGACAACGTAAGTCATTTTTGTTCGAATGTTATCACATTCTGCACAAAGAGTATTGCCTTAAATGAGAATTTTTGATCCGAGCATATTATATCTATATTATCTTTGCTAATACTTATTTAACATGGGGCGAGCCCTCGTGTGGGATGCCACGTGTGTAGACACGTTGGCCCCCTCTCACCTCAGTGGGACATCGCAAAAGGCGGGAGCTGCAGCGGAAGCAGCTGAGAACGCCAAGCGGCGAAAATATTCAGTCCTCTCCAGTGACTACATATTTACGCCGCTTGGTGTAGAAACCTTTGGACCATGGGGACCAGGTACCAGAAAGCTCTTCAAAAAAATTATACCAACTTTGGTCGACGCCGCCGGTGATAAGAGAGCTGGCTCATTCCTTGCACAAAGAATTTCTTTGGCAATTCAACGCGGGAATGCAGCCAGTGCTCTTGGCACCTTGCCGCATGTCCAAAATTATTTGTTGATTTAGTTTCTATTTTATTTTGTAATTATTTGATTTTATATTTTATAGTATGTATAAGTGTATATTTTAAAAATAAAGACAATTTTATCTTTTAATACGTATCGTAAGATTATGCTATCGTGAATAACGCTAGAGACAAACTGATGTACTTATCGCATGCAACGTTACATACGTCCTATGCGATCTCTATCATAGTTCAAAATGGTTCGCTATTTCTATAGAGAGCTTCCAAGTCCGACCTAAATTACGAACGCACAGTATTGATTTAAAATCAGACTTTTAAGTATTTTTGTTGTTGTTACAGTTTAGAAGGAGCGTGAAGGATGTGATGAAATCAGAACACAACGACCATTTTCTTCTAAGATGGCTCAGAGGTGAGTAAACTCCAGCAAACTCCAGTGATAACGGCAGGGAATCAAGAAATATTGTGATTGGTAGATAAGATAACCAATTCGAAAAAACACAACCAAGTTAGTAAATAAATGTCTTTCTATGTCTATTTCTACAGCTTCTGCATGTAAAATACACGTGGTATAATAATGAGTAGATATTCGTTGTAGGTACTTTGTATCAAAATGTAAACATATAGGTACGTCCAATTTGGATTTGTCAATCTTACTTCTTGCGATTACAGTACACCTAAAGTACAGTCAACAAGTTTGATTTTCAGGCCACTATATGTAGAACCTTTTCAAACTAAATCTATCATTGACGTAATTTCCTTTTGTTGACAAATCTTTTAAACGTCGATTAGACTTTAAATTCTACTTTATTTTGAACCAGCTTCCTCCCACGGCTTCGCTGGATTCACGTTGCTCCAACCAACCAACAAAGAAACACACTTTTGCATTTATAAATATTATAAAAAATAGGAATGTTTGTAAATTTTTAATTTTATTATCTCTACATGAAGAATTTATATTTTAACGTATTGTTCAAAATTATTTAGATTTAGATATAATTGTGATCGGAAAACTGATATTCCGCTGCCTCTGCGTAATATCTGGCAAATCTAGTGGCAGATCCAGCGGATTAATCCTAAAATCCCCGCAAGCGACGTAGCAGTGGGGATTTCTGGAATAGTCTATTCCAGAAATCCCCACTATCCATGACGTAAACTGCTACAGCGTAGCGGTGGGGATTTCTGGAACAATCCTATCCAGTTATGACGCTTCGGTAGATTAAGTGTGACCGTTACAGTGACCTACAAATCAAATTGGTTTACTGTACTATTTTGACTATTAATTTGATTTCAGCCAGACAGTGGGACCCCGAAGCAGCTGAGAAAATGCTCAGAGACGTAAGTACCTATCTCTAGTATACACAATTTTGCCTTATCCAATTATCCGGCCCAAGATTCGAAGATGTTTTATTCTCCACTTACCGCGATAAGTTACAAAATTCTACAACGATATTGCAACACCGCATCTATTATATCGTGATGCATAAGGTCAAGGCCACGCACTTGAAACCATATGCGAAGTATATTACTTTCACGCGCTGATTTAGTAGGAAAAAACCTGTTCACATGCATTTTATGACTTTTGAATACTCGTTTTACAAGGTTATTTATAGACAGATAGATTATATCACATTTTTATAAGCTCTTATTTATTAAGGATTATAATTAGATTACTTTTCTCTTGAGCCTCACCTAGTTCGATCGGCACCACACTGAAGCTTTAAATTTCATTTTGTGAAAAAGGATCATCGAAAAAAATGATAGGCACCAAGCCGTGTTTGTTGCCTGATTCTTCTAGGCTTGGTCGCGAGGAACAGGCATAGCTTCACCTAGTTTCTAAGACGTTTCAAAGTGATCCTAGTGATTTTATTGAAATAAATGCCTTTTGACTTTGACTTATCTTTATTGTACACCAAGAAAAGAAACAAAAAAACAAATAATAAATTTCAGATCCGTTACAAATAAGCAATATTTATAATATGTATACTATCCCGAAAGAGGCTTATTCTACACCATCTTCCGCTCGCGGCTTCGCTCGTGTGGTACCTACATGTTATTCTAGGAAAAGAAATTTATCTATTCCAAGTTTCAACGAAATCGGTTGAGCCGTTACGGCGCGGCGTGATTGAACAACAAACATCCAAACATCCTCACAAACTTTCGCATTTATAATATTAGTAGGATAGTAGGATTTAATTGGCAGACTTTTGGAAATTCTCGTATAATAATAAATTATAATGACGATAAAAAGACCAAAAACAGATGATTTGAATAAGTTTGAAAACAGAATCTGTTTTTTTCCGTAAATATTCTTTATTTTTGTTAAATATACAATTATAAATGACCTTAGAAACACATTGTAACCATTTAAAGTCACTGCCAATTTAGAATGCAGATCACATTGATCCTTGATTTCAATGACAAGAAGGTATATTGATTTTGTCAGTTGCCTAACTGTGTAATAAATTATAAATATAAATTAATATTATTGTTAATTTATATTTTTGTATGTGACTTGAAATTAATTTATCAAATATTGTGACGTGTTATTCATGAAATGAACGAAATAAATGATTATTATTATTAATATTTTGCCTAAGCTCGATCGAAGCTCCGAAAGCGCAACCTACATCCCCAAACCCCCGTATCTATGCAAAAGTAGCGGGTTCGAGTTTCATCTGAGCCCATTTTTTTGGTGTATTGTAATGATCCTTTAACAACTTTATTGATAATCGAGTTGGAACGTATTCAGACCCAAGCTTGTCAGTGTGATATAATGTGATGTAAATCTACTTTCTAATCTATCATCTACCAGACACAATTTAGATAATAATATGTAGGAAGTAATTCGAAATGATATTGTGCAAAAATTGCATCCGCGAAGAAATGTGCACTGCACTCGTAAGACGCAAGTTCTATAGAAATACGTAATCGTCTGGGTTGCACAATAATGACGCACAACAATTAGTTGTATAGGTTCTCTTGCTTGCTTATCGTGTCACTGATTCTTTCTTGGTCAGTCAGTGACCAGGTTGAGGTATGGTGGCCCTGAAAAGGGCCTATGACTGTCGATGAAAGAATCAGTGTAGTAAAAAGAGAAATGAAAGAAGAAAGTTATACATTAATTAAGAGAACAACATAAAATAAATAAATAATAAATAAATAAATATTCCGGACATATCACACACGATCAGCTGATCCCAAACTAGGCATAGCCTGTACTATGGGTACTAGAGACTGATATATATAATAGATAAATATTTTAACACCCAGACACAAAACAAACATCTGTGTTCATCACACAAATGTTTGTCCAGCGCGGGAATCGAACCCGCGACCTCTAGCCCTGAAGGCAGAGCTACTACCAACTGAGCTATGAGGCCAATCAAAATACACATAAGACTCGTTAAGGCCTAAGATGCTACACAAAATAACAATTTAAAAATACCACTTCGCGCACCCTCATCCTCTACAGTAGCTATGTAAACTTACTAAAACGAATACGTACTGTAGGTACATAATTACCTACACTTATAACACAACTATGTACTTGTACACGGTATTTGGTACCACTACGGTAACGATCGTCATTTTCTCATAGATTACATGGTAAGTATTGAATTAGATGGTCCGACAAATTGGTACTACACATGTGGTTGCAGTGCCCTTGAATAACGAAAGCCGCATGTTTTGTGAGTGATGGAAAATTGGCACTTGGAAGTCAATGTTGTAAGATATTTTTTTTTTTTTTTTTTATACAACAGAGGTGGCAAACAAGCTTACGGCCCACCTGATGGTAAGCGGTTACCGTAGCCTATGAGCGCTTGCAATACCAGAGGCATCGCGCACGCGTTGCCGACCCCGAACCCCCTTCCCCCCTAAAGAGCTCTGGCAACCCTACTCACCACAGGAACACAACACTATTTGAAACAAATAATGTTATTTGGCTGCGATCTTCTGTAAGGCGGAGTTTCCTCGGGCTGCTCCAATTCAGAACGAGAAAATCTCGCTGTGCCCTACCTCCTCTAATATACATACATACATATATACATGATGATTCGTAATATGTTTACTATCCCGGGGCTTAATCTATCAACAAAAAGAAGTCACTCCGGAAATCTGTGGGGGAGGCCGATGTTCAGCAATGGACTTCAAACGGCTGGAATGATGATGATGATGATGATACAGAAAGGCTTTTTCGCTGAGCGACCACAACGCCCAATTAAAACATACCTAAATCAACACGGATACAAACCAAAAACAAAATACTAAGAAATAATGAAAAAACTCACGAGAATAAAACTCCGATACTTTTTGCTACAAGCGTCTACGCTAGTACAGAAGACATCAACGCGCTCGTTGCTGTTCGATTATAATTCATAAGTCACTGGCTTCTGCCTACGGCTACGCTCGCGTGATACCCGAATAAAAGTCTATAAGGAGGTGGTGCATTCTGTAGTCTATGGTGGGATAAAGCACGGTCCGACAAATAATGTTCTTTACGCCAATTTTGGTAACGCCTAGAATCTTAATGTTCCACGCAATAATCTATAGGTATATTATTAAAATTCCTTCTACCTGATAATGCTATATTTACATATGTATGTACGTTTATTGGTGTTCGTTTCGTCATGTCATTAGGTCCAGTCTGAAAACCAGCGCTGCACCGTACTTCCAAGTTTGGTGTAGCTTATGCTGAGACTAGAACCTATTTGTCCCATATAACGCACAGGTACATGCACCCACCTACTATAATTTACATTCCTTTCTATAAAATATCAACCTATCCCTGCCAACTACTTATTTTTATTTATTTATTTATATTCACAATATATTCTATCTGTATGTTGCCTGGGTAGGTGCGTATTACAATATCATATTATTTTCTGCAAATTGTCTATGCCTGTAAAGAACTGAACTTGTGCTTATGGGACGAATAAATAGTTTTTCTTTCTTTCTTTCTTTCTATAACGCTATTCCAGATCACGAGCCATTTCTATTGCAAAGTTTGCTAAATCGGTTCAGCCGTTTCACCGTTTTTTCTGTTGAGGATGAGGGTGCGCGAAGTAGTATTTTTAATTTGTTTTTCCGTGTAGCATCTTAGGCCTTATCGAGTCTTATGTGTATTTTATGTATAACTTTATTTTTTCATTTCTGTTTTTACTACACTGATTCTTTCATCGACAGTCATAGGCCCTTTTCAGGGCCACCATACCTCGACCCGGTCACTGACTGACCAAGAAAGAATCAGTGACACGATAAGCAAGCAAGAGAAACTATACAACTAATTATTGTGCAACCCAGACGATGACGTATTTCTATAGAACTTGCGTCTTACGAGTGCAGTGCACAGAGTGCTGACGACTGGTATTGAGCCTTCTCTAAATAAATGTATTTTCTTTCTTTCTTTGTTTCTCGATCGACCGACGTCCCGTAACCTCCATAATTCTTCACTTTCGAACGGTTGGAGTCCCGCCACAGAGTCAGTTTCAACTCCTTTGTGGTGAGGGTACCGACCGAACATCTTTCGACCTACCTAAAAGAAGATCTCTGGCCGAAGGGTGTTGTGTTCCGTCGCTTCCGCGGGCGAATACCTACTGCCAATGACAATTCGCGTCCCACGTCGCAGTTTCTACGTGGCAATTAATTGTGTTTTTATATTAATATGTATGTTAGTCTTTAAGGTATATATCTATATGGGCCGTAGTGTAAGAAAAATTCCATCTGTTTTTTATTCTATTGTTGCCTGAAATAAAGTTATTGTATTGTATTGTATAATGTCATCGGTACATCGGGTGGGAGGGCTTCTAACACTGCGTCGTCCGGTTTATGGTAGCCATGCGAGAACCTTTATTGTAGATCTTGTAACACTATAAAACCCAATTAGCTGAACTATAACTGTATAGTTAATTTTATAACTGATTCCAGTCGATGAAATGGCGAGAAAAATGGGGCGTGGACACGACCCTACACTCCTGGCAAGGGCCTGAGGTCCTCGAGAACCACTTCCCCAGCGGCAGCCCTGGCTTCGATAAAGAAGGATCTCCTGGTAATAACCATGCCTCATACTCATAATCAGTTACTAACTTCATCGTCTCGATAACTCTCGCCCTGTCCTTTTCTAACAGTAAACAAAAGAAAGAGGTGGACATAATTAAACCTATTTTTACCTATAAAATATGTGAGTGATTGTAAATATCTTACGACATTGGCCACCTACAAATTCAAATTCCTAGATATCTTCACTATAACAGTGCGGCTGTTTTTTTTTTAAATGTCATGTCAAACGCCATTTATGACACGTCATAACTAATCGAATGGATGGATTGACGGTTCAAAAGTTAAGCTAACCATACAACGCCGATTCGTCAAAGTTAAAAAAAAATAAGATCACTACTTGTAATCTACAGGCATGTTATACGGAGTCATATCGAGTCTCATCACCATCACTTTTTCTTCTTTTGTATACTCGTATGTAGATACGTAGGTATAGTAGTAGTATAGTATAGCAGTATACATATAAGTATAGTAGTAGTTTTCCTTGGAGGCCTACCTCCAAGGATAACTACTACTAGCGAGATTTTCTCGTTCTAAATTGGAGCAGCCCGTCTGGTGAGGTACCTCCGCCTTACAAAAGATCGCAGCCAAATAACATTATTTGTTTCAAATAGTGCTGTGTTCCTGCGGTGAGTAAGGTTGCCAGAGCTGTTTAAGGGAGGGGTTCGGGGTCGGCAACGCGTGCGTGATGCCTCTTAACAAGCTTAACACAAAGTAACTATATGGGTAATTAGGGTAATAAACTACTCAGTTACAATCAACAATCTATGTAGGTAAGTAAACTTTACAACTTAAATCAAGCCCGTGAGGCCAAGGTTTTAGCAAACGTGTAATTTAAACCACGGATTAATCAACATCCGTTTATATTCATGATTATTTTATGATGACGACCTTCATGACGCGGCGGGGCCGGCTGAGGGGTGCAAGTTCGTTTTCCGCCGCCCGCTTAGACTGCTATCTTACTATAGTACTTACTACTACTAATATTATAAATGTGGAAGTTTGGATGGATGATTGTTACTCAATCACGCCAAAAAGGCAGAACGGATCTGAATAGAATAGAATAGAAAAATATTTATTTTGCGTCACAAATTGAAACAAATGGAACAAATTAAATATAAGCTTAAAACCTAGACACAAAAACGGTCACCACTCAGCTGGTGCCGCATAGCACAGTAGAGCTGCTGCGGCGCTGGTTTTCAGTGGTGCCACAGAGCAATGACGCGGCAACTGCGATACACTCGCACATAATGTTTTTATTTCCTAAACTACTAATACAAATGAGCTAACTTACTTAAACTGGATACTTAATCTGGATGAAATTTAGCACAGAGATCGATTATATTCTGGTATAGCACATAAGCATATGCGCTGTTCCAGGCTTCTAGGTAGGTACCACGAGAGCGAAACCTCGGTCGCAAGCTAGCCGGACTTATTACCGGATTTTTTTTCAAAATAGTTGTATTTTAGTAAACTTACCAGGAAAATTATGACAGCTGAGGAGGTCAAAGACAAAGTCAAAAGGCGTTTATTTCAATAAAATCATCACTTTGAAACTTTTTTTTAGGAAGCTTTTTTATGTACTTAGGCCTTTACAGTGTAATTTATGACTAGGTAGTAGAAAAGTATTCCAGTTAGTAACCGGTTCATAAAAGCTCTATAATTTGCTTTCAAAGTTTAATAATTAGGTATTATTTTCTTTTTTTCGTGTTAATTTACAAACGCGTAAGGCTTTGGAACTCCTTTCTGTACGTAGTGTACGTGACACACACGCTTGTCCAATATTCTAAATACATACCTAATATGTATGCCTCCCGTGTATGAACCTATTTATGTTCTGTAACAGTAATAGTGGTGCCGTTCGTGGGGCTCGATGTGTGGGGACTCCTGCACTCGATCACCAAGACTGACATCATTCGCATGGTGCTGAAACACTTGGAGAACTATCTCACTATTGCGAGGAAGCAGGCGCAAACGCATGGACCCGCTGCTATGAAGGTATGCTTTACAAATGACTTACTGTTGAAATACATTTGTGCTGAGGTCCGTGGTCGAATGATCTTTGTGCTTGTGATGCAGACGCGTATTGGCCGTGGTGGCCTCGGCTACAGAATAGGCCCCTCCATATCTACATGCCCGTGGATGTCGTAAGAGTCGACTAAGGGAATAAAGCTAGGTGATGAGCAGCAGCGTTCCCTATTAACAACAATATATTTGACTGCGCTCGCTCACCCGCTCACCTAACATGGTCTATGTAATGGATACATAGACTGTCCTGAACTTACCAATAAAATTCTTAGTATCTATACACCGAAGACTCGCACTAGACATGCCAAATTGTTCGCCGTTGCGAACTCATCCACAAACTATGCGCAAAAATGAATGAAATGAAATGAAATAAAACTTTATTGAGGACCTTTAAAAAAAGAAAACACAGTTTATACAAAATGGCTTATAATTCTCTGAACTCTATAGTAAATCGACTTCAAAGAACATATAATAAGGAATTATATTCAATTGATATATTTCATAATGCTAAAGGAACATTTAAACGAGATGTATTAAAGTTTATGGAGAAGGACTAAAATTTTGTACATTTTTCTAAACTTGACTGTCAATTAAAATATTTTCTTTTTTCTAAAAAATGTAAATCCTTTATTGGCCGTAAGAATTATCGTGTAATTTTTTTATTGTATTTTAGATTAAGGGCTGTGGGTTTTGTTAAATAAATAAATAAATGCCCAGCAGCGTGGTGGTTATGGACAAATCCCCTCAATTATTATATCTGGAAATCTTTGGGGAGGCCTATTTTATCAGCAGTGGACGTCCTACGGCTGAAATGATGAGGAATCCAATATCTGCATCACTTTAAGCTTTGAAACGGTGCAGGAAAACATCGTGCGTGAGGAACCCAAGTTTCTGCTCTACACCAAAAACTATGATAATTGTATAATAATTGAGTTTGAACTAATTTGACTCCAAAACAGCTGATTTGTGCTTAGTGCTGTTTCAATGAAAAACGTCGTAGTAATTTCTAAACTTTCTACTGAAACTACTGGATATCATCGGCCAAAGATTTTCGAAACCAACTTTATTCTGGCTATAGCGTAATTAGTGTGGAATGGCCGATTTGTAAGCGAAGCTGCGGGTTCAAATTCCGCTGATCCAGTACTTTTTTTATTAAATGCTAAGTTGACTACAAAGATTTTGATTTAACTTATTTAAACCTTGTGAAATTCCAGGTGACAGTAGTGTTTGACCTCGAAGGCTTCAACATCAGACAGTACGCGTGGAAGCCAGCCGCCGAGATGGTATTCACATTGCTGCAGGTCTACGAAGCCAACTACCCCGAGATCCTGAAGATCTGCTTCATTGTTAACGGTAACTTGACATCCTTTGTGAAAGTTTGTGATTGACTTTACGGATTTTAGGGGAACACGGTTGGAATGTGCTTCTTCCGAATTACAATGAAAAGGGGATATCGTAGTGTCATAGTCAAAAAAAAAAAGGCATTTATTTCAATAAAATCACTAGGATCACTTTGAAACGTCTTAGAAACTAGGTGAAGCTATGCCTGTTCCTCGCGACCAAGCCTAGAAGAATCAGGCAACAAACACGGCTTGGTGCCTATCATTTTTTTCGATGATCCTTTTTCACAAAATGGAATTTAAAGCTTCAGTGTGGTGCCGATCGAACTAGGTGAGGCTCAAAAGAAAAGTTATCTAATTATAATCCCTAATAAATAAGAGCTTATAAAAATGTGAAAATGTGTAAATAAATCCTCATTGGGGAAGATCTGTCGCCGAGCGACCTTAGGCTCGGGACTCTTTTTATTTTTCCCTTTACTGGCTGGCTAATAACGCCTTAGGCCTTATCGCCTTTGTCTAACGTGCATTATTTTAATTTTTATTAGCTTCATAAATAGTTAATTTTTTAGTCACCGTCATGTCATAGGTACCTACTAGTGTGGTGTTCCGTTACATTGGTTCTTCTACAGTTTTCCTGATTTTATCTACTACTTTCCTTATATAATAAATTACCACAATCTATAAAACTACTGCCGATTATGGAGTTTCAGAGAAAGTTAAAAATGATTCTTTCAAATAAATGTTATTATTCTATAAATGATTTCTTAACTGACAAAGATTTTTTGGCTTGACATTCGCTATTTTTAAGTTGTTTTTTATCCAATTAGTTTCATGTTTAATTTTTATTTTTATTTTATTAAGTTTATTTTAATTATTATTTTTGTACAAAGATATTATTATTGCACATCGAAAAATCGGTAGGAATACATTGACTCACTAATTATAGACTTATAAACACCTGTACCTACATGTATTTCAAGCAATAAATTACACTTTACTTTACTTACTTTACTTTCACTTTTTTTCATTCCAGCACCAAAAGTATTTGCCCTAGCGTTCTCCGTAATAAAGAAATTCATGCATGAATACACGATATCGAAGATCAAGATCTACGGCAGCGATACCAAGAAGTGGCAGTCACAGTTGCTTAGTGTTATCGATGCGGATCAACTACCGGTGCACTATGGAGGGACTATGGTCGATGATAATGGCGATCCAAGGTGCAGTCTGATTGTAAGTTACCTGGCGATATAATCGTTTCTCGTTACCATTTTTCATACACTTTGTGATCTAAAGAACTGAAACTTCGATAATACAAGACTATTTAAAACAGGCTATGGGCCCAGTTAATTGTTAGTGTTCCATACTAATATTGAATTGTCTTTGTCTATGCTTACCTACTCGTACTTAGTTCGGGTAAACTGAACACTCATGGTCAACTTTGTAGGAAAGGTATTGTTTTCGTTTGAATTATGTATCTACAAGATTTTGATTATTGTTGATTTTCAGGTAAAGCCAGGTGGAAAAGTACCCAAACATTACTACCTAAAGAACGCAAATAATTCCGTGAAGGAATACAAACGTGTCACAGTCAAGACCGGAGAGAAACACACGGTGGACTTACTGTGCTTTGATGCAGATAGTGTGCTTAAGTAAGTTTATTTTACTGGTCCCTTCTAGGTCTCCTGAAGGGTGACAGGGTAGTAAGGCCTTATTACTTCTATACTAGATGATTTGTACAGCGTCAGGTGATGCATAGGCGCTGGCAAGATTATATTCAGTTTTTCCCACTAGACTAACACTAGACACAATCTTTCTTTCATCAACGGTCGTAGGCCCTTTTCAGAACCACCATACCTATAAACTTGTCGTTGACCAAGAAATAACAAGTAACAGGACAAGTAAGAAATACGGCTATGGTGTGATGGCTCATAGCGATGAGCCATACCACCATATGGCCCTGCCTTCAGATCAACAGGTCGTGGGTTCGAATCCCAGTCGTGCACCACTGGATTTTCGATTCGTAAAATGTATGTGCGCTATACTAGTGCTCTCAAACGGTGACGGAAAACATCGTGACGAAACCGGCATGTCCTAGAACTTAAAAATTCGAAGACATGTCCACGAAAGGAGCAGGAAAGGAGAATCTAAAAGACGCACAAATCCTTTTACTACACTGATTCTTTCATCGACGATCATAGGCCCTTTTCAGGGCCACCATACCTCAACCTGATCACTGACCTAAATGAGGAAGACCAAGAAATAATCAGTATCACGACAAGCAAGAATTTTCAGTTCCGGATTAATGATTTCAGATGGGATTTTGGAGTGGACAGTCACGACATAAAGTTCGTAATAAAGCGGCGGAACGAGGAAGGCAACGAGGAGGTGGTCCACGGGCCGCGGAAGATCCACGAGGGCGCCCCCGATGTCGGCATCTTGGCAGTCAGCGGTCCTGCCACTTGTAAGTCAATTGAACCAACCTTAGTAACTTTAAGATACGACTGGAATCACACTGTGAGGCTCGAAGCGCCTGGTGGCGGCGGGGGGCGCGTGATTTTGGCACTTGCTTCGCCGCCACTCCATCCGTTTGCGCTGATCAGAAATCTACATAGCGCTGATAGTGGCACTAGTAGTGAGCACGCCTTCCGATCTACAAGGCGATTCATAATAATATATGTTATCCCCTATTGTACCAAATTCCTGTCTATTCCGTTTAGTACTTATTATAAAAGATAATATAGTAGAAATATGGTATTATCAAGACATTTATCGGCTCTCGCTCCGTCTTTTTCTAACAGTAATCAAACGAAAGAGGCGGACTTACCGTTATCGAGTATAGTTAGTGATAATGAATAATTTTTAAAACGTAATTTTTCATTGACAAACTTTATCTCCACAGATTCTGTAATCTTCGACAACAAAAGCGCGTTCCGAAGTAAGAAATTATTCTACGACGTACTGATCGCGGTGCCCACTCGGGACCTCGCCGTGGTCGACGAACCCGATGATAACACGTTGGGCGCCACCACCACCAGTGCTATGGGCAACATGGCCATCAAGGCTTAGAATCCGCTCCAGTTTTCAGGACTACTATAAATCGGTGAAACGGGCTGAATGGTTACGGGGCTTTGAGACAAAAATAATGGACAAACCTTTGTATATGCAATATGTATTCTAAATTCTAATACATAATATCAAAGATAATTATAGTAGATTTTGTTTCTATAGATTGACTTTGTTATTATGTATAGTATACTATCCTGAAAGGGGCATAATCTACATCCATTTAATTTTGTCAATTAAGTTTGTTCTACGAAATTTGTAAAGTCGACATTTTTTACCATAAACAAACTAAATAAATTGAATTGAAATTGAATTATTAGCATATGACAAAAAATCACCGGTATCTTATTTTTGGTGTAAAAAATCATTTATGTATATTTTTATGAAAAATCCTGACTTAAATTTGTTTTCAAGATACCTAATCAATAAATTTCTACTTTTTTTACCTTCTTGTAATTAAATATAAGAAAGTCGTTAAATGACTGACTGACAAGTCTTAGAATCTTGGGTGGTAGCTGTTAAGTGTAGACAAAGACTGCGGGGGCTGAAGTTTATATGAAAATAGATCGCGCAAATGATTAATTGTAAAATGTCTAGGTATAACGCTGGTGGAAGAAAAGTAATTTTAGTGCATTTATATTTTGTTAAAGGAGTTGCATGGCGCACCTTAATCCTTTCGACACACAGGTTCTTTCACCAGCGGTCACAGATCCTGGACCTGGTTTGTCTATGGACATAAACCAAGTGGCGGGTCGCTCCTGGATCAGGCTATCTGTGGATCTTGGTGATGGTACATAGTTAGGAAGGCCTATACCCAGCAGTGGGTGAAGTCAGGCTGCGGATGACGATGATGATGATTGTAGAATGTAGCGCCATGGACATAGTATTTAGGTCGAGAGGAGAGTGAAAACTTCTGTTTTCCTTTAATAAAGTGATCGACAAATCAGAAAAACAATCAATGCTGCTGTAGCAATCGCTGAATGTTGAAATTTTTGAAAAAACGTGGTATAGGATGCTCATAGTAAGCCTGCAGATTATTGACCATATGCAGCGTAGAGCATTGACACCGCGGAACTGACGGATGAAATTCAATATTTCTGTGATAAAAGTTCTTTGTTACAAAATAATTGCTGAGCAATCCTTATCAGAAGCCCGAGTCAGTAATGTTCGTGAGATACTCACTCGTCACCGTGAGATGTGAATAGCTTACTGTTTCTGTATGGTGTCACGAAAAGCGCCCCTACAAAACGCCGCCTCACGGTGACAAGTGATTAACTCACGAAAATTACGTTCTCGGGCCTCAGGCTGTGAGATAACAGAACTACTTCACATCCTATCTTATTCCTGTTTAGGTAGGTATATTATGTCTACTATAGCAGGTGTGGTCAGAGTCAGAGATTTTATGTACCTAATAACTCCACGCGAACAAAGTCGTCGGAATGTTTAAGTTGTACCTACTGACTAGGTAAAGGTGATATTTTAAATGTGAGAAGAAATAAAAAAAATACCCATAAAATATAAAATTCGGGATCATTCCTATAGTTTTAAGCTTTTTTCAAGTTGCTCAAAGTTATTTCTTAGAAATATTTTATACTACATTTTAGTACTTAAAACATAGCTATCTAAGTTGTTATTCAGGTACATAATCAATAAAATAGTACGTGCAAAATGTTTTTTTTTTTCTAGCATTATTTAATACGCCGGGACGGTCGCGGGTTCAATTCCCATTGGAGACGAACAACTGTGCAATTTGTAAAAGGTCCCATATACTAATTGATAAGTGTACAATTCTGTAAGTGGACACCGTACCCCGACGCTTTCCGAATTATGTCATCAGTATATTAGGTAAGTAGGTACTTTATGAACAGTATAACAATGCGTTAACACCCACCATCATTCGGCCCACCAGGGGAGTGCTTACTAGATAGGAGGTGGAGACAGATCAATAGGCATCCCACGCCCTACTAAATTTGTGTGCTCGCAGACTGCTAGCTGTAGTTATTTAAATATTATAACTAATATAATTGAAACCCTGGTTTTCTTTATATCTAACTACCACTAGTAGGTAGGAGTAGAACCAGGGGGCCAATGACACAACAGACAATTAATTTACATAGCTTTATTGTAAAATCACTGCCGATTACTCTTATATACAATATAAATAGTTACGAAATATATATTTCAACCACAAGTTTAGCCACTATTCCTCGTCTTCAAAGAGCATCTGCAGTAGATCCCTGTTGTTGCATTGGGAACCTTCGAGACGCTGCACCCCCCTCCATTTTATGATGGTGGGGATCACCATCAGCCGGGTGCGAGCGTCTGTCCTGAACGGGCAGGCTTTATCTTTCCAGCTGTAATAAATAATCACACTATCACACTGATGGATGGATGGATGAATGTCTGTTACTCTTTCACGTAAAAACTACTGAATGGATTTTAATTAAATTTCACAATAATATAGCTTATACATCAGAATAACACATAGGCTACAATTTATAAATATATTGTATGAATTGTCCAAAATATGACGATAAGTGTCAAGTAAGTAGGAAAAAATCTACGCCACGCTAATATAAGCTACTCGAAGTACTAATCCTGCGCAGACGAAGTCGCGGGCACCAGCTAGTCACACTATACATAAAAAATAAAAAGTTCGTGCCACTAATTCTTTCTTGGTCATCCTCGTCAGTCACCAGGTTGAGGTATGGTTCGCACAGAAATCACTTATGGAGGTGACTTTGCGCTCTGGCGGCATCTTGCCATTTATGTTGTGGCGCGTAACTTTCAATCCATTATGCCTCAATATACAATGACAGGCCTCATAGCTCAGTTGGTAGTAACTCTGCCTTCTGCGCTAGAGGTCGCGGGTTCGATTCCCGCATTTGTGTGATTAACACAGATGTTTATTCTGCGTGTGGGTGTTAAATAGTTATCTATTATGTATATCGGTCTCTGGTACCCATAGTACAGGCTATGCCTAGATTGGGATCAGCTGACCGTGTGTAATATATATGTCTGGAATATTTATTTATTTAATAGTCCAAATCAAAGTCCGTCAAGCCGAAGCTGCAGGGAGATATATTGAAACAGTATTTAAATGAAAACTCACTAATCCCTGTCTCCAACATCCACATAGGCAAATGTAACATTCTTCTGCAGCTCACCCAAATAGGCCTTCACCACGGGCTCAGCTGAAAGTTTACAGGTTTTACAATAATAAAACAGTACAGTGAGAGTGAGCTGTTTTGATGACAATTCTAAGGCCCTAGTCTACAAAGTCAGTAAGTTTTTACTTTCCACTTTTCGACCGTGACAAGTGAATAGGTTACCGTTTTTGTATGGTATCACGAAAAGAGCGCTACAAAAACGATTAAGATTAATCACAAAAAATAAACAAACCCATTTGACAATAAATACACCAGCTTCTACCATTCTCTTTCTTTTTACCAGTGAACATAAAATAAACATGTTTTTTTTTCTCCGTTAACTTATCAGTAAACTCCGAGAACTCATCAAAGCTATTCAAATAGGCAATTTTATTTTTCACCATTTTGATCTAAAATAATCAGCTGTCAAATTTTTGACACAAATCTTATAGGGAGGGATTCATATACGAAGAAGGTTCACTCAACATTTAATTACTAATTAAAAAAATATATATGATTTATAAAAATATATATATTTTCAACATCATCATCAGCCTGGGGAAGTCCACTGATAGGCCTCCTCCAATGAGTGTCATGATGCTTAGTGATGCTGAAGCTTGAGCCTTCTCCATCCACCAACTTCTCACAACCTTCGTAATGTCATCAGTCCATCGGGGCTTTCGAACACTGCATCATACAGTTCATGGTCACCATTCATAAGCCTTTATTCTCCACTGGTTGTCGGATCTTGGAGCTATATGGCCTCCCCAATGCCACTTGGAAATTGTGAGTTTTATCAGTGACTGTGGTTCTTCTATGTACCAATTTCCTCGTTTTGGATTTTATCAGATGACCTGAGAGGCCTGAGCACAGGCCTCTCCATAACCCTTTGTGCAACTTTGAACTAGTGTATGAGGCCCTATTGGCCTCATACACTTTGAAACTGGTATAGTTTCATAGGTATTGGGGTACTGTGTTTTAAAAAAAGTAATACTGTGATGGAAACCAGGTAAAAGAATATAATTACCATATTGAAATTAATTAAAAAATGTATTGCATTGCATCAAAACATGACTAAAAGTTTGCGATAAGTACAAAGTACACAATTATGTAGATAAGTACTTATGGAAATGTGTAGATAAGTAAGTACCTGTATAAACATTGTGTGACTGTGTGACATAGTCTCAGATATATTGAACAGAGAATTTAATTTTCACTTCTAGGGAGTGTGTGCCTTTGCTATACCAAAAGTATTTTATCAACCTTTGGTTTAGAAGAATTCTTAGACAAATCCATACCTTCAACACAGTCCGGGCACCAACTATTCCCATCAGGTAGCTTTTCACCGCTGAAGTAGAATAGAACAGGAGGACCATTATCATCAATACTTTTTGAGTATTTATCAAACGCATCAAAACCTTTTATATCTACAAAAGAAACCATATTTTGTTGGAAAATACCGGGGCGGGAGGAGATTTAATCTTTTTTTTCTACTTTTGGTTTGTTTTCTTTGAATAGTATGTACGTACTGCTGTGGTTTATTCTATTGATTGACTTTGACTAGTTCGACAATGAATAGGACCTTGACATTGATAGATTCAGGGTATTTGAGAGAAAAACTTAGTGGTCTGTGGTCAAAAGTACTCTGTGGTGCGCACAATGCGCATCGCAACCGTTACCGTATACGTAGTATGTACGTTCCGACCGTAGACCGTTATACTCTGTTTACGATATTCCCTATTTGTTAGTCTGTGGTTACCACTTACCGTCCGTTGTGAATGTTGACCAAAACAAATTATTTGAATGTTTCTGTGCAAATTTTTATATTTCAGAGTCGGAGTGTTTTGATCTTTACATTAACAAAATGGATACAGCTACGAAAAAACCAAAGACGATGGCTGAACTGCTACCAGGACTTGGCGGTGAGTGCTTATTTTCATCGCCAGAGATTGGTTTATTTGTTTTATCAAAATCTTTCTACTGGTTGAATAAAGTTAAATTTATTCAGTAAATAGATATATTTGTTATTATTACAATAGGTACCTAAACATACAAACATACAACCCGTTTTTCAGGATTATTATCAAAGGACGCGATGCAGACAATCACACTCACTGCTACAAAAAAGCCTCGACAGACGATTGCGAACGCTCGCACTTCTGAGAAAGTCCTGAAACCGATGACCATTGCTGAAATGAGAACTGAAATCCGATGTATGTATCCATAGCACTACTACTTATCTCATTTACCATTCAAGTCCTGCATTCATCTAATCTACTTATGTATACAAAATATCTCTAATATTTTTCTATTAGGTAGAGATTGTCTAATCCTACTAATATTATTAATACGAAAGTTTGGATGGATGGATGTTTGTTGCTCAATCTCACCAGAACAGCTGCAGGGATTTGATGAAACTTGGAATAGATATAGTAATAGTTTGAGCAGCCCGCCTGGGAGGTACGGTCTCCGCCTTACAGAAGATTGCAGCCTAATAACATTATTTGTTGCGAATAGTGTTGTGTTCCTGCAGTGGTTTAGGTTGCCAGTGCTCTTTAGGAGGGAGGGGGGTTCATGGTCGGCAACACGTGTGTGATGCCCTGGTATTGCAAGCGCTCATAGGCTACGGTAATCGTTACCAACAGGTGGGCCGTATACTTGTTTGCCACCTCAGTTGTATAAAAAAAATATATAAATATATATAAAACACTTTTTATTTCAGCATTGCAACTGAAATCACCCAGGGTGAATGTGCAGATAACAGCCTCATCTAAGAAGAAGTGGAATTCCTCGTGTAAGCTCGAAAACAAGACAGTGAGTCACACTGGTAATGGACAGACAAAACACATCTCGGTTAAAAAAGTACTAAACTTTCAGCAGCCCAAACCTCAAGCTCCCAAGGTCAGTTATATGTTATTTTAATTATTTTTTTCAGAACCAAGATATCCACATAAGATGATCACACAGCTTTAATAATGATGTCACATACTACAAGAACATGACAATGTACTGTTGGAAGGTGGTGGACCACCACCCAATGGACTGGTGAAGGTTGCAGAAAGTCAGTGGATGGAGAAGGCTAAAGACTGTTTGTGGTGGCACTCATGGGAAGCCTATGTACAGCAGTGGACTTCTACTTACTGATGATGATGATGATTTACATACTGTTATTGGTGAGGTGTATGTATTTACAGTTTTATTTTACACTTGTGGCATAGTTGGCTTCATCATCATCATTTCAGCTGTAGCACATCAAATGCTGCATGTATTCCTCAATACAGGGCTTGGCCATTTCACAATGTTTTATTTGTATGTTACAGTTATTTTCAAATTCAAGAATGACAATGATGAACTCGGAAACACCAAAGTTTCCAAAACCAGAACTAAAAAACAAGAAATCTTTACATCTGCAAGGTAAGGGTTTATGAAGCAATAAAATGTTTTTTTTTAAATACAAATAAGGTGGCAATCAAGCTTACGGCCCTACCTGTTGGTTAGTGAGCGCTTGCAATACCAGCGTCACACACGCGTTACTGACACCGAACCCCCCCGCCCCCCCCTGTTTTATTAATAATGACCTTCTGTAAGGCGGAGGTACCTATTTCGAGCGAGAAATCTCTGTGCTAAATATTTAAAATAATAGAGCTTGCTGAGCACTACCTCGCATAATATTAATAATATTTAGAATAATAGGTAGGTATATGGAATATTTTAAAGGGTTTTTTTTCCCTGAATGCCACTTTTTTTTCCCATTACAGCTCGCAATACAGTGAGGATAAGTGGCATTTGCAATATACCTGAGACACCAGTTGTGATAAACAAACCAGTCAAGAGTAGAATGACGTTAGCAAACAAAGAAAACATCACTTACCAACCGCAAGTCTACAAGAAACTCATTGCTACTCCGAAGTCAACTCTACGTAAGAGAGTTTTGGCTTCGCGGATACCAGACACACCACTCTCAAACGAATCTTGGAAGTCGAGCTGTGATGCCAGCTTCTTACAAAACGAGCAAGACATTGAGTTTATTGAAAGAAAAACAAAGGCTGTGGCAGACGAACACACTCTTGATAACATAGCTGAAGTGTCACCACCCATGTCCACACCATTTACAAATTACCAAAACATTAAAGACTTTTTCAACAATTCTAGTGATGTTATGGATAACACTTATCACAATAATACAATCATGTGCTTTGATAATAATGTCTCTAAAGAAAACAGCAAGAGAGAAGAGAGTGTTATAGTCTCTCTTTGCGATATGCTCAATAAAGCTACAGTGTCCAAAACAGAAACACACAGCACAGAATTAAATGATCTATTAGAAGTGCAGAAACAAACAGAAAGTAATCTAAAAATGATCGAAAACGGCATCAGAACGCTGAACGACATCAAAGAGTCACAGTTAAAATCTCTGCAGTATGTTAACAAACTGATTCAAGAGAAACAAAGCCAACAAACATCCGAAAGTGAAATACAAAAGACTGTTACAACAACCAAAGAATCACCAAAAGATGATAATTTGAACCTTGAGACTGGTGTGAGTGAACCGTGTCCGGTAATCACAACCATTAAAAACTCGCCCTCCTATAAAATTCCTAAGAAGTACTCTTGTATGAAGAAAAAGGTCTTTTGCAAATCTATGCCTAACATTTCTGGGCCAGTGATCCCACAGAAAGATATGGGTGAGAAAGCTTTGAGTATGTACTTGAAGATGAAGGAACGTAACAACTATCTGAACACTCCTGTTGTGAAACAAAGACCTATGGAAGTGCCCGACACTCCTGCTATAACGTCACATAACTTGCAAAAGCAGTTGGACAAGCTATATGATGAAAGCTGAGAACTGTATTTTTTTTCTATATGCTGTGTTTGCTTTGCTTCATATAAAATTATGTAGAGGTATATTATGAATTTTTTTATCTAAGTTTTAGAATATTCTTTCCTAATCTTCAAGTATCTTGTTTTTTATGCCACAGGCTGGTCACTTTTCTGCTCAGATATCATTAGAACATTTGTCTGCGAGAATTTCTTACTTTATTTGCTATAGGTAGAAAAAAAGTTTGAATTCATTCCTAATTTATTTCTACATTATTTTTAGCATTTGACAATAATTATAACTTTAAACTGACTGAAGACCGATAGCGGCAATATCCTCTCGTCGAAGCCGGAGATTCTACGAGAGCTCGAGAAGTTCTATGGATAACTGTACACTTCATCGCAAAGTCCTGCTCCAAGCACGGCAAGCGATGCAAGAGCTCGTCTGACCCGGCACTATACCGAAAACATCCCGGACATCAGCCTATACGAGATCCGGACGGCCCTCAAACAGCTTAAGAACAATAAGGCACCGGTGGAGGACGGAATAACGTCAGAGCTTCTGAAAGCGGGTGGAACAACGGTACTTAAAGTCCTTCAGAAGCTATTTAATTCCGTCATCCTCGAATGTACAACGCCTGAGGCGTGGAACAGGAGCGTGGTGGTACTGTTTTTCAAGAAAGGTGACAACACCCTCTTGAAGAATTATAGGCCTATCTCGCTGCTGAGTCATGTCTATAAGCTGTTTTCGGGAGTTGTCACTAACCGGCTCGCCCGTAGGTTTGACGACTTCCAGCATCCCGAACAAGCCGGGTTCCGCAAAGGCTTTATTACCGTAGACCACATCCACACGCATCGGCAGATTATACAGGAGACCGAAGAGTATAATCGGCCATTATGTCTAGCGTTTGTGGACTACGAGAAGGCCTTCGATTCAGTCGAGACCTGGGCAGTGTTACGGTCACTACAGCGGTGCCAGATCGACTACCGGTATATCGAAGTGTTGAAGTGTTTGTACAGCAAAGCCACCATGTCTATCCGACTCCAGGACCAGAGCACAAATCCTATCCAATTGCAAAAAGGGGTGAGACAGGGAGACGTCATTTCTCCGAAACTGTTCACCTCTGCATTGGAGGATGTTTTCAAGCTTCTGCACTGGGACGGACATGGCATCAACATCAATGGCGAATACATCACTCACCTTCGATTCGCCGATGATATAGTCATAATGGCAGAATCGTTGGAGGACCTTGGCGCAATGCTCAGAGACCTCAGTACCGTCTCCCAACAGGTGGGTCTTAAAATGAACATGGGCAAGACAAATATCATGTCCAATGCTCATGTCGCACCCATACCGGTAAATGTTGGGAACGATACCATTCAAGTTGTATATCACTATGTCTATTTGGGTCTGACGATTCAACTAGGTAGGTCCAACTTTGACAAAGAGGTCAACTGACGAATCCAACTCGGATGGGCAGCGTTTGGGAAACTTCGTCATATCTTCTCGTCACAGATACCGCAGAGCCTCAAGACGAAAGTCTACAATCAGTGCGTGTTGCCAGTGATGACATATGGCACTGAGACTTGGTCGCTAATTATTGGCCTCATACACAAGCTCAAAGTCGCTCAACGGGCTATGGAGAGAGCTATGCTCGGAGTTTGAGAAATGAGGAAATCCGTAGAAGAACCAAGGTCACCGATATAGCTTTCAGAATTAGCTGGTTGAAGTGGCAGTGGGCTGGCCATATAGCTCGCAGAACCGAGAACCGTTGGGGAACAAAAGTTCTCGAGTGGCGACAGCGAACCGGACGACGCAGTGTTGGAAGGCCCCCCACCCGATAGACCGACGACATTATGAAGGTTGCGGGAAGTGGGTGGATGGAGAAGGCTCAAGACCGTCATGGCACTCTTTGGGGGAGGCCTATGTTCAGCAGTGGACTTCATCAGACTGATGATGATGATAATAACTTTAAACTCTTTCTTCCAAAAGCGTCTAATATATTTGATGAGTTGTAAATAGGTATTAATATAAATTTTATTGTACTTTTTAGGACAATGAATAATGAATTTAGAATAGTTTATTTTCATAATTTATAAAAATATAAAGCGAATTAGATGTAACTTGTACCTATGTATTGATTTTATTAAAGAAATATTATGTTAGTTATTTTACTGAAAAGGGATGTTATTTTTCAAATTAGCTTTGAGTATTTTCACTCTAAAGTTATGTATTTATTCGGCACTGTGTCTATTGTTTTGTTATGACTTATGAGCATTAGGTTGGGTTTATTACAGTTGAAAACAACACATTCAAGAGATTCGAAAGCGCTTCATTCATTATTTTTAATCTGTGGTAAGTAAAGTTGTGATGACGAAAACAAAACTTGTTATCAAGACAAGCGACGAGGCGACCAGCGCTCAGCTGTAAATACCTATCACTTTCATTGCTATGTTTTGATAAACGATATCATTTTCATTTTACAATCCGTGCTATAATTACGTAGATAATTCGGTATTCATCGTAGAAAATAATCGTATAACCTCAAATATGGCACTATCGAAGCCGATTATGAATTTAGTGGCTTCGTATTTGCAGAATTTGTATTTGCACCCCATCAGGACAAAAGCTATTACAAGGTGAGTAGAAAGTGTGGAGTCAGTTATATCATCACTAATTACTTATATAAGGACCTCCCATTTTATATATCTTGTCCTACTTCAAGTTTCAAAGGTCTAAATTCGAATCAAAGTCCAAAAGATTTCGCTGATACAAAGAATACTTATTACTTTTTCGTTAAAAACACAAAATGGTTTAAAAAATAAGTATTAGGTTACCTACTGAAAAGAATAACTCTTGAAATGTGCAAAAGTCACACACTAATTTGCATTATAATTTAAGAGTTGTTATGTATGTAATCGACTTGTTTACCTCACTAAACTTTGCCCTAGGAAACCATGTAATGTTTGGTACGTAAAGGAGTCGTTTCATTCTGGGCCTGGTCCATGTACACTACATAGGAAAATTAGGAAAAAATAGGAGATTACAAGAAAAATACAGTTTCATTAATTTGAAGACAAATGCGATTGTACAAGACAAGTTCTTCTGGTAAGTTTTTGACTATGTGAACACTATTTGAAGGCCGCCATGTTGGTTTATAATTGACGTTTGACATGACATTGACATATTTTTCACGTCATGTTGTTTGATTTGATGTTTTTGTGTGTACGTCAGGGCATCGAGTATATTCCTTCAGTGATGATAGATGTGATGACGCCGCTGGCGCCTGCGCGGCGTCGTCACGATCAAGCTAAATCTTCTGTAATTCTTATATGACGTACGATCAGACGTAGATATTTCAGAAAATAACTTAAACTAACGCAACTAAGTATTTTACATTACACTTCGCTTTGTGGAGTGTAAGGACGCGTTAGATGAATGGATGTTAAACAACACAGTATTTAGACAAAACAACGAAGCTAAACAAAAACATGTCAACAGATAAATGTAGGTTGTCAAAATGACATAGATAAATGTAAGTTGTCAAAATGACATTTCACGCACGTCCATCCGCCATATTTTTGTAGCGCTGTGTGTTGCTCTCTTTGTCGAAGAAAATCATAATGTACCTTAGAACGAAGTCAATTTAAATAAAATAACCAATTAAATACGTTTACTTTATTGCTTAGCAATATTTTAGAGTAGTGTACACAGTGCAGGCCCAGGCTCCATAGACTGATGAAACGGGTCCTTTATCTAACAAACCTCTACCAACCGACCGACCTAGTTCCATTCATTATTAATTTTGTTAAAAGCGTGCTTTGCTTCTGTATTAAATACTTCAATATTTGAAACTACTGTAGGTAGGTATGCGTTTTAAAAGGTCTGTTATATCTAAGAAATTATCATTTTGCAGTTGTGTAGTGGGTACAGCAGGCAGCATCGCGTCGCAGTTGGTTGCAGGAGACTCCTTGAGAGCAGATCCCATCTTAGCATTTGGATTGTATGGGTAAGTTCGTGTCTGGACTACACTTTAGCAGCGAAATGTAGAACGTACCTAATCCACGTAATGGGTACTGTCTCAGTTGGGGTGCTGCTATCTTACAGCCCAACTGTCTGATAACCTTTACTAGATGTAAAAGCCCGTTTTCTGTAAAGGGACATAGTCTAACAAATCACGGTCTTCTTTACAATTAATTTTTACGAGAAGCTCGTCATCAAGATTGCAACCTAATAAAGATGAATATTTGAGTTTGAACTGATTTGAATTTTGCAGTGTTAATTTAAAAATGCTGAATTTCCAGAAGTCGTTGATCAAACGTTATTGCTTATTGGGTGTAGAATAGGACCCTTTCGGAATACCTTTTACACATATTTTAATGAATCAGCTTAAATATCTTCAAAGTATTTAGTCTATTTTGAAAGGCTCATTTAGGAAAAGACCTCTGCATTTTGTACGTCATACTGGCTTGAGATTTCTTTCGAGAATGTTTGCAGAGCTAGTCTAGTCCCGCATTTCTCAAAAATCATCTAGGTACCTACTTAAAAATCAGAAGTCGGATCGGTTATCAATCTACACAGGTAAACAACTTTATTATTTTACAGATTAATTTTCGGAGGCACAGTTCCCCACCACTTCTACAACTTCATTGAGAATGTGTTTCCCGAGGAACTCGTTTCGTTTGCTCTCGCGAAGAAAATCCTGTTCGAAAGACTGATATTCGCGCCCATTATGCAAGCCTTCTCGCTGTACACTCTGGCGCGGTTTGAGGGGAAGAACCATGCCGCAGCTATGAAGCAGTTGATAGCTTTGTACCTGCCCGTTCTGCAGGCGAACTGGAAGTGGCTGACGATTTTCCAGGTCATCAATTTGGCGTTTGTGCCTCCGATTGTGAGTACTTGCCTTGTGTTGGTTAAATGGTAGACCTACATTTTTGTTCCTTGCTTGGCGTGTCACTGATTCTTTCTTGGTCTGTATCAGGTCAGTGACCAGGTTGAGGTATGGTGGCCCCAGTGGTGGTGGGGTCAGGACTATGTGAATGTTGGGAAAAAAAAACAGAAGTCCTAGTGTGAGTTTTTAATTTTCACTTTTAGGGCGCCTACAATTTGAATCGTGATTTTCGCACGTTTGAGCTAATTATTATTGTTTTCTTCCAGCTTCGAGTACTCTTCATGAATATGGTCGGCTTCGGATGGGCGATGTTCCTTGCCAGCACGCGTCGTCAGCAAAGCCAGAAGAAAAATTAAACTCCCAAAACTTGCTAGATGCAGTGTCCACAACTTAGGGTATTTTCCCCATAATTTAAATGAATACCCTTAATTAAAATTTAGGGTATTTTTTGGGGTATAGAATTGTTTAGGGTTTTTTTTTGTGGGAACAAATTTTGACTGTGTGAAGGAAAAAAAAACACTAAAAATTAAGCAATTTAAGTCTACGGCAAAAAGTATGATTTTGCCAAAACGTTTGAATATTTTGTTCTGTACACTTTTTAGGGGAAAACTGTCCAAATGTTTAGGGTATTTTCCACTAAGTCTGGCGGAAAACCAAATTTCAGGGTTGGCAGCACTGGCCTGAATGATATGCTGTGGTGGATTCTTTATCTTTAGTTACCTACTTTGGTAGTTTATGTGTCGTAAACTTAAGGTCACGACATCCTAATTATCAAAGTAGATTATTTCATTGGAAGATATTTTATTGTGTTAAAAGTCAATTACGTAAGGACAAGGTTTTGCAAGGATTGGGCTTAATGCGTTACGCAATATTATAAATACATTTTCCTGTAAATACATTCCTCCAACGTATTTACTTATTTATAAATATGTACCTAATTATTTTTACGGTAAACCTAATTGTAAGGAAAAGTCAACATGTATATTATGTATTATTATTTTATTTTTCATACCGGGAATAGCAGGATAAACTAGGGATAAGTTTCAACTAATATAAATATGCATTTATTTATCTACACGTTATTTCAGTTAATTTCTGAATCAATTATTTCCATATGCGGTGCATTGTGACTAGATATAGTAAAGTTTGTATATTTTTATAATAAACTGTTACTGTTATAACTTGGTGAGTATTAATAAATATCGTTCACAAACTTTTTATTGCTTATTGAAAAGGGACAGAATTTATTATGTCAAAAAGTAACTAACAATAAATTACACGTCCTATAAATATTTCTCCTAAATATAAAATCAAATAGAAATAAATAAGATCAATAAATTAAATTTAGAAAAATATTGCACCATGTAGGTAAGTTTAAAAATAAAGACTAGTTTATTTTAGATGTTGAACAAAAATTAAATAATTATTTGGAATACAATTATTAACAAAGTAATTACCTAAGTAACACAAAAATGTGTATAAATAAATATACCGAAAACGAAGAGATCGTAATAATATATCTTAGAATTATAATAATCCTAAAACGAGTATTTTTAGACTACAATATGAGTATTCACTCATCTACTATAAAACGACTACACCTCACCTCGGCCTATAAGCGCTTTTGTCCTAAAAATAGACACATTTCTTATTTATAGTTACAATTACAATAAATAAAATAATTTACTAAATACAAACAGCCTCAAAATATAAAAGGGATAAAACGCGCCGCAAACTTGTATATTTGACTTAGGTAGATTTCGTTTGACTAGATATGAATCATAAAGTTGAGATCATTTAATACTATTAAATAATAGTGAGATCTTCGGGAATAAAATAAATAATTACTACGATAAAGACCCGTTTGAATTGTATAAATCATAATGTAGGTATACTGATCGCGAACGTTTGAAAAAATACCATATTGTTATCTACTAAATACGATTACAATATTTACAAATCCTCAACAAATTTAGAGGCGTTCAAACTCTTGACTAGAACTTTCTTGTTGACTCTCATTATAAACGCTCTTCCACGTGACACCCATATTTTTCTCGTTTCCCCTTTCACACGTTCCATTCCCATATTTTAAAACACTTTTCTTTCACACTGGTGCAAACTAACGCTTCTATTCTGGTCGCTCAACCTTCGGCGACTGGGACCAGCTTCTAGGCGAAGAGCGGCTGCTGCATTCGCTGCCCGAAGTCGGCGTGGAAGGCGTAGGCCTCCGGTACGGGATCGGACGCTTACGCGCGCTGTTAGTAGCGGTTATTTGTGTTAGTGTCATGACATGAATGTTAGGTTTACCATGCAAAATATTAGAGATGAGTTGAACTTCAATTAGTAAAAAAAAAATGGTTATTGACCAATAGAGATTTAGTTTTAAAAGTATTGTAAAGTGAACTTACCTCAATTCTTAATAAAAATCACACTAACGGAATAAAATAAAAAACATTAAAACTGATTCGTGTATTCTACAGCATTCATGTGTGACCTGCCTAAATCTACTTAAACTAGCGTTATCTACCATGCAGCATAAAACAAAAATAAAAACAACGAAAAATCTTCAATACAACTTTAATGGATATTGAAACAAACCACACTTGCAAATAAAAATGTCCTCTACTAAACACCGTAATCTACTAGCTTCATCATAGAGCGTCTGTGGACTGTGACGATGGAAGTCAATCATTTGGGCACAATAAGACAGTTCTATCTCCTTCGGTATTTGAATTTGTTTGCGTAATCTAGAGTGGGTGCGCTACGGATAGAAAAAAAATAATTTATAATTATTTGATTAACTAAGTAGGTAATTTTAACAGTAGAATTAGTTGTAGAGAAGTAGCACACCCTGTTAGCACTCAAATCATTATTAAAAGCACAACACACATACAAATACATTACATTAATTTGAAAGCTTCACAGCCCATTTAAAGATACTACGACAAAATAATAATGTGACAGATGTTTATGAGTTTAACTTAATAATAATACAGTCATAACTTAAACTATAAACTAGCAGTTCGCTAGTTGGAGCTATACTAGTTACTGCCCGAATCTTCACTCGTGCTATATTTTCGTGACTTTTGCGACTTTTTTCTATAGGAGAAACAAAAAAATATAGATAAAAAGAAAAAAACAATTATGCCACATTGCAATATACAAGGTGATCCGTAATTATGTATGCTATCCCGAAAGGGGCTTATTCTACTTAAATCCAATTAGATATCTAGGTCGTAATTTTTCATCGAAAAATCTCTATGCAAGAATCAGCTCTGTTCTAATTATCAGTTCTGTTATAAAGATGACAAAAATTCAAAAAAAAACAGCGAATTTGAAAAAGTTCGTGATAAAACAAAAAAGTTTTTTTTTTAATATTTTATTTTAAGATTGAGCCCCTTTTGGTGGTAATACATATTATGAATCACCTTGTACAGTACGTTCGGAAAATCTACGCAACTTAAGTTGTATCTATGTGTAGTGTGCATCCAAGCAAATTAACTTTACTATTGCATAGATTTCATGTCCGTACTGTGACTAGGACTACAAAAACTTGCTAAAACAGAGGATCTACTTATGCCGACGCTTAACAGGCCTGAATATCAAGATGAAAAATATACTTAACGGCAGTGTTGTAATGTGGCATGAAGGCAAAATAATGTATAGCACACCTATAAAGTAAAAGAGGTTAGCAAGCGGCACGCGAAACACGTTAATACCTAGCACACGTTTCATTGTTAGTGGATTTTTCTAAGATTTTTGTTATCCACCAACAATATTTCGAAATGGCTGCAGTGCTTGTCTTCACACTAAAATCAAGATAAGTTATGCGTGCGTATGCATTGAGAAAAAAAAGTTGAACCGAAACTCAACGCTTTACGCCGGAGTTTTGAATAACGGTGTATAAAGCTCTTATTCTGAAATTGTGCTCAACGTTGTGTGTGAAACGTTTTTTGTTTCTTAGAAAAATGACAGAACAACCTTTCCTTGAAACTGGATTCATGCTTTTTTAATGTTTTAAATAAGAGTCTGGCAGATGACCCATCTATGCAGTAACCACTGCTTATGACAGCTGCATCTCGGATGGGGGCCCACGAGGTTTTGCATTGCATTCATCACCCTGAGACATGCGTTGGTCTCTTGTTTCGTTATTTCAAAGGATACCTCACCCTTCCAACCGAAAACAAAGAATTTATATGCAAGGAGGCAGATACTTCCCCGGGCTGACTCCGCACAAAGATGGCTAATGCGCACATTTTCAAAATACGAGTTACTAGACCATGCATTGGCCAAATTCGATATCAATGTTTGTAAACAAACCGCGCATACTTAATGTGAAATTATCGCCATTTGTCAAATATATCGAAAGAGTGATCACAAATCGACAAAAAATCAAATTCTGTCCAAATATCAGCACCAAACAAGAGAATTTTAGGTTAACTGTGGCCGGTTTGTTTGCAAACATTAACTAATTTGGCTGAAGTATACAACACGCAGAAATCAAGTTGGCACCTGCGTGGAATGTGTTTCCCCCTCCCACCACACCCCACCGCCTACAGCTCTCGCGAGTGGGAATGAGACAAAACATTACATCGAGATGCCTAGTTAACTTCTGCGTGTTGTAGTTTGGTTCAGCACTGCAGCCAACGCAGCTAGCGCAGCAAGCCATTATACCTCGTGATCCGCCGCCGGTCGAGGAAGCTCGGCGAGCCGGCGCGGCGCGGGATGGAGGGCGAGCGGCTGCGCGCGCGCACGCGACTCACGCTCGATCTACGGTAATCGGCGTACACGCCCGTCATTGTTCTGTTCTCGTATGCAACCCGTGCAGTTTCAAAGGCACCGTTTTTCATGCGTTACGTTCGAGGTACCGGTTTCATGCAGTAGTCGTTTCACAAGAGCGGTTCGGGTTGTTTTCATGCATTATGTTTTCATTTTTTCATGCATTGGTTTTAGTTCCATCCGAGAAACGTTTCGTTTCACGCGGATAACGGTTAATTGGCGTGGTCGTTGTAACCGTTTTTCGCATGCATTAACGGTCAAAGTGTTACGTTCCGTTTCATAGTGAATAACGTTCCGTTGAAGTCATTATTCAGTTTCACATGCATTTGAGTATGGATTGGCGGAAAGAAAATTGAATATTTTGTTAGTTTATTATTTCTTTCGTCTTCATAAATTACAAACAGAAGCATAAGGTTGAATTTTACAAGAACCATCTATTTTCTTGGAGAGATTCAACACAGCTTATACGGCCTATAACTGAGCGCCTTTGAATCGCCAATTAAGTAACTAACTCATCTAAAAACAAATAATTTTGGGCGCCTCAACTTAAATCTAAAGCACACGCCAGGACATATCATCATCTTCATAATTTCAGCTGCAGGATGTCGAATGTTGACAATAGGCCTCCCCTATAGAATTCCAGAGCAACTTCTTATCATGTGGGGGGAATTTAACCATGCTCACCAACAGTGCTCACAAACTGTGAGTGAGTTTACAGACGCCGACAGACTGAGTGCCGGCAAAGCAACGAATTCACTAAACAATTGAAAATTTACCGGAAAAAATCTGGCTGTGTTTGGCCCTGGCTTAGCCATGGATGTCGCAAAAGGTGACTTAAGGGAAAAGGCTAGGGGATGGGTAGCAGCGTCCCCTATTTAGCAACAATAGCTCTGACGTAGCTCGCTTACCCGCATAACCAGCGTGGTGGGCAATTTCCTCCCATGTGGGAGGAAATTCCTATTATGTAATAGGAAGTCACAAATCTATGGGGGAGGCCTATGTTCCGCAGTGGACATCCTACGGCTGAAATTATGATTATTTAAAAATCACGAAATCCTTCGCTTCTTCGTCCCCCGACGCTGACCCAAAAGGCCTTTGCTCACTACCCCGTACCATACTATGACGGTGCTATGAACGTATCAGGCATGAAAAATACACGACTACGCCCACTAGAACGTATCATTATATTCTCGTCGTGAATTCTTTGTCGGTCCGGTTAAGGCACGCTACGGTGTTGGTCGGTGACGGAACGGTCTAGTGGACGTAGTTTCATATTATTTTTGACAAAGTATATTTCTTTGCAAGTGCCGATATGAATATGGTTATGGTATGGAGCGTTGTAGTGGGAAAATACCTTTATAATCAAGCATTGCCTCCCGGCGTGTGCTTTACACAAACTACAATACATCAATCGGTTTTTTTGAAGACAATTTGATCAGATAAGACATTCACCTTGAAGAGCGCGTGGAACGGGACGAACTACGCGAGGACCTCGACGAAGACCGGCTGGTGTACGAACTGGAGCGGCTGGACCGGGAACGACTGGAAAAGGAAATTAAAAAAATATTACGAAAAGAAAGAAAGAAAGAAGACGTTTAATTTAGACTCACACCAATTAAAAATAGAAAAAGAAAATAAAAAAGTAGCACAAACTAAGATACAATAATAAAAGGATCTGCTCTTGCGAACAGGGCGAGTGTCTTTGGTGAGTGTTCTGAGGAACTATTTGACCTCATTCCCGCATCGAGGTTCTACCATCGGACCTCGCGTCACCGGAATAAGGCTCAACCACATCTCATTGACACGTGGGTATCTCGAACCACTCGCTTTACGAGATCCTTTCTCCCCCATACGTGCAAATTGTGGAATGAGCTTCCTTCCGTGGTTTTCCCGCTAACCTACAACATGAAGAGCTTTAAGAAAAATACAAAAAGATTTCTCCAGGGCAGGCAACGCATTAGCAATGCTCCAGGTGTTGCAGATGTCAATAGGCGACAGTAACCGCTTACCATCAGGTGGGCCGTAAGCCAGTTTGCCTCCGTATAACATAAAAAAAAAAAAGGGCTATTGTTGTTACCCGATGGATTTGTGGACCTTTTATCCAAGAATCCATTTGGCTTATTCTTTGAGTAACAATCTATACTACAGACAACAAAAACTCACCCCGAAGACGAATAAGATCTCGACCTGGATCTCGACGAGCGTGACCTCGACCTCGATCTCGACGACTTCCCGCGCGACCTTGACCGCGACTTTTCGCGCGACCGCGACCTCGACTGTCGCGACGACGACCGCGACGAGCTCCGACGAGATTCGCTTCTACGACGCCTACGAGACTTCCTCGGATCCGGTCCAGAGACAACGACTTCTACGCTTTTTTTGTCTGGAGATTTGCCCGGGCTTTTTGATTGTGCCTTTTCAGTAGCTTCCGCCTGTTTATTTGGTTCTTTAGATGCGCTAACTTCTGGTTGAGAGGTAGAAGGTCCATTAGACGGAGTGGGGACAGTTGGTGGATCTTCATACAATGCGGTCCTGTTAGACTCGTTCGCGACCCGAGCCATCCGAGCGAGTCTGACTTTAAGTACGTTGAACTCTCGGTTATCTAGCTCGTCCTGCCGCTCCCTATCTTCGGAGTTCAGTCTGAAGTTAATTTCTAGATCGGATTCTATGTCGGATGAGCTGTCGGTGCAACAGAGCATTTTCGGCTTGAACACATTTCTGGTTGGATTCCAATCCGATGGGGAGTTTATGTATTTGCGTTGATCTTTTTCCGGCATCTTCTCGATGATGTCTTTGTATCTCTCGGGGCTGCGTTGCGCGGGCGAGTAAGATAGACTGGATGTGCTTCGACTTCTGCGATCTTGGCTTCTCTTTTTGCTGTCAGTTTCTTTTACGTCAGACGGCGAGCGCTTGGGAGATTTTTTGGGTGATTTTTCCACGCTCTGTTTTTTGGTGCGCGGACTTTTGGACTTGCTTTTTGACGTTCGGCATCGCTTTTTGTCCGGACTAGGTGACTTCTTCGGGCTTTCCTTGGTTTCTACAGACCTCTTGCGTTTTTGTCTCTCTTCGGGGGTCGGTGACCTTCGTCTTGGTTTGGTTTCGCCACGGTCACGACTTGTCGACCTTGATCGTCGTTTCTTATCTGGCGATGGCGACCTTTTACGCTCCTGAAGTTTGGATTCAGCAGATTTGATTCGTTTCTGCCTATCATCTGGACTTGGAGATCTCATTTTCGGATTGTCCTCCCGTTTCTGTCTCACAGCAGGAGACAATGATCTCTTTCTCGTTTTATTGTTTTCTACTGCTCGTTTATCGTGTTCATCTGGTGTTGGGGACTTCTTGGTCTGACGATTGGCCTCTGCCGCTTTAAGTCGCTTCTGCCTGTCATCCGGTGAGAGAGATCTGTCTTTAGGTTCACTGTCCCGTTTTCCCTCGATTGATCTGTTCCGTCTCTGTCGGTCTGGTGTCGGAAGTCTCTTTCTTTCCTCTCTGTCTTTTTCCGCGGATTTCTTCCGGTTTTGTCTGTCATCAGGTGTGGGGGACCTTTTTCTTGGACGATGACTCTCTTCGGGTGTTGGAGACTTTTTTCTAGTCTCTCTATTCTTTTCTATAGACTTTTTTCGCGTCTGTCTGTCCGGTGACGGGGACTTCCTTGGCTTACTTTTTTCTCTATCAACTGAACTATTTCGTTTTTGTCTCTCATCATGTGACGGTGATCTATTTCTTGGCTTGCTGTCATTTCTTCTTCTCTCATTCCTGGCTTCTGCAGTTTTCATACGCCTTTGTCTTTCATCGGGTGTTGGGGATCGTTTTCGTCTATCGTCGCTTTCTACAGACCTCTTACGTTTTTGTTTTTGTCTCTCATCGGGTGATGGGGATTTTCTCCTTGGTCGGCTGTCTTCTCGTCTGTCTTGCGACCTTCTGTATTTGTCAGGTTTGTTTCTTCGCGGAGACTCCTTGCGTTTGTCTGTGGAAGGGCTTTGCCGTCTGCGTTCTTTCGGCAAAGATACGCTCCTCTCTTTGTAATACCTTGGAGGGGCTTTTTCTCTGCGTTCTGGGGAGTCAGCCTCCGAATCAGAAGGTGAACGTCTTTGATCCCGAGGCCTCTTCTTCTCCGCTTCTTTACGTGCCTCTTTTTCTTTATAAGCTTTAACGGTGGACCGTTCAATGTAGTCTATTGAAGAGTGTCGTTCGTTCGAAATGCTTCTGTTCCTTCGGCGTCTATCGTCGTTGTCCTTGCGCCTTGGAGCATCTTCGTAACGATCGTTCTTTTCATACCTCTCGTATCTGTCGTCTCTCTCTTTCCTATAAGAATCTCTGGCTGGGTCTCTTTCTATTCTCTTGTTTCTTTCAGGTGATTCACTGTGCCTGGTGTTTCTTCTATCGTCTCGCGCTGGGCTTTCCTTTCTTCCTCTAGATTCTTTGCTGTAGTAATCGTCTTTCCTTCTATTTTCGAGGGAGGGGCTTTTTCGTCGTTTATCTGGCGAGGGGCTGGCATCTCTCTCGTGTTTCTTGTTTCGTCTATCTTGTTTTTTGGGAGGCGGTTCTGTGTCGGACTCTGAGTAGGATCTGCGATCGCGTTTCGAGCGTTTCTCGGACCGTTCCGGCTCTTGGGAGAGTTCGCGAGTATCGCGTTTTTTGTTTTCGATTTTAGTGATGTAGGACCTTTGCCTGTATTCTGGTGAGGAGTCGGCTTCTTCGATGGAGGGGCTTCGTGCCCGTCGCCTCGACTCGTGTTTTTGTGGATCATGTCTCTCCCTCCTGTCGTCGTGGTCTCTGTCATTGCGTTTGTCGTACTTGTCTTGTTTGTGGTCGCGGTCGGCGTTTCTGGAGTCGACTTCGTTGTTTTTCTCGCTGGCGCGGTCTTTGTGTTTGTCTTTTGCGACTTTTACTGGAGAACTGGAAAATTAAAGAAGAATAAATTATAAACAGTACCTAAATCCAAAAATTCTGTAAATATGTTTTTTTTTCTTCATAAACGTGAGGAGATCATAAATAATGTCTGTCTGTTTATTTTTCCAGGCTGATCGAAGAAACTACTGGACGGATCTTTATGAATCAGGGGAATGAGCAGGGAATCCGAGTATGGGGTCAGGACCATGTATGTGAATGTTGGATGGTATTTATTATTTAATGTTTAGTAAATATGATTCTCACCTCTCGCGGCTCGAGGGCTCGCTACTGCCGCGGCGTCTTGAGCTCGACTTTTTCTGTCAAAATTCAACCAAAAGCATGAACATAATCTCTCAACAAAATACGCGACCAAACACCAGTGCCAATATAATATAACTATAGTGGTAATGGCAACTAAAAGTATTTACTATAAAACTTGAAACTCTTCATAATTCTTCATAATGCTCAAAGTAATGAAGAATCTCAATAAATAGAGAAAATAAATCACGTTTACGGCATGCAATCTACCAAGGAATTTGAACAAAATTAGGCTTTAAATTATATAATAATTATAACAATAAATTATATTTAAAGCTATCGATGAAAGCAAGAAATAAATACATATTAAAGAATGTTATTTTATTGATCCATAACATTCTCTTAAAAAAACAATATATACAAGGGTATAAACATGAAAAATAATATTTTTAAATTGGTTGGCACAAGTGTTCATCTTAACCACACTATATTAGTAACACATTACGATCTTAAATAATTACATAAATACATTACACAAAAATCAAGTAATAAGTAATATTTAGTAACACTTTGGGGAACGTACCTTAGTTAACAAACGATGGTGGTATTGTACCATTTAATTGGTGCATCCTTAATTAGTTTTGGGTAAATCAAAAGAAGGAGAATGTTATGGATTAGTTGTTCAACATAAAGTTCAGTCAGACTTCGATTATCAACGTGTCATTGAAAAACGTGAGTTTAGTAATAAAATTCTTTTATAACTTCAGAATGTGAAACTCTCTCTTATCAGTTCGCAAAAATTGCCAGAGGCGTGTTCGGAGGCCCTAGTGAGTGCTCACTTTTCACTTTTCGACCGTGAAAAGTGTAACTGATTACTGGTTTTTGTAGGCGCCCTTTTTCGTGACTCCATACAAAACCAGTAATCCATAACCGGAGTGACATCCGGACAACCGGAGTACATCACTTTTCACTTTTCGACCGTGAGAACTCACACTAGGGCCTCAGATTTAACTTTCACCGCTCAACGGTGACAAGTGAGTGACTCACGAACATTACGGACTCGAACCTCAGACATTTTTTCGCGAATGAGTGTTATCAGATATCAGACACAAGGTTTTGCCACGTTCTCCCAAAACACGTTATATATTATAGCTTCCGCTTCAAACAATTATAAAACCACCATCTGTTGTACGGACTACACAATACAACACCATGCAGCAGCCCCGTTAGACACCCGCCCATCCGAGCGTTAGCGTACGAAACCGCCGATAAAATGCACGGAGTTGACGTAAGCGGTTTAATGGTGTTCGATCATTGGATCGGCATCGGAGCTTACAGTACTACGATTTAAATTATGCGCATCTGAAATCGTTGTTTTATGCTTTATCTTCGGAAAGAAGAGATTTCGGAATCTCTTCTTTTATAGCGGCATCTCGTTGTCGCAAATGCATAAAGACGAAGATAAAGCATAAAACAACGATTGCAGAGATTGCCTCCGAAGGCGCATAACTTTAATCGTAATACTGTACGCAGTGTACGGGTCAGCATTTACTGATTTGAAGATGACGAGACGACGCACCCCGTCCTCTGTTTTCGGATTTTACGTCGGTATTGCAACTCTGCAAAAATACACTACAACGCTCGCGATAGGGCGCAACAGATGAAGTCATCGCTAGAGGTATTATTATAAAAGGCATCCTCCGGACAAATTTATTGAATATAACCATGGGAAACAATAAATATCCGTACACTGTGTACGCTCCGATTAGGATGAATGCGCCTTTAGCCGGCAACGTCATTCCCGCGTATTTGCTTCGTAATATTAGGCCGCTTGGATAGGCGATTATCTTATCGGCCCAGCTCACAAAAGCTCCCAGTACAGTATGCCCACATATCATCCAGTTAGTCGGATGCATATAATTTCACCGTTGCCTGTCAGTGTTTATTGAGTGTTATTGTTCAGTGATATACTTACAGTATACGTTATTTCTTCAGATAAAGATGGCTATCCTATGAAATGATGCACAGTTAAACAGATAATTTTTTACTCGCTATACTTTTTTATTTACAAGAAAAACAAAATAAAATGATAGGAAAAACAGTAAAATCGCCCCGTTTACTATGGATATTCATCTCAGCTATGGAACGTGAAGCGAGTCTATGAAGGTAACAGGCTAAATAACTACATTTGTTTCACTCTCGTATCTCAGAAACGTCAAGTCATTCCTAGGCTCAAGTAGCTGTCAAGCAGTAACGCTGATTCTATAATTCATGAGTTTTGTGACAGAAGCACACCTAAGTTCATCGAAAACGAAATAATAAACGAAATACAAACTCAAGCAACCGACAATCGTTATGGCCGACCATGGCATTGTCGTTCCCAAAGAGTTGGTAAGCGCTTTCGTGTGTTTATGTTTACGATGGTCACTTATCTAGGAAGTTGTACTGTTTGACAGTTTTTATCTATTGCCGATTCCAAAGGCTTGGTAAGCGCTTTCGTGCGTTTAGTTCACGATGGTCACTTGTCTAGAAGTTATACTTTGACAGCTTCTTGAGGCCAAGTAAAGACAAAATTAGGATTTGAGTAACATAATACTCGTAGCAGCAGAAAATGAAGGGGCCATGTCACAAATTCGATAAAAAAATAATGTATGATAAAGCCAATATAAGGATTTTTTGTGTTCGATTGAGCGTAAATCAAAGAAAGCGGAGTGCTAACCAGTTAGACGGTAACTCCTAAGTCGAGAGGAATCGTCTGTGTCCGTATCCCAGGAAATAATGGATGGTAATGTGTTGATAACAGTAACCTATGTAGTACCGCCCCAAATCCCCAACACGTTAGACCTTTGTAATGCAAAGATTATATTTCATTCATGCTTCACAATGTTCTAAGATTTTTTTGAGATTCGCTTGGTACCACAGACTAGATAAAACTGAGTAAAATACGTTCGTACTTATTATGTTTAGGTCCAAATTAGTGTAAACCTTGAGTGACGTTCTGAAAATTAGTATATCCTACTAATATTATAAATGCGAAAGTTTGTGAGGATGTTTGGAATTATAGATGTTTGTTGTTCAATCACTCCGTAACGGCTCAACCTATTTAGTTGAAACTTGGAATTTAAAGAGTTATTTACCTAGAATAGCATATAGGCTTTTTATGTACGTACCACGCGAGCGAAGCCGCGGGCGGAAGCCAGTTGCAAATAAAACACTACAGTCCATTCCAACTAACCAAATTTTACGCATGAACTTAGCATGAACAAAATATGAACGTCTTTTTACTAAATTTTACTAATATGCCAAAATTATAACCATTGAGAAGGAAAAATCATAGTAAATAAATAATAAAAGGTTCAAAATTTTACAAACGTCCCCCGTTGCACGACGTAGATTGTCTCTATTCATAAAAGTAGCAAAGTACATTCACTGCGGTTTTCAATAAGTACCTATTTTATCTGAAATTATTGTAATTTTAAAATATTCCACATTTGGATATTGTTTACTCATAATTGAATAATATAAACTATCAATTTTAACCCTGCTATCGTTATTCAATAGCCTAGTTCACCATCCGCGAAAGATGATCCTCGGTCTAACGTGAGGAAATAACGGAGAATAACTTTACACCGAGGATCACCTCTGGCCGTTAACCGGGCTTCTGAATAAAGTGTGTTTTAAACCAATACCACAATTAAAACATATTCTTTGCATTATATTGCCAGAAGTAAGTAATTGCAACAGATACAATTTGGAGTCTCTGAATACCTTTTTCTTCTTCTTCTGCCGTTCATCCTCTGAGCTGGCCGAGTCGCTGTCCTGCTCTGAACTGCTGGAGCTATCGGAGTCCACGGATTTGGAGCGTTTCTTCTTCTTGCTAGATTCCTTCCTGTAAGTACGTGAGTATGAGTTTAAACTAAGTTAAGTATAAGCTGTATGTGCACGAAAAGAGCCTCTAAGAGGCGCACTTTAATACTTTCACTACACTGATTCTTTCATCGACGACCATAGACCCTTTTCAGGGCCACCATACCTCCAACCAAGAAAGAATCAGTGGGACGACAAGAAGCAGAAGCTGTATATAGTAATAGTTTGCCAAGGATTCATTGTTTGTTTTGTCAAGGTAGAGGCGCACTTTAATACTTTCACTACACTGATTCTTTCATCGACGACCATAGACCCTTTTCAGGGCCACCATACCTCCAACCAAGAAAGAATCAGTGGGACGACAAGAAGCAGAAGCTGTATATAGTAATAGTTTGCCAAGGATTCATTGTTTGTTTTGTCAAGGTATACGGTCCAGCCGTAGACCGTTCAAAATTCAATTCAAAAGTGTATAAGATCAAAATAATTTAAATTGCACAAGTTTATAGAACCACATCGTACCTATGAATAAGGTGCCACAGCAACCTTTTTTCGCTGAAATTCAAGTTGTTAAATTACAAAAATACCAAGTAATTGAACAAAATTAAATAAATTGAACAGGTACTCGCCTCTTAGACAAACGCAGTATGACCTGTCTGGGTTTAAAAAAATTCTTTGAAATAAAAATAAGCTTAAAACACAAGTAAAAAATACCAGTGTAAATAAACCTAGTACTTACTTGTCCTTTTTATTCTTCTTAGACTTTTTCTTCTTCAGCTTTTTCGAGTCAGGTGATGTACTGAAAAAAAACCAAGATCAGGTTGAGCCCATAGCTATACATAGGCCCATCCATATACAAGGTAATGCATATATACGATTCGGAAAGGGACACTTAACCCCGTAAGAAATCTTTAAGGATCTGATCACCTGAAGATCTGAGAAGATGTCTACTATTCTTACGGACAATGAGCCTATTTTTTTTATTTTTTATCTACGTGATTGCGACATTGAAAAATAATACAAAAGAGGACCTGATACCAACCTCCGTTTCTTTTTCTTCTTGCCCCCATGCTCCCTTTCCCGTTCGTGGCTTGGCGTCCGCACCAGCGGGTACTTCGCGGCCTGGTCCCGCGCCCGTCTCTCGGGGTCCAAGCTGGTGCCCTCGACGAATTCAGGCGCGATGTTGAACGCGTTGCGAAGACGAGCATTCTTCTCCTGCTGGGCCTCTGCGACCGCATGCGTTTCTCGAACGCTGTAGGAATTTCGTAAATGTAGCTGACGCGGTAATTGTTCGCGATGGATATCCTAAATGATGTTTGACTGCTACACTATACTGGGGGCCAATTCAACTAATTTACAACGTTTCAAGTTCTATTTAGTCCCAAAGCGACAAAGCTTCAGCAGCGTTTCGATTGAAAAGATTGTTAGTAGAATTGGCCCCCTGTACAGATACAAGAAACTGTTACAATGCTTAGATTATACTATGGCTAGCACATAAGCATTGTAGGTTTGGCGTGAACTAGACAGACACACTTCATTGTGTTGTGACATTGTTGTGAAACATTAATTGGTTTACCTTCAGCGATCTAAATGACTAGAAGCCTAATGTAAAATTAAGCTTGAATCTGACAAATATTTACCTGGAGAGCACCTAAGTGCGCTAAAATGGGGAAACATTAAAACAATTAAGCAAACTGTCTCATTTCGGACATCTTATATTACTCTAGTTGTCATACATCATAACGATATTAAGTGTTAATGAGTAGAAAGTACGCGTTAATGTCCAATTAGCACGGCGTAAAAACATTTAGCTATTAATTGGCGTGCAGCGATGGGTGACGAGCGACCCCGCTGCCTGACAGGCGAACAGATCGATAGGCACACCCCGATATTCTACGTGTAGATACAACTATGCACACCTTATAACGGACCGCATGGACTTCCTCTCCTCGTCGTTGGAGAGACAGACCTGCAAGTTATCGTTATATCGATCTGTGGAGCAGTTGCATCGGCAACAGCACGAGTGTCTGAGCCCTTCGATGATGGTACGCAACGCTGGCTCAAGATCCGCGATGTTTGCCCCTTGAGGCATAGTTGTAGGCGCTGTCAGCGCGGGTGTGTCGGGGTTGGGGTCGTGTGACGAGGCGCGCGGCGGCCTATGCGTTCCGGCTAGCACAGCTTGGAAAGTGCCGCGCCAGAGCCTCTCGAAAACTACTCTATTGTTTAATTCGCGACGCGGCGCCCTGCCCCTTTGCATCTTAACCTAACTTATGCTAATGGAAGACTTGATTACTTATAAATATGCGGTGTGACCGCTGGAAGACTTTTGTGATTGGTTTTGGCTTGGCGACTACATGTTAGAGTGGCCGGCTGCGGGCCGGCGGCGCTACTGACTCTCTTTATTGGGAGGCAGGAAACGAGCGGCGCGCGCAGCCTCTCTGCGCAAACATCGGATCTCCGCCCTGACGCGAATCTCGCGACACAAAGGGATCGTCACCCCTACTTCGTTTGCAGCAATAATGAGTTCACGAGGCGAGATAATAGCCACGAGTGGGTTTGTACATTGTATGTACAAAAATGGTTTAGACTTTTGCAATAAACTTTTATATTCATTTTCTTGCGGACAAAACAAATGTTACTACATGCTATGATTGATTTACGGTAATGTAATTTATAACGCATTACTTGTAGCCTAATACGATTCAAATGGAAATTAAATGGGAAATGCACTTGACCTGAAAACTTATATTATGGCTTCTCATACGTACTGAAAGTAGGCCACAAGCTGGATTACCTATGTAACTACATAGTTTTTTAGCCAATGAAAGCGTAAGTCCAGCCGGTAACAGTTTATAATCGAGGCAAAAAAGGTTATCATCAGTTCGAAGTTTAATGAAATACAGTATCAGCACAAAATATTTTGAACGAGCTCTTTTTTGAGTGGGAATAGATTTATTGCATTATCTAGACAAGACTGAAAAATGAGGTCAGACGAAAAGTAGTACGCTTATGTAAATATTAGCATGCAATGCGCAAATACTCTCGCCGAGATAGCGAAACAGATTTTTTACGCACACATGTAATGACTGAGAATTCACAGACGTATCAATTTGGGCCCAATGATGCTTCCTTGAAGGTTAGCTTAATCTTGCTAAAATTAAAAATCCGTAGTAGAACCAAGGTCATCGGCATAGCTCTCAGAATTAACAATTTGAAGTGTCAATGGGCAGGCTATTTAACTTCTCGAAAGGTTCTCGAATGTCGACCATGAACCGGACGACGCAGTATTGGAAGGCACCCGATGGACCGTTGGAAGAAGTCGGTGGATGGTGAAAGCTCAAGACCGATCATGGAACAATTTTTTTTTTTAATTTTCCGGTCATGTCCGGTCACACCCTTTGGGGGAGGTATATGTTAAGCAGTGACTTCATCAGGCTGAAGATTCTAATTGGCCGCTCCTAAAATCTAACGCCCTAGGCTCAAGCCTACTCAGCATGCTGGTAAATCCGCCACTGTTCATCAGTGAACGTCCTACGGCTGAAATGTTGATATGACTCGACTGGTGAACAAGGTCAAATAAAGGGACATCCATTAGGTTGTTTGAACGCTACATGAAAATCTCTCACGCCATACAAATCCTTCCTTTCACGCTAGCTTTCGTGTTTTGTTGAACCTGGCATGCCATTCAAGTTTCGTGCCCAGCCCTCATTCATCATAGAGCTTGAACTGTAGTGGCTAGGCTTTATTCGCAATCTACTACACCTGTTTGTAGTAGAATGCGAATAAGTTTATAGTAGATGTTTGTGGTTAAGCCACGCCGTAACGGCTCAACCGATTTCGATGAAATTTGGAATAGATAGAGTTCTTTACCTAGAAAGCTAGCCGTGTTGGCCTAGAGGGAGGTTCCCCGACATTCGATCCGAAGGTCTTGGACCCGGTCGTGCACCAGTGACTTTTTGTGATCTTAACATTTAAGTGTGCATTAATACGTGCTGAAAATGATGAAGGAGTACATCTTGAGGAAACCAGTAAGTATTCTTAAAGCGGCGTTGGGCTTCCAACCTGTCATTTATGTAATACTCACAACTGCAAAATGTGGGCATTTGCCAAATGTTCGGACATGTCTCTGGCTACCCCCATAGACATATTCAAAGAACTAATCGCCTGGAGATCTGAGAGGATGCCTGTATTCTTGAGGATAAACGCCGTGAGCCCTTTCTTTTTCTTTACCTAGGATAGCATACATTTTGACTACATCCGACGTAAGCAAAGCTGCGGGCGCAAGCTAGCAATATTTTACAGTAGGTAAATACAAAGTCGAAATCCCTTCTGAAATCTAAAACAACAGGCGTTACGAAACGTGAATTTTCACGTAGATCCTGGCATTCCATTCAGGGTTCCGTGCCAAAAGCTCATGAAGTGGCTATCTTTATTCGCAATCACTATACCTGTGAGGCGCGGCTATAGGCCAAGCTCCAAGCCGAGCCCGTTTTAATAATTATTAACCTTATTACTTATTCTGTACAGTCGTTAATCATGCTGGCGTGTTTATAAGTGACGGTTACGGTATAAGAATTGTTATAGAATTATGATTTGTGAAACAAATTTCTGTAACTCATTTGTCATACATCACATGTCATTGGTCAAGTTAGACTAAACAGCGAAACAATCGATGATCTTCTCAAGAAAAGAAAAATACTACTAATCCTCAATCAATGAAAAGGGTAACGGTCAGTAAATCAGTCAAATGTTTCGAGCACTGGTGGAGTGGTGGTTGTGGCCCCGTCTTCCGATCCACAGATCGTGGGTTCGAATCCCGGTCGTGCACCAATGGAATTTCCATTCGGAAAATGTATTTGCGCTATACTAGTGCTCTCAAACGGCGAAGGACATCGGCATGTCCTAGAACCTAGAGATTCGAAGACGTGTGCACGAAATGAGCATCTAAGAGGCGCACTTTAATCCTTTCACTATACTCATTCCTTCACCGACGGTCATAGGCCCTTTTCCTGGCCACCATACCTCAATCTGGACACTGACCTAATAGCTACAGAATGATCAAGAATCAGTGAGAAGCAAGCAAATCAAATGTTTTCCTAATCGCTTGTGTTCCTGTCCTTGTAACGGCTTCGCGATGTCATAATTTTATTTTTATTTAATTTATTTAGGCACACAAAACAGAACACAAGAAAATTTAAAATAAAAATTATACATTAATAGTTTTGAGCTAGATGGTAGGTACATACTCTAAAACATGTGTACACAGCATGATTAAATGGAGCAGTATCAAGACAAATAATTTAAAAACAAAAAAATATTAATAAGTATACAAAAAGATATGTATTATGTTAAAAATCCTTTATGAACTTTAAAAATGTTAAAGTTATTCCGTAACTTTGCTAAGTTATTCCATAACTGGCATAATTGTGGGCGTTCATTTGAATAAGAATATTTGCTGTCAGGGATTAATAATAATGGGATATGAAATTGCGGTTGTCACTTACTGAAATATTATCGACGCGATCTGAATTAATTTATGGAAATAAACGTTTATTTTCGCAGAAAAATAACTATCCCAAAAAATGGGAAAGGAAAAATGTACATACTCATTTGCACTTCATAAATTTGTAAGGGGTTTAAAAACAAACTGACAAAAACCGATATTGTTGGACACGTTTTCTCCCTTTACGATACAAAGGACAGACCTTATCGAGGGGTGCCGAACGACATTAAATTAATTCTACCTTCCCCTCCGGGGGTGGTTGCTACGTCATGCACTGCGATCAATATGCAGCACCCCCGTACTAAGCAACATTCATGCGGGAACTTTCAACTGGTTTTTACACTGCTGGTTTTCATGGCAGTTTGGTTTGAAACGAGGTCAATGATTGTTTTACATTGCGTGCTGTAATAAATGTAATAAGTCACATCATCATCAGCCTTTAGACGTCCACTGCTGGACAAAGGCCTCCCCCAAAGAGTTCCACGACGAACGGTCTTTATCCTTTTCTATCTACCGGCTTCCCGCAACCTTCACAATGTGGTCGGTCCATCGGGTGGCCTTCCAACACTGCGTCACCTGTGGTGCAATTATGTAAGCGTAATGGCAATGAAGTTCGTAACTTTGAGATCTTGTCAACATTCAAAACGTTCCAAACTTGACATGGGACAACTTCACGATCTTTAAATCTTCCTGTTCATATTTGAAACCTCTCGCTTGATGTCGCTATTATTAATAAAATCATCCTCAAAGTTGCGATCTTCATTCCCATTTCGCTTACGCAATAGCACCCCTGTTCGTAGTCGCCATTCGAGAACCTTTACTCCCCAACGGTTATCGGTTCTGCGAGTTATATGGCCTGCCCACTGCCACTTCAACTTGTACTAAAATGTAATATAGATATAGTATCATATTATGTATGTAGATGTAATAGGTCAGAGCTCTACAATTCTGTAGTTAAAGCCCGGTGTCCGGGTTTTATAGCTATGACGCAGAAGACTGTAGACCACGCAATACTAATCAACGATTGAGCGTAACTGAAATACTCGTAACTGTATAGTTTGTAGAACTCGTAAATAACGCTCGCAATTCTTGATATGTTATTTGGGAATGTAAATCAAAATAAAAAGCGATAAAAGCCTAAACGCTGGTGCTATTTCAGTACTGCGGTATGGTTTTTAGTTTTTCAGCAGACAGAAATGTAACTCCGGTAACAAACTTGACTCATTTCACAGATAGAAGCGACTCTAGTGCTATAAAGGAGAGTCGGATGATTGACACAGAAACTATTAATAGAATGCCAATCAATATCAAGTGTTCCTCGCTAACGTGGAAGTTATGATTGTTTAAATCTGATTAACCTTCTTTTTAACCGACTTCAAAAAGGAGGAGGTTCTCAAGTCGCTGTATTTTTTTTTTGTGTGTATGTTACTCGATATCTCCGCCAATTGTGAACCGATTTTTTCATTAATAATTCATTAATCATTGGCCTTTTCTTCTAGCGTCAGATAATCGTCTTCATAATAGAGCAGCATGTTTGTGCATGCAGTTTGCAGAAATGATACTTGACCTGAATGATAATCGTACAGACGATAGGTCACAGACTTTGCTTTCCGCAAGCTATGGTTTATGTTTTTTAAGTTTACTCCGACCAATCTTCTACTAATCTTACTTTCACACTATACTAAGTCTGGAAGAGATCGCTTTTAGCGATTAGACCGCCCATTGTACAGTTTTGGTTGTACAATAAACTCATTGCAATAACATTTTTTTTTAAATTATTATTCATTTTTATTCATTCACAGCATAAGTCGGTCGTGTTGACATGTGGACCCACAAGGACCAACAACTAATTACCAACAAGGGCCCACGCTAAATTGTTTTACTGATACATTTTCGGTAAACAATTTGATTTCATACTTTATTTCCTGCCTGCCTGCCTGAAAAGCGCTGCTTTACATGGCACCTTGACATGAAAAACAGCAATAAGCCGAGCCAGAGCCAGTTTGGCTGCACCCGCCACAGAACGAGACTGGTTGGCTCCTGGAAATGCCTACCTATCGGTGGGGAGGTGTCTACTAGGCTTGCTTGTTCTTTGTTATGTCATCGTGTTATTACTCAATGTGTGTTCCTAATTTCCTATGTCTGTTCCGTGCTTTTTATGTGTATTTCAAATAAATAAAAATAAATAAATATTCCGGACATATTCACACGGTCAACTGATCCCAAACTAGGCATAGCCTGTACTATGGGTACCAGAGAATGATATATATAATAGATAAATATTTAACACCCAGATACAGAACAAACAACTGTGTTTATCACACAAATGTTTGTCCAGTGCGGGGATCGAACCCGCGACCTCTAGCGCAGAAGGCAGAGTTACTACTAACTGAGCTATTAGACCAGTCAATTCGTTTTCTATTCTAGTCTTTTGTTGAAATCTGCTAGTTTCTAGGTAGGCTTTAAAGCCCCTCGTTAGCGGATACGCGATGTAATTTCACGCGCATAATCAACTGAGAAAATTAATTAAGTCCAAATCAATCGTTTTCAACCGAACGATATGATAATCACCAATGGTTAATTCTTTTCTGAAAATAAATTTGAAGCTTTGATTTCACTTCTGAATGAATTTCTTACCAGCATTGGGAGAATATGATATGAAGAAAAGGTTTTTTCAGACAAGAGAGCGCTTCCGTGCTTCGGGGAGTTAAGATGTTAAATCACGACGCAGGCCTTCGCGCGGCCTAAAATCTCCATCAGCAGAGTTGGCAGGAGACTAATTAAGAACGTCATAATAAATGGAGGGAATGGTGCACGATTTCTGTTGGCTTTATAGCATAAATGAACGACATGTTAAGAGTTTTTTCCTTATTTGTGTCACAAAGGCAGTAAGCATTCAAATTTCAGAATTGAGGGTTTTTTTTTTTTTTATACTACTTAGGTGGCAAACAGGCATACGGCCCACCTGTTGGTAAGCGGTTACCGTAGCCTATGAGCACTTGCAATACCAGAGGCATCACGCACGCGTTTGCCGACCCCGAACCCCCCTCCCCCTAAAGAGCTCTGGCAACCTTACTCATCGCAGGAACACAACACTATTTGAAAACAAATAATGTTATTTGGCTGCGATCTTCTGTAAGGCGGAGGTACCTCCCCAGGCGGGCTGCTCCAATTCAGAACGAGAAAATCTCGCTGTGCCCTTCCTCCTCTCCCTTCCTGGGTTTCTATAAGTTCCCTAGAGGTTCAATATTTTTGCAACTTCCATACAATAATTAGACATTCATTGTGTGCACGACGACTAGAAAATTAGTTTTAAGAGTATCTATGGTTTTAGTTTTATCTGTTCTCGTTCACATTTTACTTTTGTTGTCTATTGTTGTTTGTCTTTGTAAATTCATTCTCTTTTATTTGTCTTGTTACTTCCTGTAATTCTTTCACTTCCTCTTCGGCGTGTGAATAAAATGGCCGCACATGGATTAAATTAAATTAAAAAAATTAAATTAAAATTAAAAAAAATAATTTAATAATTATTTATTAATCAAAAAATATAGAACACGAAATAAAGTAGGTAAGTACACAGGTAAATATACATTAATTACAAGTTTTAATAAGTTTAATAAGATTTTTTGATTAATAAATAATTTTTAATTTTAACATGGATAGCAAGAACAAACCTGTATTTTCCTTTGAAGAAACCCAAACCCCATTAGAATCGAATCGGCTGTGCAGCAAGGAAAATTAGGAATCGTCGAACCCTGTTCTGCACACATTGCCATATATTTTTAAATGCATTGAGTTAAAAGCTTGATTTTTAGGGCACTATAAGCTCACACACTATACTTGGTATAAATTTCAAGTTAATACCTTTAGCCGTTTCAGAGAAAAAGGATCTTGAGAGACAGATGGACAACAAAGTGATCCTTTAATCAGGGTTCAGTTTTTTTTTCATCTTTGAGGTACGGAACCCTAACAGTGCTTTCTAGTCGTGACACTGGTTCCTTGTTGTTTTCCAGACCGGCCTGGTTTAAAAAACTACCTATTGTGTAACTGAACTTAATCCTAGTTAGCTTCATCTGTCAAATTCGCCTTTGTAACCATCATATATTATTTAGTACTATAATACAATGAACAAGTTTAATATTGTTTTAAGTGCTTTAAAACATCTGTAATAATTTAAGTTTCTTGTATACATAACATAACATCTATTTAAACACTAGTGTCATGAACGTATGTAATGAAAATGGCGTCCTAACTAAAGCCGTGTTACGATGCCGTATACAAAATATGTTAAAAATAAATTAACCTGAACCTTACGTCCAATAATTAAAATTCAATTTTGAGATTGACATTTCAGTGCGTGCTATATAGCTCAACGATATTGTAAGCCCCTAAAAGTCAAACTCATAATTGACTTTATTTAGTTGATGTAAGGATCTTTTTTTTTTATTTTTTTTTATACACCTAAGGTAGCAAACAACCATACGGCCCACCTGTTGGTAAGTGGTTACCGTAGCCTATGTACGCTTGCAATATCAGAGGCATCACACACGCGTTGCCGACCCCTTAAAAAGTTCAAAACGCCTTTTTTGAAGAACCCCATACTGTAGTTTTGAAACGAATTTAAGATGGCATATCGCAAGCCTAAAGATTTTATGTATAATCAACAAGTCCAAATTATTAATGAAAATGATATAGGCTGCCCAAAAACCGAGATAAGTGCTAATTTGATTAATCCAGTTCATAGTCCGAATTCCAGTTGAGTTTTTTATACTATTATGCAAACGTTTGACCGTAATATCACCTTCTCCCAGAAGCCATACAGACTACGACCTGCAGTTCTCACTTCTCACTTTTCGACCGTGAAAAGTGGGCTCACCGTTTTTGTATGGTGTCACGAAAAGAGCCCTAAAAAACCAGTAATCTATTAACTTTTCACTGTCGAAGTGAGCGTTCACAGATATTGCAGATTACGGCCTCTGTAAATGTTATCGATTCCTTCGAACGAATAGACAGCATCGAACGATAATATTCATAAACTAGACCGATTTTTCGATACTACATTTTTTATGCAACATACGTACCACCTGTTGCAAGTGGTTACCGTACCCTATGGACGCGCGCGCGTTTCCGACCCATAAAGACGCGTTGGTAAGTTTCATGTGCCTATAACTTCACCTACAACCTTACCCTTCAAACCGAAATATACATGATACCACGCTAACCTATTTACTCCTCAGCTTTTCCGTCACTGGCGCCACTTTCAAACTTCCTCGTAGATACCCATTCCTTATCTTATTCATTCTCGTCGCTCCACAAATCCATCTTAACATTCGCATCTTCTTTCATGTGTGCCTTTGGTTGCCCACCACCCAGATCCATACAATACGACAGGTCTTATGATCGTTTTGGATCAAATGTTTTTATTCTCTTACAGTGTGGTATTCGACAAGTTGTTATCACAAGGTAGAGTTCTTGGCAGCTTGCCACATGACCAATATATTTACGAGTACAAGCTTGTAGCACTTTTTTATAAATCCTGTGCAATTTGATATATAACTTTCTGAACAATAATGACCATAGCTTACAACTACTTTACTGTAATTGTTTTCTTCCAAAAGAAACATTGTCATGAAAACGACTCCTAGACTAGAATAAAGTAAGTACTAAAAAGATAGCGATGGTGAAAAATATATGACCAATCCGAAGTACATAGGTACCTAAGAGTAAAGAAAAATCACGTGAGCAGGTGACCCCTCTTCTTCATTTCTTAGGCTTCAAAAACATCTTCAACCTCTACGAGGTGAATAACAATATATATACTATCCTGGAAAGATCTTATTCTAAACCAAATCGGCAATAAAGGATGTTCTACGACTTTTGGAAAATTGAAATTTTACATTGGAAAACGAAAAAATATTCCTGTGCAAAAATCAGCTGTTTTGAGGGAAAATTTTGATGTCCAACTTGAAAAGTTAATAATGAGACCAAAAACAGCTGATTTGAAAAAGTTCGGGAGAAAATATGTTTATTTAGTCAATCTTTTTTTTGTTTTATAATAGCCCGTTCAGGATAGTATACATTTTACGAATCACCTTGTTTATAAAATTAAGAGTACTAATACTCACACGACTCGCCCAAACTCGTCCCTGGTGACATCCTTGTCTCCCGTCTCTGATATCTTGGCCCTGAACGCCGCCACCCGCGCCGCTATCTCCTCCTTCGGTAACCTGCGCAACCACACCAAAGATACACTCATTATTACTACTCTACGCAATAAATGTCTGCATAACACGAGCTATCTGAACACAATGAAAATTAAACTGAACGGAAATAGGCATTACATTTTTCAGGCTGCGTTAAGGCTGTGTAGACGTACAGTACTGGGAAGTCATGAAGACACTTTTGACTGCTGCACTTTAAAAAAAATACGGTAACGTGATTAGAAAAGAAAAACCTTCTTCGTTCTTTCATTAGAATAACATTATTTTGGATAGATAATTCGTAATTGCAACTATAATTTTCAAAGAAAATAGATGCAGCAATCAAAAGCGGGTACATAGCTTGTCGGTAACCAATACCTACCAATGCATAACACGACGCTATAAAATCGAATTAGTATTGCAAAAACTATAAAAGTACCGATAAGACATAGGTACCGAGCGGCGCGCGACAGTGAACTGAAGGCAATAGGGAACGCTGAATATTTAATACTTTTTGTACTGTAGGGTGGGTTGTTACGCTTTGTTGGGTTATTGATTTCAAAGGACTCACGCGCAACGGACTTAGTTCGTCGCCCCCTGCACCCAACGCCACTCTACATCAGCTTTTAATTTTAAATTAGGCTTTATAGCGTAGTGTTCGGGTTCAGTATGGCTTGGATGCAAAACAAGGGTGGTTTATGCACTGTTATCCTAGTTTTGTCTGATGTAACTTGAGTTTTTATGATCTGAGTTTAGGATTCCATATCGCTCGCATGCGTGTCAAATATTATTTCTAAATGAAGACGCATTACACTGAGCACTTCCATGATTCATTCACCATCAACACAAGATTCCTAGTGCCATTCAAGCTGGTCATTGACCTAAAGAAAGCCATAAAAAAACGACCTAGTAAGAAAACATACAAACATAGGTACTGTGTGTGTGAAAGTGAAACTTTAGCATGTTAGTTAGAACTATAAATTATTCTGTTAACTAGGGTGCAACTGCACTATAATCACAATAGATTATAATAGGCGATAGTTGGGGTAGAAAACCCCGGGATATTCATAGACGAATCGATATACGCACGTGCGGAAAGTAACATGTGTTGGATTAACAGGTTGCGAAATAGTAATGTTTAGAAGCTAGCGATGTTTTGTTTTATGAAGCGCTCATGTTCGCTCGCCTATAGCTTGCCTAGTCTTTCGTAATAGATCGATTAACCAAAACACCGCAACAGGTACAATTGCCAGAAGCGAGCTTCCATGGCTATCTCCCGTTCGGTACAGGCCCCGGCCCACAGTGAGCCGAGCGTATCACCAAGAGTCATCACCAAAGTTTGAGTATTTAAAATTATTTCCAGAAGAGACTAAACCAGTATCACCTCCCATCCTGTTAAATAATTCATTGTAACCTACTAGCTTTCAGAGATAAAATAGACGGGGATCCGGGGTTCATGAAATAGATTGAATATTTAAAAGCGCTTTTCCGGGAAACTAAGGATAGGCCGAGGGGATTTACATAATAAATGAATGTGCGCTATTGATGTTAGGTGGAAAAACGACCGTAGTTGAAATAGTTGTGTACTAGCAAAATATTTTAAGTACCTCGCCTATGCGCCGAATGTACAAATGCGTACAATATGTTTGGCATTATTACGTCTCTTCTAGCTATTTATACAGCGACAAGTGGGAATTTTAGGCTTTACTCCCTTATTTATGCTGTAGTGCGTGGGACATTATTTAGATGGAGTAGGCTTGCCCAGCACCAGTCGCGAAGATGGACCCCGTTGGGTTTTATTCGGTAAGAGTCCGACATAATAGGGAGGATATCCTTGAGGATTTCCCAAAGATAAAAAAAAAGTTTTCTCACGATGTTTTCCTTCACTGCTCTGAGTACTTGTTAATGCGCGCGCGCATACTTTCTCCGAATCCATTGGTACACGACCGGGATTTAAATCTACGACGTACGGTCGAAAGTCGAGGTACCTACCTCCCACTAGGCCAACACAGCTACAACATACATGTACAATATACATATTTATTAATTACAGCATCCATACATTTTATTTTAAAATAGAGAAAAGCAAAATTAATTAAATGTTTGGCGCGGTGCCAGACATTTACTTTAATAGGTACTCATAAATTAACAGATTATTTACTTAAGTAGGTTCTCATATTATCTAGCACACCATGCTTGAGTTTTCTATTGTTAAATTTAACACAAGGTTATTTTGAGAAATATTATAATCAAACAAATTATATTACAACACATGGCAGTCTGTGCCTTTTATGACAGATGGACTCAGTAGACAGTATTCAAGGACCTAACTTGATTAACTCTCAAGTTGTATTTGGCTGATACTGCTGGATTTTCTCTCATCTCTTTTCTTATAATTAAGTGATAAAGGCAGGGGTTAACCTCTTATAAAAAAACGTAAATATAAAAATTTTTAAACAGCCATCAGTAACATACATACAGTGGTGGTCATCTAATTAGAAACACCTAGTCACCTGACATTTTTATAAAGTAACTAACATTATATATTGCATTAAATAGGAGGTAATTTTTTTTTCACTACTTTACAATGTACTTTAATATCTCTAGTTTAATTACAAGCAATAATATTTGACAACCAAGACGACAATAAAAATAAATATCAGTGAAACAAAAAGTATCAATATCGTTAGGACTGGCAGAATGGACAACTAATTAGAAACATTGTATGACTTGGTTCGAAATTTGATTTTTTAGACTGAAATACAGTTCTCACAATTGTCAATCACATTGTAAATATTGCCGCCACTTCTAACTCATTACGAAAAGTTACTATTTATTGTTGTTTTATTAAAAATGGGTAAAAATAAGAGCTGTGAATCAGCAACGAGAAAAATTATAGTGAATTTTCATTTAAAACAAAAATGGAGTTACAGAAAGTTCGCCGATTATTTGGAATGTTCCGTAAAGATGATATTTAACGCCCTCGCACATTTCAAACTACACAGAACATCAGATAACGTGCCAAGAAAACTTCGGCCCAGGAAGACTACAGTTCAAGAAGACAGGCTTATGCTTCGATTAGCTAAGGCGGACCCCTTTAAAGGATCCAATGTTATAAGAAAAGAGGTATTTTCAGAAGACGATCCTCGACACGTGTCCACTAAACTAGTTCGTAGACGGTTGGTTGAAGGAAAATTGTTAGGAAGGATCGCTAGAAAAGTACCACTACTAACCAGGCAACATAGAGAAAATCGTCTAGCATTCGCTCGCAAATATGGCAGTTGGACTATTCATCAATGGAAAAAAGTTTTGTTTTCAGATGAAACTAAAATTAATTTGATTAATTCCGATGGAAAACGATATGTACGACGACCAATAAACGAGGCTTTGAATAACAAGTACACTAAAAAGACAGTTAAGCACGGTGGTGGAAATGTAATGGTGTGGGGATGTTTCTCAGGGTACGGGATTGGTCCCGTGAGAAAGATTGAAGGGCAAATGGATCAATATCAATACAAAAAGATCTTGGAAGAGACAATGATTCCATATTCCGAGGAAAATTTGCCAGTAACTTGGATATTTCAGCATGACAACGACCCAAAGCACACAGCACGCACCGTTAAAGCGTTTCTTACAGAACAATCCGTGACAGTATTAGAGTGGCCTGCCAATAGTCCGGATTTAAATCCCATAGAAAATTTGTGGCACACTATAAAGACCAACCTGTCGCAGAAACACGTTACTAATATCATGGACTTAACAGTGCATTTGAAGACGCTTGGAGAAGTATTCCTGTAGAAACTTGTTATAAATTGAATGAATCAATGCCGCGTCGCTGCAAAGCTGTTATTGATAATAAAGGCTACCCTACCAAATACTAATTGTCTAAGGATGTAGTATTTTTAGTATTTTTCAAAACTATTGGGGTTTTGTTCAAATTAAAAATGATTTAAGTAATGATTTTTTTGGTGTTTCTAATTAGTTGTCCGGTTTGTATGTCGTTTTTTATTTTGTTATTAATACAACCGTTGTTTTCTGTTATTAAAATGGTATAACAATGCAATATAATATCCGATACATCGATTTTAATACGTAGGAACACTCAATGATACGTTAAAAATTAGTTCGAAAGGGAATTTGCAATAAAAATATAAACCAAGGTAGGTGTTTCTAATTAGATGACCACCACTGTAAGTATAGTCTTCCAAAAAATCATATACACGTTTTAGGGCAACTTTTGCTGCCACTCATTGTCAAAAATTTAGTAGTGAGGTATTAAAAAGAAAAACTGATCTGATGTATTAAAATCGTTGAGTCAGTTCATTGGTTCACTAATCATGTCGAGTCACAAGTGTGGAGTCTGTCTACAGTACGCGTAATCACGCTAGTTTCATCACAATGATTTTTAACTAATCTGCGATGACTGGGCTTCACACTTTGTGCTTATTCGCTTAATTTTAGGGCTATAATGAAGTTATAATGAGCTGATTAGTTCGTAGATAATTTATTGATCTGGTCAGTTACAGTACTGACGGTCTAAATGTGGCAACATTATTAAGCTATTGACATGTCAAATCGTGAAATCATTATTTGATCGACTATAGTTCTGAGTCCACAGAGTCCCTGTATTGTGGGTATCAGAAACTATGAGCACCTACCTATGTATCAGCTTTGTCTCAGCTAGTCAATTTCCATAGAAACAGTGTTTATTTGCAAGTCAAAACCTCTACCATGGTACTTACTGGTAGGTACAATTTGGTGTGACACATTCATTCTTGAACCTAAATTAGTAACATAACTTTTCATAGAATAGAAATATTTGTAGTTAGATATTCCGGATAACCAGGGGAGTAACATGGGAGTAGTGGATAACCAGTAAATTGTGTAAATTCTGTGTCCAGTCTACTAGACATAACCAAAAAATGTAACTGCACTTACCCTTGCTCCTCTAAACTGTCCTCCAGTTCAGCGCACTTTACTTCGATCTTCCGTTTCCTCTCATGGTCCAGGATCTCCCTATTGGGCTGTTTGTTTGAAGCACAATCCAACTTGGCAATCTCTTCCTCGGTGCGATAGTTCACCGAATCCTTCGTTTTACGCACGGAAGCCCAATTCCTGGTTACGTATCCATTTGTGCCGGAGCCTCGTGGCGTCGTAAGTCCAATGCCATTGTACATTTTGTTGGTTTATTTACCTAGAAGAAGAAAATCAATCAATCACCATTGTCACAAGCGCAATAACTTGTCAGAAATTTTCGCACGATTATTACTAGTGAATTTTTAGTCTATCATTTGGAATGAAATTTAGGTAGTCCCGAAAATAAATGTCTTACCATTTACAGCATAGCAAGTGTTTGCAAATTTTATAACTTCAAAATACGCTGCTACCTACACGTCCATCTTGCTCGGTTGTTTTTTTTTCTTTTTTTTCGATGTTGAGTGAATTCCTCATACAGAGTATATTGTAGCATGAAGTTAGCCACGCGCGAGTTGAATGATGAATGGTTTGTCTATTAAATCGCAATTAATTGAAACTTTGGACATAGCCAAGATAAAGGCTCAACTACACTTTGCAAATAGGTATACTCCTTGAATGAAATGCAAGAGTTTATAGCGTAGACAGAGTATAACATCTCTGTCTACGGGTCTACGGTTTATTATTATTATTAACCCATTTATTTATACAGATTCTAGTTTAGCTCTAAAATCTTTGAGCGAATATGAATGAATGAAATAAATAGTATTGATTGATTGATTTAGGATTCCTGCCTGTAACAGACCAAATTAATCTCTACATATCCTAATCAATAATCAGTAGCACAGACAGAGTACTTTTAGCAAGTCTGTGACAAACGTAGACAGAGATTCTAGGTCTACGGTGACAGACATTTTTTTTTTGACGTTTATGACTTTTTAGCGGGAACTTGCGAAGTGATGTTGTGTTGTGCTCTCAATTTATTTTCCAAACTAGTGATTAATTGAATAATTTGTTTAATTATGGTGGTGTTTTGCTTAATATGGTTTGAGTAAACCGCACAAGTGAAGTTAAATAGAATGATTTCGTGTATCGTCAATTTCGCGCCAAGAGGTCCCTAGAGGTTTTAGTAAAATAGCCACCATCATATCTTACTAAAACTGCACTTGACTTTACTTGAGGATGACTTGACCATGAATAAGATGTAAAATAAAGACGAAAGATTAAATAGAATATGCCATAGCCAACCCGAAAGGGGAAAAACTTAAAAAAAAAATATTGACGTTTGCGTGCGGATTTGAGGTTAATTAGAATGTAAACAAACAAACATAATATTTTCCTAAAAACAAAACGAGGTTAAGCTGCTTTTAGAAATTTATTTAATAAAAAAATCATCATGCTGAATAAAATTTTATATAATACAGTTCTGTGTCAGACGTTCTCACCGTGTGGAAAATATATGGTGGCCGGTAACATTTACGGCCAGATCGCTGTATTTGAGTAAGTATCCTGTATTTTTGTATGCAATTCAACTAACTGATCGTTTGTTGAGCAACCTTTCATAAAAACAATGTATAATTGCAAATTTAAATCTAATTTGCCAAATGTTTTTACAGCCTTGATCGGATCCTGAATCCCGTGGTAGAATTGCTCTCATCAGACTACAACAAACCTAAGCAAATCCACACCCTCGAATCCGGCGCCCAAATAACCAGCCTAGTGAGCACTGACAAATTCCTCATCGCCGGAAGTGTGAACGAAATATATGGTTTTGACTGGAAAGCAGTTCCGGCTTCAAAGATTAGCAAGCCAAGCTGGGTGATCAAAATACCATCAAAAAGTTATACAGAACAGTGTGATGTGAACAGTCTGTGGTTGACTGATGATCAGGAGACTTTGTATGCGGGGTGCGGAGACAATAATGTCTATGTTTACAACTTGGAGGAGAGAAGACTGCTATCTACTTATAAGGGACACAGTGATTATATTCATAGTGTGCATGGAAAGTGAGTACACCTGCTTGCTTGACCTCAATAGCATAATATGTCACCCTCTTCTCATAGACCCATACAATAATAAAGTTAACCCATTGCTAAGATTTTGTGTGAAATAAAGACAAACCAATCAACCAACAAACATACAAAATATAACAATTTAGCAATATTTGATCTAGCAGGCAAATCAAGTGTACTCTAGCAACTCTTACAACCAATCAGCAGAAAAGTTGGTATGTTGATAGTTTGAATTAGGAATTTTTAAATTTTGTTTTAAAAAAAGTGAATATATCAAGTGGGGTATCATATGAGTTGCATACATAACAATGAAAATATGAGTTTGCATACAATGAAAAATGTAAAATTATGAAAACCCCAGAGCTCCTTTTTATCTCCACAGAAACGATCAACTAGTATCAGCAGGTGAAGATGGACTGGTCATGCTGTGGGACCTCAGGATTGGCAAGTCCCACAACAAACTGGAGCCCCACAACAACAGTAAGGTGAAACGGCCGGACATCGGCAAATGGGTCGGATCTGCCTCCCTTGGAGATGATTGGATTGTAAGTACCTGATTTTTACAACGATTTTTTTTCTAATATGGAATATAATTTGCGAATGGCGAACGGGAACCGGACGATGCAGTTTCGATGGACCGACGATATTTTGAAGCTCACGAGAAGGCGGCGGATGTTTCTCGACCCACAACGGTAGGCTCATAATATGTATATTATACATCAGACTGTAGCAGTCATCTCCTGGACATAGCCCTCGCGAGATTTTCTCGTTCTAAATTGGAGAACCCCGCCTTGGAAATACCTACGCCTTAAAGAAGATCGTGCCCAAATAAAATTATTTGTTTCAAATATTGTTGTGTTCCTGCAGTGAGTAAGGTTGCCGAGGGGTTCTTGGTCGGCAACGCGTGCGTGATGCCTCTGTTATTGCAAGCTTTCATATGCTATGGTAACCATACCAACAGATGGACCGCAAGCTCGTTTGCCACCTTAGTTGTGTAAGAAAAAACGATCTTCCGTGATAGTTTTTTCGTAAGAGACTAGGTTCTACATAACACTTTATTGCAGGTATGTGGTGGCGGTCCGCGCCTAGCGCTCTACCACCTGCGTTCCCTCGACGCGGTCACAGTATTCGAGCTGCCTGACCACGGGATCCACCTGTCCTTCTTCCACGAGGACTGCGTCTTCGCCGCTGGAGCAGCCAAGCACCTCTACCAGCTCAGTTACTCCGGTGAAGTGAGGGTGGAACTCCCAGTGTCGGCTACAACGGTGTACTCAGCAGTTTTACGAACGGATCCGAAAGTGCTAACTATAGCAGGTTCTAGCCCGGATATAGATCTGTGCACATCACTCAACTATAGAGATCAGGTACTGCATTTTCGGTAAGCTCTTTTGTAAGTTAAATAAGAATTAATATAGGTGTACTTTGATTAACAAATATTTTATTTTTCCCTTTTCTTTCACAAATATGTATGAACATACATAAACATCCTACTTATATTATAAATTTCAGTTTCTGAGGAAGTTTGGTTGTTTGTGGTTCAATCACGTCGTAATGGCACAACCGATTTCGATTAATCTTGGAATAGATAGTGTGTTAGATGAAATTTGGACACAGAGATAGATTATAGTCTAAAATAGCACATAGACTACGTTTTTTCTTTTAGGTACTCAATCACTCAATCACGCCAGAACGGCTGCATGGATCTGGATGAAATTTGCCTCAGAGATAGATTATAGTCTGGAATAGCAGATAGGCTAGTATTCTCATAGGTACCACGCGAGCGAAGCTGTGGGCGGAAGCTAGTCATTTATCATTTACCACAAAGTTGTCCGATTTCAAATAGAAACTGATTGCGACAAAGTGGCTACCTAATTGGCTAACTGCCTGCTGACTGGTAAGCAAAGCGAGCTGTAGTTGGCGAAAACAATCAATAAAAAAAGTCTGATGTATGTATTAGAATAATTTAATCACTCAAATATACCCATTCCCAGCTACCTTGGCCGGTATGAACCCCTGACTTCCGTCTCTCTTCCTCACGTAGAACCAATCCGCGTCAACATCAGTCTCACCCCTTCGCACTAAAGCTACAACATCCCCTTTTTGCACACTCAGCGTGTTCTCACTACCTACATAATCACTTGTCACTACAAGAAGCGTCTGTCCCTTTGTCCTGTACTTTCCATCAACGTTCTTAACATCGTTATAGTGCAGATTGTCGATGTTAGAAACGGATTTGGTCTTTAAATACAGCGTGTCAAAGTTTCTTTCCGCGCAAGTGCTTTTCTTCTTAACCCGTTGGTAGCGGCATTCGGAACGCGTTCGGCCGCGTAGTTGTTCCTTCTCGGTGTCTGTGAGGTTACCGCAAGGGCGCGGGTAGATGTCTGTGCTGCTTTCCCAGCAGGGCGTTTTCTTTTGGGGCGATGTCCTGAAATGAAAATGGGTTTTGATTGGGGTATCTGATTCTTTCTTGGATATTCTGTATTAGTTTAGTGACCAGGCTGAGGTATGGTGGCCCTGAAAAGGGCCTATGGCCGTCGGTGTAGTGAAAGGATTGAAACTAGGATTGAAGGATCCTGCGACCGGATTGGAATTAAATTTGACATGTATGTAGTAAATGGAGTAACATATAGCCTTTTTTCCGGGTACCACGTGAGCGAAGCGGGTAGAAGCTGGTAATACATAAAAAGTCAATTTGTCCAATTTCACTCAAGGGATATACTGCATTTTACTGTATCTCACCGGTTAGGAAGTATAGGCAGGGGTAAGCACGCCGCATACAACACATATCCCTCGGCTCCGTGCGGCGTCTGCGCGTACAGCCAGTGCTCGTTCTTGAAGACTGCGTTCACGACCGTGCCCAGCGGCAGGGGCAGTTCCCGCTGGGACTCCTTCTGGGTCTGGTAGAGGGTGCTGGGGTACGCGATCACAACGGGGATGTTGCCGGGCCGGTCAATTGACGCCTGGAAAGAAGGAAAAGTGTCTAAGTCTTATATTATACTTTTTGTACACCTCCGTCTTATTTGATTTGTTAATCCTGTCCATCCAAAGGCTTTTAGCGATAAGGCCGCCCATTGTACGTAATATTTTTTGTTTCTCCCTTTTCTAGAAAAGGGAATTCTTTTGTAATTTTCTATCTCTGTGTACAATAAAGAGTTTATGTATCTATCTAAGTCGTTTTTACCCGAACGTGTCGAACAGGATAAGCGTAGACCAAACCTTAGGTATACATTCATTTTGCAAGGTCCCTCGAAATAGAAATCTTGTTGAATGTTAAAAAAATGGTAAACATTTCGGATGCCGTCGACCGAGATATTCTGAGATATTTTCCGCCTTCACGTACTTAATATAAGGTGATTCATAATGTTTACTATCCCGAAAAGGGCTGTTCTTTCCAACTGTACCTTCCATTGTTTACGTAGAATCGAAGTATTGCGTGCAAAGCGAAACTTTTTTGTAGGTATTTTTCGAGTCTAGCATAGCGAGAATAGAGCATAGGGGGGCAAGTCATAAAGTTTGTTCTGCAACTTTTGGAAATTCAACATTTTTCTTTGAAAAAACACTGCAAAGATCAGCTGTTTTGGGATCAGACTCAAACTCAATTACTCAGCAGTTTGTCTCAATTATTGATGAATTAAAAAATCAGAATTTGAATATTTTGTTTTTTTTTTCACCGCTAATAATCATTATTTTTTGTTGATTGATAGAATTAGCCCATTTCGGTTTAGTATACATTTATGAAACACCTTGTATCATGGTTGCAAGGCCATCGCTGCTTTAAGAATTACAGATTAAAGTTGGTGGTAAAAATAGTTTTTTTTATCAACTTTCACAATTCTACTTATTTTCATATTCAATTATAAATACGCGATGGTTAAACCAGAGTTAAACGCCTGGATTATACCTACCTAATTATAAAATTACACGCAAATTTTAATTTACGATATCGACTCATTAATCATGCCGCGTGCATTAACTGGTCCATTCTGCAAGGAATTTTAAATGCAATTGTAAATCTCGACCATCATTCATCTCTTATTATGACATTGCCGCTATTATCATAAGTCGCTTTTTCTGCAATAACCTCGAAGGTTTAAGCCGAGAAATTGGTGCAAAATTGGATATAAATTGCACGTCATTTGCGATTTTCGGAATTCTGCCTTTCAACTTTTAATGGGACTTGCTGGTTATCCGAAACAATTTAACTTGTGTATCTTGATTGATAATAATCCTCGTCTCGACTTTGAGTAAGGCCTACTGTCCGCTGAAGCGATATTAAGTGATAAACATACTCCACGCTTGCAGCCTCAAAACAAACGTGCCACGGCTGAACGTCAACCGCTGCTATACTCGCTATACGATGCCCCGCTATGCCTATAGTACAGCTATTACTGGACATCGGGCCTTATTCTGTCGTGTCGGAAGGATTATCTGCAATGGCCGGAACCATCCATCAATGCTGTTTATTTGGAACAACGATACATCTTACGACGTAAGGGATAAAGGCCGGTGCAGGTGGGTTAGTGCCCGTCTGAGGCGCAAGGGGTTTGGGTTCGATTCCCGCTGCAAAATGTTTGTATGACCTGCAAATATTTGTTCCGAATCTTTTTATACAACTAAGGTGGCAAACAAGCGTACGGCCTACCTGTTCGTAATTGGTTACCGTAGCCTATGAACGCTTGCAATACTAGAGGTATCACGCACGCGTTGCCAACCCCGAACCCCTGCCCTAAAGAACTCTGGCTCTCTGGGTGTTGTGGTATGGTACTCGTATGTTCTGATACCCACGACACAAGCTATCCTAGTGTGGTGTCAGGACTATGTATGTGACTGTTGCGTGTTATTAACAGCGCGCGCAATTTTGTTTAGAATAAACTTACCTCAGTCAAAAAGCCGTCTAAATCCTTGATGTCATATCCGAACCGTTCTCTCGGTTTCTTCTTCTTCCGATGCCTGTGCTTGTGCCTCTTTCTCGAATACTCCTCACTGCTGTCGGAACACGAGTCTACAATTTGTCCCTTCACAAACTCCTCGCACGCACTCCTAAACCTAAGATTATGGTAATACTCGTTGCGACCCACGACCCTATTGACTTGCTTGCACTTTCTGTAATTATCGTTCACGTATCTCTGTTTATGTTTGTTCAAATCACTTCCTATCACACTTTTTATCCTTTCCTCAGTCTGTATCTCTGGTATTTTCGCGTTTTCGAGGTTTTCCTTCAGCACCCACGTGAGGGATATCTTCGACTTGTGACGGTGGGCCAGAGGGGTTGAGTGCCAAATCCCCATGTCCTGTATCTCCGCGTACTCCGGAGCTTGGCTGTCATCTATCTTGCAGTTCGCGAGTAAATCCAGAACATCGCATGGTGGACTGTCGATCTGGAAAATAAATTACATAAATAGCACGGCAAATCAATCCTACTAATATTATAAATGCGAAAGTTTGTGAGGATGTTTGGATGTTTAGATATTTGGATGTTTTTTATTCGATCACGCCGTAACGGCTCAACCGATTTCGTTGAAACTTGGAATATAAAGAGTTCTTTACCTAGAATAGCATATAGGTTATGTAGGTAAGACGCGAGCGAAGCCGCGGGCGGAAGCTAGTATATTATAAAAGGCTTGGTGACTGACTGACATGCAACGCAGACCCTAAGCCGCTGGGCGTAGACTTGAAATTTGGAGGGTGTATTTGTCTTGGTACGAAGGGGTGTACTAAGAAAGGATTTTTCGAAATTCATCCCCTAAGAGGGTGCTGCAGGGTTGAAAGTGTGTATAAAAATTACGAGAACGAAGTCGCGGGTGCTTTCACATTATAGTAAATTTATAAAAGTCAATTAATATCGCATTTACCTGATCACTGGGCCCCGTTTCTGCATTATCGTTAGCCTGGTAAGGAGGCGGCGGGTCCTTGAAGGCGAGTTCTGTAATCGAGAGCGATTGTAAAACAATTGGTCGTTACTTTGCCCCGGGGATTATAGAGGCAATAAACAATGAAGAGGAACAATGGTATCGTCTCGCTCCTGGTCCTTCCGTGGTACGCCGATGCGGCCGGTTCCGCCGCCGCCGCCTCGGCCACTGATAGAGTATCGGGGCTCCCAAACGAGTGTTCGACGCACTAAAGCGCCCGCGGGGCTCGATCCGCGGACGTGAACCGCGGGTCACGAGTCGTTTATTATGGGTCTGGTGGGAGGCTGGGAAGTGAGTAGCGTGTTCGATTTCCGCAAAGTTTTGTGCGTATTTAACCCGTGTGAGCTATTTCAGGATTTTTTAAGACTGTTGGTTGTGTAAGCTGTCATCAAAGCGGTGACTTTGGCCGTTCTTAAGAATTATAGAACGTGTGGGCTAAGCTATCTCAGATAAAATGTACGCACTCTGCATAATCCTACTAATATTATAAATGGGTGTGTTTATGGATCAATCACGCCGTAACGGCTCAATCGGTTTCGATGTAACTTGGAATAGATAGAGTTCTTTACCTATAATAGCATAATAGGCTACTCTATCTAGATACTGTGCAAGCGAAACCGAGGGCGCAAGCTTGATGCAATAAGGCAACATGACATTCCTGCTGTGGGGTGACCATTAAAAAAATTGGCTCACGAATTTTATCCCCAAGCATCCTCCACCACAATCATATGGAATTCGCTAACAAATTAAAAAGATTATTAATTGACAAGTCATACTACACTCTTGACAAAGCTTTTGCTGATACATTTGTAACATTATAAAGATAAGGTTATTTTTATTTTTGTTTAATTTTGTACCGTAGGTATTACTTTACTTTTTAAATTGTATTTTTTAACGTATTGTAAACTTTGACATTTCCAAGTGTACCAAAGTCTGTACCTTTATGGAATAAATTGCATTGAATTGAATTGAATTGACCACCTCTCAGATCTCCAGGCGATCAGATCCTTGAAGAGGTCTTAGGGGGTAGTCAGAGGCTCTTCCAAACATGTTCTTCTGAAAGCCCATCGGCGCTTATAAGAATACCTACTGTCCCTACTCAACCGAATACTGTGATCATGGAATGATGGAAATTAGGTAGTCACGACTACCACTCCCTATTCCCTAATTACCAGTTGCTAATGGTCAAGCAACACCCCTGTTTACCACTTTACACGCTACCATTGTTTTCTCACACCTGCGTTTACATTTCGTTATCTTGTCGTATTTGTAGTTATTTGATCTGTGTCTAAAAAGTTTGTTATACGTCAGAAAGTTATTTGGTCTTGCTTGTCGATAACCTGAAAATATGAGGAAATCCGTAGAACCAAGTTCACCGACATAGCTTAGCGACATAGCTTTAAGAATTAGCAAGTTGAAGTGGCAGTGTTGTATGAATGAGCTTTGTTTATACATTCCAAAACGATTTTTATTTTTAATCTAGGCCAAGTAGGCTATATACTTTTTGAGATAATAGAAACATTATTATTTTTTTTTTTTTAAATGTTCCGGACATATGCACACGGTCAACTGATCCCAAACTAGGCATAGCCTGTACTATGGGTACCAGAGACTGATATACATAATAGATACATATTTAACACCCAGACACAGAACAAACATCTGTGTTTATCACACAAATGTTTGTCCAGTGCGGGGATCGAACCCGCGATCTCGAGCGCAGAAGGCAGAGTTACTACTAACTGAGCTAAGAGGCCAGTCAAAAATCGTTATAACGTCAATAAAATCACTAGGATCACTTTGAAGAAGTTCAAGTAAGATTTGATATTAGTTAGAAAATGCTAAAGATGCGAGTTTCAAAGTTAATCTTATTTGTGCCCAACGATTATCGAAGCACCAACGTTTACAAGACATCGCAGAGCGCAGTTCGGGGCGAGCCACCTAATATTTTGACTTTGTTGCCAATAAAATGCCCTTATCTCGTGCCCATAATAAAATGTAAGAATAAGCACCAAAAATCCCACCCACGAGCATAACTTCTCTTCGGCAGGCTTTGGTGACAATTTTAATAGCCCTTGTTATTTACTGTTCCGATAAAACAAATGTTATGCGACAGCGGTTATAGCATATGCGGTTTAATCTGGGTTTAATGTATTCTCCCAAATTGGAAAGTTCTTTTTTGAGGCGTACAGAACACCCGACTCAGAGCCTGATTTGATCCGATCAATTGTACTGCAACTCTTAATCCTTTGCCAGCATTTGTCGATAATTTTACAGCTAGTTCGTTTTTCAGCTAGCTATGTTTGCCAGTCTGAACCCAAAGGCTTGGATGTCCCGATATAATAAATTACCTTACCTTACCACCATCATCATCAGTCTGATGAAGTCCACATACCACAACCAGCCCGAAAGGGAAAAATAAATTAAAATTGTATGCACGATCGGGTCGTTTGTACAAAATTTTATAGCCCCAGCAATTTCACGGCTTTACTGCCGCGGATATACGCTCTTACACTCGTAATTCTAATAATTGTTATTACACATTATGCTGTATAATGTACGGAGCACAATAATACGTGCTATGTTGCAAAACAACTACGCGACATTTGGTTCCGGCCATTAGGGTTTCACTCGTCGAAATAAAATTGTTCATTTTGGAGAGCTTCCAACTTCCAACTTTCCAGCAAACTTATCTTGTGATTGAATATAATCTATCTAGAGGGTCTAGGTCACAGCAAATTGCTTATACTTTAAGAATTCCATATCCGTCGTCAGTTCCGAATCGCTATAATTTAGGAATTTTTAAGCCGAGAGTTATTTGTAGAGACCGGATTATATGCGAATGCATATTTGCATATGCATGCGCATATTTTGGCATTTTTTTGAGGATTTGGTATGCATATTTTAAGTCGTAAGTCTTAACGAATATCTTTTTATATTTCGTTTTATGTTTGTTAACGCCATGTCAGTATAATTCCAATCTTCAGGATCCCAGTTCAGCAATTTCCCTTTTTTTTCCCTTTAAGTATATCTATATATCCTTTTATTTCCATAGTTAGGTACCTAGTTTATTTATTTTTGAATGTATAAATCTCTTTTAGTCCCTAGGTCGGGCACTGGAAATTGCGACACAGTCTATACTTCTGCAATTTCCAGTATTCTAAATTGTATCCTGTATCAATGTATTTACGTTCAAATAAATAAATAATAATAATAATAATAATAATAATTCTCGCAATCCGACAAAAAAACGTCTGACCTATAACCTCCTATGACTTCCTGGACGGTGGTTATGGCAGTCAAACGCTTTGATATCTAAAAAAAGTGTTTTATATGGATTTTTACAATATATAGTGTTATCAGGAGCAAACAATAAACAATCAATCATCAATTTATATAAAACTCGCGCGTTACTGACTGACTGACAATCAACGCATAGCCTAAAGTCCTAGGAGTATTTAATTTGGATGGCAGAAATTTGTAGCCGGGATTACGAATTACGGGTTACGGTACAAAATAAAAAGAGGATCTTAACTATTATATTCCTACCTACCTAATACCTGCAACAAATATTAATTCATAGATAACAACTATACGTAAAAGATTAGTGAATTAATCAAATGAATCTACACACTGGTACCGATAATAGAGACGAAAATATTGCTCCGAGCTTTAGGAATTACCAGAGTTCGAAATCTTATCACTATCTATCGCATCCCTAGTGAGAGTGACAATCCAAAGGCATTTCCAAAGGCATTTCAGCTATGTCCCTGGGATCACGATCGCCGAAAGCGTGCGCACATGCGTCACGCCAATAGGTACCCACGCGACCGATTGTTGGCACCGAAAAATACTTGATACATATAAATACGCGCATTCCGAAAATGTTATGCATTCCTCGAGGATTTAATTTGTCATGCCTGCCTCGACGGATCCAGGCTCTATTTGTAGAAAAACTTCAAAGTGGTAGGATTGGTATTTTGTGTCCTCTTTCATATAGCATGCAAAAAAAATATGAAATGCGTACATCTATGTGCAGGCGACGGTACGTCCCTACTCTAAAGACAGTTTCTTGATAGTTACATAATTTTAAGATTATTATCATTACCGCCTCCGCGATTCCGCCTTATTCAGAATATATTTCCGTCATGCGCCACGGCGGCGGAGCGCGAGCCAATTTTGATTAAGTATAATGCAAAAATGTTATTATTATAATGCAGAGCTCTTTAGGGGGGGAGGGGCAATGCTCCAGGTGTTGCTTCTGTCAATAGGCGATGGTAACCACTTACCATCAGGAAAGCCGTAAGCCTGTTTGCCTCCGTATAACATAAAAAAAATATATAGAAATCTGAAGCAAACTTCTTCGCTTGACTCTTCGCTTTCTTTGCTTGACTGTTGAACTAGGTCCTAGTTCAAGAGTCAAGCACAAGGATTTACCTAAAAGGAACAGGGCATAGCGAATAAAGTAGCCCTGAAAATAAAGAAGATTCTTATATCTTCTATAGATTCCAACACTTCCAACAGCACTGGTTGTTTTGCATACCTTGCAACAAATAAAACTCTATTAAAATTCCATTTGTCACCTGACAGTCGCCGTGTCTGTGACCAATTCACGCGTTTGTGATTTTAAATTCGACACAGTCCTAGTGCAATTTGTAAAGGTTTCCTAAATTGTGCCTGCTATCCTTAAGACTATCTGTAGAACACGTAAAGACGCAGGTGTTTTATTTAGCTATGAAGCTGTATTAGCCTAGTGGGAGGTACCCCGACTTTCAAACCGAAGGTCATGGGTTCGAACCCGTCACGATTTTTATCCCCAAGAATGGTAGATATCCTCTCAGATCACCAAGCGATCAAAAACCTAATATGCCTAAGGTTAGAGGCATGTCCGAACATTTTGTCACCACATTTTATAGGAGTGAGTATTCCATATATTATGTAACCTGTTGCTAGCTCTTCTAATTTCCTCACGATGTTAACCTTCACCGTTCTAAGCACGTGTTAATGCGCACATAATTTTTTCGAGTAGAAAACTCATTGGCCGGGTTTGAACACACGCCCTAAGGAAGTTGGACGAACCTCCCACTAGGCCAACACAGCTATATTAGTAGGTAAACTGTGTACCTAGAAAGCATTGTTGATGATTTTAGGAGACAGTGCTCTACCAGCTTCAGATTTCGCTTTCTATTGTGGTAAGTTGTTCAAATTCTTTCTAAAACCTGTCGGCCCAGTCATCGTAATAAAAATGAAAATAGACTAGATTTTAACATTGCTAACCATTTATATTTACCATTCATAGGCCACTAGCGAAAGTACTAATCTTTATTCTATGCCATGTCTATTTGGGTCAGACTACGACGAATCCAACTCGGATGGGCAACACGGTTTCTTGTTCTTCGATAAAGGCCGCCTCTTTCATTTTGTCCTGTCTTTTGCAGTCCGGGTCCACTCTGGACCGCTACTTTTTTTATATCGTCCTCCCAACGTTTAGTCTGTCTACCTTTGCTTCTTTAACTACAAGGTGATTCACAACATGTTATACCATCCCGAAAGGGGGTTATACATCAATATTTTAATTTTATTTTTTTTACTTATTTTTCACAATCTTTCTCAATTTAGCTGTTTTTGGTATTTTTATTATAAAACAGCTGATTCGTTTGAACTGATTTGACTCCAAAACAGCTGATTTTCGCATAGAGTTTTTCAATTAAAACGTCGAATTTCCAAAAGTCGTAGAACAAACTTTATTGCCAACTGGTTGTAGAATAAGCCCCTTTCGGGATAGCATACATATAATGAATCACCTTGTATACTATCTCACAGTAAATTTACCAATAAACCTTCCATTATTCAGCAAATATGTCACAATCGGTGTTGACTATGTTATCCGATTATTTTAAAATATGTTGGTTCCGACTAGTTTGTAGGTACTTTTTCGCTAAACAACATCATAAATCAACGTCACGATTTGAATATTTTCTAAAACGTTTACTTTCACCGCATCTTGGCAAAACGTAAAATTACGCGCGATTAGGTTAACTTTTTGTTTGCCGGCGCACGCGCAGCTGAACGTCTCGTCTTACGTGAGAAGCAAATTACGTAGCAGATTATGCATTGCGGTATATTCTGGGATCTGATGGTATTTTTAACGTTTCAAAGTTGTTGTATCTACACAAAAAACCCAAGAAATCTTCCAAGAAAAATCCTCAGCTGTCAGACTACAAATAACTTCAGTTTCGGGGCATCAAACATCCCGGGAACCAGATATTGAAAGAAAGAAAGAAAGAAAATACATTTATTTTGGACACACAAGCACAGCACAAACTAATAAAAAAAAAAGACACAAGGTACAGATTACAAAAAAAAAAGGTAGGGAGGAAACAAAACAAAAGTAGGTAGGAAGTAACAAAACTAGGGTATTCATTAGTCCGTGCCGATGCATGCGTGAGCCAAAAAAGGTTCCATCTCAGCATTGATGCCGCACACGAAGTGTAGCGGCGCTGGTTTTCAGATGGAACCCTTTACGGATATTGACGTTCTCATCTTATAAAGCTCAGCCTAGGACAAAGCCGAGCCATCACAGAAGCGATTTTTAAGCGAGGGCGATGTCGCAATTTCACTTGCCGGGACTACATTTTTTTAATGTTATACGGAGGCAAACAGGCTTACGGCCCACCTAATGGTAAGTGGTTAACGTCGCCTATTGACATCAGCAACACCTGGAGCATTGCTAATGCGTTGCCTGCCGAACCCCTCCCTCCCTAAAGAGCTCTGGCAATCTTACTCACCGCAGGAACACAACACTATTTGAAACAAATAATGTTATTTGGCTGCGATCTTCTGTAAGGCGGACGTACCTCCCCAGGCGAGCTGCTCCAATTTAGAGCGAGAGAATCTCGCTGTACATTGTAGTGATTTCTTTAACGATTCCAATGCGTTAACGCTTCGGTGTTGTTGCGATGATATAATTAGTCATCGCCTAAGCTCAACAATAGTTAGTGTTATGGCTTAACATTGCAATCTGCGGCTCCGCAGCAGGGCGAGGATGCGAGTTCTGAGTTTCTCACGGTGCAATTATCGCCGCCTACACTTACACTTAATTTCGCCTACCAGTGCCGATTTGGACGCAAATTTTTGTATCGCGATGATCGTACAGCTGTATTTTGCAGCTCTATTATTATCAATGAGAAAGTGTTCATGTTTGTTGGTTGCTTGATTTGTCCAGCTTTCACGGGGCAACGGAGAGACTTATTTTTTTGTATGGTCATACAAGTTGATTTTGATAATAAGTATAATAAGACCAAAAAATTCAAAAATAGCTAAATTGAAATCGGAAAAAAAACTGAAATAATATATTGTCTTTTATCCGCTAATATTCTTTCGTTTCGTTGATATAATAACAAAAAGCCCATTTCGGGAGAGTATACGTTTTATGAATCACCTTGTAGTTAGGTATGTTTTGTTTCTCTTACAAACTAGCCAACTATAATATTAATAATTATTATTAACGTTTAATTTATATTATTACGCGTAGGCGGTACAAAAATATTCCGTAGCCGTAGACCATAATAAAGAGTTATCGATAATGATCTATGAGTTGGTGTAATGGCCGGCCAGCCTATGTTATGTGAAATATTTCCTTTAGTCACATTGGGATAGAATACCATAGGATTTTATTAGCTTGGAACATTATTTTGCGATTTCACAATTACTGTTTTCGAGATATACCTACCTACAGTTGACTTTGAAATAGGTAGGTAGTTAGTACATACAAGGTGATTCATTATATGTATGATATCCCGAACGGGACTCATTCTCCACCCGATCAGCCGTCAAATTTGTTCTATGAAATTAGGAAAATAATGTTTCATTGTAAAAACACCTAATCTATACTAATAAAAATTAATTAGCACAGTATCTATGGCGGATTATAAATTGAGAACGGCTAGACTAATTTCTTTTTCGTTGGGGCAAGCTTTGTACGATATAAATGTTTTGGAAAATCGAGACACAGCGAAAAAAAAACGAAGCGTTGCACAAGCTAGCTTGAGAATAAATCAAGAGTCAACCTAGGTACCTAGGTTAGAATAACTTTGATCTTAAAAAATGTTACAACACTTCTATAGGTAGTCTTTAAGTACACAGTTTATCTTGTATAAATTTAGTTTATTGTAACGAGATTATTCTAGCTGTAAGATTATTCTCCATAACCTTATTTTCTATTTTAAAGTTTGTAAACTCTTTATAGGTTAAAATTGTCCCTACCAATGCTGTGTTCGCCTGTTATTGGCTATTGTATCAGTCCTTAGTCTACATAGCTTAATATTGTTGAATGTTTGATACATGTGCTGTTGGCGATCCTATTTAATAAATAAATAAAAAAAAGAGTCCAAGCGTTTCTCGTATTCGTTGAAATCAAAAACGAATACAAAACCGATCATGCGGAGTTGCACACGCTTAAAGAACGCTAGCATGCGGGAAAGCGATTAAAATTTCACAAAAAGAGCTTTACATGTTGTAATTTAGGGTCAAGAAGGAGCGTGATCTCCTCGCTTCGGATAAAAATTATTTATTTGCGTGGGGCGCGGCAATTAGGGGGGCGGGGCGCGTCTGCGCGCACGACCTCTCGACCCGCGCCGCCGAGCCCAACAACTTCCACGGACATTGTACATACATGCAACAGGTACCTCAAGTTTGCGACAGACGGGAATGGAACCCGCGACCTTCCCCTGGATACGGGATACACTGCTGCGCTAACTTCTCGCCTGGCTGAAATTTCTTCACTTAGTCCTAGGAGGCGGGCGTTGGTAACTAACTAACTATTGCAATTATGGTAATTTTTAACGTTTGTAACGTTTTTCCAAATCGTTATAATAAAAATAAATAAAGATATTTTATTTCGGACAACAAATGGATCCATAGTTTATTAGTAAAATACACGGAAAAAGCACTTATAATTAGGGTTCTGTACTAGTATAGTATTATGTTATCTGTGGTAAGACTAAAAACTAAACTATAAACATTTTAAAAGATCACTCTCCTCACGAAGCAGTACCCCGTATAATGTACCTACCTCTATTATTTTTGTTCAGGTTTTTTTTTTTTCTTTGTGATGTTTTTCGGCTCGAATGACTTCGCCGATAGCTACTCCAAGAAAGTTTTTGCAAACAGGGGTTCAATGTGACTAAAGAAAAACACCTCACATGTCTGTGCACCAAACATCGAACCCGCAACCCTTGCTTATATATGGCGCTATCACTCGTGAAAATACCAATATCAAGCCATTATGACCACCGTGGCTTCTTATTGCCATTGAAATGCAAGCGTGTCTATTATAAGCGTGTAATGTTTACACGCCAGGTCATGGTCTGACGGTGTCAGAACAGATTGACATGCCCGTCAGCATCGGTCTCCATCAAGCCGAGGACCGTGGCAGATGGAGAAAAATCACAAAACGGGGCATACTTGCGCGGAGTCACGATCCTCAACTATGGGGGAGGAGGAGGATTATTTACACAGAACCATAAATGTTTGTGACTGACACCCACTTACCACTTGAAACTGATACTGGAGTATAACTAGACACCGGATTAGGTATAACTAGGCACTTTATAACCTGTGTTATGAACATTTCATATCATACGTACCAAATACTGCGTTTTCTGAACATTTACCTACGTAATATGAGCCCAACACCTGCGCTCCGGTCTTGCAAAGTATTGATGTTGTGGCCTGTCTGCCTACGCACTATACGCGTTACCAACTGCATTCTGCAATCTTTGCAACGCGCACGTAGCTTTTTCGTTGTACAAGTTAGTATCATGTAGTCTAAAATGCAAATGGTCTCGGCATCTAAATATCTACTAGACAAATTCGCAGTAAACGGCATTTTGTCTAGTCTAGTGTAGTACTATCAATTCGTTGGAACTGCGAGGGGGACAAGCAACTCGCCAATGTTAGACTGCCTAACGATAGAAACGCCTACTCGTATGAAGTAGTTCATCTACATGTAATTTATTTATCATGTTTGACAATCTATCAACATCTCATTCACTGATGTATAACCTAATTTCATTCCTATCCCGTGTTTTACGCTCTCGATACGGTAACAAATGTCTAATTGGGCCAACCAAAATTAAAATATTTTATAAACGCCTATGTCAATGGCTGTCTTTTACTATCGTATCGTAAGCGTAGGTAACGCTATGGTAAATGATTCGTACCTACTCGGGGTTCAATGGGTGGTACAATGGTGGTACAATGTTAAGCCTTACCAGTGGGTAAGGCTTAACATTGGGTAGTGGGATAGTACGTGTTCTAGTCGTAATTCTTGTTTACCAGAGCTTGCACGACTGGCCTCATGACTCAGTTGGTAGTAACTCTGCCTTCTGCGCTAGAGGTCGCGGGTTCGATTCACAAACATTTGTGTGATTAACACAGATGTTTGTTCTGTGTCTGGGTGTTAAATATTTATCTGTTATGTTTATTTGTTTCAACATTATTTGTTTCAAATAGTGTTGTGTTCCTGCGGTGAGTAAGGTTGCCAGAGCTCTTTAGGGGGGAAGGGGGTTCGGGGTCGGCAACGCGTGCGTGATGCCTCTGGTATTGCGGGTGCTCATAGGCTACGGTAACCGCTTACCATCAGGTGGGCCGTAAGCTTGTTTGCCACCTCTGTTGTATAAAAAAAAAATAAAAAATAAAAAAAATATATGTACTTATATAAGTCTCTGGTACCCATAGTACAGGCAATACCTAGTTTGGGATCAGTTGACCGTGTTTGATATGTCCGGAATAGTTATTTATTTATTTATTTACAAAAGCAGAGTCTGCTTCACTGTTTAAAAATTGTACACTGCAGCTGCGTGTGCGCCAGTACCGCACCGGACACTCGTCACGGTGACGGCCTGCGAAGGAATTTCAGATTGTGGCCGATTTAATGTCTTCGACACGATTTTACCTTTTTCCAGAACCCGAGTAACGCGTTTAACTGAACTTTTGATGAAAGTTTATCATTTAACCTACCTATCACGGCGAGAGATACACTTAGAGATATTTCAGACTAAAATTGCGCACCCCTCTACTTTTTACAGTACCTACCATCTGTGAAAGCTATTTATAACTTACATAGGCACAAACAAAATCTACGAATGTGTAGACATTAGACAAATACGTTAGACAAAACAGTCGATACAAATGATTTCAACGCGCTACTGCTTGCTACGTTCATGTCTGGTTGATAACGTAGGCATTGGGAATCCTAGTTGGTTTCTAGCATCTCGGCGAACGTAATTCAAGATGTCCTCCTGGCCTGACGCAAGTCTGCGGCAGATGGATGCGTCATGCTGAGGATCACTTTTTTTTTTTCTTCCATTTCGGGCCGGCTATGGCATCTAGGCCTTACCGCCAAGTCTGACGTGTATTTTTTTCTTGTTAATTTGTTTATCTATCTTCATTTTCTTTCGTTATTCATCGTCAAGTCACCGTCAAGTCAAGTCAAGTTCAGTTTTAGTAAGATATGATGGTGGCTATTTTACTAAAATAAAACCTCGAGGGACCTCTTGGCGCCAACTCGAAAAATGACGATACACGCAATCATTTTATTTCACTTCACTTGTGCGGTTTACTCAAACAATATTACGCAAAACACCACTATAATCACACAATATTATTCAATTTAACACTAGTTTTGCAAAATAAATTGAGAGCACAATATCACTTCGCAAATTCCCGCCAAAAAGTCCCTGAGGATCACGCACGATGGCTCACGTTGGGAGAGGTCGTTGTGTCTAATAGTGTACTGTTTTTTTTTGTACAAGGACTAGTATAGTATTATGTTATCTGTGCTACAAGTAATTCGTGAGAACCTGTAATTGGCTCTCTAAAGCTAAACAAATGTTCAATCAAATGTAACAAAGCTGTTGGTTCTCCAAAAAATAAATAAAGTACCTAAGGTGGAATACGATTTTACGGCCCACCTGTTGGTGAGCGGTTACCGTAGCCTATGAGCGCTTGCCATCCCAGAGACATCACGCACGAGTTGCCGACCCCGAGCTTAAGAGCTCTGGCAACCTCACCGCAGGGCACAACACTATTTGAAATAAAATAATGTTATTTGGTTGATCTTCTGTAAGGTGGAGGTACCTCCTCCAATTAGAGCGAGAAAACGTCGCTGTGCCCTACCTCCTCAAATGATTGTTATAGGTTTATGATAATGGATGCATTAAAATATTTAAATTCCTGGGTACTTAATGTTTCAACGATTCCTTTATAAATCTTATCAATTCCGAAATCCGGGTCACACCCGCTTCATTTTATTACGGAGTTGAGATGCAATTACGATACATGGTGTATCGATGCTCGTAGGTATGCGCACGCGCACAAACGCCGCCGCTGAAATGTGGGCGGAAACTGCAGGGCTGGATTTAAGGCTAGATTCAAGATACAAGATTTTATTAGTAAAAGCAGATTTTACAAGTCAAATGTTACATATTAAGATAAGTAACAATTTTATTATATTATATTTTATATAACGTTCTATGTTCGGGGGTTCCAATAGTTTTATGAAGATTGATGATTGAATATGTAGGTATGTCTTTATTTACAGAAAGAAAATTAAAACGAATACAAGTTAATATTTACAAAATACACAAGAAACAGTTGAGCTAAAGCCAAAGCTAAGACCGTTACAAACGATCTATAGATAGCTCAATTGATCCAGAACACTACCAGTCGGAGGCGTCCCCAAGACGCTGGCGGAATTGCCACGCTGGATGGCAAATCTAATCCGTTGGGCCAAATAGGAGCCAGCTCTCGGGTCACGCGTCGCTTTATGTTGAATATGTTTAAAAGTAAATGCTTTTAAACATAATTCCGGTAAGATCCTACTAATAATTTAAATGCGAACGTTTGTGAGGATGTTTGGATGTTCTTGGTTCAATCACGCCGTAACGGCTCAGACGATTTCGATGAAACTTGGAACAGATAAAGTTCTTTATCTAGAATATCATTTAGGCTAGTTTTTATATTGGTACCACACGAGCTTAACCGCGGCTTTCAAATCAGGAGTATATGATATTTATAAAACTACTTATCATCATCTTTAAATCCAATTATTAAACGTGGGTACGAAGTGTTCAAGATGACTTAAACAGTGAATAATTGAGTCTAAGCTGATTAAACCTAAAAACAGGAGATTTTTGCGTATTGTTTTTCTATAAAAAATATAGACTTTCCAAAAGTTGTAGAACTCACTGTATCGCCTATTGTGTGTGTAATAAGCCCCTGTCGGAATAGTATACATTATGAATCACCTATCTTTACAGCGGTATGGATCTTCAAGGGCTTTGTGAACCTTTTGTTCACCCGCTCCATCCCTGCATCTAGGATAACCCGCCCCCCCTATCAGATGTGGTCTTACTCTTTTTGGCGTATGATGAGACCATGGGAACTATCCGTGACGAGCATCATTTACGTGCCAAAGATTGCTTAGCGTAGGTACTTTTAATCTCGTGTTTTGCTATGCTTGAGACGCAATGGTTTTGCAACGGATAATAAGCTACTGATTCTGAGAAATACTGGGTACCTTTATACGTGCAACAACCGTTTAAACGCAGCATCCTGGTAATTACTTACATTAGCTAGGTAATTTACTAAGGTAACTATAGCGAAACATAGACTGCGGTTTGCATGTGAAAAGGCACTGATACTTTTAAGCTTAAAAATTAAGGCCTTATTACATCTATTCTAGATGATTACAGAGTGAGGTGGGTCCTTTTTACTAGCTTACTGGACGAAGATACCACGAATTATAACGAATACATGAATTTTGGGGTCAAATGAGCTCAAATTCAATGAATCAGCTGTTTAACATAGCAATCTTGATTCCGAACTCCTTCTACGTTTAGTAATTAGTTATAAATATGATAACAATAACAAAAACAGCTTATTTGAGAAAGTTTGTGAAAAAAATAATATGAAAATATCGATGATTTTTTTCGCTAATATTATTTAATTTTGTTGATAGAATAACCCCCTTTCGGGATGGTATACATGTTATGAATCACCTTCTATATCTTACTTCTTACTACTAATATAATTCTTTACCTAGAATAGTATAAAAGCTACTTTTTATCTATGAGCGAAACAGCGGGCGCAAGCTAGGCACATGCATAAAATCAGGAAATGAAATAAACTCACTCTCTTTGAACCTCTTGAAGATGCCCCTCATCACTGGATGTCTAATATTTCTTGCAGCTTGCAAGTAACCAGGTGTCCTGTGGCACGCGCGCGCTACTAATGTAGGTAAAGCGTAAAGACTTGCCGTCACGCTTGGTTTCCTACGCCGGTGCCGGTACCGTCACGGGGTGGATAAACTCTGCTATACCTCCTTGGGTACCTACTCGATAATATGGTGTCAAGTTCGCGGTGTGGCCGAGTTAGCGCGTGCGCACGTTATGTGCGGTAGTATTACAAACCTCTGCGCTATAGGTTCGCGGGTTCGATTACCGCACTGGGCAAACATTTGTGTGATTAACACAGATGTTTGTTTTGTGTCTGTTAAATCTATGATGTATATCAGTCTCTGGTACCCATAGTACAAGCTATGCTATGCCTAGTTTGGGATCAGTTGATCGTTTGTGATTTGTTCGGAATATTTATTTAAACTCCTGATAATATGCCTTTGTAAATTAACATGTTTTACAAGGACATCCTACTAATATTATTCGTAGCGAAAGTTTGTGAGGATGTTTGGATGTTTGTTGTACAATCACGCCGTAATGGCTCAACCGATTTCGTTGAAACTTGGAATAGATAAAGTTCATTACCTAGAATAGCATATTATCTAGCTACTATGCTAGTGAAGTCGTGGGCACAAGCTAGTCTTCTTCTTCTTCCTGCCCTTGTCCCACATTATGTGGGGTCGGCACAACATGTTTTCTTCTTCCACTCTCTTCTTTTAGCCGTCATCTCCGCACTCACTTCTTTCTTACTCGTGTCATCTTTACAGTCCATCCATCTTTTCTTTGGCCTTCCTCTAGTCTTATATCCATGCCTAGTACCTTCATGCTCTTCTCGTTACATGACTTTCATCCCCCCTCATGACATGCCCATACCATGCTAACCCATTAGGTACTTCTCAACTTTTCCGTCACTGGCGCTACTTTCAAACTTCCTACAAGCTAGTATTGCATATTTTATAGAGCTCTACTAGCTCATCAGACCCAAGACTCAGGAGTTATATATATATAGGAGTTATATAAATTTTAAGTTAGACATGTACGCTCGCTGCCCCTACTTCATAAAAATGTAAACTTAGATTATCTTAGATTAAGTTTCTCTTATAAGCGAAATTCCTGTTATTTCTTAAGAGAAAATAAATATTCTTCAAACCGATATAGGAAGCGTGGACTGGGTGCTAGGACACACATTCCTACAACTTATACCTTTTTTCTTATTTTTTATTTGCCTGTGTTTTTTGTTTATTTGTTTCTTTTTTGTTGTTTTTGTTTTGTCATCATTTCTGTTGTTATTATTATTATTATTTTTTCTGTATGTCTCATTGTTGTACTGTCGTCACAAATAAATGTCTTTTCTTTCGTTCTTTCTTTCTTTATTTTTATTTTATTTTATTTATTAGAGAAACCAATGGCGTAACAGAACATAAGATTAAACGCTATAGCTAGATAGAAAGGCTAATAATAGGTTTCTACTTTTGAGTTTATATAAAAGAAAATGTTAGTAACAAACTACATAAAACTTAATCACATGACTACCTACCTTGATACTGTTAAAGCATAGTAGGATATTTTTTTTTCAGAGGAACTGTCTTCTTTTTAAATGATACAATACAGCGATTTCAATTAAATTTGGCGTCATCAGTGACAGTCGGATGAGCAGTAAAACATATTTTAAGGAACTAGGGAATACCAAGGGTAGGTACCATTGAGTGAGCGAAATAGGAACGACGATCTCAACCCTGACGTCAATTCCATCACCCATAGCGACATCCAAAACATCTCAAATATGATAAGGAAGGTTTAGGATCGTGAAGTAGTCTAGTGTCAAACGTTTAGGAACCCGTTAGAAAAGATTCCGTTGTTGCATTTTTGATGGTGTTAATTTAAGCGCTGTCAAATTAAGTTATAATAATGCACCAAAAGAACCGAAAAAATTAAAGCTCTCTATTTTCCATTCGTTTTGTGGACTATCGTGAACCCACAGGTTCACCGGCACAACAATGAACTCGACACTAGAGCAGAGGAAGCACGCTCCACAAAGCGCGACCGGTGCGATATGCTCTGCGGAACCCTGATTACTAGGTACGTACTTCTTAAATAGGTACGTAATTACAGCACATACGGCTTTTATATAAGAATCTAAGTCCTGACTGACTGACTGACTCACTGACGCACAGACTAAACCAGACACAGCCACACGGCACAGACGCTCGGTAGAGACTTGAAATGTTGACTTTTAACGTCCAAAAATACAAAAGATTATCCATCCGGCTGGAAAAAAAAAATTCCGTCTTGGCTCGGGTGTTCAGCCTGTAGAAGTGCTGGACATAGACCTCCCCCAACAACGACTTCCCGCAACCTTCACAATGTCGTCGGTAGCTGAATTAATATTTAAGGTTAAATATTTCTGTTCTCCTGGCGCCGATTTTAAATTCCCTTTATTTTTGTACATTATTGATGGATGCCACAATAGCATTCTATAAGAAATTATAACAGTTACCTACTGTTATAATTTCGCCTTAAAAACATATTGGAAGGAACTCCATAGTAGGTATAACGTTTGCTTTTTTTATATTTCCTTTTGGATTTTATAATACCTGTCTTGATCCATACGGATGTACTAACAAATAAAGTAGGTATTTTTCGAAATTCAACCTCTGGGGTGAAAAGGGCAAAAAGTAGAATAGAATAATTATTTATTTGCAACAAAACAGTGATAATAAAAATATATATAAAGTAAAATAGAGTAGGTAAAAAACAGAGAACACTTAAAGTGAACTATGAACTAAATGCTGCAAAGCTGACCCTAACTCAGCATAATGTGGGTTGTAAGATTACAATCCACGCTGATCTTCAGTCAGGACCGATTCCATGTAATAAAATATATTTTAAAAAATATATTTATTGGATATATATATTTATGGAGGAGGTAGGGTACAGCGAGATTTTCTCGTTCTAAATTGGAGCAGCCCTTTTGGGGAGGTATCTCCGCCTTACAGAAGATCGCAGCCAAATAACATTTGTTTCAAATAGTGTTGTGTTCATGCGGTGAGTATGGTTGCCAGAGCTCTTTAGAGGGAGGGGTCGGCAACGCGTGCGTGATGCCTCTGGTATTGCAAGCGCTCATAGGCTACGGTAACCACTTACCAACAGGTGGGCCGTATGCTTGTTTGCCAACTCAGTTGTATAAAAAAAATCGTAGGTGAGGTAGGAAGAAACAGACATAAAAAAGCGGGCGAAGTCGCGAACGGAACAGCTAGTCCTACTAATATTTATTTATTTATTAAATAGGATCGCCAACAGCACATGTATCAAACATTCAACAATATTAAGCTATGTAGACTAAGGACTGATACAATAGCCAATAACAGGCGAACACAGCATTGGTAGGGACAATTTTAACCTATAAAGAGTTTACAAACTTTAAAATAGAAAATAAGGTTATGGAGATTAATCTTACAGCTAGGACAATCTCGTTACAATAAACTAAATTTATACAAGATAAACTGTGTACTTAAAGACTACTTATAAAAGTGTTGTAGCATTTTATGAGATCAAAGTTATTCTAACCTAGGTACCTAGGTAAAGCTAAGTAAATTTTAACTAAAACTTACTATAATAGAGTCATAACTACCTATAACTATAATGGAAGCAGTTACTTAGATGCTTTGAATCAAGTTCGAGCTGGAAATGTTCCAGCACCTTACGTTTAATTATACTGATACTATCATTGAAGATATCTATGCTAAAGTTTGTTGGTTGATGAAGTTATATTGGTTACAAAGTTGTACCACAGGGGCACACACACACAATATAAAAAATGCGAAAGGTTGTGAGGATGTTTGTGGTTCAATCACACCGTAGCGGCTCAACCGATTTCGATGAATAATAGGAATAATAGAGTTCTATACCTAGAATAGCATATTAGCTACTTTCTATCTAGGTACCACGCGAGCAAAGCCGCCGGCGCAAGCTAGTAGTTCATAATTGACTGCACGAACTCGCGTAGGTAATTATAGCCTATCGGGCAGAAAAAGCTTTCTCGTTATCTTAGCCGTAAAGGGCGCAAAATCAAATGTTTTTTGTTTGCTTTAAGAACGACTGAGAATACCAAGTTTTGCAACCTTAGAACATGGTCCTTCCTTCTATAAAGTTTCCTTCATAGAGTAACTTTTTATATGTTTCCTTATAACTAACTTTTTCGTCGTCATCTTTGAAGTACAATACGTCAATTTCCGAGAGCCTTTAATTTTTTTTTTTTTTTTTGCCCTAACCGGCAGGCTAAAGTCCTAGACCATACCGCCTAGTCTGGCGTAGGATAATTGAGAGCCTTTAACCAATGAGGATAGTCATGAGCCTAACAAAGTCATAAATAAAAAGTAACTTTAGACATAAACACAGAGTAGTACTTTTAAAAACAAAGCATATCTCAGGAGCGTAAGAACCCGGTATATATACAAAAGTACTCTGTGGTAAGAATATTATACGTGTCAATTTATTTGAAGTTTCTCTACGTGATAATATTCCCTTGGGTTTCTCGTTTTCTCGGAGCGGTGCTCCTGTCATCTACCAACATTATACGCGTATACTTATTCAAAAGGTAACGGACAACGGTACAATCAAACGAAAATGTCTACTGTTGATTTTTCTAATCCCTCCACGGAGGCGAGCTCCCATTCAGCGCAAGAAATCTCACGAATCAGTTTCGTTGAGGATTCCCAATCTAGGGAGGGCAAAGCTAACTTCTCCTTCATGGAAAAGCGGCATACCTACCGCGTGATCGTGGAAAGCGTTGACGTCACACCAGAAGATGTCATCGACCCCGACTACATCACGATGCAGGACACCTTCACGCACGCAGCCTTCGAAAGCAAACCTCGCTTCAAAAGCGAAATGACCCTCAAAGTATCCAAATCAAAAACATCCAAATCAGCCACAGATGCTGGCATGAAAGTTTACGCTACAACAATCTCCCTTGACGATATCCATATCGATCACACACTCAACACCGAGGAGGGCTATATCCCTGACGACGCCGATCTAGAAATCGCACCGTCCGCATTTTATTTACCCAAAGGCAAGCCCTTAATGTCGTACCCACCAGAAATTTTCGTTGTGCTCTCAGAAACCGAAACATGTTTCCTATTCGAGCTTCCCAGTTTTTCGTACGACCGGGGTACACAAGAAGCGAACGATGTGGAAGAGGAAAACGAATACTACCAGTACATTACTGTGGGAAAGGGCAGGAACCGTAAGATGGTCGTCGAAGAGACTCAGACCAAGGAGTGTATCACTCAGACTCGACACACTCTCGCAGTGAGACCGCAGAAGAAAAATGCGATTGCTTTCGCTTCGATGTGGGACATGCACGACACATACGCTCGACTCGCGCGTGTCAAAAAAGAAGAGGTACCCGATGAGATGGTGCTCTACCAATCAGCCGCCCCCAATTTATTACGAAAGAAGAAAAAGAAGACCGCAGCGGATTCCGAAGAACGCGGAAAGACATTCGAGGACATCGCTCCCACTCCACAATTCAACGATGCTGTTTTACTGACGGAAAGAGTTCTAGCAAGTTTGGAATACTCCGATGCACAAAAGAAGTTCCGTGGGCTGGTACGAATGGATCCACTTTCGCTGGATTTAATCTACATTTACTCCATGACACCGCTGTGGTCATTAGAATGTGAGGATACTGACAACAGACCTATAACAAGCATTGCTTTTAACCCCAAAAACGAGAACATTTTAGCAGTTGCTCACGGAAAGTTCAGCTACGCTGAGTATCACAGTGGTTTAGTTTGCGTGTGGTGTACGAAGAATCCTTGCAAGCCTGAACGGATCTACCGCTTCGAAGATCCACTAACGTCTGTATCGTTCTCCGAAAAGAACCCGAACTGGTTAGCGTGTGGCTTCGCGAACGGAGACGTCCTAATCCTAGATATAACGTCATACACTGTGAAAACGATTGCCAAAAGCAAACGGGAGACTAACCCATGCTTCGATCCGATATGGGTCACGAATTGGCGGGCTATTGACCGGGACACCGAATATGTAATGACGGCTTGTCAAGACGGACGAATCAACCGATTCACCAGCACAAAGACTCACGATTTCATATGCACGCCGATGATGAGGGTTTCAACTGTTGAAGGGAAGTTAAGAGGCTTAGAAACAGCAAAAACTTGTCTGAAAGTCGACGTCCCCGTCACAAGGTACCCAGCCGCGCTGTGTATGAAATGGCATCCAACTATCGACCATGTATATTTAGTGGGGACGGACGAAGGCTGCATTCACAAGTGTTCCACTCACTATCTCAACCAGCACATTGACGTCTTCCGTGCCCACGCAGGCCCTGTTTACGGAATGGAGCACTCACCTTTTATGAAAACCTTGATGGTTTCTTGCGGGGCAGACAGCTGTATCAGACTTTGGCTTGATGGCATGGACGATGTTATAATGACTCTGAGCTGCCCAGCCGCGGTTTACGGCATAGCCTTCTGTCCTATCAATGCAACAGTTCTTATATCTGTCAGTGGTAACGTGTTATCCATATGGGATTTGCGAAGGAAGACGCACATACCATGCGCAGAGTATGCGTTTCCGAATAACATAGTGCTAACGTACATAAAGTTCTCGACTTCAGGCGATAATGTGTTCGTAGGCGATACAACGGGTAAGGTTCACACGTTTCATTTGGAAGATACGCCGATTCCGCCGTTTTACCAACGGAAGATGCTGGATGAGGCGATCAAGAAGGCGTTGTGCACGAGACCTCAGCTGTTAAAACAATTGGATAAGCTTGAGAAGTTCAGAGAGAAGCATGGTTAGTGTAACGTATGTAATCTATTTTAATTTAGACAATAATTATGTACTTTTATAAATTAAAATCCATTTCTCTGCCAATTTAGGCGCCATATTGTTTTAGTAGAATAATTTATGATTGGTTCTGCCCTGTGGTAGTGCTTCAGTACTATGATTATTTTTAACTTGTAACGACAACCTGTGATAAATATTTACTTATTTTATTTATTTTGAATGAAAACAGTCTGTAATTTTATATTCAATTATGCAATGGAATATACTCATGTTAACATTACAATAAAACAATTAAATTTGTTAATGTATTTAATTTTTTAAAATAATAGGGTACAAAATGTAAACTTAACAAAATAATCTTTGCAAGATAAATAAATACGTGTCGATTGGACTACAAGGCATTTCATACAACTTAAAACTAAATTAGGTTAACTTAAAAGTATGACTAGGTCTTTGAGAGCTTTTGAAAATGGTATTCCTTCTTCAGTTCCTTTAGGTTTGTCTCCAGAATTGCGACCTGTAAAGATTGAAATTTGACATTTTAGGGGCATTATTCACGTGCCAAGGTTTCCACCCAACTCCTAGATATGGCCTTTACCGCAGCTCTACACAATAATAAATATTCCGGACATATCACACACGGTCAACTGATCCCAAAATAGGCATAGCCTGTACTATGGGTACCAGGTATATTTAACACCCAGACACAGAATAAACATTTGTATTAGTCACAATAGTTGCTTCTTCTTCTTGTCGTGTCACTGATTCTTACTTGGTCATCCTGTATTAGGTCAGTGACCAGGTTGAGGTATGGTGGCCCTGAAAAGGGCCTACGACCATTGATGAAAGAATATTCTATGTTCTTTGTGTACTTTTTGATAGCATCTTATTCTAATCGGGGGTGGTTAGACCTGCACTGTCTTCCCGCTGTTGGGTGTTTTGTGCATTGTCCCCCTATGCTAAACCTACCCCAGCCAGCCAAGCTCCTTAAAATAGCGAAGCAGGACTTTGGGTCGTTGGTAACATTCTCTCAGTATCCCTGAATGCGGCGGTATCTGGGAGCCGCTTCCGATCACGGCCCGCAGACCCGATGTGGCCCTGGCCTCTTCCGTGGCTGTACATTGCAAAAAATTTTATTATACAGGGCGTCCCAAACTTATGGGACATGAAGGGGAAGTACCTTAAATATCGTAGATAGGGTATTTTGCTGAAAGAAGACTTTATGTTACTTTTAAAAGTTAGTAATTCTGCATTCATAGATTTTCTAAAAAATACTTGCTTCGTCTGGGAATCGAACCGACTTAAATGTAAAAAAAAAATCATCCTACTTCTATGATGCCAATCGAAAGAATAGCTAAAAAATCATAACTTTGCTTAAGTAACATAGTATTTTAAAAAAAAGGAACAACATGAAAGATTCAAGAATAACTTCCATTAGATCAAAACTTACTTGATATGCCATATTCGCAATAAGTTAACACAAAACTTGTGTAAGTGAATTATTAAGACTAAACAGATCAATCCAAAAACAAACGCTCGCACACACTGTTCCATTTTCAAATTTAAGAACAACATTTAAAAATATTAGTTCTTTTTAAAAATATTAAAGTATGCATTCAAACAAACGCTAAATAATCCTAAATAAAACGTGTTTCAAAAATTTGACTCAATCATTTTACGTTGTTCCTTTCTTTTAAAATACTATGTTACTTAAGCAAAGTTATTATTTTTTAGCTATTCTTTCGATTGGCATCATAGAAGTAGGATGATTTTTTTTTGACATTTAAGTCGGTTCGATTCCCAGACGAAGCAAGTATTTTTTAGAAAATCTATGAATGCAGAATTACTAACTTTTAAAAGTAACATAAAGTCTTCTTTCAGCAAAATACCCTATCTACGATATTTAAGGTACTTCCCCTTCATGTCCCATAAGTTTGGGACGCCCTGTATAAGCATAAGCCCCTTTCGTATTGTTGTACATATTATGAATCACATGTGACTTACCTCTTCGAACTTGAGCTCTTGCCTGGCATTCTTGATGTATTCCCTGATGATGTTCATCTGCTCCAGCAATGGATTGTCATCATCATCATCATTCTGAACGTGGTTGTAGCCTGAAAGAGAAGTAAATATATACAACAGGGCTGATCCACACTAGATTCCTGTGTCGTGGGTAATCTAGGTGGAGGTAGGGTACAGTGAGAAATCCTACAGAAGATCGCAGCCAAATAACTTAATTTAAACGAATTTGTATATTTGTAAAAATATAACTATCTAACCGTCAAACCGATCAGTTACTAGCAGAAAGTTATTTTATTACAACTGACAACGATCATCGAAGCACCAACTTTTACCAGACATCGTGAAACCTCAATTCGGGGCGAACCACTAGTATAATAGTACATTATGGTACTAGTGTGTAGAGTTGGTGAGGCGCCATTGACACCCGAGCCATCAGGTGAGGGTCTTAAGAGAGCCGAGGACGGTAATCATCAATATAACACACTAGTGAATAATAGCAATGAAAAAGTCACAGTTTGATTACAGGTATTATTATGTGCCTAATAGCGGTGAAATTAGAGCCACTTTATGAGCAAGTGTGTTTAAAATTAATATAAAAGCAAAAGGTCTCACCAGCACTGGGCCCAGCGTTCTCTGTCCGCTGCCTCTCTCTCTCCACGCGTTCTCTCTCCACCTGTATCTGTCTCTCCGCGCGCTCGTACCGCTGCCGGCGCACCTCCTCTATCTGCGCTTCGGTGGGCAGCTTGCCTAATGACAGCAGCTCTTCCTGTTAACATATTTTATTTATTTATTTAATAATTTATTGCACACAAATGAATACAATTGTTGTACAACAGGAGAGCTTAATGCTACAAGCATACTAAACTCATACAAAAAAAGACGGACATGTGCGAGAACTCACGTCCTGAGGGTTCCGTACCATTGATATTTCTGAACCCGTGTGGTCAGAAAATCTAAATTCCAGAATTAGAATTGAGAGCACTGGTGGAGGGGTGGTAGTGGCCCCGCCTTCCGATCCACAGGTCGTGAGTTCGAAACCTGTCGTGCACCAATGGATTTTCCATTCGGAAAATTTATGCGCGCTATGTTAGTGCTCTCAAACGGTGAAGGAAAACATCGTGAGGAAACCGGCATGTCCTAGAACCTAAAAAATTCGAAGACATGTGACTTGTGCACGAAAGGAGCCTCTAAGAGGCGCACTTTAATCATTTCACTACACTGATTCTTTCATCGACGGTCATAGGCCCTTTTCAGGGCCACCATACCTCAACCTGGTCACTGATCAAAGACAGGATGACCAAGAAAAAACCAGTGACACGACAAGAAGAAGAATCTAAATTCTAAGTCTAGGAAGTGACAAATTCATATTTTGCAGTCGCTCACGTAGTTCACGTATGATATTGACCGCAAATATGACTTTATCACGTAGAAATCCTATTTTACAGGTAAAAACATCAAAATTCCTCATTTAAGACTTGTTGTTTTTGACTTTTATTTTTGTAACAAAAGCCTTTAGCATTCCAAATATCAGTATTGTAAGGTAAATGGAAGTTCCTTACAATTCTGGATACCTTCAATGTTCGCCTATATTCACCTACCTTGATATAATGAGCAGCGGCTTGCCTAATAGAGTTATGAAGCCTGGCAGTCCTCGAGCCGGCCTCTGCAGGGAATGTGGCTATCTGCTTGCTGAGCAGGTCAATGCCCTCCGCCAGCTTGCCGATGCGGCCGCGCATCGCGTTCACGTCCTGCAGGGTGTATGTGGTCTCACCGTCGAAGAGGCTTTGGCACATCTGAAATAAATAAATAATAATAATTAATAACTCTGATCGCCTGGACATCTAAGAGGGCGTCTACCATGCTAGGGGGGCAAGTAGTAAAATGATTTCACAGAGGCGACAGTAATGGTGACCACGAACCAGGCGGCGCAGTGTTGGAGGGCACCCCACCCAATGGACTGATAACATTATGAAAGTTGCAGGAAGTTGGTGGATGGAAAAGGCTCAAGACCTTTCGTCATGGAACACTTCAGGGGAGGTCTATAATGTCCAGCTGTGGACTTCTACAGGCTGATGATGATGAAGCAGTAATGCAAACATAATTATGTAATTACCTTTTCATACATAGCCACTGCTGGTCTGGCCTGGTCCATCAAGCTCCTGATCTGCTCATAAGCCGTCATCAGCACGGACTTGGCGTTCCGGCTATCTTGAACTTGCTTCCGCAGCTCGATGAGATTGTAGCAGTGCTCACAGAGGCGGAGACCATCCTTCTCTGTGACCGTTTCGGGGTGTGGAGGCTGTTGTTTTGAAGGGTCAACTATTGCTCCTGTAATATATTTAAGACTTCTCGTTGTCATAAAGTATTTTATGAGTGTCCAAGCTGATCTAATGAGGACTTCTTAAAAATAATTTTAGTATCATAATGATATTGAATATTTATATTCGCAAGTTGAAGTGGCAGAGGGTGAAGCCATATTCATACGACGTGCAATATATCATCTAAAATGTTTTTCAAAATGATCCCTATCTCTACTGGATAAAGTAAATTTTGAATTTGACATTTTAGGGTGTACAATATTGCAAGCCCCTTTAAAGTAAAACTTAAAATTGACTTTGTCCAGTAGAGATAAGGATCATTTTGAAATACATTTTAGATGACATATCGCACATGGTATGAACACAGCGTAAGCCATATGGCTAGCAGAACCAATAACTATTGGGGAATTAAGGTTCTTGAATGGCGATCATGAACTGGATGACGCATTTTAGGAAGGCCGCCCACCCTATGCGGCCATTCATTCCATTACAGGCCATACTTTAGCTGCAAAGCAATACTTTTTATAAGAGATAAAAATGTATGGAAATAACAGCAAGACTTACTAGCTATGTTTAAGTCCATAAATACTGAGCAGTCATGGCAAAGAATGGAACCACAAAGTCGACAGTGGTGTTTTCGACGGGTTAGGTTGAAGCCTTTAGCACAGTTGGGACATAACTTCACAGACGACCCATCTAGCCATGGTACAATCTGAAAAATGGTAGCAGACAATGATACCTTTGTTCAGTTAGAATTAAACATAAAAAATACCAGCCATCTTCCAAGAGCAGCTTCACTCACATGGTGCAGCTGCCAAGTTAAAGTAAGTTTTATTTACTTAAAACCATTGCCATTACAGTTTGACACCAAAGCGACAATGAGAAGCCTTAATATCTGCTACTTCTTTACCACCTAGACTAGATAGGTCATACTCAAAATAAGTATGACAGTATCTGTGAATTTCATCAAGATTACATTGGATATTATATCAATATCCTCTGCTACACATAAGCTTGATTACAAGGGCATTTTTCCATCATGCAACTGTATTTTTTTTTTATTTGGGCCCCTACAGGATATTAATTGAACAAAATAGACTATGACTAATGCAGGTACTTACATCCTGTTCATGTTGTTTCCTCTGGTTTGGCTCTGTCGGCATATTACAAACTAATTTGTCCAGTCTTATCAACAGCTTGTTAGTCTCTGTGGCATACCTCTCGAGCCGATTGGACCGCACCGCTTTGAAGTAATCGATAGCGCTTCGGCAAACACCTACTGTTTGCTCCTCGTCGTAAAACTCCTCACGGTTATTCAACTTTAGCGCCCTGTCGAAGGTCTCAAGCAAGTCCGTATCATTGTTGTTCAGAATGATCTTCTTTGCCTTTCCAAATATATCCTTCAGGGACCTGAGGACATCCTGCTCCTCCTGGTGAAGGCTCTCGAAATGGCTGGTTAGCTGCGATGCGGATTTCAGGTCGGCTTTGCATATTGGACACAGGAAACCCTCCAAGATCTCTTCGTCGTTAGCTGCAGCCATGACTTCAGTTCCTGGTTATCAGGCGCACATCTATATTTACTTCCCAAAATTATAAAAATTATCTTTGAGGATAAACACCCCACTCCATTCAATTACTTTTTGACAGCTTATTACGTTTTGTCTAACATAATCTAACGTGCCTCAGGCCTATTACTTCCTAAAATGACCGATTTACTGAAGTACTAACTAGATTATTAAATACAATCAGATTTCAATTATACTACATAGCTGGACGTTTATTTATCAAAAGTTATAAAATAATGTGGAATTTATTTCATAACGAAAAAGTAGCTTGCTGGTTTATGAACGAAACGCATTCGACACAGATGACCACAGACTTGGGAGGGAGGTGACATTTGTAAGAGCTGTCAACTGAACAGCTGAAAGTTCTGCGTTCACATTTCGAAATAATTTATTTCGATCGCGTTCATGAATCCCAATTTTTTCGAATCCACAGTTTTATGATTTATTTATGTAACTTACCACCACATATCACACGCAATGGCGTGCAATATCATAAAATCTTTTTAAAACGATCCTTACTTCAACTAGGCCTCATAGCTCAGTTGGTAGTAACTCTGCCTTCTGCGCTAGAGGTCGCGGGTTCGATTCCCGCACGGGACAACTTTTGTGTGATGAACACAGATGTTTGTTCTGTGTCTGGGTGTTAAATATATATCTATTATGTATATCAGTCTCTGGTACCCATAATACAGGCTATGCCTAGTTTGGGATCAGTTGACCGTGTGTGATATGTCCGGAATATTTATTTATTTATTATTATTTACTAATTTATTAGTCAATCTTCTTTGACATAAGAGGCCGTGCGATATAGCTCACAGCTCGCGGATCATTTTAAAATAAGTTTTAGATGATTTCCGCACGCCGTTTGAACGCGGCTTCAGGCCCATAATAAGTGGCGATGCAAGGTATTCAATACACATTGTCCAACCAGTTTGTCTTTCATATCAAAGCAGCGGAGCTTTGTCATCGCCTCCTCTCATCAACAACAAATCGTGGTAAAATAAAACAATGCATTACATAACTGATTTAATATATTCAGTGACACTACTAAACAAGGTTTTCAGCTCATCCAGCGCCTCTTTATTCTCCGGCCAGCCCTGTTTCTCGGCCGCGCGTATAACCGCTTGGCCGGTGAGACGCGCGGAGGAAAGCTGGGAGTTGGCCTGCAACGTGTCTTTATCTTCGCAGTCCTGTCGCGCCTTCAAGCTGTAGTCTAGAAGCGACTTCGCGAGGGCTATCACTTGCATGCAAGACGTGGGGTTGTTCGACCAGTTTCCATTCTGTGAATAAAATGTTTTTTTACTGGATGTTTTTATCAGGTTTTTCTTGGAAGTGTCACTGGTTCTATAGTAGTAACACTACACTACAATTTGGCGACATATTATTGTATTTTCTGTATCTATGTCATTTAAGGGGCCTACTAAACCGATTCTATTCTTTAATTATAGAAATCTACACTATCCCTGACTAATGTAGGCTACTTGTTATCCATAACTCGCGAGCTAAGCCTTGAACAAAAGCTAGTTGATGCATTATAAGACATGTATCCATTAATATTTTTTCATATTATAAATCAACTTGTATAGACTACTTTTTGTAGCTTCTTGATCTAATATACCTGAGTATATCCACGGTAAGCCTTCAATAAGCGCTGCGCTCTCAGTAAGTACGTGGGACTGACGTCAGAGTACAACTGCCACAGTTCAGGCTTATTCTGGTGGATGGAGGTGATTCTACCAAACAGCTCCAAAACCCGCCGTTGTAACCTGTCACAAAAATATTTTAATTAATTATGTTGAAATGAAACCGGCACGCCACTCCACTGACCACTCTCTATAGTAATGTTCGATAGACTTAGTGGAGCCCTGAGACAGCGGGCGGGGTGTCCCGATGCCCAAACCAAGATGGCAAGGCACACGACAGGCTAACGGACGACGATATTCAATTCCATTTTATCCCGCCCTGTTCCATTCAATCCATTTTATAACACACTATTCCATTGTAATTCATTCCATGCTATTCATTCATTCATTTCATTCAATCGGTTCTATTATTTTAAATTTATTTCTATTTTATGCCATTCCATTGCACTCCGAGACACTTCATTCTATTCCACTCCACTGCACTCAATTTCATTCCCATCCATTCCATGAGCAAGCAATGTACCTGTATTTATGTATATAACAAAGCTGTTGGTTCTCCAAAAAAAAAAAAGTATATTCATTCATTCATTCATTCCACTCCATTCCACTACAATCTATTCCACTGTACTCCACTCCATTCCATGTCATTAGAATTATATTCCAGTCCATTCTATTATATTCCATTCTATTTTAATATATGTAAATTCCAAGAGGGTATATGAATGTAATACCTAGCGGCGCCGTGGCCGTCCGCGTCGGGTATGTCGTGCAGCACGGCGCGCACGAGCAGCGCGAGGATGTCGACGTCCTCGTACTTGTGCAGCAGGTCCAGCAGCCGGTGCGCGCCGCGCACCACGTCCTCGAAGTGCCCCGTGTCCATGCTCACCATTATCACGTTTTCCCACAGCTAAAAAAAAAAACAAGTCAAAAGGAGTTTAATTATTTCAATTATTTTTTTCGGACTCGCTAAGACATCCTATGGCGCCAAGTCTTACGCCGTGTTCTTAAGGAGTGCGATATGTCATCTAAATCACGTCGTCGTATGAACAGGGTTTTACGTGTATTTTTTGTTGTTCTTTTTATCTATAACTTCTTGTTCATTTTATTTTTTACTTCAGAGTTCAGTTTTAGTAAGTTATGATGATAGCTATAATATTGTACTAAAACTTTGAGGGACCTTTTGGCGCCATCCCGAAAAATCACGATACCCGGACGCAAGGGGTTTGAGAAAAGCTGACATTTTTCAATAGATAATGTTTCCGATGTTTCAAATAGCCCTGCAGGACTACGTATGTAACTGTTGGGTGTTATTATTATTATTTAATAACATTATATTGCTAAAACTAAAAAATAATGAGGTTTCAGTTACTTCATCTGGTACGCACCTTCCAGTTATCATAGTTGAATCTGAGAGCCTCCATAAGCGCTCTATAAGCCCTCCCCTTGTCGAGCTGGTTCAGGTACACCTTGGCGAGGTTGTTCCACGCCTCGAACGAGTTGGGCTGCAGGTATGTGTAGCGGCGGTAAGCGCGCGCCGACGTCTCCCATTGCTCCGTTACCAGTGCCGCATATCTGGATGAAAAAAAAATATATTTAAAAAGTAAGAGTAAGGCCTTTTTACATTCTAAAAAATGGTTGAATTAAAAAAAAACTTTAAAAAGTTAAAATAAGTTAATACATTCTACAAGGTGGTTATAATATGTATACTATCCGGAAAGGGGCTTATTCTATCAACGAAAAGAAATAATATTAGCGGGAAAAAACATGTTTTTCCCTGAAAATTTTCATTACCTGTTTATTATATTTAACTAGCTCGCGTGGTACCCTAATAAAAAGTAGCCTATATGCTATTCAAGGTAAAAAAATCTTTCTACTTCTAGTTTCACTGAAATCGGTCTAGCAGTTACGGCTTGATTGAACAACAAACATCTAAACAACCTCACAAACTTTCGCATCCTACTAATATTACAAATGCGAAAGTTTGGATAAATGGATGAAATGAAATGAATGAAATGAAATGAAATAAATTTATTTCGACAAACACAGACAGAAGACACAAAAAACAATAGAATAAAGATTAACGATAGGGAGATAGGTAGACTTAACACAGATAACATACAGTACAAACAACAACACATAAGAAGGTATCTATGTCATTTACAATATATATAAGTGCTAATTAGTCTCCCGTGCGTGTTAGCCAAAACAGGCATGGTCTCAGCATAATGCCGCTACATATTAGGATAACATGCAGCGGCGCTGGTTTTCAGACCAAACCTAACGGGTGACCTCACGAACCAACCAATAAATACATATACATAATAAATTAAAAATATGAAATGCAATCGCAAAGCAATCTAAGCTAGTGTGGTGACATGATAATATACTATCGACAAAGCCCCCATGAAATAAACTTCCGTGCAAAAAAAAAAAAACATAGATCGTAAGTATATTTTTATTTTTTTAAAATTTTAATTATTTCTACCTAATTAAGAGCTTGTTTGCTTATTTCTAGTTGTAAAAGTTCTTTTTTAAGCGCAAACTTAAAAGTATTTATTGATTTTAGTGCCCGAATGGGTGGAGGGATATCATTCCAACACCGAGAAGCAGCAAACCTGAAAGAACCACGGAACGCTACGGACTTGTGTCTCGGCGTCACAAATACGTGAGTACAAGCTCGTTTAGTGAAGCGAGATTTTTTTTGAGCCCAAACAAACTTGTTGCATAGATATTTAGGGGATGGATGTTTGTTACTCAATCACACCAGAACGGCTGAACAGATCTTGATGCAATTTGGCACGGTGACACATAACAATGTGGAATAGCACATAGGCTACTTTTTACTCTCGTAAGTACCACGCAAGCGAAGCCGCGGGCGGAAGCTAGTTTATAATATTTGTAGGATTTGTAGGATTGTATATTTGGTATAACAACGTTGGGGAACAAAGGTTCTCGAGTGGCGAACACGAACCGGACGACGCAGTGTTGGAAGGCCCCTCACCTGATGGACCGACGACATTGTGACGGTTGCGGAAAGTCGGTGGATGGAGAAGGCTCAAGACCGTTCGTCATGGCACTCTTTGGGGGAGGCCTATGTTCAGCAGTGGACTTCATCAGGCTGATGATGATGATGATGATAATATTTGGTATAACTTACCCAAGCCTCAGCCAAACTCCTTCCTGAATGGAGTTGATCTCGACCGACTTCTCATAGTGCGGGATGCACTGTTCATACTTCTTGTGGTCGTAGAGGAAATTGCCCCAGTGCCGCTGCGCACGGCTGCTTTTGTGATTTGAGAACTCCCACGCTTTTTCGTAGTATTTCACTTCATCTGTTACACAAATACAAATATTGACTAGCCTCATAGCTCAGTTGGTAGTAACTCTGCCTTCTGCGCTAGAGGTCGCGGGTTCGATTCCCGCACTGGACAAACATTTGTGACTAACACAGATGTTTGTTCTGTGTCTGGGTGTTAAATATATATCTATTATGTATATCAGTCTCTGGTACCCATAGTACAGGCTATGCCTAGTTTGGGATCAGTTGACAATGTGTGATATGTCCGGAATATTTATTTATTTATTTATTATTAATTTTTGGTAAACTTAGGGAAAATTCACACGTACCACAACCACACCACATCGCAGCGACGAAAGGTGGTCAAGCAGTCGTTACGTGTGAATGTAGCTGCGGCTTTTTGCAGTTGCGACGTAGTACCGACAAAATGTCGATGTGGTTGTATCTGCGATGTGGCCGGCCGCTAGTTTACGGTGTCGTCGCTGGTGGTTGCGTTGTCGTTGCGTTGTGGTCGGGCCGCTAGTTTACTGTGTTTTCTGTGATGTGGTTGCATTATAGTCGGTATCACCCATGTCGATAATGACGGCAAAATGTGGTACGTGTAAATTGTTCAATACAAAATACGCGCCCGACCAGGTGGTGTGGTTGTGGTGTGACTGTGGTTGTGGTACGTGTGAAACAACCCTTGGAGCCGATAAATTTAGTGAGTGATTATGAATAAGGGGGTTGGTGTAGTGTGAGTGATTACCTGTAGCATCACCAAGAAGACAATACAGTTTCACCGTTGGATTGATATCGATTTGTTGCTGAATGATCTCCGCTGCCTGTAACAATTGCAGTTTTAATTAAACTATGCAACATAAGTGGTCATACTATCTTACATGACGAACTCGGTGGCGTAGCGGGCGTATGCCCGTCTGAGATGCAAGGGGTTCGAATCCCGCTGTGGGACAAACGTTTGCTTAATCTGCAAATAACTGTTTATATTTTGCGGTCGCTCATGTTGTTCATTGTATGATATTACCTCAAATATATCTTTGTCTCGTAATAATCCAATTTTAGGGGTAAAAAAATCAAAATTCCTCAATTTTAGATTGTTGCCTTTATGTTACTAAAGCTCTTAGCATTCCAAAATTCAGAATTATTGTGACAAACCTTATGCCTCAACTGCAGGAGAGTGTAGCACACTATGACATCCTCCCACAGTTGCAATTTCTGGTACTCCTCCAAGGCCGCCTTCACGAGGCCTAGACTCAGGTACAAATCCCCTAGCTGCTGGCGCCACGTCCAAGCTGGCTGGAGGCCTGATGCCCACAGGTAGGATAGTCTGGGGAAAGGAAAAAATAAGTAAAAAAATTGTTATCAAAACAAGCTGTTATAAAATCAAATTACTTAGGATGATTTGTAAATAAATAATAATAATAATAAATAACACACAACAGTCACATACATAGTCCTGACCCAAATTAGAATTATGTGTCCTGAAACTACGAATACCATGGTACCACAACACCCAGACACGTAACAATTAATTCCGTGTAATTTGTGAAAGAACCAATTAGGTTCTGACGAGTGTGAGTGTCCACACAAACCATACGTGGTTTTTAGGGCACAAAAACAATAATTGTAACCGTTTTTTAATAAAGTGTAGAATGAATAAAATAAAAAAAAAACAAATATTGCAATTGCAAATCGGGAATCAAACCCGCATTTCTTGCGTCTCTGACAGGCACTCGCCCCCTACGCCACCGAGGTCGTCTAAAATTAGGCTTTCTAATCAAGAAGCCAATATAATGGTTGTTTGTTACTAGGGATTAATGTTAATACTTAGGTGCCTACCTAAATCTAAGTTTGTTTCTTGTGTCATTAGTCTTTTCTGTATGTCAAATCCTACTATCCTACTAATGTTATAAATGCGAAAGTTTGCGAGGCAAAGAACTCTGCCTATTCCAAGTTTCATCGAAATCGGTTGAGCCGTTACGGCGTGATTGAACCACAAACATCCTCGCGAACTTCCGCATTTATAATACATATTAGTAGCATTTAAGTGGCAAGCCGTGGTCTCTGCCTACCCCTCTGGGAAATAGTCGTGATTTTATGTATGTAACCGACCTATACGTGTCACTGGCGTTCTGATTTGGAACTGCCCGCCTGGGATGGTACCTCCGCCTTACAGAAGATCGCAGCCAAATAACATTATTTGTTTCAAATAGCTGCGGTGAGCAAGGTTGCCAGAGCTCTTTAGGGGGGATGGGGTTCGGGATCGGCAACGCGTGCGTGATGCCTCTGGTATTGCAAGCGCTCATAGGCTACGGTAACCGCTTACCAACAGGTGGGCCGTATGCTTGTTTGCCAACTCAGTTGTATAAAAAAAAATTTAAAAAAAAAACGAGGTGACGCTAGTAGGGTTCCTTTACCTGGTAGTGCTGGAGGGGAGGGTGGTGTCGCTGACGATGGCCTCGCACTGCAGCATCGCTCGCTCCACGGTGCGCTTGTGCGTGCTCTCCAGCTTGCAGCGCGCGAGCAGCGCCGCCACGCGGCACGACCACGCGCCGCGCTTCTGCGCCACTATTAGCTCTATGTACGGCTGCAGCTCTTCCGTTGCCAGCTCGTCTTTTGGCTGCGCTTTCTGGAGGTACTGCCTGAAATATCATCACCAATATATAAAAAAACAATGTGTGCACGAAAGGAGCCCGAATACTGAAACGTCACTTAAATATGCTAAATAACAATATGTTAAATATGCTGGCCTCATAGATCAGTTGGTAGTAACTCTGCCTTCTGCGCTAGAGGTTGCGGATTCGATTCCCGCACAGGACAAACATTTGTGTGATAAAAAACAGATGTTTGTTCTGTGTCTGGGTGTTAAATATTTATCTATTATGTATATCAGTCTGTGATACCCATAGTACAGGCTGTGCCTAGTTTGGGATCAGTTGACCGTGTGTGATATGTCCGGAATATTTATTTATATAAGTGGTGATCTACTTGGTGAGTGGACTGATTTCCGCAACTAGGCCGCTGGTGGGCCCTTTTTGCGTAAGTGGTGATCTAATTGATGTTTGAGTATAAAATTCTGAACGATAACGGCCTCTCAAATAATTGTGACCATCTCAAATAGTTAAGTGACGTTTCAATATTCAGGCGTAAGGCTTTCACTTTTACAACACTGATTCTTTCATCGACGGTCATAGGGCCGCCATACCGCAACCTGATCATTGACCTTATACAGGATGACCAAGAAAGAATCAGTGACGACAAGAAGAAGAAGTGGTAAGAATATGGGATACATCGCCCAAGCGGTTGCTAAGACATGAAGGTACAAACAAGGGTTTAAAAAAAGTTATACAGATTACATGGTGTGCGATGTCAATTGAAAGAGCTTTGTTTGTTTGTATGTACATACCTACCTAAATTATGATTATTATTTTTTATTCTAGGCATATGCATATAGCAATATTAAAAAACTAATATAACGTGAGCTCCCATTTGGTCAAGTGTAAATAACTTTGTAAAGTAAGATGATTTTTGTTAGAACATGCTAAATCATTGAAATACGTAGTATTACCAGACATCGCGAGATATCAGTTCAGGGAACCCACTAGGTACTTACACAGTCAGCAAACAAAGCGTCTGCTCCAAGCTGGGCAATTCAGCCTGGCTGATCTTCTCTTCATACTGGATCTTGTTCAGCCTGACATCATCATCCAGTTCTATATCCACTGGCAGTTCTGCGTTACCATGGCTCTCTTCAGCCGACGGCCGTTCCATGTTGCCAGCCAGCTCGCTGGATAGCGCCAGTTGCGGCAGTATGTTCTGTTGGTACTTTGTTCTTTTGCCTAGGACACCTAGAAGAATATTTTGTGTCAACCATATGTAATGTTATGAATGAACAACAGTTTAACGCTATTTTAAATGCGATTCAAAATTATTCGGTGTATAAAAAACTCATGATTCCCCTTTCTATTTTCAGCCGTTTATATCCCATTGCTTGGCATAGGCTTCCCCCATTCCCTCCAGACCTAACGATCCTGTATATCAGGACATATCGTCAGAATGACATGGCTTTGTTATCCAAGGCCACATATTCACTGTACACACACCATGGATATTGATGGATATTTTACTCAAAAATCGCTCATTGGATGGTACCCAGCTTTTCAAGTAAATTTATATTCTTTGGAAAGTTACCTGTCAACTCCAACTTCAGACCAGCAAGTTCTCTGGCTTTAATCAAGTACTCCTCAGCACCCTGTATCCTATCATACAACAGGAACGCCTGTCCGATCTCCAAGCACATTAGTATCTGTACTCTCGGACTGTCGCTCAAACCCAACATCTGATTGGACAGTTTTGCAATGAGTAACTCTAGTTCAGCGTATAATGTAGCACTGTTGTCTTCCATAACTCTCTGGTGCACCACTTTACTTCGGAAATACCACCATAGATGAACCTGAAAATTTTAAAGGTATGTACAGCCCATTACCTAGCTACCTTTAGGATGGCCTTCTTATATTGGCAGAACTGTATCAAAAAGATGATTAAGATGGATTATTTACAGCACAATATACATATTGTACAGAAATATTATCTGCAAATATTTCTTCCAAGTCTGGGTGTTGTGGTACCATTGAATAAATAAATACCTAACACACAACAGTCACATACATAGTCCTCACACTAGGATTCCCTGTGACATGGGTATCAGAAACTATGAGTACAATGCATTGTACTCATAGTTTCTGATACCCATGCCACGGCACATACAACTTGGGTGTTAGGTATTTATTTATTTATTATTCTCAACCATGCCTCTCACATCTCATCTATGTTTTCCTAAGGCCCAGGAATAGGATATTTTTTATACTAGTAGCATGTGAAAGAAGTAGCAGGCAGATGCTAGTTGCCATAAAACTTACCAAGTCCTGATCAACAGCATACAAAGCACCAAATATTTGACTAGACAAATACAGCAGCTCAGGGTATAGTATATTTACAAAAATTGGCTCTGAATCCTGTTGCAGTTTTTCATGAACGTCAACATTTTGAGGCCATTCTTTGCCCAAATATTCCTGTAAATGTAACTTCTCAGGGTGTGCACTCCAGTTTCGCTCGCAGAATGTTAGAAATGAACTGATGGATAGGCGAAGGACTTTTTTCATTGCCTCACTATCATTTTGGAGAGCTTTCAACTCGGTAACGAGAAGATCTGTCTCAAGTTCAGTAGCAAGCAACTTGGCAAGCAATTCTGTATCTTCAATAGGCCATTTGTTGCTCCATAGCTTCTTGACCGCTTCATTTTCTAGAATGTTTACAGATTCGAAAAAGACAACAAGCCACAACAAAATAGAAATACAAATTTCACAAAAGCTTGCGACATTAAATTTGCAAGAGAATCAGTGAACACTTTCGCGAAAATCAACCTTGTAGGATGAAAAACAAAGTAAGAAAGTAACCTCATCAGCCTCACCTGAACTGTTCGGATGATCATCGAAATTACACATGTAAAAGAGTGTATCAGACAACATAGTAACGGTTTAAGTTTTATTTTTTACAATGCTACATTTATTTAATACATTCCAGTTAGAAAAATCTACTTTTTCACTTTTATTTCATGGATCTTTTGTTTACACTTTACAGAACAAAAAACACATTGCATGCAGTCAGTAAAGTTTTTTTTTTAAATTTGATCAAAATTCGATGATGACAAAATTGACAAATCGATCGGTCGATGATGTGCTTATGTCAAACAAAGTTCTATTCATAGACAATATGCCATACGGAGAGCGAAAATCACATGAACTTTCACTGGTCCTGCCAGGCTGACGTAGGCTGAACGTGTCAGTCAATCAATAAACTGAACGTGTATACGTGCCCAACCTGAATGAATGCCGTGCGAAAAAAAACTCACATTTCAATTTTTTATCTGTGACCTGTTTTTTTTCTTTTAAAAAGTAAAATGGGTGACATTGGGGGTAAAATTTAGGTTAGGGAATAAAATTTTATTTATTTCCGTAAATTACTATCTATCTGACTAAAATGAATTATCATGATAAAATGGAAGTGATATTGATTGGAGCAACATGGACTTTATGTATTTTATTACTATTTAAAGTACTTTTTAGACTGCGGTAAGTTTGAGGTTATGATACTTAGCTTTCCCGCCTGATAAAATAAAATTATTGTAATGGTATTTTAGAGATAAGACTAGATACTAATAAATTGTTGAATAATTTCCAGAACGTCACTGCCATGGCGAGTTAACTGTTGGTTTTGTAACAGTTATTCATGGGTCAAATATCCAGAACATAATAGCTGGACTTGCCCTCACTGCGAACAGTACAATGGATTCACGAAGGTACACAAGGTTATTTTTCTACTAGCTGATTCGCGCGGCTTCGCTCGTGTGAAATTCAAGACTATTATTTGTAATTGTACTATCCCACAGGAATGATGCACTTACTTTTTTCCAGGATAAAAGTATGTCCTATTCCAGGTCCCCTAACTATACATATATCATCTTTCTGCCTTGTCCCACATTACGTGGGGTTCCCATTACTATACATGTACACCAAATTTTTTAAAAATCTGATTTCAGATTACGAGCATCATGCCAAAACACTATTTTTATCCCAAAAGCAATGCTTGATATGCAAAAAAAATTGGCACTGTCTAACCTGTGAGTTAGTAGAAATTGCTAGATGATTTGTGCTTACAGGATGGCGATTATAACAAGACTTTAACCACTACCAATGAACAAACAATGCCAATGACTCCAAAAGTATTCCACAAAAGTCCTCCAAAGAATGGTCTTTGTAAAATGTGCAATATTAATCAACAGCTGAAAGTAGCACAGTTGGCTAACTTTGTACCAATGAACGAGAGGAAATTTAATGAAGAAATAGAAGTTTATAGGTAAGAACAGTCTCCATCGCGTTCCACAGGTTGACTTTGCCCACTGCTGAGCAAAGGCCTCTGCTTCGTGTGACACAACATTACTTCCTGATCCTATTTCTAATTGCTAAATCATTGAGTGAAAAGCATTGTTTATCTTGTTAATTAGCTCTGTACCAATATTGTTATCGTTATCCCTGCTGGCATCCTTTGTAGTGATAAGGATTGTAAGACACAAAACAAACAAAAGGCCTATGACTTCAACACACAAATTACTGTTGATATACAATCAGAAGTCAACAATACATTCTCATTCAAAAATTATCACATTTTAAGTGCAAAAAAATACAGGAAATTTCCTATGTACAGGGACCGATCAGCTCCGATAACAGTAATTGTATCATAAAATGAATTCCATTGAACTGTAATAATAATAACACCCAACAGTCACATAGGTACATAGTCCTAGAATAAATATTTGCAGATGATGCCAACAATTGTTTGTCCCGCACAACGGGAATCGAACCTGCACCCCATGCGTTTCAGACGAGCACACCCGCTATGCCACTAAGGTCATAATAACATGTCATTAATTGTTTTTTCAGGGCTCAACTAGAGAAAGCTTACAAGCTATGCAGTCCATGCAAGAGGACATTGCAGGTCAAACTGCACAAAGAAAAGGCAATTCTCCTCGGAACCAAGCTCTTGGAATCAAGAACACCAGAGAAAAAGGCCCCAAAACACGACACACAGTCCAAAGCCCTAAAATCATTGATAAACAACACCTCAATGCTCATAACTATTACACTTTTTTTACTTGTTTCTTATGAAATCTATACAGACATGAAGAAAAATAAGAATTTATCTAAAACAATATCTAATTTTATAGAAATAATTAATAGTCTTTCAGACAGAGTCTATTCCATAGTGAAAATGTACATGTTTTTGACATTTCCATCCATAAAATCTTATGTTTCCGATGTACATATTTATACTATTGAAATGTTGCCAAAAGCTAATTTTAGAATTGATTTAAACAAACTAGACGATGTTAACTTGACAATTCAGAAAGCATTGGGAGGTTTTGTGTGTCTCGTACAAATAGTTGCCAATATTTGGAATGTTAACACCCTGAAAAACACGATCATTCTTGACCTTGTGTGGTCAATATTTATTATCAGCATAGGAGAATATATTGAGATCGAAAATTCGTTCATTACAGTTTTCATCAAGGTTGGTATATATATAAATTTCATTCACATAGTTTACAGTGGCATGCATTTTTTGGTTGGTACTTAATATTTGTCATTTGTTCCAGATTACCTGTGTTCTTACACTATTACTTGTGTATAGAAATATAAAAAAAACAACTTGTAAGAGCTCTCCAAAATCTAAGCACCCCATCAGGAAAAATAAGAACCTCACCAATGCATCTATGAATGGATTTTTTGATAATGATGAAACCTCAGACACTGATGACGATGTATCACTGAGCAAATTCGGAGTTCACAATATATCCGATTCTTCAAACGAAACAGTCAGTCCATTGAATGCAAGTTTATTGAACGGCAGATGTTTTTCACCAAAGAATGATAGCATATGGACCCAGAGCAGGCTGAATTCTACATTTTGCATTGGCTCCATGCATTCTCAAAGCCCAAGCACAGTTCCCGACACAGTATTCGCAAAACCATCGTTTGATTTATACCAGAAACTTGCGAGAGACGACTCTGATTCTGACCTAGACCAAAGCATAAGCTGCTTATCCATAGGTCCAGCAAAAGCTAAGAAAAAGGTGAATCCAGTGTTTTTATTGCGGAAATTCACGGCTACTCCCAATTTCAGAGCTCCAATGCCTACTACTAGGCCTCTGTTATCGCCGAGCAAACTGGGGCACACCGCGTCGTGGGTCGCAGGAGGTTACTGGGGCTCCGACGGAGAAGCGGTAGCGAAACAGCAAAACATTGTTACTATCGCTGACGCCAGTCGTTCCTCTAGCCAGAGCTCGGGTTTCGAATCTCAAGCGTCGAGCTTGAATCAACGTAACGTGCCTTCGCAGCCGCCATCACGCGAGCCATCTATCGGCGGCGAGCCGATGGTTCTCGATCGTTTCCCTAACATGAGCAATCTGAGTAGCTACATAACTCCCAACAACTACAGCCGCATCAGCTCGCCGGTATTCCCTCAGATGCAGTTCAATAACCATGTTCATATACCTCAGGCGCAGTTTGCGCAACAATCTGTTCCTCCGAGCGTGTACGGTCAGCAGACGCAGACTCTGTACAATCAGGGAGGCATGTTCCGATCGCCCGGCGGGACTGGGCTGATAAAGCTGCCTCAAATGAACACTCCATCGGTTGGACGGTAGAACTCGATCTTCAGTTGATCTTGACAGGTCCCATACAGTACGGTTGGCTGATCTAGCTTGGCAAAAGTTAAGTTAGACATAGAGGAGGCAATTTTAGTCCCCAAAAATGTTGTCAGATGGCTAACTTAACGTTTGCGTAGATTGTACTGTACGTATTTTTCTTATGCCGGCGTTTGACTTGGCTGTACAAAGTCGTGAAGTGTGGCCCGGTTATTGGAGCAGTGCAGTTTCTGTTTGGTTAAAAATGTGCTCACAATGTCAAAGCTAAGTCGAACACCGGTTTTACTAAATATTTTCGTACTTCTTACATTTTTACCTATCTTCCTTATAATTTATTTTTTGATTTATCATAAACTGCCATTATGATAAGTTTTGTTATGTTGTGATGCACTTGTTAGATTTAAGCGATCGTTAGACATAAAGTAAGACTACTAAATATAGGTGTAAGTATATTGCTGATCTCGTGTTTGGTGCCAGGTTATGGCGTATGAAAGCATTAAGAATTATTGTTACAGTTTTTATATGGACGTCACTGTCCTAATCTTTGAACAAATGTGATATTAAAAAGACTAGTAAATTTTTGCAGCGTGAAGAAAATGATTCTTGATGTTATCATTATTTTTTTGGTTTTGTCATCTTAAATCGGAAACTTTTTGTGAAGCTCCTGCAATAAAGTGGTAAAATGTGAATGATTGTATTACTAGTTTCCGCGCGCGGTTTCGCTCGCGTGGCACCTACATAAAAGTAGCCTATAAGCTATTCTAGGTAACTTTATCCCAAGTTTCAACGAAATCGAGATTAAGAATTGAGCCGTTATGGCGTGTTTGAACAACAAACATCTAAACATCCTCACAAACTTTTGCATTTAAAATATTAGTAGGTAGGACAGGATTAGTAGGATTTGCCAAAATACAAAATATAAGGTTGCCAGAGCTCTTTAGGAGGGGAGGGGTTCGGAAGGCACTGTAACCATCAGGAGGGCCGTAAGCCAGTTAACCAACCTCTGTTAACCAACCTCTGTCAGCCAACCTCCGTATAACATAAAAAAAAAACGATAAGTAGGTAGCAAGTAGCATACATACGAGTTCCTGGCTTTTCTCTCACATCTTTGTAAATATTGATGTGGCTGGGGAGACACGTAGGTATCGTCATATAATGTGGATATATAGTCGGATACATCGGTACATGCCCACTCGTGTTGCATGTACTTTCTCAGCCCCCACTCAGTTTTGTTTCCCTGGTAAAGTGATTACTTTATTATTGTAATGGAACTGAAGTAAATTGGCTTCAGTCATGTATTCTATTAAATTAAAGCACTGGTGGAGTAGTGGTAGTGGCCCTTTCCAATCCACAGGTCGTGGGTTCGAATCCCAATGATCACAAGATTACATAGGGATCCCGCTAAAAGAGATTGGGGTCTAAGTAATAAGTAGATATCTATGTGTTGAAATTCTAGATGAGAATACAACACAATCATTCTAAGAGAGTTTTGTAAGGCGCTTGACGGTTGAAACTCTTTTGGCCCTTAAATCTTAGCAATCCCTTGGCCGATGTAGCTCATATTATTACCATTAAATCTTGAGAGCTAGTAGGTACAAACTGTTGACCTAGGTACTAAATTCTATGCAGATCGGATTGACGGTCAGTGATATGGAAAGACCTACAAAGCACTTCATCAGATCAGGCTGCGGATAGAACTGGTGCGCACTGCGCTTATAATAGCGCCGGTCTGGGCCGCACAGTGGCTTGGGTAGGTGATTGTACACGAGGTCCGTGATCGTCACGAAATTCCCACAGGTATCGTGGCTGTCATGACGAGTTATCGCTTGCACGCTGCCCTAGAAAAGGTCAGTTTAATTAATTAACATCCATCTGCCACTCAAAGTAAGTGATAGACTGAAAAAGAAGTCTAGGTACCTACTGCAGGACATGGCCTCCCGACGACTTCTGTGACGAACGGTCTTGAGCCTTTTCCATCTACGGACATCCATGTCGTCGGTCCATCGGCCTTCCAACACTACGTTGCCCGGTTCGTGGTCGACATTCGAAGTTGAGACGACCACAGAGGCGCAGCGGTCGTGCCTGTCTGAGACGCAAGGGGTGCGGGTTGGATTCCCGCTGCGGGTGTGGGAGGGTACTATGGTATGTATAGGTAGGTTCTCATAGTTTCTGTTCCCACGAAACAGGGAATCCGGTCCGGAAAGTGTGGGGTCAGGACTACTACTGTACTGACTATGTATGTGACTGTTGGGTGTTATTTATTATTCCCCTACGGTTGTCTGCGAGCTATAGGTACCTACCACTGCACTTAAGCAAATTATGTAGGTACAAACCTGTAAACTATTCAATTTATTTAGTCGAAAATCGGGCTGCCTCGATTCTGGAGTCATTTCCTTATAGTTTATCTCCTCCTTTGGTGGAAAATATAAGGTGCCAGCTTTGGGGCATTCGATTCGGTCTTCAACCCAGTTACCTATCAGTAGTGGTGTATAGATATTTATTACTATATACTTATACTATATAATTTTTATGCTGTGGCTCATTCTTAGGCACATTCTAAGGCTCGTCTAGTGGGTGTGGGGTAATCAGAGGCATGTCCGAACATTTGACACATGCCCTCACTTTGCAGTAGTGAGTAGGTATTCCATACGTGACTGGTTGGAAGCCCATCGCCGCCTACTATATACTTACTAGTTTCCCCATGATGTTTTCCATACATTTTTGGAACAAAAAATCCATTGGAGCACGACTGGGATTCAAACTCACGACCTTCGGATCGAAACTCGAGGTACCTCCCACTAGGCCTACATGACTACTGTTAGAGAACCCATCCATTTGCTCAGAATATTCTGAGTCCTTTTGTGATACTTATCCTATGTTCATTGTGGTCATCCACAAGGTGGATGATAATAACTTGCCTAATAATACTCTTGTGCTGAACACTGGCACTGGCTTCAAAGCCATAGCGATAGCTTCTGTTCGGGTCGGAGACTTGGGTCTGGTACTAATAGTAGCCATGATTTATTAATGATTCAAAACTCAGTATAAAAATGTGATTATGGATGGATTCTAAGATCTAGCTAGAGGTCAGTTTACATTTCAAAATTAGGTACAGTCAATTTGGCATTATGTGAATGTCACAGGGGCCATAAACAAAAGAAGAAGGCAGTTCTGTAAAAATTGGGGTAAGCAATGAGGTAATTATTGACAGGCCTCATAGTTCAGTGGTAGTAACTCTGCCTTCTGCGCTAGAGGTCGCGGGTTCGATTCCCGTACTGGACAAACATTTGTGTGATTAACACTGATAGTTTGGGATCAGTTGACCATGTATGATAAGTCCGGAATATTTATTTAATTGAGGTACGTTTTATTTATTTATTTATTTATTACAAAAGATGCTCACAAAACTTACAGCTATGGGCCAAAACGTTGTGTGAGATAAAAGCAAGGAAAAGTTACACAATCAAAACATAAAATAATAAAATACGAACAGACAGTTTGACAGTTTAGTTAAATACCTTTATTGAAAAAAATGTAAAGTAAACATCATCAGCATCTTAAAGCTATGCGAAAGGTCAGAAGCGCTAGCCCCAATAGCAGAGTTCATATACATGCCTGCTATTCCAATGAATACTCACATTCATCTAATTACAAGCCAATCTTTTCCATTTACACAGCAAGGCACAATCTTGAACAACAAGTAACAAAAATATATTATCCAATAACCAGGTATATTGCAGTTATAAATAAACACTTTTCACATATCTACCAATAAAAACTATAATAATGTAGGAAAATTAGTCAGATTCATTTTGTCAGTATTAATGCATTTGCCAGTCACTGTGTGCTTGCACCAAAAAGCATTATATATGTAATGTTTCAGAACTCATTGTATGAAACAAGTCTTGCAACTTGTTTTATTGGATTTACACTCGCACTCCCAGAAACTGGGTAAATCCTGACAGTTTCAAAGTATGTTGTAGGCTGTGAAATGTAATACAAGTTTTGCTTTAACGATTTATGTATCAATACAAATGCAGTTTGATACATTTACTGAAGAGTTCACAACATGTTTTTATGTAATGTTACATCAGGTGCAACCACACAGTTATGCTTATGTTGCTCAAATAGTAGTAATTATGATTATTCAGTCTCCATAGGCATGGTCGAGGCGGGTTTGGGCAAGGTTTGCAGAAGGACTGATAGCTGGCCCTCTAATGGACCAGACTGGGCCACAATACTTGTCAGATTCTTCTCGATCTGCAGTATGTCTTGGTTGATTATCTCCATGTTCTGTTGACAAAGAAATAGTTAAGTTAGAATACCTTCTGGTGGGGACAGGGACCGGACTGCATTATTTATAACTAACTATGCATATAGGTATAGCACAAACTGCTGGGAGAACATGGACAAGAACAGAACAAAATAGAGGTACCTACATGGAGGAGGCCTTTGCCAGAAGGCACACAGATTGCGACCAAATATAGAAAACCGAACATATTATAAAAAATTTAAACTAGAAGAATCTGAAGAGGCTAAAGGTAAAGTTGTAATGTATTAGGTTTTGTATTAGTTGTAGTTTAATATAATACTAGCATTATAGGAAATATTTATTGACCGCAATAGAACGTATAAAACAGTAAGATACAGGAGAAAAGTTATAGATTTACTGTACTGTAGTTTACCTGTATCAACGATGTGTACAAGTACTTGAAGTTTTTGTCGCTGTATCTGATGAATCCGCTCACATTTGACTCTGTGTCTGATGGGGCTACGGAAGCCATTCTTTAGAAATAACCAGTAGAATTTCACAAATTACTATGCGATGCTAGGGAACGAAAACAATTTCTCGGCAAATGTTTGGTTTTCGTTGAAATTATTTGTTTTGTTTATGTTTTTTTGACAGTTTGGTTGGTATGCTACCATTAGCTATATCACATCTTTAGCATCATATTGGAATGTATTTATCACCTTCTCTTTTTATACCGATACAAAGTGTATTAGCTATTTCATACCCTTTGCGTAAAATAAATATTACGACTTGCTTGGATGGAACCACAGAACACTAATATCCTCATGGAACACACACAGCTCGAATGATTGATATAATTTGTTTCGTTCTGAAATCAAAAGAATCAAAGCGTCCTTTATTTCACAGAAAATATTTGTTCCATAGCGAACAAATAGGTAATTACTCCATTTTTACCTGTGTTGACTATATATATATTTATATAATATATACCGTCCGTCGTCTGGTCAACACGGTTCTCATTCAACTGCAAAAGCAAGAATTTGAATAAAATATCGTTGACTTCTTTCGTGTGTGGATCCTTTTTGGTGTAGCTTTGTGGATGGATGCCTCAAAAAAGTCAATTTTAGAACGGATATAAAAATGTCAGTGGCCTGCTGCGGACGGATGGATATCTGCAATTCTACAATTTTGGTTGGAAAATAGCCAAAAAAATCAAGAAATCGTTATTAAAAAGTCTTCAGCAGTGCTAAGTTATGTGAAAAACTGTATTTATTTTCAAGAAGGTGTACTTGTCTTCGATATCCCTTGATGTCATTCAATTGGTTATGATAGCTCTACGAGAAATCCATGGAATTCCTGTTCCTACGAAAAAAATGTTTACCAATTTATATCGTTGACAGTGTTAGATAAAACAGCAATGGAGGTAACTAGTAAATCAGTAATTGTATGTAGGCACTCAGTTTAAAACTATTGGTATGTAGTTTATTCATAGGAAAGTCTTTCCAATATCTGTCATCTTGCATCAATATCTTACCAAATATCGTGATTTATTCATTGAACTGGTACTATGGTGAGCACCTGTCACTGCAGTAGGTGTTTGTTTGTTTGTGGAGTCACTGATTCTTTCTCGATCACCTGTATTCGGTCAGTGACCAGGTTGAGGTTTGGTGGCCATGAAAAGAACCTATGACTATTGGAGTAGGTCTTGCAATGTTACAACTATTCATCATTACACCTAACAGTAATGATAGGGAATCCTAATTTATGAAACTGTAATTTGGGAAGATTTTAATAAGTTCCTACACATAAATGTTTATTCCTATCAAGTTGCTGTCATCATCTTCCTACCCTCATCCCGCAATATGTAGGGTCTACATGATTTGTTCCTCTACTCTCTTCTATTAGCGATCATCTCCACACTCACTTCTTTCTTTTTCATGTAGTTTTTTTGAACAATCCATCTATCTTTTCTTGGTCATTACCTTTGTACATAATTATGTGGTGAACCAACGTCTATGTAGCTTTTTTTCTATAAAAGCAGAGTACCACATACACAGGCTAAACAATTATTTATAAATTAACAATACAAGGTGATTCATAACATGTATGCTATCACAAAAGGGGCTTATTGTACACCCGATTGGCAATAAAGTTTGTAGAGTGTTTTGGAAACTCAACACTTTTGAAAAAAGTTTTTTTGTTTTAATTTAAATACAAAACAGGCTAACATTTGACCATAATCTCACCTGATGTTAAGTGATGATGTGATTATATAACACATAAACAATATACTCTTTTCAAAAGTCAGTTGTTTTGGGGTAATTTTTTTATTCCTCTTATTTATTTATTTATTGGAAAACCAACAGCTTATTAATCTTACTAAATACCAGTGTACATAAAAGATAGCCAATAACAGGTTTTCATGTTTAATTTGTATTGGATATTCTTTCTTTTCGTTTATAGAATAAGCCCCTTTCAGCATGGTATTACATGTAATAAATCACCTTGTATTGTTCATGCTGGCCAGGTCTCAAATTGTAGATTCATCCTTAACTTATGGATTCAAAGTAAACTTGGCTCATTCTATGGTTATTCATGAGTTTTCCCTCAAATGAGTCTAATAAGGGAGTCTTTATAGTGTGAAGCCATAATTGTTAGACAATAACGCAAATCATTGCAGTGCTATTGTCTGCTATTTATGTTGATATTATTATAGCCTTTTATTTCCTTAAAAACATAAGCAATGACAATAGTAAAAAATTAATGTACATAAAAAATCAACAAAATATAATTAAAATAGGTATGCATCATTACATTAATTCATTATACAATCAATTCTGTTGATATATATGAATATAATGTTGAAAAGTTTCAGTAGGTACCTAAAAGGCAGGCTTAAATTATAGGTAAAATAAATACTACTAGGTATTCCAGATTTATACTATCTTTCATAAACCTAGGTAGATATTTAATGTTTTGTTTGTGGTTATGTATTACTCATTGGTTTGACCAGAATTTGCAATCCTCACAACTCTATGCTGTAACCACTTGCTTCAAAGAAATCAGAATTTTCTTCAAGCTTAAATAAGCGTTTGGAATTTGTTTTATTCATATCATACCAACAGTCCTAATTTTCCATCCTGATCACAGTAGATTGGCATGAATCCTTATGATCTAAACACGACGCTAGTAGGTCGCTGTCGGCGCCGGCCGGGCTGGCGTCGAGACGTCGCCACTACCCCGTCCCCCACCCCCTTGTCTGCACTCTTGTCTGTGTCACTGCAAATAGCCTTCCTTTTTAAAAAAATGAGGCCAATAATTTCCCCCTGATTTAGGGTTCATAGGTGAAAAACTGGCTGGTGACTGGCTCGGAAAAAAGGACACCCAGGAGTGGGCTGAGATGATGATTATAATGAGCAGCAGCTTCTAGGCTGTATTCTCCAATCAATCCACGTACGATACAAATTTAGGGTGATAGATACCACTTTTGGATGTGAGGGATTTCTCTGAGGACTCTGGCTGCCTATGGTCAACCTTTTACTTGCTCTCCTATAGCCTAGTACCTCTCCCATAGCCTGCTACCACAGATTATCTAGTTTTGTCTAAAATAATCGTTCCCGCGCGTGCGTGTCACAGCATCATCCATAGCATCCATTTGTTCGTATCCCTAGTGCGGAACTTCTCCCTTGCCGTACTATTGTGTCTTCTGTGCCCCGCGTTAGTTCTCTTTGCTACCCTTAGATAACAACCCCTCTTGACGGCTGTGGCTCTTGAGACTTGTTAAGTGTTACTTTAGCTTTTGATACGAAACTTATCGGAAAACTATACGGAATGGAATCTTAAATCAACTTCACAATATATTTAAACGGCAGTTTTACGTCAGCTGATTTGTTAGATTAGGTCTGTGGGAATTAGGTAGGTAAAGCGACAATAACAAGGTTATTTCAACAACAGGTAGCTACAACATCGTCTAGTCAGTGAAATGCTTCACCTGCTCATAAAAATGTGTAGTTAAAATCTCGACCTAAGAGACATGACAGAGGAAAATGACGTAGACTGTGCTGCAACTATCGAAACAGCGGACAAAGAAGATGATGCCAAAACAGCTCAAGAAATAGGAGACTCTAACGAAACCAGTGCCAATCAGCCAACATCCAAAAATGATAGTGCCATTGTAGAAGTTACAGAAAGCAACGGTGCCATACCTAAAAGTGCGAAAAGTGAGGACGAAAAGAAAGAAGGCACTGTAAACCAAAAAGCTAGAATAAGTTGGACACTAGAAGGAGATCAGTTCAAAGTGACATGGAGTTTGCCAGAAGGAGTGGCTGCGTCGGCCGACTTCATCGCGCTATGCCGCGTAGGTAAGTGCTTATTTTAATTGAATAATATAGTATTGTATATTATAGCAGATATTTTCCGGCAAGACAGAGTGAAAAAACTCCGTTTAAGTTCTTTTAGGCGTAGCTGTCACGATAGTAGCTACAAAAATTCCTCACACATAGTTTTATCCTGTTTCCGTGCTGTTATTTCACACTTTGGTTTTATCCAAGTACCTACATGCAGTCCTTACCACGACTCGGTTCTTATTACCGGTGTCAGTAACAGTTCAGTACTGTCCATGGCAGTAATTGACATCAGGAAATGAGCCCGAGCACGCTCGGCCAGCCTTCATGATGGATATACTATTGCCATTTACGGAGCCAATCTCACAGCCAATATAAACGTGGCAAAACCGACGATAGAATCAATAAACGCCTATCAAAATGTTAATTCACCCGAAGCACTACCGGGATCTAGAAAGCAATTTTGCCCTATAAGGACTGCGCAAACCATTGGCACGAAAGTGCAATTATCGCCTACAAACGCTTTTAATTAACCAATTCTGGAACTTGTTACTGTGAATCAAACTGCAAATTGAAACGGCTTTTGTTACAATTCACACAAAGTGGCAATAAGCGTAACATTTAGATTTATTGAGATTAATGGTCCGCTTCTTTAAGTCGGATAGTTGATCAAAAGGGTTCGATGCCGTACGCTTCTTTGATTTCTTTGAAACTTGTGAGATCATCGCCTACCGGTTCCGAATACTAATTAACCTAACGCTAACGAAACCCGAAGCGGCTCACTCAACACCGCAACGCATAGCTAAGGCACGTGCTATGCAATCGCATTGTTACATAAGCCGGCGAATGCTTAGAGCCTTTCACCGACACCGGTGCCGGCAATTTACTTGCGAAGCTATTATTGCTGTAAATTTGCCGAGCGGTGGCGCAACGGGATCTGATGAGACAAGCCGCAGTTGCCGCAGTTTTGCGCCTAGCGGGACTACCGCGACCCGAATGGACGATCGATAGAATAGTCAGTGTTCTCAATTTTTGATTCACTACAAAGGCCTCCGTAGCAAAATTTGCTTACGATTCGATTTCTCCTACTTTCGCTTCTACCGTATCGCTTGTATAAATTGTCAGGTTGTTGTCGCAATTGTTGCGCACTCGTACTGTATGACCGGTTCAATTGAAATTGCAAAAGAGTTTATTCATATCTGCCGAAAGTAGCGTGTAAGTCTTTCCTCTTACGGGTCGCGTTCCATTACCACATCCACAATGTCGTCGGCAGCGCTATAATGAGCCAGCAAAGTTGACTTTACCAGCAGGTTTTGTGCCATAAACCAATTAGGTACTCACGAATAGTAATTTGGCGTATTTATTAAAAGGTCGTGCATTGGGCTAGCATGAATGGCTGGCCTGCCTGCCCCGCGCGCCTCGTTGTGCCCCGCCACTCGATTTGTGAATGAACGCCCTCCGGCGCGTGCCGCGGTCTGGCTCCGCTCGCGCTCAGTCGCGCTGTTGACGAACGCGCTAACGCAGCGCTTGTTCCTATTTCTGACGTTTTAAATTCGAAACCGTAAGAGTTTTCTACTAACCCTGTTGACTGTTGACGTTTTGAGTGAAAATTCCCGTGTTTGGATTTGATTTGTGCGTATACGCAAATCACTGTGACTACCAGAGGTAAACCTGAATTTGGGGAAAGCCACTAGCGGTAGACACCGTTCGACGTATACGGTGAGTACCCAAAGCGAATTTTTATTTCATTCACTACTTATTTAATCAATGCTGACTTCTTTTCTATAAGGTATGACACGTAGGCTTTAAGGCTACATGGTCGTTGAAGGAAAAATACGACAGTGGGATGTACTTGTAGGTGGGTGCCCACGTTATTCAAATTTAGTAGTAGGTGTAGTACGCTTCTCTATTAACTATTTCTACATAATTTACAAAAAATAAGCTCTAAAAATATTATGTCTGCTTACGAGCTCAACTGCTGAGCTGAAGCATAAAATCAACTTAATACTTGCATAGAATAAATGATTCTCATTCAATTAAACGCATAATATAGCTATTAACTTTGATATAGCCATACAATGCTAAAAATTGAATTAAATATCTGAATATATTTTGTTAGTATTTATGCATCGTGGGTTGCACTTGGATGAAGCTCAAGACCGTGGCGATTGGCAGGAGCAAGGAGGCTGTGAGTGAAGTAGGGCTGCGGATGATGATAGAGTAAGAAAATATTGAAAAGATTGCCGGTATTAAAATCACCTCTTAATTGCTAATTTTTGATCTCACCTATTAATACCCAAGGCCGTAGCTACTTTTAGTAGGACAGGCGTTTGGTTTGGTTAATAAATTGCTCATAAAAAATGGTCAGATGTTAGGCGCCGCCGTGGCACAATAGCCCGTTGAGAGGCTAACCATCTTCTACCTGGGCTCAGTTCTCGCCAATTTTTTTAGTACCCCACAAGCGCTCACTTCTTTTATCCAAATTGATGAGCTCCTATTGTTTGCTTACTTGGAGATATCGATCGGGCTCGGAACAGCACCGATTCACAGTAGTTCATTTATTTCTATAGGGCCTGTCTGTACCATCAATTGGAGGTTTTGTTTGGGCGACGACGTATGCTGACAGTCAGAAATATTTAAGGTTCAAAATTGTATAAAATTGTACTCACAATTTAGTTTAGTTCTTCATTTGAATGACAATAAGACGTTATAGGCCTGTACCATCAGCTTTGAGGTTTTGTTTAGGCGATGACGTACGCCGACAGTCTCACAAGATTTAGGATTCAAAATTGTGTAAAATATTGCTGACAATTCAGTTTGGATCTGAAATTAAATGGCACTAAAACGTCATGGTACGCCTTTAGTTTACAGGTCTGGTGTCAATACACTTAGGCTCGTATTCAGAGACACGACTCAAGCATAGATTTAATCACAGATCAGCTGAACTCTATTTAAGTATTGAATCTCTTCTCAAACATTGCTTTTATTCAAGAACGGTACTTAAACTACTCTCAGCTGAATCGAGTTTTAAATCTGTACTCATGTGATTCAGCCTGTTCTCGTTTACATTTTGATTTATTTATAATTTTAGATCCCTTTTACGCATAAATTTTAATAGCCAGGCTGGGAATATGATAGAGCTTCCAATAAAGTGAAGTAAAATTATTATCAAATTACGTGTAACGGAACGCTGTTTAAAGAAAATGTCAAAGTTAAACGTTTTGGCGGGAACCAGTGCTTTTTTTATCTATGGCGGGAACTTGCGAAGTGATGTTGTGCTCTCAATTTATTTTACAAAACTTGTGTAATTATGAATAGTTTTGGTGGTTGGATTAATTTGAAAAATAATACCCCGAACAAGGATTCCCCGTGTCGTGGGTATCACATAAACCACGAGTACCATGGTACCACAACACCCAGACCCAGAACAAGTATGAAGATCATGCAAACATTGTCCCGCAGGATGATAATATCGGGAATCGTGATTTTGTGAATTCTTATTAAATAGTAGGAAATAAAAGATTGTCTGTAACACATTTAATTTTTTTTAAATAAAATACCTAGTAAACTTGGTCTATATTGTTATATTATATTTAAATACCTACTTTATTATTTGTATTAAAAATGCGAGAATAACTCGTGTCTATCTGTTACGCTATATATCACGGCTCTGGTCGTGTGTGATGGGATATTGCTCAATATCGTGGTCTTCCGGCGTTTCCTCGTTAGCCAGTATATAAATGTGAAGTAGATCTCCATTACCATCTGAAATTACAAAGTAACATTGTTATTACTTTGTAGTTGTAGATGTACCTATGTAAGGTGAGGTAGGTTGGTAAACATACCTGAAACGATGCAGTAGCGTAATATCGCAAACACACCAAAACTTGCAGTTTATATTTTTCACGACACCTCTGGAGAATCTGGTTCTTTTCCATAAACTCACTACTTCCAATGCGAACGGATCGTCAGCGTCCCATATTACGCATTGGATTTTGAACTGATTTGATTTCGTCGTTTCATTGAAAATAGATAACTCTTTATTCGTATACCACATTAAACTTAACAAAATATCCATATTATCTTCAAATATTTACTTCTTTATTGCTTTTTTTTGCACCAAATACAACAAAATCTATATTTAAGTGTGGTCCGGAGCACGCTTGAGTGTAGATCTCATTTTCCTTTGAATAATGTCAAATCAAATCTAGATTTAAGTACCGATTTCGACTGATTGACGTTTCAGAATAAGCAAATGCTTATTCTGAGTAAATACTCAGGTGAACTGTGATCATTGAATCTATACTTAAATACTGTTCAAGAATTAGAATCTCGACTCAAATCGATATTTAAGTACAGATCAATGCTTGAGTCTTGTCTCTGAATACGAGCCTTACAATTCTAAGATTAAAGTTATAGGTTCAAACTCCATTTTGTCTTTTATCTTTCTCTTTATGCACTTAGAACGAGATACCGATATGAAAGACGAGATTTCCGTCATCGCAGAACATGGGGTAGAAATTTTGGTAACTTTCAATGTATTCGAAAATAGATTATAATCTAAATAAGTAATGTAGATGTGTCGGCTGGCGTTTGATCGTAAGCTGTGAGTCCGGTAGGGCTAATCAAGCGGCCATCCATCAGCGGACCCACCAGCGCCAGCGGATATTAAATTGACACGCCTCACTCGGTACACTCCTTCATCCTATTCCATTACTGTTATTACTTTCTGTATTAGTTCCAACAGCGTTTTTGTTCGCGCATAATATTCGTGCAAAAACATAATTACTGGACTAATAAAGTTGCAATATTTAATCGATTTCTTATTTAGGAGGATGTGAGCCTGAAGCTGTTTTCTTTTTGCAATCATCGTCTGCATTAGCTGCTTTGTAATTGAGGAAGCCGAGCGCAAGGAATGCGATTTATCTTATAAAGTTATCGAGGAAAGATATCTTTACGGAGGTTTTATTAAAGCACAAGCTCGGAAACATCATTAGGTTAGATAATGTTCGATACATATCGAACTAACAGTTTCCCGAACCAGTTACAACTTCCTCAGTACGTCGATTTAAAATTACCTTCTTGAAAGTGAGTTTTTATTTATCTTGTAACAAACCTTCCGTATAAGCTCTTCCGTCAAACTAGATTTTTACAAAACTAACAGAAATTATGGACATTTCCGAAGCGCATTTATCCGATATCTGGAGTCATTTCCTATCTCTGCAGAACCCTATTTGTTCAAATTTCGTGTATTCTGGTCAGCGCATAGTCAGTTGCTGGTTTCAGTTTCACTATTCCTTCTATAATACTTACATAAAATCACGCCTATTTCCCAGAGGGGTAGGCAGAGACCACGGCTTTCTATTTGCTACGATCCTGACATACCTATTTTGCTTCATTCACTCTCATCACATTCCTCATACATGCTCGTCGGTTTAGGGTACTCTTGACCTGGCCCTTGTCCAAAACGTCACCGATTTGGTCGCTAAACGTACGCCTAGGTCTTTCCCTTCCAACGGTTCCATTCACACTCGCCTTATACACCTGTCTCGTCAATCTTCTTTCGTTCATCCTCTCTACATGACCAAACCATCTCAGCATACCTTTCTCAATTCTCATCACTACATCTTCTTTCACTCCACAACGCTCTCTTATCACACTGTTCCTCACTCTATCTTTCAAAGTTACTCCACACATACTTCGCAAAGCTCTCATTTCCACTGCATTTATCCTACTTTCATGCTTTTTCTGCCATAACCAACTTTCACTGCCAAACATTAGTGTCGGCACTAACACTCCTCCATGCACAGCCAGTCGTGCCTTTTTGAACACTTTTCGACTGCTCATAAAGGCATGTAGTGCCCCATTCATTCTATCAATATAAGTAATTTGAATTTATCACCCACTTATACAAGGTGATTCAAAATATGTATGCTATCCCGAAAGGGGCTTATTCTGCATCGAATTGGCAATATAGTTTGTTCTACGACTTTACGAAATTCGTAATTTTTCATTGAAAAAATGCTATGTAAAAATCAGCTATATTGGGGTCAAATCAAATACAGGGAAATACCTCGGCATACGTTTAGTGACCAAATTCATGACGTTTGGAAAAGGCCATGTAAAAATACCTACTCTTACCACCTACCATGTGTTGAGCCAAAGAGGTATGTCAGGATTTCTGCCTACCCCTCTGAGAAACAGGTGTGATTTTATGGATGTATGTAAAAAAATACCTTGTTTCAATTGAGACAAACCTTGTTGAACTATCTTCTCGATTACATCTACCTACTCAATTTGCATTTCAGTCCCTAAAACGTATCTACTAAAAAAGCATAAAGTTAATTGCACCTGCATAAATTAACCATTCATTAAATATGATTGCATTCTGTTCTTGTTATTTTTCTCACAATTGTATTTACGAGCAATGAAAAAAATGCTGAAATATATTGGTTCTTATTGCTTGCAAAAGTTAACATAGCTGAAAAATGACATTACGAAATATTATCCCACGAATGTTTCCTAAAAACCAAGGCTCAGTAGCGTTGTTGCGACTATCCAAAGAAACTGCGAGCGAGTTTCTCACGGGCTGAATCGCATTGAGAAGCCACTTAGTCTCCCACTGCTAAGTTCTTAATAATTGTACCTTTAATTAGGAGTTGTTTTCAAAAGTTTTTCTTGGGAATCTGAAGCTTGCAGAATACAGGATGAGGAACAGCGCAATTATTCGCAATATGCATGAAAGGACGTAGCCTGAATTCTTTAACCGCACTGGTTCCTTCCCAGCGACAAGTATGATGAAAAGCAAGAACGAGAGAAGTACCTATTGCAATTTTCAGACTAAATCAACTGGTATAATGGTACATTATATTATCTGTTGTGCCTATCCCCAATATCGTTAAAGCAAATTACTCCTCGACACATCGTAAAGACATTAAACTTCACACTCAGAGAGAGGAGCATTGTTGCTGTGAAAAACATGGAGAGGAAGCTATAAATTATGTTCGAAGTTTATACGATCGCCCGGTAATGGGTTCTGTTCTGCGTTGGTGCAACGTCATCTTTACTTCAGAGGTTTCCATCAATATGGGCATTCACCAGGTATGATTAGCATAAACATTATTATCAAGAGGGTGTAGTTCACCTTTCAAAGATCTTCCCGATAGCAGCGTCCCGATTCTATCAGCGAGATTGTGTCAGTTAGACGCAAGTTAGTTGCTACTTTGTTCGATTTAAATCAGTTTAATTTGTTTATAATAACAATCTAACAAACAAATGTGATGTATTCAAATAGTTAATTCAGAGTACCCTTTTATGTTCGTATGCATGAAAATAAAAAATAGGAAGTCTTTAGAATCTGAACAATGGCACGGTTGACTTCTGTTCTGAGCGGGTATTAATAATTGTCCCTTCCGGAACAACCCTAGTCTGAGGGTGGAATTCGTTCAAGCAAAAACGGAAGTAGCATACGTTTGCCATAGCGTGGTTCCGTAACGGCACGGGTTGCACTTCCGGTTTCTTATAAGGTGCTAAAAATAAATTCATTTCGTTAAAATGTTGCCCATTTATTAATCTGCTGCAGTTTTTAAAGACGATAAGATGTGTGACTCAATGTTGTATATAAATTGATATTATACTGAAATTCAGTTGAAAAAATGCTAAATCTGTACAAATTGGTTTCTATTCAGTGTTTACTGCCTCTTTGCTGTCAATATGTTCGTGGAAATTCAATAGAAATTTTAGAAACGTGTTATTTAGCTATTTCACCTTACAACAATGTAAAATCTGATGCTCCACGTGGATTCCACATCCGTTGGCTTAAGTATATAGTGGTTCTCCCCGAACAGAGATATTGCGATGTCTAGTAATAGAGCTGCTTTGGTTATTATTGAGGAACACTTATGAAAAACTTTGAAAATGGCACCTTTAGCATGTTCATTTTTATTTCTTTGATACACCCCTATAACGGACCCCAATATATTAACAAAACCTTGACCGATTTAACTCATATTCTTATCAGTCAATCTTGATAATACAGCCTGCAGACCTAGCAAATTCTATTCAGATCGGATTGAAGGTTCGAAAGTTATGCTCTAGCAAGTATACATACGAACATTAAACATATTACATACTACGCCGATTCGTCCAATTCGTTAGAGAGATCTTGGCTCGCACGATCAATAAATTTTTAGCGATGTCATTTTTGACTCTCTGGACGTTTCAATATACATATAGTTTTCCAGACCAATGTCATTGTAAAAGTGAATAAAATAAGCCTCTACAGCTGGATTTTTAAACCCAAACAAAACGTGTTCAATGAATAGAATAAGCTTGAAATTAAAGAAACTCCGCCCTTATATAGTCATGCCATTCAGATATCTTCTCGGAATATTTATACGCAACGCGCATTGAATACAATCGGTATCTTGTCCTCTGCTGATAGAGTAATTGTATGCCCGACCGACTAGTACCTATTTACTGCCCTGTACCTACCATAGACGGAGGCTGTCTAACTACGGTAGACGGGGACATTGATTGACGATGCTGGTAATCCTGTCAATGGAGTCACGTCCACGATGCTTTAAAAACGTGTCTCGAAGTCTTTTGCGGATCTATTGTTCGGGGATATATTTTTTAGCTGCCATAAGAAGATTACTGAAGGGTAGAGGTGCTAATGCATATGTCTACGCATCCGGTCCGACGGGGTCCGTTAATTGGTCCGCGTAAAAGGGATATCGTGTAGCTCGCCCCGCTCCCTTCGCCGGCATCCTGCCTCGCGACATCGGCCCATCGCGGCTGCGGGTACCTTCTTCTCTGTAGATTAGATATCGTGATTCAACCTAATTGCTTTCTTGACCTTCCGCTGTTCTCTCTTAAATTGTTGACTATACTAATATGCCTGCCAGTTTGCTGCCAAGCCGTTATCTAGCGTTGAAGCTGCATTATTTTTAAAATAATTGCGCATGTCATCCTAATTCGTGATATTTACAAAAGAACACTGCCTCGATTACCATTAAAGACACTCTCTTTTTGTGACTGTTTTTGTTTATTCTCAAAACAATTAATAATTTTGCATATCTTCGTTAAGATCTGAGTTTTTGTTCTATTGCCAATTATATCTGCTTAAAATCGTTTCAATTAAATCGGAAATTCCCATTCTCACGTAATGCAATCAACGGAACATGGACTGTTCACATCTTCTTTGCTATATGTATTCTGGGGCCGCTTCATGTTCCCATGACGTTTCTGGTCTGTGATCGTGACCGTCCGTCGTTCCTGCTCATGCCCATCCTAGCATGTAGCTCTAAAGCTCCAAACTGCTCGTTTTGACATTAAATGCAAAAGATAATGATCAGCCAACATTGATAATCCTATTAACAATGGTCAGTAATTCGACTTATCATTCCCATTAATAAATTTCCAAGAACACTTACTTGATGGCGCAGATATTCCATAAAGTAAATACGCCGGTCTGGGAATGGAACAGTTGGTTTTCCTAGAAATGGTGAATGGGCACGTTAGGTGTGGTGAATGGAAAGATAGTACTCATCGGCGGAAACAATAGGTGTTAACTTGCGCGGTTAGCGGCCACGAAAGAGGATGTGAACTGATTACTGATAGTGTCTCTGTGTTGCTTGGAAATGTATGAGCAATCGGGACTTTCAAATTCAGTACTTCATTGTGTAAACACAATATCTGCATCTTCAAGTACGTCAATAATCTTACGATAGTATCATTCATGTCTGTAGTGCCAAATAAATTTTTTTATCTATCTATCTATCTATCTATCATGTCCATCTTACATAAATTTTTCCTCTAATATCTGCGCCAAAAAATCCAATGTGGTTAGAGTTTATTTCAAATTTTTACAAACCTTACGCAAAAGTTAAGGCTTTTATCCCCAAGAGGAATAATAATTGCTCATCATTAATAAGCAATTTGCCATGAATAATGGTACTTCAGATCTTGGGTGAGTTCATACGTGTTTATATTTCGCGGCATGTGTAAACACCGCCGCCGGCTATACCGACGGACGCAGACCCACTTTGTTTTTGTTTCTCATTCACCAGTCACCGCTCACTCATCAGCTTCCATAGATAATAGACTGTCAATGGATTATTTACCTTCAGCTCCTCATTGTTCGGAGAACACAATTTTATACGCAATTACGTACATTGTTTACGCGTCTGCCTATGTATTTTCAATAATTACTCGATTGTGTCGAGCTAGTGACGGTGGACAACAGATGATTGGATTAATTAGATTTAATACGTGATTTTTGTCCATGTGAAGCGATTTCGAAGCGTTTATTACTTTACACAGTTTACACCAACTAGAAATAATATTCCTTTTTAACCGACTTTAAAAAGGAGGAGGTTCTCAAGTCGGATGTATATATTTTTTTTGTCAAAGTCAAAAGGCATTTATTTCAATAAAATCACTAGGATCACTTTGAAACGTCTTAGAAACTAGGTTAAGCTATGCCTGTTCCTCGCAACCAAGCCTAGAAGAATCAGGCAACAAACACGGCTTGGTGCCTATCATTTTTTTCGATGATCCTTTTTCACAAAATGGAATTTAAAGCTTCAGTGTGGTGCCGATCGAACTAGGTGAGGCTCAAAAGTAATCTAATTATAATTTGTGTGTATGTTACTCGATATCTCCGCCAATACTAAACCGATTTTAATAATTCTTTCGCTGGTGTATAGAGTGTGATCCCGGGGTGGTCCCATAATAATTTGATTCCTGAGGGATTGCTACTTGACCCGTAAAATTTAAAAAAAAACGTTATCATCCCTTGAAATCACGACATGCCGATTTTTTTTTGTGGACTTGTAGAAATACCCCCGACTTCGTTCGCTTGTTTTTATATAAACTTAACTTTTGGATTGTGTGTCGGGAATTCCTTTCTGTGCACCCATACGTGACAACATGAAGCTACCCTGCAAGTTTCATACTCTTAGGACTTTTAGTACGTAAAAAATATCTTATTAGCAATCATTTTGTTTGTAATCAACGCAATATTGTAGCATCTCGCGGTGAACTCCTCGAGCAATTCTAATTTGAATTATGTTTTCAAGTTCATTAGACGCTTCGGTGAAAACCCGCATGGTTTATTTATTAGGGAGAGTGGGCAGGTTCCGGTCGGCCGGCGCTAGCGCAGGAAACCCGCAGGATATATCAGAATTAGAATCGCGAGCCCGGGTGTCGTGGGGCACTTACGCCGCGCCATGCCGACCGCACTTCCCTCATCCGCTAATCAAAGAGTTCGCGAACATAATACTTGCTTTTGTATATCTCCACAACCGCGCCATAATTCGAGATGAAAATGAATATATACAGCTCAACTCAAGTCAAAGACTATATAAACGGTAGTATATTATCCTTGCTCAAATATAAGTTAAGTCTAGTCATATATCCATCTCCAAAAATAGATCCAATGAATCTCGAAAATTCCATGTGAATTGAAAATCAGTTTTATTGTTTTATTTTCGTTGTTTTTGGCCTTCCTCTCAACGGAAGTCATTATGCGCTTTCCACCGTCCGATGTACTGGTGCCCTGGTAAAAATGTATTCATTAAATCAGCGATCAACAGTCAGTTGTTGATTTTTTCTCTCAAGACCATTGTTTGACATCAATTTCACGTCTCGCTTCGACGCTGTGACCTGTAAACGTTAAAGAAATTTAAATTGCGTTTACTTCACGACTGGTTTTGCTTTTGCGTGCCACTTGTCTACCTTCGCTTCCAGTCGTTTTAATGATATGAGACCATCGTGTCTGAGTCGGGCCGTGAGCGGTCCCTTGCAACACTCGCGGGAGCATGGGACAAATATTGACTCTACAAATGTTTGTGCAGTAGAAAAAGCACGTTCGACTGTTGTGACTACTACGTGCGCCTTAGGTGGTGCGGCGGCGGCTACAGATGAACCTCGCCTGTAAAACGCAGAGATAACACAATGTTTGCACGATATAAATCATGTTTGCTTACTTTATGGCCAGAGGATCGCTGGCACGGATCACTAGCGGTTGGATGTATGCATCCTCACGTTCTATTTGAATTAGCTTATGGATATGCAAGCATGCAGTTGTTGTCAACACAACCACTTAGTTAAGGCGCAACTTTTAAATGCTGTTTCTGCAATGAAGATATGCAGACGAGGTGCCGGCTTCTTTGTCACTTCGTTTATTTTCACAATACGCTATTTCAGTACTTCGTGTGTACCATTACCATTTGAATATCAAGCTCATGGTGTCATCGTTTTACAAAATGAACTTGGTATTTGAGTTGTTTTGCCAACGCATTTAGCATCCGTAAACAAGATTCTTCAAGGCCGCCTGTGTTTACACTCTCCTAGCGTTAATTAATACTATGAACACATCGACAATGTGATTGAAAACGAGGTACCCTACTTTTCAAAATTATAAAGTAGCGTATCAGGCGTCCTTATTATAAACTTACTTGACAGTTAATTATTCGACAGTAATTTTAATTGTTTTGTTTAAAAGATATGCAGAATATTTTTTATAAGGTGTATTACCTATCTATTGTTATTGAATTAAGTGGAAAATAGCTTACTTAGTCACTGGTTTAAAATACAACTGTACGGAATGAGCCTACTGATATTTCATAAGCCGCGATTTAAGTCCCTAGTTGCGAATCGCCAGCGGAAATGAACGGCAGTAATGAGCTTCGGATGTCGCTCACCTATTGTGCCGAGCTAATAGATGTTGACTTCCTCAGTTCAGCCACTGGTGGTAACAACACCGTCTATAATGAGGCATTGTTCACGACTCAGCGATTGATTCTGCTTGCAAGGCGCAGATTGCCAATGCCACTGTGAACGGATTGCTTAATCTCTTGGCTGTGCAGTGTTCACTGTTCGTACATGGCGTGGCCGCATGCAGATATCCAGGTCAATGTTCTTTTACGGATCTACGACACTAATTTAACGACCAATAGCCGAGACATTACTCTGATCGCAGTGGAGGTTATTCAAGAGTTCGTGCTTGTGTAAGCGATTGGCGGGCAATAATTTATGCTTTACCGTAGTCAATCCGTGATCACGAGTTGAACATCTCACTCCATGCGCAACCAATTTTCAAATCCATTCATCCTGAATCATTCTCCTCACCTTCTAGGGTTTGAAATAATGGGTTTACGAATCGTTTGAGTATCAACATAATGATTGGCTTGCTTTATTTGCTTACGGCGGATGCTTATTTAGTGAAACGGAACTGACCTTTGAGTTGTTTGTTCCACCGTTTTTCTTAAAATCTACTACGCTCGTTGAAATGCCCAAACCAACCAAAGGGACGGATGAAAGAATAGTATATGTTACGGAAATGAGAATGTTGAGATGGATGTATGGAGTGACTAAAATGGACAAGATACGGAATGAGTACATCAGAGGAAATTTAAAAGTAACGCCAGTGACAGAAGTTGAGGAGCAATAGGTTAGTTTGGTATGGGCATGTCATGCGGAGGGAAGAATGTCATGTGACGAGAAGAGTGGTAAATTGATGTGAAAGGATATATGGGAAGAGGTAGACCAAAGAAAATATGGATGGATTGTGTGAAAGACGATGTTGTCTTTCACACTCATGTGTAAGAAAAGAGTATGTAGTGAGTGACGGCTGATAGATAAAACATTTTGTGCCGACCCCACATACATAAGGGCTGGTAGATGATGTGAAATGAAATATAAGAAAATTAATTTTACTGGCGTACTGAATACATAGAGAACTAATGTTAGAAAAATAAAGGATATCACCAACGCAGCTGGTGTAAATGACGACGTCATTAGTCGAGTCGTAATCCCTTGTCGGCACGCGCAGGCACGCAGCGGTAAGTGGGTTACCATGTCGATCCTGGCTCACTCAAGGTCGGAAACTATTACTTACCTGGATCATTTTCAAATTAATAACCATAAGGTATAAATGAATACTTATAATACTTCCTCTCGATGAAACAGTACAAGAATGTCAAATGAAATGTTTGCTTAGATAAATGGAACCATAAATCAAGTTTTAATATTATCGTCCTTGATATGGTTGGACTCGTTTCATTTCCTGTTACGAGGCAAATTGTAAACGCAGAGCACGTCACTCATTCAGACGCAATCAAAGGATCGTGAATGAGATGTTTGCTGCGTATATGATTGAATTGAGTGTGCAAGACTGAGTACGCTTCCTGTTGTGTACAAAATAAGGCGTACATACCCCTGTCATAACAATAAATATTTTATAGCCTTAGGTAAAGACTTAGAATCGCACTGATTAATCCAATATCGTGAATGAAATATGTGCTTCACAGATGCACGCAACAGATGGTGGTTGCTAAGATAAAGCTTAGGACCGATACTTCTGAATATGGATAAATAGTAATGTCCATAGCTAGTCGCGGCATGGCGGCCGTAGGGTCGTCCCGCCAAGGCCAGCAGGTTCGTTAGGGCTATTCATGGATGCCTGCGCGCAACCTCCCACTCCCGCGGCGCCGCGACAGGATATTCTCCCTCGCCATGAGCTATGCTACCAGATTCATCAATTTATTTTTTAAAATCGAACTACAGTAAAAACAATCAATGCAACCGTAATTCACCGGATGAACTAACGAGTGTAATTTTTTTTAACTTCTCTGAAGCTAGTACTTTTTATCCACCGCGCTTCCGTCACGTCACGACTTTATCCGTTAACAGAACTTAGACCATGGAATTATCCATTTGAACTTATTATATGCCATTAAAAGGATCTTCAACAAATTAATCTGTGTTTCTATTCGGCATTCCTTTCACGTGAAGACGCCATTATATGCTTGTATCTGACCACGTTGAGCAATATCTTGTTTGCTGTTTCCTACGTTGCCGGCTGAATAGGCGTTAATATACAGGAGATGAGACTTTTGATCTGAATAGAAATAAGCTTTTGCTAGGCGTATCTACTATTCAACGACTCTCACATTTGCATAGGTAATTGCAAATGGGGCTGGTGGAGTTTATGTTTTTTTTTTAAATATAAATTACGACTTTGCATTCCATGGCCCGTGAGACGAATTCTCAATGCGTATGCTAATTAGCGTTCTATTGAATGTCCGGTAGGGCTTAGTTATGTTTTCGTTTTGGAATTTTCATAACGTGAAAGCTTTGGTCATTGCCATCCAACAGAACCTTTCTGACTGGAATGTTTAATAGTTACATTTAGGCTTTGTAAAGAGGTGAAAACGTAATGTGTGCCCAAGTTCCGATACCGGAGGAGCAGCAGCGTATTTCGGACGTGCATTGTGAGCAATTCGTCATGATTTGCGTATGTAAATCAATGAAGTTTGGCTGTACGGCCGTAACGGTATTTTCGTCGGTCCACGGCAGGAAAGCGGATGCTATAAACACACTTTCAGCCATGTAAGCATCGCTGTATACCTCGTCTTTCGTCGGAGTGGATGATATACGATGTACACAGAATCCTAAATCCTCAAATCCTGTTTGGAAATCAAATGTGATAATAGAAATATCTTCTGTATCCGGAATAGTTCCAGTAACCTTGTAAAACTTCATTATGGCTAGCTATGTATCGTCTCCGTGGTTTAAAGTTTACGATTATTTTGCTGCCAATTTAAAAGTTTATTATTTGTTGTGGCTAGCTCATATTGTCTTCTTTCTGATCTCCCTACTTTCTACTTTTTCTTAAGTGCCTGGTTTCTGTGAAATTCTGTGAATTTTCAACTCTTTAATCTAATCTGTTATTCTATCGATCACCTACTTTCCATCAGCACTTATTCTATTTGCAACCTAACCTATTAAGGTTGCCAGAGCTCTTTAGGGGGGGAGGGGTTCGGCAGGCAACGCATTAGCAATGCTCCAGGTGTTGCTAATGTCAATAGGCGACGGTAACCACTTACCATCAGGAGGGCCGTAAGCCTGTTTGCCTCCGTATAACATAAAAAAAAAAAAAAAAAACCTTACGCAAGGCTGTAAAAACATGATAACTATCATGCATCTATTAAGGCATAGAGTTTAGTTTCGGTAGAGAGAGTGCTGGTAGGAGCTCTGTCATCGCCCCCAGTACAGGTACCCACGCTCGCCCCCATCTATTCTCCTTGTCACCCTACGCACCGCTGAATTCTTATAAAGCCTGCAGCGCTATCACCATTAACCTGGTTGCAATTTAACACCTTGCAACACTCTTGAGATATTAAGTCAGAAAAACGTGTTGTGTTTGGAGCGGTATCACTCCCACATCGCGATTTATCAATCACCAAGGATCGATTCAATGGGATCAATAAGAATGGTAAATGTGGTGGGCGATCGGTCGTCGAACTGCGCGGGCGTATGATCCGGTGGTGCGCTCTAATTTAATTTGACGACAAATCCACTGCCGACTACATTTACTCGCGGCTTCACTGGTGTTACTTAACGATAATTGAAAGACTTTCATTAAAGCTGCATAATCTTTACAAAATATTTATACGGAGATTCTATTTCATATTATTTATGACTTAACATTATTGCGTTTAGCATAATTTTGATTCAGTACCTTATGCTAAATAGGCAATAAAACGCAATCCTGTTGTATTGAAGGTCTCGTATATTGATGGGTCAGGAAAGCGAAATTAAAACTTAACTTATTAGGTAATTTTGTATTTTTCCTATTGAAAGTTGTGATATTATCATAGCCCAACAGTCTATGCGAATGCACCAATGGATGCCTATCGCATCTAACAATGAGGATAATTGGACAATATTGTATGATTGGATTATTGTTTCTGAGATAATATTTTGACGTTAGCTTAGACCGGATCTGCAAGGATGGGCCGTGTCACCTTGAGTGCCGGATGCCGGGCGTTCGGACGGAGGAGCTATCGGCCGTCAATCGTGTTAGCGTCTCGCCATATATTATAGCGCCTGTCTGTTTGTCTCTGCGGCTTCGAGAGCCGTTTTTATTTTACGACCGTCCACGTCCGTTCTGCGAGTCCTCAGCCAAGGTCGACATCATCGATAACATCGGTGCATCAGCATTGTTTAGTCTTTTTGATCTATTTGAAAAGTTTTGTGGCTGCCATAAAAAGAAAGGGGTTATGATTATATTTATCTAAATAGAAGATCGCACCTCATCTCCAACTCCGCAGCGGAAGTTGACGTGGGTGACGCCTACGACGTACGCCACTGACCGCTCTCAACTCACGCGAAGTGACAAATTTAATATCACACTATTCTATTTCGGTTACTTCATCTCGGCTCGTTAAATTATGTTTTCTTTTCATTCGTTCCAGGTAACAGATCTTTATTAAGCGTCACGACCTGATCAAGGTCCATCTATACATTAATCAAGCAAACAATCAGTAGGTACTTTGACAAAAGTTTTATGGACTTATTCTCTTACATTTTCATAAAAAGGCTTACTTAGGGGCTTAGGGGTTTAGCTAGACAATGGCTACAATGTTCCACACGTATGACTAACTGATCGACTTATGTACCGATGATATTGAATACCGAATAAGAAATCTTCATCATTCAACAGGTTGTTGTGATCGTTCACTACGGCTACGTGCGCAGGACATAAGTTATACAATTTCTTATATTCACTATGCATTATTTCCTTAGCCGCTATTGTAGCGTTTGCAATTTAATCATCTCTTGAAGTGACAAGATGTATTAAGCCAGTTTTATAGCCGCCGTTATCTAGTAAAGTTCTACCATAGCCCGTATTAGTCAGTGTGTAACGTTTAAAATTGTTTAAAATTTCGAAATTAGTGATTCCCTTTGATGTTGAACGGGAATATCGACAAAGACGGATGTCCGGTGCCGGTCAGGATTTATTTCACACGTCCTCCGCTCCTTGTGTTCGTAAGAGATTTCAAACTTTTTTACGTAAATATTAATCAGTGTTTTGTATGTTACGTTATGATATTTTTGGTTTGCTGCAGCCTCTGTCAATACCTTTATGATTTTTTAAGGTACCTTCCTAAGTTTTTTGGAAGATACGTGTTCAACGGACATCAAGGCTGTTTACTCAAAATATCAACAACTTTTCATCGCATATTGCGGACGAAGAAGAGAATAGGGCAGTTTCAAAATCCTTCCGGCCCTTTTAATATCATGAGCGGGCGGCGTACGCGCATTTCAAAGGGCTGGAATATTTGTAGGCTCAAGCTTGGATAAACATTATTTGTTGTCCGGGTGTGTGATTTCAGCCTATTGTGTTTTTAAATGCGCTTGTAATTCTGGACTTCCTATTTAATTGTGTTATGTGTGTATCGGGAATCCGGAAGTAGGTATGTCGGTAGATTTTGTCGCCTTTTTGTTTATTACCCAACTTTTATCTGCTGACACGCTTCGTAGAAGTAACAGGCTTCACAAATTTTGGTGCATTATTAATTTTATTGTATATGTTTTTGTTAACTTAACTAAAGTTTATATTAGTCTGTGTCGGGAAATCTTGAAAATATTTTCTGCTGCAATTCTTAAAATTTAGGTCCGCTGTCATTCTACTTGTCTCCGATTTCACAAAACTCTCAGAAGGCGGGCGCTATCTTTCGATCAGGAGACCGTTTACCGTTATCACATTTTACATGGTATTTGGCGAGTGGTGTGCGGGTTGGTTTTGCATACAATGCCCATGTTGGTGCTTGCGCAACACAACACGCGGTCATCGGGCCGGATGTGACGACGCCGCCGCGGCTGCGCCCGCGACAAAATATGCCCACATGTCTGATCTAGGATTTTAAGTAGGTAATATTTAGTATAAGTTATGTTCATTAGTAGAAGTTGGCTCATAATTAATTAAGTAAAATATTTTAATGAATTAGTGCTGTCCAATTAGCTTCCTCTCAAGCAGACATCAATATTAAGTAAGTATATATATATAATGTAAATTTAGTGATCAAATTAAAACCCTTGTTAATTTGTCTCGAACTATAGCTAGGCTATTTAAAAAAGAAAATAGGCTAGCTAATTTCAAAAAGTTCTGAATGGTAAGTTGAGCCTCTCTGCTTCCAGAACGGGACTTTTTCAATTTATTTTCTGTTTGTACTGTTTGTGCTAAATTCATAACGAATTTTGCATATTTATATCCTGCCAAAATGGCAAGAGTCCTGTTTCCGTGGTATACACAGATTTATTTTGAGTACTATAATACCTATATTATGTAAAGTTTACAGTCTAGTCTAAAATAATAGTTTGCGTTTCTCTTTAAGAGTTTATAAGTTTTTAAGTGACATATTTCTAGTTTTTAAGACCTCTCTGTAACACTTATTTCTGTAAATAAACATCTTGAATCTTGACTTTTCTTGGGAGTCCTGGCAGAATAATGTTGGTTAGTGTTTCTAACAACATTTAGGTACTTACCCTTCGTTATTCACTTGATAATGAACCCCGGTGCACGACTTGCACGAGTCTGGAATCGTAAAGTCGCTCGTAAACTTAGTAATTTTCTTCATTTTATTCTCCAGTAATCATTGGCATCGATTCTTAAATTTATATATCCGTAGGTGCTTGGGTAGGATACCGAGAACCTTACCTAAGTACCCAACTAATTACATATTCCGGTCAGGTTTTCTATATACAATTTAGGTGTACTGCTGAATTTATTTTTGAAGACCCTTCGTCTTCCGTATTTCACTTTATTTTTTGTTCTAATATAATCGGCGTTCTAAGAGCACGTTGAAGTACCGTTGATTGGATTATCTTTGGGTGGTCTTTGTCTGCCAGCAAGGTCAGCGTGACTATTTCCCCAGCCAGCGCCAATCATGAACTGTACTACATGCAGTGCACGTTGACCGAGCGATGTCAGTCCTCTGCATCCGGTCAAGCGATATGCAAAGTACCGCACGACCGTACAACCGTCCTTGGGAATGTTCTTCGATAATTTTTTTGTGCTCTTTATGGCCTGGTGATCTATTGTTTTACGATTTTACCCGACTGCCGAGAAGGAAGAACGGTAATATTTTATACAGTGCTTCTATTATTGTTATTTTTTGACGTTTTTGTATCCAATTAATTTTTTGGCTTTAATTATCTTTTGCTATGTCTTTAACGTTATTAACTGTGTTAATATCCTGCTCGTTAAGAAACCGTCTCGGCTTTCTTTGTATAAAGTTTATATACGCCTATTTGCAAGCAGACAGTCAAGGCAGTATTGGTAGTGCGCCAGCTAAGCGTGCAAGTCGTACAAAGCTGCGTTGTGGCAGGCAAAGGATCCGCAAAGCTTATCTGAGATCGATTGTGTACTCCCGCATAACGTCGGCATTGAGCACGCTGGTATCTCCAGTTCATCGGCCCATATTCTCATTGTGCAATATTACAACTGCAATACTATTCTTCGCATTGAAACATTCATAAAATTCCATGTCGTCATAATGCGAAGACTTTCGAAACAAAAACATGCATCGAAAGTTTTTCCAGCGCTAACAATACATCGTCCCTCATAAGCTCGCTGATGTTTAAATTTTGTACCATCATCGTCAATAGTTCAGAATAGCTATTAACAATATACTGATTAATATCCATTGTACCTATTGTTTTTGACTTTGTTGCTAGAAAGGCGTTCGTAAAAGGCTTCTGTGAAAAGAAAATATAATGTGTGAATCGGGTTAATTGATAATGATCCTTAGTAAATAGTGAAAGCTTCAACAGTTTATCTTTAATCTTTTTATGGGGCTTTTAAAATGTATGGGATTATCTCACCTCAAAGAACTTAATATTTTGATGCATTTGAATCTGCTTACCGAGCTTAAGCACTTCAGATAAGAAGAGATATTGAGGATAAGGTGTCTGTAACTCGACTCAACGTTCGTGGTGCACGAAAGGTACTTATGTGACTGCTTTATGGGGATTAATTACCGGAATAGACAGGGTAAATATGAAACTTGTTCATAAAGTTGGCTATTAATGTCCATAGCATGCACAGTTTTGAAACTTTAATCTAGGTAGGTTGGCAAGGCACTCGTATTGTCAGACGCCAGTCTTACTGAAACTTCATAATTTAAGTGCTTTTGGCCAGGGATTTTATTCGGAAGGTTAATGCTCTATCGTGAGAACCGAGCCAGCAATCTGCTTGTATCTAGGCAAGTCCTGCGATATGCACATCCGCGGAGCACGCGTGGGAACTGCAGGATATTGGTTGTATCGGTGTTCAAGTGCTGCCCACTCTCATGCTTCGAGTTGCAAATAATTGTGCGTGAAGATCTATTGGAGATATTAGTCTACCATTGCTCCTTTTGTCAAGCAAGAAAACTCACCTAACCTGCTGGTTTTATGATTGCTTTCACGCATCATTTACATTTACATTAACGTAGTAAAAAATTTGGTCTGCCTAGTTTAAAAACATCGTTACTTGTTGCTTGCTCGTCGTGTCACTGATTCTTTCTTGGTCATCCTGTATTATGTCAGTAACCAGGTTTAAGTATGGTGGCCCCGAAAAGGGCCTATAACCGTCGGTGCAAGAATCAGTGTAGTGAAAGGATTAAAGTGCGCCTTTCGTCCATGACAAAGACATGTGTCTTCGAATTTTTTGATTCTACGACACGCCGGTTTCCTTACGATGTTTTCCTTCACCGTTTAAGAGCACTAGTATAGCGCGTATCCATTCTCTGAATGGAAAACTCTTAGTACACGATCTGGATTCGAATCCACGTAGACCTGTCGGAAGCCGCGACCACTATCACGATAGCTCTCCCTGGTATGAACTGATAAACTTGCCTTGTATTATTCCAAAGCGATTACAAAGTGGACTGTTAGTATTAAAATACTACTACTATCAAGCGAATGAAACGCTTGATGTGTGACTTATTTTTTAATTAGTAGGTAGCTTTGATTTTTTTTTTTAACTATATATTTTTTTTTTACGTTTCTTCTCTTTGTGGTACGTGTGGTGCCGTCTACTTTTATACTGTTTCGTTTTAATTTAGTTACTTTCACCTATATGTGGAAACTTGTAATTAGCCTTTAAGTACTCATTGTTTTCATTAATATCATATTAGCCGTAAGTTTTCCTAAAATTATAAAAATAAAATAAAATAAAAATAAATTGGTGGTTCAGCTGCTTTCGCACGAGCCGAACAATATAGAGGAAGTGAATTGCAGAAAGATAAATCCGTAGACAAGGTGCAGCGGTACCTAATACCTATGTGGGAACGCAACGCTCCACTTGCCATTGCATTCTGAGCCGTTATGATGCGAGATGGCGAAATGTTGCAATTAAAAGTGTCTCTGCTGTAACTGTACTGTATACAGTGTTAATTACCGTATACGCACTGCGCAGTGCAATTATCTTCCTTGCTTTGAATTATTGTGTACACCTGATTTTATTTATTGATCAAGGTAGATAAATAGTATCTGCGACTCTCTTGGGAACTCTAGCTCTGTTTTGGGTACTTTACACAAACTGCAGGATATGAGCCTCCCGATAGAGTGTTATGACGATCGGTCTTGAGGCGACCAAGTCTCAGTGCCTAATTGGAAAGTGACAACGCGCACTGATTGTAGACTTTCGTCTTGAGGCTCTGCGTTATCTTCGAACCATTAACGAAGTTTCGTAAACGCTGCCTAACCGAGTTGTTTTTTTAACCGACGCCAAAAAAAGGAGGTTATTTTGACAGAAGTTTGGACACCAGCTCTATTTAACTTAAATGTTCGGTGCAAGTCTTGCAAGGCAATTTTCATACAGCTTTCATCGTCCAGTTGCGTTGATACTTTGTTTACCAACACTATGGTGACAGCGAGCGAAGAAAGATTCCCTAATTCCAAGTCCTAACTTTTACTTACATAAAATTCTGCCACAGCTTACCTATATCAATTCTTACATTTACTGGACAAAGACTGAAATAGTAAGAATGTTGAGAGGTCAGGGCAACCTGTCGCTTATTGTCGTCATGTTGTAATTAGTAACGTCTCATCTGGTTACTTCCTCCCGGACAAAAAACGCATCCTCACATCTGTCTTTGCACACATGCTTACCTTCCATCAGTTTTTTAAACGTCCTTAATTATTGCTAATCAGTTTAATTACATATCTTCTCTGTTTTTTGTGCATCCATTGTTTGGCACTTGCTATTGTTTCAAGCACGGATTCTCAAGCTGAAAAAATCTGTTAGAAATCATTCGAGTCTTTAATAAAACTTATACCTATTATTTCCATCGCTAAGAATATATGTATGCTATGAATACGGAAATCCTGGCTATCGACCTATGACATTTCAACACGGATCATAGCCATCAAGGTAGTTTGACCTCACATGTAATGTAACACTAGCTGTTACCAGCGACTACGTCCGCATTTGTATGAAAGCTGGTACCTCATAATTTTAACCCCCTACTTTTCCCCCATAGGATTATACACTGAAACGCGTATTTCCATAAAAGTTAGCTAGTATAGTAGTAAGTCTATGCGTATTTCTTTATTTTCTTTCGCTAAAGCCTAAATATGAATATTCAGATCCCTAAGCCCCTTCGTCCACGGCGCGACTCAAAAGGAACGCGACTGAAACTGTAGTCACTTATGAGTAGCCTGACTGCGATAGCACTAGTATTTCAATGCGCGTCCGTCCACGACGTTACTCAAAAGGAACGCGTTTGTAACTAGTCTCCTGGCGACTCGACATGCTGGTCGCCAGGCGACTGGTTTCGAGAAACTGTTGAAAAATGAACGAATAAAAATTAATTATATGTGATTCTGACGTCTATAAGACTGGAGAAGTAATAATTCCATGTCATCGCTCGAATTATCACTAGTCATGTTAATTATTTTCGTTTTCAAAACTTTGTTTACATAAAATCGTGTACTGAGTGACTGAGTTTCAGGAAATTCCAGTAGCGTCGTGGATGAGTCAGAGTTTCCAATCAGTCCGCAACTCTAGTTTCTAATGAGTTCCGTCACTTTTGCGTAGCGTCATGGACGAAGGGGCTTACTTGAGGAATTATGGAGTGCCCATACAAATGTATTTAAAGTAATGGATGAAAAGTATGCATTTATCATAACCATTAAGTATTTTCATTGCGTACCAATTTGCCATAAAACAAATATTATGCCAAATATGACATTTAAAATTATGCCAAAAGTAGTGCACCCATTTGCAGTACTTGCTGTGCTGCATGCTACAAATCAAAGTTCGTTGTAATTATTTATGAGCGTATGCCATAGAGTTGTTTTCGCCAATTTAATGCACAGGAAGTGCGTGTAAGCATTTGTGTCGGCGAAACACACGCCTGGTGAAGGCACTTGTGAAGCCAAATTTTATTGATATACAGTTAGAATATCGATTGTACCTGTCTACGTTACCAACATATTATTCAATAAGTATGTAGCTACAATTAAATAACGCTGATGATGGCATCCTTTGATTTTTTCCGTCAAAATAGGTATTTTCCGTCTTACATCATTCTTTGGACTTACAATGCGAAACATCACTTACATGCAATTTTATTGCAATCTCGCAAAGAATAACAAATTGTTGTTTCTTGTTGTTTTCCCATGATTTATACATTTCTGCTGCGTCGGCTGGGTCACTACCTAGCCGATTAGAGCATTTGTATTCGTTTTGTGGAGTTGGAGGTCGTTCGTCCCGGTTCTCGTCTGAAATTACTTATTCTTTTGCATGCCGCGGTCGAATTCCCGATTCCGCTTGCGTTTCGGTATTATATGTATTAACATTGGTAACATTAGAACTGCGGAACTCTATGAATTATATTGAACTAACTTCCGCACGCGGCTTCGCTCGCGTGGTACCTACACAAAAAGTGCCTTATATGCTATTCTAGGTAAAGAACTATATCTATTCCAGGTTTCAACGAAATCGATTGAGCTGTTACGGCGTGATTGAACAACAAACATCCAAATATCCTCACAAACTTTTGCATTTATAATATTAGTAGGATAGAAGTAGGATTTAGCAAAACATATCAATTCCAATACATACCACGTAAAAAGTTTGTACGTACCTATCAGTAAAATTGTAACTAAGTATAATCATTTCGTATCCACTAATCACTATCCGAATGAAAGTGATCGCACAAGATGGATGTGATTGATGCGTCAATAGCCCATCGACCTACGATATCACAGGATTCAGTGCGGACTTTAGCCTAAACTTGTGCGAAATCTCATATAATCTGTAAGATATAGAATTTATACAATGTCTACCTCTGCATAGTGGGTGCGACGAGCAATAGAATGCTCGCGCCTACGTGACGTGACACTTTGGTGTACCACACCTATAATTCCCGCCCTCACCATCGAACTGTTTTCCATTGATCTCGCAGTGAAAGATATAGAGCTGCCTCAGGTCTTTCTGTAAATGCATGTGTATATTAACCACCGACGCAAATGGAGGTGTTATAAGTTTGACCACTATGTGTGTTTTTGTGTGTGAAAGCTAGTTTTTTGGCGATGGTTCTTAGACATATATTATCAAAGTCGGTGTAACCATTTAGATAGAGAGTGGGTATGAAAAATCCAAAATTGGGGTATCAAATGAAAGGGCATGATGTGTGTATAATATTAATAAGACATGAAAGTTGGGGGGTTCTTTAAATTTAATTGTATTCATGTCAAGACTCACTTTTGGCGATCTTTTAATTACTTATGGTGTACTTTAAGAAGCCACATACATACACACGATAATAATTGGTTTATGTTCAAGAAAGCTCAAGCGTCGACGCGATGCGAGTCGCGCTTTTTGTTTCAATGATGAAACTAAAGTGGCATTGGGTGTCATAAATGCATAACAATCATGCAACATTGTGTCTGCTTCACCTTATTTTCTGTTGGTTACGACAGAATGAAACACTCATTTCGTTTTATGTGCTCGTATTTTCTATACTAGGCCTCGTTAGGTGGTTTAAGCTGACAGAATACAATTGTGGGAGTTTATTGACTCGTGTCAAACATTGATTGGCCCGCACAGGCGGCATGCGGCGCAGGTTGGCGGATGTAGGTGTCTGCAAATATTAGCACTTGCCCAATTTACTCATAACGACAAGTTTACTCTATTACCCAACTGGTGGGTTAATTCAGTTTGTTTAATGCCTACAGACCTAGAGTTACCTTTGGAAACAGCATTCCATTGCCTAATTACGCTGTAGGCGTCCGTCGGCCTGACAGTTTGAATGGAAGTGCTGACAGAATGCGCGATTGGTGTCATTTGAGGATTATGATGATCTTTAGAAGCAACAATGCGTACGGTTCAATGACACAGATATTCAAATGACTCGATGTCAGAATAATTTATGATTATGACACGAGCACTGTGAAACATGCGTTTTGTGGTGACGGCGCGGCTGGCATGCGCCCGGGGCCGTGCGGCCGGCCTCGCGATCGATGCGCGTGCGCAATATGAATGAATAGATCCCCCACTCCGCCCTCGCGCCATCAGAATGATCAATGGACCGCACGTGGCGATTGATACTATGCTAATTCTTATCTTAGGTACCTATATTCAATAGCTTGGACAAGCTCGTCGGGCAAGTCGTAAACTCAACTATATGATTTTCAAGGAGAATGCGGAATTATTTGCGAAGACAGGACAAACTTAATAGACAAGATTAGTGATACTGTCACAATCCACGCTAATCCATCAATGCTTCGCTGACAATAGAATCAATCCCTTGCTTATCTTCGGCATGGGTCGGTCATCGGTCCTTATTGACAGCTAAATACCCCATTAGAGTGTCTGCCATTACTGCCGACTGATAAGAACCAATCGGCATTTTGATTACGTCTGCGGTGCCCACGCAGGCACGCGCTCCATAATTTTAGGAGATCAGAATTTTGTTTATGATTCTAATTTACAACTATAAAATGGAGTGCTGAATATAAATGTGCCTCGATTCATCCATTCATATAACTTGATTTAGCTTCTTGCCTAAGCAACCTAAGATGGTGGCTGACTCCCTCGCTTACCTTATTGGGTAACTGGAACGAGCGACCGTAAAGGGAGAAGCATGGTCAATGCATGGATGCAGCTCGTCGGCCATATTCAGACGTAGTTATGAAGTGTCAGTCGTATCAAATAGTCAGATATATTAGGTACTCCTCCGTATATGGAGCTGATGAGGTAATAAGCGTGGCAAGGCCGTTAGACATAAATATCCTGTAATAGAATCTCACAGAGCCTTCTGATTCAATCTTATATATCTTGATCTGTGTTATTCATATAATTTGAATATATTTGAAGTCTTCTTGGAAAGACAGATATGTTTGTTCTGAGGGGTGTGTAATGATTCCAAATATTCTAACACCATGATTCACAAACCTGTCTTTGCATAGCAAACCGGAGTAAGTACCAAAGTTAGTTAACGCAATCAGGCTTAAATGAATCACAGGACGCCAGATTTACATATCGTGGAAAAATAACGAAGGCTAAGTACCTCCTGCCCTTTCCGAGAAATCACGCAGTCATATAAATAAAATTGAACGATCTCGTACATAAAGATAATGGTTTTGTTACGACACCTATAACTCTTGTCAAGTCGAAATAACTTCTACATAAATGCATCTGTATTACTGCGATGCACGCTCTGCGACTGAATTTCGGAAGTAAATATTTCGGTTGTGTGACGAACACGTTGCCCAACTTCCTCAGTCGGTCGTTGAACGCATTCATCATCATGGTATTGACATTAGAGGCGATAAATGTCACCGTGGCTTTATCTTGCAGGCGCTAATGGACAATGTCAGGCCACCATTGTTATTAACACACAATATCCGCTGCGATTTGTGCCCGCCCTTGGGAATTTTAAGTGGTCTCTTCTCATAAAATTAACCGGTCCTTAATGGGCCGGAATGAATGGAAAGGAATTTTAAAATACATTTATAACATCGGCCAATTTTATGAAGGCAAACGTTGGTTCTGCTTCTTTTTATTGTCAAGTTCAGGATGTGAAGTTAAAAATAAGTGCGCTTGGAATCTCTTGCCTTGTCTGTCGTCAGAATGTTTCATGTTGTTAATACGTTGAAAGCCAATCGTGTGAAAGTTTAAAACAAAGCTTCGTCACATTTGAATGTCGATGCGTTACCCTTAACGCTAAATGAACAGTGGAGCTGTCACATCGTCACTACGCTAATGGGGGTCTGTCAACGAGATAATTCCTTTCAACATGGCCACATTTCCGGGCTTCATAAATGACAGCGTTGTGGTTACGGGTTTTATGATTTATCCATCTGCTATTCCGTGTTTTGTTGCGAGAAAAAGAGGAATCAGAAAGCGATACGTAATGCGTTTCCATCTCCAATGATCTTTGACAGCCGCTAATGTTTACTCGCTGCAAGGATACGAGGTGTCAGTAACAACTCTGAGACATTACGTGTGAATTGGGGCCCAATTTTACAATATCATGGCTTGTATAAAAACGTGAAACAGTAGGGCGTGGGTGTGGGTGTAAAGAGACAGATGCTTGTTCCGAGGGGTCGAGAAATGACCGTAGTTAGTTTAACTACATGCTTCCGCCAAACGGCCGTTAGGAAGTTCTGGGTTGATATGACACATTATCCTCCGAGTTCCTTTTGATAATTATTTGAATGTTGTTGCTGTATAACTTAACAAATGTTGCCGTCCAGAAGTTTTCTGTTTTAAGTTGCTGTCATCATCATCAGCCTGATGAAACTAGTGCTGAAGATAGGCCTCCCCCAAAGAGTGCCTCGACGAACGATCGACGGACATCCCGCCAGCTTCACAATGTCGTCGGTCTATCGGGGGCCTTCCAATACTGCGTCGTTCCATTCTTAGTCGCTCACTGTAGATAGTATTTATTCTTTAAAAATCTATAATTGCGCCAAATGGCAGACTTCGATTCCAAAGTAGTGAAGATACATCATCTTCCGTCATATGAAGTGTGAATAAGTATACATTTGCGTAGTTGAGTCCGTTCTGTTAGTAGGAACGTTAAATTGTATTCTAAATTCTAAAGCTTTATGAAGTGTGAAGTTTACATTCCATTGATATTGAAGGTTAGCGCGTTATAGATTGAGCTAGAGTTGAAGTGTGTGGGTTCGAGTATGTGGGCAATGTAAAATTTGCTATCAACATACTTCGACCGATATATCCATCATAAACTCATAATCCAAAGAAATGGAGTGTATAACATATGTTTCCTGTCTACTGATCAACTATATTTTTCATATGAAGTGTAGTTATTCCTGTAAACTAAACGGAAGCAATCCCTATTATAAATTTTTGTCTTCCGCGTCATAATTTCTATCAGAAATTGGAGAGTTCTTTGTGGAATTCTCTGATTCAAGTTTATTTATCATCATCAGCTGCATCATGCATGTCCACTAACTGGACACATGCCTTTCAATTTCTTGCGACCTCCACAATGCCTGCCATCGGGCCTTTTTTGGGGGATTCTTCTTTGAAGTTCGTATGTGTACCGGACAGGATATCTCTTATCAGGAATGGCTTCGGATTATCGCTCCTATTCCATCCTGCAGTTTTGTCATCGCAAATGTCGCGGAAGTGCATCGGGTGATCTGCGGCGTCGCGCGACATTTGTATCTCCTACCATATCCTGCGGACGGAAGCGTGCGGATGTTGCGTCATCGCCGGAAATAGACGCCCTCTGTGTCACCGCGTGTCGTCACGTCACCAAGCTTCGTCATTAACCACTTTACACGCTACCAATTATCATGTAGAGGAGTTGCTGCTAAATAGCTAAAACAGGGCTTGGATAAACTTAAAAAGTTTGAACCAGTATGGTTATAAAGAAGAACTCAAAGACCATCATACTTTTTGCAGTTTAATGCTTCAAAATCGTACTAAACTCATTGAACCACACAAAAAAGTCGATCGATCTCATTTCCCCGTCTGCGGAGCCGAGTAATTATTGCCGAGCGGAAACAGCGTCGAGATAATGCTGCGATTTATCCTGCCCTACGTGTATCCGCTTGTTTATATGCCCTGCTCTCCGATACTGAGCTTCCCTGGAAGTAGCTGTCAGACCCGCTCCAAAATAAAATCGTCTCGGCATTAATATTTCCACTGCCAGATATTTACGAGTCCATCGAACACTTAATCAGCAACAGGAGATGTTTTTAAACTCTGTATATCAGTTCAATCAAAATATGGTAATGTGGAGATTTAAGCGCTTTTGCTTGCGGAATCAATTTGCCACCGTGTAATTTATGGTCGTGTTTCCCCAATTAACTGGCAATTCGGTGGCTTCGATTATTTCGCATGAAACGCGAGGGAGTCGCCCGCATCCGGTGATTACGGCGGGTGCATAATTTGTGATGCGCCTGCGCAGAACCGAGGCTGTGCCTGATTTTTGTTAGATAAAAAACCCTGGCCTCGCAGTGCGAAGCAAATCACTCATTGTTGTTTGTTTTTAAGCTTTTTAATGCAGACTGTTTTGCACCTGCGCATGTTTTGTATTTCATGCTGGTACCCGCTCGCCCCCAGTGATTATAAATGAGATTTTGCGAGCTCTTTCCACTTTTGTTTTTTAGAAACAAAGCTTGATGGCTTCCTCTCTTTATTCCAGGCTCCGTAAATCATTTTTCGATTTGCAAACGGATTTGGAATATCAATGCCGTAAAAAATATTAAAAAACCATTTTGTTTTCGAATCGACCGAACATATATATCATTGAGCAACTGTGGATGTAGCCCGCATCATACGCGCCGCTGATAAACAGTTTCGTAATTTCATTCAGTAGACATAATATTATCAGTGTTTTTGTAGTCCACCAGACATTAATCGGGCGATGAGTAATTTATCATCTAGTTACAATAAAATGGTACAATATTACTTTATTACTGTACATGAGTTCGCATGAGTTAGTGGCCCAAACTCGTGGAGGAGTTCATGAAAAAAAAACTTCATCATGGGTTACCGACTGTTGATAATCAGGACGAAGTGGAAAATATATCAGTTGCCACTAGCAGCGTCACAAAGGGTCAAAAAAAATTAGCCAGTCACCCAAACTGACCATTTAAATTAAAGTTTGTTTGACACGGAGTCCTAGACAATGGTGGAAGATTGTCGCTAAACCACTTCTCCGCTAGCTAAATATTTTTCATACGGAACACAGAATATATTAAAAACAGCAAATTATTTGAATTTCGCATTCAAACGAAACCACTTTATTGATGAACGCTTGTGACTTCTGAAAAAAAATCGTTCGGACATAGGATAGTAGCCAATAGGAATGTACAGCACATGGCCTATCCTAGTTGATCTGTTAAGGCAGGCACGCCACGAGCGCTTTATTAAAATGACGTTGTGTTGTTTCAGAGTGCGGCAGAGCCGGCGTGGTCGCGCGCGTGCCGGCCACCGGATGCGCGACCGGCGACATAATGTGGCTACTCGATGAGCCCAATCAGCCTTATGAAGGTAATCGTAATGGCTCGTTATGACTCTCCTTTTTAATAATACTGTACTATCCATTTATTACGGAAATATTTGCATAGAGTTGCTCTCGAAAGGTTTATTTTGGTTTGTACAAGTACGCAACGATTTGTCCCAATATAGACTAAAGTACCAGTTAATCATCTTGTTTCAGAGTTGAGATAAGTAGGCACTTTTGAAGTTAGCAAGTAGCATTTGATATTTTGGGCTGTTTTGATTGTGTTTTTCTACGTTTCAGACTGCGAACAGCTGCTATGCTTTCGCTACTATGGCGACGGCGAGGAGTGCGAGGGGGAGTCGACCCCGCTGCCGCAACGCTTCAAAGTGGACCTCAAGAAGCTACCATTACGGCTCAAAGAGGGCATGTCTCGCAAAAGAAGCGGCGACCAAGTGTCCCCTTTTTCATATAACAACGAAAGCTTTGAAATGAACTCTGAAAACCCTCGAATGGAGCTAGTTTCAACCGCAGAAGGCACCAGCTCCGAAATAAAGCATCTCAGCGAAAACGTCGACAAATGCTCAATTAGTGTCCTAGAGCGTAACGGGAACAATCTCGAACAAACGATATGTGATCATAGTAATCTAGTTAGTAAGCAATCTCTTGTAAATAAGGAATCTCAGAGTGCTATAGACTGCAAGCCGACGTCTTCGGGCGTTAAGAAAAAGTGTCCCCCGCCGGTAGACACCGGTGGAGGGAATTCGTTGAATGGTGCGAAGAAAAAGCCGAAACCGCACAGCGGGTTCGACTCTCCCACGTCGCCCGGCACCGAGTACTACAAGATATGGTCGCCAAAGAATCCCTGCAAGATAATGAAGTTTGTGTACGATGTTGAAAGTGCTAACACGCCAAGTGAAGCGGAGAAGTCACCCGTGCCGCCCTTACCGCCCAGACAATCGCACAAGCCGCTCGAGCGGTCCCATGCATTGTCACCTCCGCAGGTACCGAGACATCGCAAACCAAAAAAGTTGACAAAGCCCGAAGACGCGTTCACGTTTGAACTGATAGACACGGACGAGCAATTCTTTACCGACAACAATATATCCAACTCCGCAGTACTGCAAGCGCAAATAAATGATTTCAAGCCTGGCGAGTTTTACTCGGGGAGTCAGGCGGTTTCTTCGACGGCTAGTTTTTGGCGGGTTGGACAGAACGTCGCGCCTCTAGCGACCCCGGAAACGGACGGCAGCTTGTGCGAATCCACAATCTCTAATCTTAAATTATCTAAGTTAAATGAGAAGTCGAAAGATGTACCTGATGAGGCTAGTTCTAGAAGTAAGATACTATTTATAAAGGAAATCGGACCAGACAACTATATTACTACAACGTTCGCGCGGCGGGATAAGCCAAGCCCTCCCATAGACGTTATTGATGGAGTTACCCTAACGCCGAACCACGCGAAATCAGAAGAAAAGGCACAGAATTCGTTCCTAAATGATATTAGCAACAATTCAGAGTTTGAGGATGATAACAGAAATCAAATCGAGGAAAAGGAGATTTCAGTGAAAGGTCACAGGCCTCTTACAAGGCAGAACTCAGCCCGTGCTAATAGTCATACCCCTACAATGATGACAGCTTTTCTAAACTCAACACACATCGATGGTTCCAGGGAAGACACCGATCCGCCTAGTTCCTGCAACTCCTCATACTCAACATCACCCGTAGAAGAGTGTAGACCGAGCGTGGGTACAATGCTTATGAACAGAAAGTACTCCGCTGAATCATCCACCCCCAAACACTCTAGTTTACCGCGGCATTTGCTAAAAAACCTCGGCTGCGAAACGCCAAAGCATTCTCCTCTCAAAACAGGTAGTAATAAGGTTGAAAGTCCAGCGCGGCCGCATCCGAGAGTGCTATCGCGAGTGGCAGCATTGGCTGGTAGTGCAGCGGCGCCTCAATGCCCACCCACGCCCACGCACCACGCGCGTCGCCCACGCCCGTTACCACCCCCGGACCTCCACCCACCGCCGATCCACAACGAGCGCCACGACTTCGAAATGGTGGAATTCACGAACGAGCTGCGAACATCGGAGATCCGCTCGCCGAACCTAGAGTTCGTGAACAGCAATCACTTTACGATAGTGCACGCGGGGCCGCCGGAAGATGTTGTGTTGCGAAGGCCGAGGGTAGAGGATAGTGATGATAATGACAATGCGGTGGCGTCACCGACTCCGCTGCGGCATATGGCGGGGATCAGGTTGCCGTCGATCCCCGAGCGCGCGTCCCGACAGATGGCGCTGACGGGGGATTTCCCCGCGAATATGATTGGCGGGATTATTGAGTGTGAGGAGCCTTTGCCTGCAGGTACGTTATCAATGGTGCTATAAGCCCCTTACGACTTATATTAGAATAAGTCCACTTTGTGTCACATGTGGAATTTCCAAAAGACGTAGAACAAACCTTATTGGTGAGTGTACGTGTGGGTTCTCGACTTTTGGAAATTCAACATTTTTCATGGAAAATTTGTTTTGAGGAAAAATCAGTTTAAACTAAATTATTCAGCTGCTTTAGGTTCACTCTATGTCTGTTTGTTACCTTTTCAAGACGAAAAGGCGGCATCAATTTTAATGAAATTTGGTATGTAGATAGCTTCAACTCTGACGAAATCATAGGCAAATTTTTACCGGTAGCTCACGAGCTAAGCCGCGGAAAGCTGCTAGTAAGGTATATGGCTATAGGAGGTCTATACATCATCATGAGCCTGAAGAAGTCTACGGCTGGACATAGTCCTTCCTTAAAGAGTGGCACGACGAATGGTCTTGAGCCTTCTCCATTCGACTTCTTGTTACCATCACAATGTCGACGGTCATTCCCACAGTGGTAGCTTAACGAGATCTTTACATTATCATATTGTTATATTTTTCAGGATGGGAAGCGCGTATGGACAGCCATGGACGAGTATTCTACATCGATCACGTGAACAGAACAACCACGTGGCAACGTCCCGGGGTCAATGGAACCACGCCTAGGTCTCCCGCGCCTGAGGTCCAAAGAAGGCAGTTAGATAGAAGGTATTACTAGATAGAGAGATAGAGCCTTTAGCACCTCCCTACCAATGTGGCCTCTTATTTACTAATGGTTTGCCACTGAGAATCAGAAACTGATATCTTGAAATGAAAAAAAAAAAGATAAATCGTGATGTTTGGTAAAAGTTGATGCTTCGATGATCGTTCAGGCCCAATTGATAAACATTGAAATCGCATCTTTAGCAAGTCTCAAGTTTTACTAATATCCAATACATTCATTGCCATATTTTTTTAATGCATTAAGCTAGAGCTCTGATTTTTATACGGCACCATAAGCCCACAGACCTTAATGGGTGGTATAAATTTCAAGTTGATACCTATAGTCGTTTCTGAGAAAAAGGGTCTTGACAGACAAGACAGACAGACGGTCAACAAAGTGATCCTATAAGGGTTCCGTTTTTCTAAATGAGTTACGGAACCCTAAAATAAGTTTCTCCTTCCTCAGATACCAATCAATCCGGCGCACCATGACACGCACCCAGCTGTCGGAGGCGGAGGGGCCGGCGTGCGTCTCCCCCCCGCCCCCCTCGCCGGCCCCCTCGCCCGGCCCCCCGCCGCCCGCCGCCTCCACGTCGCGCCTCGACCTGCCGCAAGCACCACATCCCGCCGCCGAGTTCCTGGCTAGGCCGGACTTTTACTCCATACTGCATATGAATCAGGTATTTTAATAACACCCAACAGTCACATGCATAGTCCCGACCCCACATGAAAGGAGCCTCTAAGAGGCATACTTCAATCCTTTCATTGCACCCCATTTTGCGAAAAAGGATCATCGAAATAAATTATAGGCACCAAGCCGTGTTAGTTGCCTGATTATTCTAGGCTTGGTCGCGAGTAACAGGCATAGCTTCACCTAGTTTCTAAGACGTTTCAAATTTAGACTTACTACACTGATTCTTTCACCGATGGTCATAGGCGCTTTTCAGATCCACTATAACTTACACTGACCTAATACAGGATGACCAAGAACGAATCAGTGACACGATAAACAAGCAAGCACTAGGTTCCCTGTGTCTTGGTTATCAGAAACTACGAGTACCATGATACCACAACACAAAGACCCGGAACAAATATTTTCAGATCATGCTGATAATATTTGTCCCGCAGCGGGAATCGAATCCGCATCCCTTGCATCTCTTATAATGGATAGACAAAGACCAGAAAAATCACCAATTGACATTTTCACATTGACAGTTTCTGTGGTTGACTCAGCAAATCAAATCAGAATAAAAAAATATATTAATAAGCTACGGCTCCACACTATGCTCTAGCGAGACCCGTATAGTGGGTGACTAGAATCGACTAGAATTTTCGGGCATCCATTGTTCTCTTTCCAGAGTATTTTTGATCTATTTTAATGTCAAACTGTGTTTGTTGTATTTCAGGAAGCGTCATCTCTCTACAACTGCAACTCAACTCTCAAACACATGATATCCAAGATCCGAAGGGATACCTCCTCCTTCGACCGATACCAGCACAATCGGGACCTCGTGGCGCTGGTCAATATGTTCAGTGATACGGAACGCGACCTCCCGTTAGGCTGGGACACCAAACTGGATAGAAATGGCAAGGTAACTAAACCATAATTTTATCTCATGGGAATTTACTAGCGCCATCTTGGAAACACTACTTAAATTACTAATAACACTGAAATGTTACAACTGACGACCTCAGTGGCGTAACGGACGAGAGCCCACCTGAGACGCAAGGGGTGCGGGTTCGATTCCCGCTGCGGGACAAACGTTTGTATGATGTGCAAATATATGTTCCGGGTCTTGCTATTGTGGTAATATGGTACTCGTGGTTTCAGATACCTACGACACAGGGAATCCTAGTGTGGGGTCTGAACTATGTAGGTATGTGAAATTGGGTGTAAAAATAATAATTGCGAAAGTTACTCTGGCTCTCTGTTTGTCTGTGACTTGTGTTGTTCACAACCAAACTGCTGAACCGATGTTGATGTAGCTTTAACCCTGAGGCAACCCGCGTGCAAAGCTGTGAGCGGATGCTAGTGGGTAATAATAAGGAAGAAATAATATCTCCCAGACTAAATGTGTCCGTCGGTCGACCCTTGCCTAGTGGCGCCATCTTTTGGGAATTCTCTATAATTAGTAACACGTCGATCCGTTGCTCCGTTGCTGCGTGAAAGGACAAACCAACCAACAAACAAACACACTCGCATTAATAATATTACTTAGTATTTAAGCGGTCTATAAGGTTTTTTATTTTAATTTTCTCTACCCTCTAAAGCCTTCTTCTTCTTTAGCGGTTCTTCGTGGACCACGTGATGCGGCGGACTACGTTCATCGACCCACGATTACCGCGGGCGCCCACAGCCGGGCCGTTCTCGCCTCTATTGCCGCAGAGGAGAAGGCCCATTCTTGTCGAGCAGGTCTCTTGTTGTAGCTAGTTTTTGAAGGAGTCGAGCTTATAACAGACCGTTCAAGTCAAGAGTGAATAAATACATAGGGTAGGTTAAAGGGTAGGTTATAGCCAAGCGTGTTCCACCTAAGGCTGCATATTTAATTTACATCAGGTGTACTGCAACAGCATAAAGCATTAAACAAATTATCAAACTTTTTAAAATTACCTGTTTTTGGTCTTTTTATCATGATTTTAAGTTAATTATTAAATGTGTGAGAACTTCGACTTAAACATTAGTACCTATAATAACTGAATAGTTAAGTTTGAGACCTAAACCCTGATCCGTAGCCTTTCGAAAAAAATATTACACTCTAAAGGGATTTGCGTAACGATATAAATATAATATAGGCGTTCTTTTTAAAAAGTATGAAAGGATTATTTTATTCGCTCGACTCCGGAGTACTTAATTGGTTTCTCTTTTGGTTTGTTGGTTCATCTGCATGATTTTGTTAATTTTTTTTCTGTTGTTCTTTATTCGCATGTTTTGTAGGTGTAGTTTGTTGGTTTTGTTTTTGTTTACATGCAGTAGGTTGTTGTAGATTTGTAGAAGGTTGTTTTTTATTAGTTTGTTACTTTGTTTTTTGTTTTATGTACCGAGTGTAAATATACAGTTTCCAAAAACTGACCGCTACCCCTTTATCGCTAGATGTGTAGCATAGTCTGAAAACTATGCCTATCGCGTACTTTTAATTTCTTATTAATGATAACTCACTATGTGGGCTCTATAAAAGTTTGTCCGCCTCTTTCGTTTATTTAGGTACTATAAGCAAAGGACCGGGTTTATTATCGAGCCGATAAAGTTAGTGAGTATTTTTGAATATGGGGTTAATTTATCGCATATAAATATAATTTTTAATAAGAATATCTATAGTATTTTTACACCCTGTTTGGTTTATTTTGATATAAAAGCCTACCCTCCTACTTGCCACATAGGTACCTTATTATCTTTGTTTTTCTTGCAGGCGCCGACTCCGCCCCCTAGGCCGCCGCTATCAGCCGCAGATGCGTATGCGCATAACAACAGTCACCAAGAAATACCTGTTGCATATAATGATAAGGTAAGACGATTTTCACGTTTAGTCATAAACTATTACCAAAATACCGTGAGAGTTATTTTTAAGGGTTTATCATATGTATACTAACCCGAAAGAGGCTTATTTTATCAACAAAAATAAAGCATAGAACTGGAAAAAAAACCTATTCTGTGTCCGAATTTTTCCAGAATATTCCAAAAAAATCTAAATAATCAGATTTAAGGTTTTTTATCGTCTTTATAACTAACTAGCTTTGCCCGCGGCTTCGCTCGCGTGGTACCTACATAAAAAGAGTTACTTACCTAGAATAGCTTAGATGCTATTCTAGATAAATAACTCTTTAAATTCCAAGTTTCAACGAAATCGGTTGAGCCGTTATGGCGTGATTAAATAAAAAACATCCAAACATCCTCACAAACTTTTGCATTCAAAGTCAAAGTCAAAAGGCAATTATTTCAATAAAATCACTAGGATCACTTTGAAACGTCTTAGAAACTAGGTGAAGCTATGCCTGTTCCTCGCGACCAAGCCTAGAAGAATCAGGCAACAAACACGGCTTGGTGCCTATCATTTTTTTCGATGTCATTCATTCATTCGATGTGTTTCATTTATAATATTAGTAGGATAATTAAACGTACAAGAAGTTTGGCGTCAGGATTGCTACCTACACCAGCTGAATAACTGAGTTTGAACTGATTTGACCCTAAATCGTTTTTTCAATGTAGAAAGTCGAATTTCCAAAAGTAGAATAAGCTTGCCCAACATTGAACAAGATTGCCAATTGGGTGTAGAATAAGCCCCTTTTAGGATAGTGTATTAATTATTATGAATCCTAAATTACGGAAGATCGCAGCTAAATAACATTATTTGTTTCAAATAGTTTTGTGTTCTTGCGGGGGGAGGGGTCGGCAACGCTTGCGTGATGCCTCTGGTATTGGAAGCGCTCATATGCTACGGTAACCGCTTACCAACAGGTGGGCCGTATGCTTGTTTGCCACCTCAGTTGACAGGGTGAGTTTTTTTTTCAGGGCCACTCAGGCGAAATCGGAAACCGTGAGAGTAATCGAAAAGTGATGTTAAGTAGGAGTCACGGGCTCGATTTTGAAAAAAATAAGACCAGCGTTAAAAAAAGTTGAAAATTATTTAGCATTTTAGGGGTCTTTGTTTGTTAATAAATAAATAAATGTATGATAACTATGCGTCTAAAGTTGTTGGAACACCATCAAAATTATAAGTTTATAAATTCAAAAATATTTATTTACCGAATGTTATTTTTTAATAATTAATTGCTTTGCTTGCACATAGTCCGACCGAAATAATAAACCTTCGATAAAAAAATATTGTTTAATTTATTAATTTGCAGTTTTGAAAGTTTACCAACAACTTTATACACATTGTTATCATACATTTATTTATTTATTATCAAACATAGAACACAGAAATGCAAAAAAAAAACATCAAAAAATTTATACAAATATTTTTCAACTTTTTTTTATGCAGATCTTATTTTATTCAAAATCGAATCCGTAACTCCTAACATCACTTTTCGATTACTCTAACTAACGGTTTCCGATTTCGCCTGAGTGGCCCTGAAAAAAAACTCACCTGTATAAAAAAAAATACCTTGTATTTAATGTGTAATTAATTAAGTTATTTATATTATTATGTATGATTGTCTTTAAGTTAATGTATATGGGCCGTAGAATAAGAAAAAAAACCATCTGTTTTATTCTATTGTTGCCTGAAATAAAGTTATTGTGTTGTAATGAATGCATTCATCCCCAGGTGGTGGCTTTCCTCAGGCAGGCCAACATAATGTCTATACTGCGGGAGCGGTGCGGCAGTGGCGCGGGCGGCGCCCTGCGCGAGAAGGTGAACGCGGTGCGGGTAGAGGGCGCTGCGGCGCTCGTGCGGTACCAGAACGACGTCCAACTCACCTGCATGCTAAGGTAAGTTTTTTTATATACAACTGAGGTGGCATACAAGCATACGGCATACCTGTTGGTAAGCGGTTACCGTAGCCTATGAGCGCTTGCAATACAGACAGGCCTCATAGCTCATCATCATCATCATCATCAGCCTGTAGAAGTCCACTGCTGGACATAGGCCTCCCCTAAAGAGTTCCACGACGAACGGTCTTGAGCCTTCTCCATCCACCGACTTCCCGCAACCTTCACAATGTCGTCGGTCCATCGGGTGGGGGGCCTTCCAACACTGCGTCGCCCGGTTCGTGGTCGCCATTCGAGAACCTTTACTCCCCAACGGTTATCGGTTCTGCGAGCTATATGGCCTGCCCGCTGCCACTTCAACTTGCTAATTCTGAGAGCTATGTCGGTAACCTTGGTTCTTCTACGAATTTCCTCATAGCTCAGTTGGTAGTAACTCTGCCTTCTGCGCTAGAGGTCGCGGACAAACATTTGTGATTAACACAGATGTTTGTTCTGTGTCTGGGTGTTAAATATTTATCTATTATGTATATCAGTCTCTGGTACCCATTGTACAGGCTATGCCTAGTTTGGGATCAGTTGACCTTGTGTGATATGTCCGGAATATTTAAATTTATTTAATATCAGAGGCATCACGCACGCCCCGAACCCCCTCCCCCCCTAAAGAGCTCTGGCAACCTTACTCACCGCAAGAACACAACACTATTTGAAACAAATAATGTTGTTTGGCTGCGATCTTCTGAAAGGCGGAGGAACTTCCCCAGGCGGCTGCTCCAAAAATACTGAATAACTAAATAATAATAATAACTAGTGGTTTGCACCGAATTGAGATGTTGCGATGGCTGGTAAAAGCTAAGAGGCGCACTTTTATCCTTTCACTACACTGATTCTCGGTCATAGGCCTTTTCCGGACTACCATACTTCAACTTGGTGCTAATATAAATATAAATAAATATTCCGGACATATCACACATTGTCAACTGATCCAAAACTAGGCATAGCCTGTACTATGGGTACCAGAGACTGATATACATAATAGATATATATTTAACACCCAGACACAGAACAATCATCTGTGTTAGTCACAAATGTTTGTCCAGTGCGGGAATCGAACCCGCGACCTCTAGCGCAGAAGGCAGAGTTACTACCAACTGAGCTATGAGGCCAGTCAGTTTAATACAGACAGGATGACCAAGAGAGAATCAGTGACACGAAAAGCAAGCAAGCAAGATGTACCAATTTTGAGAACCGCATCTTAAGCATGTTCTAACTATCCAATCTTATTTGACCTACGATATCATTGAAACTTTACCAAATGGGAGTTTACGTTAAATTGGTCTTCTAAAGTTACAATTTTCATCATATGGCCTAGAATAAGCATAAAAATCGTTTTGGAATCGATAAACAAAGCTTTTTCATATGACACCCCACTTGATGTATGTGTATAAATTTTTCCTCCTTTGTATATTTGGCTGATTAAATTTATCGATTTAGATTCCTCCAAGTTGTATGAGAGATCTTCGCTCACTCGATCAAAATCTTCATCTTCTTCTTACCAATATTAATAATCATCTTCTTATGACCGTTTATTTGCACGAAAATTTACGAAACTTCTGTTCTCTATTACCTCAAATGGTATTCATTATTTTTACATTATTGCCACAAAATACTAATGCTGCTGTAAATACAGCGAAATCAAATTACATACTGCACTTATGTACTCAGTATTGTACCTAATAGCAGTTTTCCCGTTATTTATTAGATTTCATTGCAAATGACACGACAATCTATTCTGACACCGTTTTGCCGATTGGTAAGTTAATATCACCCTGTGGTTTGGTGACTAATCCTTTTCTGGGCTGATTTCCTATTTTATATTCGTTTTAGTAGCTTTAGATACTTAAACAGCGTGTTCCGTAACTAGTATGGTACCCCTAAATGGGCTTATTCTATACACAACAAAAAAACTTTTTAAAATCACCTGTTTTTGATATTGTCACAACCTTATAACTAATTTCGCGAATATTGACAAGATTGCTATGTAAAAAGTTGAATAATTTGATAGAGTTTGAACTGATTTGTCGTCTACTACTGATTTGACGCTAGACTATACATTTTGTAAGCGGCGTATTATAGAACGGCATCTGACCTTATTCCGGCTAGTTAGCACAAATTACATATTTTACTATTCATTTCAGCATTATTAGTGCGTTTGTAACGTAATGAGCTGCTATTATCGCAATGTCAGCGTAAATTACATGTTCTCACTCACTACTGCTGGTGAATGGCAAAATACAAACAAATAAGTACTATCTACCTATGTTTGTACAAGCAACAACAGAAGTTGATCAACAACAGATCTTTTCGGAATTTCTTCATACTACTTTTTTTACCAAATTTTGTAAAAAAAAAAATATGCTCGTTTAGTTTAGAATACACTTTATTTACTTAAATATTGACTGTACCATCGATAAAACGAATCATGGACCCTTGACTTTACACCGAATTGTACAGTATATTAGCAGAAGTAGACAGATTATGACCTGTATTAGTAAATCTCTCCCAAACATGTGACCGAGTTTCAAATTTCCCTTACAAAAATCATATTTTCCTGCAATTTGAAATTGCACTCAGATTTGAGTGCCTGTTTTTAATACGAGGAAGGGGCCTTAGATTCGCAGTTTTTGGCGCTTATTGAAGTTTACCAGGGAGCAATAGGTTAGTTTGGTATGGGCACGTCATGCAGAGGGGAGAATGTAATGTGACGAGAAGAGTGTTAATTTATATGTGGAAGGATATAAGGGAAGAGGTAGATCAAAGAAAAGATGGATGGACTGTTTGAAAAGCAATATGAGTAAGAGAGGAGTGAATACTGACTTGACGGCTTATCTATATGAGCTCTCACCTCCACCTCATAGAGTAGTCCAACAAAACTGTTAAAAGTGTTTTTTTTTTTATACAACTAAGGTTGCAAACAAGCATACGTCCCACCTGTTTTCAGTATATTATGCCACACTAAGCGGAAGAAAGCTTAGCTTTTTCTCATTAGTTTGAATTCCGTCCCGCAAAGATAAAAGAAATTTAATTTGAAGGATTTACGATAACAACTTATACCTAGAGCTTATAAATATTGCCTGAGTGCTTTCATATAGCTTTCCAAGCATTTTTTGCTCATAAAAAGTGTTCATTGTTACCGGAATAAAGTGTAATATTCAATTATATGATTGTTAGTGCAGTGTTTTGATCCGTGACGAATTTTTACGAGTAATAGAGAAGTGTAAAAGATTTGAAATTTCAAGCATAATAGTTATTTGAACACCTTTTTTCAACCATTTAGCATCAGTTAAAATGATAATTTATGAAAATATCTAAACTCTAACGCCATTGGTCTAATATGCATACGATTTAACGGCCACTTATTTGTTTGCCATAACTAAAAGTGTTTTAAAATTCATTTCAATGACAGATGACTATAGCCTTGGAAAAACGTAAGTTGTTCGACACTGTATATCGATTGCATTATACGAATACAAGATGATTCATAATACGAGTATATATGCTATCCTGAAAGGAGAGTATTCTACACCCAATTGGCAATTATATTTGTTCTCAACATTTTGCATTGATCTCTATGCAGAAATCAGCTGTTTTGTGGTCGCAGTTCGAACTCAATTTACAAAAAAATACAGCTGTAAGAAGTGAGGAAAGCGAGAAAAGCCGCGGGCACAAGCTAGTATTTATATATATTTTTAACTCGTCCCAGCCATTCTCGAGCCGAATGGTCTGCTACGTGATGATGGTAAGCGGCCTGACGGTATGACTTTGGTCCCTTGGGAGAAGGGTAGGCCTATGGTGTGGGACGCTACTTGTGTTGATACACTAGCGCGCACACATCTTCCGGGGACATCAGTTAGAGCGGGTGCGGCGGCAGATTCGGCCGAGGATCTCAAAAGGCGCAAATATGTTAGTCTTGATAGGGCTTACATATTTGAGCCTTTTGGGGTTGAGACCCTGGGTCCGTGGGGAAACGGGGCCCTCCGGGTTTTCAAAAAGATATCAGGACGTCTGATCGAAGCGACGCGTGACCCGAGAGCTGGCTCTTATTTTGCCCAGCGAATTTGCATTGCCATCCAGCGTGGCAATTCCGCCAGCATCTTGGGGACGCTTCCGACTGGTAGTGATCTGGATCAGTTGAGCTATCTATAGATCGTTTGAAACGGTCTTTAGATAGCTCAACTGTTTCTTGTGTATTTTGTAAATATTACCTTGTATTAGTTTTAAGTTTCTTTCTGTAACTCGTTAAATTCTACTCTATTATTTTGCCCTTTACTATGTGAAATTAAATTAAATGAATCCACATCACCCAGTCTCTTTATATGCGTGATGGCAAGTCCAACAGTTATGTTACCATTCTGTTCGTCTCCGTTATTGTGTTGATATAATATCATTCGTGTTCTGCACACTAAATATAACCTACTGTAACGTTGAAAAAAGTCTTCTGTATCACCGTGTACAAGGTAATTCATACTCGTAATAGGTATTCCATCCCGACAGAGGATAAATCTTTATATTAGTGGAAAATTGAATCAAAATATTCGAAATAAAAATCATATTCTTTCCCTAACTTTTTCAAATTAGCCGCTTTTGGTCCTTTTCTCTCATCTTTACGAGTAATTATTAAACGTACGAGAAGTTTGACATTTAGATTACTACCTAAAACAGCTGGATAATTGAGTTTTAACTAGTTTGACTCCAGAATTTGGCTTAGAGATTTTTCTGAATGAAAAATGTTGAATTATCAAAAGTCGTAGAACTAACTTTTATGCCGATTGGACGTAGAATAAGCCCCTTTCGGGATAGCATGCATTATTATGAATCACCTTGTATAACGCCTGCGGCTTCATTCGTGTTTCTTATATAGTTATTTCCAAAGAGTTTGACCCGAGTTGACGTAGTGGGAGGTATCTCGACTTTTTAATCCGAAGGTCTTGGGTTCGTATCCAGGTCATCTCAGAACGGAAACTAGTCAAAAATAACATATCGGATTTAACATACAATAATAAAGGTCGGCATGAATCAAATTACAATTGCAAACAATACTACAGTAGCCAAACAAGCAACGACCATAGCTGTTATACATTCATAATTTAATTGACAATGTTGTAAGTAAACAGTGACCATTCTTCTCTATCCTTGTCTAGTTTGAACAGTTTAGTAAGACTAGCAAGGTCTCATAATAGCTGATGTATTTGGCCGGTAGCGAGATAAGGTAGAAATATTTGTCCAGGCATTATTATCTTCAAGATCGTTTGCTTTGACCATATCTGCATAAGAATGAATCTGTGTCGAAGTACTCAATGTCTGTATGTTGACGATATCTTTGACGATAGATATGTGAAACTATTTAACTATATTTTGTAATGAGTTGTTGTGATGTATGTTAGTTATGAATGAATGTGGATGTATATGAGTAGAGGAAGGCCAAAGAAAAGATTGTGTGAAAGACGATGTGAGTAAGAAAGGAGTGAATACTGACATGACGGCTGGACGTGGGGTGAGAGAGAGTTTTTTTTTTTTGGTGATCTAACCGATTTGTTACCCTTGATTGAACACCTGTTTAGATTTAGAGATCAAAACATGTTGTGCCGACCCCGCATGAAGTGTGATAAGGGCAGGGATATAATGATGATGATGGTCGTAAGCATAACACTATCGTGAATTTTCGTGCTTGGGGTACAGATTATGATGAAGTATAAGTATGTGAACAAAGTCGCGGGCATTAACTGGCTTTGATAAGGGATCTACAGATTCAGGGTTATCAGAGATTGAGCCATGATACATACAGATGCGCAATCAGAGCTGGAGTAAAACGGACACGTCTTACCTGCGTCTCATCGTGGGAAATAAGTATGACATCCTCGTTTTTTGGCACCGGAAGGTTTAGTATACACGATGATTCGTAGTATGTATACCATCCCAAAAGGGGCTTATCCTATCAATAAAAAAATACGGAATATTAGGGAAAAATAAACTCTCGTGCATGTACAAATCATCTGCTTTTGGTATCCTTATAACTAATCATTAAACGTACGAGAAGTTTGACATCATTACTGTAGTAGTTTTAGGAAGGCAATGGATAGAGGCAGCTCAAACACGTGACATATTTTATGGGAAAGTTTCAAAGCTTAGCTGTGAACGTCTTCCGGCACTGTCTCTTTAATCGAAACTATTTTGTCGACTGATGTCGTTCATATGTAGTAACAGCCGAGATCAAAATAAAGTCTGTGTTCGTAATTCTAAGACCAATTTAATGCGCAAAAGTATAATCTGTGTGGCTTCTGTGTTAATAAAATACCATTATCACCAACAAAGTAAAAGTCAGAAGGTGTTTATTTCAATAAGATCACTAGGATATCTTTGAAACGTCTTTGAAACTAGGTAAAGCTACGTCTGTTCCTCTCCTCGCGACCAACTCCGATGTTTCAGGGAAAACTGAGAACGTTGTTTGCTGATAAATGTTATTACACAATAAACCAATACATGCTTGATAACCTAATGACAAATAATGCTATTGCTTAATGTACATATTCTCATAGACTATCCCAATTTACCTTTGACATTGTGTAATTTACTTTTTTATCAAAATACCTTTATGTACTGGCTCATAGCTCAGTTGGTATTAGCTCTGCCTTCTGCGCTAGAGGTCGCGGGTTCGATTCCCGCACTGGACAAACATTTGTGTGATGAACACAGATGTTTGTTCTGTGTCTGGGCGTTAAATATTTATCTATTATGTATATCAGTCTCTGGTACCCATAGTACAGGCTATGCCTAGTTTGGGATCAGTTGACCGTGTGTGCTATGTCCGGAATATTTATATTTTTTATTTTATGTGAATAATTGTAAATTACACTTGTACATTGAATCTCCTTTAATATTTTTTAACATCTTTGTAAATGTAATTCAGCTAAATATACTTTGACTTTTAGTTTCACTAGATTTTGGTGTTGTGCACCTTTTTTGGTCAGTGATCAGCATGAGGAACGGCGGCTCTTAAAAGACGGTAATCCCAGTGTGGGCTTATGGGGCTGGTGGGTGTTTATTATTGAAAGGTCACAGGCCGTACGGTTCACTTAGTCTCGAAGTAATTTAGGTCTTCAGGTTCGGTCCACTGATTCGGACTGGCTCGAGAGATATCTGAAAATAGAATTATTCATCATCATCATCTTCATTTCAGCCGTACGACGTCCACTGCTGAACATGGCCTCCCCCACAGACAGAGCGAATTCCTTATCATGTGGGGGGATTCGCCCATACTCACCACGTTGGGCATGCGGGTTGGCTAGCGCAGTTATAGCTATCATTGTTAAAATGAGGGACGCTGCTGCCCATCCCCTAGCTTTTTTCCCTTAGTCGCCTCTTACGACATCTGCGGATAGGTAGATATGGAGGGACCTATTCTGCAGCCGGAGCCACCACGGCCATAGAGTTATTGCGTTGCGGAATTTTGAGCCTGGAACCAGTTTAGAAACGTCTGTTTGCAAAGGACATTAGTAGAGTAGTAGTACAAGTATTTCGTCGTTTGAATCAAATACTGAGAACGAGATTTTGATCTAATTGAGTATTCCGAGAATATCTTCCAATTTACAAACTAACTGACAAACTACGTAATTGGAAATGTTACGAACAATTCCAATGACATTGCGAAAACTTGAATAACTATTTGTAGAATCGTTTATCACAAATACGTGCACGCTTCAGCATCGCTTCCATACTAAAAAACACACACACACATTCAAAACATTTCTTCCTTGGCTTAACTAAAAAGTTTGTTAAAATCACAAGGCTATATGATAAACTAGCTTGCGTCCGCGGCTTCGCTTGGTAACTAGATTAAAAATAGCTTATATGCTATTCTAGTTAAATGCTATGAATGATTATGAAGAATCAGTGACACAGTCTAGCCTCGATTTCGTAATTTAGTAGGTAGGCTTGTAGTTGAAGTAAGATTGCTTTGGAAGAAATAGTTTCTAATATTTAGGTATTGCTTTGCTATCACTATTATAGGAAGTTGTTAACATTCTCTGAAATCCAGAACTGATTGTTTTTCAGACTTGCAAACGGGAATCGAGTGAGACTAATTTGAATACAGGGTTATTATTAAAATGAAACAATTTGGTTAGAATCGAAAACAAAATCGATTAGGTACGAAGAAATAAATAAGTTAACCAATCTGAAAAAGTTACGCCATGCAATTTTTTTTAACGGTGGTCTTATGATAGTCTGTGTTTCTTGAGTATTCGGAAAATAGTTGTTAATACTTGTATTAGTTTTATTTTCTTCATGTTGTGAAGATGATGATAAATTAAAAAATCATATAATGATCCGAGCCTTTTAGATGGCACATGGCATGGGGTTGGACACGGCTTTTGTATTTTTCTTCTACTCATCCAAATTTATCGTATCGGCGCAGTTGATCCACAAACACTTTCGCATTTACAATATGAGTCAGATTTTTAATTTTTGTTGGTAACTCGTTACTCTTTCTCTTTTTTACTGCCTAATTTGACGTATTTTTGCAGTAATTACAACGAACTGCCGGTGAAAAGAGTTTCGCGAAACTCTCACTCTTGGCATTTCGAACGGGCACCGCCAGACCGTGAAGCAATTTATCTTTCGCACTGGCGTAGATTACTTAGGTCATGTTTACAATTCCAAGTAATTACGTTTTCATCATCATCATTTCAGCCGTTGGACATCCACTGCTGAACACAGCCTGCCCAATAGATTTACAGACACAATAATTTGCCCCAAGGGGTATTTGCCCATACCACGCCAACATGCATGCCCACGCAGGGCATGCATGTTAGCATGCGCCGATAAAGCTATTGTTTGTTAATAGAGGACGCTGCTGCCCATCCCCTAGCTATTTTCCCTATTCTTGAGCCGGGGTCACCAAGGTTAAAACTACAAAAACCCGTCTTCAATGAAAATTCACTAGGATAAAACTTCCTGAGGCTATCCTATAGAACCTAAGCCACCCCCAAAGAGTGTCAAAACGAAAGCCTTTTCCATCCAACAACTTCCCGTAACCTACACTATGTCGTACGGTTCATGGTCTCCGTTCGAGAACCCTTATTCCCCAACGGTTGTCGGTACAACTGCGAGCTATATGGCCGGCACACTGCTACTTCAATTTGCTAATTCTGAAATCTATGTCGGTGACCATGGTTCTACGGATCTCTCATTAAGGATTTTATCACGAAGTGAAACTCCGAGCATATTTATATCCAGAGCCCGTTGCGCGACTTTGAGCTTGTTTATGAGGCCATTATTTAGCGACCAAGTCTCAGAGCCATATGCCATCAGGTCATTTGTTAGACGTTAAATATCTTTAGGAACATTTGCTAATACTAAGAACTAATAATGCCAAGGTAATTCCACTGATCCGCACTTGGGTCTGCAGATGATGCAGATGCTTTGTCCAATACGTTTGTAAGTTTTCCATGTTTCATTCAAATCTACGACGCATAAATCAATGACTCAGGCAAATGTAAATAGTTAACTAGGCAAAGCCTTATTCGAAGTAAAACATTCTTGTCAGGTAGAGAGGAATCTTTTGCTTTAATAAGTTAATGCTTATTTGAACCAACTAATATACATATAGTCGTAGTTAACGGAAAAACTATGCGCGGTCAGAGCGATATTTTCTCGCTTGGAGAGGTACCTCCGCTTTATAGAAGATCGCAGCCAAATAACATTATTTGTTTCAAATAGTGTTGTCTTCCTTCGGTGAGTAAGGTTGCCAGAGCTCTTTATGGGGGTTCGGGGTCGGCAACGCGTACGTAAGGCATCTGGTATCTGGCAAGCGTTCATAAGCTACGGTACCCAATTACCGATGATGATTAGCATCGCTAGCTTTACCTACAATTTTAATCAAAAACATATCTGTTCAATGTCTACTACTTAGTATATAATTGATCAGTAGTATTTGATGTAAAGGTTTATTTTTTACTTTTGCATTGAGGCATCTAACTATTGCGTGTCAAGTCCCAACCACCTGCAACCAACTGCATCGCACGATACGGAACATGAAATACCTACTCATTATCAAAACTTCCAAAGCAGTTGTGGGAAGGTCACGAAGTACCTTTCGTCAAATTATGTGGTAAGATAACTACCAACCCTGGTTTAATTTGAAGCCTTGGGAATAGAGAACTATGTAATCATTTTATTTTTGGAAGTGTTTTCTTGATTTGGAATGTATTTGGCTATCAGTCACATAAAATGTTACTGGTGTGATAAAACCCAGTTTTTAAACTTTTATGGTAAGTTATATTAAACTTGCGGCTTCCCGCGACCTTGCTCGTACAGTACCTGGATAAAATCTAGCCTTTGTCAAGTAAGCTATCTTCAAACAAAATTTCAAGAAAATAGGCTGCGACGTTTAGTTGTGAAACGGTAACAAACAACAGAGATAGTTACTTTCGCATTAATTACTATTTGAAAATGGGCTAGAGTTAAACAAGCAGTTCAATTTTCTACTTAAATCAATACCCATCTTTAACTTTCAATATAATAGTTTATGCCACAAACAAATAAATGGCTGACCTCTTCAATTTGAGCCAAATTGTACTATCAGTTAACTATTGGTGTTTTATCAAATTATAGTACTAACGCGCTGGTCCCACGCTGTGCACGCACGCACGGTTCATCTCATGATCTTAATTAGATTAGTGTTCGATGTGTGAGAATGAGTTTATTAAATATCATATGACGTCATAATGAAGAAGTATCCAATCAAATAAAAGCAAAAAAAAAATCGTAGAGAATACCTAAAAATTTGAGATAAAATACTCCCCTAACTTTGTCTAGGATGGTTCTAAAGCTAACAGTATCCGGGGCGTCAAAGATTGCAGGAAACGGCAGCATTTTTGTCAGTATTATAATAATTCAATAAAAAAGGATCTACTGACGCTGGAAAACCGTTTTGCAGTGCTTGAAGAATTCGAAATCCCCCATATTCGGTCGTTGATAATGTTCTGGACGAAACCCGTGATTTATTTTTTGTACGAAACAAGGTTAAAATTGATAAATTATATTCAATTATAAATTAAAATTATTTGCTTGTTGTGGACTTGTCCTATCAAAGTCTTCATTATCGAAACATAGTAATGAACGCGCTCCTTTATTTCAACACTTGAACAACAACCCATTATCAACATGATATTTTGCAATAAAACAAAGAGTTTCTGTAATGAGACATTATTAAATCCGCAAATTATCTCGTGTCAAGGCAATCTTCACTACCTCGTCGAGTAGGTTCCTAGTAATCAAATACTTACTGTATTTGATTACTAGGAACCTACTCGACGCGTAACAAAAACTCAAATCTGTAATGTTTGACCCTTTCGCGTGATCACTCTACCAACGTAATTAAGATTTCTTACAATCAGTTTCTATCATATTTCATCATAGAAAAGAATAGAAAACTCTTTATTGTACAACACAAGGACATACAGGACTTACAAATAACAAACTAAATCAGAACGGCTCACACACGTACTAGGACCTGCTGTGTATAACCGCCTGCCGGAGCATATAACATCGGCACCTAGTCTGACTTCATTTAAAATTAAATTAAAATTAGGGCTCGTCGAGATGGCGTTCTATAAAGTCGAAGACTTCATTTGCAAAATGCAATAACTATTGTATAATTTATATTAATTAAAATATTATATTTTATGTTTAATATACCTACTTAATGTACTGACGTGTAAATACCAATGTTTTACCAATAAATTGATTATTCTGATTATTCACACAGGTACAAACATTCAATTAATAGCGAAGTACAATGGGCGGTCTTATCGCCGAGCCACTCATCGCCGTCGATGCGAATTTTTTTGGGATGTCCCTTATCGGCGCTTCGAGCCGAAGAAGGTCACAAAGAATACAAAAGTTTAAGTTTGTTGATTGCTTCATTCAGTCATTCTCATGACTTCAAAAAAACGCAAATTGTAATAACGTCCACTGAATCGCGAAATTAGTCTATTCATAGAAGTTGATGAGTCTGTTTATTTATATCACGTCATTAGTTCTGTTTATATCCCAGATAATTACTTAAAGACTTATTTGTGTTGTCATTTTCCTAATTGTATCTACTCATTTTCGAGTTTTATTGTTTGAGATGAGGGTCAAGCTAAACAATTTTGATGTCAGGAAGGTGCTTAAAAGGATTTCACAAATAAAATAGATATAGTATGAAAGGGGATGTTTCATAAATGTATGGTACTGCACTGTGTACCTACACTGCTCTAAAATATAGCTAAGCAATAAAGTTAACGTTTTTAATTGCTTATTTTATTTAAATTGACTTCGTTTTATGGTACTTCAAGATTTTCTTCGACAAAGAGAGCAACTTTGCGCTAAAAATCACATTTTGACTGATTACAAACTAACACGAGCGGCCCTCAAATACAAATAGTGTTCACATAGAAAAAACTTACCAGAAGATTGTTTCTTGAAACATTGTTTTTGTCTAGAAATTAATGAAATTGTAATTTTCTATTAATCTACTCTTTTTTTTTCTATATTAATTATAGGTACTGTTTGCCTTCCGAATGAACATTTGCAGAGCTTGCTTTCGGGTACCTACATTGTCTGTCACAATGCCATTGTTTGACGCACCAGAGTTCATTGCTATCGTGCATATTTTGGCAATTTAAATCGAAACAATGAAGATATTATATCTTTGCGCAGCCAAAATCAGCAGCTGTCTACGTAGGTACACTTTTACTCGCCTGAAACCACTTATGTTTATACTTCCTCTGAAAAAACAGAAGATAGAATTGATGTGTCATATTTTTCAGTGTTGTATATATCATCGCTTATGTAGTTGTCTAATTTTTGATTTTACTATCTTATTGTAAGCGTAACGCTATGGTGAATTATTCGTGCTTGGGGCTCAGTTTTAGCAGAATTTAACTCATAATTCATTATATTTTGATTTTAATCACTAATATGATTAGTATTATTATTCGTCAATGATATCAAACTTGCCAGAGCCTACTTATTCTCTCTGTTCTCAGAAAGCTTGGGTTCCCACTAAGCTTTGTTTACACTGTATCTTTGTCATTGAGTAGTCGATAATTGAGTTGGGGCACAATGCACTTAAAGACTTATAAGTGCATAATGAATGCAAAGTGTTAGGATAATTTCCCGTGAAGGACTTGCTCTTGGCGTGGTGATTAATGATTAGTTTACGTTTAAATATTAGGTTTTGTTATAGATTCAAAAGTGTTTATCTATGCCATGTTTTCCATGCTTTGCTAACAACTAAGTCTACTGGACAGCTGTCGTCTGTCCTGTAGATTAATGCCTAGGCTTCTTGAATAAATTATTTTATCGTCCATTGAACGTCCTCTACTGGACACTCCTTTACAATTTCATGTCGACCGTACCATCAACTTTGCTATTTTGTTTAGGCAGTGACATGTTGACAGTCTCAAAGATTTATGGTTCAAATTGCTGTAAAATATTGCTGACACGCTTGCATTTGTCTGGCAAGCAGACGTCATATTTAAAAAAAATATCAGTTAAATCAACTACTTGTCTAGCGATAGCTTAAATTGAAACAGTTTAATAGCAGAATTAAATAAAATCATGTACTTTCGGGCTTTCGCAAGTTGATTGTTTGTTGCGCCTTGCGAGTTATGGGGGTCGTCGGTACCTAAAGTGTCGGTGCGCGGGCACACTCATGCGGGCATTTGCATACAATCGGTCTATTGAGTTTAATTCGACAGTTAACCCACTTCATTCTGATTACTCTTCTGATTAATTAGAAGTTTTTTTTTGCCTATAATCTTTTGGCGTTCAGTTCAGGTTTAAAATCGTCCGCTATATTTTAACTTTTTTAACCGACTTCAAAAAAAGGATAACGTTATCAATACAGCAGCTCTGTGATTTTTTATTTTTACATTATTTAATGTACACTGCTTCTGAGGCTTCGTGAAGTGCTAAATTCGTAACAAAGGAATTGGCGTTTTGCAGATCCGTCCTTGCTCTGCTCATGCGTGTTACTGAAATGTTACTAATTGTATGGTCTTGTTTTTTTCGTGACTGGAATGCTATTAACAATTTATTCATTTCAGCTTATTTGATTGATTGGTATGGCCCCATACAAATCTGTATATCTAAACCAAATTAGGAAATACCTGGGTATCTCAAAAACTAGTAATATCATTATTTCCGCAATTTTGCATAGGTAGTTTTTTCCGGAAGTGTAGGAATTTTAAATCAATGCCTGTTTTTTATATTTTTTTATTATAATGAAACAGTCAAATACATTCTCCTGGCCCACACTAGGATTCCCTGGTACGTGAGTATCAGGAACATTTGTCCCGCAGCGGCAATCAAACGTCTTGCGTCACTGATAGGCACTCGCCCGCTTCGCCACCGAGGTCGTCAAACATTTTTTAGTAATCGAAATAGTCATTTGATTGGAGTTTATCGTTACAAAAACAAATACCTCTTTCCTTCCCTTCTTTTAGAGAACCCTGTAACAGCTCGCCCAGGAAAGTAAAGAAACAAACCACAAAAACACGATAGGGTTACACAAAGAGATGCGCGTGCGCCGCGTTGGCCGCTATTTTCGCGCACTCTCCACACACGACGCTAAGTTATTGCGCAGCTATTTCCGTGCAACCCTTCAACGCACTCGGTTATACAAACAAACATGTCCTGAATTATTATTGTGGCGAGCTACGCCGTCACTATCCTCGTTCCGTCGCCGCCTCACTCCAGCTTGGACCTTCTCTCTGCCCCCGGTCGGGGGAAAGTCCATTTCTTCGTCTGGCATGGTGACCGACGAGTCGATTATTATTGATAGAAATGTCACTACTTTACCTTTTACTTGTGCCGTGAAACCCAATGATTTCCCTTATATGTATTTTCTTTATTGTTAACTAGCGACCCGCCCGGCTTCGCACGTTTAGCAGAGCATATACGCCTATATATTTTTTCTGTCGTGTCGTATCAGCCTTTTGCGTCGACAAAAAAAACCTTTATTTTATAATATGTATTTATAACTTATTCTATAAACATCTTGTAACAAATGTTACTGCTCCGTGCCTCCCTCTACTACTTCCTGGAAGTCAAGACCCGCTCACTAGTTATATTTTCATTGCTTTGAGGTGGCTGTTTCATGTTTGGTATATTGTTTCAGGTAAGAATTACATTTCACCGATGCGTAATCTATGGTAGGTCGATGGAGATGCTCCGCGATTTGGGTGAGTTCTTAGAATATACAGGGTGATCCTTCAAAAAGGGACAGTATGGGGAAGTATGGGGAATAGGGTCATCTGAAGGAAACAAGTCGTCGATTTTAGAATTAAAAAAACACAGTAAACGGATGTTTGAAAAAGTTAAAATCTATGCTTTCTTTTTCTTAATTTTAAAATCGTCCACATGTTTCCTCCAAACAAATTATTTAATTTTTTATAGTTTCAAACTTCGCTTCCTTATAGATCACCCTGTTTATTGAAATATCACAGCAATACACTAACGAAATTATCAATTCAAATAGCTGTCTTCGATTGTTATCGAATACCTTTGTGTCGTCTGTGTCCTTTACCTCGTTTTGGGTCATGTTGCGGATCTCTGACTTGTATATTATCGACTTCAAAAATAATATTTTGGTAGTAAGTAAACTTAAACTCAGCAATTTTATATATTGTACAAGCCAAGGACCGTAGAAATATTTAAAGCTAATTCCATTGATTTGGTTTACCTAGATAGAGATTCACTCTCCCATTAGCATCGTTGGGACGGTTGTGCCACTAGGGACGTCAGATAACCGTGGTCTTTTTCGCGGTTAGTGATCGAGAGAGCGAAGCGAGCCTAGATTTGTACTATAAAAATTTGCTGGTAAAAAATGAGTTAAATCTGCGTAAGGGTTGTTTAGATAGGTATAGGGGCATACAAATACATTAAGTGGGGTGTCATACGAAAAGCTTTGTTAACACAATCCAAACCTACCAACTTTTATTCTAGGCTATATAGTTTTTAGGATACAACGAAAATTTATATATTAGAAAAACAATATAAAGTGACTTCAATTTGGTCAAGTTTTAATGACTTCGTATTCGTAGGTTAGAGTGTGTTTAGTTAGAACTCGATACAATTTTCAAAGTTTATCTTCCGTAACGATCATCGAAGTCCAACTAATACCGAACCTCGCGAGATCTCAGTTCGGAGCTAACCGCTAGTTTTCTATGCCTCATCCTACCCCGTGGATTCGCACAATTTTTAAGTTAGCGTTGTGTCAACTCAAAAACTAAGTACACTTATACTTTGATCTCATTACATTCAATATCAAACAAAACCAAAGACACCCCCGTCTTTGGTTCTTGGACTTCTAATTGGATGCTGACCTTTCGATGTGAGGCTTACATCCCTAACGGCAAAGTAGGCTATATTTATGCGGCTCTGACGCGTTCGCAAATGTCAAAGGTGGTTTGCGCATCTGGCTCCATTTCAGTCTCTTCAGGGACATCGATTATTTATTATCAGTTCTGGGATCTTGTTGTCTGATTCAGAACGTTCTGAATGAACAAACTTCTTGGTTATCTATTCGTCTTATTGTATACTAACTATAAAAAAATGTGCCAAAATTAAGACAATTGTGAAGTTTTTGGACGTGTCTCTGAATACTCCCTTAGACATCTTCTAGGATATGATCGCTTGGAGATTTGAGAGGTTGGGGATAAAAGTCAGGGGCCTTTTTTTTAGGATACAACATCATCCTTCAAAGAAAAGCCAATTTTCTGTTGAAGCCTATAAATAATGCAATGCTTTTTTCCTCTACCCAGGAATAACCAAAAACTAAACCATTTATAAATTAAACAAAAGGTACGCCTAGAATTTGATTTATAAACAGCCAAAATAATGGAAGTCATAAATTCATGGGTGGAATTTCTCAAGTCTTTGTCTCGGACCGGGCAATGGTTAATGAATATTATGTTTATGAGATACAGTTTTTATCAAAACGATATCTCGTTTCCGGGAAGTTGATCTTCTTCACTGATTCTAGGACTCGTTCTAAATAACTATGTGAGATATTATATTAGCTGCCGAGATCATTAACTCAATAAATAAAATAAATAAATATTCCGAACATATTCACACGGTCAACTGATCCCAAACTAGGCATAGCCTGTACTATGGGTACCAGAGACTGATATACATAATAGATATATATTTAACACCCTGACACAGAACAAACATCTGTGTTAGTCACAAATGTTTGTCCAGTGCGGGAATCGAACCCGCGACCTCTAGCGCAGAAGGCAGAGTTACTACCAACTGAGCTATGAGGCCAGTCAATGTAGGCAAGGAAGGATGGTTTATATCTAGATGATCATTTTAAAAATTCACCAGCAAAATAGTCGTTTCCTCTTCTAAAGCCGTAAACAAAGTCATAAAAAAAGTAATATGCCATCAAAAATATAATTGAAAATGATCTTTACATCTACTTATTAAAGTCAAATTTGCTTGTGATGTCGTTTCATTTCATTTTCATTTATTTATTCATTGAGCGATATAGCTCAATTAAGCAAGCCCTCAAATTACAAGTACACGTCATCATCATCATCATCATCAGCCCACATTAGTCCACTGCTTGACATAGGCCTCTCCCAATACACGCCACTGAGCCCGGTGTCCGGCCCTTCTCATCCACTTACTGCCCGCCGCCCTACGTAGGTCATCGCTCCACCTAGCCGGGGGGCGCCCCACACTTCGCTTACCTAGACGTGGTCTCCACTCGAGAACTCGTTTACCCCAGCAGTTGTCGGTTCTTCGGCATATATGACCAGCCCACTGCCACTACAGTTTGCTAATTCTCTGGGCTATGTCGATTACTTTAGTAAACGTATGGATAATTTTTAAATATGTTTTGAGTTAAATATCGTTTGAACGCGGCTTAATCCTGTTTCGTTGGTTAGCATTTTTATTTCGTTAATTACCTAAAAATAAACCTTCATTCGAAACCTTCGTAATATAAAACGACTTATTTTGTTATTCTCTCGCGAGCCACAGAAAGATCGCTATAGTATGCATCTCGAGCTGAGGTAGTTCATCAACGCTAGACAAAAGAGCGCTAGCAGTTAAAGCCTTGGCATAGATGCTGCCGGAGTATTTCAGTCTCGGTAACCCTCTAGAACAGATTGTAAGTTCTGTCTCATTTTGTTTCCCTCTGAATATGCTTTGGACATTAAATCACTTATCAGTATAGAGCCAGGAAGATAAGTCCAAGAGAGCTTTTGGATGCATAAGCGTCAAAACAAAGCCATAGGGCAACAAGTTCTAGGCTATTATAACGATCGTATTATTAATTTATTTAAAGGCACATTTTTAGCGTTTGTCGCTAGTTATAAATACTATATGGTCAAAAGTTTATAGCAAAGTTTGCTAAGGTCTGTAGCCGAACACGAATAATCGACGACTTTCGCAGAGTGATATAATAGCCTAGTACTTGTGGCCCTGTGACTTTGGTTTTTGACGCTGATCCCGAATAGAGTTCTCTTGGACTTACCCTCCTGGCTCTATGAGGATATCCGTGATTCTTATGTCAAAAGCATGTTAAGAGGGGAACAAAATATGGCAATACTTAGAGTATCTTCATACATTTTTGCGGTCTGACGACTTCATGGCCGTGGCACAGAAGCCACAGTAGCTAAACTACTAGGTACCTAAGACTAACAATGGTCATGCACGGTGATAACTATGTTGATAATGATAACATCAAGTGACCACTGGGTTAATGATTGCTCATTATCAAGATAAGGGGTTGTCCTTTTGTGTTGCAATAGCTGGGATGCTTTACCGTTACTCAAAATTGGCTGGTAGGTTAAACAAGTAGCACCAGAAGTAGGAGACTATAAGAAACAGATTGGTATAGAACCATATTCATCGAAAGATTTTCTTCACGAGCTTTATCATAGTCATAGTCATCATCAGCCTGTAGAAGTCCAGAGGCCTCCCCCAAAGAGTACCATGACGAACGTTCTTGAGCCTTTTCCGCCCACCGACTTCCTGCAATCTTCACAACGTCGCGTCGTCGGTCCTTTCGGGGGCCTTTCAATATTGCGTCGGCGTCGCCCAGTTCGTGTTTTTTTTTTATGCAACTGAGTTGGCAATGTCATGAGGAGGGAAGAATGTCATGTGACTAGAAGAGTGTTAGATATGAATGTGGCCATCCACATTCATATCTAACACTCTTCTAGTCATACATACATACATATGTAGGAGTAGAGGTAGGCCAAAGAAAAGATGGATGGACTGTGTGAAAGTGGATATGGTGAAGAAAGGAGTGAGTGTTGAGATGACGACTGATAGAGGGAAATGGAAGAAGAATACATGTTGATGACAAGATGATGATGCAACTGAGTTGGCAAACAAGCATAAGACCCACCTGTTGGTAAGCGGTTACCGTAGCCAATGAGCGCTTGCAATACCAGAGGAATCACGCACGCGTTGCCGACCCCGAACCCCCCTACCCCCTAAACACCTCTGGCAACCTTACTCATTGCAGGAACACAACACTATTTGTCACCCTACCTCCTCGTGGTTGCCATTTAAGAACCTTTATTTCCTAACGGTAGTCAGTTCTGCGAGTTACATGGCCGGCCCAATGCCATTTCAACGTACTCATTCTGAGAGCAATGTCTCTCTCCATAGACTAATCATGCAAGGTTTTGTATTCCTCATGATGGATTTGGCTACTACGCTATGGAATATGAAAAAAAATACATATAACCGGTTCACAAAAACTATCATTCGCAAAGTAATGTTTCCCACGGTTTAAGCGCATTGCCAAAATTCCTTCTAACCTCAATATTGAAGCACGCAGGTGCAGGTTCAGTGACAATGCTTCGATTGTCAGAATAGCAGCAAATGTACTCCACATGCCATAATTATAGAGGATCCATGTATTGTTGGATAACGGGATGCTGGTCTGTAAGCCGACACGATTTGGGCATATTTTTTTAAACCTCGTGAATCAAGGATATTGTTTGCGACATCAAATCTATTTTATATGTTTTGAGGCCGTGTTCCACCTCAATGAATTTTGCGTAACTATTTAAGAAAATCTTTCTATTTCTTCACTGTCACTAAGAATCAGTACTAAAGGAAGGAGTTATGGCGATGCCATCTAAAATATGTTTAAAATATATATAAACATGGTCCTTACGTCTACTGGTTTAAGTCAATTTTGAGTTTGACATTTGAGGGCTTGCGATATAGTTCAACACGCAAGCCCATAAAAGTAAAACTAATATGTAACTAACCTTGTTCTATAGATGTAAGAATCATTTTGAAATAAATTTTGAATGTCTAATCGCATGCCGTTCGACCAGGGATTTTTTCGGTGAACAATTGAAACGCACGTTGCGTGTTTACTGCTATTTGTTGAATATCTGAATTCAGCCTTAACGTTGCCCGCAAAACGTTGAGTTTCAATTGTTTAGCAAAAAGTCCTTTCCAGAGCCTCAAACTGTATGCTAACCAACAAGATAACTAATAAAGAACCTCTTATATTGGTGCACAAACCATTTTTACAGCCTGCTGCCGCCTACCTCTGGCCTTAAGCTTCTGCTCTGCCGATCCCATTTATTATGTACTCGAAGTAGTACAATCGGTAATGCTGTTGTGCTAGCCAGATCTGTCCGAAACTCCGTAAATCGTAACTGCTGAACACGCCTTGTACCTGCTGGCTAAGATCCAACTTTTGTTGCGATGACATCCTGTGTGTACGGTAGACGTGTTTTGAATTGCGCGCACACTACAACGTGTTCCGTAATAGGAATACTACCCCGAAATGGGCTTATTCTATTAATAAAATTGAACAAATTGGACAAAAAAATATAGATTTTTTTCGTTAATTATTTCAAATCTATTGTTTTTGGTCTTTTTATCATCTTTATAAATAATGATGCGTATTATGAATCACTTCGTAGGTATATCATCAGCTTTATCTTTCAAGTTCCTTTTGATCAAGCTGTGGAGGGATTTGTAGGGTTTTTTTTATGTGTGATTGCATTATTCAATGCGAAATTACAAATTGCTACTCCGAAAGCTTTGGATGCATTCAAATTATTGACTGTGAACGCTTCAAACCTCGTCGATTGAGTTTTTATAAACCACAGAACTTAAAAATTACATCTTACTTTTGTATAATGCCTTGCTTCCTCTAATTATCATTACGAGCTCTCGAAAATTTAAGATGCTTTCACGTGTCACGCATGTCGAACATCTGCTATAATTTTACGCATTTATTCTATACCTTGTATAGGTCAGCCTAATCGCTGCACCCTTTGCTTGGCAACTGTTGTATTTTTTCCGCCTAACGGTAGTGTTCGGCGCAGGTAGAGGAGATGCACCCGGCGGTTCCAAGGATCCTCTTTGATTCGCCTTTTCTTTGAACTTTCTCGCTGCCACGTTTTTTATATTTATTCCCGGCATCGCTTTTATCTAAATAGCTTGCTGGTAGTAAGTGTACCTGCGTAGTTTAATTTGCGTGGGTGCTTAATGGAAGGAATCTTATGTGTAACATTCACTTGCGAAGGACGATTTTTACATTATAGAACAGTCATCGAAGATATTTTTACCCATGACGTAGAAAAGCAGAATTTAAAACATATTTTGAAAATCAATTATTTTAAATTCTGCTATTACTCAGCACCGTCGGTCGGCGTCGTCCATGACGTTACTCAAATCAAACTAGCTGCAAACTCAAATCGCCACACTATTCGTAATCGTAAGACGACGCGACCATCACAGTGTGAATGTTTGCGTCGTTTACGGACGGCCATTGAAATACTACTGTGACATTCTAGCTGCTCAATGGGGATTTGATTTGAACAAGTCTTGTTTGTTTTAAGTAGCGCCGTGGACGAATGGCCTTACTGGTGTAATATCAATACAATTGTCGACACGTCCCCCACGCATTTTGTTGTAAGGACGCGTGGCCAACAAAGAGGTGCCCATGTCCATCTTCCGAAACTAAGGGCCCTTTCTTCAGCTAATTACACTGCAATTAGATGACAACGAAATAACGCTACATTGAAATGAATAGCGCCCAGTCCATTGTCAGGTGAAAGTAAAAGTCTAAACAGCGGCGCCCGTTTATGGCTGAAAACTGTTACGTTTATTGCCCATAGTTAGGACAATGCTTTGTCTCGGAGTAAGATCGCAGTTTACGGAACTAGGGTTACAAATATTATTAAGGAAATTACAGGCTATGTAGTAATGCAGCTGCAGCACTCACCACACCAAACATTAGTATCAAAGGGGCATCGGGCATTAAAACTATGTACTCCTGTATCTTTACGTACCTGTACCTTTTATCTTAAGCAGCTCTGTCTACCTTCATGTTCAAGTTGAATGATCTAACGAGCGAACAGCTAGGGGGTTTAAAAAAATATATACAAATATATGCAGCGGGGTGTCAGAGCTTTGTATCATAAGCACCAATTATTACCAGACATCGCGAGGGCTCAGAGTCCATTACACACCGTCCGCCTTATTACATTCGATTAACTTAAACCGATAAAAACTACGTTTTAATAAACCCTTAAAACAACCAGAAAAACGAGAACATAGCGCACGCGCACAGAAGCGTTCCCGTTTCATTCCTGTCGCGCGACGACCCATTTATTGTATCCGACATGACAGCTGTTTAGGGTTAACACACTTACCACCAACATTGTTCCTCCCTCATAGCCGTAGGCTTCGTGAGATAGAATTTTTCCATCTGTTTAGTACCACCAATTTCTGCGGATCTTTCGTGGTGCGAACTCTACTATCATAATCTTCCTGCCCCTATACCACTTCGCAGTCAGCACAACAGATTCTTTTCCTCCACCGTCTGGAAGCTCAGTGTTCACACCTTTCCTACATACCATATCTCACAGAATCCATACACATTAATATTTACCAGTAATATCGAATGGCCGTGGTGCCCTCAATGTATAGGCCCCTCCATATCTACCTATACCCGTGGATTTTTTCAGAGGCGACTAAGCTAAAAACACCAGGGGTTGGGCAGTATCGTCCCTTATTTTAACAATGATAACAACCAACCCGTGTTTTCAGTGTGGTGACAATGGGTAAGTAATCATATGTGGGGAACATGATAGAAAGTCTGCTCTAGAAATCTTTGGGAGTGACCTGTGTTGATGAGAAATATCGAATGCTCTTGGATGAAAAGATGTACTTTGGTGGTTAGTGAGTGGTGTAAGTGGCAACCCTGTGACGACACATAACTCCCTGCTGCGTGCAAGGATGATAGAATATCAGAGAAAGGATGCCTGTTCGATCAGATCTGATTTGACATCAACAATTCAAGATAATGAGATTCTTTGATGTGGTTCTGGTCACTTTGGTTCAGTCAGTATAAGGAAGTGAACTGATTCAGTAAAAATAGTGGAGTGGAGTTTGTAGCCCCGCCTTCCGATCCACAGATTTTGGGTTCGAATCCTGGTCGTGCACCAATGGAATTTCCATTCGGATTTTTTTGCTTTCCTTTGTCAGTTTGTTGTTTCTCGAACCACGAACCCTACGACGCAATGTTGGAAGGCCCCCACCCGATGGATCGACGACATTGTTAGGGTTGCGGGAATTCGTTTGATAGAGAGTGATCAAGACCGTTCGTCGTAGCACTCTTTGGGTGAGGCCTATGTCCAGCAGTGGACTTCCTGAGGCTGTTAATTATGATGTATTTATGAATTTGTTTGGTTTCATTAGGATGTATATACGCTTGTATGTACATGTACTTTTCCAACTAAATGTTTTCTGATAACTCTCAATAGGTGTTTTCCATTATTTCTGCTATAATTACAATCGCTAGCTAGAAAAAAAACCACCGCGATTTTCCTCTGACACACAGAAAACGCGCGGAAAATATCGGAATGGCTGGCATAGGTCAGTTATATACGTCAGTATTAACTTATACGTGTACTAGCATCCACCTGCGGCTTCGCTCGCCAATGAAAATAAGCCTATACATCTAAAAACATTTCAAAGGTACATTTCCAATTTCACCATCGGACCTAATCCTCGTAAATGCAATTA